>JAJTUV010000362.1:0-1361280 GCA_021653895.1 Mastomys natalensis | reverse complement strand
GCAGGAACCCCAGGGGTCAATAAACAGCTTTGGGGCCAAAAGTGCAGGAGCTGAGAGAAATGTCGTTAGCATAACAGAAAACCAGCTTCCTTCCTTCCCTCCCCAAAAGGATGGGGGGCCCTTTGGGGACCCTTGTAAAAGGCTGAAAAAAAGGCCATACTTTTGTCCTTCCTCCTTCTTTGCTTTAAGCTAAGAACTATCATTGTGTTGGGAGAGGCATTTCTTTTCTGAAGGGGAAAAATTTTTTATTGCCTTAACATAAAACTTCTTCCTAAAAAATTAAAATAACTCAAATTTTTTTAATTATTGACTTTACCATTTCCTGAATTGGGGTGAAGAACTGTATATACTAGGTAGGGGAGTATTTTTTGGAAAATTGGCATAAACAATGTGTATTCAAGAAGAGGGGAGAGAAGAGAGAGGGGGAAAGAGAGGAAGGAGAAAAGAGAGAGAGAGAAAGAAAGGGGCATCCCACACACACAGCACACATTGACCTTTTATAGTCATACTTTTGGCCAGGGTGGTTTAAATAGAGTGCATAAGGACATTTAAAGAACGTTATGGCAGTCCCTTTTTTTTTATTTTTCATTAAAAGTGCTTTTGGCCCCTTTTGTGTTTTTCATATTTTTCTTGGAGGGGGAGAGTTCCGTTTTCTTAAACCAACAGAAAAAAACCAGATGATGATATTTTTAATGTTTTGCCTCCAGTGCCCCCTGATAAATCATACAATGTAACCACCAACATTTCTATTTTGAGTTAGAATATTTTTCCCAGAAATTGAAAACATGAGTTTTAAAAGTAACTTCCACCAACAATGAAATTGTTTCCAATTAAGTTATTTGGGAACTATCTGAGACCATCATGATAAAGACAAATGAGTGAGACTTCAATAGACTCTATGGTCAAGCAGTAAATATTTGATTTGTAGATATGAAGGTTCATTGTGACACACAGGCAAATATTGTAGTTCTAAGGAAGCCGTTTGAGTTTCCAGTAGAGTTCACTAAAGCATCACATGTTGTTCCTCAATTTGTCCACTAATATTTACATAGATATTGGTTTAACACTCCACAATTTCTGGTACCTAGTATATTCTACAATGCATTAATCGTTAAATGTAAATAATTCTGCTAGTCTTACTGGGTGATATGTTTGAGTTTGTTTCATAGTATTTTAATGCTGCATCTTGATAAAGCTTGGATTTTGAAGTTTTTGACAGGAACTCGACCTTTTCTTGTCTCTCCATGTGGCCCACATAAAACTAATAGGAGCAGAGGTAAACAGTTTGTGATAAATTTTCTATGTCTGAAGAGAAATAGATGACTCATTGATTGCATTTAGAATCCAGGGATGTACACTTTGAGTTTGTGGTAAGGATGCTGCCAGAAAGTTAATGGAAGAAGAAAGAGCCACACTGAATGTGAGTGCCACCATCATGGGGATCCCAGGTTGAATAAATAGGATAGAGTGAACTGAAGCATAGTGCCTTTCTTCTCTGAAATCTGACTGCAGAGTCAATGTGATATCTTGCTTCATATTTCTATTCCGTATCTTTCCCATGATGAGGGGAGGTATCCCCTCACTCTGATCAGGAAAGCTTACTTTTCTTTAGTTGTTACACGTTAGGGCACAGTAACAAGAAAAGATACCAATGCAAGTGGCATTTGGAATTATGGCTTTGATTATGTTACTTAATCTACTGAAAATCAGATTTTTTCAATGGGTCTTGATTGGCTCTGCACACACAGACATTGTGATGGACTGCTGCAAATTTCAACTTTTCTAGGCTATCATTGCCCACATAATTAATCACACACCCTTTTGGCTGTGACTATGAGGTTCTTTCTTGAGTTTATATGAGTCAGTAGCATTGGAAAGAACATTGCCCTCCTCAATGTGGTTTGCCTCAACCAATCCATTATAGACCAAAGTAAAGCAAAAAGCCTAAGTCAGGAAAGAAATCGTTCTTCCTCTTTTCCTAACTGTCTTGGAACTCGACATTGACCTGAAATCAAGGTCAATGTCTATAACTGATGGCTATAATGTGTATGTACTTCTATGTTTATAAATCTATATCATCTGCTCTCCAATGTTTCTAGTTTGTCACTAGTGGATCTAGAGACATATCAGCCACTACAATGAATGAGTTAATTCTTTAAAATGAAAGTTTATCTATTTTTTGTTTATCCCATCTCTCTTCTCTTCCTCTTCAATCCCACTTCCACATACTCTATACAACTGGAATCTTGTTGTTCCTAACTAAGGCCTTTGCTTCTAAAGATCCAATAACTCAGGTCAGCTGCCTATAACAACTGAACAGATGGACATTTGCGAAGACAGGAAAGAGCTTTGTTTTCAATCCCTAATTCCTGGGTAGGGTTAAAGATCCAATGACCCAATGTTTATTTTCAGGATGCCAATAAAAATTTAGGTTTAAATACAAAGGAAACAAACTTCAGCAGCAAGAAGCAAGTGTGGGTAGGTTTTTTTTTTTTTTTGCCAAACTGTAGTCTGCCTGATCATTAACTGATCAACCAGGTCCTTGGATAAGAATATTTCTGCTGTGTGGAAGGGATTGCCATTCTTGCTAGGGATATTTATGCCTCAGAGCTTCTGTTTCCTAGAATCCAAAGGAGTCGCATGAGAAGATGATGTAGTGAAAGGACCAGATGCAGAATGCACAGAATGAGTCGCTGTAAGTTTCAGGCAGTGATTGGAGACACTCTAGAACAGAAAGCTCTAAGAGCTGGTAATTGAATTCTCTTAATGTGACATAATTTTAAACACTGGAAACACTATATATATATATAGTTACCCTTGACACTTACAACATTGGAAAGGGGAGAGGGCAGACATATATTTCATATAATAGTGACATGCATCTTCTAGCTACTTTTCTGCTACTCTGATTAACACTTTGACCAACAGTTATTTGGGGAGGAAAGGGTTCATTTCTTCAACCTTGAGTCTACCATTAGGTGAAGCCAAGGTGAGCAGGCGGAACTTAAGCAGTAACCTTTCCTATAAGCCTCAGCAACTCCTCAACCTAAACTTCCAACATGTGAAACTTTCCTATCACTGCAGTCAGAAATGTCCTCAACTCATCACAGGCAACAGATGAGGTAATTCTTCAACTAACTTCTATCCATGTGTGTCAAGTGACAGTTACATTCTTCAACTTCAACTAGAGTTTAAATGTAAATGGACATATGAAAATAAAATGATTGCTACAATTGTGTATTCCTTGTTTCAACAGGCTAAACTATAGAATGGGCTTATGTAAAGTAGCTGTAAGTCCATATACACAATTGTGGTTTCTCTTGGAAATTGATGACCCACATTCTTACACACGATACTGTAAAGCAATGTGAAAGTGCAAATATGAACAAAACAAAGTCCCTGCAGATCTAGATACACAGGTGAAATCATTGATTGACATTTAGAATGAACAACAATGAGAGATGCATGTTAGAAGCAAGAAAGTCCCTCAGATAACAAGTAAAAAAATGCTATGAATATTTGAATGAAACATTTAGTACTTAGAATGTCTATGGTACCTATCAATTAATGAAGAGTAATAGGAAAACATTTATCAGAATTGTTCTAATATATTACTCTCCATTTAAAAGGCCATTTTTTAACCTTTGTCATTCAATTTAATATACGGGCTTGAAAAGCCATTTTTGGGTTTATACGAAAGTAATATGGGGCCTTGTAGGCTAAGTGGTTAGGAATATTTGTCTCCTTGTAGTAGAGTTGCGAGCCCCATTTAAAGTTGGGAATAATAGTAAATTATTTAACTCAAATTAGATCTCCTACCCAGTGGAGACCAGTCAAGGAAGACACAAGTCAATAATTATTGTATAAATAGCATACCTAGATTGGGCAGATTTACCACTACACTACTCTAATCCCCAGCTATGAGATCGCTTATAACTTGCGGTTCATCCAGGCCGTGTGCTTGTCTTCCATCATCGGCTTCCTTCTACCAAAGGCTTCCTTCTGCTTCTGACTTCCTCCTGCTTCTCCCTCTGCTTCCTTTGCTTCTTCCTCTTCTTCGGCTCCCCTGGCAACTTCCTTCTCTTCTCCCTCTGTCTTCTACTTCTACCTCCTTTTATATCGAATTCCTCTCACTCTCTCCTCCCCTAAGCCTTTTTCTTCGCCTCCCCTTCTACTGCCCAATCACTTGCTTTAGTCTTTATTTTACAGGTTTTAATTGGACAGAAGGTTTACAAGATGTTGTCTGTGTACAGATTCAATCATCCTCTGCAGCCCCTCTCAGAAGGGTGGAACTAAGATCAAAATACAAGCCTGGGGCTATCCACTGGGAACTAGGATCAAAATACAAGGCTGAGGCTATCCACAACATTGATTCAATCCTCCTCTGGAGACCCTCTCAGGGGGGTGGAACTAGGATCAAAATACAAGGTTGGGGCTATCCACAACACCCCTACCTGGTAGCTTACTACTATTTATCCCCCTTGATCCAAGGACTCTAATAGTCTGTCTGGCAGCAGACCTCCCAAGAACCCATTCAGGCACACACATATACACATATATTTAAAAGACTGAATACAGATTAAAAATAAAATATCAGTATAAAATGTGAGAGAACATAAATTATCCATCAAATATCAGCACCCAACAGGCAAAAAGAGATGTTGGAAAAATTAACATAAATTTTACTTTAACATTTTGATTTTCAAACTACAAAAGCAAAATATAGCTGCATTTGAAATTTCTTATATCTTTACCACCAAACTAAATCATTTTGATAAATGGTTCATATTTATTTTTGCTTTTAATTTCATTTATTTGTTTAAAAATTCATTCATCTCATTTACCTGATTACTGATTACTGCAAATTCATACTGAGGCATCACTATGGAGAAAGCACACTATTTTCAACAAAAACTCACTGCTCACCAAGAGCACAATAAATCCCCAAAACTAAGTAATGTTTTACTTTATTTTGTTAAAGATGCTAAATAATGTAGGGGAAAGAGTGGGAAGGAAGATGGAAGATCTTGTGGCACACTTGCAAACTTTAGTGGCATGAACCCGTTCGATTCTCTTTTAGAAACTGAAGGTGAACAGGGCACAGACATAAAAACATTCCAGACAGACACTGGTCAGCACAGAGAACTTCAAAACACTCTCTAAAAATATCTTGCTTATTGATTCCAAATCAATATAAAAACCCTCGGATGTGAACTTCACACAAGATATTTAAGCTTTCCTTTCCTATCCCTCTTAACATAATCATTTTCTGATATGGGAATCTAGCAATTAAAAAAATAATATGTTATAAAAAGTCTACTAAGTTCAATAAAAAAAAAAAAAACCTGTCTGTGAAACATGTGAGAGGTAAGTGTTGCAGGTTTTTGTCAGAGACCACGTGCTGTTGAGCTTCTTCCACTGAGGTCATGGCAGGGAGATCATAAGTCATCTTATTAACGCTGCTTCCCTAGGCTCAGTCAAGGGAGGAATCTGAACCCACATCTGCCTTGGAAATGTAACGTCAGCTAGGAGGTGAGAACTTCTAAAGGTCTTGCTCATAAATCGTGATAAAATCCAGATCTGGTTTTCTGTGTCTGTTTTGGCACAAAAAGCTGACATCAAGTAAGTCCATTGTTGGAACAAAAGTGTTCTGCCAGCTCGAGTGTTTATAATGTTATTTTGTGCTCAAAACAATGGCAGCAAACCCATTCTTAGAATGTAAGTGTCCTGAAGTATGCCTTTTGCCCTTCAAAAGGACTAGCAATTGGAAGTTAAATGTAACCTTGAGAATTCTAACTCATTGGCCACAAAGACTCTTCAAATCTATTTGTTTCTTTCTGTGGGCAGATGTGTCTTATTTTATATTTTATTGTGTGTTTGTACATGAATGCATGTAGGAAGTGGGAGAAAGAGGGGGAGGAAAAAGGAGGGGTGTTCACTATTTTAACTAGGATTTATTTGCAAAGTTTCCATTCAGAGGTTGCCAGAGAATATATTTCTATATTGTGGATAGCAATAGTTTGACATAAATACTCTGTTAATATTTCCACTGGGAAATAATAGACATCAGGGTGCATAAAAGGATTATTCATGTTAAAAAAAATCAAAAGATTATTTGTCCTCATGCCAAATAACTTTCTTTCCTTTTATCTTGAAGAAGAGGGTAAGTTTTCATTATGTTCATGATAAGAAGCAAGGACCTGGCAAAGTGTGAGGTATAGTGATGTAGAACTGAGTGTATCACAGATAAAGGAGCAAATTCTCAGATATCAGAACGGCATGAACATGAGGGAACATGATAAATATGTAGAATAACTAAGCATGAGAAAAAAGGGACTCTTGTGTCATGTGCAAATAATGGCATAGGTTGGGATAAGAAAGATAAAGTATTGACTATGGTGCTCATTCAAACTTGGAGCCTTGGGTATTCTTGGAACTCTGAGTGTTAACAGGTTTGGTATTAATTAGAATATTTATATCATCGAAGTATGAAGTTAGAAGTCCTCTTCTACACCATGCTGAAGACTATGTCCTTGTTTGGATGTTCTGTTGACTTCTCTGGTGATAGGAAAGGGAGAGACAGTTCCAGCTTTCTATACATAGTCATGATGTGCTGGAGAATTCTATGTCAACTTGACAGAAGCTAAAATAATTTCAGAGGAAGGAACTGCAATTGAGAAAATGTCTTATGATCAGGCTACAGGCAAGCCTTTAGGGCATTTTCTTAATTAGTGATTAATTGGAAGGGCCCTGTCTATTGTGGCTGGTGCTGTCCCTGGGCTGGTGGTCCTGAGTTGTATAAGAAAGCAGACTGAGCAAGCCATGGGGAATAAACCAGTAAGCTAAACCCAGCTGTGGACTCAGCATCTGTTCCTGCTGCCAAGTGACTGCCCTGTTTCTGTCCTAGCTTCCTTCATTGATAGACTACATTGTGGAAATGAAAGCCAAATACATTTTTTTTCCTGCTTAACTTTTTTCATACCAACACTAACGCTACAGAAAATCATGGTTTCGTAACTCATTGACAGCACATACATTACAACAAAAGTCCTGGTCTGTCTTATTACTACTACGGGGTAATTTTAGATCCTCCCAAGTGAAGGGTTGTATCTTTGTTTTTTATTGGTTTGGGGGATAAAATGATAACCAAGTTTAGACTGGATAATACCATAGGATTAATATATTTTGTCCACAAAAGTAATCTGGGGGTTAAAAAAAAAAAACACAATTCTTTAAATTAATTAATTAATTACATCCCAAATGTTGCCCCCATGTCCCCATCTTACAGAGTTCCTTCCCATCTCCCTTCATTTTAGCTTCTGAGAAGGCATCCCCACTGTGTCTCCCTACCCTTGTGCATCAAGTCTCTGCAGGATTAGGCACATCCTCTTCTACAGAGGCCAGACATGGCAGCCCTCAGCTACACGTGTCAAGGGCCTCAGATCAGCCTGTGTATGCTCTTTGGTTGGAGCTTCAGTCTCTGGGAGCTCCCAGAGGTCCAAGTGAGTTCACACTGTTGGTCTTCTTGAAAACAATGTTTCTTAACTGTAATACTTACTCACTTAAAATTGGTAATGTTGTGATCCAGTGCCCAAAGCTGGTAAAAAAAAAAAAAAATCACAACATGGGATGGAGACTTCAATATAGAAGCATAAAACGATTATGTCTAATGTTGCATAGGTTGGGTCCTTTTGCTTTGTATAGCAGAGTGAACTGGGGAGAAATTTCAGAGATTAAGGGAATTATATTTTATTCTAGAGAACAAAATCTGATTAATTCACTTAAGAGGACTTTGCAAAGTTGTCCAGTGACACAAATGGAAACCCAGCTGAGCCTCCTGGGGGTTCCTGCTTCTATTTGCTTCCAGGCATTCTACTTGAAATGTTTTTGCCTTTGTTTATATAAGGCTTTATGTAAGCTGTGGCTGACACTGGGGCTACATTAAAACCAGGAACAGTTTCTAGATTTTTCTGGTGACTTTTTAAAATAAGATTTACTTTGTTTTTGCATTTATGTATGTGTTTATGTGTATGTGCACCTGTGGAGACAGGAAGAGTAAGTTGTATCTGCTAGATCTTACATCATGAACAGTGATAAACCATCTATTTACATTGGATTCTCAGAACCAAACTTGAGTCCTCTGCATGAGCAGCAAGCATTGAGCTCAAAGTGTTTTAAACTTGCTGAATGGAATCATCCTGTCTTCTATTCACAGAATACATTTCTTTGGGTATCAACCTATTTCCAGTCCCAAGAAAGGTTTACTAATGTGGCTTTAGGAACTTTAAGACTAGGCATGTATTTATTCTTCTGGGTTACATTGCATGAAGCATAGTATGGGCTTTTGAAACGTAATGAATTTTGAGCTTGTAAGGGTGTTCACAGAATAAATCAGTCTCTTGATGTTAAGAATCTGTGAGCTGCAGCTGCAGAGCATGTGTGATAGGCCAGACAACTATGGAGAACAAAAATGAGACACATTTCCAACTATTCCCAGCTCCCTTTTTTGTTTGTTCTTGAGGACCTCTTTCCTGTGTTCTCGAAGGCTTAGAGAATAGGAGATCTATGCCAACAATAGCCTAGCCATGTAGTTTAATGACAACGTATAGTTCTAGTAAACCTATGTGTCTTAGTCAGGGTTTCTATTCCTGCACAAAACATCATGATCAAGAAGCAAGTTGGGAAGAAAATGGTTTATTCAGCTTACACTTCCACATTGTTGTTCATTACCAAAGGTAGTCAGGACCAGAACTCACTCAGGTCAGGAATCTGGAGGCAGGAGTAGATGCAGAGGCTATGGAGGGGTGCTGCTTGCTAGACTGCTTCCCTGGCTTGCTCAACTTTCTTTTTTAAACAGGACCCAGGACTACCAGCCCACGGATGGCACTATGCACAATGGTCCCTCCCACCATTGGTCGCTAATTGAGAAAATACCTTACAGCTGGATCTCATGGAGGCATTTCCTCAAAGGAGGTTCCTTTCACTGTGATAACTCCAGTTTGTGTCAAGTTCACACACAAAACCAGCCAGTCCAACATGCACTTCATTTGCTCCAGAGAAGAATGTTTTTGTCAATAGACCACTTTGTTGATCAACAATAATATTATGCACATCCTCATACATGTTTAATGAAAACTGTCTAAATCTGTGTGACTCTAAGACTATTTTTCCTCAGACTTGTCTCTGCTAAGGTTTTCTGATGAGTTAGAATACTAGAAAGTTAATGTTAGAATTTCATTAAAAAAGAACGAAGTTCTTAGAGTGCCTAAAGCCAACAGAAATATTCCTCAAACTAAGTAATGTAGCTGCCGATATTATGGGTTTAGTAGGTCCTGTTCATGTTTTTGTTCATCATAGCAATGCAATGTTCCTTCGTGGGCTGAGAGTCTCACCTATACAACCCTCTCTTCTATTGTTGACTCCCAAGTGGCATCCATATTCAGCAAAAACAGCCCAGGTTACCTCAGAAGGAGCCTACATTGAGAATAGTAACCAGGCAGGGGTGAAGGTGCAAGAATCCAAGAGGGAGCTTCCAGTGTGGTGACCTCAGCAGGAGACCCCTATGTGTGCCTTTGATGGATGCTGTTCAGTATCCAGGTTAGCTGCAGTATACCCACTTGAAAAGTGGATGCATACATGGAAACTTAGATGCCTGTTATTTTGAAATATGTTGTACACAAATGTTTATTTGGATATGAAGTCTATTTGCAATACTATAGTAAATGTCAATAGCACATTACTTAGGGGTAGAGAAGGAAGTGCTTTTAATTTTTTTTTTAGAGTATAATTTCAATTTGCTAGTTTTTAAGCAGCTATAAAAGTGGGGAATGGTTTTAAAATTTTTTTTTATGACTTCTATGTGAGCAAAGTAGATTTTGATGTGACTCTCAAGGATTTGAGGAAATATTAAAAATCATGATCAGGAATTGCCAGTAGCCAGCTCAATCATAAAATCAAACATAAAAGTCTATTTTCATGAAAGTGAGCTTAAGTTCCCCATTAAAGGAAAGAATCGAAAAGACTTCATTTGGAAGTTTTATATGAGTTCAATATTTAATGTCCCTTCTATCACTTTTTTTCTATTTTTTTCAATATTGTTATGTTACATTTAAAAACATACCTTGTCAGGAAGATCTCTTCAGACATCCTAGATTTATTTCTGTTTACTCTAGTGAGTTTAAAAGAAAATTGGGAATGATTGAAAAACATTGCCACAGTTGACTGGATTTTATTCAGAAGGCATAATTTAACTAATTTTTAACTTAGTAAAGTTTTGAATCATACACATTAAAAACACAGAGGCTGTGCAGAACAGTGAACATGACACAAGGTTTGACAAAAAGTTATACATTGTGTAAGGTAGTTCAGTGTACCTGCCTCCTTAAACTTTTCAGATTTTACACTGGAGCACTCAGTAATATTTATTCTCACTTTTTGAGATATATAATACATAATCACCACCTCTAGTCATATGACTGATCAATAGCAAACCAGAAGTTCATATTTCTAACTGAAACTTGGTATCTATCGACCAAAGTTCCTCTGTGTCTCTTCCTACTCTGATGATAAAATTTTGCTCAGTATTTCTTTGTCTTTAGTATCATATAATAAACTACCTTAGAGATCATTTGGACTATTATAAGAATAATGAATTGCATCTGTTGGGCATGGGTGGGAGAGGAGGTCCTTGGTCCTATGAAGGCTGGATACCCCAGTGTGGGGGAATTCGAGGGCGGGGAGGTGGGAGTGGTTGGGTAGGGGTACACCCTCATAGAAACAGGAGGAGGGGGGATGGTATAGGGAGTTCCTGAGGGAGGGAGGAGGGGAATAACATCTGAAATGTACATAAATAAAATATCCAATAAAAAACCACACACACACACAAATACTATTAAGGTGAGTAGATACCCATTCTTTCAGGGAATCTGTGCTATGCATCTTTCTGTGTTTTGATCAATTGCTTCTCCCTTATTGTTTGGGATATAAATGCAGCCACCATAATAAGGAAGTGGATAAATACGAAGAAATAATAAATATCCTCTTTGGAAGAAAGTAATTATAACTTTCAACTAGGTTCTGTATCTGGTTTAGAGATTTTTGTGGGATTTTTTTGTTTACTTTGATAAACTTTAATATAAACAATTGATACATTACAAACATCATACCAATATTAACCAGACCCAAAATTCACACAACTTAATAGGGCATTACTCACCTTTAAAGAGAGATCAATCTAAGAATGTTGCAGGAAAATGAGTTTGGGTTTTAATTTTCTCTCCTTTTAATGTTCGTTCTTTGAGAATTTCATACAATCATTTTGACAGTCTCACTTCCCTCCCTCAACTCCTACCAGATTACCTCCACTTTATACCTACATTTTGTGTCCTTTATATTTATCCCATCAAGTGCAATTCATAATGCCCTATGAAGTAGAATGTGAGGCCATCTGCTAGAGAGCATGGCTGACCTTTCGGTAGAAACACTCTTAAAAAAAATAAGCAAAAAATCCTCACTTTCTATCAGTCACCCGGGAGTTCCCCATTTCCACTTTCTCGTTAGCTAGAGGTTGGACTTTGTGCTTATCTACCATCTTTGTACTGGGGTTTTGTCTAGCTTGAGGCTGTGCAGATTTTATGCACAGCTGGTATGACTTAATACATGCACTTGGTCTTCTAGGTCCAGCAAACAGTTTTCGTGTTGTCATCTAGCACATTGGGTTCTAATAATCTTTCTATTCATTCTATCTATACTGATCCTTGAGTTGTGGGTGTATAAGATATGATATAGATGTCTTATTAAGGGCTGAGATTTTCAGGTTCTTACCCTCTTCACCTTATGCATGCTATAAGAGGAGAAAATTAACCATAAATCTTTCCTTTGCTATTAGCCTTGTGGGCTGTAATAACTGGCCTTGAACGACAGGCCCACTGGTGTATAGTGGCACACATCTCTTGGGAATTTCTGATTAGAGTCAAGGCTCACTTCTAAGTTGAAATCTGTACTTAGCACTGTTTTTAGGGTCAAGAACCTGTGGATAGACAGGGCATACTGTGGCCCTAGGGGAGAATATGCTACTATGACTCCGATAAATAACTCCTTATTGTATGAATCTGGTCCCCCAAATTACATGAGAATCCGCATGTCTGCCTATAAGACACTGAAGGACCCTGCCCCCAGTTGGTTTTGATTGGTAAATAAAGTTGCCAGTGGCTAATGGCTGAGCAAGGAGACAGAGGCAGGACTTTATGATTCCCAGGCAAGAGACTGAGGAAGGAGCAGGAAAAGGGATAGCTGCCATGCCAGGGAAGGAGTAAATGCCATTCCTGAGAGGTGCCAGACAGAGAACATAGCCGTCATATAGGTGCTGGGGAACTCGACCTGAGAGAACTACAGGTCTGGGTCAAGGGCAGCCAAGATAGAATATAGGTTTTAGTAAGTAATAACTCAGGAATATTGGAGGAGGCGTGTTAGCCATGTGAAGGTTTGGAAGTAACCACTGAACTGTTTAAGGCATATTAAAATATAAAGGCTGTGTGTGTGTGTGTGTGTGTGTGTGTGTGTGTGTGTGAGTGTGTGTGTGTGTGTGTGTGTGTGTGTGAGTGTGTGTGAGTGTGTGTGTGTGTGTGTGTGTGTCTTTCATTTGGGAACCCAGAACATTGGGGTGGGTAGCAAGGAACACCACCTCCATGGCCAGGATCAATTAGAGTAGCATTAAGTGGGAACTACAATACCTTATGACTTACTATTCTACACACAAATTAGTGTATCTCTCAACCCTCAAAAGGGAAGCTTCTATTTGCAGTAGATGGTGATTAACCTGTAGTTCCATAACTGGGCAAGGTATAGACAATAAAGGACTTGGTTTCTGGTTTATCTTAATAAATTTCTGTGTTAGAGAAATATAATTTCACCTAGGGCTTTTATTATCCTGAAAAGGTAAAGAAGCTTGCCTTTTGAGAAATAAAAATTCTTATTTGTGTCGTGGATTATAACCACTCATATCAGGAAGTGAAAAATTATTTAGATGCAATATTTTTTAAATCAGGAAACATTTTTTAATTAAGATGATTTGAATTAGGGGCCAGTATCTTTGAGAGTATTGGATAAGCTATACATATATAGGTGTCTATATATACTACATGCACATATGTGTAATGCATACATTTGCAGAAATGTATATAATAGATGTTTATAGATATAGTATAGAATAGATACAGGGCTTATATAGAGACATATGAAATTATTGCTTAGAAGATGAATCCTTGGAGGTCAAAATGGAATACTTCCTTAACTATATATAAATCTAAAGACAATATCATTACTTTTCTTCAAAATCAAGCCAGTGTACCAACAAACATAAAATTGCCCTAGCATGTCCAGCACTGGGAACTGGTTTGAGAGAGTATTCAATGCTTTGTGATTCTGATCCTCAAGAGTGACAATGACAGTTTAAAATAGATCCAATCCTGAAGGGGCAGATTCTGCATAGCATGGCAGTTATAGCTTGTAGATGGTTCTTTGTTCTTAGAAAGCATCTTTGAGAGGAGGGAAAGGAGAAGAGAGGGAGAACTGAGGGACGGAACAGGAATGGCTCCTACATGTTCTTATGATGACTCTTCTCTGGATATTGGTTTAGGCACTAGGTTAAACTATTATATGCACCTTTGGTCACAGATTATGTCAGAGTGCCCATGTGAAGTCCATTTTGAGGAATTTGAATGTTGGTATATTTTCTCCTCATCAGGATTGGTAACTTCTGCCATTGAAATAAATATAATTTTAGCAAATCACTCAAAAAAAGCACCATAGATAAAGTATACAATTTGAATAGATAACATAAAATTTCTGGCTGGTACAGCCACAATTTGACCACATTCTCTAATGCATGAAAGTGAATGCTTAGTTGTAAAGTGGTAAGGGATGGGGAGTTGGTACATGCATGTAAAAATAGACAGTCTAAGAAATCCTCTGGAAAACCCAGTCTAGAACAAACACATCCTCTCCTTTCATGTGCTTTAGGATGGACCTAACTAAGTTAATGATGTCCTACAGTTTAGACTCTTTTCTTTTTCTTTTCAATTTGGTATTTTCAGGCATAATCTGTCCTGCTGTATACGTATACATCTATGTATGTCTATAATGAATATATTCTTTTATGTACACAAAGGGATAATACATGATTATACTTAATTATGTTGATAAAATGAAGCTATTAGTTCTCCTAAATTTTAATGGCTTCTAATAAACTATTATTGCCCTCATTCACTTCTATATTTAATTTTCACAGTAACAAGCTTAAGAAATCTTCTAACAGATCCACACTGTAGCTAAGAGGCACCTTTCAAGTGTTACAGTCTCATAAAGGCTTCATCTTAGAGTGAGCTACATTTTTATGTTTCTACTAAGACACTGTTAAATCAGATCATGCATTTTCACAGTTTCCCTATGCTGGACATATCAACAGTGTTAAGAAATTAAGGTTGTTATTCACAGAAATATTATACCTGTGTTGTAAGAGGTTGTATATTAGTTCCTTGCTTCATTGTTTTAATAAAATACCAACAAAAGCAACTTAAGGAAAAGAGGGTTTTTCTTTTTCTCACAGTTTGAAGATGTAGGATCATCATGATGGGGAAGCCATGGGCATGGTGCTTGAGGCTATTGGTCCACTTCATCTACAATCAGGAAGCCAAAGCAGTAGAATCAATAGGTCATTTGCACATTGAATCTAAAATCAGGAAAAAGATGCAATAAAATGCTAGTGCTTAACTTCTTCCCAAGACCCAAGGCCATGTAACAGTCACTCACAGCTGGGTGGGTCTTCTCATATAATGTAGAAACCATACAGCGGAAATATGGAAAGGATTATCTCCCATGTGATTGTAGATCCTAACAAGCTAACTATAGATGTCAGCCATCAAAAGTGGTCTCTTTTGAGATGCTCCAAATGCCCTGCCTGAGATAATGAGGGTTCGTTCTAGTGTAGGCCCTAACATGTTATTATCATGAACATTCCTAGTTCTGATCAAGGACTTCAGATTCTGTAAAGATAGTCTTGGCAGTCCTAATCAAAGTTACTTCTATGGCTATGACTAGATAAAATGCCCAAACCAAAATTTTAATATCTAACTTTATAACTATACTGTACAAGAAAAAGTCCTGAATCATTCAAGAATCGGCTTTTTCCTTTTATCTTCAAAGGCATATTTTTATGGGGTAGCCTGAGTCTTTACCAATTATTCAATCTTAAATTTGGAATTAAAGAATCAATAAAGGGTGTGCTCTTTTATTAATTTATCTTTCACTCGTTTCCAAAGTATTTAAAATATTTCTATTTTGAGATGGAAATTGTCCAGCGCCCTTCCTGGCCAGCAGGAAATTAGATGCAAGACAACAAGGTTCCTTTTCAAGGCAGTTTACTCAGGATTGTAGCTTTCTGGTGGTGGCGGCCCTACCTACCCCGGGGACCAGGCTTATATCTAAGCAAAGGCCAATGTGCATATGCCACATATCATCTCTCCATATGTCCACGTATGACCATTCCCTGCCCCTGCACAGCTGCATAGCCAAATGAGGACTTGTTTACCCCAAGGAGCAATCTCAGCCAGCGCCATCTTCAGGTGCAGCGCATAGCGGCTCTCTATAGGAAATGATCCATCTTCAAGCTTCATACAATGTCTTATAGCAAGATGATACTTTAGAACACACGAACTTTTGACGATTAATATTCCTTATAAAAAAAAGATTGCCTGAGTATCTATAGGGCTGCCAGTTTACTAAGCAAGCCTGACAAAGTTAAAATTCAACAAGCCTAAAATTACCCTCCCCTTTTTACTGCTGCTTTTCCCATTATGAATGGTGGGTATAATGTGCTTCAAATGTATGTGTTCTAATAAATGAGAACCCTAAAGACCTTTGCAAAGGGTGAAGTTTATATCAGGATGTTTTCTGAGTCTGGATGTTGAAAGACTAGAGGGGACAGCATCTTTCTGACCAGTACTCCAAGTCTTACTTAGTTTGTATTGAGTTTACTTTTCACATTAAAAAGACAGGGTTTAGTTCCAGAAAAATAATTATTTAATGCAATTTCATTGAATATAATGGATAGGCCATTATTACTCTCCAAGTTGTTTCAGACCATGTATTTAAAATTCTCCCTAAACTCTAAAATGGTCTAATCGCTAAAGATTTTTTGTTTATAAATCTTCAATACATGCACGAGCGTACTCGCACTCACACACACACACACACACACACAACACACACACACACACACCTTTGAATGGTAAACATTAATTTTCTAATGACTTCACGTGAAATATTCTCCAACAATGTGATTCGCTTGTTAAAGCTTGTATTTAACTTAATTTTTACCACTGTATCTCCATAGTTCAAATTCCTGGCTATCAAATTAAAATTTCCTTCTGAAAACTGTGGAAATACTATTATACCTTACAATATTCTGCTTGGTTATTATCCCCAGCAGCTATTGACTCCCACAGGAAGTGAGGACATTATGAGATTTTTTTTTCTTGCACATTTCCAATAGGAGAAAAAAATTAGCTCTAAAGGAGAAGTGAAAACATAATTATAAAATGGGAACTTTCTGCATTACTTTCACATACTAGAGCAGAGGGAACACAGAGCAAGCTCAGTGATGTGCAATTTTACTTTGTTTATTGCCTAAGAAAATAAAGTTGTACTAAGTTTATTAAAATTGGAGTAAACAAGCAAAGTTAATAAGAACTTTTGAGGAAGACATTGTCTTAACCTTAATCTTCCTTATCCAACATCACATTCAGTAGACAGACCCTTCCACCTTTCTCTCATATACACATGTACATATGGTTAAGTGTTAAAAATACATCTGACAAAAACTATATGGCTTTGGTCTCTTCAGCAAATATGTTGGAAAACCACAAGTACAAATGATGCCTTGCAAGGAATTGTATTTCACCCAAGGGTTTGTTAACTCTCCAAACATATATCAGGCTTGGTACTCTGAAAAGGTTCCATTGCATAAAGTTTTAATGGGTTAAAGAAGAGATTAGACGTGTCTCTAGGTAGATGGATCCATAATCAGTCATTGACAGACAATTTGAGGTTTAGAGATAATAGTCATGTGATGATTATGTAACAACAGCAGGAAAGCCTTTGAGTATACATTTATTGTTCTTATTGTAAACAGAATTTCTTGGTGTTTTAATTCTCTAGTATATTTTGTGTATCTGATTTTAGCATGGTACCCAGGAAACACAGCTCAGGCTAATCATGAATGGCAGTAGATAATCCTTCCCTAATGGGAGAATAACAAATTAAACATTAATGTTTCAGGAAAGAGGGAAAATATGTCCTATAGCTCACATTGTATGAAGAGTGGGTTTAATATTATATTCTCTGTTCTCCTCTTCTCTATTAGTGTTATGCATAATTATGTGAACACTTAAGACATAGTAAACATAAAGTGAAAGGAATTGTATAAAAATGGCTGACGTAATTTTGACTATTACATGCCTGTTACATTGCCTGTTTTACAAAATTAGAGGATAAAGCAGACAGGTTGCTAAAATTCTTAAGTTCACTCTTCCTCTATCTGCAACCTCTGTATTTCTTCCCAGCTACTGTTAGGAATTTTTGCAGTGAATGAATTTGCATCAAATTGAACACAGTAAGTAATGCCTAATAGTTGGTAAAACATTTCCCCCCCTGAATGTCCATGAGGATATTTTGTGGAAGATGTGACATTTGTTCTCATGGCCTCTTGAAAGATTGTCCATTGTCAAACAAGTTGAAACTATCTAATCCAAGAAGAGTTTACATAGATAAAGTTTGGAAGGAGAGTAAATTTGGGATCTTTGACTGAGCTGGAACATCCATTTTCTATTATATTTACACAGCAGTGTTCTTGGTCCTTAGCTTTCAGACTTGAACATGAACTCACAATAGCTGCCTGCCTGGTTCTCAAGCCTATGGCTTTGAACAGGAAAGTTATCTTGGACTTCCCAGGGTCTCTCAGCTTGTTATAATGTTAGGAAAACATTTTGGTATAATAATTAGAATATGGCTTATTGTTACTTTGTTCACTCAGAATTTTTTTTTAATGATGCTAAATTAATTCAAAACAAGAAGCCACATATTAAATCCAGGAAAATGAAAGAATATGGCATACCAAACTAAAAGAAATGAATATTATGTAAATACTGATGGATAATTTAAAATATAGATAGATGCATAGAAAGGCTTTATTATGTGATTTAGATGTTTAATTTCATTAGTGGAGAGTGTGGCAAACAGCTTTAAATGAAAATAACGAGGTTCCATATTATTTGGTGACTCTCTGCCCTCTTGCCTGTATTCTGTTCTTTCTCATGACCCCATGTTACCCTTTCTTGGCCTCTTTTATGTATACATTATACATACACACATACATATTACATATAAACAATATATATAGGCTAAGTTTCAACATATGAAAGAGAACTTGTAGTTGCTTACTTTCTGAGATTGGGTGATCTCTCTTAATGTTATGCATTCCAACTCTATCCATTTGCCTGCAAATTTTCTGATTTAATTTTTGCTTACAGCTGAATAATATTTCCTTTTATACATGTACCCGATTTTCATTATCCATTCCTCTGTTGATGGTTAAGTAGGTTGGTTCTATGCTCTTACTCTAGAATGGCAAGGAGCATGGCTATGAACGTAGCACCGTAGTTGGATGTGAAGTTCTCTAGGCACCTGCTGAGAATGGGAAACACCAGGGTACTGTTGTAATTCCACTTTACATTTTGAGGGACCTCTCAACTGGTTGCCATGGTGGCTTTATTGTCATTCTCACTGGCCCTGAATAATGCTTCTTCTTTTCCAACATTCCCTCCAATATTTGTTAAGTTTCTTGATGATAGGTACTATGACTGGAAATGCGGTGATGATGCCTGACAACTTTAAATGACAAGGCCATGTTGACCTATCATTAAGAAAACACAAAATTTGCTTCATCAACATTGTGCTTAAACTTGTCTGTGATTAACTCTACCTTCATGTTTCACTGAAGCTTAAATAAAATTTTAATACTGATACATCTTTTTATGTACCATCATCAATCAGATACCTATCATCTTAGCTATCATCTTTAATTTGTCTTTTCTAATATCTAATGTACCTACTACCTATCTATTTTTCTATCTTCTGTCAATCATGTGTCAGGGTTTAGTGTCTATCATCGACAGTCTTTCAACCCTCTATCTACATATCGGTCTTTCTGTGCACTGTGATCCTATACTTTTCAAGTCTCTATACTTTAACAGACTAGAGTGACCATTCTAGGTAGAGTTAGGACTGTTTCAGTGCTGGAGCAACCTGATGCCTTCACCTTCATTGATTTCTGGGTTTGGTAAACCACTGCAAAGTAACTGTTATTGTCGCTTCTTTAACAGGAAAATATTCCAGCCTCAGTTTTCAGATTGCCATTATTTCTAAGTGGCATTCAGATCCATTACCTCTCCTTAATTGTGCTAGTTTATAAAGAAAGGATATTTAGCATTCATATGATCAGAGATGAAGATTTGCTTTAAGCTCCCAAGTCACAACATTAAAACACATCCATACTATCTTGGTTTAGTATTTGACTTAATGACACTCTTGTAATACAATTAAAAGTCATTGTAGAAAACTATTCAATGAAAGCTAAGACTCTCTCCCACCTTGAGACATTTGCTCTTCTTTAGGATGCAATTTTAAAAATAGTTTTCTTATATATTGCTAGAAGGCACATATACATAGGCTGTAGGCATGCATAATAATGAAAACTTTATGATATATATTGCAGATACGATATATATATTTACAATGAGTAAAAGGAGAGACATAATAAACTATTCTGCATACTACGTTCTAATATTTATTCTTACTTTTCACCCCTTTATGAACAGTTCTATGAATTTTGAAAAATGCCAGTCATAAAATTACCACAGCTTAAAAATACAAAACAATTCAATCTGCTCACTTTCTCTAGATACATCCCCACATGCTGTCACGTGAAGGCTAATCTTTGCTGAACCCTGACCTTCTGTCTCTAAATAAGCCTTTATTACACTGATGTCTTTATGAAAAGAGGTGTTAAGACATTCACACACATACACACACACACTCACACACATATACACACTCACATAAAAATACAAACACACAAACTCACTCACAAATACATAAGCATACACACACAACACACACACATACACACACACACACACATTTCTACTGGCCATCTAGATGCTAAGGAAGAGGACCCAGGATTACTTTGATCTTGAATTTATAAGCTCCAAAACAGCAGGACAATACATTTTTATTTGTTTGTTTAATGTACCCTGTCTAATTCCCAAGCTGTGATAAAATATTTCTCTTCTCTGATGCATCTAGACTGTGATATTTTGTTATGGTAACCCTAGCAACCTCTTGCAATTGGTTACTATGTGGTAGTGTCTGACCTACAAGCCTGAATTTCTGCTATAATATTGCCGATTTAAAAAAATCTCGTGGTAAAATAGTGACAACTCTTCGGGTTATGATACTAAAAAAACAATAAAAAGATACTGACAGCTACAAAAGTTTAATACTGTATTACCAACCATTTTTGCCATGTAGATCATGTCACAAACATCTACTGGGTCTCCCTGTAAAGTCTCTACTGAGATTGAGTAAGTCCAATGTACACATCAACTGGGATTTATCATTGTAGGCTAGCTCAAATGTACTGCCTTTGAAAGAAAACAACCATAGAAAGGTGTTTCTATTTCTGATGTAGAAGCATGGATGAGTATAATACAATCATGCAATCTAGAGAGATGGATCTAGACTGACCTAGACAGATCTAGACTGAACTGTAGCAGTCAAGAGCTCTTACTGCTCTTGTAGAGAACTGGAGTTTAGTACCCAGCACCCATATCCAGTGGTGCACAAACTGCCTGCTCCAGGGAAGTCTGACACTTCTATCCTCTATGAGTACCAGAAATCATATACCTACCCAAATAATTATGATGATATTAGTATTATTAATAAATACTTTGAAAATAAAGAAAGGTGTTTAGTCTAATAAAGTGTTTTTGAGCACAGGGCAGTGTTATAACAGAGCTGACAATCCTTTGCGGAAGCATTGTTCTAGCAGACTTAAGAAGGGAACAAATTGTGACATTAGTGGAAGACCTCTCGGGAAATGGTGTGAACATGAACATAAAAACGTGATGATTAAAGCAGCACAAAAACAAATTTTCCTGATAGCAAATCATTTAGGCTTACTGGAAATTAAATAGGAGGTAGTAAGAAGTATAGGGATGCAAGGGGGAGGTGGGTACCAACCTACCCAGAGCCTTGTAAGCCACACTGAAGTTGTTAAATGCTGCAAATAGGAAATAATAGTCAAAGGACAAGACTTAAGAAGATCCTAAGCATTGAGAACACAGTGATGCCAAGGACATATAGGAATGAGTCAGTACTAGAAGAAGAAAGTCCAACTAGGAGGCCACTGTGATAATTCAGAAAGGATACAATAACGTGGACGCAAAGGCGGGTGATGGTGGCACACGCCTTTAATCCCAGCACTTGGGAGGCAGAGGCAGGCAGATTTCTGAGTTTGAGGCCAGCCTGGTCGACAGAGTGAGTTCCAGGACAGCCAGGGCTACACAGAGAAACCCTGTCTCGAAAAACAAACAAACAAACAAAAAAAAACATGTGGACATTATAGGGAGAAAAAATAAGAAATATATAGAAGTAGAATGTAAACTCCTCTGTGTATCAACTCTGTTCCCTGTTCATGTAGAATTAGGTAGTGATTAATTTAGGATTCACAGAAAAGGTAGTGAGAAAAGGTAGAGTGCTCGTCTCTTTGCACAGCTGAGTAGGAACATGAGTGGCCAAGTGCTTTGAAGTTCTTTGCTATCATTATTTAAAAGATCAAACATTTCATGGACAATTCGAGTAACAAATTAAAGATGATGCTTAGATTTTAACATGGGACTGGGCAGAGTGTAATAAATCCTATTGATGTGAGAATAAAGCATGTATTTGCACTGTGTACACATACATCTGTATTTTGGAGAATACTTTCATCTTGGTTACTTTGTGGTAGGAACTAGAAGAAACACAGAATATTTTGTTAGCTATAGCTAAACATAGAACCTAATTGAAGGCTAGAGAATCATATTTTAAAAATGATTCATTCATTGGTGTTAGTTTAAAAAGTCAGAAAACTAAGGATGAAAGAAAACATGAAAGATATATTTAATGTTTCAAGATTCCTTTAAATTTCTTAAAATAGTTAAAGACAGGAATCAAACATTTCTGTCCTCTGGTAGTCTATATTAAGGAAGATAATTAATTTCCCCTAGGCTCAGTTTTTCCACATCTAAAATGGAAGTTTATAACCTGCCTTTCAGTTTTATCTCAAACTGTGAGTCAGATTATTACTGAGTCTAAACTTTTCTATATTTTGTTAAGTATTCCTTCACACTTAGTGAATACCTCAGTAATAATACATGGTGGTGGTTGTTGTAATTATTTAAAATCATCTGCTGGTTAAGCCGACTATGTAAGCTGCAGCGGCTCAGCCTACCCCAAACACTGTGTTTCTCGGCTGGAGGCCATGTGCATGCTGCAGCTAAAAACGGCCAGCTAGAAACACCAGCCCTGCCACCCATGAGATGCCAGTGTGGGATATGGCTCTGCCAATCTTCCATGCTGTCTCAGCAAGGCTGGGCATTGACCAGACCATCCTGCCATCCATGTGGGTACAGTAGAAAGATGAAACTGCTTAAAAATTAATCAAAGGCTTATATATTTGGTAATGATCAATAACAAGATACCCATACAATCAGAAGTGTAACCCAATACCTAACCTAGATATACCAACTACCTTTGACTGCTACAGACATGTGAACATCCGCCTCCATCTCCTCTCTTCTCTCTCTCTCTCTCTCTCTCTCTCTCTCTCTCTCTCTCTCTCTCTCTCTCTCTTTCTCTTTCTCTCTCTCCCTAGCTCCTCCTCTTCCTTTTCCTCTTCCTCTCCTAGCTCCTCCCACCTTAGCTCCTCCTACAGGTGGTGCTAATGACATATTTAAGTCTTTCTACAAACTTTAAAATTATAATTACCTGTTCGAAGTTTCAATGTTTACATTATTAAAACCAGTGAGTCAGAAAAACAAATCAGAATACCCAAAGCTGTCAATATAGTTCAGTTTTTATGACATTAAGTCTTCAGCTAAACACTGAGAATGTGACTTGATTTTACTCACGAGAACTCTGTCTACCTGGATTCCTATCAAGTTGGTACTGTCTCTTTCCTCTATGACTGTGTATCCTCTCACATACCACATGTGTTGGACCATCTAGAGAGTCCCCAGTTATCTTCTGCATCTTGACTATGTTCTAAGCATCAAATCTTCCTGGGATTCTGGGGCCTTTCCCATCAATCACCCTATGCTCCCTTTTAAAATGCTTTTCAACTGGCATCCACAAATAATAAAAGTAATTCCAGTCTGACAATGATAACTTAGTTTGTATGTTATCATTTATTTTAATTTGTATGCTTCATGAATTAATTGTTCTCAATCTTAATGTCTATAGTACACTAATATCAGTAAGTTACATAGAAGAATATAGAAGCACTGTATTCGTCCAATTATTTTAATATTGACAATGTTTTTTAAACATTTTAAAGAGGAATGATTGCTTTGTAGTTCATGGTGTACAGTTAAATGTTTTATGTCTTTCTTCCTGTCTATTTTAGTATGTCTATTGGTGGTGTCCTTGTTCAGATAATATGTAAACAGTTATTTTGATGAGACTTTATAGGTGTAGCTTTTAACATTCCTAAGAGACTCAATCTCATAGCAAATTCACTATTCCTGTGCACCTTACACTTCTCTGCCTCTTCTTCAGTCTTTTTCCCCAAGCCTTATGTACAGGGGTGTTTTATACATACATTTCCTGTGAATGTGCTTCTCAGCTTTACATTTTGATTGTGTTTTTCTGTAATGTTGCAAAGAGAAGTTCCCTTGATGAGTGGTCAAAACTACACTTATCTACTAGTATAAGGACAAATATGTAAAATACATTAGTGATTACTCTGATTTATTAAAGTGAATTGTCCTTTAAGATCTATGACTTCACTAGCCTTAGAAGTTGGCTAAATTCACAGTACCAAACATTTCCTCTTTTTGAATAGATATTAAGTCTAGTTAGAGAAGCGATGGGTTACTGCCAAGGATTGTATGCCTTTACAGAAACCCGATTGTTACCTGCCCTGTTGGTCTTTGTTGTGGTTCATAAGAGTGTCAATAGCTGGGTAGGAGTGATGACTGCTTCTTGCCTTTGGAAGCTTGCATGGTACCTGGTACGATCCGAGGTAGTCTTCAGGGAGGAAGCATTCATGTCAGTTTCAGCTTAGGGGCTTCTGGGCCTTACATCTGAATTGTTTGCTATCTTCACTATTAGGAAATAAAAGAATTATTTATATTTCCTGACACTATAAATTAATATGAGGAATGAAGTATAATATATATTTACTTGATTAAGAGTAATAAATTAATACATGTGAACTTAGTTGTTTAATGACTTAGGTGGAAAAAGGCCTGAAATTAAAAATGTTAATGACAACATGATTAATGATGAATTCTTGGATATGAGTGTGTGCCTACTGTAATCCTAGGAATTAATTATTTCAGCATACAGAGGGATTGAAAGATTCTGATATGTGAGAGACTTAGTCTATGAATTTTTTCTTTAAGCAATTCATTACTTGAATATTACTTGAATAATCAATGTATTGTCTAATAAGTAATCCACTTCTCTTCCTCCCACCCTCGACTTTTCTCCTCCTGCATTTTGCTCCTTTTCTTCTTCTCCTCCTCCTCCTTCTCTTTCTGTTTTGCTAGACAAGGTTTCTATACTTTCCACGTAAATGCTCTACCACTGTACTATATCTCTAAACAAAAGTTCATGACATAGATAAATGTAAAAAAGAATCTTAATGATGGTGGTATTAGTGTTCTGAAGGAATGATCCCACAGCAGAGAATATTTTATGCTCTCTTAGAGAGATTACTAATATCTTCATGATGTATAGGTGTCATTTCTGAAGACTTGAATAATTATAGTTCAAATTGCCTGCTGCATTAAATGATATCTTAAGTATAATTAATAATATTCTCAGGAAACAATATTCTAACAGACTACCAGTGATCATTAATGGTAGGTTCAAGCTTCACACAACAACTTTCCTAGATTTGAACAGTAGATACTTCCTCAGAGGAAGACTAGAGCATCAAAGTCTGATTTACTGGACTAAAATCAAGGATTAAAGGGGTCAACCTCTGGAAGAAATGTGTTATTACTTCTCAGTTTCTGGCAGCTTTAGAACTCATTGCTTGCAGCCTTATCCCCTCATTTCTTTTGTGTATCCAACATAATATACTGGTTTTTTTCCCCAGTGTGTTTAAAGTCTTTCTGTCTGACTTTCTCCAAAGAAAACCTGTGATTTCATTTTAGGCCTATCTGAATAGTTCAGAAGTATCTTCCTATGTGAAAAGCCTAAGTTTGAAACATATCCACAACATATATTTCTCTAAAAAAAAAATGACATTTATAGTTTCCAAGACCTGAAAATATTGGGTGGCTATGCAAAAGTAAGAATGTTAACAATAGAACATTAAACCATGGAGCATCTTATTTCCCAGATTTAAACATTTTACTTTTGTTATTAACTTTACTGATCAGTTTAGTATCATTGATGAGGGGTATTATAGGAATCGCTGGGCAGCTTCATAAAAACATAAACATTCAGATCCAACCTCAAAGTAGAATTTATAAATATAATGACTGAGTATTGACGTTTTTCAAATTTCCTCAAGTGTTTCCACCATGATATAGCATGGTTAGGAGTCACTGTGGTAAAAAGGTAAATATTCCAGTTCTGTTCCTTATCTGACATTAGCATCTGATTGTGGTAGCTTAGGCTGGGGTGTTAATAAAAAGATGGAGAAGTATGGATAGACTTTAAACATATAGAGGAGAAGAATGAGTGATGGATAATCCATTAAGAGATGTGTACTGCTCTAGAAGAGTACCCAGGTTTGGTTCCTGACATCTAACATGTAGGAAGTCTCACATTCAATTTTATGTTATCGAAAATAAAAAATTAATTTAAAAATATAGGAGATACAAATAACATGGCTGTTGTGGATTGTGTGAGGAAAATCAAGAATGATTGCTAATATTGGTGTTTTCTGCAAGTGGATGAATGGCAAGCCATTTACTATGGTGGGATATTCTGGAAGAGAGGCTGGAGGAAAAAAGCAGAGTTAGTTTAATCTTATTTGCTTTGATGATATTCTGAGTTACTTAAAAGGAATTTTAAATTGATATTCAGATATGCAATAGCCCAGAAAAGAAGCTTAGGTAGAAAATGGGTATTTATGAGTCTTCTGCATTCAAACAATAATTAAATTTGCAAATCAAGGAGTTTTCTTAGGAACACCGTATGGAGAATATGTGTGAGTTCAGGATGTCTTGAGAATCCCAATCCTTAGCAGCCTAGGCAGAAAAGGGCAAGCATGCACATTTGACAGCAATGATTTGAGTTTGGGGTGGGCCAGAGGGATTAACAATGGATCTCCTCAAAATGTGTTTTAATTAAAGGGTAATACTCAAGAGGTTTGAATGATTAAGAGAGATCAGATGAGAAAAACCCATAAGCTTTGATTTTATTGAGACCATGGACAAGCCTCCAAAAATAGTATTGCAGAGGGAAGTAACCACTAAGACTTATGCACAAAGTGCTGAAGAGTGGATGGGAAATGAAAGACATGCAAAGAAACAAAGAATATTTTGAGAAATACGGTTCTGAAGAGGGAGGGAGGGAGCAAGGGAAGGAAAGGAAAGAAAGAGATATGCTTGGAATGTAACATTTTATTATTTTTATCTACTAACATTTTAATATGCTAGAATGAGAACTCTTGATGGCACTGAGAAAGATCTAGTAGAAATGACTTTAAAACTAGTAGGTATATGCTTCTAAAAACAGGAGAAAGTGGGATCGCTTTGAATAAAAGAAAAAAATTCTTGTCTGAACCTGGATTGGGGAAATTGGATGCAGTAATGTATTCTCAGCTCCATATCTGCAAACGGTGTGTGTTCTTTTTATGCTGGTAGAGAGCATTCCATGTGCTGGGAAAACTGTGAGACAGTCAGAATTTAGGTGAAGAGGAGGTTAGAGCAAGCAGTGTGGGATGCTTCTAGAGAATTATTTGTTCAGAGAACCCTAGTTGCAAATCTTAGATTCATTGAAGCCTTTAATTAAAATCATTTTTTTTTACTTGTTTGCTTTGTTTTTTAGATAAAATCTTGTATTGTTTAATCTTATAGAACTTGAATTGCTCAAGGCACAGAATTAAGTCACCCTGGAATTGCAGGGAAAGGGAAGTTAGACATTTATAAGATCACTGTTAACATAGCATAGAGAGCGACCTGGTAGACTGCATCCTCCACAATGATGTGAATGTGGTGGGAGTGTGCATTCAGCACTTTCTGTTCCCCTCCAAGTTTGAATCCTTCTCATTGTTCAGGAAAGGCAGCTATATTGGACTTTGTAGAAAACAAGAGACATGGTTAGATATAAATTCACCATTTTTCTCAGCCTGAACATTCAAAGTGATGATGACAGGAATCCGAGCCTGGTTAAAATAGACAGTGAAGAAACTATGACCATGATGGTTTGCAGGGAAGCATTCCTCTTTCCACATATGGAATCCCACTCTTTAGCAGCCTAGTGATTTTTAACTTATTTAAATTCTATGTGATATTTTTAGATGCACATACATAATCCTGTCAAATATTTATGACTTTTCAAAGTGTAGTCTTAAGTCTACCAAAGCAAAATTTCTCTGTATTAATATTTCCGTATTTTGTTTGATTTCTCACTGACTTCTTTTAATTAGTTGTTTCAGTGAAAACACACACACACATACTCGATTCTTTGCTTATGAGCTAGGAACATGCTAGTTGCCATTCAGTTCTGAGGCTCAGGGCGGGAGGCTAATGAGGTCAGATCTATTAGAGCTGCTCACCTCACTAGCCTCATACCAACACTTCTGTCCTACTCTACTCAGCACTATGATGAACTTCATCAGATCATTAATCCCACAGGTAGCTGGGGGAAATTTTGACAAATAGTTACAGACACTTTACAATATGGAAAGAAATACAGCTCCTATACTTTCTTGATTGCATTGTTTTTATAAAACGTGGAAGACATCTTCACGTTAGTACGTGGTTTCCAAACAGCCTTTTCAACTACCCAATCCCTAAACTGCTAAGTTTTGAGTTAGGGAAAGAACTATAGTGTCATTGATCTTCTGTTTTCTGATGTGAAGTTTGAGGCTTACCTGTCAAAGTATGACATATTCAAAACAAACACCTATTTTGTTTTCAGCATTCTGGTGCTTAGACTGACTCATGGGATTTGCTGATCCTAATGTAAGTGGCATGCACAAGGGATAGTGAACTCCAGGTGAGAGAGTAATGAACTTTCCAATTTTATTACCAATCCTGACTCCACTCAACCACTTCTTTCATTCATTCTCACTTCCAGGTGTCAATCAACCTCTCTTACTCATCCCAGAAGCTAGAGCCCGACAACCCAGGTCATGCCCTATTCCCTGCAACAGTCTAGACTCATTCAAATTGATTAATCCCAACGCTGCCTTCCCTGCCTTGCCCACTCTTTCTGATACTGCTCCAATAAAAGTTTCTAAGTATTCCTTAGCGTCCTGTCTCTGTTCCTCCTGCTTCCTTGTGACTGAATCTGAGAGTTTCCAGCATTGCTCCCTGTAGTGAATTGACCCTTTCCCCTTGGGAATTGTGAATTCAAAAGTTGAGTTCTCAGTAGTAGCCCTCTATTGATTCATTAGCTTTATATAGTCTTTATCCATTCCCTATATTTTAAAACAGTGATGTGTCTTGAATATGTCAAAGACATTTAGAACTCAGGTTTAGGTACTTTGCATTTTTCTATTCATCTTCACTTTGGTGGTGAAACTAAAGGACAAGCTAATCTACTGTGCACTGGGTTAACTCTGAATGTGTATTTGAAACATTATAATATGGTGGGTAATAGACAATATTGAATATATGCTGAAAGATAATTTACATATGTGGGGAGATAAAATAAGCAATTTAATACATTTTTGAATATATGCTTACAAATAGTGATAAGTACTGAAGGTAAAATGAATAGTTTAGCACATGGCTTTTATACTTCAGTTGGAGATAGATTTTCAGAGGAACTAATATCTCAGCTCTGACCTGAAGAAGGAGAGTAATACAGGAGTGCAGAAGTCCTTAGGTGTGGTATTGATTTCTGTAGGAAAGAAACAAGAAAGTATAACAAAGGGGAAGTCATATAACATGAAAATTGAAGAAGCAGAAAAATCAGATTATTTCAGGACCTTGTGAAATACAGACTGTGAGTTCCTTTACCAGGGTGATGGAGAGCTACCAAACGCTTTTACCAAGGGAGTGACAGGATTCCTTTACTGTATCTCAATCTTTAGCTGCCATGGAAATTGACAGAAGGACATTAGAGCAGAGAAAAGACAGAAGATAAGAAGGTATGTGATGGATTGGAGTAGATGCAGTGATAGACTTTATGGCTTAGGTGATGCCTGTAAAGGTAGAAAGAATCAGACAGCTTTATCACACATTTTCGTGATGGATCTATTGCATATGTGTGGTGACAGTGGTAGGCACGAAAGTTAGAAATCAGAAGAACCAAGAGGAACTTCAAGAGCTCTAGCTTAAATAGGAAGTGAATAATAGGGTAACAAGAACTTGGGGAGGGGTGTGTCTGTGTGCATGTATTGTGTGTGTGCATGTATGTGTGTGTGTGTATGTGTGTGTGTGTATTTGTGTGGTGTGTGTTTGTGTGTGTGTGTGTGTGTGGTGGTGTATAAGTATATGGTGAAATGAATGGCAGGGAATGGAATATGGTTTCAAGAGGACAATTGTTAAATTTACATGCTTCTGAGTTCTTTGAGCAGAGAATACTCAAAGGTACTCACTTGTGAATCCACACTTGTAGAATCAGAAGGTCAGCTGAAGGAAGATTTGAATCTGTAATGTACAGAGATGCCACTGAAGAGTAAATGAAGAAAGAGTTAATCTGGGGAATCTAAAAATTGATTAGCATGGTCCTGCTTCTTCCCTAGAATCTGTAGCATTTTAAGCTAATAGTAAAGATCAACAAATAACTAAAAGAGAGTAGTAGAAGAGACAAAGCAGAAAGTAAGAAATGGAACATGCAGGTGATATTTGAAAATAAGAATGGTTATTATTCAAATAGGGTCATGAGATAAGCAGCTGGTAACCAGTGTGGTTGTCAGTTTAACAAAATCTCACGTCACCAGAGAAGAGCACACCTAGGGACTGCCTAGATCATGTTGGCACGTGGGCATTCCTATCAGGAATTTTCTTACTTGGGTTAGTTGAAGTTGGAAAGCCTGCCTTGAATGTAGGTGACACCATGTCATGGGGTTAGACCCTGGAAGGATTGAAAGGAGAGAATGAGCTGAGCACTAACAAGCATGCGTGATTTTTTTCTCTGTAGTCATAAAGGTCAATGAGTTGTCAAGAGTTCATCAGTCCTTGCCTCTTTGACCTCCCTGCAATGGTAGTCTGTGGTCTGAACTTGTGAATCATATTAACCTCCTCTCCCTTCATTTGCTTTTGTTGGGATATTTTTCACAATATTAGGAAAGGAGGTTCTTTACAATATACTGAAATAGACCCACTTTCCAGTTTCAATTGACTTTAAACATGACTTTGATTTTTAAAAAAATGCTTTTGCTACTAGAGGACAAGTGGAAATTAGCATGGCTCTTCCAGGTCTACATTATAGTAACCATAGAGCCTACATCATAATCCAGCCATTGCTTTGTGCCAAAATGGTGATAACCATTGCTAAATGTGGTGGAGCCAGTAAGCATTTGCCACTCTTCTTGTTGTTGAAACTAACATATGTGACAGAAGTAACTTATAGAAATAATTTATTTTGGCTTATAATCTAAACGACCATAATCAATCAAAGAGTTGAATGCTAGCTTGGCTAGGTCATGTATATAGAAGCATGCCATTGGACAAGAAACAGTGAATGTGCACCAATAACAGAACTAGCCTCTAAACCTTAAACATCCTTTGCAATATACTGTTGACCAACAAGGTCCCAAGTCCAAAATGTTCCATAACCTCTCTAAACATCATTCATAAACATTTGAAACTCAAGTTCAATATATAAGCCTGTGGGAGTGGAACATTTCATATTTAAACCATCATACATTTTGCCTCAGTTCCCAAAAGACTTAATGGATCATAGCCACCTGTCAACTGCCAGAAGCAATCTAGTTGTATGTAAGAGATCATGTATCAGTTTCATGTGATTCTATATGTGGGAGCTGATGTGTGTTTACTAAGTTTATATTTTTATTTCTCTTTTATGTTATCTTTTTAATAGATGAAAGAGATGTAAAGGTAATGGTAAAGCATATATTTAGAGTGGGGCTCTACTGAGAACAATGAATGTAGCAACAGTAATAACCTGACTGTGATTCCCACATTGACAGGGCCTATAGATGAAGGCAGGAAGATCAGAAATTCTGAGCTAACCTTGGCCACCCAGCAACTTGGAACATTTTAATTTGCATGAAAGTGTTTCCAAAAGTAATAAAAATTAATAAATATTTAGTCAACTTAAAAGCTGAACCATTAAAAAATGCAACCATTATACCCATGCAGAGCTTTTTATGCTCCAGATGTCTAAAGAAGCAATTGAGCCAAATCCTTTCTTATTAAAATCGGGACAATAATGGTAACCCAAAATTAATAAGAAGCTCTTATTAGAGGTTAAGCAAGGACCATAGTAATGTGTGACTAGACTGAAAGTTCCTGGCAGAAATATGGCCTTGGTGTCATCTTTATGGGACTGCTACCCTCAGAAGGCTCTTGAAGTTCACACTGGAGAGAACAAAAGGAGCAAGTTCAAACCCACCCACCATGCTCCCAGTCCTACAAAAGAGCTTCTGATGAGGACTGGCCATGACAGTGGAAGAAAACAAGGGTGAGTAGCCCATGTGTACACTGGCGCAGAGCTGAAGTGAGGACTCTCATGAATATGCAACAAGCATGTTCGGTTTAGACAAGCACAAGAAAAGCACTGTCACCCCAAGATATAGCATGACATGAAATAATCAAGTTCCATTCTATTCCATGTCAAAAAAGCTTCCTCATACACTTGTTACATTAACAAGAATTTAAACTCACTATCTGTGTTTCATTTGTTAATTCTTTCATTCAGATGTTTATTATTAAATGCTGATAAAAATTAGAGATGGATCTAATACTTAGTGATTCTTAAGTAAGTTCAATGGGAAAAAGGGCTTCAATTATTTGAAATAAAAATATTAGTTTAAAAGATGAATGGTGAAAAAACTCATTTTCTAAGTTAGACTCAAGAGATAGTTTACACATTCTCAATCAATACTATATTCATGTTGTAACCTGTGGATAGATATGGTAGAACGTTATACACACTAAACAATTGTCACTTCTGATGTGTATTGGTTTTGTAGCTGTTTTTTGAATTCATAAATTCAAATTGTTTTAGTTTTAAAAACTGCCTGTTTAGTTTTGTGTTTGTTTATGTATATGTATGTGTATTGTATATGTGTGTGTATGTGTATATGTATATATATATCACAAATGTGATGGTTTGTCTTACTCTTAGCCCAAACTAATCTCTCTGTTCATTTCATATTTGTAAAATATATTTTGTTCAAGTTATTTCTGAATTTCACTTTCAAGCATTTTCAAACCATGTGTCCTAGAAACCTGATTTTGTGACAGTAAACTGACTTTTAAATTTCTGCCTTCTAGAACACAAAACAAAGCACCAAGCCAGCACATCACATAACTGGTTTTAGTGCCCAGACACTTGCAACAACCAACAGCACAACAGCCATTTAGGACAGTGAAAAGCATTTCTTCAGCTTTCCTGTAGGTTGGACACCTATACCTCAAATGGGTTATTTTCTATAACTACTGAAAAAAAAAAACAAAAACGAAAATCCAGTTTTAGCAAAGTTTTTGATTGATCTTAAAATATAAATAAATAGTCTTTCAGAAATCAAATTGATTGTGATACAGTCAAATCAAAACACTGGATAGAAAATATAAAAGTGTAGTGTGGTATGTGGTTTTGTGTGTGTGTACGTATGTGTGTGTGTGTGTGTGTGTGTGTGTGTATGTGTGTGCTCACAGGTACACCTGTGGGTAAGCACTCATGTCTGTGGAGGTCAGAGGTCATATTTGGCTGTTAGTTCTCCATCACAATCAACCTCATGATTTTTTTGTTTGCTTGTTTTCGTTTTTAGGTGGAGTCTTTCTCATGTGTCAAATTCCCCACATAAACTAGTCTAACAACAAGGGATCTGCCTGTCTCTGCATCCCCAGCACTAGGACAATGGAGTTACTAGCATGAACCTCTGCCCGTCCATGGTAGGTTTTGTTTGTTTGTTTTTGTTTTTTATAGTTATGGGGGATTAAATTTAGATCCTCTGTTTGAAAGGTAAGTCCTTTCCTGACAGAGCTACCTTCAGTTGGGAAAAAAAAATATGTTTAAATGATAGGGGGAAAGTGTTTAGGACTTGTGATTCTTATCACTCTATTCTATCATAGTAATAGATTATAAAGTACATCCTTAAATCACTGATCATGAGTTATTAATTTATTGTTGTAACATACTTGTTTCTCCTGATTTGTCTTCCTGCTTTTGACTTCTTAAGAAGAGATGAACCAGCCTAATCTTAAATGACAGAAAGAGTTGGAGAAGATTCTCAGGATTTAATCAAGAACTAAACACGCCTCTAAGCAAGCCCACCTGAGTGATCCCATTCTGCACATTCACTCCTTTCCAGCTCCTTTCTTTTACAGAGATCAGCTGGGGAAGAAAAATCTAATTTCTTATCAATTCTGATAACATAATTGTTAGGCTGTATCCTAGTATATTACTCCTCAAATATTGACCTGCTGAATGTTAGGCAGACAGGGAAGCAATATACTCTGCCTTAAAGAAAGACTGTTGAGTGGCTGACACAATAGGCTTGAAAATGGAATTCTTAAATGCAGCAGCAGCAAAGAATCATGTCAAGGAGTCCAACAGAGCTGCCACTCCAGCTTGAAGCTTGATTCTCTGCTGATGGCATTAACTTAGGCCATCTGTAACTTGTTTGTATCTCTTCCCAGTTTCATCTGGCCAGTTAATATGTCTTGGGCCTGACACTTCAAGTGTCTTTGGTGTGTATAAAAAAATAGTCACATCTTTATTCAGCCAATGGAGCATAAGATTGCTCTTACAGATAGACACACTTCGGGTTTCTGAAGAGAATTTATGAAACTTCAACAGAATGAAAGACACCATTTATTTTGCACAATGAATGAAACATGTTTTTCTCAGCTCTTTTCATTCCAGAGGAAATTCTGTGAAACCTATTTCAGGTGTCACCCACATGGTGGTCATCTATTTGTAACTCCGGTTTCATTTAGCTTGTGGGATAGCAAAGGGTAGAGGACAGCAGAAACTCCACGCTGTTCATCGGCTCTGATGAAAAGCTGACATACTTACGGAAAGCAATATGCTTTCTCCTTTCATTTCTTGTTTTATTTATTTTTTTATGAAGTTTTGACTTGTGACTTCCAGTAGAAGCCTGCTTGAAATCAACCATTCAGAGGGATTTGTCCTAGGGCAGCTTTTCATTGTGTTCTACTTAGAGTGAGTTAGTGAACAATTCTAAGAAATAAATTTCCTTTCAGTGCCGTAGGATTCCCATTATATTATGAGAGAAAAAGAACATTATAGGAAAAGTAAATGACGAAGGTCCAAAGCAATTGTTGGACTTCAGCAAGAAGAAAGGACTTTTTAAAAGCGTGCAAGTAGACAACATCCTTTTCTGGTATGGTATCAATCTCATTTGTAGGTGGTTTTAAATGTTCAATTACTTTGAGAAGGAATTAAACACTGAATCTCCACTCTCTCATCCTCACTGAGCCAGTGGAGGGTTCTCTTTCTGACAGAACTTTCTTGTAACCCTGTTTATGTGCCCAGGTTCCCTGCCCATCAGGCATGTCTGTGCTCTTTGCCTCTTGCAGAGATTTTGCTGAGGGAGTTACATGTTTCTTCTTGCTTTGGGTAGTAACTCCCTGTTGACAGCTCTTCAAGGATCCATTTATTACTTCCCTATAATTACTAAGTAGCCTGATGTTGATGCCATGGCAAAGAAATCGGGGAAGACAAGGACATGACCACTTGGGTGGTCTTTTCAGATAGCCTTCATTCTGTACTGCATGTTTAGTAATAACTTAAAAACCACAGCTATGCTTAATCCTCCCTCTCTCCTTCCCTCCCTCCTTCCCTTCCTCCTTTCTTTCTTTCCTTCTTTCTTTCTTTCTTTTTCTTTCTTTCTTTCTTTCTTTCTTTCTTTCTTTCTTTCTTTCTTCCTTCCTTCCTTCCTTCCTTCCTTCCTTCCTTTCTTTCTCTCTCTCTTTCTTTCTTTCTTTTTACTTTTTCAATGATGATGGGGGATGTTTTTTTAAATTATAGGATATGGTATAGATCTGACTTGTATTTTCTTAACAAAGGTATTTAAAATGATATAAATATAGAAATTTGGTCATTGATTGTCCTAGCCTTAACAAAATTAAATGTCAGGGTTGTGTTTGGTTGCTTACCAAAATAACCCAGAAAATAAAATATCAGCTTCTCTTTTCTTTATACTTGTGCCACAGCTCCAATCCATTTCCCATGAGAGGTAGTGCTACAGATATTTATTATTTTATGAATTTCTCATTTTCTGTTTCTGATTAGTATGTTGATTGTGAAAGTCTCGATAATTTTTTAAAGCAACTACTTAATTATTTTGAAGTTGTAGTATATTTATTGAGAATTGAGAAAAAGAAGGGATTGATTTGAAAGTACAGCCAGTCTACAATATATGTGCTATGAAAAGTTCAAATACCTACCAACACAGTAATCTCCTCAAGGAATATATCACACAAATGTCAACATCGTCTATTTGTACTGAGTATACAGAAAATTAATCAATAGTATTTACTTAGAACTTAGTTATCAGTAATGTTACCTTCACTTAAATATTTTATATATTTAATTTTTTCTTTTTATTGAATATAAGTTTTTTACATGCTGTATATTATGATCATAGTGTTGCATCCTGAGTCCTCACCCCCTTTCTACCTGTAGTAGTTTGAATAAAAGTGGGCTCCATTGGACCACTGTTTAAAAGTACTAAGACTTGTTTCCTTATTGGAGTGGGTGTGGCCTTGTTGGAGGGAGTGTGTCACTGGGACTGGGCTTTGAAGACTCCAATTGTCAAGCCCTTCCCAGTGTCTCTTTTTGCCACTTTCAGTTATGGATATCGATTCTCAGCACCACATCTGCCTGTGTGCCCCCATGCTTCTTACTATGCTAATAATGGATTAGTCCTAATGTTAGGAGATAGTTTCCTGAGTTCAGCAAGTTCCATCTTGGTGGAAGGATCAAAATTGAGTTCATGTTCCCAGGCCCTGGAACCCAATTCCTGTCCTCCTTCTTCAGATGTTTCATTTTGTCTGTTAAGCAGTAAAGAATGTAAAGAGGGAAGATGCTGTTAACTAGTTATTTAAATTAATGCACACAAGTCATAAATGTGATGCCTGTCTTGACTTAATCGACTACAGCTTGCCCACTCCTTTGTGCCCTTATTTTCAATTCTGGGTATCCTTGGTTCAATTGACTACATGCTGCTTGTCCACTCCTTTGTCCTTTGTTGAGCTAAATTTCACATCAGAGTCCAGAAGGGAACCTGACTGCAAAAGCTGACTCAAGGTCTCTGAAACTGGGTGACCCAGATAAGGCCCAAGCAGTAATGTTAACTTCCTTGTCTAACTGAGAGACTAGATCTTTTGGGTTGAGACTCCATCTTAGAGAATCTGACCTAAGGTGGAACTTGAGTTAACTAACAGGTCAGTACCTAGCACCAGTTTCCAGGTTATTCTCTAACAAATCTGCACTACTGGGTTACAAGTCTGCCCTAGCACTTCACTTCCTAACAGCCACCAATCAGGAATAACACAGGAGTTAAGTTTATGGTTTGGCTCCCAGCACCAGCCAATTATGCCATCCCATCGTAAGTGTGCCAGACTAGATACCCACTTCTTGCCTCTCTGTAAAAGTTTACCTGAAACTGAGCTCAGAGACCCCTCCTGTTCTCCTGTGTCAGAGATGGTGGTATGGCCCACGCTCTAGCTTGTAATAAAAAGACCCTAATGCGATTGCATTGGAATTGGCTCCTTGGTGGTCTTTTGGGGTTCACAAACAATTCCTGGTGCAAAATAACCTCTTGTGTCAAAATATGTTTGGTTAATGCAAAAGCCCTACTGGGATCCAGAACTGACCTCCTTTTTTGTGAGCACAGAAAATAAAGCTTTCATGTTTAAGTTTCTGTCTCTGAAGTGAGTTTTCTCAGTTCCCACTCTGAATCTAACACTACAAAGAAGCCCCAATTAAATGCTTCCTTTATAAGATTTGCTGTGCTTAAGGTGTCTCTTCATAGAAATAGACTCCTTCAGCCTTCACTCTATCTTCTCCATTGGGAACCCCATGATCAGTTTGATGGTTAGCTGTGAGCATCTGCCTCTGAGTATGTCAGACTCTTGCAGACTTCTAAGGAGACAGCTATATCAAGCTCCTGTCAGCATGTACATCCTGACATCCACATCAACCTATACCTTTGGTGACTGCACATGGAATGGATATCCAGGTGGAATGGTCTGTAGACAGCCCCTCCTTCAGTTTCTGTCCTGCACTTTGTCTCCATATTTGCTCCCTTGAGTATTTTGTTACTCCTTCTAAGAAGGACTGAAGCACCTGCCCCACTACTTAGCCGTCATTCTTCATGAGCTTTATATGGTCTGTGAGTTGGATCTTGGGTATTTCAAGCTTCTAGGCTAAAATCCATGATCAGTGAGTGAATACCGTGTATGTTCTTTTGTGATTGGGTTACTTCACTCAGGATGATATTTTCTAGTTCCATCCATTTACATAAGAATTTATCAAATTCATTGTTTTTAATAGCTGAGTAATATTCCATTGTATAATTGTACCACATTTTTTGTATCCATTCCTCTGTTGAAGGGCATCTGGGTTCTTTCCAGTTTCTGGCTATTATAAATAAAGCTGCTATGAACATAGTGGAGCATATGTCCTTGTTATGTGTTAGAGCATCTTCTGGGTATATGCCCAGGAGTGGTATAGCTGGGTCCTCAGGTAGTGATATGTCCAATTTTCTGAGGAACCGCCAGACTGTTTTCCAGAGTGGTTGCACCATCTTGCAATCCCACCAACAATGGAGGAGTGTTCCTCTTTCTCCACATCCTTGCCAGCATCTATTATCACCTGAGTTTTTGATCTTAGCCATTCTGACTGGTGTGAGGTAGAATCTCAGGGTTGTTTTGATTTGCATTTCCCTGATGACCAAGGATGCTGAACATTTCTTTAGGTGCTTCTTGGCCATTCGCATTTCCTCAGTTGAGAATTCTTTGTTTAGCTCCATACCCCATTTTTTAATAGGGTTATTTAGTTGTCTAGAGTCTAATTTCTTGAGTTCTTTATATATATTGGATATTAATCGTCTATCGGATGTGGGATTGGTAAAGATCTTTTCCCAATCTGTTGGTTGCCGTTTTGTCCTATTGACAGTGTCCTTTGCCTTACAGAAACTTTGCAATTTTATAAAGTCCCATTTGTCAATTTTTGATCTTAGAGCATAGGTCATTGATGTTCTGTTCAAGAACTTTTCCCCTGTGCCTAGGTATTCGAGGGTCTTCCCCACCTTCTCTTCTGTTAGTTTCAGTGTATCTGGTTTTATGTGAAGGTCCTTTATCCACTTGGACTTGAGCTTTGTACAAGGAGATAAGAATGAATCGATTTGCATTCTTCTGCATGCTGTCCTCCAGTTGAACCAGCACCATTTATTGAAAATGCTGTCCTTGTTCCACTGGATGGTTTTAGCTCCTTTGTCAAAGATTAAATGACCATAGGTGTGTGGGTTTATTTCTGGGTCTTCAACTCTATTCCACTGATCTTCCTGCCTGTCTCTGTACCAATACCAGGCCGTTTTTTATCACTATTGCTCTGTAGTACAGCTTGAGGTCAGGGATGGCGATTCCTCCAGAAGTTCTTTTATTGTTGAGAATGGTTTTTGCTATCCTGGGTTTTTTGTTGTTCCAAATAAATTTGAGAATTTCTCTTTCTAGTTCTGTAAATAATTGAGTTGGTGTTTTAATGGGGATTGCATTGAATCTGTAGATTGCTTTTGGCAAGATGGCCATTTTTACTATATTAATCCTGCCGATCCATGAGCATGGGAGATCTTTCCATTTCCGGAGATTTTCTTCAATTTCTTTCTTCAGAGACTTGAAGTTCTTGTCATATATATCTTTCACATGCTTGATTAGATTCACCCCGAGGTATTTTATATGATTTGTGACTATTGTGAAGGGTGTCATTTACCTAATTCTTTTTCAGCCTGTTTAATTTTCATGTAGAGGAAGGCTACTGATTTGTTCTAGTCTTATGTTGAGCTCCTTGATTCATATAGAGTTAAGTTCTGTGCAACGTGATAAATATGCATCTATTTGGATTCTTCTACATTCAGCTATCCATTTTGACCAACACCATTCATTCAAGATGCTTCCTTTTATTGTCCAGTGTGTATTTCTGGCTTCTTTGTCCAAAATTGGTGTGATAATGTGTGTGGACTTTTATCTGGCTCTTCAATTCAATCACATTAATTATCTTGACTGTTGTTTTGTCAATAGTATGATGTTTTTATTACTCTAACTCTGAAGTACAGTTTGATATCAAGATTATTGATACCTCCAGTTCCCTTATTATTCAGTATTGTTTTAGCTTGCTTGCTTGTTTTCTTCTTTTTTGTTTTCTTTCTTTCTTTCTTGTTTTCTTTCTTTCTTTCTTTCTTTCTTTCTTGTTTTCTTTCTTTCTTTCTTTCTTTCTCTCTCTCTCTCTCTCTCTCTCTCTCTCTCTCTCTCTCTCTTTCTTTCTTTCTTTCTTTTCCTTTCTTCCTTTCTTCCTTTCTTTCTGCCTGCTTTCTTTTTGTCTGTCTTTCTTTCTTTGCATATGAAGCTGAAAATTATTTGTTCAAAGTCTGTGAAGACTTATGCAAGAATTTTCTTGTGGATTACATTGAATCTATGGATTGCTTTTGGTAGAACAGCCATTTTCACTATATTAATCCTACTGATCAATGAACATGGGCAATCTTTTTATCTTGTGATATCTTCAATTTTATCTCTGTGTCTTACAAGTTATTTTATTTAACCACTTAATTGGTTAAAGTTACCCCAAAATAGTTTATTATACTTTTAGTGTATTGTGAAATGTATTTTTATGATATATTTCTTAATCTATCATTTGAATATAGGGGCCTGCTGATTTTTGTGTATAATATTGTATTCTTCTACGTAGCAGGAGGTGTTTAATCAGTCATAAAAATCTCTTGGTAAAATTTTTAGAGTCACTTATGTATACAATCATATTATCTGTGTATAAAAATATTTTTACTTTTTTTGGCCATCGGTATCCCTTTTGTCCTTCAGTTATCTTATTGCACTAGCTTTGACGTCAAATAAATTAAATAGGTTTGGAGAGAATGTGACATCCTTGTCTTGTTCCTAATATTAATGGAAATACTTTTGAGTTTCTTTCCATTTTATGTTGGTGTAGGATAGGGTCTTGTTGTAAATTGCCTTTATTATGTTGAGATATGTTCCTAGTCTCTTCACAACTTTTGTTATGAAATGTGTTGGATTTCATCAAAGGCTTTTCCTGTATCTAATGAAATGATCATGAAAATTTGTCTTCCAACTTGTTTATGAATTACAGTTGTCAATTTAAGTTTGTTGAATCATCCCTGCATCTCTAAGATGAATCCTACTTGATTCATGTCTGTGTAGTTTAGATATCATGGTAATTGTGTGGATTCACAGAAAGAATTAAGTATGTCCCTTCTCTTTTTATTTGGTGGCATAATTTAAGGAGTATTTGCATTAATTCTTCTTTGAAATACCTGGTAGAATTCTGCACTGAATCAATTTGGCCCTGGAATGTATTGGTTGACTTTTGAATACTGAATCTCTTTCACTAGAAATGAAGGGCCTGTTTAACTGATCTTCATTTACCTTTGGTAGGATATGTGTGTGTGTGTGTGTAGAAATTTATCCATTTTTTTAGGTTCCCAATTTGGTGGAGTACAAATTCCTAAAATACATTCTTATGATTTGATTCTCTTGTTTTCCTCACTGATTGTTTTGTCCCATATTCATCTCTAATTTTATTAATTTTGATCCCTCTTTGTCATTTAGTTTATTTCAACAAGGGCCTATCAATCACACTGATTTTTCTCAATGGAACAATATTTATTTCATTGATTTTATGTTTACTTTTGTTTCTATTTTATTAATTTGAGTCCTGAGTCTGGTTGTTTCTTGCCATCAACTAATTTTGAGTATTGTTTCATACTTTTGTTCTAGAGCTTCAGTGAGCCACTGTTACTAATTTGAGGGATCATCCTATATTTAATGCTATTAATTTGCATTTTAGAGCTGCCTTCATCATGTCCCATTGGTCTGGGTCTGCTGCATTTTTATTATCACTCAATTCTAATTTTTCAAAAATTACTTTCTGTCTTGTTCAGTTTTGAGTGAGTGGTAAGATTTCCATGAGTTTGTATACTTTCTATTGTTTCCATTGTTGTTGATATCCAGCTTTTATCTTGATGGACAGATGGCATATAGTGTGTTATTTCAATTGTATTGTATCTGTTGAGACTTGCTTCATGTCCTGGTATGTGGTCAATTTTGAAGGTTTCATCAGCTGCTGAGAAGAAGGTATATTTTTTTGTATTGAGGTGAAATGTTTTGTGACTATACAGTAGGTCCATTTGACTTCTGACATTGTTAAGGGACAGTATTTCTCTGTTTGTTTTATTTTTCTGGGTATGTCTATTATGGTGGCAGGGGTATTGAAGTCACCCACTATCACTCTATGGCAAAATTTGCTATTTTAGTTGAAGTTCAGTAGTGTTTCTTTTATGAACTTCACCTGCCTTGAGTTTGTTGCATAGATATTTAAATTTCAATATCCAATTGGCAAGATTTTATTTTCCTTTGATGAGTATGTACTATCTTTAGATTGAAGTCTATTTGTTAGATATTAAAATGGCCATACCTACTATCTTGAATTCATTTATTTGGAGTATTTTTTTATCTTTTCAATCTGAGGTGAGGTCTATTCTTGATGTTAAGATGTGTTTCTTGGAAGCAACAGAAAAATAGATCCTGTTTTTGAATTTAATCTGTAATTTTGTGTCTTTTGGTTGAGGAGTTGGGATCATTAATGTTGAGAGTTATCAATGAGCAGTGTTTATTGATTTCTGTTATTTTGCTGTTATGGTATGCCCATCCTTTTGTTGATTTGATAGTCTGAGATTGCTTTTCCTTGGAATTTCTTCAGTGTGGTTAGCTTCTTTAGCTAGTACCTCCTGTGGAACTGGACATGTAAATAGACACTGCTTTCGTTTAGTTTTATGGTGGACTAATTTTCTTTTTGCATGTGTTGTGACTTATAGTTTTGCTGGGAATAGCTACCTGGGCTTTTATCTATGAACTCTTAGTGTTTTTAGAATATCCATTCAGAACATTTTCACTGTCAGAGTCTTCTTTGAAAAGTAAGGTGTTATTCTAATGGGTGTACTTTTATATGTTACTTCGTGTTTTTTTTTTTCTTTCAGCTTTTAATATTATTTTCTTGTTCTGTACTTTCAGTGTTTTGTTTATTATGTATTATTATATACCATATGAAATTTATTTTCTGGTCTTGTCCATTTGTTATTATGTATAGTTCTTGTTACTTGATAGGAAACTCATTTTTATGTTAGCAATGTTTTCTTCTATGACTTTATTGAAAATATTTTCTGTGACTCAGACCTGTGTGTTTTCTGCTTCACATCATCCTATTACTCATAGATTTTAGTTTACATAGTGTTTTAGATTTTCTGGATATCTTGTGCCTAAGTTTTATAGATTCAACATTTTCTTTGAATGGGGTATCCATTTTTTCTATATTGTCTTCAATGTCTGAAATTCTCTCTCCCATGTCTTATACTTTATTAGTAAATTTGACCTACATGGTTTTTGTTTAACTTTCTTTTTTTTTTTCACTATAGCTTTTATCTGAGTTGGGGATTCCTTTGGCGAGTCTATTTCTTTGTTAAATTCTTCTTCTTCTTTTTTTTTAATGTCACTAATTATCTCCAAGAGTTGGGCTCACTGGGCTCACTTGTGAAATGTGTTGCTTGCTATAGGCAGTTGACACAAGGGATGAGGATAAGAATGAAAATTACACCCATTGCATTGCTCAGCAGAGTCAGAGTCTCCAGGGAATAACTATTTCATTTTAACTATTTCATTCATAGGAGATGAATAGTGCTACAGTAAGAAATGATCCAGAGGCCTTCTTTACCATCTCTTCTACTAATAGTCATTAAGGCTGATGCTTAGGCGTCTGGTTCTTCATTTATGAAATACGGACACCAAACACAAGGTGGTCTCTAAAGCTTGTGTTAATTACCTTCTTTATTATTTAAAATACACAATTTTTATATAATTTATTCTGATTATAGTTCTCCTCCCCAACTCTTGCTTGATCCTCCTCATGTCCCCACCCACCCAAAGTCATATATTTTTTTTAAATTTTTTTTTAGCTATCTCTTATTAGAAAATAAACAGGCAAAAAAAAAAAAAAAAAAAACAGAAGAGAAAAATAGAAAAAACAAATATAATAAAATAAGATTATAAAAATACAAGCACATCTTAATAGGACAAAATAAACAACAACAACAAAAAAGAACCTAAGAAAAAGCATATACAACCAAAGAGGCACACATTCACACACAGAAACCCCATAAATATGTAAAAATCTGAAACCATAATATATAAGCATAAGACTGTAGGAGAAAAAGTGCTCAGATAAAGCATTAGGAGATAAACAAAAACAAACAACAAACAAACAAATAGGAAAAAAAACCAAAAAACCTGTCCAAAAATACAACTTATTTTTGTTTTGTGTTGGCCATATGTCATTGGTCATGGTGAAGTATCTGTCTTCAGCAAATGTCCATTTCAGCATGAAGGTTTTCAGTCTGATGAGTGATGTGTCCTTCATCTAGTATGTTGAGCTGTCCTCATGCAGGAGGGAATCAGTTTATTGTATTTTCTACATTGCTATCTTTCTTTGTTTCTTCCTTCTGTCAGTTGTGCCTTTCATGTAGAAACTTCTCTTATTCAGATCAGATCTTTATCATTTTTGTTGGAGCCCATAGTCTTTCATCACCTATGGAAATATAGAAAAAACCTCTTCCCCAATATAACTCATTCCCTGCTTTCATTTTGATGTTAAAACCTTTTTAAAGTATATAGGCTCATCTAATTTAGCAGTTTTTCCCTTGCAATCTAATATCTTTCAGAAGTTGTTCATGCCTCATTGGCATTCAAAAAATTTAAAGTTAATAAAGCATTATTCAGTCTATTTCTGTGAGTTCTTATTCACTCTTTCTGTTTATAAAATACCTCCTTTAAAGTATGATTAGATCTTTCTGCAACTGCTTAGCCTGTTGGATTATGTTATACCTGTAATATTTTTTATGCTATAATATGCTAAAAAGTTTCATTTTACTGTAAACATATGAGGGAGCATTATTAATTTTAATTTTTAAGGGTGTCCTGGTGATAGTCATTATTTCCAGCAAATGAGCAATTGCAGAATCAGCTTTTTCAGAGCTCAAAGCAGAAGCCCATCGGAATCTTGAATTTGTATCAATGGCATGATGTACAAATTTCAGTTTCCCAAATTCTGCAAACTGAAACACCTCCATCTGCCAAATTTCATGTCTCTGGACACCTCTGGATTACTTCCAGCAGGTAATGGAATTTGATTATAGGAAGAACAAGTAGGACATTTAAAAAAAAAATGCCTTCTTGCCATGTAATAAAAAAGTTTCTCTTTAAATCTTTGCTGTTAATATAATCTTTTTAGTAAAATTCTGAGCATATTTCCTATTAATAATTGGTCAATCTCTTCATTTCCTTGTGCCAATGGACAGGGCAAACCCACATGAGATCAAATAATGTTGATATAGAATGGATAATTTCTACTTCAAATCATCTGTTGCCATTGTATAAATAATGATATTAATTCTGAATTATTAGAGATAAGTTCTGAAGTTTCAAATGTTATACAATCCTCTCTGCATATGTAAGTCAGTAATTATATTGACAGGTTCAGAAAATTTTAATAAAAACTATGAGAATTACATATAGCTCTGAGTTTTAGACAAAGCATATGGGCTTTGAATTACTTTATTAATGTTTCTTGACTTATAACCTGACATTCTTAATTTATTTACATTGGTATAAAATGTAGGAGTTGTAGAAATTGGTGTTCCTTTTACTGTATGGGGGAGGATACAATTAGTTCCTTTTATGAACTGGAGTCTCTTAATTTGGGAATATTTGTAATTTCTCCCAAATAATTGCTACAAACTCTTTGCCAATTTTCATTGATTACACACAATAAATTAATTTCAGCTTAGTATAAGGTTCTATGACATTTGCTGAATCTTTTCCTGATACTTGAGTGTTGGGGTCTAGGAGTTGCCCCATAAATCCCATCTCAATCAGACAGGGATAATTTATTGAACATACATCTAAAGACGATCAACCAGGACAACAGCTAAAAGCTACACATTGGACATTTCTCAGGGCCAGCTTATAAAGTCTAAAACTGCAAAAACCACGATGATCTTATCCTCAGGGGCTGCAAGTGCTGCTCGGTGGTCAACTCTGACTCAAACCATTTTAGAGATAACAGTTCATATTGACCTTTAATTTAATGAGTCCTATGTGAAGCTTGTAGCTGTAAAATTTCTTAAGATTAACAAACCTCATAACATATAGATAATAACAGGGTATATAGTCAGCATGACCCTACTCTGAATCAAATTATTTTTCTATGTAAATGTCGGCTGGCATAATGCAGCAACAATATGAAATAGCTGGCAGGCATGGAACAAAATGGCTACAGCTAAGCTAATGGGGCAGGCCACAACAGCCACCCCTTTTGAGTTGTTCCATGAGACAAATCATTGACTCAAAAATCTTCTCTAAGGCCAGGGGACAAGTTACTCAAACATTTATACCAAATCTCTCTCTCCTCTCTCTCTCTCTCTCTCTCTCATTCTTTATTTGACTAAGTTTAGGCTTTTTTAAAAAATACATCTGAATGATAGGCATAGAAACACAATTGCTTACCAAGAGCCATACATAAACTTCCTTTTTGGATGAAGAGCAGGTCAAAACCTCTTCTGTTTTATAATATGACTTCAGCTAATGAAGCAAGAGAAGGTAAATGACTGATTTTTTTAGTTTTAACAGGTCTTGATTGATTTGCTAACAAGCATTTAAAATTTTGATCTTCCTTAATAAGTGATGTTGCTCTTATACTGACAGATGCCTCTATGCCCATGCATACTAGGAGGGGAACTAGTACTGGAGGTACCCTGACCATCCAGTATCTGTGTAGAAGTCCTAAGTGCTCCCAGCTTCCCTTTTCAGAATTATATACCTGAAGCAATAGATGTTCAAGTACAATAATGACCTAAAGAGTCTAGGTAACTCAGTTTCTTCAGTTCCTAAGGGGGAAGAAAGAACTCTTGGGATAGAAGAAAATGCAATCAAAGTTGGGGAGAGGCCTGACAGTCATGTAGCCACAGAAACAGAGTGCTGGGTGGTTAGATCTTGCTTAGGGATCATCTTTCCTGGATCAGGAGAGGTTTTAACAGATTTTGGGGACCAATGATGTATAAGACCTTGTTACTGTTCACCTGGAATCTCTCAATGATGAGCATACTCCCAGTGTTATTACTAGACACATAAAGGCAGTCCCATGCATTACTTATGCCATTTTGTATCTCAATTTGGATGGGATTTATTTTTCATGTTTTTATAGATTGGCTCTCAACTCTTTGTAAACTGAATATAATTACCCTCATTCATGACCAAAGCAGCTAATGTTTCACAGCTCTATGTAGCATGAAAGTACACATCTTGTCCCCTCATAGTCAGGGTCTTTATCTGAGAGGTAGGCATATACCTGAAGGGTGACCAAGCTATTACCCATACTCTGAACCCTACATGCTCCAAAACACTTAGAGAATGAGAGAGCATATGCTTGCATTCTTTTGGTGCTATCTTAGTTAGGGTTTGCATTCTTTTGAAAAGACACCTTGACCAAGGCAACTCTTTCTTATAAGGGCAATATTTAATTGGGGCTGGCTTACAGGTTCAGAGGCTCAGTACATGATTATAATGGTGGAAGCATGGCAGCATCCAGGCAGGCATGGTGCAAGAGGAGCTGAGAATTCTACATCTTTATCTGAAGGCCATTAGGAGAAGATTGGCTCCCATATGGTTAGGAGAAGGGCCTCATTGCCCACGCCTACAGTGACACACTTCCTCCAACAAGGCCACACCTACTCCAATAAGGCCATGCCTCCTAATAGTGGCACTACTTGGGCCAAGCATATTCAAACCACCATAGGTACCTATTCCATTTCAGCCAAAACAATTTACGTAAGTCAAACTTAAAAGGGGGAACCATAGACAGTGATATTAGTAATTAGGATCCTGCCTATAGTTCTAAATCAAAGTTCATATGTGTTGTACTTAAGTATATGCCTCAGCAGCACATGACAAGAAAAAATAGAAAACTAATTTCCAGAGTCTTTTACCAGTCTGATTTTTAATGGATCCTGCAGGTGTTTTCTGCTGACCCATCACTGATCCCGGACCTGATGCTTCCTGGAGGAGCAGGGGGGGTGAGCTGCAGATGAGAGTGATGAATTCAGAATTGAAACCCATCTATGTCCACAGCCAGCAGGGTGGTCAGGATCAGAAAGTGAGGTAATTTTCAGCATAGGCTCAGGGGTTTTCCTTTTTGACTTAGCATTTCAGCCTGTTAGGTGGGAAAAAGGATGATATATTCTCTATTGTGATTACTTCCAGCTGACATTAGGATATTGTCACAGGGGCCCAGGAATGCTGAAATGCTAGTCAAAGGTTGGGCAATGGGGCATTTTTAGAAGCATCTGATTAGCTGATCCAGCTGAAAGACAGGGAGCAATCATATCAGCTAGACTGGTTAATATCAGATTTCAGAAAGTCAGAATTAAGCAGGTCAATAAGTGATCCCTGGATAGAGTCTGTCAGCCAAGTAAAAATCTGCTGAGACATATATAGACTAGCAACAGTAGTAAAAATTGTCTAGTAATTAGGGAAGGTAAGGAATCTCAAGATCAAGGGGAAAATCTCATTTTCAATAACAGGTGGATATACTTATCTGGAGTCCTTTGATATCTGGCAGGTGGATCCAGATCTTATGAATTTTTTGATTCCCTGAAGTTTATGTGAATTTTAGTTTATAAGAGGATGTACATTAGTAATACCATTGAATTGAAACCCATATTTTAGAATAAGTAGTTAACAGGTGTTTGCAAGATAACAGGAGTAGACCCATGCCTTTGACACTTAGTAAAAGCTATAAGTTTGAGTCAAAAGGCAGGGACCTTTTTTTTTTTTCAGTTCAGAGGGATATATATATTTTATATATATATATATATATATATATATATCAAGCAGAGATTATTGTTTAGCAAGATGAGAAGTACCTTTAAGTCTATATTTTAAAAAATTAGGAGATTTGAAATATTGAGCTTGTGACTGAATTGTAAGCAGTCAGTGCTCCATTAGCTTATGAAACCTCCATTCATCAATGTTAAAATTCTGTATGTTGAAATCTAAGTATAACAATACCATACGGGGCAGAGAAGAAATATGAAACATTTTTATTTATTATATGCTAAATTATTTTCTTATACATTTACAACTTGCAATTATATACTTTAAAATCTCTTAGATCCTCCAATCTTAAACATCTTTTAGATGCTCCAACACTTATATAACTTGCATTTATCAACTGTAAACATTTTTCATCTGGAAATGATTTTTTATTCTTAAATTATTTTCCTATCACCATCCAAGATTTCTATGTCTGCTAAGCTTTATCACTTGCATTTATCAATCTCAAACAATTTCCTAGACCCTCACACCCTAAAAAAATTAAAATTTTACATTTGTATGCAATTATTCATTATGAGACACAGGCAGTTGATTATTGAGAGCAGTCAATAAAGGAATAGCAAAAAGTTATGACCTTTAATGTGAAGCCTGTGAGCAAGGCATATCTGTTTGCCCTTTTAAATAAAAGACCTCATAGTTTTAACTAACTAATGAATTGACTAATGAACTAACTCAGTGGTGGATTACCTTGAAGTAAGGAGCTAGTTGCCTGTTGTTTTCTAGCTGTTAAACTACAATTAGCTTAGCCATCAATGTGATTAGAGACCTAAGAAGGAAAAATTATAGTATAAATAGCTATATATCAATTAAAATAACAAATATTAGTCCATATTTTATTACCTAGACAGTTACACCAGGCTCCTGTGTCTCTCTGGCACCAAGGACAGAGGCAGAGGCACCATCAGGCCAGAAGATGAACAAGCTTTTTCTGTGGAGGAGGAACATGGGAGAGACTGATCTCACCTTGTCTTAAGCAATCTGTGGCAATCAATTCTCCTGTCCACAGTTCAGGAAAGGCCTTGGAAGCATGTGAGGCATTGGGGCAGCTATGCCCAGTGGCTATCACACCACAATCCCAGTGATGTCCTTTGTCATGACCATATTTGCCGGGAGATTTGATCAGTGGTCACTGTTAGGATTTGGGAATCTCTGTCATGGTAAGTTGAAATATATTACATGCCATATTCAGCAGATTTCTGACTTGATTGAGGGCTAGTACCTACCTAGTATATTTGAGTTAAGTAACCTTTGTTTGTTTCTACACATTTACCCTAAACTGTACCTTACAAACATAAAAAAGGAGACTAAATAATGCTTAAACTTACAATTAACTGCATCCTGCATCGGGACTTAGCATGACTTTAAATATATTTCTGAACATATTAAATTATTTGATCACCTTAAGTGTACTTACTATTGGCAATGCCAAGCATTCAGAAGACACTGCTTGACAACATTCTGGTACTTGGACAACCTGGACTAACCCTCCACTGCCCTTGGTGGAAATTTGCTACATACATTTTGCTATACTTGTATTTCTCACTGTTAAAGGCCTCTCTATGAAAGCTAGAGTTGGGATAACAAAAGGCTGGTGCAAACAGGAATGAAATGAATGAAAATTCCTCAGAAAAAACAATTATGCAGAAAATTGAGTCTTAAGAATTTATTACTTAAATAAGCATTTAGATCATTAATGAGTATTGTTAGTAAGAATGAGACAGAGGATTTGAGAAAAATTATTAAAGAAGAAATACTAGAAGTTGACAAATTCTAATTGAATTGCTAGGTTATTATGTTCAGCTTTAGAAACAGGAACTTGTATGAATAGGAAGAGATTTTGATCATACAGTTAATGACAAGCCTTAGTAGCTACCAGAAGGCAAAAGTAAGCAGTTTTAAGAATCTTGATGTTCTTCTATTCTTTAAAGAATTGTAATAAAGATAGGAATTGTATTGAAACTAGGGTTCATGCAGAGACACAGAGGAAGGCATCTTGGCTCAGTGAACTGCCTGCTTTCCTGAACAGACTTGTCATACCAGAACTTTTCTGATATCCCATCTCTTCGCTTAAACAAGGGGATGCACAATATTTTAAGAAAGAAAAAAGACAGTGGTCTTATGCCAAATATAAAAGAAATATAGAGGAAGGAAAGAAAAAAATTAAATAAGGGTCTGAGAGATTAAATTTTTAAAGAAAGCTACCTGTTTGATATAACAGGTAGTAGGAAATAACTTTTGATCTATTAATCTAATGCCAAAGAGAAACAAAATCAAATTCAAATAGAGTCATCCTGTCTAGCATTTTTTGCAACTGCAAGGCTTTCTTCTACCAATCTTAAGGAAGAAAATGTTTAGTTTAAAGAAAACTATTTTATCATACTGTTAATTTTTAATTCTTATACAATTGCTGGGGTTGGATTTAGCTCAGTGGTAGATTGCTTGGCTAGCAAGCACAAGGCTCTGGGTTTGGTTCTCAACTCTGAAGAAAAAAAAAAAAGACAAAAATAACAAAAATACCAAAAACAAAAAAAAAATGCTGTTTGCTTGCTTTGTTCCTCTTTCAATGTTCTTATGTAATCAAGGAAGAGTTTATAAGAAAATGTATTTGAAAAGTTATGTAATCAATGAATAAAATTTTGAGGAAATGATTTTATGTATAAATAAAGCCTGAAAAAGACACAGGTTGTCAGAGTAGAAGAAGCTATCCTGAGATATGCTTCCTCTCTGTTCCATCTCTCATGAAGTAAATTATCTCCTATGTCTGATCCTTCCTTCCTTTCCTTGCTTTTGCATCTATCCTTCTCCAGAATTTGCCTGTCTCCTATAGACTATCAATTCCTGTTAGATATGAGACTTAAAAAAAAAATCACAGCTTTGGGAACACTTTAATTCCTGCCCATCATGTTAAAGCTTGTCTTTAACAACGGCAACATGTTGGCAGCCAAAGTATATGACTTGAAACTGAAAATGGAACCCCAGATAGAGTTATTAATTTAACAGGCTGACAAGCAAAGTGTGGAGAGCCACTGTGTGCCGCACCCTAAAGATGGCGCTGGCTGAGAGTGCTCCTTGTGATAAACAAGTCCTCATTTGGCTGTGAAGCTGTGCCGGGGCAGGGAATGGTCACGCGTGATCTGACGTGGATGTATGGGGAGATGACACGTGGCGTATGCTCATTGGCCTTTGCATAGATATAAGCCTGGTCCCCGGGGGTAGGAGGGGGTCACACCTGCTAACTGCAATCCTGATTAAACTGCCTTGAGAAGGAACCTGGTTGTCTTGCGTCTAATTTCCTGCTGGTCAGGAAGGGCGCCGGACAGCCAAGGATGGGTAAGATTCTGCTCAGAGTCTTTTCCAACCTAAGACATAAGTGAATTCCTTTTGATAATGCATATTCCACGACAAGTAAAGAAGGCATTCTTGTCAGAACATCCTAAGACAGACTCAGTCTTGTTCATGAAATAAAAAAGGGGGAGAAGTGAAGAGCTTTTGGAGCTGCTTGGCAGGAATCTGACATTGGCCAAGGACAAGGAAATGGGCTTCAGGCAGGAATCTGACATTAGGCTAGAACAAAGAAGTAATTTCAAGCAGGAATCTAAATATTAGGCTAGAACAAAGAAGTAATTTCAGGCAAGAATCTAAATCTTAGGCTAGAAAAAAGTAATTTCAGGCAGGAATCTAAATCTTAGGCTAGAACAAAGATGTAGGCTTCAAGCATGAAAATGACTTTGGCCTAGGACAGGGAAGTAGACTCAGATATTTTGGTCATCCTGATGAACACTTAGAAACAGTGATCATGGGACTGATCATGGGACTTTGTTTATTGCCTTGCTTGTTCCTTGACTATTTGCATCTATTGTATTGCTAGTTTCTCAACCTAGAACTTACCTTAATACTTGCATGTAATTAAAATGGTATAAAAGCAAAAAAAAAAAAAAAAAAAAAAAGAAAGAAAAGAAAAGAAAAACAGAAAAGGAAAAGAAAAGAGAAAAAGGAAAGAGAAAAAAATAGAATGTCCAGGGTCATGAATATAAATGACCACAAACATTAGTAGAGATGTATGGCAACAGCCATTCCCATTAACAAGAGTGTAAACTAGTGAGGTGATTTGGGAAATCAATGTGGAAGCTTCTCAATAAAATAGAAATAGTATTACCATAAAAAAATCACAGCTTTAAATTGAAACTCTTCTAGCATCAAAATCAAAAACCTTATAAACCTACTCCATAAAGAGAGAAATAACTTTTCTGACCTTTATATGGTGTATCATTATAGAACATAACATTTTCCCATATGATTAGATTTAAGCTGAAGCCAGTGTCAGAACAGGAAAATATTAACAAGTTGGGAATTTTAAAGTATCTTTAGAGACCTGTTTCTTTGGTTGGCTCATGCCATACATTGTTGTCCATAATGCCTCAAACCCTACAAAATTTGAGCTATTTTTTTGGTACAGATGTTAAAGATTCTTAAACATACCTGAAAATTTATGAGTCAATAATCTATAACCAACACAGCAGAAGTAGTAAACGTATACATTTCAAAGCAGTAAAAAACAAAGATGTAGTGGTTAAATATGCATTTAGAATGGACAGATACAATTTTCCTTACTTCTTCCAGCTATAATTTCAAGGGAGTTGCACCTTGCTACTTGCTGAATCCAGTTCTCACTGGATAGAAGTTTTGTAACAGGACTAGTGATTGATAAGCCTCTTTACCTGAGGAGCTGAGAAGCTACTGGTGCCCCTTTAAGAGGCTTTATTATAGATAAAGAATATCCAGCAGCACTAGAGTCCTAGTGGCAGGTGCAGGGCTCCAAGAGCAACACCAGTGTACTGTCGGGCCATGAAAGCAGTCTTTGTTTTTGGTAGAGGGCTGGCTGGAAGTAGCCAAGAGACCCTGCAAGGGATGAGCATCCATTCTGCCATGCTCCCAGAATCCAGGCTCCTAACACGTGGTCTAAGATCTCCATTGGACCTGCACTGTTCAGTCACATATGCCATTACACCCCTCCCAAAGAGCACAGGTAGAGGGTGTTACTATATGCCTCAGGCCCTAGAGAAATTTACATACTAATGAGACAACAGAAGGCCAGAGGGTGGAGCCAATTAAACATTCTTCCCCAGACCCTTCCCCTTCTCCCTCCCTATTTAACTCAGGTCTGCCCTGAGTTTCACGGGGGTACTGCAAGATCTATCTACATCTGCCATGAAAATAAATCTCTTAAACCCATGGACTCCACTTGTCTTCCGGAGCCTGCTATGGGAAACGCGAAGGCCTTTAATGCTGAGCTGTGGCAGCCACTGCGCCTAACTTCCCACCTGGAGGACCTCTCTCTGTTTCAGCCACAGGGACCCACAAAGCCAAGCAAGCTAGCCAGGCCACCGAGTCTGCTAAGCAAGTACAGTAACCAAGTCTCTTCTGCGGGGCACTGTCAGGGCTTCTTTCTTTTCCCCCCACCCCCTGTTTCTGCTCCACTGTGGGTAGGCCAGTTGCATGCCCACATGCCCCCGGTCTTGGTCCTTCTGCAGCCTCTCAGCAGCATCTGAGCACCCAAGGGCTTGAGACCAGTCAGTCCCCAGCCACCTCCTGGCCTGGGAATCCCCAATCCAAGAGCTCTGCACCCCCATGGAACTTCACTCTGAGTGAGAACTCCCCACCCCAACAGGTGAGGCCACATAGCACCTGCCCAGTTCTAAGCAGGGAGTGAACTCAGTTGAAATTCCCTTCCCATGCTCCAGTCTCTTTGGAGCCATGGCAATCACAACAGTCCAACAAGATAGAAGAACCCACGTCTGCGCCCACATGTGAGCTAATCATTCTCTGCAGTTTAGCAGTTTATTTTGTTTTCCCAATTCAACCATTTTTCCCCTAAAAAAAATCATTGAAATGAGTTAAAGCTTAATCAACAGATAAATGGCCAGCAGATAAAGTTTTAACCATTTGTCCTCTGAATGTGTAACACAGAGCTACAATCAACTAAATGACATAAACTGACCGACATGGACAGACCAACATACCATGGACAACCAATAGAGTTGAGGAAGAAAGGGAAGGAATCCAGATATCTCAAAAAAAAGAAACCCATTTGTTGCATAGGGAAAAAGCTAAAGATAGAGGAGAGAGGCACACACACACACACACCACCAACAACAACAAGAACAATAAGACAAACAAACAAACAAAAATACCCCCAAAAAACTTAAGTAGAAGACAACACAAATGAAACTGAGTGGCTCTCAGACAAGAGTCACAACCAAGTCCAAGTCCAAAGGATTAGATTGTACTTGGTTCCCATAGCCTAGAGGACAATCTGAGCATCCTCTGTCCTCCCAACCCAAGAGCATTACTATGTCCAGCTGCCTTTACTTGAGTTTCCAAAAGGTACCAGAAATAAGACCAAACCAAGAAAACTCAAGACCAAAGCCAGAAAAAGGACTACACAGGTAGAAAATAAGAACTTAGCTCCTCATGGAGGTCCCAGTTGACTTGGTGGCATTCACTGTCAGTAAATGAGGAGTGCTTGAGGGTGGGGGACTTCCCACCAATGCATCAAATGTTGGGGTTCACGAGTCACCCCACAAACCACACAGACACATATCTCAGTCAGACAGGGATAGTTTATTGAACATACACCTGAAGACTAATCAACTAGGGCAACAGACGAAAGGTACCCACTGGACATTTCTCAGGGCCGGGTTATAAAGGCTAAAACTGAAAAACAAAAACAAAACACCTCACGATGAGCTTATACTTAAATGCTGCAAGTGTTGCCTTGTAGTAAATCCTGACTCAAGCCATTTTAGACATAACAGCTCATATTGATCTTGAATTTCTAAAGGTTAATAAACCTCACAACATACAGAACATAACAGGGTATATGGTAAACATGACCATACTGAGTCAAGTTATTTTCATGTGTAAATGACTGGCAGGCATTTTAAAGCAACAATATGAAATAGCTGGCAGGCATGGAACAAAATGGCTATAGCTATGCTAGGAGCCAGACCTCAACATTGACAAAGTCTTATTCTTCCATTTACAATTAGATCAGAAATCTTTTAACATAAGTTTTGGGTTTTTTTTTTTTTTTCTTTATGTGCTAAGAAGATGCATTCTAAAATATTGTCTTCTTTCTGCATAATGAATTCAGTAGGTGAATGAGTAGATGCCAAGATAACTAGAAAACAGTCAAGTTTGGTATCTAGGCTGTCCACATGTATATCCTGAGGTTTTTTTTTCTCTACTTGAGTCAACTCTTACTCTGTTTCAGGTATTAATGTCTAGGACTGTAAGTTTGAATCACCTTGTAAATTATGAAATAAATGACTTAACTCTTAAGTAGTTAATCCAATAGTAGTCTGTAACCATTTTATATCTCCCAATCTGATCTCTTCTGATCTGTATACTTTTTGTCGTTGAATCTTTTGTTGACTTAATTTAGTTCCTAGATAGTTGGTAGAATCTCTTCTCTGTATTTTTTCAGGAGCAATCTATAAACTCCAACTAGGTAAAATCCTTCTTTTTCTCTGGCATCAACTGGCTCTGCTGACCTATGCTGAACTACATAAACTCATGAATGTACTCAACTCCACTACACTGTTCTAACTGCACTGACTCCCAACTGACTCAACTCCCAACTCACTGACAAACTCTCTCCCTATCCTGCTCTTAAATAGCTCTTTCTTGTGCTGTTCTCATAAGGAATGGGTATATTCTATCTCTGACTCATTTTGTCAAATCTTTCTATAATTCATCACTTTGTCTGCCCCTTAATTAGATATAGATGGCTGCTACCTTCTACAAAGTAATTATACCTTAAAGGTGTGTGCAGAGAGTGTCTGTATTCTAGTCAGAGGTGTCAAAGGTATGTAGAATGTCTGCATTCCAGCTGGATCATCCAGACCTAGGTCTTTAGATCTGGATCATATGATCATTATCAGAACAGCCATGTTCCTGGATAAAATTAATCTACAAGATCTTATCAAGTCGACAATAAATATTAACCATCACAGGAATGCTAAACAGGAGAAGGAAAGTGAGAGGACCTTCTGTAGATATTTGCTTCAAAGGTACCATTGAAAGATAAATATCAATAGATCACCTTCTTCTTTGACAAATGTCATTAATACTGTGGTAAACATAAAATTTAACATAAATTTCAAAATTTCAGTATTACAATGAAAAGTCCCAAGCTTCTAGAAACTCATTTTCAAGTACTGTGCTTCCCATGGTTAATTAAAAAATAAACCATGACTGGTCTTTCAGAAACTGATAATGATCACAGGCTATGTAGTACTAGTTAAAGCCTAATCACCAAGTTAGCACTTATTCCTGGCTCAAAATTAATCAAAATCACACCAACAATTGCTGTTATTTGTTAGTGCTTTGCCCAAAGCTAACAAAGTTCCAATGGAAACTTATTAAAAGAGATACAAACAAGGTCTATATGTAGCCCTGGCTAGTCAGGAATTAGCTTTGTAGGTATTGCCGCTACTTTATGGTAGTGCTGGGATTAGAGGTACAAGTCATTATATCTAGGTTAATACTTCCCATTTTCAACTCACTACTTGAGTTCTAGACCAGAAGAGCCACTATCATCTGAGCATTTAAATAATATTGAAGTTAAATAGTCCCTTCTTGGGTAGATAAGTAATAAAGTAGAGAGCTGCTTTCTGGTGATAGGCCATATCACCTTAATTTTTTGACTTATTCAATAAAATCTTCAATAAAAAAAGCATTAGGCATCCAGCTATTGTTTTCTGAGTCTTTCCACCTTGTCTTCCAGGAGTATCTTGTTGCTTGGACCCTATTAAATGCATAACATTATATCTTTCTTTCTCCCTCCTCCAGGTATCACAATCTCTATCTCATCTGTACTGTTGTTTTATATTACCTGTAAAGCACCTGCAGTTCCTTTGTGTATCTGTTTACAGAATCCTTAATCAAGGATATGAAGAATATGCAGAGGTGATTCTGTTCACCCAAAAATAGTTTGAAGAATTCAAGAAGAACTGTTTACAAATACTCAGGTATCATAGATACAAACAAGGGAATGATGAAGCATTCTGGTGCTACTTAATGAGGAAGGAACGGTGATTTTAAACCTATGGCCTGCAAGTGCAAATAGGAGAAAGCCATACATGTATGCCCTTGAAAGAACAGTGACTTTGGGTCAGAGTTATAACTCTTCTCATGTGACCCTGTAAGAAAACAAGCTGGGACAATAAACACTCCATCCTTAGCTACTTCTCAAATTTCTCTTTACTGTTCTATATTAGTTGAACTCAAATGCAAACCAGGGTCAAAGGAGTCTAATGGTAGAGGAACCTGCTGAGACAGAGGGCATGACTTTGTATAGGCAAAAAGAAGCTAAGCAAGAGAAGATGGAATAGGTCAAATGGAAACATCAGGCTCCTGGAGACAACCAGTCTTCTCCCTGCTGTTGATCAAGACCTTCCAGATGGCTCTGTTTCTTAATCCATCAAGTGAGAGGTCCAACATAACCCTGCCTTGGAGACTTGTTTATAGAAAAGCCTACTAAAAATGATAATAAAATATTGTACAGACATAAAGTGCCATATGGATGCTCAATAATTTGTGACTAGATACTTGAGTTCAACAAATGTAATGCCAAAGGTAGGGGTGGGAACTGAACTACAGGACTGACCATGAGAATACAGATGAAAACAAGCCAGCTTGGAAGGAGAGCCTGGCAGCATCTGGGACATCTGTGTAGGCAGAAATCTGCACTTAAACAGACAATGCTTACTACAGCTATGGGATGCTAGAACCACTGTTTGACTAAATGAAGATTTCAATAAAAGGCTGATTACATTAATGATCCTGTTGTTACTGTGGTACTGGCAATTGGGAAACCAAAATATAGATCTGACCCATATCCCTTGAGATTCTGTTTCTGAAGCCTGGTCATTTTTTAATTTTTAACAAACTGTTTCAAGAGACTTTTGTTTTGACTAGGTTGATTCTGAGAAAAACAACAACAAATAAACAACTTATGCCTGTTCAGTCCTCTGTCCATTGTGTGTGTCCAGTGGTATGTGTCTGTGTGTGTGTGTGTGTGTAGTGTGTATGTGTATTTGTTTCTCTGTTACCCCTCCTCTGGTGCCACTTGAAAATTTTTTGACTTATGTATGCCATTGCAGCTTCATGTTTCTAAGCAATCATGGTCTGTGTGTTAATATGAATATACCAGCTAAATAACATGACTGTTAAGCACAGAGCCTAGCTCTAGGACTGAGTGTATGTCTATTCTTCTTGTTAGCTGGCTCAACAGATTCACAGTCCAAGGTTCTTCCTGTATAAAAAGAAAAAGTGAAACATGCAAGTGGGGCCTAAGTGGAGGACTTAGTGGTGGCATTCTCAAGCTAAAGCTTGCACAGGAAGATATATGAAATAAAGAAAGTTGCCTTGCTTAATTTTTAAGGGAACACAGGTCTTGATAAGAAGCCTTGTCTAGTTTTTGTCTGGCCCTTCAAACTTCTGTGATGCCTTCCCAAACTCCAGGATCCTGTCAAGTGCTATTAGAAAATCACTGCAAGAAAAGAGATTTAACTTTTGCTCCTGTTTAAAACCTACTTCAATTCCACTTGGAGACATATTAAGCTAGTAGCAACAATTGTCTTTTGAGCTATCAATTTGAAGTCATATCAAGGAAAAATCACTCTCTAAAAATATCCAAACGCACAATAAGAATTAGTAGAGGCATTTTGAGCAAGTGTGGAACTTTGAAAAGGAGAATCAGTATTAGAAGTAAAAAAAAAAAAAAAAAAAAAAAAAACAGGGAAAAGTGAATTAAAGAGACTACAACATCCTAAAGCTGGTAGAATATCACACTATTTGGGTTCTTTGACAAGGGAAGAAATTAGAATGCTAAATGAAGTAATCATATTCCATTCATAACTGTGAGACATTGGACATTGCCACCAGACAGAAGAACTGGTATGGTTGTAAGAAGTTCAGAACCCTGATAAAACTCATAATTGAGATTTGCAGGAGTTGGAACTAGATCCTGACCAGATTCCTGTCCTGAAGCATGTGACAATGACACCCCACTAAAAGGACCATAACAGCCAGTAGAGCCTAGAGTTCTCCATTCTAATGAAGTATTTAGGGGTCTTGAGTCTTTAGCCAATGAGTATTCATTTCTAGGCATACCTTCCTGCAAAAGTTATTTAATCTCTAGTTCACCCTGAGTAAGTCATAGATATCATCCTCATCCACTATGAATAAAGCAGTTTGGACAAGCAAGAACTGTCTTCTTCATCAAGGACCACTGTTTGGGGAGGCCTTTGTTTAGAGCAGTGCCTAAATTTCTGTAGCAGGCCGTTCTTCCAGTCCTTCTGCATCCTGACATTCAACCTGAGCTAAGCCAGATTCCTCCTGCCCAGAGGACATCACAGGCTTACAAGTCCCTGTTTGCAATTGCTAAAGGTCCCCAGTGATATCAGGTACACTGGAAGATGAGAACCCCCATTCTCAACATCTCATGGTTCCCAACAATGTCAGGATGCCCAGGAGTTTGAGAACCACAGCCTTAGTCTCAGCCCTGTCATTTCTCACACAGAGATACAGAAGCTGGGACCCCATCTTAGACTGCCTTTTGTCACCTCCCCTGAATGTGTGTTGGTGGATGGTACCCTGACAGTAAGGTAAAAAGCAGACATATAATGCTTGGCATTGCAAATGTAATTGATCAATCTACCTAGGCAGGGCTGGGTGAATTTTTATACTCTTTCTGCTATGATTTCTGAATCTAGCATTTTGATATTTGTGGCCAATTAATCTTTTCTTGGGCAGCTAATCTGTGTATTGCAAGATCTATAGAGGTATCCATGCTCTCTAGACAGTACACAGCACTTGAAAACTCTCCAAGAACAAAATAACAATGGAAAGTAATTCTTAGACTTTGACTAGTGTTCCCTGAATGGAGAAGACAGGAGCAATTAATCACTGATCTATGTAAAATAACTGATAGGTAGGAAGCTATGGATGCTTTTGTGAAGAGACACAGCTCTTCTGTCCTTCACTAATTCCTAAACTTCGTGTCATTTCTTGTGCAGTGGTTAGAAAAGAACACATTCTTCCCTTTATATGTTACTAATGATTCCAGCAACAGTGATCTCATCTAACACCTTATATTCATTTATAAAATAAGTTGCTGATACAACTTTTCTTAACAGACAGGGCTCTGTCTACAGGGAGAATTTGTGGAGAGAATAGAGTCAGACATAAATGTAGCTAGCATTCTTTACTTGAAACGGTATTTTGATAGAATTGAGCCCAGGGCTTTTAAAGGATACTGGAATTGACAATTTATGTCTTTAAAAAAAGAATTATTTAGCCCACAACTAATTCAGTTATCTGTAAGCTTTGAAGACGCCTGTGTGTTCCCTACTTAATATTTTTCTGTTGAATCTTTAACAGCTATTTAGAGAAATTAGCTATTAGTTTAAAATCTTCATCTGACAATGAATTCTAGATCAAGAAACTGATACCATGCCCTATAATTTTGAGCCTTGATTGGACTAGTATTGGAAAAGGAATTTATTGCTTTGAAGAGGTATAGAATCAATACACTTGGAATAATGTGCTGGTAACCATGCCAACACAACTTACATACAAAGCTAGAGGGTAAAGTGGTTCTAAAATAATTGACAGAAAGATAATTAAGTCTAGTTGTGTCAAGACATGAGATAAATGATGATTCACTTGAAGCCCCCTGGTATTCATTTAGCTGACAAAAATAAAAAAGCATGGTAAACAGCAAATCTAATAAATTACTCTTCTAGATAGAGCTTCTCAGAGCATTTCTTTAAAATGAGGCTTCTATGCTATTTTGTGTTTTCTTTTAGATTTGGGCTTCAGCTCACCCAATTTCTTTCCAAGAATTGTTTGAGACTCATTTAGTTCATGTTTAAGATTTCCAAATGAATAAAGATGCAAAACATCAAGGCATCGGGTTCCAACCAGGTTAGACAGTGAAAAGGGTTGAACTCGTCTTTGGTAGTTGTCTTTTCTCGATACCTTTTCTGAATCTTTTTTGTATTTAACATGCCCTTCAGTGGAAAATGTCTCTTGAACGAGTCCCTAGGCTATATTTTATGTTAGCAGTTCAAAACCATGTACTACCACTGGGAAGAATTGGTCTCCCTCTAAAAGGTACACCGACTTCAACACTTATAGTATTAAGTGAATCAATTTCTAGAACTTCAAATTCTTCATTCACCCCTTCCTAAAATTGATTCATCTAAGGCATCTGCAGTTGACATGTTAATCATCTTTCTTCTTCATCGTTCTCTAGGTCAGATATCTAGATTTTAATATGGTTCTAATCTGACTAGACTCTCTTTAAATTACAAATTTCTATAATGCCTTTACACATTTACTCTTGCGTACACATACACACACACACACACACACACACACACACACACACACACACATACACACACACACACAAATGTAAGAGGAAGGACATAAAATAACCTAAGAGATTGAGTTCGTTCAACAAATGCAGAATTTTTTTTTGTTTTGTTTTGTTTTTTCTTGTTTTTTTGAGACAGGGTTTCTCTGTATAGCCCTGGCTGTCCTGGAACTCACTCTGTAGACCAGGCTGACCTCTAACTCAGAAATTTGCCTGCCTCTGCCTCCCAAATGCTGGACTTAAAGGTGTGCACCACCACAGCCCAGCCAGAAAGTTTGAAGGCTCAGTAGTCTTAGTACCAGTAGGCAATGAGTACAATTGTTCTCTCTTTTTGAAATATGTACCTTCACTCTATTACTGCTTCTAAAACATATGCTATATACCAACATACAAACTCCCTAACTAATGGTTCATAAAATATTAGAAGAATTCAAAAAGTAGCTTCAACACCGATGTTAAGTTTCATGGTGTCAACTCACAATGAAGTTTCTGCCAAAACAATTTACAGCGTTTTATTTTATTTTTTTAAAAAGTCTCTTGATGCTGTGCACAATTGAATTGCTTCAGCATGGTCTACTCAAATGGCAAATTACTTGGAGCCATGAACAATAAAACCTCAAGATTTTAATCCTTACCACACCCATGGGACTCTTTTGAAATGAAGCTCTGTTTCTAGATCACCTGAAGTAATTATATACATATAGATTGAAGCTTCACTTCTCATAGCTCTGGCTTGTTTATGGAAAATAAAAACATTATCCCCCCTGATCGAACATGATTGTTGAGGAGCTTTTGAAAACAAAGTAAAACATTGCAGAATGTTTACCCTCTTCTGAGGAGACAGGTCCTGCTTGGCATGTAAGTTGTTATTTATATGTGTATTTTGTTTCCTCTAACATGTCTGTCAAAACATAGTCCCTTCAGTTACATAATAAATTATACTATATAATGGTTTTGGTCCCAAGTTTAATCTGTAAACAGTATGCTCACAGCTGGTGAATCTGTTGTCTTGCTTCTGGCTTGCAGTGTTCATTTTATTTAAGAATAACATCAATTCTGGACTGTGGCTGCAACAGACTCAATAAATGTGCAGTGTTGAGTCCATAAACCTACAATCTGGGTTTGGGAACCAATGGTCTTGAATTATGAGGCTTGCTATGGTCCCTTCCCCACTACACATTTTTCTTCCTCTCAAGTGGCCATACAGCTAAATGGTAGTCAATAATACTATAAAAATCAAAGTTTGATTTATCTTCTCCTTATTTAAACACAACATACTTCCTTTGCTATGATTAATACCTGAAACCTCAACAAAATCATTTGCAGAAATTTCTCATTCATGTTTTGATAGGGAGCCACCATGAGAGGTTGGATGGATGAGAATCCCAGCCTGCAACAAATGGGATTCTAAAGATCTCAGAAACCAGTTTTAAGGAGACAAGAGACCAGAATCATGAAAAGATTCAGAGTGGGCTAACAAGATGACTCAATGATTCTGCAGCTAATCTAATGGACAACTCTTGTTCAATTCCTAGAGAGCATAGGGTAGAAGAGGAGAACCAAAGGACTCCTGTAAATAGTCCTCTGACATGAACTAAGCACCCTGGTATGTTTTCTCCTTTGACCCCAAAATGTGATAAAATATAGGGTGTGAATTAGGTCTCAAAGATTGCAAAATTGATAGCAGAAGTTTATAGGAACCTCTCTTGGGCACTTTTACAGGGAGAATGGGCTGCTGGGCACCCCTCTTATTCATTTTGCAGAAAATCTGTGACCTGAAGGAAACTGTACAGTTTCTGCTACAGAAGGTGAGTGGTTATGCCCCTTTTCCATACTTAGGGATTTAAGGTGAATTCTTCAGTTTAGGGTAATGGGAGTTTGATAGAGGAGACATTAAAATCAAGGAGACATTGATATAGGGATATACTGATATATGCAATAGGGAACAATGACATAGGGATAAAGATTCCATTTTCCTAAGTGGTAACAGAGAAGCAATGTATTAAGAGAACAACACTTCAAAGAGATACACAGTTTCCATCTAGTGCTGGAGTCCCAGGAATGTCTAGTATCCTGCCTGTTTTCAGCCTACATGAGAATCCTGAAAAAGTAGATTCTGACACTGTAAAGTATCTTTTATTCACCTGTTTAATTGCCATCTCTGGGGTATACTACCTAACTGAGGCCTAGTCTTGGAAGCTTCTAGCCTTTGTACAATCTAATCTAGGCCTAGAATGTTTTTGGCTTCAGAGACTTTCTGCTGAATAGGCTCATCCATTCTAGTACTTTCTGTGCTCTGACTGGTTCAACTTAGCTGTTCTGGGTCAAACTCCTCCACAAGCTTACTGATTCAATCTTGCTTCTCTTGGCTTCTTCTGAATTGGGCTTGGGCTCACGCTAACTTTGTCAATATGTTCTAATCTTCTGGTTCCTTTTCATTCTCTGGCTCATTCTCTCTTCACCCGTGTCTAACTTGCTCTCCCTTTGGAATGCTTCTTTGTACAACTGCTTTATACAACTGTCCTAATAAAACTTTCTCTTGCTCTCTTTCTCTGCACTGCACCTCAAGTAGTTTCCCTTATCTCTTTCTTCTCCTGAGAGCTGGGTATATCCTATTTTGTCAAATCTTTCTCTGATTCATCACTTTGTCTGCCACTCAATTAGATATTATTTTCAAACATGGGTCCTACAAACTAACTCTACCTTCATTGTTTCCAATTAAATCTATCTACTAAGGGTGTGTCTATGTTCCAGCCAGAGGGATTAAAGGTGTGTGTTAAGGTTGAGCCATAGCACGATTAGAAATATTTTTTTTCCCAGCAAATGGCACAATTTCAGGGTTCATAGTGTGATCAAATATCTGGCATTATAACACCGAGGAAAGAATGGCTCAGAGTAGATGAATGTGCAAATGAGAGTGAGGGCAAGCAGACACAAAGCACAAGCTTCCTTTTCCATATCTTTTTATATAGCCTGTTATCAGAAGGTGTGGCTCATATTTAGGGTGGGTCTTCCCATTCTAAATAATCCAACCAAGAATAATTTCTTACAGGTATACTAAACTGTTTTAAGGCTAGTTACTTCCAAATGAAGTCAAGTTGACAACCAAAATTTGTCATTACACAGGGTGAGGTATATGGTCCTGAGATAAATCTAAAACTAGGTAATGTGATGGTTACCTCAGCTGTCAATTTGGCTATATCTGGAATCCAGAAACAAAGGGCACATCTGTGATCTAATCTTGAGGCAGAAAGACAACATACCTTTGATCCTAATCAAATTAATAAATTATAAAATTATACATAATATAACTCTATATAACTCTATCTCTATCTCTATCTCTATCTCTATCTCTATCTCTATCTCTATCTCTATCTTGTGAGTCTAGAGAACCCTGACTAAAACAGGTAAATATTTGTTTATTCATCTATCAATCAAGGAATCCTGATAAATTAAATAAAATAGTTTAATGATAAAGTGCATATATCTTCTACTATTTTTCAACATTTTATGATAATTCAATACTTATTAAGATGTGAAGAATTTTACCCATCTTGAGTTGTCATTTGGTCAGAGAGAATATGTCTAGAGTGAACTAACATCATGGCACTGGCTTGAATTCATCTCAACTGGGACCTTCATGCAACATGGTCTGTGGGAGGCTCAATGATGTAGAAATTCCACCAGCTCTGACAGACTAGGAAAAGTTGAAAGCTAAATATCTGTTAGAGGATGACATGTACTTCTATAAAACTGTAAGACATAATTACTACATCATTAATTGATGACTCAGAAAGTATTTACTTGCCTAGAATTATGGAAAATATGTGCAAATTTAACAAGACATTGAAATTTTATTTTTTTCAGATTTATTTGTTTTATTTATATTATTTGTATATGGCTTACAAGTATTTTTGTATACCTTGCATATTCATCTCCATTCAAAGGTCAGAAGGGGGTGGAAATAGAGTTAGGAATGGATAGAGACCACTATGTGGGTGGTGAAAATTGAACCAGGATCCTCTTCAAGAATAACAGACCAACTCATAACAGCTACATTTTTCAGCCCCACAAGGGAGCTAATCTTAACTGGAGAATGAAGGTAAATGAATGGTAAATGAAATGCGTAATGAATACATGTACATATCCATACTGCTTTTACAGAAGGTGAGTGGATGCTCTGTATCTTAGTTGGGATTTTATTGCTATGAAGAGACCTTATAAAAGAAAGCATTTAATGAAGTCTGGCCTATAGTTCAGCAGTATAGTCCATTTTCATCATGGAGGCAAGCATGACAGTGTGCAGGCAGACATGGGGCTGGAGAGATAGAGGCTAATTCTAGATCTTGATCCACAGGCAGCAGAAAGTGAGGCTTGGGCATCTGAAAAGTCAAAGCCCACCCCTAGTGACAAACTTCCTCCAAAAGGCCACACCTCTAATAATGCCACTCACTATGTGTCTGTGCAGACTATTTTCATTCAGACCACCAGACTCAGACTCCAAGCAATTTCCTATCCTGAACATATATTTTCTTTCTTTTCCTGTCCTTTGTGATGCTAATGACAAATTTGTTTCTCTATTTCCACATGATCTTTAAATTTACTGTAAGTTTGGAAATAATCATGTTGATATATTTAAATATTTGCTACATCATTTAATCATTTACATAATTTACATAATGTGTGTATGTGTAAAATTCATGAAAATAAGAGTTAGCCATTTCTTCATGAAAGATAAAGCTATTCTGTACAATGTTCATTTCCACAAAACACAAACAAATCTATTTTTGCTTGGAGGTATTTTTGTTGTTGTTGTTTGTTATTTTGCTTTGTTTTGTTTTTTGTGGCACTAGCAATTGAAGTCAGAGCCTTACCTACTAGAAACAGGATCCATCACTGAGGTATACTTTCAATCTCCCATTTTTACAAATTTATATAAGCAGAAGAAATTATGAATTCCATTAAGCTTGCTAGGTTATGATATAAACTGGTATAAACTATTAAAATAATTTTTCTTCCCATTTTGTGTTTGAAGTAACTGAGACAAAGAGATGAAAAAGTCAACTTATGAAGCAGAAAGCTAAATGACACACTACTCCAGTGTCTCCCAGGATAGACTGTCTCTGAAACTGTTGGTTCCTGTCAGTCTCTGTGGGACTGCATAAGGGTATCTTGCTTCTTGTCTGGGCATGGGCCTGGAACCACAAGACTCCAAGGGAGAAACAGCAGGTGTTCAGCCACGTCCCCAGAAACCAGGGTCCTGACACACAGTCTAGTCTCCATGAACCTACATTGTTCAGTAAAGTAGGCCATTACAGACAGCCTCTCCCAAAGTGCACAGGTAGAGAGTGTGGCTACAGGCCTCAGGCCCTAGATTTACATACTAATGAAGGCCAGAGGGTGGAGCCAATTAAGCATTCTTTCCCAGACCCTTCCCCTTTCTCCCTCCCTATTTAACTCAGGTCTGCCCTGAGTTTCGGGGGGTTATATCCAGATCCATCTACATTCGCCATGAAAATAAACCCTTTTTGGAACTATGAACTTTCTAGCCTCCGCAGCCTGACCCCATGGGCTGCTGCTGCATGGGCCCAGGGCTGCCCTCCATGGCCCTTTACCAACAACTCTCAATTATACTAGTGGGTCAACCTGGCCAGTGATGAAGTGCAGAGACAATATTTCGAAATCAAGAGGTTTCTTCACCTAACCTACTTAGCAGGATGAGACATGGCCAAGTATAATTTTCAGGTTACAAATTGTTATGTGTTCATGAAACTAACTTCCTGCGTCTTTAATGATCTTGATGAGTCACATCCTCTTCATTTCATGTGGGAACAGTGACACTTTTCCATATATTTCACTTGACTCTAAAACACCTTGAGGAACTGTGGCTCTGGGAGGACACTAGTAACTTTGGTTGAATCCCATGCTCTTTAGGATCCTCTGTGCCAGTCAAGTTTGTAAGCCCTGTTGCTTTCTTTAAGAAACTGTTAATGGAGCCCGAGGGTTTCTGCTCATGTGATGCCAATGGGTAATGAGACACTGTTGGCTTAATAGGCTCCTTCTGTATTTTCTAGGCTTTGTCTGTTTTGGGGTGACAGCAGGGAGGGGGCTTCCAGAGGGGATCCGTGCATATAATTCAGAAAGCTGATGCTTTCCTGCTTCTCATTTTAGTTGCTTTGTTTTGTTTTTCCTTTCAATTTACAGCTGTCTGGGCATAAAACACTTGGTGTGTAGCCAATATCTTAGACTGGGAGCTAAAGGAATGTTTTCAATACTCTTGTTCCCTAACAGTGATTTTTCCAGACTCAGTACAAAAGCAGATGACAGAAATTCATCTTTGTATCAGTTTTAAGGGAAGGGCATGCTCACCTCAATATAATAATGTAATAATGTGTGTGTGTGTGTGTGTGTGTGTGTGTGTGTGTGTGTGTGCAAATACATTATTGGAAACAGAACAGATATGCACATTACAGTCAAGTTTCATGTCTCTCATGTTAACTGATGGAGTTCTTAGCCTTGGGTTGGTGGAAGTTAGAAATTTATTAGATAAATAACTCAGTGTTTGCCTGAAAAGTCACAAGAAAGTGAGTTCAAACAGCATGGTAGGCAATATATGACTAAAGATAGTCCAAGATAATTTGGCTCTGAATCTGCAATATACATCTGTTTTCTATAATCACAGGAGTTTTTATTAGTCAAGCAAGCTTATAGTATATTTCACCCCAGTAAGCTCCCCCCTCTCAATCTCAGTTCATAAATGCTTGCCTAGCATGTGTGAAGCCTTTACCAATACCCAGTAACTAACTAACTAACTAACTAACTAACTAACTAAACTAATCCTCCCTCCCTTTCTCTCTCACTCTCTCCCCTCCGTCTCTCTTTCTCTACCCCTCTCTCTCACACACGTCCATACACACACACACACCACACATACACACACACACACAATTGATAGCTGATGAACCAAATAGAACTTCACATTTCAGAGTTTAACAGTCATGAATATTATTTACTTCTCTTTGGCATTAACTTCATCCTTCTCTGTTGCTGTACTAGGACATATGCAGGGCAAGAATGTCATGTTTACCTGAGGATATTCAGCTTTTGATAACATTTTGTTGTTATAATTGATAGAACTTTCATTCATGAAGAGAAATCAAGAGGGCATGAAGAAAATTGGGAGGGAGAATGGACAAAGAGTGTCAGGAAATGGCTACACTCAGGGTAAGAACTGGGCTGTGAAAGTGAAGACAGGGGTACAAATAATGGCAAGAATCTTCATTGTGCCTTTTGTGGAAGGAACTAAGCATGGGTAATAGTCTTAGGACTGGAAAATTTGAATCATATCAGTGACTGCTAGGGTAGAAGAGCTGTCCCTGGTTCCCAGACATCTGTCCCTATGGTTGATTAAGGCACTAACAGTGAGAGAACCCAGTGTAGATAAAAATAGCCTCCTCTTTTCCAATTGCTAGAAGATATATACATATATATATATATATGTGTGTATGTGTATGTGTATGTGTATGTGTATATGTTATATGTGTATTATACATTACATATAATATTATATATATGTATATGTCCATATATAATATTTAGAATCATACTATGTTAGCAAGTGTATTGAGTATGGGAGGTGAAATTTATGTACGTACATATATGCATACATTTATTAAAATTAGGCCTTTCCACTTAAAATACTTTTATTAAGAAAAAAATCCCTCACAGGTTTACCCAACCACTTGGGTTTTAGTTAATTCCAGATATAGTCAACTTGACAACCAAGAAAAGTCTTTGTCATTACTATGCAATCAAGAAGATGATAGGAGAGATAGTTTATCAGCAAAGAATATATACTAGTCTTACAGAGGACATGGGTTTGTTCCCAGCACCAATATAGGGCAGCTCAAATGGTCTGTAAATGCAGCTCCAAGAGAACTATTACTCTATTCTGGATAATCAACACCAACCATCACAGATGTTAATTTAAATATCACTTTAAGAGCCATTAACTATTTGCTTATTTTAAAAGCAATTTTTAGTTAATGTCTTAAAAATAACATTCTTGTTTGGGAAAACAGTTCAGTCCACAAAGTGTCTATTGTACAAGCATAAGGACCTGAGTACAGATCCTCAGAACCCATGTAATAAGCATGACATTGCATCACATTCCTCTGGCCCCAACCTTTAGGAAAGAGGGTTGGAGACAAGAGGATCATTGAAGTTCATTGGCCAGGAAGCTTAGCCAAGTTAATAAACTTCAGGTTAATGATTCTAAAATTAAACCTGCAGACCCATTGAGAAAAGTACCCAAAACTCACCCTTACATACATGCATATGACTTGTATGTACATGTACACACACTGTAGAAATACAGCATGTATACCACCCCACACTGATAACATATAAAGTCATGGGGTTTGTTATAGCTTCTTCATTTATACTTTGCTTCATTGCTCCTCTTATTCTAGATCGCTCCCTCTTTCTCACCTTTGCTCATTGGTCCATTTGTCCAACCTGTGGTCATGGTTTAGTTCACATCATATGTTTTCTATTACTCTCTTTCATCTTGGAATTCCCAGTTTTCCCTAAACCTCTTCCACTCTCACAAACTATTCTTTAACTAGAATAATACGTTGTATTTTGGGGTTAAGTTTGAGCAACTGCAAATTGAACTACATATACTGATATTAAGATGTCATTTTCACTACAAATTAGAATGGTAAAATGTATTTAAAATGTAATATTATCCACATTTCTCAGTCTTTGGCTGTTTTTCATTAATGTAATCAGCTAAGACAGACAAGGTTTCCTTAATGTAGTGACAATGTTAGAATTTCAAAATGTTTGTACAAACTGATAGTGGTATAAATATTCTAAAAGTGTTTAGTCATTACTGATATACGACAGGAAACAAAGATTTTTTTGACAACACAAAGTTAACCAACATCTTGGTGACAGATAAAAGTGCTAAACTATCTTGACTGCTAAAGAGCCCAGCAGCTTTATATTCTGGGTTCTTGCCAGTTTTCTAGCACTTGTTGAATTCTCTATGGAGAAGATAAATGGAAGACTTTTTGAAGAGGAGAGAAAATTATTCTAAATCTAATTTTAAAATATTCCTTGAGAAAAGATTAATAGAACAGTTGTATGGCAGCTAAGAACAAAGAGTATTAAACACAGCAAAATTATTATGTCCAAGAAGGCACATGCCAACCTTTTCTCCAACACTTCCTCTTAGGAAAAACTCTGCCATTTCTCTCCCTGATCATCAGTTCTCACTGTTTTGTCTGGCCACTCCTTTGTTTACTCCTCCACACCCTTGTACATTAAGACCCAAGTTGTTCTTGTGTATTCAAAGTCTCTCTGTTTAACTGTTTTTTATATTCCTTTATGTAGCTACTTTTCTTTCTTTCTTTCTTTCTTTCTTTCTTTCTTTCTTTCTTTCTTTCTTTCTTTCTTTCTTTCTTTCTTTCTTTCTTTTCGTGGTGAAACAATTTTATTTCACAGTTGTCTTTAAAACTGCAAAGACAACCTGGGTGGCCATGGCGCACACCTTTAATCCCAGCACTTGGGAGGCAGAGGCAGGCAAATTTCTGAGTTCGAGGCCAGCCTGGTCTACAGAGTGAGTTCCAGGACAGCCAGGGCTACACAGAGAAACCCTGTCTCAAAAAACAAAATAAAAAACAAAACAAAACAAAAAAAACCCTGCAAAGATACTTATTTTCTTCATATAAAAACATTGGTATAGATATCTATACTTCCTAGAAAATGATTATGTAGACCCTTTCAAATAAAACACATTATATCGTTTCTATGAAATTAATTAGAGAAATCTCACATCTGGACTGATTTCTGAAACATACAGCCTAATATGCTGCAGCTGCTACTTTTCACTGAACTCACTCTATTGTGTTTCACCAACTGTGACCCTATGATGTATTTTAGGTGTAAACATTTAATGGAATTGACAGGTTCTCTTACTTTTAAAAGTTATATACACATTATTGCATTTAATATTGAAGTCAAGTCAATTTTCCAAACACATATCTAATGCGCATAATGAATCTATAGGGTTAAGGAACACATAAGTAGTGCTTATGAATCCTGGGGAATAGTACAAATAAGTAACAAAAATTTGAAACAAAAATTGAAGCCCAGAAAGATCTAAAGTATTGTTGTTGTGCTAATTGTGTCTATTAATTATTTATTTATTCATAATACTTGGCTGAGAATGATATGTAGGACCTCTGGAATAATGAGTAATATACTATTAAGCTATATACTTAGCTGTGTATGAAAATATTCTTGGATTTATGGTGTGTGCCTGAAAGAATATTTTAAAACAAGAATATTTTTGATGACAAAGAATGCGATCAACATAATTTCTACAATATAAAAAGATCCAAGAAAAGTGGGTATTTGGAATCAATGAGAATAATAATAACAGAAAGATAGACACATTCATATATTAGACATTTTCTCATATAATATGAGGGATCTGTACAGTTATTTTATCAGCTCAAAGAAAAAAAATCAAAGAAGTATACAGTTGCTGGAGTAAGGGGATGCTATGATACATTGAAAATGGATAGAAATCTGGATTCCCCAAAGGATGAAGACAGTCACTTAAAACCAATATCAACTGACTGCAATTTGAAAGAGTTGGCAAAGGGCCCAAGAATAATGAATATATCAACAGGCAAAATTCTGATTTGAAAACCAGAAGTAGATACATTTGTTAATGAGGCAGAACTCTTGATAATTTTCAAATACGGATTTTACAGAGGGGAAACATACATAATATGCCACCCTTACTTCTTGTATAGGTTCTGAGTGTCCAACACATCCAGTAATGGAAACAGGAAAAGACGTGGCTGAATGGTGATATAAATTACTAGTAGCCACTTGGTTCATCTGCATCACTCTTAATAACATAATGTAACTGAGCAGAGCAGTACCCTCCTGGGACAAAGAAAACATGAGCATTTTCTCTATCAAGTTTATATTAGACTCAGAAAACAAACAAACAAACAACAAAAGGAAGTTTTGTTTAAACAAGTAGAACTGAGATGCAGAGTGCTGGCTTCTCAAGCAGCTTACTGACCTCTGGGTGCTTGGCCTCAGTTCTCCATGAAGTGTGGTATGGTGTATAACAAAACAAATTACACAAAGCTCCTCTCTTAACAGAAAAATATGTGACCAGAAATGGGAGCCAGACAGAAGACCAGCATTAGCTTGTAAGCTAATGGTAATTATTATCAATTTCCTCAGACCTCACATTAATTTGTTTATCCAGACACTCCAGGGTGTTTCATTTCGGCTCTGATAAGGAAATTGAATTTATGACCAAGGAAACTAAATGGTAGTTAGTGAGCCAATGAAGTCAGAATAAAAGTTTAAATAAGCTTACATTTGGCTCTTCTGTGGACTATAATCAAGATTACAGATTCTTTGTTTTCCCATTTTTTTGTGTAAAGTAATGAAGGTGTTCCTGTCAACAATTATTTTTAGTTGCAAATTATGTTGACACATTCAACTAGTAAGCTTATGTCACATTCTTTGCTAACTGCAAATGACCATGAAAGTTTGAGACTCTGAAAGCTAGTGATGATTCATGCCTTTAATCCCGTGTCAGTCATTACAGACACAACTGAACTTAGGGTTAAACTGCAAATTATTTCCATTTTGCTTTTCAATTTTCTATTTCATTTATCATGATTCTAAGTTATACCTTTCCCCATAGGAACCAAACTGCTTATAATAGAAAGAAATTCATTAAAAAAACATGTTGACACTGCCTCCACTATATATAGTAGACTAGAAAGAACATAGCTTCTACCCCAACACACATAGACACACAGACAGAGACACAGACACACACACACACACAGACACACAGACACACACACACACACACACACACACACACTCCAACAGTATACAAAATGCTAAAATACCTTAAACATATTACAAATTTAGCTTATAGTTAGCCTGTTTGGGAAGGATGGGTTCATTTAAGCATAGGTGAACCATTACTGTCTTCTTTGGGATGGTGGAGTTGAAGGCAGAACCTCCATGATATAGCTGTCTCCTTAGAGGTCTGCAAGAGTCTGACATACTCAGAGGCAGATGCTCACAGCTAACCATTAAACTGAGCATGGAGTTCCCAATGGAGAAGATAGAGTGAAGGCTGAAGGAGTTGAGAGGATTCGCGACACCATGAGGAAAGCAACAATCCCAACCAACCAGAGCCCCCAGGGTCTAAGCCACCAGCCTGGGAGTGCTTAGGGAGGGTCTCAAGGCTCCAGCTATATAGGCAAGGGAGCTATATATAAGTGGGAGAAGAGATCCTTTGACCCATGAAGGCTGGACGTCGTGGGGGGGGGATACTCGAGGGTGGGGAGGTGAGGTACAGGGGAGGGTGGGTGGGGGTACACCAACGTGGAGGCGGGAAGAGGGGGGAAGGGATAGTGAGTTCCTGGGAGGGAGGGGGGGAAATGGGGTAAGGAGAGAACATCTGAAATGTAAAAAATAAAAAATTTTTCAATAAAAAAAAAAAAAAGAAAGTGTAAGGAGAAATTCAGGTGAAAGTTTATGGACTCAGTAAAGGCTGGGTGTGACTGACAGGAAGATGTGAAGGTTATCCATCTGTAAGGGGTTTGTATCTTCCTATAAGTACTGAAGGAAGTCACTTGTCTCACGAGCAAAAATGGAGGCATAAGGATGGATTTGAGTCTTTAGACTGCATAGCAAGGAGGAAGCTAGCTGAACCTGAGCATCTATCCTCTTCTCTTCCTGACAGTGGTTGTAATGTGGATAGCTACCTCACTCCTCTCTCATCTACTTCCCTTGTTTCTTTGGTGTCACAGTGGGCTGGAACCTTGACCACTAAGGCCAAATAAACCCCTTTATCACAGCAGAAACAGCCATAGTGACAGGTGCTTGAGGTCACTGGCCACACTGCAATTTTATTATCCAGAGAGAGATGAACGTTCATGTTAAACTAACTTTCTCCTTCTGACATTTGGATCTCCATCCCATTCAATGGTGCCTCCCACATGCAGGGAGGGTCTTCTCGCCGGGGTTAATGTACTTTAGAAAATCTTTCCATGCTAAGAGATTTCTACCCTGGGTGATCCTAGAACTTGTCAATTTGACATGCAGAATCCATCATCATTTTTTTAAAAATGTAATTTTAATATCATCAAGTATCTTAGATTAGTTTCTCTTGCTATGAAAAAATATGACACTGGATATATTATAATAAGAACAACAGAAGGAGTTTGTTTCAGCTGATGACTTTGAAAGGCAGGAAAGTCTAAGTACGAGTATCTGCTCCACTTCTGGTGAAGATCTCATGTAGAAGATAAAGAGGACAGTAAGGAAGAGATGAAACAGTTGGAGCAACCTCATTTCATTAGAACACACTGTCTTCATAGCCAACCCACACCTATAGGAATGACTTTACTCTCACTTACAAATCTAGCCACCCGTTAAAGATCCCAAGTACCAACAGTGCCAGAATAAAAAACAAATCTCATCATGAGCTTCATAAGAAAATATTTAAATCATAATGTGAGCTATTTTCTCTTTGAAAGTGATTGTACACAAGTGTGTACATATGTGGGGCTCTGTACACAAACACGTGTGTGTGTGTGTGTGTGTGTGTGTGTGTGCTATGTACATATAATCTCATTGTGTCCATTAAAATGACTAAACTAATACTCAGTGATGAGCATTACTGAATCTTGGTAGAGCTTTGTAAATACTATATCTTTCTTGAAACAAATTCATCTTAGTGTCATCTCTAAATCCAAAGGGTCTGAGTTAAAGGTGTTAAAGAAAATGCTGACATGTTGTGTTATTATACATGCAATTTTCCATTACTCAGATCTATACATATGAAAAACTAGAAATAGAACAGTTAGTGTGTCTATTCATTGATTCCCAAGCTCCAGGGTTTTCTTCTCCTGAAGCACTATGGGAAAGATTTTGCATATATTTCCATAGGCTGTGAATGCCGGGCACACAAGGTAGGATTTTTGCTAGATGGCTTTTTTGAGGAGTGATTCTGAGCAATAGTGAAACATGGTGCCTACTTTATAGTCATAACCAAACCCTTACTAATGTGGATGCACCAGTATTTAAAGTTCCGGTTTTCCTATTTCCCTGCCTGACTGAAATGTTTACTTTCAGTTTGTTGCAATTTCATGACTGTTAAGTAGAATTTCACATTAAATTGCAGTTTTTCCAATGTTCATTATCACATACTCTCTATTAGGGAAAGTGTGAGCTTTCTGTTTGAATTTTTAAGAGCAAACCGTGCTTCAGACTAAACGGCTACACAGATGTTGGGCTGGGTTGTAGCACAGAAGGCACATTGATTTTTGTTCAGCTGCTCAGGAATAAGATGTGTTCTTTCATCATTACAGTCAGATTACACACGAGGTCTGTTATGTTATATGAGCTCATTCTTCAGCCTTCCCTGTCCTTGAGATGAAGAATCTGAAGGTGTCAATCATGTGTCCCTCCTTTCAGAGTATTAAAAGAGAGACTTGTAAATTGATGATGAAACTGAAGTTGCAAGAGCATCTCTCCTGAATGTTCTTAATTAAGTATGCATGTAAGGGGAGAGCTACTTGAACTCAACAAAAGCCCAATGCTTTTCTCTATTTGGCCGTGAAACACTATTCTTTCTAGCCTAGATGCTACGGCTGTAATGATCAAAGCTGAGGACCTGGAATTCTTGCACATTCTGGGAAACATTAAACAAACACTAAAACAGCCTGTGTTGTTTTGTCTTAGCTGGAAAAAATAGGAGATAGGAAGTTAAAGGACAGGTGAATATTCTCTGCCTGGCCCTTCCTTCACCATTGAATTCAACTAAGAGACTTGAGTACAAGTTAATTACCTTAACAATGAGTTAAATGCAGTGTGTCCTAGGATTGTGTTGGGATGAACTTACATGATGGATTTCAAATGGACATATAGAATGTGTGATCATAAAACAGAAATAGTACCAAGTGAAGAAAAGCCAGAGTTAAGGAAGAGAGTCAGCGGTGTAGGCCCGTGTTCCTTTGTGTTTATTTCTCTTTTATCCTCTTTCGGTTAGAAACACAGAGCTGAGTTTCCCAAGGCACTTTAAACTCTGCAGGAAAATGTAAACTTTTTAACGAGGCTTCTTTCTTTGGATAAGCCAGGGGAAAAAAGGCAGAGTGCGTGTAAAGAAGAAACTCTGGGCAGTTTATTTAAGTCTGCCTTCTTCATGGTTCTCTTCCTTACTTCTTTTCCCCTCTCATCAATAACCCAGCTACTTCACACAAAGCAGGAGGAAACTTCTAAAGAAGCAGAGATACTTAGGTGATCTAGATGAAAAGTAGTTTGGCCCAAACTGGTGAGCAAACTGGATATGTTAGTGAAGAAATACACCTGAAGCAAATTGGAAATGGAAGTTGGATATGACGTTCAAAATTAATGAATAGGAGGGCTCAAAATAGAGTCGGGTTTGATATGCTCACATGAATATTTGCATGCTTGGAGGAAGGTGTATATTCAGGAGTTATATCACAGCGTTCTAATGATTCAGATTCATTTTCTTATTTTTAAAACTTTTTATTACATTTGTTGTGTTCGTGGCGGGGGGGGGTTGGTATTTAGGTGGTGTGCAGGGAGATACGCTAGCACACTTTGGAAGGCAACTTGAGAGAGATTGTTCTCTTCTAATGTGTGTATCCCAGAGACTGCGCCTAGGTTGTCAGCCTTGGTGGCAAGCATTTTTATCTGCTGAGCTAGCTTGCCAGATCACATTTTTTTTTTTTTTTTTTTTTTTTTTTTAGTTAAGGTAACAATAGAAATTACTGCCTTAATCAATTTCAGTTCAGTGGTGTTAAATGTATATACTGAGGTACTGTGACTGTCCAGAATGCTTTACTCAAACTAGACCACTGAAACATAAGCATTTTGATAAATTTGGACCTTATCTTCTTACAGTGCTTTCTGAATTACTAAACCAGAAGTGAGTCGTGAGCCTTATGTTCATTAGGCTGTTCTTAGTTAGGTCATAGAGCCAAGGTCATGAGACAGCCAAGTTGAAGGAAAACATTTCACACATTAGTCTGAAAACAGCACAAAAATGATGTAAATGGCCCCTGGTACAAAGAGACAAATCTGTGTGTTCAAAGTTCCAACGTAATGTGTCTTCTTATGAAGCATACAAAGAACGAGATTAAGAAGACACAGGCCAGCAACCAAAAGACAGTCAGGGCAACTGTAAGCTTGAGCAAGGCCCACCAAAGTATTAATGGATGGTAACCTTAAGATTTTTCAACCTGTCTGTGTTATTCCTCGAAAGCTTGAGAATCCTAATTATTTCCATATCACGAATGGTGGCAAACTCTTCCAGCCAATGAATCTAAGGTCAGTCTGTTGCTGTGACTCCAGTTTCAGTTTAGAATCCAGAGTTTTCTAGGACTCACAAAATCTCCAGTGTAGAGCCCACTGTCTGCCAATGTGAGTACTAAGCACCAATATGACTCTGGTGGCTCTCTGCATGGAATGGTGTCATAAAACACTTGTACAGTAAAACTGAGGTAACATCTGTTAATACAAACATACAAAACCACAGTATAGCCTTAATTCTTACAAACATTCTCATCACAGGGTCAAAGTATATTAAAATAGTAACTTAAAATATGTAATTGGAACTGAGGACAAAATGTGAGTTGTTTTAGTTCATTTTTCTGCTTAACCATTTATTAACCATGATTGGAGCCATTATTAACCATTAGGTAACCATTGTTTTGAATAACGGTGAAAATAGACATGACTTGAGCTCTTTTTCTATGGGACAATTGTCTTGATGAAGAGCCATCATTGGCCTCTTTCAGAGTGACTGTCCGTGTATCTCTCAGACCCACCTAGAGAGATACCCATTATTGACTATCCTCTGCAAGAACTTTGGCTGACATTTCCTCAAGACATACCTTTATGCAGCAATAGAAATGTTCCAAGTTGATCTCCACACTTACTCCAAGCCAATGTCAAAGAAATGTCTCTTTCTCTATTACCTTTTCAACCTTAACACACCAAACAACTTGAGTTTAAATCAATTCCGTAAACAGCAACCTGTTTGGGTGGAAGCTGACAGGAAGTGCAGAGAATAAAGGCTCTTAATTACCATTTTTTTTTTACATGTAGAAAATCAATCATGTTTTTTTACATGTAGAAAATCAATCGTGATGGAAAAAGAACCAAGTGCTCATACTCTAATCTTAATAAGTTACTAGATATGCAAGTATTAGCAAAATGGATATGGGAGCGTTATGACTTATGTATAGATTCCCCTCCTGCTGGAGCTGCAGAGGAACTGGAGGGCATTTAACAGATGCTGCATCTGCAAGCATCATGTGGCTTATTATTTCTATTATCATCTCCTTCTCCATCTGAGGAGAACAAGCTGAGCTGTCACAGTGGGGGACAAAGAAAGGAGCCTATAAAAATGAATGTTCTTCCCCAGATGACAAGAATTTAGTTTTCGAAGTTTGAACTAGGTAAAGAACACCCTGGATCTGAGGCTCTTCACACAGAATACTCACTTGAGAGTGTCTTAAATAAGTTGGTTCATGAACACCCTTAAAGGAAATACTTGAATACAGAATAAGTAAAGGTTTGCTAGAAATGATATGAATTAATATTTATTTTTAAATAAATCATACTAATCTCATGAAAACAGGGTGCTACAGTGTTTTATGACTAAAGCAGCCTTGTGACTAAAAATAACCTGACATTTATTGGAAATAATTCAGTGGAGGTAAAATTTGAAATATGGTCATCAAGAACATAATCTCCTGATTTCAATGTCTTTTATAATCATTAATCCAATTAATTGTGTTTCTGAAGCCATTGCATTGAAGTGACACACAGACACACACATTGTGGGTGCACAAAATATGCAGTAGCAAATGCTTTTTTATCATGACAGGTTGCAGTGGAATTACTTAATACTTTGTTTTCTTTGTGGCATGATAATATATGCAAGGAGACTTGGAAATTAACTCATCTGACCATCTATGAAAATAAACATCAGCCAATGATCTACTGAAGGTTATTGACATCTTGCTGCAACAAAGAGGTCTGCAGCTATCAAATATGTTCTGGTAGAGATTCAAAAAAAAAAAAAAAAAGAAACCACAGGAAAGCTTAATAGGACAAAAAAGTGATGGCTTGGAAAATAGCCTGACAGGAGGCTACTGGCATGAGGTGTGGCAGCATGTCAAGAGAAGGCAGAATCCAATGTTGTATTGGCTAGTTTTGTGTGTCAACTTGACAGTCTGGAGTCATCACAGAGAAAGCAGCTTCAGTTGAAGAAATGCCACCATGAAATCCAGCTGTAAGGCATTTTTTCAATTAGTGATCAAGGGTGGGAGGGTCCTTGTGGGTGGTAGCATCTCAGGGCTAGTAGTCTTGGGTTCAGTAAGAAAGCAAGCTGAGCAAGCCAGGGGAAGCAAGTCAGTAAGAAAAAAATCCCTCCAAGGCCTCTGCATCATCTTCTGCTTCCTGACCTGCTTGAGTTCCAGTCCTGACTTCCTTTGGTGGTGAAGTGCAACGTGGAAGTGTATGTTATCAACTCAAGTCTTGGCTACTTTGTGCTGATTACTATAGAAATTACTAGTTGCCTACCCACGTTGGTATTATAGATTGTGCTGTCTTTCTCCAAGTCTGGTTTCCAGCAGGCTTGCTTCTTGAGCTGTTCATGTAGGTACTGGATTGATTACCAGAACAAATTCCAGGAGGTAGTAAGATAGAGTTTCATTTTTATGTAACATTTGCTCATTGTTGGTTTCCATGTGTTGTCTCTTCAAAGAAGTCAATAGGTCAGCTTAGAGGAGATTCTTAGTCTACTGCAACTTGTTTTTAATAGAAACTGTCACTGGAGAGAAATCTGTCAAAAAGGGAGAAAACATCGTTCATTCATTCATTTCATTCATCATTCATTCATTCATTCTTTCATTCATCCAGGTCATTCAGTTCCCAGATAAAACACACACACAAATTTTATTATTTACAATAAGCCTTAAACAGCACAAGAGCTGAGCAGATTATCTACTTTCCTATCAATAACCCTGAGTCATTACTTACCATGTTTCATCTAGACTGCTCTTAACTCCAATTGGCCAGCCCTCAGGGTCATCTTTACATGACTCACCTAGTCCATGGCGGCTTCTCTCTCCTCCTTCACGTTTCTTTCCCCATCGTAGATCTTCTCCGACACCTCAAGCCCAGGAGCTCCAAATCCTCATAGTTGTAATCTTTATTTACCAATTAGAAATAATTTTGGGGCAAGGTCATATATTATCACTTGGGTCTATGTGAAGATTCTCTAGTTGCTGGGGCTACTAGATCTTGGAAGCCTGCACTTAGCATTACAGTACACAGCAAAAGACAAAACCTCAACAATTCCCCTTTTTAGTCCAATAAAAGACTCCTTTTTTCTCAGATATAAATTGAATACAATTATAATAATTATGAAAATTATAAGGTATGATATACACTTATGTTGCATGAAATATTAAAAAAGCATCCCACACTATCCCTGGCTAGGCACTGGCCAGTGGCCTCGGTCTGTCTCCAGTCAGGCAGACAGGCAGAGACAGCATTTTTTCCCTGTTAGCCAAAGCCTGTCTCACCAAGGCTGGCTCTGACTCTCCAGAGCCCCAAACAGCTCTCCTCCCCAAGGCTGGCTGCCACCAAACCCACCAAACCCACCAAACCCAATCATCACTCCTGAATTTCCACATTTCCACGGCTAGCTGGAGTGCACTTCTCACAAGCCCACTCTCTGCCACCATACCTTTCTCTTGAACCCAGTTGAGTCACATGAAAGAAAACACCACACAATCTTAGTCCAGAATCAACAGGTAACATAGTCATGGCTCCAAACCTAGCATCCTAATTTTGTAACTAATCTGTGTCAAAACTCCTCCAGTCCAACAGCTTCCTGCTACCTACATTGGGCCTCCATGCTCTCTGCAGTCCAAAAAGGAGGTTCCTTTCTCCTGCCTCCCCTCTTCTTCCTGACCTGGAATGCCGTCTACTCACCCCGTGATTGGTGCCTTGAAATCTTTATTCATTAGAGGAAGGTTCTGCCACACACTTTTAGTGTCCAGCACATTATATTTGGCAATTTAGATAAAGTATTTTATTATCTAACCTAACTAAATGAGTTTACAATTCTGTACCTAAATCATCTTTGATTTTTAACATGTATTACCATCCTAAAATCATCTTTTAAAGTCTAGAACATCATCTTTAATGCTAAACAACGTAAATTTTTAATTGTGACTATAACCAACTGGTCTTCAACTTCATCAGACATTTGAGAAGGAATAAATAGTTGAGAATGTAGGAAACATACAGATCCAGTTTCCAAAAAATCATAGTAATGACAGAGGTAGCTCACCACCTGGACAGCCCTGAATATTCAATATAATGTTGGAGAATCTATCTTCAGGCTTCTGGCCCTTCTGACAGACCCTAAGTGAAGCAGAGCTTAGAAGTCAACTATCCTGCATCTGCTTGTCTTTTTTGGACAGCGTTTTGTCTGCAGATAAAATTAGGCATTTCTTGTTCAGTGGCTAGTTTGCTATAATCAACTCAATTCCACATAGAGGTATGGATGTTCATCATCTTCTTGCACTGTCAGGAGCAGACGTGTCTTGTAGTCAAAAGGTCTTTTAATAATGAAATAAACTTAATGACATATTTTGTGTATCTCTGATGCTTTTAAAAGACCATTTATCTGTATAACATTACTTAATTGTTAAACTTTGGTTACTTGTAGATATTTACTATTTGAATAACCTTGAAAATATTTTATTGTAGTTAACTAAATTAGAATCTAATATGACCAGGAGTTTGGCTATTTGATTATTAGCTTGCATTACTTAATTATTCTAAACAGTTTGAAATAGCACCTATTAAAAGAACTGAGATTAAATCTTTTACTTTTAAATGAGTGCATAGGTACAATGCCTAAGAGTTAAAACATATATATATATATATATAATTTTGTAATAAAAATTAATCTTAAATTTTGTCTCAACATACATAGATTTATACCAATGCACACCTTAAACCAGTATCAATATGTAAAATTCTGTACTAATATAATACTAGAGCTATAAAATACTTTTGTTTTAAGAGTAGATTCAATAAATCTACCCCTATTTCTCTAATTTATTATATTTCTATATCCTCTTTTACTTACCTAGAAAAGATAGAAATTGCCTAGTCTAAGCTCCCTATTTTGTTTCCCCCTATCTAAAACCATAATGACAACATATCTATAATTCATAAAATTATTAAAACTATCTGCCCCAGTTTAAGGGACTGGGATGACAGACTTTTTATAATTGCTTCCTGCTGATTTAGGGCAAAGAATTTCTTTTGGGGGACCCTAAAAATTAGAAAAAAAATGGTTAGTCTTAAGAAAGCTAGCTAAACCACCAACCAGAGAACCCATGGTTCCAGCTACACATGTAGCAGAGGATTGCCTTATCTGACATCAGTGAGAGGGCAGCCCCTTGGTCCTGTGGAGGCTTGATGACCCAGCCTAGGGAAATGCTGGCACTGAACCAGGAATGGGTGGGTGGGGAGCACCCTCATAGAGGCAGGAGAGGGAGGAGGGAATAAGGGGTTTGTGGAGGGGAAACTGGGAAGGGGATAACATTTGAAATGTAAATAAATAAAAAACCAATTAAAAATGATTCAGAATTAAAAAAAACATATAAATAAGAAAAAAACAACAACAATTACAAATAGCTAGCTGTAGCATTTGTTGTCCAGTCTCTGTATGTTGAGAAGTGCAGGCTTCAATGAGATCCTGATTGGAACTGTCTGAAAGGCTGGATCCCTGTGCCCTTGACAGCTCTCTGCCAGACCCTACCTGGTCTTGGAGGTTGGGAATGAGTTAGCACAGAGTAAATGACAGAGACTCCAGAAGCTGGTGAGAAATGCCACAGCAAGCTCAACTGAACACTGCTGCAAGCTCCTTTCATACCCTCCACCTATGCCCCCACTGGCCCCAACAGTATTCTAAACAGAAGTTCCTGATTGGATGACAATATTTGTACTAGCAATCCTTGGTCTCTCAGGCAGTCCTCAATCAGGTCCTCCTGCAGGGATGTTGGTATCACAGGCAGTTCTCAATTAGGTCATCCTGCAGGAGATGCTTTTGAAGCTACAGGGCTCCCAGTGTTTACATAGAGACAGCCCCACCATTCCTGCTACATGGATCAAGTAAGCTAGCAGTTCTAAATTTATCATGGAGGCACGTCTTTAGAGGAAACAGTTTCAATGCAATTTAGGTAGGCTGAATCAGGGAGCTGGAACAGCAGGTCTCAGCATTTCAACATCTCTGAAGATGAATTCTGTCAGGGTTGCCCTCCTGAATATCCATTCTGTTATAATGTATGTTACATGCAATGTAAAGACATGTGTATGGAGTGTGCAACATGCACAGATCAATTAAGGGTGTTTTTATGATCTTTGAGCAGGTGAAATACAACTGTCTTTCTTTAAATGTTAGTTTGAAGTATACTAGATTGTAATTTTTTTATCTGTACCATTAAAAGGAGTGGTATGAAAAGTCTTGAGGATTTTGTAGTCAACAAGATCTATTAACTACGTAAAGACTTTTTTTTAATGTCTCAGCTGGTGTCAGTACCATTCTTAAGTAGCAGGATCAGCACGTATGTTACCTGTCTTGTTGACCTTGCCAATCTCCTCCTTGTCTGTAGCCAAGATACAGTGTATGTTAGCAGTTGTACTATTTGTCTCACTGACCTTTAAAAATTTTAAAGTCAACATAACACATTTTCAACAATCTTTGGGAGAGAACATTATCCCCCTTCTGTTCTATGGACATTTTCTTTAAATCCTGTTATATTTCTTTATAATTCAGAATAGGCTTCATGCCATTATGTCCATAAAATTGTTGTATTTTAATGGGCATATATGTCTGCACATCATCAGTTTTATTCTGTGAAGGCATTTTCCTAACAGCGATCATCTCTAACAAATTCGCAATTTCAGAATCATACCCCTCAGAACTCAAGACAGACGTCCACTGGAATTCTGAACTTCTACCATTGTATTATGTATCAACACATGTACCTATTTCAGTTCTCCAAACGCTGTAAAATGAAACGCACAATCGATTGTGTGGTATTGCTTTAAGATGTGCAGAAGCGAAATCTGGATTCTTAATATATTATATCTCTACTGGCTGCCATTCTGTTTTCTCGAGGCCCTTTGGAACCTTCCTGCCTGGAACTACATGTTTTAATGTCATATTAAGTACCAAATTGGATTCTTCCAAGGGTTTCCTATTTTGATTTAAAGATTCTTCTAACCTCTGTTTTATAGTCTCTAATTTATTGTTGGGTAAAATGTGGAGGTCCAGGACTAGGACTGTTCAGGGAGGTACTACACTACTGGGCAGATGTTCGGCTGTGAGAAGCCGCTACGCTGCGGGGACACCGGTCAGGGGGTCAGGGAGCACAGTCTGACGTCCTGGGCGAGCTAGAGCTAGCTCGGGGATCCTTGGGCCTGCAGAGTGGCAGGGGACTGTCTGGTTCTCAGACTCTTGGGCATCCAGGCGCTGCTGAAAGCTATGGAAAAGCTGAGAACAAAGTGGAGGCCCACGTGCTGGACTGGCCCATAGCTGAAAGGGAGAGGGGGAGAGAAGCTCCAGCTGTGCCCCTGGGGAGAGTCCTTGGCTTGTTGCAGCAGTAGGCTTGGTTTGGCTTGCTTGGATTGGTCTTCACCATGGTTGGGAACGCAAAGAGGTCTTCTACAGGAGATTAGACAGTGTCTCTGTAGGTTAAGGCCTTCTCCACTGTCCCTCCTGGTGGCGGATCCTGTGCTCAACCAGAAACCAGGCTGCCTTTTATGGTCCTACAGTTTAATATCTAATTTTTCCAGTCTTTTCTTTCTCCAAGTCTTATTCTGATTTCTTGCAAAGATGACACACAAATCTGTAATCATTGAAAAAAGGCCATTTGCATTTGTACGCTGATAAGTGAAGGAAGACATGCCGAATCCAGATGCAATGTCATGTGTTTCCTTCCATCCCAAATATAGAAAACATTTTTTATAATTTCAAAAGTTTCCCTAAGGACTTTATTTTCTTATATTTAAGTTACTTATTTCTTTCTATGATTATTTTATATATCTAGGTTCCCTTCTCTTTTATTGTACTTTAAACTCAATACCTTATCAGTTTAGACTCCTGGGACCTTTTAGTTTGGACCTTGTGCTGCATTAACCCTGTCCCAGTTGTTCATCTAGCTCAGGGCAACTTGTTGTGCCTTTTGCCTCTCTAACTTACGTTTCCACTCTGTTTTAGGCTTTCATCCCTGGGCATCTGCCAGTAGTCTATGACCCATGTGCCCTCCATGCTTGGTTGTACTGGCACCTTATACCAGATAGCGGGCTGGGGATTCAGTGGACCCAGACTAGGCTACCATTCTTGTCTGTGGGCCACAACAAAAGCTGTGCTTTCTGCCAAGCAAAATGCTGTCTTCCAGAGCAGCACACAGCTCTTAGGAGAACTGCAGCCTGTATTTATCAGCAGCAGAATGAGTGCAAAGCCTTCTCAAGCACTGTAGTCCAGCCATTCCAAATTATCAGTAGCTCGAAAGCCACGTTTTGCAGAGGGTTATGTCTCTTTACTCAGTAATAGCTTGGTTTAATGCCCCATGTAAGGCATGCCAAAATGTAGTACTAGCAATTTAAGTTTTTTCCTGACTAGACTCCAAATAAATAAGACTCAGGCTATGGTTATTTTATTTGGCTTTGACAATTACTTGGGAGGGGGACCCTCTAATCTACCCTTCTAACTGCTGGCCTGGCTACCTCCCTAGTGATATACCTCAGATACTTGCTGTTTCTCCTTGCCATATGCTCATCTTCTATCTCCCCTCATGATGGCTTTCTCCCTCTTCTCTTTCTTCGTGCTCCCGCCTTGTCTTCCTGGTCTCATCTCGTCCAATCAAGTCACTCCAAGCCCACCTACCTCTAATCCCTCCCGTAATTGACTGTAGCCAATTTTATCTAATCAATAGTTTTAAATCAAAGAACACGGTTTGCATAACAAAAGCTTGTAAACAGGAGCAGTCATTCCTAGGCCTAGATCTTCGGGTATAGAATTTAGCACTACACTACATAGCAATAGACCAAACCTCAGCAGGCCCAATGCCAGGGCAGGCACAAGTGACTACTGTGAATTATGATAGGGTCCTTTTCTAAGTTTGGTTTGGTAGCCTGGGAGTTGTGAGAAGCTTGGAGTCAGTCATAATTTCTTGCATGAACAAGTAAGCCTGCAAAACATTTTCTGCTTTCTTTTACTCAATACAATTGTTCACCCAGGTTCCCCCAATTTTATTTGTAGTGTATCACAAAGGAAAGAAATATTTAATGCAACATCCTTAAGGAAAAAATAAATTAGTGGTCAGGAAAGGAATATATAATGAAATGTCCTTAAACAAAAATAAAATACTGGACAGAACAAGCATAAATATCCAAAATACCATCCCCTTTTTTCTTGCTACTCTCGTCTGTGTTTCACACATATGGTCATCCAGGCACAGTTTCTCATGTAGGAGAAAGAGATCATTAATAACAGTGTAGCAGAGAATAACATTTGCATCTCTATGGCACTGAGGCCTGGCTGCTTTCTGCTCCTCAAGAGTAGCTTAGCTTATCCCTGTGACTGCCATGCCATGGCCTCCCCTTAGGGCCAAAGACTTCTTATGGTTTCATTCAAGTGGGCTTTTAGGGTCTTGGTCCAATAATGAATAAGTCCATTAGAGAATACATAACAAAATATCTGGTCTCTATTCAACTTGTGGCATTTTTATATCTGACTAAGGTAGCAAAGGATTTATCTAAGGTTGAATTCTTTAAGGACTTCAGCCAGGCCCATTACACAGGCCAATTTAAAGTCAGTGCTTACAAATTACAAAATACTTAAAAAAAAATCAGGAAAGGTTGTTTGTGTGGCTACAATTCCAATTTCTGCCTAGTTACTAAATGCATGACTTTTTTGTTTTTGTTGTTTGTTTGTTTTTTAAATTGTCACAGGGCTTAAACAAACTGAAAGAAGAGACTCTTTCCCCAGAAAATCATACAGACAAAATGGCTTGGCTTAAATTATGTAACTTGGGGTTTGATCAAATTGCAACTTTCCAGGCTTACTGTGTTTCTGTTTTCCTGAAAACTTCTGTTTGAAATATTTATGCCAATGCTCTCGTGGTTTCTATAATGGGGTTTCAACATTGAGAAGTGGGGAGTGAATACCACAGATGGTGCCTGTTATTTGAGTGATGGTATTTGAATAAAACCAGATAATTTACTTTATGCTTATCCTACCTTGAGAATTCTTGCTTTCCTTATTACCAGTCATGCTACAGCACACCTGTGGCCCAGCAATACTGGTATCACATACAGGGGCCACCAGGGAAACCACTTCCATTAAGCTATGGCACAGAACTAAGAAAGCACATTATTACTGAATCACATTTAAACTTCTTGCACATAGAGCAACCTGCCTGAGGATTAGGGGATCTAAGAATTTTAAGGATTGATAAAAATAAAATCCTCCAAAATTCATAATATCACAAAATTTGTCCCAAAGAGAAACAGATAGAAATATTGAGAGCAATTTAATTTATGCAAAGAAAAATGATTACTATGCTACAGATACTTAAATGTGAGGGTGGGGGACAGATATGTTTGACTTGATTTAGGCAGACTATCTGAGCAGTATTGGCTTCCAGATCATGCCTTTCATAGGTCAGATGCTATTTGGAGGTTACACAGGATCTTTGTATTTTAAAAGTCAAGCATCATAGGAAAATTAGCATGTGACTCTCTGCAAAGCTTGCCATTTCATTGACAATGACAATTGCTGAATATTGATTTTTAGTATAAATTTCATGCAGGCATAGAACACATTCTATGTTCTATTTAATTTTAGGGTATCACACACACTTTAAAAACAAATACTATTGAATCCCTAAGTGCTAAGCCTGTTATTGTCACTGGGAATACAGCCAATACTGGAGTGTACAGTCAAAACTGAATATCCAGAAATTTAATGTCAGTCCATGATGCCCAAAGAGGTCTTTGTTAGAAAAGGGGTGAATTAAATGAAGAAAGACCAAGTAGAAAAGAAGAAAAACAGAGCAGGCACTAAAAGCCATGGAAGGAAGCAATTATAGAAGTTAATACTGCATATCAGTTACAGAAAATGGAACACACAAGTGAAAGAGTTGATAGACAATTTTTTTACAAGGACAAGATCATGAATATGCTCCTAGAATGGTCTAAAAGTAAAGAAGAACTGCCATTGTGAAACTAAGCAGTTCAGACTGGCTTTCTTTTTTTTTTTTTTTTTTTTTTTTTTTTGGTTTTTCAAGACAGGGTTTCTCTGTGTAGCCCTGGCTGTCCTGGAACTCACTCTGTAGACCAGGCTGGCCTTGAACTCAGAGATCTCAGACTGGCTTTCAAAGCAAATTTAGCAGGACTTCTTCACACTCAGCCATGTATATAGGCTAATGTCACGCAGTGACAGGTTACTAACATCCACCTGGATAACCCAAGAGAACTTGTAGTCAAGGGTTAGTGAGTGAAATTCTCTTCTCTTTTTACTTCAAGGAGATAGTTTTACTTATTGTAAGGTTACAACTAGATGTGGCTACAATGACAATATCATTTGACCCAAGAGGGAGTTTGTCCTCCAGATCAAACATAATTGATACACCAGTGACCAGTTACGGTTTTAAGATAGAAAAACAACTTTGCAGAATGATCAGCCAATCCATTTAACTAGTTTGCTTTGTCTCCTAAATTTTAATGCCTAATCTTTATATTGGTTTTTGTTACACAGTCCAACAAATATTTTCAAGACAGTTTTCAGGAAAAATTAAAATCAGGAATTTCTTAAATTTGTAAATTTCCATGAGTAGTGAAAGGCATCCTCTCAAGGCCTAACAGACAAGTGTACTTATTAATTTAAGAGAAAAAAACATGAATATCATTTACAGAACTATTACATGAAGTTGGGCCCCTAACATTTTAATTGAAATACTATATTCGTATGGGATTTTTCTTTTTGGAATCCTAAACTAGCAAAGAAAAACTGGGTATGGTGAAGTTGGCCATGTCAGACGAATCTAATTTTCTTTTATGACAGAGTGACCAGCTGTGTAGATGGGAAAAGCAATAGGTATAATATATCTTTCCTTCAGGAAAGCTTTGACTTTGCTCCCCAAGATACGGTCATAAACAAGCCAGAAACCATAGTATTTTATTTATGTCAGATGTCAGATGTGTGGAGGACCAAGAGACTAGTTATCAATGATTCAGAGTCAACATACCAGAACCCATTTATGGGTTCTTCAAGTTTGGCTACAGTATAAAATGTAGAACAATGGAATATCATATTCCTTTACTTAGGACAGTTTATTGATGACTTTGAAAAATGATTGACTAGAAAATCACTTGATGGAGTTTAAGGAGAATTGGTTCATCAATTACTTGTGAAATAATAACTTTACAAATCTAAAGTGGACAAAAGTGATGAGCAATTTATGATAGAATTCTATATTCCTAGAAAACATGCTTAAATCTCTTTGTTTATCTTTGAATGTGACCTTCTTGGTTTAGCATCTTTTCTGGTACATTAATGTTCAGATGATACTGTTTGGGTAAATACTAATTTAATATGACCATTGTCCTCCTGTACAAAGATTTAGACATCATGACAAACTGGAAACACACAGAAAGAATGTCATTTGAGGACAGAGGAAGACAGTAAGGTAAAGCTATTATAATCCAAAGATCTGGGGGAAGAATGGCTACCACAGGAAGAAGCAAAGATTCTACCTAGAGTCTCAGAGGATGTATAGCCCTATTGACCCTTTACTTCAGACATTTGGTATCTATAATTGGGAAAGAGTAGCATTTTTTTGTTTCAAGTTACTCACTGAATACTAATTTTTAAAATTGAAATTCTAAGAGGTATATATAGTGGACATGTGGGTATATATAAAGAGCTGTTATGTTTTCAAGTAAAGTTGCACGTAGCTGGCTGCTGATATACCAGTGAATCAAAAGGGATCCATGAGTGACCCAGCCCAGGTACTCAGCAGCATTGACTCTGGGCAGCAGTCTTATGCATTTGGACCTCAAATCTCATAACTTTTTAAGAGAGAGATGATGGGATGGCATGTAATTATATCATACCTGCCTTAACAGTATTCTCCTAAGGATATTCTTTCCTCAAAGGAAACAATTTTTAAAATAAAAAATTATTCTTTGTTAACTCAAATTTCAATTTATCATAAACTATTTTGTTTAAATTTATTTTATATGCTAACATAAACAAAATATAAAAAATTTATGTATTCCTATGTGATATTTCAGTATATGTACACATTACTATAAAGTTGAAATCAGGTTAGACACACACATGTACACACACACACACACACACACACACACACACATATATATGGAGAGAGAAAGAGAGAGAGAACATCATTAAAACATCATTAAAAATGCATTCTATTACCTCATAGGAAAACATTATTTGCATGAGTTCAATGATGTACTGGTTAGTTTTATACCAACAAGCTATAGTTATCTGAAGAGAGGGAACCTCAATTGAGAAATGCCTTTATAAGACCTTGCTGTAGGTAGGTGGGCCTGAGGGCATTTTCTAAATTAGTGGTTGATATTAAAGGGCCCAGCCTATTATGTGGGGGGCAATCATTAGTCTGGTGGTCCTGGGTTTTATAAGGAAGCAGGTTGAGCAAGCCATGATGAACAAGTCTGTAATCAACACTCCTCTATGGCCTCTACATCAGCTCCTGCCTCCAGGTTCCCACTTGGTTTGAGTTTCTACCTTTGATTCCCTCAGTGCTATAGGTGCTACTGGGAAGTTGGGAAGTGGTACAAATACTAAGGAGTAGAGTCTATCTGGAAGAGTGGATGCAACTAGTAGGTCATTGGTGACATGCCCTATGGGGACCTGTTCCTTACTTCTCTTTTTGGTTCCTCGCTGCCATAACATGAAGAATTTCCCTTTGTCATGGACTTCCATCATGGTACATAGCTTTTCTGTAGGTCCTGAAACAATAGGACCAATGGCTATGGGAAGGAACCTCCGAATTTTGGAGCCAGAATAAGTCTCTGCTTCTGTAAGCTGTTCACTGGATGAATTTTGTCACAGTGACAGCACACTAATTAGGACACATGGGATGCTACTTCATTTGGCAGCTCTAGTTTTAACATTTGAAGGGCTCTACATTACTTCCCACAAACCTAGATTAAAGCACATTTCCCAATACTGGCCCGGTGTTCCATGTCCCACGGCCTCACCAGTACTAGTATGCTTTACAGGGGTGGGGACACATCACATCTGGTTTTAACTTGCATTTCCCAAATAATTTGTAATGGTGACATTTTTTAATGTAGTTGTTCGTCATTTGCATGCATTTTAAACATAAAATTAAGCTTCCTATTTACAATATCTCTTTCCCATATTTATATTTCATTGATTTTTAAATTATTTAGAAGTTTTACTTTTCAAAAATCTTCATATACTCTAGCTACCAATTGCTTGCATATTGTATGGTTTATCAGTATCTTCTCTCATTTAGTCATTTGTTTCTTAATTTCATCTTCTTCAACATAGGATATTATTGTTCTAAACTCACTCTTTAGGACTGCTTTCCCCATATCCAATAAATTTTGCCCACATATATTTCATCCCATTTTTTGTTTCAGAGACATCTTAAACTTTAAAGTTTTTGTTGACTTCCACGATCCATTTGGTTATTTAAGTATAAATTATTTGAATGCTATAAGCTCCAAAGGTTTTTAGGTTGCTGATTCCTAGTTTTATTGCATTATATTCAGAAAATATATTTGATATGATTTTGCTTTTAAACATCTTTTTGACCCTTATTTTGTGTGTACTCCAGAGTCCATGGGACCTTCCCTGAAAGATGCATCAATTGAGAAGGATGTATGTTTTAAACATGTTAGATGGAATGCTCTTTAGATATCGTTAGGAACATTGGTCTACTGTTCACTTTAACTCTCCCATTTCCTTGTGGATTAAACTAGGAAGTAAAGTTACCCTAGAACTACAGGTCTAAGTCTACCAGTCTCATCAAATTAACTAGTGTTATATATTTAGAAAATGATATTAGAGATACTAAGTACATCTATGTATGTAATTATTCATTCTTGATGAATTTTATCCTTTATGATTATATAATAACCTTTAAAAATTGTTTTCTACTTTGTTTATTTTATATGAGCGATTTGGCTGCATGTTTGTCTGTGCACTAGGTGTATGACAGTGCCACTGGAGGACCGAAGGCAGAAGGCGTCCCATCTCCTGGTACTGGAGTTACAGACAGTTGTAAGCTGTCATGAGGGTACTGAGGATCAACTCAGGGTCTTTTGAAAGAGCAGCCACTGTCCTTAAACACTATGCCTTATCTTCACCCTCCTTGTATCTTTTAATTGATCTTTATTTAAGATATATTTTATCTATCTACATCTGTTATTGTTTTCTTATTCCATTTACATAAAATATCTGATTACAGCTTTTTGACTTTGTGTTTGTAGAATTGAGTAGAATTCTACATGTAGAATAACATGTGGTGGTGTGTTTTCTTCAGTTACATTTTTCACTTTAATCTTTTGATTAGAGAATGTCATGCATTTCCAGTTAAATAATTACAGAGAGGTAAGGCTTCCTACAGCCATCTTATAAATTGTTTACATCTTACCTTTTTTTCCTCCCTTCCTTCCTTTATAACTGTCTTCATTCCTTTCTTCCAGATTTCTTTGGGGTTTGTTTAGTCTATGGAGTAGTTTTGTTTCTTATTATTTTTCAGTCTTGGGTTATAGATTTTCTTTATTGCTACCATGAGGCTCAACAAAATATTTTGTATTGTAGCAAGCCACTTTGAAATGGTTGCAAGTTAATATAATCATAAAAAAGGAGGCCACAAACTATAAAATGTACTAATAAAGTCCATTGAGTTCCATCTCAATATTTAGAATTTTTAGAGACCTACATTTAATCTTTCTATATTCCTTATTTTTAACATGACAGTAAATTTATTTTAATTATTTTGTTTTAAAATTTCTGACTAAAGATATGAGTTCCCTGTGTACCATGTTTACAATATTAGAATATTCTGAGTTTATATTTCTTTTATGGGTGAGTTTTAAATCTTGTGTTGTTATTTTATGTAGTAATTTCTCCTTCTGTTGGAAAAACTACTTATCATGTATTAGATGATAGTTTCTGGAGGGCAGATATTCTCTTGGCCTTTATCAATATTTATCTCTATTTATCTCTATTTCTGAAGTACAGCTTTCTCTACATAGTATTCTGGCTTAGAATATCTTTCTTCTCTTTTAACATCTGAAGAGTTCATGATGTTGTCTCCTGACCTACATGGTCTCTTCAGTGAGATCTACTGTCAGGTGAATTTGAATACACTTAGGCATCTTCTTTTCTCTCTGTCTTTTATTTCAGATGTTTTCTTTCTCTTTGACCTTTGAGAGCTTGTGATAATGTATTTTGGAGTAGACTTGTTTGAGTTGACTCTGGATCAATTTGTTGACCTTTTTGTCTACATACATTTTCAATTACTTTTTTAAGTTTGGAAAAACTTAAAAAATTATTAGTTTTTTTGTAAAAGTTTACCTAATGTTTTCTTAATTTATTAGCTTTATTTCAGTACTGTGGGCAGGCTTCAGTTGGGTTTTTACATTTAGCAATGCTGCCTCTTAAAAGCATGCTACATTGTGGTAATGTCTTCCCTTGACTTTTTCCTGGCAGTGATGTCAAATTCAACTAGCAAGGATTGTTTTCCAAAGGAGAAAGAGTCATCTGTCCAATTCTATCATTCACCAGGGTCCTGCTAGTGCTGTTTCTACCAAGATATTTCTTTGTCTTTACTCTTCTACCTCTGTCTTCTAACTCATATCATTCATAGCACTTCATAGTGCAACACTTGATCGCTTATATTTTCAGCCATTATTATTTTACAGGGATGTAGAAATAGATCATAACATACTACTGTCTGAATGTAAGGTATGGCCAATTTTAAAGATGTTGAAAACCTCTATTGTGGCAATTTCTTTTCATGATAATTTCTGTGAATACTTTTAATATCAGCATCAGTCTTTGTAAGTTTCAAGCAGGACTGTTAGTGATAAGCATTTCCTTCTATAGTCTTATGAGAAGCTAAAGAGGAAAAAAGACAGTGGAAAGGAGGTAAGAGAATATTATGCACCATTATTTGAAACCTTCACAACACACCAATAAAAATTTCCCCATTTAGTGGGGATATAGGAGGGTTATAGATACCAGCACCACAATCACTGAGTTCACATTTAAATAGATTCTGGATCAACAGCATGACCTTTAACAATAAGCTTGCTAACTATCAGTGCGCTAAAAAGAACACGCTCCTGACGTCCTTCCAAATCACCAGCTGTATAAGAAAAATAATTACATCCTCAAAAGCCACAAAGCCTAAAGGAAAGTAGCAAAGATTAAGTAGGTAATTCCATGGAGGCCTATTCAGAGCACCGTCTACATTTACAGCCAATTTCCTTCCACATGATGTTTATTTCTTTGTCAGATATTTATAGTCCAAATACCAAAAGTCCATTGAACATCAGCCATTGATACAGTAATATAAAGCAGATTTATATATTCTGCTTGTCTGATACTCAATTGGGAAGAGAAGGCATTGCTCAACCTAATAGCCTCCTTTCTTAAGAGGTATTCATTTTAAAATGTGTCTTATAAATACAAGATGGGTTAAGATGCTGTGCTCTAAATATTTTTTAAGGGATTTATGTTTGCATTCACTGTCCTTTTAATCAAACTTCAATGCATTTCTAATACTGCAGAAGTTTTAAGGAGAAAATACTACTTGCTACTTTCGAAGCTAAAAGTTTACTATTAGAAAGGAACACTTGAAAGTTACGAAAAGAGACTACTGTGGACAGTGCCAAACTATTTTAGCATTTATAGAAAAATATTTCTGCATTAATGATTGTATGAAGTTTAAAGACCATTACAATTTATCTGTTGTCATTACTTTGTGAAAAGACTCCAAAGTTGTATATATGAATTTCCAGTGTTAATAGTATGTAACATCTGACCTACTCAGAAACTGAACAAATTTCCATTTTGTTTGATTTTTTGTTGTTTTTAATTTGGTTATTTTATTTATTTACATTTCAAATGTTTTCCCCTTCCTAGTTTCCCCTCTACAAACCTTCTCCCGCTCCCCCTTCCCCTGCTTCTATGAGGGTGATCCCCACCCACCCACTCCCACTTCACCACCCTAGCATCCCCGTACGCTGGACCATCAAGCCTAAACAGGGACAAGGGCCTCCCCTCCCATTGATGCCATGTAAGGCAGTCCTCTACTACATATGCAGCTGGAGTCATGGGTCCCTCCACGTGTACTCTTTGGTTGGTGGTTTAGTCCCTGGGAGCTCTGTGGGATCTGGTTGATTGATATTGTTATTCCCATGGGATTACAATCCCCTTCAGCTCCTTCAATCCTTCTCCTAACTCTTCCATTGGGGTCCCCATGCTCAGTCCAATTTTTAAAGTATTGCTAATATCTTCATAGATTAGAACTGTGGAAGCCATTGTAACTATATTGAATTCCGTGGATTCCCTTATTCCTACCGTGTCATGGTCATGTTCCCTTCCCATTCACTGAGGTTTCCCCCCAAGCCAGAAACTACGCTGTCTTTTGAAACTAACATAATCCTCAGCCTTGTAGCATTTCTCCTTCTCTGCACTTTTAGATTCTTGAAGTAATCACTCAAAAACCATTTTTCTGTTTTCTCAGCATCCATTTTCTTTTTAACATATTGTGAATTCATCACTCTAGAGTATAGAGCATCTCTTCTCCCGTCTTTACTGGCAACTTCAACTAGTTAATTTAGTTGACTTTGTTGAAACATGAAGTCATTCGTCAAAAAAATTTGAAACAACTGAGGTGTTGCCTTGTACACATTGAAACATTCTTGAATGTTATTGTAAAGTCCAACAAGGATAGAGGAGTAATTTTGTTGAAGGATGAAGTAAACAATAATAATTATGAAAATCTTTTGATGCCAATTTAAAAACTCTTGGCTTTAAAAGTCTTCAAAATGAGAAAGTAGTCTTATAATTATCTAACAAGGGACTTGAATGTTGTCACCCCTGATGCTAGCTCTTCATTGCTGGTTTTGGGATCAGAATGAATGAATGGTGACATAATTTGGAGCACAAGGTCCAGGTAGAAATAAAAATGATAGTGAGAGATGATAGAGCCTGCTCAGTCACCCTTCCTGAGCTTAATAATAACAAGGATGCAACATTTTTTATCAAGTTCTTCTCCAGTCAGATCCTAAAATGCAGAACTCATAGAATCAACCCTCAGGAACCTCACAGAAAACAGGTTTGGGATAATTGACTTATACTTGCTACAGTTTCTTTTTACCATAGGCAGATCATTGCCCCGTTGAGAAAAATCAAAATAGTAGTGGCAAGAAATATGGGGGTAGATGCTAAGGTATTAAGTGGACAATTAGTAGTTTCTATGTGTACTCTCTACCTAACCCACCTTATTTTCTTTTTCTCTCTGTGGCTGTAAATAACGGAAAATTTTTTGGATGAAGCAAAAATGTCTTTTAATTTAAAATAAACTTCTTTTTGGCTACTGGGAGACACTGAACTCATTCCTAGGAGTTGATCATGATAAAGTAATTAAAATGGTTTTCCACTGTACACTACTGTAGTTCCTGATCCGTCTGGATTGGTGCAAGACAGCAGAATTCATTTAGACAGTCAATAATTCTTTCTCCTGAGAAACACTGATGATCTCAAAACTTTGAGAACATTTAAAATATGCAAGCGCTTTCTTGAGAAACTCACAACCACAATGCTATTGAACTCCTGAGTGTTTCAAGAAGATAGTTGAAAGATCGAGAATAATGTGTGTTCCTTTGAATAGACAGAGTGAAGGACTTATTGGAAACTGTTTGAGACCTGCAGAGTAAAGAAGTATAATTTGACATACTTTTCTTTTTTTTGTTTGCACGATAAAAATAAATTGATGACTTTCAAGTTCTCATTCAACAAATAAAGGTTTGTGATCATAATTAAATAATGACAGAGGATTTTATAAGCTATCTTAGAAACTCAGGAATGGATTGATTCCTGGTATCACTATGAAACTGAAAATTATATAAAATATAATATGAAAAATATTAAGATTCAAATTAGATAGAAGTACATAATAAAATCCAAAGTTTCAAAATAAATAATTTTCTGTTATTCCTGTTTGTAATATCATATGCTCTTAACGTTGTTATTTGCAATAGTTAAGTAAATCAAGCATATAGTGCAGGTTGGATTTATTTAATATGGTGAATAAAAATATTTTTGAATAGTTCATAAAATTATGAATACAATGTTATACAAAAGTTTTATGGTCTGTTAAGAATTAATCAAGGCAAAGGAACACAAAATAGTCCATTCATATTATTCTATAATCAGCAGCATGTCTTGCTTTTCAAGACAAACAAATCAATGGGTTGGTTTTAAGCAAAATATTTGAGAGCTTCTATGACAAGATCAGAAGATGGAGTTTGCATCAGAAGAATTAAAAACAGCTCAAGAGTATCACATGTCATCAAATACATTCCTTATTTGATGTGAAATTTCATTTTCTCATTTGTAAAATGAGTATGGGAATTAAAATATTTACCTCATGGTATGATTTTAAGCAATGAATTGAAATCACAACATAACACATTGTATCCAGGAAGATTATCTGAAAATATTAAAAACAAGATATTATGTCACTTCTTATATATTAGTTTAATGTATACAAAAGTTATAATTAGCTTTATGTTTCTTCCAAAGAGTATTTTGAGACTATCTTGATAGCTTTAGTGTGTTCCAGATTTAATCTGTGATCTCTGTATTTTTTTTCTTTCCATTCAACCATGGTAAAATGCTGACATTTCAATGAGAATCCTGAAGCTAAAACCTAGGGGTACATGGGCTCAGTAGTTAAGAGTGCTTCTGCTCCTACAGAAACTGAGTTTGGTTTTGGTTCCCAGCAACTCTCAACTGTGTCAGATGGTTAACAACCAACCATAACTCTGCCTCAATGGGTCCAAAGTCCTCTTCTCTCCAGAGTGGGTACCTGTACCTTTACCTATTTCTCTCTCTCTCTCTCTCTCTCTCTCTCTCTCTCTCTCTCCTCTCTCTCTTCTCTCTCTCTCTCAGTGCTACAAATTTTCCCCTAACATGGATCCCTAATGCAGTAATGCAGTGGTACTGTAGGAATGGCTGCCCATAGTCACCATGTTTGTGTCATTTGAGTGCCATCTATATCACCAACACCAGTATTGTCATTGATGATGCACTTAGACCAAGATGATATCTTATAATTATCATTGTAAGGAATTTATTGACAGATTGACTGAGACAAGATCTTATATGTAATAGGTTGGTTTTGAACTTACAAAGTCTTCAAAGAAGTGCTAATTTTTAAATCATGCTATACAATCAACACTTTCCATTTGACTTTGAACAAAACTCCAAGCTTCATAACAGTCAGAAGTGATCTTTAATTCTAATGTAAAAGGGTTTTAGGGATTTGTTACCTTTAGTAACTGAGCTTATACAAAAACCTTGGGTTCCATCTATGAGTAAGACATGTTTGTGAAAACAAACATGACATGGAGTCACTTTGAAACTCACAGTGCAGTAGAGGAATGACATAGTTACAATTGTTATTCTGATGCCTTAAGTTTAGTAGGGTAGTCAGAAATAAGTTCTTAGAATCATCACATCCTGCTGTTCATGGTCTTGGTATCATATACCAGGGCCTTATGATGAACTTTTAAACTGTAGATGTTAAAGGCCTTACAATGAAACCTCTGTGGTCTTCACATTATCTATTTCTGTATCTTGCTAGATGACCCAATGACCCAATAGAAGAACTGTTGGTGATGCAGGAGACTAGAGATCCATGGAAGAAGAGAATCTAGAGATTAACATGCTTGGAAGAACTACATTATGGGAAATTGAGTAAAACATATGCTGTGATAGTCACTTTTTCTCTTTTACCCCTTCTGAGCTAGGCTTACAGGTATGACAAGACATTCCTCTAAAGTCCTGTGCTCTTTAATAATAATAAAGTTACCAGAAAACTACCAGCTTTCTAGCAACCATCCATGTGTTTCTGTTCACTTCAATGTAGAGAGGTACTAGGACCTTCCCTGTGGACTCAAACATTATTGTCTAAAACATTGAAACTGAAGAAGCAAACAGGACATGAAGTAAGCTGTGAGGCTGCAGAAGTCACATGGAGAATCACAATAGCCTTCGTAAGCTGAGAATAATCTCTGGCAAGCAATAGCAGCTTCAAGAAATGAGTGTTGCTTACAAGTGGAATTCATCACACCTGAGCCACTATAAATCTTGCCAACCCTGAAACAACACCTGGAGTACAAGCCAGTGAGTTTCCTAGCCAAAGAAAGTGGCTAAATTATATGCAGTACTTGACCTGAAGACACTGTAAGATTAAACTGTTTTAACCTTTTAAAGTTTGTGGCAATTTGTTATATTTCAATCAGATCCTAAGATGTCAGATGAAAGGGAAAAAAATGATGGAAACCACTTTAATCATAACCTTCATAATAAATCTAACTTTAGAAAGGCTAATTTGACCTAGTTTTTGCATACATCAGTTATTATGGCTACAGAACATGGTGGTTTGTTTTATTACTCTTTCCATTATGGCAACAATTAGTGGTTCGTGTAATGGAATTATAATGATTTCTTTTAAGGCATATGGCTTTCCCAGTAAAGGCTAGGAAATCCCAGGTATATATGCTCAGATGAACATTTTCCTGCTATTTGAAAAATTCACTTTCATTTATAGGTGTGAATGTGAGCTGAGCATGTACCACCTTGTGTGTATTGGAAGTCAGAGGACAACTTCCAGGAGTCAGTTCTCTCTTCTCCCATGTGGATTTCAAGGACTGGACTCAGACCATCAGGCTTGAATCAAGAGCCTTTACCCATTAGACCACTTTGCAGCATTCTTATCTTGTTTTGTTTTAATTGACACACAAGCATTGTGTATTGTGTTGAGTTTCATGAGGACATCATCATATAAGAATATAATGATTTTTAAACACTACCCCCATGCTACTCTTTTTCCCTCCTTTTTCTCCCCTTCCAACTTCATTACTCCTATTCTTTCACTAATGGTTGGTCTTACATTTATGCAATGAGTACAAACATGGTTTAATGTACCCATATAGATTCTAGGACTCCAGATGAAGGAAGACATGACTTTTTCCTGTTTGATATTTTGTTCCCTTTGTGTTATAATGTCCAGTAGTATATTACTTTTCTGCAAGTCATGTGACTTTATTATCTTTTATGGTTGAATAAAATTTATATTTAAATTATATATTCATTAATCATTTTTTTAACAGATAATACAACTTCTCTATAAAGAAGCTATTGTGAATATGGTAAAATCTACACTAATCTGCAAGTATCTCAGTGATATTTTGTTAGGCTTTAGTGCAAATACCCAGGAGTGGTCGAACCAGGTCTATGGTGGAAGCTCCATGTTGGTTTCCATAGTTACTAAACTAGATTCTGTCCCCACCAACATGCCATACATGATCTCTTTCATATCCATCCTCACCAGTGTTTGTCATTTGTTTCTATTTTGATGATGACCTGTATTTACACCTATTTATGTGTTTGTTTTTCACAACCTTAATGTTGTGAGATATTCTTTTTAAAAGTATGTTATATACTATTATTTTGGTCATGACTTCACCTTCCTGTTATTCTCCCATCTTCCCACTCTCCAAACTCCATACCATCTTTCTCTCTTTTTGAGAAACAAACAGGCAAATAAAAAGGACAAACAAAAGATGAAAGCAATGTGAACAAGGTAATAAACGGAATAAGAAAGAAAAAAAAACAAAGGGCATGAGAAACATACACATAGGCAGACACACACTCATGCATGCCCCCACACACACAAGAGAGAGAGAGAGAGAGAGAGAGAGAGAGAGAGAGAGAGAGAGAGAGAGAGAGAGAGAGAGAGAGAGAACCCACATTTTTCTTTTTTCTTTTTTTAAAGGGCTTTTGAACTAACCTGACCAACTCTACAAAAGGTGTTCTCTATTTCATTGCAGATTTTTGCTGCTGCTGCTGCTGCTGCTGCTGCTGCTGCTGCTGCTGCTGTTGTTGTTGTCATTTTTTGGTTATTTGGGGGAGCATTTTTAATGTGAATGGCTTAACTTCCTTTAAGGCCTTTAAGGTGTGTGTGTGTATGTGTGTGTGTGTGTGTGTGTGTGTGTGCGTCTGTGTATGTGTGTGTGTGTGTGTGTGTGTCTGTGTGTGTGTAATGTATAATTTTAGGTAAATAGAAAAATATATGACTCCTTGAAGGATGTCGAACCAAGTTTGATTCAAAAAACCAAAAAGTCAAGGAAACAAATGGCCCAATTGAAAAATGGGCTAGGGATTTAAAGAGAGTTCCTGATTGAAGAAATCAAAATGGCTAAGACCCATCAATTTGGTTTATTATCCTCAACAAACAGAGAAATGCAAAATAAAACAACACTCAGATTTTATCCCTCCTCAGTAAAAATGACTAAGACCAACAAAAACCTGACAACAATAAATGCTGACCCTCCTGTAGAGATGAAAACCCTCACTCACTGTTTGAAGGATTGGAAACTGGTGCAGCCACTCTGGAAACCAGTATGGATATCCTCAACAAAAACTAAAAATAAACCTACCATAGTATCTAATTACAACACTCTTTGGCATATGCCCAAAGGACTGAAGAGTCAGTTCCACAGATACTTGCTCTTGCTCATACCCTGCCCTGTTCACAACAGCCTGGAAATGCAAACAACCTAAATGTCTTTCAAAAAGTAGATAACAAAAATGTGGTAAAACACATGCATTTCATTCAATGCATTCAGCTGCCAATAAATAAATAAATTAAATCATGAAATTTGGAGGTAATTGGATAGATCTAGAAAATATATTGATTGAGGTAACTATACCCAGGACAACAGATACCAAGTGTCCTCTCTCATATCTCTAGTTTTTAGCTTCACATCTTCAGATGTGAGTATAATTAAATAAACCATGAAATTCTAAAGGGACCATGGGTGGGCCATATGTTGAGAGGTGAAGGTCAGTATTCAGGTGACACACAGTGGGAGATGGAATAGCAAGGAGAAGGCTCCAGCTTGGGTAGGAGGAAGCCAATACAGAAGCCATTCTAATTTGATGAGATTTCCTTTCTGTTTCCTTGATGCATAAGATGTAGAATATTTTACATGTTTATTGTTCTATTACTCTTTCATGTTTTAAGAATTTCCTGTTTATTTAGTTAGCTCACTGATGGTTGGGTTGTTTGACTTCTTTGCATTTGCGATTTTTAGCTTTTTGAATGTTTTAGATTCCAAGCTTCTGTTCAGTGTGGTCTTAGAAGGGTTTGATCCTTTTCTGTAAGCTCCTTCTTTACTCTATTGTTTCTGTTCCTGCATAGAAGCTTTGATACTTTGTGCCACCTTCCCAACAACTTGAGTCTTTTTTTTTTTTTTTTTTTAAGAAAGTCTTGCCTATTTCTAGAGTTTAAAGTGTATTTCGTTTGAATTTCTCTTAAAGATACAGAGTTTTGAGTCTAGGATATTTGACCAATTTGAGATTTTTTTGTTTGTTTCTTTATGTTTGTTTGTTTTTATGAAGAGCAAGATAACAGTGGTTTAGCTTTGTTTTCCTACATGTGGATTTTAAGTTTTCTCCTTTGTTGAATAGGCTATCTTTCTCCAGTGTATTTAACATCTTTGCTAAAAGCATGTGGCTTTGGATGCCTGAGTTTTAGTTTTGTTTCTGTTGATATGATAAACACAATGACAAAAGCAAACAAACAAAACACAACAAGTTGAGGAGGAAAGGTTTTCTTTGTTTTACAGGTTACAGTCTGTAATCAAGGAAATGCAAGGCAAAAGTGTCAAGCAGGAATCAATGAGGAAAGCTTGTTATTGGCATGCCTTTTAACTTCTGATCAACTAGTTGTTTGTGTTTTTTTTTTTTAAATAGAACCCAGGACCCCTGCCTAGGAATGGTACAGTGGGCTGTGCACTCCTGCATCAATTAACAATGAAAAAAAATGACCTTACAAACAAGCCTACAGGTCAATGATGAAGATAATTCTTCAATTAAGAGTCCATTAAATAACTCAGGGTTGTGTCAAGTTATATCTGAAGATAACTAAGAGGCAAACTTCATAGGGAGGTGGTCTCAATGTAGCTATACAGAAAAGCAGCTTGTTGTTAACAAAACACTAAGATCAACCAAAAATCTACGTAGAAACATCATGAGCTTGAAGACAAATAAATAGTAGTTCCAAAGTTCTCAAAATTAAGTAATTTGGGAATCTAGGAGGAAGGCTAAAGAAGTAAGGAATCTTTCTGTTCACAGGATGGCAGGAACTTGAGTCCTTAGCACCTATGTAAATAACTGATCATGGATTTGTACACCTATAACATCAGCAATTGGGTTTAATAATATCTAAGAGAGGGCCAAGGAGGTTGGCCTGCAGATAAAGAACATGCTTCCCAAGTCTGAAGACGAAAGTTTGGATTCCCTGAACTCAAGAAAAAGCAAGGCAGGCATGCTGGCCACCTCTGGTCTTGGCTTTTTCTAGGTAGAGACAGGAAAATTTAGCTAGCTAGGTTATTCAAATTGGTAAGCTCTAGGTTCAAGGAATAGACCCTGGTAAAGAGAGATCTTGGTAAAGGTAAAGAAGGTAAAGGTAAAGGTAAAGATTGAAACAGAGTCTTGGCTTCAACCTTTGGTCTCCATATGCACATGTACATATCTACATACCTGCACAAATCTGTATAATTACAGACATGCAAGCACAAATGCAAGCATACTGCACCCACATACACACACACACACACTCACACACGAAATATAAAATAAAACATAAACCTAGGCCAAAACACAGTAATACAAGGAGAATAAAGTCCATAAAACTGCCAAGAATTCAATCTATACCATGAAGATTCATCTTAAATATGTCATTAATCACATTATATTTTATATAATAGAATAAAATCTTATTTAAAATTGTAAATGTTAGATAAAATGAAAAAAATAAAATTACTCCAACATATATTGCCCCTAAGAGTCTCACTTTAAACAACAGCATTCTTAAAGTCAAGAGAATGCAGTAAATTGTTACACTATATGGAAATTACCAATACAAAGATTCATCTATACTGACAACACGCGAGGCAGCCTTAAAGGCAAGGCTTTCAAAATGCAAAGAAATATCTCATAATGGCAAAAGTTTTATTCTTCATTGAAAACATTACCAGCATTCACCTCCTCCAAACAAAAACTTCAAAAGAAATAGTAAGAAATGTTAGCCCAAATTAGCACATGAAAGATGAAGGAAATAAAATAATTTCTCAGAATAGAAATTTTAGTAACGGCCTTGACACTTTGGACCAATTTTCATCTAGCTATCATTACTTACACTGACTGCAGAAAGTATGATCATCGTAAGTAAACAAATAACATATATAAAAATGGAAACTTTTATGAGTTACAGAAACTTCATAAATCAGAAAGGGTTACGTCTTGTATAATATATCCTTCAAGGAAGTATAATTAAGACAGAAAAAAAAGGTAGCTGTTAAGTTTGGTGTATTCAGTTCATTTCTAGATAATAGTAAATATTTGGTTTCTGTATGGCTGTGGAACATCTTGCCATGCCCATTGTGGGTGGTAACATTCTTAGGCAGGGTAAATGGCTGTAAGACTGTGAAGGGTATGAGATGGAATTATAGATGATATGATGATAGGAAAATGATACTTGACACTTGCAGGATGTTGCTAGTCTAAACAAATCAAATTTAACAATCAGTGTTGCTTGTTATGGTCTAACTTCTTGAATTAGAAAAATAACAATATGACACTAGGAACTATTAAATATTATAGATAAAATCAGTAACTTAAGTAACTTACTTAGACAATAAGTTAAGTTACTAGTTACATCTGTAGTTCAATTTAGTTAGAAATTGTGATTATTGATTATTTATCATCTATAATCATAGAAAAAGTAAAAAAAATCATAGTAGTAATACAAAGATTATTACAATTCTGTGTATACTGAAAAAAGTATTTAAAATAAATTAAAATACAACACAAATTCCACAAATATACATATTACCAATATCTATTGAAAAAGTAAAAATTTCTATAGTATCCAAGTTAAATAAATTAAATCTGTATTTCAAATATTAGGCATGAAATAGTCTCATCGTTCTTATTCTTCCAAAGGATAGAAAACCAAGTCATGATTCCTAACCCTTCTAACGTAGTATCAACAGAGGCAAAAATGCTAGAAAAATTTCCACACAGGAGAACGTTAAGATGCTAATATATGTATGAAAGGCATAAATCATGAATAATAAAACTAATAAAAATCAGAGTTGCATCATAAAAATGGCTAAAGCAAAGTCTGTTGAGAATGAAAAAGGATCTGAACTCTTCTAAGTTATCTTATGAAAAACACAACTTTGGACTTACTGGGGTTATAATTTACTGAGGAAATGACCTGCTCTTGCTCTGCATATATAGTCATATGAATATCAAAGTCATATAAAAATTGTTCATAGTTCCATTTTAGAATTGCAGTAGACTTGAATACTGCTGCAATTAAACAAAGAATTACAGCTTTGTGCTACAATATAAACAAGAACCACATATTGAAGAAATTAATCTAGATATAATTCTTACCATTCTCTGCTTCCTGATTGTGGATCTGGTTGTGAACTCGTAGCTACTGCGCCAGTGCCAGGTCTGACTGCATGCTGCCATGATCCTCCCGTGCTGGCAACAGACTCCTCCCCCTCTGCTACGCCATTCATCCAGGAACTTATATCTAAAGCCTAGAACTGTGCTCTCCGAGACGGAGAAGGAAGGTGGGCATGGATATAGCTGATGCTCAAAATCAGGTGGAACTAGAATAGAAATATTAACAAAGTGTTCTAACTCTACTCCAGCACACACTCAAAGATCTTTCTACAAGAGAGGATGGAATTAAGGAAGAAAATCTGAAGCTAAAATTTGAAAACCAAGTTTTTGGTCAATATATAGAAAACCCATGTGTCTGCTTTCTGTGTTTTCAAAACAACAGATATAAAAAGCAAATGAAAGGAAAAGACTTCATCTTTTCTCTTTCTAGAGAGTTTTGGCCAATTACTTTCTTTAAAATTTGGGTTAAAAACAAAAGATTGTAAGAAGTGAGTTGACCAGAAATTGTGCTATTTGAAATCTTGAATTTAAGTAAAATTTTTTTTATCTTAACAAATATTTATTTTTAGAATTTTAATGTTGAAGTATAATGCAGAGTATTAGAAACCAAAAGCATATTAATAGTTTTAATTTTGGAAATTAATCATTATGGAAAAAAGTGAGGAAAACAAAAAAGAAAGCTAATTTCCTGTGATACATGGCACAGAAGAAATTTACTCTCTTGATTTTCAGAACACAAAGCAATATGGTCTTCCATTTTTTAAAATAGGGAATCATGGTGATGTACATTACTTTTTTTAATTCTTTCTCCCTTCCTCCCTCCCTCTTCCTCCTCCTCCTCTTCCTCCTCTTCTTCCTCCTCCTCCTCTCCTCTTTCTTTCTTTCTTTCTCCAGATTTTATTCCCCCTTCCATCCTCCAAATGTTCCACATTCCATACCTCCAACCCACACCCCTGTCTCCATGAGGATGTCCCCACCCCCACTTCCATCCCACCTGACCTCTAAACTCTCTGGGGCCTCTAATCTCTTGACGGTTAGGTGCATCATCTCTGCTTGATCACAAACCCGGCAGTACATTGCTGTATATGTGTTGGGGCCTCATATCAGCTGGTATATGCTGCCTTTTTGGTGGTCCAATGTTTGAGAGAGCTCGGGGGTCCAGATTAATTGAGACTGTTGGTCCTCCTACAGGGTCAATCTCCTCAGCTTCTTTCAGCCTTTTCCTAATTCAAACACAGGAGTTAGCAGCTTCTGTCCTTTGGTTGGGTGCAAATATATGTATCTGACTCTTTCAGCTGCTTGTTGGGTCTTCTGGAGTGCAGTTATGATAGGCCCCTTTTTGTGAGAGCTCCATAGCCTCAGTAATAGTGTCAGGCCTTGGGACCTCCCCTTGAGCAGGATCCTACTTTGGGCCTGTCGCTGGACCTTCTTTTCCTCAAGCTCCTCTCCATTTCCATCCCTCTAGTTTTTTCAAACAGCAATAATTATGGGTCAGAGTTTTGACTGTGGGATGGCAACCCCCTCCCTCACTTGATGCCCTATCTTCCTATAAGTTCCCTCTCCCTACTGTCAGGCTTTTTATCTAAGGTCCCTCCCTTTGAGTCCTGAGAGTCTCTCACCTCCCAGTTTCTGGTGCATTCTGGAGGGTCCCCCCAACCTTCTACCTCCTGAGGTTGCCTGTTTCCATTCTTTCTGCTGGCCCAGGGTTTCAGTCCTTTCCCCTCACCAGATAAGCTGTTCATCTGCCCCCCAATCCCTGTCCACTTTTTCTCTCAGGTTCTTTCCTCCCTCCCTACTTGTGATTGCTTTCTTCTCCCTTCCCAGTGGGACTGAGGCATCCTCACTTGGGCCCTTTGGCTTGTTAACCTTTTTGAGTTCTGTGGACTGTATCTTGGGTATTTTGTACTTTTTTGGGGGGGAGGTAATATTCACTTATGAGTGAGTACATACAATGTATATCCTTTTGGGTCTCGATTACCTCACTCAGGATGATATTTTCTAGTTCCATCCATTTGCCTGCAAAACTCAGGATGTCCTTGTCCTTAATAGCTGAGTAGTATTCCATTGTGTAAATGAACCACATTTTCTGTATCCATTCTTCTGTCGTGGGACATCTGCTCAATGATCACCAAGAGAATTTGGGAACAGTTTTGTCAGCCAATAATCTTTGATTAGCATTATATTCTTACTTTTTACAACTCTTAATTAGTCAAGTTTTAATTGTACTCCAAGGTGTTTTATATACTTTAAATGTATGAGTAAAATGTTGAATGGATTCAAGAAGTTTCGAGATTAGATTAGATTTATACATAACAGCAAAAAAGCTAGTAAGTCCACTCCTCCAAACTATTTAAGTAGTAAGAATACATTGCTAGGAGCATAAGCATTAATAACGTAAGTTGTTTAATAATGACTGTATGCCTCAGTTCCACCATTTTTGAAGGAAGAGTACCCGAATCTTGACAACATGGCAAGTATTAAATGAATTTTAAAGCACTAGTTACTTATTGATACTATTATCATTGTGATTTCACACTGAATTGAGCTGATAAAGTTATTTGCCAAAGTGAAACATTTTAAAAGGTTATTCAACATAAGCACATTCTTTGTAGCTTCCCAGTTTCTGTTTCTTTTTTTTTTAGTAATGAAATACAGATACATTAGCCCACTTTAGGAAACCATAACTAATCTGAACAAATACCTTGAAAATCATTTTCTAATAGAATAAAGAAATGTTAAAATCTATTTTAAAATTCACAATTAGTAGAGTTATATGGGAAAGTTTTCCTATGTTTCTTTTCTTTTTTTTTTGAATATTTTATTGATTTACATTTCAAATGTTATCCCCTTTTCTAGTTTCCCTCTGGAAACCCCCCTATTTCATCCCCTGTGCTTCTATGAGGGTGCTCCCCACCTACCCACCCACTCCTGCCTCATTGCCCTAGCATTCCCCTACACTGAGGCATCAAGCCTTCACAGGACCAAGGGCCTCTCCTCCTGTTGATGCCCGATAAGGCCACCCTCTGCTACATATGCAGCTGGAGCCATGAGTCGCTCCATGTGTACTCTTTGGTTGGTAGCTTAGTCACTGGGCGATCTAGGGGTTCTGGTTGGTTGATATTGTTGTTCTTCCTATGTATTTAAACTAAATTTAATGTATTTTAAACCTTAAATACATTTGATAAAAATCTTGAGTAATAGTTGTATTAGTTTGTGATACAAATTATAAATTATTTGCATAAATCTCCTTGAAGGTTTGAAGAATTAATTCAAACTAGGAAATATAGTAGATATTAAATGCAATAATGTAAAGTCAATTATAGACAGAGAATACAAGTAAGTTAATACTTAGGATATAGAAATGGGAACTATGTATCCTGGAAGGATTCTTATAAATAATTTTAAAAGTATTTATTTTTCCAAAACCAGAAGTTAATTAGGAAGAAAGGAGAAAGGTTTCAATTGCAAATAGGAGCTTTAAATGATTTATGTAGACAAATGTTCAGGTAAAAAAAAAAAAAAAAAACAATTTAACATGTATAGACTTTCTAAGAGAGATCCTTTCCCTGGATTTTAAAGAATTCCAAGCAAGAGGCTAGAATTTTTAGGATGATGCTTCTCACGCTGATCAGCTTTGGGATATTGTACTTACTGGCTCAGCTCTTATACCAGTGCTTGGTCAGTTAATACAACCACTTTTGATCATGTCTTATTGAGGAATGCCTCACAAATCTGATATTATCTGCAGGGAGAGGGCTTTCTCAAGAGCAATGAGAACCAATTCCTGCAGTTGCTTCATTCCAAAGTAAGACAATTACACAGAGCAACTAATGTCAAAGAATAGCAGCACCAGATCAGTGTTTTAAGGACCAAATGGAGTCCTCAAAGACCTTTAGTTTAGATTCATGTGATTCTGCCTTTTGCCATCTGGTGGTATTGAAATGTAATTGCAACCACTGGAAAACAATTACTAATTGACAGAAATTCTACATACTTAGAGCACAGTCTACAATCTTGAGCAAAGGGTTGTAGGCATACATAGTTATTTATACTTTTATATCTGCCTGCCCTCCTGGGTAAGATGAAAACCAAAAAAAAAAATGCACCTAAAAGAATGCTGGTGTTGATAGTATGTGTTTATGATACCAAGGGGCCTAACAGCAATCCAAAATTCGGAAGTGTTATGTATGATGGGAGGCACTGTGTCCAAGGATATGAACTGGATCTTTCTACATCAAGAGAACACAGAGTTAATCAGTACCCTTACTTGCACTAGGAACAAGTTGGATAATAGGAAATATATATATATATATATATATATATATATATATATTCCATTATAACATATAATATATGATGTGATATATGACGTGATTGATATGTGATATGTGATATAATATATATGATATATAATATATAATGATAATAGGAAATATATATATATTCTATTATCTGAAAAGGACTCAGAAATATGCTGTAAGACAGATATTTTTGATTATTCATCAGGGTTTCTAAAAAAATCTCAAATTATAATTAAAGAGGAGGTTTAGCTAATCTGGTTTTATATCTTAGAAAAGTGTAGATTAAATGATCTTTTGTTTCACCTTATTAACTACAGTATAATATCATAAAAATAGCCTAGGTAGTTTGACTTCAGTACATTAGAGATTGCCATTATCTCTTTGTGTTTTATGGTTTTAAATTTCTGTTCATAGTGTATAATGATTAGCTACAACATGGAATTGAAGTCTCCAATTCACCTGGGATTCTTGAAAAGAATAAAAAGACAGGGAACCACTAGAAAGTACCAGAATCCAGGGATACAAGAGACTCCAGGACCCGATGGGGATGACATTATCAAAACACCCAACAGCAGCGAGATAGAACCTGAAAAGACCACCTCCAGTAGATAGACATGACCCCCAGTGGGAAGATGGGGCCACCCACCCATCTAAAATATTTTAACCCAGAATTGTCCCTGCCTAAAGGAAACGTAGGGACAAAAATGGAGCAGAGGATGAAGGAAACACCATCCAGAAACCACCTCACTGTGTGATCCATTCTATCTGCAGACATCAAACCCTAACACTATTGCTGATGCCAAGATGTGCTTGCAGCGGGAGCCTGATATGGCTGTCTTCTGAGAGGCTCTGCCAGCAGCTGACTAAGGAAGAGCAGATACTCACAGCCAACCATTGGACTGAGCCTGGGACTCCAATGGAAGAGTTAAGGGAAGGGCTGAATTTGCTCAAGGGGATTGCAACACCACAGGAAGAACAACTGTATCAATTAACTGGATCCCTCAGAGCTTCCAGGGACTAAACCACCTATACATGGGCCATGACTCCTGCCTTATCTGGTATAGGTCAGAGGGAGGCACTTGGTCCTTGGAGGCTTGATGCCCCAGAGAAGGGGAATGCTAGAAGGGTCAGTCAGGCAGGAGTGCATGGTTGAATGGAGAAGCACCCTCTTAGAGGCAAAGGGGAGGGGGACAAGGTGGGGAGGTTCCTGGAGGGAAGACCGGGAAGGAAGATAACATTTGAAATGTAAACAAATAAAATAATTAATAGGGGGAGGTGAGGGAAAAAATAAAATAAAATAATTAATAAACTACAACAAAAAAGAAAAAACAAATGACTATCAATATCTGAAAGGGAGTCATGTTCTTCCTACAATCTCTGAAATTTTGTCATTAGTATCTGTGAATCCAGGTAGCTGGGGAGGAGATGATGATGATGATGATGATGATGATGATGATGATAAATGTGTGTGTGTGTGTATATGTGTGTGTGTGTGTGAACAGCGGAGGAGAGAGGAGAATAACAAAAGAGATCATTTCAATGCTTTGACTCCAACACCCAGATGAACATAAAAGCATGGGCAGTTGCCACTCACTTGTATATGTACGTCAGTATTTGAACCCATACAAAGCAACGAACTGTTATTTCTGAACATATGTTATCCTAAGTCACATGGATTCAAGAAGTTTCGAGATTAGATTAGATTTATACATAACAGCAAAAAAGCTAGTAAGTCCACTCCTCCAAACTATTTAAGTAGTAAGAATACATTGCTAGGAGCATAAGCATTAATAACGTAAGTTGTTTAATAATGACTGTATGCCTCAGTTCCACCATTTTTGAAGGAAGAGTACCCCGAATCTTGACAACATGGCAAGTATTAAATGAATTTTAAAGCACTAGTTACTTATTGATACTATTATCATTGTGATTTCACACTGAATTGAGCTGATAAAGTTATTTGCCAAAGTGAAACATTTTAAAAGGTTATTCAACATAAGCACATTCTTTGTAGCTTCCCAGTTTCTGTTTCTTTTTTTTTTAGTAATGAAATACAGATACATTAGCCCACTTTAGGAAACCATAACTAATCTGAACAAATACCTTGAAAATCATTTTCTAATAGAATAAAGAAATGTTAAAATCTATTTTAAAATTCACAATTAGTAGAGTTATATGGGAAAGTTTTCCTATGTTTCTTTTCTTTTTTTTTTGAATATTTTATTGATTTACATTTCAAATGTTATCCCCTTTTCTAGTTTCCCCTCTGGAAACCCCCTATTTCATCCCCTGTGCTTCTATGAGGGTGCTCCCCACCTACCCACCCACTCCTGCCTCATTGCCCTAGCATTCCCCTACACTGAGGCATCAAGCCTTCACAGGACCAAGGGCCTCTCCTCCTGTTGATGCCCGATAAGGCCACCCTCTGCTACATATGCAGCTGGAGCCATGAGTCGCTCCATGTGTACTCTTTGGTTGGTAGCTTAGTCACTGGGCGATCTAGGGGTTCTGGTTGGTTGATATTGTTGTTCTTCCTATGTATTTAAACTAAATTTAATGTATTTTAAACCTTAAATACATTTGATAAAAATCTTGAGTAATAGTTGTATTAGTTTGTGATACAAATTATAAATTATTTGCATAAATCTCCTTGAAGGTTTGAAGAATTAATTCAAACTAGGAAATATAGTAGATATAAATGCAATAATGTAAAGTCAATTATAGACAGAGAATACAAGTAAGTTAATACTTAGGATATAGAAATGGGAACTATGTATCCTGGAAGGATTCTTATAAATAATTTTAAAAGTATTTATTTTTCCAAAACCAGAAGTTAATTAGGAAGAAAGGAGAAAGGTTTCAATTGCAAATAGGAGCTTTAAATGATTTATGTAGACAAATGTTCAGGTAAAAAAAAAAAAAAAACAATTTAACATGTATAGACTTTCTAAGAGAGATCCTTTCCCTGGATTTTAAAGAATTCCAAGCAAGAGGCTAGAATTTTTAGGATGATGCTTCTCACGCTGATCAGCTTTGGGATATTGTACTTACTGGCTCAGCTCTTATACCAGTGCTTGGTCAGTTAATACAACCACTTTTGATCATGTCTTATTGAGGAATGCCTCACAAATCTGATATTATCTGCAGGGAGAGGGCTTTCTCAAGAGCAATGAGAACCAATTCCTGCAGTTGCTTCATTCCAAAGTAAGACAATTACACAGAGCAACTAATGTCAAAGAATAGCAGCACCAGATCAGTGTTTTAAGGACCAAATGGAGTCCTCAAAGACCTTTAGTTTAGATTCATGTGATTCTGCCTTTTGCCATCTGGTGGTATTGAAATGTAATTGCAACCACTGGAAAACAATTACTAATTGACAGAAATTCTACATACTTAGAGCACAGTCTACAATCTTGAGCAAAGGGTTGTAGGCATACATAGTTATTTATACTTTTATATCTGCCTGCCCTCCTGGGTAAGATGAAAACCAAAAAAAAAAATGCACCTAAAAGAATGCTGGTGTTGATAGTATGTGTTTATGATACCAAGGGGCCTAACAGCAATCCAAAATTCGGAAGTGTTATGTATGATGGGAGGCACTGTGTCCAAGGATATGAACTGGATCTTTCTACATCAAGAGAACACAGAGTTAATCAGTACCCTTACTTGCACTAGGAACAAGTTGGATAATAGGAAATATATATATAATATATATATATATATATATATATTCCATTATAACATATAATATATGATGTGATATATGACGTGATTGATATGTGATATGTGATATAATATTATGATATAATATATAATGATAATAGGAAATATATATATATTCTATTATCTGAAGAAGGACTCAGAAATATGCTGTAAGACAGATATTTTTGATTATTCATCAGGGTTTCTAAAAAAATCTCAAATTATAATTAAAGAGGAGGTTTAGCTAATCTGGTTTTATATCTTAGAAAAGTGTAGATTAAATGATCTTTTGTTTCACCTTATTAACTACAGTATAATATCATAAAAATAGCCTAGGTAGTTTGACTTCAGTACATTAGAGATTGCCATTATCTCTTTGTGTTTTATGGTTTTAAATTTCTGTTCATAGTGTATAATGATTAGCTACAACATGGAATTGAAGTCTCCAATTCACCTGGGATTCTTGAAAAGAATAAAAAGACAGGGAACCACTAGAAAGTACCAGAATCCAGGGATACAAGAGACTCCCAGGACCCGATGGGGATGACATTATCAAAACACCCAACAGCAGCGAGATAGAACCTGAAAAGACCACCTCCAGTAGATAGACATGACCCCCAGTGGGAAGATGGGGCCACCCACCCATCTAAAATATTTTAACCCAGAATTGTCCCTGCCTAAAGGAAACGTAGGGACAAAAATGGAGCAGAGGATGAAGGAAACACCATCCAGAAACCACCTCACTGTGTGATCCATTCTATCTGCAGACATCAAACCCTAACACTATTGCTGATGCCAAGATGTGCTTGCAGCGGGAGCCTGATATGGCTGTCTTCTGAGAGGCTCTGCCAGCAGCTGACTAAGGAAGACGCAGATACTCACAGCCAACCATTGGACTGAGCCTGGGGACTCCAATGGAAGAGTTAAGGGAAGGGCTGAATTTGCTCAAGGGGATTGCAACACCACAGGAAGAACAACTGTATCAATTAACTGGATCCCTCAGAGCTTCCAGGGACTAAACCACCTATACATGGGCCATGACTCCTGCCTTATCTGGTATAGGTCAGAGGGGAGGCACTTGGTCCTTGGAGGCTTGATGCCCCAGAGAAGGGGAATGCTAGAAGGGTCAGTCAGGCAGGAGTGCATGGTTGAATGGAGAAGCACCCTCTTAGAGGCAAAGGGGAGGGGGACAAGGTGGGGAGGTTCCTGGAGGGAAGACCGGGAAGGAAGATAACATTTGAAATGTAAACAAATAAAATAATTAATAGGGGGAGGTGAGGGAAAAAATAAAATAAAATAATTAATAAACTACAACAAAAAAGAAAAAACAAATGACTATCAATATCTGAAAGGGAGTCATGTTCTTCCTACAATCTCTGAAATTTTGTCATTAGTATCTGTGAATCCAGGTAGCTGGGGAGGAGATGATGATGATGATGATGATGATGATGATGATGATGATAAATGTGTGTGTGTGTGTATATGTGTGTGTGTGTGTGAACAGCGGAGGAGAGAGGAGAATAACAAAAGAGTCATTTCAATGCTTTGACTCCAACACCCAGATGAACATAAAAGCATGGGCAGTTGCCACTCACTTGTATATGTACGTCAGTATTTGAACCCATACAAAGCAACGTTAACTGTTATTTCTGAACATATGTTATCCTAAGTCACATTCTTATTGTTAAAGTGTTGGTTAAAAAAGTGTTGTATATTTTCATTGGCCCAAAAAAAGAACTTAAAATAATCAAAGAATTATGATGGATAGTGCACCATGGGATTGTTTTTGGCATTTCCTATGTCCTGGAGATCTTGAGAATCCCCAAGATAATGAGGTCCATCCTGCTCACTCCAGAGATGCTTACTTTGCATTTCAGGTCATAGGGAGTGGTTCACAGGGATAGTGACGTAATGGCTCAGTGGGTTAGGCAGGTGCATGTGTCTCACTCAGGGATTTATAGTTTTCCGTTGTTCCTTCATTTCTTTATTCTTGATTACATCCCAATTCATTTCATTTAGCTTGCTGCATAATAGAGTCTTGTACAGTGTATCTATGCAACTTCTGCCAGCTTCTGAGGTCAACAAATCATTTTTGTGAAGTGGAAATTTAACGGTTCTTCAGAAAGTTGGTTGGATAGTGTTTTGCTGGTGCAAACACATGAAGGAACAGTTCGTTAAAGTGGACACAAGTGTGTGTGAAAGGCTAAGGCAGACTCGTGAAGGAATGTTACGCTGAAGCAGACACAGGAGAGAGGATCTTCTACTAAACCAAACACCTGAAAGGACACGTGATGAAAGATTCTTTGGTAATAACACACATATATTGGTCTGTCTTGTATTATGTAGTTGAACTACCTTTGTTGGAATACCATAGAGAAACATGTACCAACAAACTTCTTGTGGAATATTGTAGTTTGTTGTCCCTTCTAAGGACTCGGGCTGATTAAAGCAAGGTCTGTGCTAAGGCAAGAGCTGTGCTGAGACAAGGCACATGGAGGACACGTGATGTTTGGAGGTTTATAAATTCGACTCCATGGAGTGAGAGACAGAGTTAGGCTTGCCGATACAGCTAGCTGTGCAATTCTTGCGAGTCTCTCATCTTCACTGATCTTTGCTTCCTGAGAGAGACACAGCCGAGAACTTTCTCCTGGTACTCCTGTTAGTTCCTCTTGCTGACTTGAGCTGAGGCTGAGGCCTGGCTGTCTCTGCTAGGTCATGTCACTGCTGTTGCTAGCCCGACACTACTAAAATAGACTGCTAGTGTATCCATGAAGTGCTTGCGAGTGGATGAGGCTGCCACTTCCTGCTAACCTGTGAACTGAACTGCTCATTTCCAGACAACACAGACAGAAGTTGCTCCAAAGAACCTTTCTAAACAGTCCACTTCCCCCATATCCTTTCTTTTCCACTCCCTCTGGTCAGTGGTGGGTTACAAGGAAGGTTAAAGCCTTTAAGAATCGTCATTTAAAAAAATTTTTTTAAAGTTAAAATTACACTTTTGGGTGAAATATTCTTTTGGTTAATTTCTCCCTCTAATGGACCAATAGTGGCAGCTTCCAGGTTCCTATAGAGTCTATACAGACTATAAAGATAAGCACATGGTCTGTATATTTGGAGCTCATCGATAGGATACTTGAGCTTGGGATCTTGACAGAACATAAATCAGTTTCTTTCTGAAGATGAATGAAATCAAGCTTAGGATCTATCAAATACTAAATTCTCCAGCCCAAGAAGGGAACCTGAAGTTGATTTTTATAGAGAGTAGAAATTAGAATTTTTCTGACCTTTGACTTGAATTGTAGTGGCGTAAGTTTTCCTATTTTGGGTAACTATGCACAATTTCGGTTGATATGTGGAGTCAATAGTCTCAACTAGTTCAAAAGAGTACTGATCAACATAATCTGGACCTATCCTTATAGCTTCTTACATGCAACCATTGTAGGACTCTCTGTAAGTGCACAGTGATTCACCAGGGATGTGTCGTCGTCATCTTGTTCTTTTCTAAAAAGGAAAAAGATACAAGAAAGTGAGACTAAGAATTCAGAGACAGGAGAGGAGATGCGGTTGTAAGAAAACATTTTTGGATCTCCGAGATAGCTCAGAGGTGAAGAGCACTGGCAGCTATTATGGAGGATATGGGTTCATTTCTTAGAACACACATGGCAGCTCACGGTCTCAACTCCAGTGCCAGGGAATCTGATGCCCTCTTCTGGCCACTGAAGGCACTGCATAAATATGGTTCACAAATAATATGTTCAAGCAAACATTACTCAATGAAATAAAATCTTCAAAAGAAAGAGAGGAAGGAGGGAGCAGGGAGAGAGGGAGTTAGTTGGAGAAGGTCTCTGGTAAGGCTAGTTCCTATTCCCTTTCCAAAACCACGTTCTGTTGTGATTTCGGTCCTAATGTTCCTGTGGAGTTTCTTTTCTAACCCTAACGGAGAGTGCAGTTTGTTTCTCAGAATGGTTGCAGCATTCATTACCTCTAACGATGGAAAGTTCATGCTAGTTGTCAAGTAGATTTAAGGATAAGCTAGACTAGGATTTTGCTTCCTGTTTCACAGAAACGGCACCTGGCTCAGGAAGATTAAGGAAAACTTCTGATTTCACATTTGTGGAGAAATCTAGATGAAATTCACAGTGGATCTGTGCAAGGTTTTTTTTGTTTGTTTGTTTTTTGTTTTTTCTTTCTTTCTTTTTCTTGTATGGAAAGCAACTTATTCTCAAGTTACTTGTTGAAAAATTTAATATTAAATATTCTGATTTCTTTTGGAGCAGTGATGACTCTGCATTTTTAGGGAAAGATTGAGTTAGATGAAGGAATTAGCTGACCTTCTCAAGGTGAGAAATTCAATTGGTGGTGAAATATATTCTCTAATTAGGGAAAATGCTAGAAAGAACTCCTAAGGGTCCTGTGTAAATGAAAATTGTCCACCTCTATGGGTTATATGAATCTCATTATAAAATCCAGAGTAGGAACACGTGAATCAAATGATGTAAATGCATTGGCAACATTTTTCTTCTTATTCTGGAAGTCTCCCAACCTCATGGTTTATGTCTGTTGCTCAAACACTTCCTGTAAGAGTCTGGGCTAGGGTGCTGATGTTGGAAAAATGCTGTCCTCTGAGGATACCAGCTATTGCCACCTGCATCAGTAGATCTGTAACTCCTTGCAGGAGGCCTTAGAGATTGTCCTGTTGACATTCTCTTGTAGATCAAAGTGTGGAGAGAATCATTAGATCTTAATGAAAGCTCAGCCACATTGTTTTTCTGACCCAATTCGTCAAGTTGTATGTAATTGTGGCCTGATTGTACAAGGCCTTATGTTTTTGGCAGGTGATAGAGTATATGAGGTGCAGAAGGATAAATAAAGGGGATGCCATCTATGTAGCTATGGGGAAATCATCTTTCATCCTGTGGAGACTTTTCAGTGGTGCAGCTCTTTGGGGGTTACCCACGCTCCTATAAGTAAACCTTAATCACACATACTCTGTACGTAAGCCTAATGTTTGAACAAGCTAGACTTGGGTGGGATTTTGCTTTGGTCTCTCACTGGTGCCTTATCTGTCTTAAGTAAATATTTGTTTTTGAGTCTCCCTTGATGTCAGCAAGTCCATTAACTGCAAGATTCCAACCCCCTACTCCCAATTATTTTGCTAGTATGAGCATTTCCCCTCTGGAATTCCTGCTATATGTAACTCTCAGGTATTTATTGGATCATTTGTGACAGCTTTATTTTCAGGTCACTACTACAAAGTCCATCCCTTTTCTCACATCAGAAAAAAAATGCCTACTCTTTTTACATATTTAATAATTGGGTTTTGTTTTGTATTGTTTCCCAAGATTGTATCTGTATAGAGACACACACATACAAAAATTTTTTTTAAAAAAGGCAGTCAACATACAGCTGCTAATACAGGAAAAGGGATTTTTATCGACTTTGATCAAAAGGGATTCATTTTTTTATACTGTGCTCTAGAGTCATTGTTTATACTTTTCCATTGGACTGTTCTCTTTTTTTCATCCCATGTATACCTATCATTACCTCTTGTCTCAGTTAAATAGCATTGACAGAGATAGCAGGATGAAAGCAGTTTTCTGATGCCCCTTCTTTGAACTCAGAGTAATAGTAGCCTTGATCCAACACTCAGTCATGGGGATCACAAGAAGAAACTGATGAGGAGGGATATACTTTTCTTTTAGAACCCAGGAAGCATTCTAAAATTGTTGGAGGACATGTGTCACTGCAACCGAGCTCTTTGTGATGGAGACACTGCCTTAATATGCAGGCTTTCTGTTATCCTTTCCAGTCTTACTTCCAGCTATGTGCTGGGCTCCAGCTTCTGTTCTCATAGTTGTACGATGTATTTATTCAATTATGAATTTACATCCTGCTGTCATGGAAAGGCATGATGAGTCTCAAACCAGTCATCCCAGTGGCTCTGTTCACACACAACCATAAAATTAAAGAAGTCCTTTGATTCTGGAAAATGCTTGCCATATTCTTGCTTACCATATATGTATGGGTGGTTTGGGAGAGATTAAAGTACTTGCTGTGGTATTTATATCTACACTGAAACAATAGAAGTAAATGAAACATTGCTCAGAAAATTGGGATATCGGATTTTGCAAAGCCAGATAGGTTATTTACAGTTCACAGCTTAGAAAAGAGTTCTAGACCCTGTAAGATTGCGCATCTACCTCAATTTTCTTTGTCTGAAAACTCCCCTTAGCTTGAGAAAACCTGTATTTTCATCCCCCCCATGTGTGTAGCTTTAGGGGGAGGGGTATTTGCTTATTTTGGGAGAGCAGGGGACTGGAACTTGAGATCTTATTTATGGGAGACAGAATCAGATCTGGTTAGACTTTGTGTCATTTTTATTTAAAAGATCACATACAACAATACAGAAATGATCAAGAGAATCTAGAGCCAAGGGAGTTGTTTTGTAAAATAGGAAAGGGCTGAAGACATGAAGGGTGACCAGACTGGTGATTCCAACATCAGAAAAAATGGTAACAGAGGCTCTCTGGATTTCTATCTTCTTCTTTTTTTTTTAATCACATCATAATTTACTTATTCATACAGGGTTATAAACACAAAAAGGTAGGATGTGGGGAAGGGAATGACACTGGAGCATAGGTGTTCAGGGGAGTACAGATACCTTTCAGAACAGGATATCAGCTGGGTGAAGGTTGAGAGGACCGGTCACTACGCCTCTGCCTATGATTCACTTGTCCTTATCTAAGTTGGTACTGTCCGCTGAGGCTACCTATTTACAGGATCTATGACTACTCAGGCTGGTAAATTTCCACAAAAGCTGCCTGTTTACCATAGCTTATAGCCTTCTGTTTCAGTGTTTTTCCACAGAGACCCAAGACTTGGTGTTAGTATGTATGTATGTCAGGCCTGTTGCTGATTTTAGGCCTATGGTTGATTTTAGGCCTTCAGTGTATAATCAGGGCTGCCCCTGACATCTCCTCCCTTCTCTAAGTATAGAAGGGCCTTGGCGATTCTAATCTTGCGAAGGCGGGGATAGAAGCCTGAACTCCAGTAATTGAAGGGGACTTTGTAATGTCTCCAGTCATCCTGTTGTTGTCCAGTGAGGCATGAGGGCCATACCCATCTCGATACTGGAGAGGGGATACTTTTGACATCAACCCCTATGCAGTCAGGCTTGTCCTCAGGGAATCCCAGAGAGATATTTTTAACTTTTATTTATATTCCCTTGCAGTGCTTAGTCTCTCAGCCTAAGCAAGAATTCAGATCGCCAGTCAGAGGGGTTCTGGGTGGTCCCTCTCTGCTTGGTCTAGGGGCAGAAGTCCCCTCTTTTAGGTTGGGTGGAGATGGGTTTTGGGCACACCCTGGATAGAGTAACAACCTCATCTTGAGTCTCGTGGTCTTCCATAGCTAACTTATGCTAATGTATCTGAATAGGTTTTGCTACCAAATTATCTCTCTGTTGTATTGCAAAGTTAGTCTAGCCTATTTAAGGCCCGGGACCAAAAGAAATCAGCAAAAATAACCCAATTAATGGTCCTAAGATGTGAGGAAGTGGGGTTGACAACCATGGAGAGGTTGAAAAACCAATCCTTGTACCAGCTCTCATCTTTCTCTTTCTCTCTCTGTCTTTTCTCCGGCCTCTCTGACTTTTTTCATGTTCTCTTTAACCATCCCTGTCTTGTCTATGTAAGGGCAACATTCTTCTTTAAGGGCTGTACACAGTCTAAGAGCTGTACACAGTCTTTTCTATTGTAAAAGAGTAAATCAAGTCCAATAAAGTCCTTTGCAATTTTTGGAGATCATATCAGACAGTGAAACAAGGAATTTCTTCAGATTAGTGATGTCAATCTCTAGCTGTTTGTGTCCTTGTCAATGGCCCATTAAAGGTCTGAGTAGTGTAAGTCCGGAGGCCAGCATCAGGATTAGAACTTCTACCAGCAGACATCATGGGTGTTTTATTTTTACCTGGAGAGGAAAAAGAAGGGAATTCTCAGGGAGATTTCTCTTCCCTGGAGGTCAATTGTTATTCATCTTATTTATAGTTGGGCCTGGCTTTGTGGGGGTATCTATTTATTTCATTAATCTTTTTGGCAGCCATTTAGCTGTGCCTTCTGTGGTATCAAACAGGCATATCAGTCCTCAGCCCCATATGAGAACTGGGTCTGGGCCTGGGTTTCTATTTCTGATGCTAGGATTCATCTTCTGTCTGAGACTGCTGTATTCAAAGTGAATATTCCTAAAATGCAATTTTGTTGCTCCAGGTGATTGAATTTGTTTCTTTCCTTGTAACCCAGTATTTCTCAGTGAAGGCTACACAGTAGCTTTAGAATATCTTCCTTTATGTCCCCTCTGAAATCCACAAACTTCCCTAGGCCTTGGTCTTTGTAATGAATGCTAATTTACTTTAATTTTAATATAAGGATATTAAAATTACTTATTAAAAGTAAATACACTTTAATTTCCTTATGGAATTTCAATCCCAATTAAAATATGCCTTGCTTTTGCACTGACATGTAATTAGCCCTCACAGAAGAAACAGTAGTATAGATCTAAAGATGTAGGTGGTCCATCTTTCATCAGAGCTAGCTGATGCTTATCTTGATCGACAAAATACTCTTGAGGTAGGAAAACACTTCCTAATTCTCTTCCACTATTTGTTCTGGCAAAAAATGTCCATTTTTGTATACTAAACTCTTAAGGTTCTAAATATTTGCTAACTTGAGCTTAGGCACAACATGCAAAGAAGATAAATTCTCAATATTGAAGTAAATAAGCTGAGAAAAATGAAGACATCCACTTGTCAGCTTGCATGATAAGGGTGGAAAGTATTATGTATAAAAGAAAATGCACTTGTTTGCAGGGATGTAGTTGATCAGGATCCAAAGATGAGTCTGTCAGGAACTGATGATTTATTAGAAAGATTTAGAGCCATAGAAATAAAGAATGTTGATGAAGTCTTATGTGTAATTGCATTACCCTATGCTTAAAATTACCTCTAGTTTACTTATTTAGTTAAATGTAAATTATATATATAATATGTTGTTATACTGTATAAAGGGATAAACCTAAGAAAAATATTTGTGGTTGTTCATGATTGGTACAATTCCATTTTTTTCCCTGAGTATTTCCAACCCATTTTCATTATATCTACATATATAAAGACTATAAATACAAAGGGCCAACTATCAAATGCTTCCATTCCCGTGTGGATTTGTTTAGCAATAATAAGAAAGAATATCTACATTAATAACTGTGTTAGTGTCCTCTAGAGACACAGAACTGATAGAATGGATTTATATACATAAAACAGGATTTATTAGAATGGCTTATAGGCTATGGTTCAATTATTTCAAAAATGCCTGTCTACTCAAGAAACAGTCCAAGAATCCAGTAGTTATTGAGTTCATGAGACTGGATGTTTCAGCTGCTCTTCAGTATATCCCAGAACCCAGTAAAAGTAGGTTCAACTACCAGCGAGGGAATGAATTTTCCAGCTAAAGTTGGTCATGTAGGCAAAGAGCAAACACTTCCTTCATCTATGACAACTGTATAGGCTGCCATCAGAAAGTGTGACCCAATGAAGGAAGATCTTCTCACGTCAAAAGATCTGATTTAACATGGGCCTTCTCACCTAAATTGTTTCAATCAAGTAAAACCACTCACAGATGTACCCAGACTCTTGGTTTTAAATAAAAAGTAGAGCTGAGACATCCTTGAAGAGGTAAAAATTTGTATGTAGCCAGAATCAATAACCCATGTTAACAGTATCATCATGTGGTGTTTTGTGTTGTGTGTGTGTGTGTGTGTGTGTGTGTGTTTGTGTGTGTATGTTTATGCCATGGCCATGTGTGGAGTTCAAAAGTCTTCTTGGAGAAATTGGTTTTCTCCATCCAACATCTGGGTGTGAGGAATTGATATCTGGTTTTCAGACTGTGGTAAGTGCCTTATCCTTGTGAGCCATCCTGGTTAGCATCTCAATTTGTCTTTTAAGGCCATTTGACTGAGATCAGACATACCCTTTCTTGAGTTTAAGTTATTAAAACAAATCATCATAGGAGTATTCCGTATATTATATATAATTATTTTACTGCTGGGATGAATGTATAGAAATTCTAGCCTAGCCAATTTCATGTACACACACTCCAAAACAAACATAGAAAGCCATCATATATGTACAGCAAACAGACAAGCCCACAAGGTGACCCTCACCTGCCATTTCATTTTCCTCAGTGGTATGCCACGTTAATTAAATCCTGTGAGTCTATAGATCAAGTTAAAGAGACAGTCTTTCATTTAGATATTCATATGAAATGTATGAAAAACTATTTAAAGAATCTGTAGTGGTGGCTATCTCCTCAAAGATGCATAATCTGCACCTTGAAAATAAGCACTTCTGTTTTGCCTTGTTGGAGAGGAACATATTCTCCCCTCTGATTAATCTCACAGCAGGTGGTCATTATCCTGCCCAAATGTCCTATTTCATTGACATTATCTCTAAATGATGATCTGGTGGTAGGCCTGAGAATGAGTTCTAAACTGCCACTTTTCTCTCTACCTTTCAGAGACCTTGAAAATTTTATTGGAGGATGTCAGCAGGGATCAATGAAAGCATTTTCTATTATATTACATTTGAACCCAGAGAGATAAGAAGGGAGAATAAACTAACTCATGATAAATAGCATGTGCAAAGGCTCTAGTCATAATTTAAAATGGTTGTTTTCCAATAAACTTATGGGTTAGTATTTTATTGGTCAAGAGGGTATATCACTCTTTAGACACAAAAAGATGACATTTATTCCTGGTGACAATAAATTCTATCATTTTAAATATTCATGTAGCCAAATGATGTCAATTTATTTTAGAAAATGAACTCAGTGGATAAAAATGACAGGAAGCCAGTGTTTGTTGCTATCTTTTGAGGTTGGATTCACATTTTGCAATCTGAAGAGTTTGGTTGCTCAAAGGTTGTTGGCTGTTTTCTGTATGATTACTGTTTCTCATAATTTACACAAAATAAATATTTTAATATGTATAGTGTTTCTACATATACACAGCAATGGATTATAAACTCTGCACAGTCTATGTCATTTTCCTTTTAGTTTAAAATAAGTGTTTGTATAATGTTATTTCTTTTGTTTGCTTTTCAAGGTTTCAATCTATAAAGCAACAAAACTCAAACAACTCCATAAAGTACCAAGTATTCTTTATTACTCATCTGCTACACCTTGTGTGGTGAAATTTGTGCTTAATCTAATCTGTTCTTTCCTTTACTAAGCCACCCTCCTGCAGTGTATAGAAACTCAGAATTAAATAAGTTAAGTATCTGGCTTAAGGGTATATGGATTCCTCTAGCTTGAATCTTTCCTTCATTTTGAGCATTTTGGTCCATGTTTTTATTTGTCTGTATTTTTTCTCTTACTCATCTATCAGCTTAATATGTAACTTGACAATATTTAAAAAGTGTAGTTTCCTAGAGACTAGAGATTCCCATGAATGAAATCTTACAAAGTTATCAAAGCTTTCAGGTCGAAAACAATCCCAGGAAACTGTAGTCATACTTAAAAGACATATCAGTATGAAAGTAACACAAACCTGCTTAATTTTGAGTGTTTCGGTATGGAAGGTTTCATTTAAATGAAATAAAATTCACTCTCACAGTTTGCAACTATTTAGAATCAAGTGATGCCTATGCAAATTAATTGCACAATTAAGATTGTAGGGCAAATGTTTAGCTTGTTTCCTAGGCCTGGGTGATTTAAAGCACCAGAGAAGGACCATTAACATATAAACGATTGCTCTGCTCTTTTCAAAGAGGTCTACTTATTTATTATTCATTCATTAAAGCCAAGATCAAAGAATTCTGCTTGATAATGATTTGTTAACCTTCTTCAGGCTTCTATATTTACTTTAAAGTCATTAACCTGAACTCTTTAAAAATATTATAGAAGTACTTGAGTTTCATACTAATCATGATTGTTCCCTCCAAGTGGTTCTAATCAGTGACGATGTGCTATGCTTAGGTGGTAGGCATGGTTTATCTCTTTAATTTTTATTTCTAAAATACATAAAAAGAAAGAAAATGACCACTGTATATTTTAGTCCGTTTTGCTTAGTGATACCTGGCTTTATGATTGCAATGGCTCAGAATCCATCAGCAGGTATTACATTCCATTCTACCATTATTGATTTGGCATACTTTTCATGAAAATTTCTCATAGTGGTCATGAAAACAAGAGCTAGGACACATGCAAGATGTTCCAATTTCCATATGGTTCTAAATTACAGCCTCTTAGTACTTGGAAAGCAGGTCATTTCTCGTATCAAGGGATGGACTAATACCTAAAGAAAAGAAGTTGTGTTTTGGTTTTTGGTTTTGGTTTGTTGTTGTTGGTTTTTATTTATTTGTTGTTTGTTTGTTTGCTCTAGTTTTTAGTTATTTGGTAGAGATGAGACAAGGAGAATACATTGCCATGAAATACTATACCCTTATCAAGTACTTATACTCATTATTCCATCTATCATAGAAGTGTTTCTTAGTCTTAAGTCCAGTTTTGTACTTTCCTCATGCTCAAGTATAAATCACGGTGTTATAGGTTTTATCTGTTCTGAATTAATGGAAATCATTTCAACATAATAAGTTGGAGAATCACTGTAGCTTAACTTGTAGGAGGAGACTTTATGGAAGACAGTAAAGGAGGGGGGAGGGAGAGAGGGAGAGAGAGAGGGAGAGAGAGGGAGAGAGGAAGAGAGGGAAAGAGGAGAAAGGGAGAGAGGGAGATAGGAGGAGAGAACTGAGAGGTATATAAGTAGAAAGTTTTATTTTAAGTTAAAAAATAAAGAATGTTTTAGATAAAATGGATTTTGTTTGATAATAAAACATGTTTTGTTTTTTTGTTTTTTGTTTTTTGTTTTTTTGTTACGAATCAAAGATTGGGAGGCAGACTCCAGAGAAGATTCATGCTGAACCTGTTTAAGGATAAGATTTCTGTGGAATTGTGACTTGCTATAGTCACTCCTCTTTCTGGTATTAGAGGACAGGTCTCTTAAATATGTTTCTTTTTCAGTGGGAAGGATGAATTGACTAATGTCTTACATGAGGGCAGCATTCTTTTCGCCAAATGGGGATCTTCAAGCCTGTATGCATGTCATGAATGTTTCAAATGACAAAGGGGTGATATCAGTTACTCCATACCCAGTGTCTTTGGAGGTGAACTACAGTGAAACAGTTACTCAAGTCTACCATCTGACATGGGACCTTTCCTTTTAGTCTTGCCTCCAGTTTTCCTCCTTTTAACAAAACTAATTCTTGGTGTATAGGTCCATACCTGTACCTGGATCCCTTGACTCCCATAACTATGGGTGTTCTATGAGAATCTCCAGGGACTTCAAATAAATATGATTCTAGAAACAAAATATCAATGATAGTTGAATCAGCTTTATTCTGCTGGTCAAATACAAATAACAGTGCAGATTAGATTAATTATATTATTATAATCAAGAGAATAAGTTGATATTTCTAGATGCTAAATCAGACACTATATCCTATGTTGAAAATCATCTAGAAAAGTTAGACCAATTTAAAGATCAAAATAAATATGAAAATATAAATAATAAGGATAAATGTAATGAGATTATGGGATTGTAAGATATAAAATCTGACATTTATTTCCAAGATAAACGTCTTTGAGTCAGCATACGTCCAGTTATAGAAAAACAGAAAACACTGGACCCTTACCAGCATTTTAATTACTACTCACCCAAGAAAAACTGTCTTAGTCTAACTACCCTCCTACTCAAACTAGAAGTTTAGAATAGAAAATTACTAACAGCCAAATGTGCTCAATGACCTACTGATATGACCAGGTCATGTGCCTGATAGACTTTAAAATGAACCCAATGTGAAGCATAGAGATGAACACACACAGATTAGTTGACAAAAAGAGAAACGTAAGCAAGAATAGTAAAGATAAGCCCTAGATAGTATGTCAGATTGTACCTTCCTAATTACTCAGCTAATGAGGAAAGGGAAGAAATGGTCTGTGTTAGAATTATAAAGAAGAAGAAACAAATAGTTCCCAGGCTCACTCAGCATACAAGTCATTCTGGTTGATGCTTTGTGATTGCAAGGTCATGAAGCAAACTGTCCAGTTTTCATGCTGTGAGACTCTAACACTCTGCTTATGGACTGAGGTTGCACGATTCTCACAGTTTAGAAGAAGAAACAATTTATTAGGACATAGGGTATAAAAACATCAATGAAAATCACAGATAAATTAGATATCAAAATTAAAGATTTCTTCTAAAAATCAACAAGGAAGAAATGAAAGCCGAAGTCACAATTATAAATGAAAAATAATATTTGCAACAAAAATGATAAAGAATTTGTAAAACAGAATAAAGGACACAAACAATACATTTAAATAATGTAGTAAAGTTTTTGTTGAATAAGACACTTAACAAGAAGATAAACAGAGAGGATACAAAAGATAATCAACCATCAACAAAGTTAGCAATTGCAATCGAATATAATTGTATCCCTCCCAGATTAAAGTGAATTATGGATTAAAGTGAAGATTAGAGATTAAAGTGAAGCATGGATGATGACCTGGGCTAACTAGAACATATCTGACTGGTAGGAATATAAACATACAGCCATTTAGAGAAACAGGTTAACAGTTTATAAGGTTAAGAATACATATATGTATTACATGAAGCCTATGATCTTTGATCTTATATTCCTAAATACTCTTAAGAGAAATGAAAACATGTTCACAGAAAACGATGTATAGCAGGATTGTGTACATGTGTATTTTGTGACATTTATTATGAATTAGTCATGAATCTCTGCAACACCTGGTGGCCACTACAAAAGAAGCTTCTCTGATAAGTATGACAACCTATGGGTATAAACTAACATAGTTAAAAAAAAAACTTTGCACCATGTCCATTTAGCAAAATTACAGTAGTGAAGCAGTATGAACTTCTATTAAAGGAAGTGACAGAGTTAAAGAGATGATCTAAGGAATACTGTGGATGAGAAATAGAAGGTATGCTAACCAAATGAGGATAGGGCTCAGAGTCAGTCTTAGTAGGTTGGCTGGCTTCCATAAAGCTCCTCAACAGCAACATATGCAAAGCATTATTGCCCTTCAATACGTTCTTTTAGTGCAGCTAATTATAATGAACTAAGTTGGAAGTTAGGATGACTTTTCAAAAGTTCCATTTCGGGAGGGAGTCTCCTAGAATGTTAATAAACGAGGTATTAAATATAAGGCAACAGAAGCTACATCTTGATATCTTCAGTGGGAGTTAGTACAGACATCAAATACAGCCACGGTGGTTGGCTACCTCCCTACTAGTCTGACACTTACTGCACCAGCAGACACATTGTGCCCTGCACAACATTATTGTAGCTGGTGAGGCACACAGCTGGGTAGGACCATTGAAGACTTGATCTCTCCCTGAACCCATCTGAGTTTTATGAGACAGGGTCTCTCCACAACTCTGGAGTTCAATGGTTTGGGTAGGATGGCTAGGCAGTAAGCTCCAGGGTTCAGTCTATTTTTACAGAAGTTTATAGAGGTCCTGATTTTTTTTTTTTCAATGTGGGTACCAGTTATCTGAACACAGCTCTTTGTACTTGGTAAAGGAAAGCACTTTACCTACTGAGTCCTCTTCTCCAATCTCTAGTATTATTCATAATCTATGATGAGACAAACTCAGAATTTACCAGTGAATGAATATATCATTCCCTCATTACCCATGTAGGTATATTCTGCTCCCAGGGAAACATGACACAGAGAGAGGTCAATTGGGGACTTCAGATGAGCTCAGTATTGGAATTTTTTCCTAGATATGTAAGGCTCTGGCTTGGATAACCAGAATTGCAAAACAATTACATTTAAGGATAGACCTAGAGTTACTAAGAGATCTTGAGTTCACTAGATTCAAATGGGTCTGTGTCGCTCTTGTGATGGCCACGGTGACCGGAGTCTAGCAAGCTCTGCTCACTTTCCATTCACCGTACATGTGTGGTCAGGGCAAATGAGAAGCTTGTTAGCCTTTTGCTGCCTGAGGAGCAGAGCAGAGACAGGCTGGGGAAAGGTCAAGGAAGGCTGTATCGACACCATTAATGACAAATTTAATAGAGGCCTCGGCTTCCTCATTGCTCCATGGCGCTGACTTGGCTCTGTTCTTCTGCACACTTTCTCTGTGACCTCATATAGAACGTCCGCCTGAGTAATTTGACACATGGCCACTTAACAGAAAGCACCAGGCCAGAGCAGAGTGGTCCAAATCCCACAGTACCAGTGAATTCTGTGTTTGGCTAAGAGGGGCAGTGGAAAGCAGGACGAGTCAGTTCCTGTGTAGGGAAAGGGTTGGAGCAGCTCTCATTGCTTCCCATTGTTAAATTTCGAGATAAGGCTGACTTTTCTGTCTACAACCACCACATGGGAAAGTAGAAAAAAAAGTAAATATTTCAAATGTATGAAACAATAGGTATACAAAATATCTATTTGATAAAATGTCAATGTATATGCTACTATGTATGCACATGTGTGCATGCATGCACCTGTGTGTGCATATGTGTGTGTATTTGTATATACATGTGCGTGCATGTGTGGGGGTTAGTGGACAAGCTTAGGTATTGTTTCTCTACAGCTGTCTGCATTGGCCTTTGTTTAGACAAGGTCTCACACTAGCACCTGAGACTTAATGACTCGGCTTGGATGATGGACCCAGGAACCTCTGGGATCTTCCTGCTAAGATGAAAAACATGCACCACATACCTGATTTTGTTGTTGTTGTTTTGTTTGATTCTTTATTTTTGCTATTATGATACATTATTTCTTCTTTCCCTTTCCTCTCTCCAAACCATACCATTCCCCCACTCAATGCTCCCCTTTAATCCATGGCTTCTTTTATTTCCCCACAAAGTGTTGTTTCATGCATATATGCACACATATAGCCTAGTGTTCCATTTATGTGTCCGTGTATATATCTTGGTCTGTGCTATTTGTATAGGTGTACTCTGAGGACCATTGAGGGTATTAAATACCAGTGCTAGAGTTACTGGTGTTTGTGAACTGCCCAAAGAAAGTGCTGGGGAAAACAACAACAACAACAACAAAAACCAAAAATAACCTTGTGACCTGGAACAGTAGCAAGTACTGTCAATCTCTGAGCCATCTCTGCAGCCCCATACCTAGCTTTTCATGTGGGTGCTGGGGAATGAAGCACTTGTCTGTTTAAGCCCCCCTCCCCCCTCTCTCCACTACCTTGTCATATAACTTATAAAGAAATTCTTGTAGTAAACCCATGAAGTTCTTTGGGAGGTCATTGACTATATTTTGTGGGGATGAAAACTGATAAAGAGATTTGCTAAAGGTCATGAATGAACAATTTGGGAGTTATATCTATGTCCACTCTGTGCTTATTCCCACTATTGCTATCACTAAGACTATAATTGTACCCTTTCTCACTGAGGAGCTCCTAAATCGTTGCCTAGGGGACATAGATCAGATCATGAGTTAGTTCACCAGCACCTATAAAATGTTTATGTCACAACATATGACTTATCATCAATGTTTATTTTGCTATTCTTTGAAACAGTACTCTGAGATGGCAATATCCATTAAGAAAAGCAAATATTGATCATATATTCTATGTAGATGATGCTCATGTTAGATGTATAGGGAACATGTTTTTAAGGAATAAGAATATATTTCTCAAATAATCCACTTTCAGGAAATCAAATTCAGAGAATCAAGAGCTTGTAAATGGCACTATCTCATATATATAGCCATGATTGCCCATTAAGCCACATCTATACATTCTATACACAGTCTTGCAAAAGGTCAGCCAAGTTGGTAGATAATGGCAATCTGCAGAGTTTCTCTTTTAGCTTATGTGCAAAAAATACTATTTTTAATATAAAATTCATCTTCTAGATCTTAGCTTATATATAGTATGCTCGGCAAAGACTACTTTGTTAGTGCCACTATGTCTGGATCCCAAATCAGTAAGTAGAAGTTTCATGAATTTAGACATTCTTTGTCTCAGGTGATCAAACCTTCCCAAAGAACATAATAGACCATGAAAACAACATGAATTCCTGAATTTCCTAAGTGAAAACTACTGTGAAACTAGGACTGAGGTGAGAATGGAGAGTACTTGTTGTCTGTGTGGCCCCATGGAAGTTCCTAAACAAGTCATGTTATTGCCAAGACTATTGGTAGATCACCACAAAGTGATGGTGAGGCTCAGTTGCTAAAGAGAACACGTCCATATGTCATTGAATATGGAGGACATGAGTTGGTGCCTACTTAGTGCCTTCAGCCCCACTGGCTAATGTTCTTGGTGTTGAAACACATTCTGCACACTATTAGAAGAGAAAGCTCTAAACATTAACCCAGATACAAACCCATTCCTATACAATGATGCTCTATTCTCATGCTACACTGGTGGAATAGTCACAAAATATTGGATTTAAGGCCCATTCCATGAGATGGAATCCATTGCTTAGACCACCCAGGTGACAATGGAAACTAGATAGGCCAAGGACCTTAGGGAAAACCAAATACTATTATTCTGCTAAAGAAAAACGTAGAAATAAAATGAATCCATAAGGACATTCTGCTATACCCATAGATCAGTACCTTGCTCAGCCATCATCAGAGAAGCTTCCTCCTGGAGGAGATAGGAACTAATACATAGAGACTCGTAACTGGATAGAATGAAAAGAGAGAGATTTTGAAACACTCAATCCTAAATGGGATATCTCCATCAAAGCCCTTCCTTCAGAGCTGAGTAAACAAAGGAGAGAGATAGTAAGAGCTACTAGGGATGGGTAACACCAAGAGCCCTCATTCTTGACCCAGAAGCTATCTCCAGTTGACAACAGCTTGACATGAGTGTCTCACTAGGTATACAAACACTACTTAAGAGAGCCTCCATGGCCAGCAGCTGATTGTCAATACAAGATAAATTCATTATTTTGGGGATATTTTGTCTCATAATGCTTTGTTTTATACTTTTCTTAAAGACTAGTTATTGTTTCCTTCAGCAAATTCTATGGTGTGTGCTACAACAACTGGCAAAACAAACAAAACAAAACAAAACAAACAACCCACCAATGACCTAGTTATTGTTAGCTGCTACAGTTGCTTTCACTGTTTGCTTGCTTTGGTGTTTGCTCACCTCTGTGTATGGATGTTTTTCCTGGGCTGCTTCGTTTTCTTTTTTTCCTTTGTCTGTATGCTTTTTTTTTTTTTCCTGTACTTGTTTTCTAGTGAGGAAAGAGAAAGGGCATGGAGGTGGATGGGTGGGGAGATTGGGAGAATCTGGGAGGAGATGAGGAAAAGAAACTGTGAAACTATGATCATAATGTGCTGTATGAAAAAAATCATTTTCAATAAAACAATCAACAAACAAATAAACAGATAACTGAATAAAGATAGTTGGCCTTAAGGGTGTATAGAGCACTTCCCAGGGTTTGACTTCACTAGATGTACCTCAAGTTGAGAAGAATTTAACACCATGGTAGCAGGAGGCATATTCTGACTTTGTCAGAAGACTCAGAATGATATGTGCTTTTCATAACAGTGCCTGGTTTAAATATAGACTGCCTAACTTTACTTAAGTTTAATTGTGTTAATTGTGTGAACTAATGTACTTACTCTTTTTCTTCTGTCTCCCTTTTGAATCCTTGAAGTTGAATGAGACCTCATTAGACTGCTACGTGCCTATAAACCTCTCACAAATCACATCTCATTGGGCACTGAAGAAAATTTATTCTAAATGAACTCAAGGACTTTGACCTCATTCCATTCTATTATTTGAATCTCATAGCTCAGGATCAGAGAGTAGTTTACATAGTCTTATTTTTATATTTTGGAGGAAGTCTTATTTATATAATTCTGCATAAAGGTACAAAATTTGTCAATAGCAGACAGAGATATTGTGAGAGATGACTTAAAAAAAAAAAAAAAAAAGAATTCTTGCCAGGAATGCTTTCATGAATTCAAAATTCCAAAAGTAGGCTGCAATAGGTTCATTTCAGTTATCACAGAAAGAATGTTTTGTTCGTGTGCTCTAATTTTAGTAATCTTTAAACCTCTGAAGTTCACCGGTGTTCAACATCATTATCTGAAATAGTTCCACTGATTAATTCCTTCTACCTACTACCACCGTTGTTGAATACCTTTAAAAGCTAGAAAAGGGGGAAAGTTATGTAACTGGGACACTGTGAATGTTGATGCATACATATATTCATTTGTTATACTTGAATTAGCTCCTATTTTTAAAGTGATATCTATCTATATTTAGTATTTATAAACAAAACATATTGGCATCAGGCATTCTCCAGATGAGATGTCTTGAGATGATTCCCAGAGCACGTTGGCTTTATTTCATATCTGATTTTAGTTTTAAAAAAAAGAAACTGAAGGCAAAAAATTGATGAGCTTCCCTCAAGAGTGAAGATTAATATCACCTCTGTTGTTTCTCCTACATGCTGAAGAAAGAGGATAAGAGTAAGGGATTAGTTGTTTGAGAAGGAAGAATAGTACAGTAATAAAGAATAATAATATATGATGTTATTTTTTTTAGTAATAATAAGGGATTGCAAACTTATGAGAAAAATACACTGATATGCTTATCATGTTGAAAGGCAATTATAGGTAAAAGAAAAAAACTGCAGAAATTAAATTGCCTCTTTTTGAATTGTTATCTAAACACATAATTTTGGAGTCTAATGCATCCTTTGAGATTGAAAGAGTCATTAAGGAATCATTCATCTACAAGAAATATCAGCAAGAAGCAATGAATCCAGATGCTTATAAAAGTTTTTATTTTAGGAAATATTCAGAGATACAATATATCGAATTTAAAATGAGGGATGCAAAGATGCAGGAAAGCTATTTCATCTTAATTTAGTAAATGTTTCCTTCTTGAAATGAAAGCAATACTCCAAGATATGAAATTTCAAAGAGCCTCCCTTTCGAATTTAACACAAATCTGGTAAACTCCACAGAACTAAAGGCTGTGGAAAAGAGGATTGTACATGATAGCACCATGGCTTTCATCTCTCTGCATTGGATAAGAATATGTGTCCAAGTATAAGAACATGTGCTCAAAAAAAATAAGAAAACACATTTACTTGAAACTTAAATATGCTATGAAATAATATAACTTGTGTCCAGGTTCAGAGGTTGGTGCTTTGTCAATTAAACACCCTGGCCATGATGAGAAAAAGGTTTTAGCTACTTGATTTTAGAAATTTATAAAACAACAAGCAGTTTTTTCTTTCGATGTTTAAGAAGATTTGTTTATTTTTATTCTGTGTATATGAGTGTCCTGAGCTTACATGTGCATGCTTGGTGACCTTGTAGGCCTTGAGGAGAGTATAATTGAATTACAGATGATTATGATCCATTATGTCAGTTATGAGAACCTAGACCAGGTCCTCTGTGACATCTCTCTGAGGCATTTCTCCAGTCCCTCTTAGGAATTGTAAATCACAATTTAGAGAAATCTTATGGACTCCTATCACCTCAGACACATTAATCATCCATTCTGATGATGATGCCAAGATTTGACCTCTTTTCTGTCGTAATCCCTCCATCTCTCAGGCAGTTGTTCTGCCCCTCTGTGCTATAGGGAAGGAATACATGAACAGATTGGGGAAAGAACCAGTTCTCAATTCTTTATGACTATGGCTGGCTGAGGGAGGGATTTATAGCTTACCATGGATGTCATTTGACCAGGTCCAGCCTCATCCGAGTTCCGTACAGGTAATAAGAAGGACCAAGGATGAAAAAGAAATGAAACACAAGAGGAAAGAGTCAAAAGTCAGGGTAGGGCTGGTGTTAGGAGGGCTGATGTCCTGATCCAGCAAGTGTATTAATGGTACTGCTCAGCTCTCTATACCCCTGGAGTGGGGAAACAGAAGACAAGTCAGCAAAGAGTACCACAGAGCAGAAAAAGGGGATCTCAGACTATCTCAAGTTCCCCCTTAGCAAGATGCAGTCTGGGACAGCAAAGAAAGCATTTCACCGATGGAACCTTTGAGTACACAGATACTGGGGAGACTTTACGTGCCAGTTCCTACACTGTAGACTCCTCTCAAGGCCCCGAAGCTAGCCCATAGCTGGCTTTATCTGACATGACCCTACCTAGGTGAGAGGCAAAATGTCTGTATCCTGTCTACAGGGCATCTAGGGAGTCTCCAATCCAGTCTAGCCTCCAACAATTATATTTGGAACATATCATCTTTGTAGGGAAAAAAATATTTAAGTACATGGATTAGAGACCAATGTTGGGGTTAACAGGCACAGGGGAACCCAAAGAAGTAGAGCCTTCCTAAGGGGAAAAAAAGAATGGCATAACTTTAGTGTTTTTGAGATATTTTAAATTATTTTAAATATTTTCAGATATTTCTGTAGGGAACACAGAGAACAGAGGCACAAGGAAGAAATGGACAGAGAGACATTTGACAGACTGTAAGGGGGCAAAGACTACGTGGGTGTCTTAATTAGGGCTTTTATTGCTGCAATGAAACAACATGACCCATGACCAAGAGCAAGTTAAGGAGGTAAGGGTTTATTTGGCTTACATTTCCAGATGATAGTCCATCACTGCAGGAAGTCAGACATAATTCAAGCAGGGCTGTACCTGGAGGCAGGAGTTGATACAGAAGGCATGGAAGGGTGCTTCACATGGCTTATTTCACATGGCTGTTCAGCTTGCTTTCTTATAGAACTCAGGACTACCAAGCCCAGGGATGGCACCACCCACAAAGGGCCTTCTTTCCTCCCTTGATCACTAATTGAGAAAATGCCTTACAGCTAGATCTCATGGAGACATTTCCTCAACTGAACCTTTTTTTTTTCCTCTGATGACTCTAGCTTGTGTCAAATAGACACACAAAACCAGCCAGTACAATGTGGGTGGGATATGTTGATCCTCTGATAAAATGATTCAAGGACATTTTCAAGATAAATTTACATTGCTTCAATAGATATATAAAGCCAACAGACTCTGTTTCTTCTTTTTGTATTCAATTGAATCTTCACTGAAGTTTACTTGACATTCTTATTTTTCAATCATTTGGTTTCAATGGGGAATGATTGAATTTGTGAACCTTGAAAAAATGGGAAACCAGTAAAAAAGACTGAGGTTAAATTTTCTTGAGAAGTTCACAGAGAGCATAGGGATGGCCTGGAATGCTTGTCGGGCATGCAATACTTAAGAGAATCCTTCTTACCACTAATTTTGAAGTGTACTAAATAATATTATTTATTTATAGTATTATCTGCCATCTTAGTCTTCCCCTGGCTGCCCCTGCTCCTTCCTAGTCCTAATGTGGACTCCCCCACGGGCGACTCTTCGCTCTCCTCTCTCTACCTGGGACCAACCTCACTTGGATAAAAGTTCTGCCTTTGGCTCTCCTGACAGCTATGGGCTAGTCAGCTTTGTAATAACCAATCAGAGGTGAAGGAAAACATTTTTACACAATATCAAGACAGGAGATGCTTCAATAATAATGACAATGCAACCAGATCTCTGGGATATATATATTAATATCAGCATGTGGATACAGAGTGCACAAAACCATCCCCAACAATGGAGGACCGAAGAGATTGCTCAAGTAATAAAATGCATACAAACAAGCAAAGAAACCTGAAGGCCGGACTTCTCTTCTACACTGTCAGATTTCCTACCTCTTTCATAAAACTCTTGAATCATTATTTAACTCACATTAGTATCCCTAGTTCAAAATCCTAAGTTTATAATATTCCAGAGATTAGGATCTGCTACAATTCAGTGCCATTGCTAATCAGCTTCCCTGTTCACTTGAATGACAGTGGGGAATGTTCTTCAGTTATCATACATGAAGGGTATCTTTTTTTCTAAATCATAGCAACCTTCATCGGCCTACAACATTTTAGACAAATATTTATTGAATATGCCTTGCCAGAATGGCTTTTCCGTATATTACATAGCTATTTAGTTTTAAGTTTTACTGCATAGATGATTTTGAAATAGAAACTATCCTGATTGCCACAAATACACATTCAAAATTTTATAGTTCATTTTTAAACTATGAAAACTCTAGTTACCTTTTGTTTATTTTGTTTTCAGTTTGGGGGTTAACTAGGTGTTTTATGCATGCTGGACAAGCATGGTATCACTGTTCTACACACCTGCTCTACTCTTTGATTTACTCAAGGGTGTTCTATTCTTATGGGGAAAATGTTTTCCAAGGACAGAAAATATTACTATGTTTATTTCATAGTCTTATAATCCATCTTTGATTTATTCTATTCTGGTTTTCATCCTCAGTATTTACTAAAAGTACTCTCATTTGGACATCAACAGCTATGGACAACTTACCATATAAATCAACACTGAGTATTCTTTGCACGGTAAAGTATACCAAGAATTAATTTCCTTGTGTTATGCTAACTACCGCATCTATCTTTATACTGGAACTCTCCAAGAAAATTCAGGAGGCATGGTTGCTCTATCAATGCTCTTCAGAGTGAAAATTTAAGTAGATTACTTTATGTTTGTGTGACACAGAACCCTACCAACCTTTTAACCTTGCTTAAACATGAGTCCTTCTTCAGTTTTCTTTTCATTCTGTCCTACCAGTGCCTTCTCTATTACTCTTCTGACTTTAAGAAAGTCTGGTTTTGGTTCGTGATCGATTGTCCTTTCTGAGTTTGTTCATTTATTTAGCCTCTCCTCACTATGTCACAAATATATTCTTTCTTCTACTGAGATTTTTCCTATATATTCTAGGGCAGTGCTTTTCAACCTTCCCAGTGCTGTGACCCTTTAATATAACTCCTCATGTTGTGGTATCCTCATCCATAAAATTGATCTTCAGCGCTACTGAGAAGGCTAGGCTAATTCCAAGACAGGCTTCAAATTGGCAGTTAAGGAACTAGGCCTAAATTTTTCGTTTCCAAGAACTGGGCAATTTCAGGCAACTCCAGGCCTCAGAAGCTGCCCTGCCACCTGACCTGAGACAAGGACAATGGGTCAGCAGCAGTTTCCAGACCTACTCAGCAAGTTTTCAGCACCCGCCCCCCCACACACACCCAGGTAATGGAATGTCCATAGAGATAGGACCTAACAGATTAACCTCGAGGTTACTTACTCCGGAATTTCCTTATGTGCTTTAAATCAGCCTGCAAGCTCACTCTATTATCTTTCTATTCTGTGTATTGGGAGATCCCAGCCTGCTGGACTTCTGCAGAATGAAAAACCCTTTGAATTTACATACTATTAGAGTCTGGATATCATTCTTTGACAAATCATGTACCCTTATATTACTTCAGAACTTAATTTCACTACTACTTATGAATTGTAATCTAAATATCAGTGTTTTCTAAATGTTTTAGGTAACCCCATGAAAGGGTTATTTCACCCAAAAGGGGTTGCAACTCACAGGGTATGAACCAGTGTTTTAGATTCAAGAATATTTTTATGTTTCTCCCTTAGATAATCTCAGGAATATTCTCTCTTCTATATTTCACATCTGTGAAATAAGTGCTGTCATTAATTTCTGTAAGCAGAACCCTCCTTCTCCAACATATTACTGTATCGCAGAAAACCCTATTAAGGTAGAGGTCATATATGCATGAATCTGTTACTTTAGCTGTTTACTAACTGGGTAACAGTAAAGCTCCATAGATATCTACAAATTGAAAGTAAAAGAAATTATAATACTTGTTGTGTTTTATAAAAACGGAGCCAGGATATGTTTCATAGAGCCAGGTTTGGTGCTATGGGAAGAGTGCCTTGGGGGCCCATGAAGAGGCATCCCTCCCCCTGAGGTACTGGCCATACAATGGGTATAGTATAGAATAGAGTTTATAGAGGGCATGGGAAGGAGAGTTGAGAAGGGAGTAGAGACAGGGTGAGAGAGAGGGGCTTTGGGGGAGGCCAACCAAGAACATTTGAACAGAGAGGAGTGAAGGGGAGAAAGGGAGAAAAGGGTCAGAGAAAGAAGAAAGTCAGTGAGAGAGAATGAGACAGAATGACCTAGGAGAGAGAGGAGTGGTCCAAACAGCCCTTTTTTAACAAGTCAGGCATAGAAGGAAATGATAGTTATATATGGTTTTTATAACTGGTAACATTAACAATTTTAGTGCATTGGTTTTACAACTTCCCATTTTTTCCTACAAACAATATACTCCTTCAAAAATAGGCCAAAAATCTGACTAGCTTTTAAAATGCTAAGGCATTATTTGTGTACTTTTGCTCGATGTACCTACTTTGATCTGAACCAAGTTTTTACAGTACAAAGATTTTAGGTTTTTAGGGTTTTTTTAAATTTAATTTTTTTTTTAATATATCATGTTTCCTACAAGGCTCTTATGAGCATTGATTTTGGAGGCTGACTGAACTTCTATTTACCTGTCTAGAGCATCCTATTTAAACAGTAGTTGTTATACACATAACTTACATTGTATAAATGTATGAGTTATAGAGATGTTCCCTTTATTCAATGGCTTTAGCACTGAGCTGTAAAAAAAAATGTTTAGACAAACTTTTAAAAAGCAAAAACATTTCATAAAAATAGCATACATTTCATAAATAGTTTTATAATCTACCTATATCTTAGGAAAATTATGTGTATAAAGCTAGAGCCACGGTCATGCCTCAATTTTACTAAATTTTCATCTTTACTTTTTTTAAGCATTTGAAAAGATTCATGAATGTCAATGGAAGGGATGAATATAGAGATAACTAGAGTAGAATTCACTGATGATTTTGCCAAGAACCAAAAGTTATGCTGTGGGCTTCAGATATATTTCTAATTTAAATTCCAGCCCACTGCATCCTATAAAATAAGTGCTATCATCAATTTTTTTAAACATCATTTTTGGGGAAGAAATAGGAATAATACATGACAGATGAGTCACATTTACACAATTGAAATGCTAGCGTTGTTAGGGAGCTTCACACCAAAGAATAATTTCATCTTAAATACAAAGAAAAGAAAAATAGCTTTGGGAACCCACCACAGACTCAAAGAATAGTACAAGAATTAAATCCTCAAGAAATATTGGAAGGATGAAAAATTATTCTACTAACAGGTATTTTGTCAAACTTACATAAAGAGTCAGAAGAGATATTAGCAAAGACAGGGAAATTAAAGGACTGTCATTAATATATAAAGAGGAATGTTAATTAAAACGTGAAAGGAATCGCAGAGAAATTACTTCTTTTATTTATTTCAAGAAATCTTTTGAACTGCTAATGAGAACATTTGGATTATCTCAGAAATAATTGCCTCAGTATTTATTGCATCAAATTATGATTTCGAAAGTTAAGAAAAGTCAAAGAATTAGCTGCAAATGAATTAAAATATATTAAAAAAGGTAAAATTTGAAAAACAAAAAAGCAGATTAAATTTAGACCAAGGTATATAAATTAGACCTAGGTAAAGCTAGGATAAACATTAGAATCTTTCAAAGATATGTAGACTTGAATAATTGCAATGACTTTTAAATTGTTGCTATGGCACATATGCTAGTTTCCCATTAAAATATTAATAAATTTTTTAAAAGTATTAGAGGGAAGAGAAGGAACAGGAGAAGGAGGAAGAGGAGGAGGAGGAGGAGGAAGAAGAATCTTGCAAAATAACAACAAAAGCTCCTTTTTCTGCATAATTCAGGAAGTTTGTTTTGTTGTTTTAGCAACTTTAATGTTAAAGAGACAGCTGGAGGAAAGAAATGGAGGGTGGATTTGATTGTATACATACATCATATTCATACACACACATACATATATATACACATATACATAAACACACATATACATATTTATTCTCAAAGATAGAAAAGTACAATGGATAGCCCTTGTGCAAATATGATCTTTGTTTAGAAATTTAAAACTTTCCACTAACCAAAAAATATTAGCTGTCTTAAAAACCAGATGTTCTGCCAAGTTATCTGTTTATTATGCCTTGTCTCTGTTGGTTTCAGACCCCAGGATAAGGGACCAGGGTGCATAGTTTACATACCAAAACAGACCTGGCCTCCAGGTTCTCCCAGAATCTCTCAGTCTCTACCCTGCATTCCCTGCCCCCAACCCTGAATTTCTGTCTCAGGGGCTGGGCTGCCCTTCCCCAGAAGCTCTCCCTGCACCCCTCCTCTCTCCCTCCTTTCCTCCTTTCTCTGTACACTCTCTTTCCCCCACCCTCCACCCCCCACCCCGTGGTGACTTCCGTGGCCTTGATCCTTGGCACCAGTGAACTCCCTTCCAGGACAGCAGTTTCTCAATAAACCTGCATTTAATACAGTCTAATCTGGATTGAATTGGCTCATTTCACTGGCTGAGAAAAATCTTATCACTCTCCACTCCAGTGATTACTGTAGGCTGCTATGGTTGGAGCAAAGAATAAGAAGTGAACAATAATCTCGAGCACATTTCTAGTCATTAAAAGTGATAAGTGAAGAAAGAAGAGAAAAGAAGAACTGTCCCTGTTCTTCGTGCTTTATGATTTCTGTCCCTCACATACCTGTGATCTGGGGAACGCGAACATAAGAAAAAAATCCCCTTTGAGAGTTTGCACAGCAATAATTATAGACGCATGAAGCTGCTGGGATCTGTGTTTGATAACTTTTCATCTAACTGTGGCTTAAAGGAGTCACTCAACACAAATGGCAGAAATACAAAACAAACAAAATACAGGGTACTGTTGTGAATAATTCAAAAAACACAGAGGTCAACACACATTGCTATGAATAGTTCTCCAGTACTAGAGATATATATTCATGGCGGTTAAAAATAACTTCAAACTAAGGTAAAGAAAATAGGCTGAGGTCGTGAGACTTGTCCACCTTGTGGGAGATATCTTTTATAAGACTTGAAAGGTTTCTTGGCAAACTACTTTATTTTTGTATATATCAAGAGACTGCCCCAACTAGGATAGGGATCCATCCCATCTGCAGACACCAAACCCAGACACTATTGGTGATGCCAAGAAAAGCTTACTGACAGAGCCTAGTATGGCTGTCCCCTGAGAGGCTGTGCCAGAGCCTGACAAATACAGATGCTCGCAGCCAACCATTGGACTGAGTGCGGGAACTCCAGTGGAGTAGTTACGGGAAGAACTGAAGGAGCTGAAGGGGTTTGCAACCCCATAGGAAGAACAACAATATCAACCAACCAGATCCTCCAGAGCTCCCAGGGACTAAACCATCAACCAAAGAGTACACATGGAGGGACCCATGGCTCCAGCTGCAGAGGATTGCCTTATCTGGCATTAATGGGAGGGGAACCCCTTGGTCCTGTGGAGGCTAGATGATCCTGTGTAGGGAATGCTAGGGCTCTGATGTAGAAATGGGTGTATGGCTGAGTGAGCACCCTTCTAGAAGCAGGGTGGTCAGGGGAGGGAATATGCAGTTTGTGGAGGAGAAACTGGGAAGGGGGATAACATTTGAGATGTAAATAAATAAAATAAGCAATAAAAAAAAATATCCATCAAAGGGAGCAGATTGGAATAGAACAAAAAGAAGCAGTTGTGGTGCTTGCCTGACACACCAGTTAAACCATCACTTGGATAGATGAAACAGGAAGATCTGGAGTTCCAGGTCAGCCTTGGCTATGTAGTGAGTTTTAGGCCTGCTAGGGCTACATATGTATCTGGAAATTTAAACAGTTAACATTCAGTATTTTAATGAGTTACCGTCCACTTGAAAGGGTATAAAGAGCATTTAGAGGAAAGCATCATGTGTAACATAGATAAAAATGATGAAGAAAAATGACAGGATGTATCTCCAGCATAATTTTAAGTATAGCGAATAACTTAAAAACACATCAAAATACACACACACATATATATATATATATATATATATATATATATATATATATATATGCACACACAAAAGCCATGGAGAATTATTTTTATGCAATAGAAAAGGCAGGTCTTTTGAAGGTTCTTATTTTGTGTAGACCTATTTGATTATTTTTCTCAAATTTTATATATATGTATATGTATATATATATATATATGTATATTCTGAGAAAAACATATATATATATATATAACACACACACACACACACACATACATACATGTTTGTGTATGTGTGTGCATGTATGGATGTATAAATGTACATATGCATTTATGTGTATATAATCCTATATTCATATGAATATACACTATGGTTTGTATATAATTTAAAACCAGTGTCCTGGAGAGTATTCCTTGTCATTCTGTAAATCCTTCCTTCAAAATGTCTATAGTAGAGAAAGTAATTTATTCTTTAAGTTTCTCTTCCCTAGACCAAGCACCAGAAAATAATTTAACTTTTATAAAATAACCCATTTTCCATTGGAAATAATCATCTCTCATAGTCTTCTGTGACAGAACTTTATTTTGTAAGAGATGATTACATAAACTGACTATAAAGCGATTCCTATATGCCTGAAAGGTGGTGATTTATGCTCCCCTTCTGTTTATCACTGCATACTAAGCACCTTTAATAAAATAAATGTAATACTGAACATTAGTAGTCTTAAGGTACCTACTAGCATATGGAATTTGGCTTTTAAATTTTTATTTGGAGATATTAAATTGTGATAAGTTATATGTAACATTGGATTTACGTTGTCAACCATTCTGATGTGTGTGGCTTATTAATATTAAATGTATCTACACTTTTGTTGTTCCACCTTTATCATATCCATTTCCCAAATATTATTAATCTACTAGAACTGAACATCTGCACCTCTCAAGCAAACACTACTCTTTGCCCCTTACCAGCAGTCTGTGACAACCACTGTTTATTCTGTTTCTGAATTTTACTTTTCTGTGCCTCTCATATCAGTGTAATCACATAGCATTTGTAGTTGAGGGTTGGTTTATTTTCCTAAGCACAAAATCTAAAGGTTTATTTGCATTGAAACATGTGAAAACATTTTATTATGTTTTAAAACAGATAAAAGTTCTTCCAATCTATGAATGTACTTCACATTTCCCTTTAGGCATTCTATAGACATTTGAGATTCTTTTATATTTTTCTTGTTATGAAAAATATTCCTGGAAACATGTGGGAAGTTTAGGCTTCCAGATGACCTTGAAGTCTTTATTTTCAGTTCTTTAGACAAATATGGAGAGATGACATTGCAAAATCGGACAGTAATATGTGTCTTATTTAGGAATTGCCACATAGCTTACCACACCATTTATTCCCATTAACATTTCTAGGTGAGGTGAACTGGGTTTATCAATTCCTTGCAGATTTCTAGATCACATTTTTAATGAAATAGTAGTGGGTTGAAGAAAATGAGAAGGACTGTAAGACCCTTGCAGCAAGTAATTAGAAAACCCTTTTTGCTTAGTCAAAATATTTAACAAAAATTTAATTAGCATGTTACTTTACTTTAAATCTGATTACACATTAATCATAAACTACTTTTCTCTGTAACAAAACAGCCAACAGTGAGTTAACGATGAGTTCATTTTGCCTTATGGTTTCAAAGGTTTAGAATTTCATGATGGTGGGAATGCTTCCTAGTTTTATGTCTTTTGGCTTAATAAGAAAGAGTTATTTGAGAAAAGGAAGCCCCAATGAACAAAAGATTCCTTCCCAGTATGGCCTGTGGGAAAGTTATGGTACATTTTCTTGACTGATTCACTGTTCACTGTGGACCGATGCCACCACTGGGCCATTGGTCCTGGATTCTATTTAAAGGCAGACTAAAAAAGACACGGGAAGCAAGCCAGAAATCAGCACTCCTCCATGGCCTCCTTTAAAGATTATATCAGGGCTGTTTGATATTTTGAATTAAGAAATTGTTGTTCTGGACAGCTGGGGTGGAAGAATCAGTCATGATTAACAGAGAACCTTTGAGATAAAAATCTTCTGGGAGTATCCTCAGTGTCAGCACATGAAAGCTATGGTCTAGAGTCCACAGTGGAAGCTCAACTTGATACTGTCTAAATGTCAGCCAGATGGTACTGGTTTTAAGGGCATGAAGCAATCATGGAGATCATCTCAGGCCTGGTACTCAGGTACTTCAGGACTAGAATTCTTAAAGACAGGCCTGGAGATGGCATTATTGAGGTGCAGCCTAAGTTGCTGTCAACGTGCCAGGATTGAAAGAGTCATGGAGGGAGGATGTTGAGGCTTGGTACCATGCTGTGAGCTTAGAGTCTCCAAGAGAGCCTGTTTGTGAAGTTGAAGCCCAGCTGCAGAGACCCTGGCATTTTGGAGATATCTGTACCATAGAACAAACAACAAGAACAGCAGCAGCTGTGGATTGTAGCTGGCCTGAACCTAAGAGACAAACTGCATGTGCTGTGAATGGCAGATGCAGAAACGTATAACATTTCAATAGATGGCATGGTGACAGGAACAAGAGGCATGTAGGAAGCCCATAGAGCTACCCGGAAGTGGGGTGAAACAGTAAAACCTCACAATATTTCCACAGTGATATACTAAATGGTCAGGGATTTGGAGCATGTTTGGAAAGACATCTATGTTGTGACAGGGGGTGGATGTTTGGCCAGATAATTACTCCTAATGGACATGCATGTAAATGTTCTCTGTTGTAAACTTCTATTCCAATTTATGTGTTTTTTATGTGATTTGCTTTTATGTGTGAACTTGTGATGAACTTTTAAACATGTTATCACATATTCTGAAAGTTGTATAAGTACTGAGGACAAAGAGATGAGAAAAGAATTTTCCCTTATCCCCTTTTTTCCATTCAGTCTTTCCCCCTTTTCTTAGATGACTTTCATAGGAAACTTTTTACCACTTAGAAATAAACGCTATAATCACTTTTTAAAGTGTCCCTTTTTCTTCTTGAGACTTCCAAGTAGCAGGCTGAAAGGTATAGCCCTGCAGTTCCTGTTGAGATAGGACAAAGGCCACATTACTTAATCCTCTGCTGTTAGGTTACAGGTGTTAATCGCCTCAATCAGCAGCTTTTTACCTTCATAAAGAGCAAGACAGTTTTTAGAACTTTGTAAAAATTATCATTAGCATTTCAATATCGTTAGAGAGCTAGAACTCCAGAGACCCTCAGACTTTAATGCCATACCAGAGTCCTATTCCATGCCCCTTCCCCCATCTCTACCCTCTCCAGGTCAGGAGATCCCAGTGTCTAAACTGATGTTTGCAAAGGGCAGGAAGATACATGTGCCCCATATGAATGCTTATCAAAATAGACATAAGCTGAGGAGGAATTCAATAATCAAATAGATAGGGTGATCAAAACTGTTTGCAGGCAAGCACTTTCTCTAGCCTTTCTAATCTTTGTCTAATGGGTCAATGAACAAAGTGCCCACGGTGGCAGAGATGGAAGAGGGCTTATGCATGAACTTAATAACATAACAATAATGACATGAATATGTCTACTGTTGAGTGCCGTATTTGCCAGGCATAGATACCAACACTGAGCCCTGATATGACACCAATTCATGGTGTAATAAGACAATGAGTAACTTTTATGTTGACTACATCAAGACACTTCCATTACAGAAAGGGCATCACTGTATAATTACTGGAATTGATACTTAGTTTGGTTATGAATTTCATTTCCTGCCCATAACACTTCTGCCCAAAGAACTGTCAGCAAACAAACAAACATCTTATCCTTCATCGTGGTATTCCACACAGCATCATTTCTTACTAATGAATTCACTTCACAGCCAAAAGGTACAGTAGTGTACCCATAGTAATAGAATCTACTGGACTTAGCATGTTCCACACCAGCTTGAAGCAGCCAGCTTCTTAGAATGATGGGGTGGCTATTTAAGGATACAGTTACAGAAGCATTTAAATAGCAGCGATCTGGAGTAGGTAGATACAGAAGGCTGTATCTGCTCGGAATCAGCATCCACAATATGGCTGTTTCTCGTACAGCCTTATCTCATAGGTCCAAGAATCAAGGGGTAGCAGTGAGAATGGTACCAGCAACTATCACCTCTAGTCACCTCCTAGGAAGTCAGTGATTCATCTTCCCATTATTCTATTCTCTGATGGCAGAGAAGTTTTGAATTGAGTAGGCTTGTATTTCTGCCAGGATGACAAATGTCTTACAACCTTCAGTGATGAAACTATGGGTCACATCGGTCACATCTCAGACTGAAGAATGAAGATCTGGTTTTTTTTTTGTTTTTTTTGTTTTTTTTTTTTTTTTGCTAAGAGTATAAGTACAGAATAGATAGTAAAAGAATGTAAATACCAGCTAAGGTCACATGACAAGATTCAGAATTGACATGACTTTTTCTGTTCTGTCCTATTTTTCTAAAAACACATTCGTGCACATATACACATCCATTAAGCAGATATTTGAGTTTTCTTCTCCCTCATTTCATTATGATGCTATGTAATGTCCTTTGAGATCATTTCAATGGTTAAACACTATGGCTGTGGGGTGGTGGGCTGTGAGAGACAGCTGGGTACTTGGTTGAGCACAGGCCTCGAACCCTGGATACCCTAAAAGGATGGTAGATGTTCGGCCTTGCTCCTCGGTCCTGGTTCCTTTCACTCAGGACAGCTCTCCACAGCCCCTCCCAAAGAGAGATTTGTGTCACATAGCACAGGTAGAGGGCATGACTATAGGCCGCAGAGCCTCTAGAGATCTCCATATCAATAAGATACCTAAAGGCCAGAGGGTGTAGCCAATTAAGCATTCCTTTTCAGACTCTCCTCCTACTCATGAAAGGCATTTAACATCAGGCTTTCCCTGAGAACACAGGGTATAGCTTCATCCATTTTCTGCCATGACAATAAACCTTTTAAAACCATAGACTTCCTCTTGTCTTCCCCCCCACTCCCCACAATGGAGAACTGTAGAGGGGACCTCCAACCAATGAGCTATCACCTAATCTCCTGCTGAAGAACTTCTCTACATTCCAGCCAAGGAGGGCTGTCCACTCAAGCAAGCTAGCCAAGCCAGCCATGACCCAACCAAGCAAGTTGCCTTGACCAAGAGTCTCATCTATCCTGTGGGGCTCCCCAAAGCTTCTCTCCCTCTCCCCTCTCAGCTGAGGGCCAGTCCAGCCTATATGCCCCCCATCTCAGTCCTTCTGCAGTCTCCCAGTGGCGCCTGGATGTCCAAGGGCTGAGACCAGCTGGTCTCCAGCCAGCCGCTTTGGCCTGGAGACCCTGATCCAAGAGCTCTGCCCTCATGGGACCTCAGACTGGGATCTCCCAACACCCAGAGTGGAACTCAGTGGCTTTGCCTAGCCTGGCACCCACCTAGCGCCGTGTGGAATGAATTCAGCCAAATTCCTGTGCTTCTGCCCCCCCTGAGTCACCTGGGGAAGCAGACACATGGGACCCACAACTACACAACAGGACCCAGCCCACATGTGCACTACAGACCCACAAAATGCACCAAATCAATATTATATTTAACTTATTAAACACTAAAAGATAAACATTTTTAAGGGATTTTGTCACCCATTCTAATATATATATATTAATATATATATATAATATATTTCTATATATATTATAATATATATAATATTAATATATAATATATTAATATATATTAAAATTTTTGCTATATGTGGGATAATGATTTCTTGATAGGCAAAATGATGAACCGTCTCATTTTCTTTTGGATATTTGCCAAGCTGACAAGGGTGGACATGTGATAGCTAATCTTAGTTTGCAATGTGAATGGATTGGCAATCAACTAAATGCAAATCACTTGACCCTCTAGTGAGGGACTGTCTTGATTAGATTCAAGGCTAGAAGTCCTACCTAAATTCAGGCAGCACCTTCTGGTAGCAGACCAGGTAAAAGGACATGCCAAAAAGACTTTTGCCTCTTGCATGCTTGCCTTCACTCTCACTGACAAGTTTATCCTGTGGCTGCAGAGTTCATTCTCCAATATTAGAATGAATGTGGGCTGAAGACCAGATGCACTCCAGAAATCCAGTGCCAGGGACTGTTTTGATGTCCATCCTGGTGGACAGGTAACTACCAGGTTCTCAGCCTCTTTGGTGTCAGATATCTATTGTTGGACTGCCCAGACCATACTCTGTAAGCTATTCTAATAAAACCCATGCATACACACATACACACACACACACACAGCACACACACACACACACACACACACACAAATACATGTCCTATAAATTCTGTTCCTTTAGAGCACCTTAATATAATGTTCAGTAAAATCTTTTGATATTCATAATTTTATATTATGAAAGACACTTGGGTCCCCATGTTTTTGTTTTGTCTTAAAAAGAAATATTAAGACATGGGAAATATACTTCATTGATTAGGTTGATCTTTTTGTGGATGAATTCATTGAAAACAAGTCCAACCATGAAGATGTGTGTGATATTGCTTTATCACAAATGCCTCCAGTTGAAAGCATTAGGGCACAAGGACAGTTGTGATGGGGAGAAAAGGAGAAAAGCTAAACATGGACACATTTTCAGTTGTGTGAGATGTTAAGGCCTAGGTAAAACGTTAAGGACTAGGTAAGTGTTACCTGGCTAGCCTGCCATTATAAGAAAACTTTCTCATAGGGTTTCTGCTGTTACTAGGAAGCTTTCTAGTTGATTACATATTCTGTTATGTTTTGTGACTTTGGAAATCAATCATGATAGAAGTTTGGAGAACTGCTTTGAATAGTTACTCACAGTAAGCTTGGACCCAAACCAACCATCCAGCAGCATTTCCTGCACTTGTATATAAGCTTTTATGGGATTTACTTTTATATGCTGCCCCTGCAATGGACCCCATCATAAGAGATGTAAGAAATTATTTAAAATAAGACTTACATTTAGGGTAATAGTCAAGTTTTATTTTCCAAGACCTCCCTGGGAACTGACATCCTACTGACAGAAAGACATACATGTACATGAGTACCTGATATCCTGGTTGGTGAGTAAAGGCATGAATATTAGATAAGGAAAGTCCCCTGCCATAGTTGAATATCCTAACCAATGGGAGCAGGATGAATATACAACAATGACATGTTCCTATGGAAATCCCCCTGTCCCTAAATCCTAATTGGTGGAATAACTCCGCACAAGTGGTTCTAGATTTTAGGCTTAAAAACCTTCTAGGATCTTAACTCAGTGTCACAGTTCAGTTGCCAAATCTAGCCTGAGGCTCTAGCCAATCAGTCCTGAGGCTTATATGCTCAATAAACTATCCCTGACTGACTGAGATCTGTGTTTGTGTGGTTTGTGAAACCTGGAGCCCAAACAAGTCTGTGAAAAAGTCATTTGAGACTTCTTCTGTCTCTGTTTGTAGAGTGGTGGTTCTCAACCTTCCTAATGATGCAATCCTTTAATACAGTTTCTCATGTTGTGCTGACCCACAACCATGAAATTATTTTGTTGCTACTTCATATAATTTTGTTACTGTTATAAATCCTCATGTGAACTATCTGATATCCAGGATATCTGATATATGAGCTCTTTCAGGTCTTGAGCCACAGGTTGAGAATTGCTGATCTCTGGGTAAAGCACTTGAAGTATTTAGTTGCCATATGGAAGGTGGAATCTGAGTTTTCTCTTTCTCCATGCAAAATTGTAAATCAAGTTCTGGCACCTTAACAGGGCTGCAATAAAACAATGTAGATATTAGCAGCCATAATTGAATACAAACTGGGAGGGTGCAGAAAAATGTATAAGGATGTAATAAGATAGGACAAAGTACTGACAATGTACTGCCACAAATGAATAAAAGATCCATTGTAGCTATTCTAAGCATAGATACAGACCAGCTGGAACTGATTTTAGCTGGCTGTTGGAGAAAAATAGTCACTTACTAGGAATAACGTGAATACAGAATTTTGTATCAAAACTTTATTTATTAAACAAAAAAATGCACCATTGGAATAACATTTCTATAAAAAATGAATAGGAGACTGTTCTACAGTGATTACAAAACCCCCTTTTCCTTGTGTAGTAGTATACAAGTTCGTGTGTAGAAACAGTCATCGTGTTTTAAACTGTAAGCAAGCTTCCTTTCTCATAGAACAACATTTACACTTAAATATTGCAATCACTACTCTAATTTGGTTAACACTGCTAGAGTCTGACAATTCCAAGAGACTCTTTGTAGGCTCAAAACACCTTTCTATGAAAAAAGTGTTTTGCAACAACAAAAAGCTTCTCTTTCCACTAAGGCTATTAAAGCTGTAGTATACCCATTTCTACCAAATAAGCACATCACTATCACACTAATAGTTTGAGTTGCAAAGCCCTTGGAGAGAATGAATAGCACTGTTTGCAAACTGCTATCTGAGTTATTTTAGGTTTGGTGTTATCTTCTTTGAAACCCTCAGATAGGGAGAAGGTGGAGATGGTGGAATTTTAGTGAAGGCTTTGCCTGGCTTGGATGTTTCATCATGCTCAGCACAGGACAATCCATTTCTAACATGGTCCTTCTGAGATACAAAACACTGCAGCTTTAACAGCCATGCCTAGATCCAACCATATCTCCCTTTGTATCATAAATTATCCAAAAAGAAGCCACTTCTAAATAATAAATTAAATATTGCTTATAAAAAGTACCCCTCATACCCACCCACCCTTCCCCCAAACAAGCTGACAATTCACAAAGTTCAGAATCGTCAGGTTTACCCTACAATAATAAAAAACACACTTTTCCTCCTCTCCAACATTCCTTTCTTGCATCTGAAAATACACATCGAACACACAGTGAGATCCCTTGGCCCATGCCTCTGTGTTTGCTATTTCTTGCACAGTTTTGCTGTTGCTCTCCTATCAACCAAAAAATAAATAAATAAAAATCATAAGATGGTAAAGCACAAAGCTGAGAGCAAGAGAAAAACACCCTTCAGAGTGGTGCTGTGTTGCTGGAAGTCTTCCCAGTGAAGAGTTATCCAATGGCAGAAGAGGTGGACCAGATCAGAAGTTACGCTCATTTGCTGATATGGGCATGGCATTGTCTCCTATCTAACCTCATTGACAAGAAATATAGCATTTCTTTTACAAATAAAATCTTTTTGGAAGCAGTTATTTATTAACAAGGTAGACTGAGGCATGGGGACACATTTTCGGTTTGATGGGGTATCACACAAAACAGCTATCTGTGATTTTTTTCCTCAAGTATCCAAATGACTTTAAACATACTAAAGGACAAAGCTTGTCTGAGTAATAAATGATTTTTAAAATCACTAGATGAATACAGATTATGAAAAGAATGCTGCTTTGAGTTTGAGTTTGGAAAAGGATGTTTGCATTTGAGTGTGTGGTGGTTTCTGGGGATCCACAGTGCTCTGGGCTCTTTATGCTTGAAATCATGGTAAGGAGATATACCCAGGTATATGAGGCCATGATACTAAATTTTAGCCTTGTAGATAGCCTGTGGTTGCATAAAAAGAACTAGATAAGAAAGGGAGAATATACAGATTCTATATTATTGCTCTACAATCTTTTTGAAGTTCACACTATTTTTATTTCTTTAAATTCGCCCAAGACTTGGGAGTTTTCCATTTTCCTTTGCCTTGCTGGCTGGAAAAAAGGATTCTAAAACCTCCAGAACCCAGAGCTTGGGTTAAGACTTTATGTAAAATGGTATGAAGTCTCCTAAGTAATAACTTTTTGTCTAACTCACAGTGCATTCACCATGTTGGAGACACAGTGTTCCATTTGTAGGTGACTTTATGATGCTTCTTTAAACAAAGTTAGGAGAAGGCTCCAAAGGAGAAGGAAGTTTCAACAATCATCTCTGAGAACAAACTCTGAGGGTATCTTGGAAAGATCTATGCTTGAGAAGTTGTTTCTTGGGAAAGCCAGTGAATGACAAGCTTTGGCTTAAAAATGTTATCTGGAGTTTCCTTTTGTAAATGCCATCTATGACGAGCATGAAGCACATGCCTCATTTTTAGCAATCTTTATTTTGAAGAAACCAAACTACTATTACATCCAATCTCTAAAAGAAAGCCCTACGTAAGTCTGATTCTTATATCATTGGTTTGAATTTTTTATTTCTGAGTTGTTGAACTGAGTATATATTTAATAATAGCCAAATATAAAGCTGTATTATTTAAATATTTTAGAAGATTATGGCTCTATTATATGGAGGCAGCTATAAGCACTAAGAAATAAACTTTTGACTAGAGCATTATACACATGTTTTGATTATATTCTGAGCCCTCTTTATTTTTGTCAGTTTAAACAAATCCAGAAAATTCTGGAGGAATGAAAATTACTATCTTATCGAAATGAAATAGAAAAAAAGTAGCAAAGTTCTTAAAAGCAGGCTCTTGCTTTGCATTTCAGCACAGTGTATAAAAACCTGAGTCCTCCTGCCAAGTTTGATGTTTTTTCCCGTTCTCAGAGAACTGACAGAGATACTGGCTGCCTATTCAGTTTTGCCCTGTGAGACTCAAAGAGATTTATAAGCTTAAAGGGTGCTGTATGGAATGTGCTAGACACACAGGCTAGACTAAGTCAAGCTGCCTCACACCAGTCACCGACCCAGGAATTCACTTGTCACCTGGAACCCTGGGTAATTTTACTTTGTACATGTGAATCACAGGAAAGATTATGGGAACAAGAGCTCTGCAGAAGTCATGTTGAACTAATTGTATGTTAAAAACACTGAGTTAACGAAACTAGTCTTATGGTTCCACTGTATATTTAAGGCATGACAATATGACCTATTAGAATTGCCAACTGCTAAAATAAACTATTATATTTGTTTACTGAAAATTTCAAGGGGTGTGAAAGAAATATAGCTGATTGAAAATGGATAGCATACTTTCAACAACTTTTAAAGACTACATTTCCTGACATCACTGACAGGTCAAAAAACCCTCAAGTTTTGTAAAACTTCTGGTTGTCTTGACTCTCCAACTAGAGTTTACAGAACAGCTTTCATTATAACTCATTTCCTGAAATTTGAAATTTGAGGTTTGTAGCACACACCACAACCAGATACTTGAGTTGACTCTCATGATATCAAATGGCTCTGAAAAGTCTTCTTCTTCTTCTTCTTCTTTCTTCTTCTTCTTCTTCTTCTTCTTCTTCTTCTTCTTCTTCTTCTTCTTCTTCTTCTTCTTCTTCTTCTTCATACTAGACAGGGGAATGTATTCTGGGGGTTTAATAAACATTTTCCAGTTTGAAGTAGTGGATTATTTTGAAGTATTCATTGCTATGTTAAGAAATGCTTTATTTCAGGTCAGTCAACAGTTGTCTACCTCAGTGCCCAAATATTGAACCAAAGCATTCTGTCCCATTGAATAACATCACATAGTTCTTTGAAAGTACTTCCAGAAAAAAAAAATCTGAGTACATTGAACAAGCACTCTTTTGAAGGAAACATTTTGCAAATGGACCAGACTTTCTAACGAACCATTTGAACAAGCCCTCTCTTTGACATCAGATTTCCTTCCGACATAAAACTGTAAAAAAATAATCTGAATTATTATTTCTGTTACAGTGCCATTTTGCTCAAAATATTTCATTCAGGGATTCATATATAATTACCCACCTAATAAAAGGAGCTATTAGGTTGTAAAGATCCTATCCTTGCCATGCTCTTTTAAAATTATGACCTACTCAAGCTTGAAATCAAAGGCAGAGCTGAAAGAAATAATTCAGCTGAAACTCTCATCGAGTTTTCAAGTCACCTAACTGATAAATATGCAAACTAGTTCCCTTTTGGCGACTCAGCTGCATAAATAGGGATTAACTCCAAATCCAGCTGAAAATTCATGGACTAAAAGGGAATGCACAGAATGTTCTTATATTCAGCTAGTTTCAAGCTGTAGATACATGGCAATAAAAGTTTAAAATTCTAGCCCACAGTTTAAGATGCTGTTTTGAAAAATACCTACAGGAGTTATGATGTTAGATGTGAAGTGGCATCCATTCCTCTCTCCTCCCTGACTCTGTCTTAGGCATGGGATGGAAGGTTGCCTTACCAACAGAACCTGTGGTCAACATCTGTCAATCTTGTCTGGCACAGCTCAATGAAGATGCTATTGGTGGAAGTGACATCAACTCATGAAAAGGTGCTCTGGGATAAGGTTTTTCATGCTCCTTTTCTTTCTTTTGAGCTTGCTCTCAGGAAGTCTACTATCTCCACAGACTGATATTGGGGACACAGGATATATGACACATGGAGTTGGCCATTTTACCTAAGGCTACTTGCCCAGGAGAAGTAGAGGAATGGTTGGGGATGGAGGACGGTGGAGTTTCTCTGGCCAAACTCCTGAAGAAGAAGTCTTAGTGAAACTCAGACAGGCCATCACAGTGTGGAATGGCATAGAAGCCACTGAAATCGAAAAATGTCCTATGACAAGCTCAAGTACACAATCACCATGTGTCTGAGAAGATTGCATATTGTATTCTCCTTCTAGAAAGGTGTTGTTGCTGGCAAGATGCCACCAGTTGAGGATTTTTTTAAGTTTCTACACGCTAGACATAAACGTTAATCAAGGATGGATTAACAAATACTTGCTAAAATTGGGGAAAAGTTTATACCCACTCACTAACATCTGCCGCTTGTGTGGGATGGAATGATTGAGCTATAAACAAGCATTCACTGCCTTTTGCTTATTCACTTATTTACTTTTTATGCTGTCAGGAAAACATCCAATCCTTTGGTGCTATGGAGTGAGAAAGTTACCATGGATGCTCTGTATTTGAAAAAAAAATAATGAATTTGTATTGGTTTGCAATGGCATGGTACAGGCTGAAATAATGCACTTGTGAGACTAGACCTACATAGAAAATGAAAGGTCTCACTGAAGGAAAATGTAGGCATTCGTTATGACACCATGGTCCCTGCAGTGACAAAGACCCAGAACTATGCTAGCAGCTTCAGCCTTGACTTTGCAGTGAAGATGCATCTTCGGGACCTCATGATCATCGTTGCATAATTCCTGATGTCCATTTAGGATGGGATGCTGATTTCTTCTGAAGTGCTTCAGTTGTTCCTTAACTGAATGGTCCGGATGGTTGACCTGTACACTGGTTAGAGTTTTGGACACAGGTGTGCTGTTTATGGATAATTGGTATGCTGTAAAGTTCCCAGAAGATCTTAACATTTTGGCAATGCGTGTCAAAAGGCAGAGCCTGTGATGGCGTTGAGTTGCTTCATTAGCCCTTCCAAACTTGCCATTTGTTCGCTCAAGTCATCCTGTTCATATACCTGGAAAGAGAATGAAAACAGAGTCAGGGGGAGGTCTTGGTAGGCTCCTTCCAAGAAGGATCCACTTAATATCTGGCTGTAAGTTGGGCCACTTACGATTCTTCAGTTTGACATAGGGACCAATAGGTAGAGTAGCTCTCAGAATATTCTAACTGAATGAACTAGTAATAGGAAATGAGCTACCAATAAACTATTGAATACTGCTTCCCTGTAATCTATATCTTTAATAGTAATAAAAGCTTCACTGTTAAAAATGTACTATTTTAAGTCATATTCTTCGAATGGCTAGCTTTGTAGTACTGAACAAGTTAAGAAATTTCTCTGATGTTTAGTTTTACTTGTCTGTGACATGATGATACCTATTTTATAGTTTATTCTGAGCATCCCATGACATGCTTCCTGTATGTTACAATCTCTGACCTGTGATTCATATTAATACAGCAGCTCCTTTTCATTTTGACAGGCTATCTATATAAAGGTAGCTAAAGAGTATCTAAAGATCAACATCACTATTTTTTAATAACATGACATAGAATTTAAGTTTTGCATGGCAACTTGATGATTTCTTGACTGATAAGAAGTGTGTATATTATAACTTTAGCTTGTGAGTGGAAACAAAGTTTATGTCCAAAGCCAGGGTGCTTGGCATAAGTGTGAAGGAATGCGTGCAGTGTGATATAAATTCTCTTAGTGTAAACTAAGAGGCTTACTTCCACAACTCTTACTGAATGGATCACCTTTCGTTTACTGTCAGTCCCTTGCTTGATCTTATTTGTGAGTTCCAGGATTTCTAATTATCCTACTTATCTAATATATTAATTTACTGGTTTTAGAAGTTTTGATTTAATTAAAGAAATGATTTGAACATTTATATACTTGCTGTTTTTAGTTAGTCTTTTATTTGTCAAATGGGAATATGTCCAATACTTCAGTGCTGCATGCTGGTAAATAATCAGTAAGTAACAATTCTCTCCCTTTCCCCTTGCTTAAATATAGTTTGTTTTAATAAATATTAGCATGAATGAAATTCTGGATTATTTTCAACCATCCCTTTTAATTAGTTATATGATTGAAATAATGTTCCAAATCATGATTTGTACTCTATATAGCCAATATACATTACTTAATACCATGGTCAGAGAGCTCTCTAATCCTGCTAAGTCAATGTCCATCATACCAAGAGACCTTCAGAAGAATTTGTTCTACAGGATCCTCAGAAGACTTGTCATCCACAGAATAATATTCAAGATACATGGTCACATCGCATAAAATAAGTGAAATTGGGAAATGATTATTTGATCAGTCACTTTTGTCTGACCATCATTTCATCAAATTCTTGAAAAACGGTTAGTCTAAAATCAAATGTGTTTCATATATGAGACACATACCTAATTCTGAATGCATAATCTAAAAACAGAAGGAAAATACCTTGTTGACATTAGCTTTATATTTACTAGATGTTAATATTTTGGAAAAATTGGATTAAACAAAAGACAACATTAAATTAAATTTTATTAATTTTTATATTTTTAATGTGGCATGAAGAAAATTTAAAATTTATACAGGGTGTCACGTTATTACTTTACAGGAAGCTGTTGATCTAAATGTGTCCAGTTTCTGCTTTTCCTTTCATGTACATTTCTTACTGCTTTTAATGCTCTGTACTTTGCTTTGGCTATATTCAGTCAACCTTCAGTGTAAATCAGGCCATTTGACATTAGAATCAGAGCTTCTCATATAAGAAGCACTTTGTAAATTTAGTATCTTAACCTAATTTTAGATATGTCCACAAATCCTGTGACTAGACATATATTGAAATAAATCGTTGTATTCTGACAAGAGAGCAGTAAGTGTCTTGAAATTTTAATCTTGTAGAAGGTGTGTAAAGCATGTAATGTCCTCCTGCTGAATATTCAGAAAAAGGTACACATTACTAATTTCCTTTGTTTTTATGTTGTTATATTACTTCATGGTTCAAAATGTTTGGTTATGTTTAAATTTTTAAAAAGTCATGAAAAATGAATATTTGTTATTTAAATAAAATAATCTTTTCTTTTTGACAATCAAATTTCTGATGGAAATAATTTTAGCCAAGAAAATCGGTAGTTTCATAGATTTATCAAGGACTGAATAGTTGTGCTTTTAGCTTGGGTATTATTAAAGTTTTTATCATTGTAACATTTGGAAACTTGGTGTAGTTCTCAGTGCGTGAGGTTGCAGAAATTAGTTGATAGCAGCAAATTTTCTTCTACAATCCATGCTTGAAGAAAACCCACCAAGTTAATAAGATAGAAATATAGCTTTTTTTTTTCATGTTTTTCCCTTTGTGCTTCTTGGTAGTCAAGGTATCTGATATGTTAATTCTATGAAAGTGCTATGAAATGGTTGCTCTTGAACACTACTCAGAAGGACAGCAACATTCTAAACATCGGCCTGTAGGTAGCCTCATTTCAGTATGTCATAGTACACTTTTGATGGCAAAGGTTTTTTAATTTTTCCGCTTAGAACAGAAAATCTCCCTTCCTTTACTAATGAACCTTTCTTCTTATTTTCATAATGTACTTTTAATAAGCTTACATGCCAGTGTTAATTCCAAATGCTTGTTCATATAAGCTTAGTTTTGTCTAACTGTCGCCTTACCTTCTCCACTCCTCGGTCCTCTGGTCCCCATTACCTGCTTAACACCTGAACGACTGCCCCCTTCATGTGACTGTGTTATACAGGCCTCCTGATTTTCTATCTTGGGTTGAAGGATTGGAGGTTTCCAGATAATGTTTCCAGGAAGCCGTTCTTTGGGTTAGAGCTTTCTCTACCTCACTTCTTTTGCCCCACTTCCTTTAAGCTTGAATAATTCTGTTCCTAATATCCCTCATCTCTGTAATTTTTCTTTCCTCAAACACTGTTTTCATTTCTTCATTTTGTATCTTTTTCTGAATGGTGTGTGTGTGTGTGAAAAATCTCTTAGAATATAGCTTTCAGTTAAATATTAGTTAAATAATGAACACATAGTATTGTTTATAATATTCAAGATATTTCATAGTAATCACAGGGTGTGTATATGTGTGTGTATGCACACACATTTATGAACACACACACATGTATATATAAACATTAGTTAAAATTCTTTTACATAAGGTTGCCGTTAAGTATAAATACATCTTTAATTTAAACTCTGGGTATATATCCTTTTTCTCTTCACATTCAAGTATAAGCAAGGTGTGAGAACAATGTCCCCATATAATGATGAGTGCTGACTGCCTTAGATCCCATCGAACAGAGTAATTGTGATCAAAGCTTCTTACACTGGCTGGATCCTCTGTTGGCTTGTGACTCTCCTCAGACACTTCAGGGCTGTTGGTACAGATACAGGAAGCAAAGGGGATCTTGCCTTTCCGGCCAGCCAAGGGAGGCTGTTTTAACATGAGTCTTGGGAAGGGTAGGTCCTGGAATAGAAAACACAGGGTGATGAAAGTAATGCATAAAACATTCAAGGAAAAATCTCTGCTGTGTAGACCAAATCCAGCAGGCTGCCCTTGACTTTAGCGTGTCACTCATTCTATGTGTGGCGATTGATTTTGACACTCAGAATGCAGCCATTTTATTTCTCCTCAATGGAAGAAGATTGTGTGAAGGCCTTGCTGAATGAAGCTCCATGAGTCATAACTAACTTCAAATGGATTCCAAAATCAGGCAGGGAGCTCCTCTTTTCGCATCACAACCTACAGAGTATCACATGAGCTCATTGTCTGCTAAGCCTCTGGTTTAGGTTGCAAAGGTCTGTACAATAACTCATAAATACGCTCTAAGTTGTATACAAGACAAAGACACGTGAGCCTACAAGAAATACTTTCTTGCTCTATAAGGAAATAGTAGATATTTCAGTAAAAATTTGTGCATGGATAAACTGCAAGTATTTTATTATTAATTATCTTTTGAACAAAACTGAATCAATTTTGATCTGATTAGAATAAACTGTCAAAACTTATTTTAATATTCAGCAAAACCATGCAAAACTATGAAGTCTGTTGGATGACATTTTTTCTGTACTACAAAAAAGAATTAATTGGTTTGGTTTTTTTTTAACCTACATTAATTGTTTTGGAATGTACTTTAAAAATTCTGCTTATCATCTAGCAAATATTTCTGCTTCGTTTTGGTTAACTTGCAATAAATATTTATAAGGATTTATTGAATTAGCCAGCACATCTCACAGGACTAAAGAGTCATGTCTACTGAGCATTGAAACCAAGAGTTCTAACACAAAAGTTATGGAGTATCAGGGAAGCTAGACCTGTGAAGTTTCGCCACCATGGCTGCTGGTTAACATAAGCCCTGCACAAGGACAACAGCAACAGCCATGCAAACGTGGAAGAGACCAAGCTCATGAGACCTCAGCCTCAGATGAAGAGCTAGAGGCACCTAAAGAATGCTGAGAGTTGGAGGAAAGCTATATTATGCAGACTGTGCAAGGTATATTTATATATTTAGGGCACATGTCGACAAGCATGTGCCGACACACACAGACATGCACACACTCAAACACAAACACATAAACACATATATATCCATCAAAGGGGGTACATGGGAGGGCTTGGAGGGAGGAAGGGGAAAGGAGAAAATGATGTTCTTAAAATCTCAAAAGCTAAAAAGAAAAACCTATATAAAAATTTAAAAGAAGGAATAAAAATTTACCTCTGCTATATTCTATCAAAAGTAATGACACTTTGGTTCTTCATTTACTGATCTTAGTGGGGTACTATAGTCTTTGAATCAGACTCCTATTTCAATAAACTACCTGGATTAATGCACTAACTGTATTAAAGCATAGCTGGTTAGAAAAAAAATCACTTGTTTATATGAAACAATGTAAATAGTCTAAAAAGTCACTAATCTTCTAATATTTTAATATGAACCTATTTTTCCTCTGTCATGACCTAAACATACAATTCTTTCTCAATATCTTTTTGATTACCAATCACCAGAGATCAAAGTATGTAAAAGACACAGAAATCCTGCACACTCAGCTATCCCTAGTTACACAATCTCTTGATTGTCTGACCCTTTCCTGGCTTGTTAATCTGGAAAATGATAATGATAATAATGATTTATAAGGATTCAATGAGATTACAGATTGAAATTGGTTGAAGCCTGGGGAATTGCTCAGTCTATAATTATCTAAATTTGAATCATGAATTCCTGAGTCTGAACCCAGGAACACATGTAAACCATATGGTTGATATAGCGTGTACTTGCAGTTCCAGTGCTGGTGAGGCAGAGTCAGTGTGTGTTCCACTGTACAGTTAGCCTAGTTTACTTAGTAAGCAAACTTCAGGCTAGTGAGAAATCCTCTTTCAAAACAGAGAGATAGACTATGTCTGATGTGTGTGAATCTGACATTTTCCTCTGGCCTCCACAGCACACACACAACACACACACACAACACACACACACACACACTGCCACACACAAATCCTATAAAGAACTAGTTATTGATATTCCCTTAGTAAAATAATCCTAAGTATCTTTTTCTGAGTTCTAATGTGATGTTGTAAAGACTGGAGAAAATCAAGTAACCTCAAATTTCCACATTTCGGCAAACAGTTCTCCCAAATTATATATGATTGCCATGGAAAATGAAGGTTTCTTAACTCAAAAATTGTTTTATCTTATCCAGACAAGTGTTTTCAGGAAACCACACAAATGAACCTTAATGGAGTTCAATACCTGTATGTAGCTTAAGGATTGAATGTTTTCCTTTGTGTATGAATGACATAAGTGAGTTGTTAGGTCAATGAATGAGTTTAGCATTGACTTCATCTATTGCTATTACAATGTTCCTTAAATATAAACACAAAGTTGTCATAATCTTCATAACTATTTCTTCTGTTATAGCCTATCATATAAAGATACATAATCTTAAGTGGGGACATCCTATAAAAATATACAATTTGAGGGCTGATGAGATGGCTTAGCAAAGAAAAATGCCTTCTGTGCAACCTGATTCCTTGAGCTTCAATCCCCAGAACCTATGGTATGTGTGAGTGTGTGTATACATGTGCATATGTCACATGTGCTACATGTGCATGTACATGTGCATGTGTGATGTCTATTAGTGAATCAACTTTAGAAAATTGTTCTCTGGCCTCCACAATCATGTTCTTATGGCAGGTGTGCCTGCACTTTTATATACATACCACACACTCAACAACATAACAACAAACTTGTAAAAGTTGCAATTTGAATTAGTCCTTAATAAGAAGAGTTAAGTTGCTGGGATAAAACAAATCTACTATTCAAAATTTTAAATAGTTGACATAGTCATTTTGGGTTTATCATTATAAATAAGTTTTACTATCATTATTCTCCAATCAAATGATAGTCAAATTTCCATTTTTTCATAGTTTGTACTGTTAGCTTGTCTTCAGATATGAACAAACCATATGCATATTGCATTTATCTCTATCTTTACTCTTTAGCCTGTGACTATATGATGGTATTCTTGGCATGATCTTATTTACAAATGGAGACATTAAAAACCTGTTATCTGAATTGTCAATTGGATTTTCATGTGATACTGACATCTAATTTGTATCAATATTTTACATTATTTGGTTGGAGACATTCGTTATGGTTTGATTAATTGCCTAGTAAACGTAGGGTACTTGGTTCAATTAATAGCACTGATGTAAATAGATAGACAGACTTATAAAATATGGATACTAATAAAAGTATTTAGATGGAGATATACACTTGGCAAAAAATTTTTATACTTAAAACTTCACAAAATAACCATGGTATGGTGGTATGCATTACTCTGATCAAAGCAAATTGAAGACTGAATAAGAGAGATTTATATGTTCAAAGCCAACCTGGCTATATAGCATGGTTCTGTCTCAAGCAACATGTACTCTACCCTTTCTTTCCAGGTTTATACACAGAAGACCTAAGGACTCTGCTATCCAAACATGAAACAGACAAACAAAGAACAGAATGAATAAAAATCCAAAGCAAATTAAGAGTTCAAAACCAGACTACTGTTGAAGTTGAGAAAGAATGCATCTGTTGAATTCCTGCTTTGATCTACATTCTCTGAGCTGTGTTCATTTATCCTCCTAGAAAGGTTTCCAGGGTCTGAGTAAATTCCAGTTTAGCGTTTATTCCTGCAAAAGCAGTAACCTCACCATTAGGGAACTTTTTATGTCTTGATACCTTGGTACATCTCATGCATCTTGATGACTCTTCTTTCTATGTACTTAGTTGTACCAATTTGTCTGTTTGTCATCTACGCTTCCTAGATGATAAAACAAGAGATTTACTCCTATTTTTAAGGTTTTCCATGTGTTTTAAATAAACTTTAAGTCTGTGAACTTTACTAGATACATGCAATATACCAGAACACACTGAAAATCAGCTGTCTTAAATGTAGGTATTTGTAAAGAAAATGTAAATCTATCCATCAGAGAAATGAAAGGGCTTAGTTTATCATGGAAGAAATTGTAGCAGGGCCAGTACTTTTCTTCTTTTTCTTCTTCTTCTTCTTTTTTTTTTTTTGCAAGAAGAAACATACATAATAATATTCTTTTAGAATTTACCAGATCATCATTCCTATCATCCTTAATATTTATCTTAGTACATTTTGGAAGCTTTGTATGTGGAGAAAATATGATGCTTAGGCATGGCTTACCATTATTGCTATAGAGAGACTCTTAGATACATTTTCTACCTAACACATGGCCAGATGCTTGATGTAATAAATACCATTTGCCATATTAATATATTATACTACAACACAGGTGTGCAGAGTTATCTTAATTCATACACATTAAAAAAGAAAGATCATTATGATAAGTGATTTTCTCTAATGAGGAGGTGTCAATTATTCATTCTTTCAGAATGTACTAACTCTTATGCAATAACAATACAAAGTGACCTTTGCACAAGGGCTCTAAGAAAACTTGGATCCAGACCACAGGGAGTGTGTAACTCTCAACAGACTTCCTTTTCTGAAAAACTACCACAGCTTCACAAATGTTCAGAACTCTGGGATGTCTTAGGGCCTGGATTCCATCTGACCTTCTTTTTAGTTTTGCTAAAAGGAATCTGAGGTCCATAGAAACCAAAACATGGGGGTAGAACTAATCTTTACAAAATTCACATAAGCAAAGAATTCGAGCAGTTTCCCAGCTTATTGACAGACTTCGACAGATGCTATCAGTGGCTTTGCATGCTTTTTCTTTCCATATGATAAGGAAGAATTTTATATATATATATATATATATATATAATATATATATATATATTAATTTCCCAGGAAGAATTTACTAACAGCCAATTAGACAATATTGACATCAAAACTACTCTTAAGTAAAAGGCAAACAATTCATATGGTCTGAAGAGAAACCAGAGATCACAGCACTCGAGAGAGCCAGAGCCAGCCCTTCACCTCGCCTGGGAAGCACAGTAGAGCTGGCCCTCGTGGGGGGGGGGACTCAAGTGAGCTGTCCTCAAGTGCATGAACACAGGAGGCCATCCAGGGAAACAGTAGAGCTGATTCGGGTGGTGAAGTCATGGGTGAGCCAGCTCCAAGGGTGTGAGAGCAGAAGAGCTGCCCCTGTTTCCTGCCAATGGTGGCATCTCGTGGCCTAGTCAAAGCAGTGCTAGAGACCTCTGCCCTGGTGGCTAGGGTTCTGGAGAGCAGGCAGGACAAAGAGCTCATTTATCACCTAGGTCGAGATCCATGGCTTTGAGTTGGCCAACCCCAAAATCTACATCATCTGTGAACTATGAAAGGGCTCATCCTGCTGTGATCTCCACAACACAGGGCAACAAAAGGAAAATCAAGAGTCCTGGTGGAGGATCCAATGATGGTGTGACAGAAGCCAGGGACTTCGAACCAGGCCAATGACTCAATGATCATTTGTATGTAAAGATGTGCTGACAAAAAAATATACTGTGGGGCACACTTTGGCACACTACAGATTCCACAATGAGATGATTTCTATACTTTGTCTTACTTTGTTTGTTTGTTTAGTGTGTGTGTGTGTGTGTGTCTGTTTGTGGTTGTTGTGTGTGTTAATTTTGTTTTCTATTGGGAAGGAGACTGCCAGTGTGGAGGGATGATATGAGGCAGTGGGGTGATGAATGGGACTGGGGTGCATGATGAGAAACGCACAAAGAATTAATAAAAAAAAAAAATCAACAAACCAACCCCTACTCTTTAGCAACAGGAGATATTGAAAATCAGAGATTCCTATGAACGCTTCTGTTCTGGGAAGCTGACCCCATCCTCCTGAGTGTGTGCTAATTCTGTGCCTGTGCTCTACATCTATGTGTACAGCTTTAAATTTGCTGCTTTGAACATCAGCTATTTTAAGTTGGACACTAGAAGTCTGAGTTCCTAAAAGCTTACCAAGCTGTGCTTTACCCTTTTTGAAAATATTTGACATTCACTGAGCAATTACTTTCTGATTTGATTGTCCAGTTTGTATCCCTAGTCATCTATGGGGCTGCAAGTCAGAAATGATTCTTTACTGTGTATCTTACGAGTTACTCATTGCCTTCCCCAAGGGCAACATTCTGATTACATCTTCCACTGCATAGAAACCAAACATACATCTTTATATAAAATAACTAGTCTTGTGCCACGTACCATTTTGAAGTGAAACAGGAGTGCAATCCTCTGGCATTTACGTTAGTGAGTGGAGCCTGGGGACTTTGCCTAAACTAAAGACATTTCACAGAGAGCCGTTCTGCTGCCTCTCACCTGCTGATGTACTGCTGCTGTAGGACCGGAGCTCATTTCTCTATGTTACAATTTCCAGGATTTCATCTGCAGACAAGGCTTTGGTATATACCTTGTAAACACTGCCTGGCTTTCTCTACATGTCTGTCAGGTTAGTTGTATAGAATGGTCACCAGTGGACCTTCAGAGTACTCCTGAAAGGTTGAATTTGCAGTCGTACTATTTGGTATGGAATGGAAGCCCAAGATCTTGCTTGGTCATCCTGTTCACCCTCTTTAAAACATCTCTCATCGCATAAATGATGTAATGCTAACCTCTGAGTCTTTTTGTAGACACAGAAATGCATCTAAAGGACATACAGGTTCATCTGGGGGAAAGAGATTAATCCACACAAGTAGCAAGGGCCTGCCATTTCTATAATACTCTCGAGTATTATAATTCACTAAGATGTGTGTAATTCCTGAAAATGTTATTATCAAAATCCTATAATAACCTGTCCTGTAAATGAAAAAGTCCTATAGGCATTTTAAGGGTTCTTAGGATATTGAAGAATTTTCATACACAATCTTGCCCAAGCAATCTATCTTCCGTATAATCTAATAGAAAAAGTTTTTTATGGGATTGAGGCAGAAAGCCTCAAGTAGGTTTTGAGCAGGCTACGATCCTTATGACAGGCTAAACAGCAGTGTGCCTCACTAGTATAATGTCCCTTCCTGTTTCAAGTCATCAGGGTGCAGAAGGCTATAGCTAGGGGCTACAGCAAGAACAAACAATTCTAATAGGATTTTGGCCTCAGTCAAGGAAAGGAGCAGAAGTTCCATGCACAGCACCAGAACAGCAACTCTGAGTAGTATATAAAACATTGTAACAAGTGGAATCCTTACCTCACTCTACCTCGGTAACTATAACAACAGCTAACTGACAAGTGTCCAGATTGAAGGCCTTCTGGCTAAGACTCTTTACAGTGTAGCATACAATAAAAGTCTACAAGGGTGGCATGCATACTTACAACAATGATGTGTGAAGTCTTCAAGCCCCATCACCTATGTCACACAGGCTGTCTTAGGATAAGAGTGCTTTAAATCCACTGAGCATCCCCAGTAATTGAAACAATAGTTATGTCAGATAAAAAAGCAGAAGGGATATCATGCCTGATACAAAGATGGTACTAGGTATGCCAAACAAAATTGTAAGCTATAGTAATACAAATGAACAGAGATGTCATGTGGCTGGAAATAGTTTCCAATGCACTGAGTTAAGAGCAATGTGGATGGTAATTGCTCATTAGACATGGCCAATGATAATCTGTCTTGATAGGCTGAATTTAAAAGTTTCACTTCATAGATGGCTCAAACAAAAGGAGTTTTGGCAATGCTGGGCTGCCCCCTGTGGGGACAAGAAATGTATAAAGTAATATATAATAGAGTTCAACTTGAATTAGAAACTCTGGTAGTTTTCCATGTGGCAGACCATAGCCCATTAGGTTTCTCTGGAAATCAGGAATCAGATGTTCTTATAAAAGTATGGACCATTTCCTCTCAGCTATCCTTGGAAGCTTCCTACTGGATACAAATAATGTCTAGTCATAGGATAACCAATATGTGTTGGAGAATAAGTAAGGCTATTGGTGTTTCTGTTAAATATTTATTATTTTGCATACTGCCAAAACATGCTCCCTTTTCCTATTATGACACTGACAAATTGATTCCTTGATTGGAAATGTACACAAATCAACTTATCTCATGAGAATTTCACAGGTTAGACTTTCTAGGGACTATGCCTGCCAGGGAGGGATACAAATATAGCCTCCCTATGTAGATACTACATACATATCTGTACAAAAAGTATAGAACATATAGGACAAGCATTTCTATACAAGAGAGTAACATGGGAAGCCAGCATTAAGGATCACATCCAGTGAACTGTTATGTATGGTAGCCATTTCACTAACATTGATGTAAAGAACTGAGATGCAGATAACCAAGTGTGATGACATTTCCACCTACTGTACAACCCTACTGGATCTGAGTTACTTTAATGTAAAAATGTGGTGTTAGAAACTAACCTGTCCTTTTCTTGAACCCCATGAGAGAAGACCCAAAGGAGAATCAGGATTCCTTGAGCACCCTTGCTCATGTTGCTGATTGTCAATCTTGCAAGTGCATTTCTAGTCTATCCTCTTTCTTTGCTTTGAATAAACTGTGCTACCAAACTTCATGTAAGACCTTAGATTAATCTCTGAAGAGTCTAGGAATCTGGAAACACTTGGCCCAGATACACAGAGTACAGTGGACATTTTGACAAACCAAAGGAAGATTTGGCCTACTCGTTTAAAGCATTGGCAGAAACAGTAATTAGTAGAAAAGAAATCATTTCATCAGTATGTTGAACTCTTGTTTCTCTTGTCTTGAGATGACAAGGCTCTTACTGTTTTTTTGGAGTATGCATTCACACTTTCAATGAAATTTCTATGGGTTCAATCAGAGCAATGTATCAAAGCAAAATAAAAAATAATGGTAAAAAGAAATCCTTCCACTGATCTGAGCTGCTAATTTAATATAATCTTAACCATATAGTTAACATGCTTTAAACTTTGTTCCAAATATAAGGAATGACTTTGGTTCTTTGAAGAGATTCCACCATTCACGTGTTCCATCAGGTCCCAGTAGTGCTACAGTTAAACAAGGAAGATGTTAAAACAGGCTTTTGAGGGACAGGTATCTATGCCATAAAACAGCCACATTAATTACCCTGTTAGCTTAATTTCTTTAACTTTTGATTTTCTCATATCTAGCAAAACCAAGTAATCTGTTCTTAGATTATAACCTATAAAATGATATGAAACTCTAATATAGCTATTTTGCCTGCATTTCATTTTATTTCTGTTTTTTAATAATTTGGCATTGTAAGAATTTATTTACTTTTATTTCATTTGCTGGTGAATACATTTTATTTTGTTTAAATTAACTTTTCACTCTCCTGTTTTTAATCCTTCCAGGGTTCCTTCCTAAACCCAAGACCTCTCAATTAATCTTTCTATTTAATGGCTTGCATTTCCTTGACATTTAGGAAGAATGTGACAAACATGGGGGCAGACATGTATCTCTAATCCCAGTACAGGAGTGACTAAGGCAGGAAGACTACTAACCATTCAAAGCCATTCTAGCCTACCAAGCATTGACTCAGTAAACAAAATACAAAAATAAAACCAAATTAGAAAACATTGGATAATACATTGATAAAAATATATTCCAACATGCATTTCTCATCAATTATAAAACTTGAACTTATAAGTGATAACAGATTTGCCCTTAAATTGATTCTTTATAGAAACATACTCTTTTCTAAAATCATTAATAAAAACCTACAACAATGCTTATGCTCATTTTTTGCTTTTTATTCTTCACACTATAAGTTAAGTAAAATAATGCAGTATTAAATTTCTATGAGTCTAAATGATCCATGGTTAATTGAAATGTTTCAATTTGCAAATGTTTCAGTTGAAGCCATAGCACAATTTTCTGTGCCTGGGGTGCATGCTGGAGAAGCACTTCAGGAGACCCTAGGTGCAACACCGGAAGCTGCTATGTTAAATAAATGCTTTTACATGGTTATACAACTAATTAAGTGAGTACCGCTTTGGTTTTAATGTTGTTTCCTCAGCAGGACCCACTAAGCAGGGAAATACAAATGATATTGGAGCTTTGCTGTGGGCCAGCAGTGTGCATCCAGGGAAGATGAAGAGCCTCAGCAGGCATTTACTGTTCTAAGCTTTATTTCCACAGTGTAGTTATTAAACATTTCATTTGCTCATTAGGTACATAATATATGACGGCCAGGTGCAGCCTCCTGCTAGCATCTTCTTGTGGAAGTTGCTCGCAAGTACAATACTTTCTATGTTGGGAATCGCCAAACTAGACTGCAGCAGGAATGAATTGCACAGACTCTCCTGGGGTGGATCAGAGGCTGCAGTGCATCCTAGGTCTGATCTTTAACTTTAATATTCTTCCCTATTTTTTTCCTGTAGCCATTTCTAGCTTCCATCCTTTCATTTTTCTGAATAAGATTGAAGAATAATTGATTTTCCTTTGTCTCACACCTATTCTAAAGTGGAAACAGAAATTGCCTCTTACTGTTTGGTTTTGATGTGAAATTTATTCTGATATGTACATATTTTAAAGTAATCAGTCTGCTTATGTCATCTGAGGATGATGAAGGTATTGTAAATTCTCCTGCACATCTCATATGAGAGGAGATTTGGCACTATGGGAGAAATGTGAACTATGTATGGGAAACTGTATATTCTTATTCTTTACTATTTTATGTTCACAAAATATTACAAAGAGAAACCAAGCAGCTATATTTGCTTGAATACAAGAGCCACAAGAGTCCCTTATAAGCAGTGGCCTAGTTTCAAACATGAAGTCTTTTGCGTTGGTTGCAAGTCATTTGACTACACAACACAGCAGCGTGGATTGCGTCGTAAGATTGATGAGCATTCAAAGGATACCTTAACTAAGGAAAGGCTTTTTTTCTTCGAATATTCCTATTTCTCTTCCATGATGGAAATACATAACAGAGGATGTGCTGACAAGGGGACTTGCCTCTCTACACTAAGTAAATTCTCCTAAGTAAAAGGAGCTATAACAAGCATGTATGTTTTCATATTGTAATATTGATGTAGTAAAGGTCACTGCTCAAGATCTTAACTTTGCATGTCATTAACATAGAGATCTCCAATTACGGAGACTGCGTTTATTAAGCCACTAGGAAAGGCCTGACTCTAGTAGAGTAAGTCCATAGTCATGTGGGAGGAGAGGAAACAGGCCTCCTAGTCATTCCTACCTCATTGTTCTAGATGGCCATAGCCTACTGGGTTTGCATTTGGTTATTAGTGCTTTATCTCTATTTTGTTTATGTTTTAGAACCCAGAGAGACTTAGGTCCTGGTGCCTCTGCTTGGAGGGTCAGAAACTATGATCCCCATACTTCCTCACATTTTCTTCGATGTTCCTTAAAATAGACTTTCAAAGCACACTTTAGTGTGTTGTCTTGGAGACAAGAAAAGAGAAGTTCAAAGAAGACAAGGGAATGCTTACATCTACTCAACTAGTCTCAGGGTTTAAGGATTTCTTCGTAGGAAAATATATCTTCTTTCATGGATGAAATTAAGTGTAAGAGTTAACCTAAAAATACATAACTAGAAATCATAGGTAACAAACCAGGAAGCCTTGGGGCAAGAGAGAGAGACTAAGAATGGGAGGCAGGAAGATGGCAGCATGGTGTTGGTGAGTCACAGGGCCAGTCAGAAGAAAGAACAGGAATAAATACTACAGAGTCCTGCTCTCTGCTCTCTTTGGTCACTGGAAATTCCAACAAGAGCATGACTCATGATAGAGTGGCGCTCTGTCACTGAAACCTTGCAGGTGCCCGCTTCTTTCTGTAGTCCAGCTAAATCTATTCTAGTATAACAGAGAAAACATCTTAGCATTAAAGGAAGGGAAAACTTTATAGAGTCAGTAAAACAGTTTGTGTGAGATGGTCTTTGTTGGAAAAATGCACATCAAAGTTGTTTGCACATGCTCATGCTTTAGTTGCATCCTTTCTTCCCTTTTAGGTACTTCCCTCCATTCCCACACCCCATCATTTTCCACTTTCTATCTACACACTAACTATGGGAAACCATAAGCCATATAGTCTTCCTTAAGACAGAAAAATGATCCAGTAATGCAACCAATGATGAATCAATCATAGCTCTCCAACTGCCTTGATGTATTTGAATTTTAATGATAAATGACAGAAGTGTGAGATGAGAGACTAAAAGATTTTTCTTTTGTGCCATTTCATCTACCTGTTTAAGTGATGCTTTGCTTCCTCACATAGCTCTCAAATAGAATGGTAATGCTTTGTTTTCCAGCTCCATCTTCCTCTGACTGAACAATGGACTAATAGTCCAATAAATTATTTAACTATTTTCCTGTGGTTATTTAGTTAAGCATCTAATAAAACACCTGGTAGTCTTAATGGAAACATACTTTTATGGCTAGTCTGTGGTCCCAACTTTCAGACTGGAATTTAAGTACAAAATTCACAAGGCAAATGAAGGGCTATGTAATAGTAACTGAAAAAACAAACAAACAAACAAACAAACAAACAAAAGCCAGAACACATAAACAAAAGACCCAGGTCTTCAAAATAGACTGGCAATCTTACTGGAATCATGAGTCTAAATATGATCCCAGGTATCTTTGAAACTGTAGAGTTCCTATATATAAGAGGTGTTTATTTTGCATTGTCTAATGGATAAGATTGAACCTAGGGAGGATATTAAAGATTTGAAAGGAGCTACACTTGTTAAACAGTCCTAGCATAAAATGTATGCAAGGAAATAATGACAAAGCACAGACAGGAAGGAAATCCTTAAGGATGGATCAATGTACAACCTGTTTGTGTCCTTGGGATTCGCCCAGTGCCTGACTCACTGAGAGCAGGGCTGATCCTGTGCTTTGATGGATGGCTCCCCATTTATAAAATCAAGGTGGAGAAAAACAGCAAGAAGCTGATGAGGCTGCAGAAAGTTTATACCAGCAATTACCCTTGCTTCTACATGAGAGGCTTCATAGAATAATCCAAGGAAATCAGCAAAATATCTTGAGATTTGGACTCACTTGAGCTACTTCATGCCCACCCCTTCTCTGGTACTTTTGTATGGTTACCAATTCAAAGTCACAAATATGCAGTTGATAAAAATAACAACAGAAACTCACTATCTTTCACTGGTCTTTTTAATGGCACTTAATTAGTCATCAGATCTAAAGACAGATGACTATTTCACAGGCCATTCATTGTTGAGGATAATATTTAAAATGGCAGCACCCAATCTGGCTTGTTTTTATGGGGTCGCCATGTTCCTGACTAGACAAGCCCTGAAGCCAAGAGTGGCGGTCTGCTCTCACTGCTGCTCAGCTCTGACCCTGCTCAGGACGGCCAGAAGCACTGACCCTGGCACCCATAAGATGCCAGCATGGAAGATGGCTCTGCCACAAAGCTTGACTGAACCCCAGACAATACTTGCCATCCTTGCGGTACCTGGTAGAAATGAGACTCAAAAGCTTAATTATTACCCAAAGCCTTATATATTTGGGAATGCTCAATTATCAAGATGCCACACAATTAGCGTTGTTACCCAATACCTATCCTTAGATATTATAACTACCTTAGACTGCTAGAGACACTTGCACATCCTCAGACATCTTCTCCTCCTCTCCTGTTCCTCTCTTCTTCCCTTTCTTCTCCTCTTCCTCCTCCCACATTAGCTCCTCCCAGATCACTCCACTGCAAACAGTAGCAGCAGCAGGAAACCATCCTGCTACAAGCCATTATTGTCTTTAAGGGGCTTGCCTTGACATTTTGGAGTTTATCGTTTTCTACAATGTCATATTGAGATTCTCCTCAGTTAGCTTAGGAAATATTCGGAGTTATTTGGTATATAAGAAACATTACTTTCTTCTACTCAAATAAATTATTTGATTTTTTTTCTAGTCATGTTGACGGTATTTGCAACAAGAACAAAAAAAAAATCACTTAATAATATATAGCCATTCTTATTTATTTATTTTGTACTTTGGTTAGGAAATGGTCAGTTTTGTTCTTCATGAAACATTTTTATTTATTATCTAATTTTTGTCTATGTTCTAGTGATAAAACTTCAGAAACATCAAAAATCTCAATTCATAGATAAATAACATTGCAACTTTATCAATATAATTTAATAAAATATTTTTTAAATGCAGAAACACATATATATCCATACTTTAGGCTCTTACAACTTTATTAACTGTATACTTGATATAGACTGTAATTGTATTACTAAATTATTTATAATAGCACACAGTAGATAATGCTCCTGGTAAATATTTCATGTGTAGTTTAAGATAATAATTTTTAACTTTCAAAATTCACATTACTGGGTGTACATTGGATTAATTCCCTTTCTAAAGAAAAACATATGACCATGGAGACTGTTTTGTTTTGTACTCTTGACTCACAAGATCTTGTTTTCTTAACACTGTGAAATAATTGATTTTAATTTGGTTTTATTGTTTAATGAAACACAACGAAGAACACACATAAACATACATATACACACAAACACTAATGAATTTGCATCATAACTATGTTTAGAATGTTATTTTCAGATTATACTGTGGTATTGGCACATTGACACATTATTAATCACTCCAATTTTATGTGTATTTATACCTAATTATATGTATTATTATTTAAAGGATACTAAAATTCCAATTGTATGATTATTATTTAATAGATACTATAATTATCACAGAACCTCTATTAGTCAATAATGTTTTTTTATATATTTTGAAAACAATCTCACCATTTGAATGCCAAAAGTTAATATAGAAATAACTGGTATAAGCTTTGCTTTTATCAACATTGAGCAGCTTTCTGTATTTTGTAAGTATTCACCCCAGGGGATGTTCTACACTTGCATGTTACGATTCTCTCAGCTACTTGGCTTTTGCCTTCCCTATACTATAGGGCTGTATGCATATCCTGTATATATACTCATGTCAGAAATAAACTTACAGTCTAGTAAATATTGAGGCTTTATGGGCATAGCTTCTGAAATTAGTAGGCAACAGAGTCTCACAGAAAACTCCATGATCCTCTAGCTATTAGAATATTTCCACCCACTTTTCCACAGTGTTCCTGGAGAGTTCCTACCTGGTTAATGAGAGTATGTTGGCAGGCCTAATATTGTTCAGGTCCTATTTGGGTAAATCAGCTGGTGAGGGTTCAAGTGTGCACTGGACATGCTATTTGCATAAGACTGCCTTCCACAATACTCTGCCTTATCGCCTGTCTCTCACATCCTGTCTACACCTTCTTCTATGATATCCCTTGAATCATAAAAGGGATGACATAGATTTCTTATTAATAAATAATCATATATCTCCATAATTTTGAGCAGCTATGAGTCTTTGAAGTTACCTCTGGTCATTGCAAAAAAAAAAGTTCATCTGATCAAAGTTGACTGTAGCACTAACCTCTGGGGATAAACATAATAATTTAGAAGGTATTCCTGTAGACACATCATGTCTGTTTGACAGAACAACCAATTGCTCCTAGCCTTTAATTTCCCCAACCTGGAGAAATCAATGGCTAAATTTATAATACCGGATATGAATCCATTCCTAAGGGATAGGTACCCAGTCCAATCATAATTTGATTGGTTATTGCTCTAAAAGAATGACCACTAAGCATCAGCACACATCTTGCATGTCAGATAAATCATGACTGTGAAGGGTCCACGTTAGACTGTTGAAGACTTTTCCTCTTCAGCAGCTTCCATAGAACTTTCTTTCTTTCTTTTTTTTTTTCAAGAGAAGGCTACACAGTTTTATTTTAAATTTCAAATCATAAAAGAACAAGTATTTAAATATTAAATTCTCAATACATGCCTGTTAATGTACTAAGGAATTTCATGCACTAGCCTCTCTGTCTTATAACAGTTCTACATGCTAGGCACTTTCTAATACTACAAGAGCTGATAGCAGGAAACACACTTCTAGCTCAGTTCCTGACGAATGTCCTATAATACCATGTAGTCTAGCATATAGTAGTTTTTGACTATAAGGTCTTAGCATGCACTAAACAGCAGTGACAATTTTCTGAATTGTTTTGAGAGCCTTGGCTGCTTTCCTGGAAACAGCTCATCGGGAGGCAGTTCACCCATGACACTGTACTTTCATGTAATCAACTATGGCTTCAGGGAATAGCTTTATCTATGCACACAGGGTACCTGCATTCAAACGCCTTTTGAAATGTTTAATTTTGAATTAGCTTACCATTTATCAGATTCCCTTATGGCTCTTTCATACATCTTTAGTTTGGTAAATAGTTTTCTAATAAGATTTTGTAAGAAATATTCCAAATTAAGGTATCTTTGCTTGAAGGAACTACTATTTTTATAATGGATATTTTCTTGAACTGCTCCTGTGTCTTGGTTTCTGGAAAATTATAGTAGCATTATTTTATCTCTTGGACTTCTTTTTATTCTACTGCAAAAACGGAGATTTGTCCTAAGTCACTTTTGAAAGTTGGATTTTTCCTTCAGGTTGTTTTCCTAAGAGCTGTCATGTTATTCTATCTGCTGAAATGCTCACTTTCTGAAGATGATTCTCGGAGCTACTACTTCAGCTGTGACTGTCCTCATGAATGCTACATCTCTCCCTACATATAGTGGATTCTCTCCTGGACACTCATACTATCTCCTCCTGCTCAGAGTTCTCTCTCCTCACAAGGCAACCTTTCTCACGACTTCCTTCTTTCTGCTAGTTTATAACAAGATCCCCGAAGACACACGGATCAAACAACAGTCACTTGAGTCTCATCTTCCTAACATCTAATTATTTACTATTCAAATATTTCTGCTCTTAAAAGATAAATCTTCCTCTGCCCTTTAAATGCATGGCATACTTAAAAAAAAAAAAAAACAACAACTCTGTTGGTTTGCTATTTGACGTTCCTTAATAACAACTCAGTTGTCATTTCTCACCTGCTGTCTTTTCCAATGTATAAACTCATTATACCCTGGGAATAACATTCTGAGGCAAGACTATTTTATCAATAAATGTTCAAATGTCCTCGCCAGACTTCCCTGATATAGTTTTGTGCTTGTCCAGCAATCTGGGAGTAGGATTTCAGTGACATCATCCAGAATGAGATTATGTTTTGCCAACTGTTTAGTGACAATGGTCAGTTGAAGTTCTTAGAGCTCTAGGTTCATATCAGGCAGAATGGAGTGGTTTACTTTACAGTTGCTGTGCAGTCAAAGGTATAGCATGTGCTTCTTGTTGCGTATAGCCAACAGAGAATTAACTACTAATGAGCATGTCTATATTACAAAATAATTTCTCTTTTTATACTGAGCTACCAGAATTGTCATTTAATAAGGATGGATTCTCTAAAAGTCTGGATGGTTGAATTTCAGTGTTTCCTGTTTGCATTACAAGTGGGAGTCAATGAAAAATTACAACCCATTTTTTAGTATCAGCCAAAGAGTAGGCCTCTTAAATCTATCCATGGTGAGTAACTAATGGGAAAAATATGCCACTATATGATGTGTAATAAACACTTCATAAGTCAGTATGTTCTTAGCACTTGGAATTCCCAAATATTTCTTTCTTTGTACAAAGATTGGAAGCCAGTTCTGAGTTTAGAAATGAATTCATCTTATCTTTAAGTTACTTTTTAAAAGCATCACCATGGAAACTTACATTATCATTCAAATAAGAAAATAAAACCTTTTATAAGTGAATAATTAGATGGGAGGAAGTGAGACTGTTTTTTGATCCCTGTACACATTGGGAAAGAATACCACAAATAAATGACTCACAAAATAAAATTCAATGACAATATAAACAGTTTGTCATGGAACCAAAGCTGATCAAAATATGGGGCATTTTTGTTATTGTCTTTTCTCTGCAAGTGCAGAAACTAGAATACCGTAGACTATCAGAAACATTTCAAAGGAAATAGAATTTTGGGCAATACACACTGAGAGAAGTATTTTTCCATTTATGCTTGTCTGAAGAATGAATAAGAGTAAGAACTTACAGTGGTATGTTCCATAATGACCATTTCCAGTAAGTCTGAAGATCCATTTCATTGACACAGTTAGGATTAATGCACTTTTTACTTTAGCATCTTGTAGGGTTTACTAAGCATTGTTATAATATTAGAGACTATCGAGAACATGTATTTCTGTGCCATTGAACGTTAGTTTTAGAAGATGTGCCAGAGGAATGAAATATTTCTTTAGTATCATTCAACACACAGGAGTAGTAAACCATTAAAATCTGGGCTTGGAGGCATGGAAGAATTAGAACAACTTACTGTTTGTCACCTGCAGGTTGGAAAGGACAGATTGGTAGGAAGCTGTCTCAGAGGTGGTACTGTCAGATGCTCCAAATGAAGCCTATATCTAATTATAGACATTTGAGTCAAAGAAATCAAAGATACTCCATCACAAAAAAATTCCCTGACATTAAAGTCATCAAGGGAATTTAGAAAAAAAATCACCTTTTAGCAATTTCCAGCTCTATTTCCCATGATGTACCACTGTTCCTCTGTAGTATGGAGTGTTTTACACATATGTACTCCCTTATTGTCAGCTGCTTTGAGTGCAGGGCATGCTGCTTTCTGAATTTAGAATCGGGGAACCAGTTAAAGGGTATGTGAAATCTGGATGACAGAGGAGGAATCAGGAAGAAAGAGAATGAATAAAGAATAAAGGAATAATAAAGAAGAAAAGAAAATAAAGGAGAAAAAAGAATAAAAGAAAGTGTAAAGGAAGAAAATATTTTAATTCTTAAGCAATTATTAAAGAAACAGGGATTTAAAAAAATATTTCTACCAAACTATTTTTATCACAAGCCCCCTTGAACACATATTTACTTCTTATATGTATTTTATATTCAATCATTGATTCTGATAACATCATTGGGAAATTATGTAATTTAATTTTCTTACTACTCACATAAACATTACTTTTAATTATCTCCTGTTTGCTTTGAATTTACTATCACTCTTTATAGGTTCAATTACACTCATTAACACCAAAAAAGCATTCTAATTTATTTTTTAGATCACATATGATATGCACCCATGTATGACACTGAGTGAACTGGAAGTTTTTGTTGAACCCTGAGTCATTATGCATATACATCAGTTAGTCTTGTGATAGATGCTCTTCACTTTACTATGGGAACCTGGAAAATTTGGAGACATTATGACCAAGTCCAAAATGACAAGCAACTTCCCAGCTTGCCACAGGAGATCATCTTCTGTAGAAAAATTCATATAGAAAAATTTAAATCTTGATTGTCCATCTTCAGTTAGACAATGAAATAAGAGACATTTTTGGGGATAGAACTTTTCAATAATATATATGTATATTAATCATATTAATGCTCTCATGAGTCACTGAAAATGTATATCATCTGGGGGGGTTATATGGAAAATGAAAACTTTAATTTTTCACAGTATCTTTGAGCAAGAGAAAGTGTTCGGTTCTTGGCCCTAGGCTATGGAAAGTTATCTTAACTATACGATTTTTGCAAACAAATCTTAAAAAACAAAATTAAAGAAGGGAAAACTGCATTCAGGCTGTAATATAGGGGAGAAGAATAATAAAAAATAAAAATAAAATAATTTAAAATCACTCACACATTAAATAAAAACAAACACACAAATAGGTACAAAACCACAGTCAAGAAAAGCAGACCTGGAAGATGCCGAGTCTATATGGGGTGTGATAAATAACAAAGGGCATGTGACCTCTAAGCTGTTACATATAATGAACATTATGAGACTCTAAGGAAACTATAAACACAGTTTATATAGCTCTGAGCCAGTGGGTACAAACCACATGCGTGTGTGTGATTGCACACACACACATGATGGGGGGGAGAAAAAGAGGAGGGAGAGAGGGAAGGAGGGAGAGAGAGGGAGGGGAGAGGGAAAGGGAGAGGGAGTGGGAGAGTATAAATTTCATTTCAAGTGACTTATCCAGATTGCTAGGCATTCCACAAACCTCTGGTTAGGAGTATATGCTCTGTTCTAAATTAAAATAATTCAAAGTTTAAAACTACAGAGGTGCAGCTGCCATATCACTTAGAGTTCCTTTGTAACATCAGGATGTTGGGGTCTTCTCTAGTTCCCCTAAATTGGAAACTGTATTGAAAAAGATTTGCATGTGATTCCCCAACACATGCAAGTTTAGACTTACTGCTACAGAAATATTCATGATAAATTTAGATTTCAACTGTATCTCATATCACATGAGAAATAGTTTAATATCATAGTACAATCATGTTGTTTGTGAATCATGAGGAATAGTCTCTCTAACATTAATACAGTACGTGTGAAATACCTTTTTTCATTTTAAATCATGTTGCTTTGAATCTCAATTCTGTAATCTTCTGTTTGATTATTTTCACTTGACAGCTAATGGAATTTGATCTGGATTATTTGAACGTAACATTTTATCAGTTATGAATCCGACAGGACATTTCAGGGATATGGCAACTCATACATAAGCAGTGGCAGATTTGTTCCGTCAAGATTTGCTCAGTGCCTTACATAAGGCCTTATGGAACTCATATGTTGCACAGAGACCACTATGCCTGTGAAGGCTATGACTTGTTTCAACAGAACCACTTCTATGTGAGGACTAGATACTGTAAAGTCAGTCATAGTCTAGAGGGTCAGCTATTCGTAATCATCACTGTTTTGAGTTGGTGGGCATTTTCAGTATTGCCATTGATATCCTGCAATATATATCGAAATATGGTAGTTCACAATGTAGTACATCTATGTTTGCCAGACACGTCTAAGTACTATTTTATTAAATAGTTATTAAAATATAGTTATTTAATATAAATATAAAATATAATTTTAAAATATTAAATCACATTCAACATACAAGTTTATTTAAATAAATATAAACTATTTATTAAATATTAAATACCACTGAATGAAGTGACAGAGTATCTATGTGATACTGGATCAGAAGTTTCTAAGTTAAAAGTTAAATACTATAATTTTATAAGCATAACTCATGTTAATATATTTTGATTTCCTAAAACTGTGCAGCAATGCCTTTCGAGGTTACAATTTATTTTATCTAGTTATGATAGGAAATTGAAGCACAAAGAATTTAAACGACATCCTTAATAGCCTACATAGGCAGTAGGGATACTGGGTCTCCTGTCAGAGGCTTGGGAGTTGGAGGTAATTGTTTGTTTTCCAGTCAGTACTTTTATTTAAACTTTGCCTCTGATAGATTAAGAGATATGGGTGAATAGAACAACTCTTCCTAGTCTTCCTAGGGCATCAACATCTTGCTGTGTTTTCCATACCAAGCAAGGTATTAGCTAGGTCTTGTTTGCCTTTCTCTGTTGAGAAACCAACTCTAGAGCATTTCAAAGATAAAACCAATACAGCTGTAATTTTAAGTGTAACAAGGAGGGGAACTAAAGTTAAGCCTGCAATACCTGATTTTAAAGCATCCTAGGTCCAATAAAAAAAGCATCCTAGGTTTGCATATTGTGGTTTGCAAAATGCATGCCTTATTAGGAAGTGATGACTCAACGACTGTGTAAATAGAAAGTTGCATACATCTTACCAAGTAAAAGAATCAGGGGTGTGAAAGAAAGATATTTAAGGCAGCAATTTAGAAAAGACATTGGAAAGTGCAGCTATTTCAGTCTCATTATTTCTATAAGCTGGCATGTACAATCATGTTGTAATACGCCTCTTACTTGAAATCAGTGGTTTGCTTATCACAGTAATTTACAGGCACACACACACATTTTAGAATCCCTTTTGCTATGAAAGACAAAAGACATGGTCCTTGAAAGCCTAAGCATTCTGGAAACAAGGACATCAATCCTCCTCAATGCCTAAGTTGAAAGTCAATGTTCACAAATTCACAAGATGTCTATTGTGGTAATACATTCTCTACAAGGTCCTACACGCCAGAAAATCTTTATAAAGTATCATTGAATCTGTCACCAATTTTACACAATTTTTACTATATTATATGTCTCATCATTATAACATTTTTGATAGTTGAATTTAATTCATTTTAACAGATAGTACTTTTGTTTATTTTCAGTGTTAGTTTTTGCATAATATGTATTCAACAGCCCATTAGTAGGAAGTTAGTATGGAAACCTTTCTCGACCTTTCCCGCACCTTCAAAGAAAGTTCTGGAATCTGATACTGACTGGTGAACTAAAATAATGATCTATCAACTACTTACATAGCTGGATTGTTGCCAATGATGTTTAGAATCTTTTAAGATTTGTGATTCTCTCCTCTCTCTCTCTCTCTCTCTCTCCCCGTGTGTGTGTGTGTGTGTGTGTGTGTTGTGTTGTGTGTGAGTGATGGCCATGTGTTCAGGTGCCCACAGAGGTCAGAAGAGAATACTAGACTCCTTGGAACAGGAATTTTAGGCCAGCATGAGCTTTGAACTTCTGAACTAGAGTTTGAAATCCTTAGTCAAACTAAAAGAGTTTCCATAGTTTTACTCTTTCTCAAATCAAAGGAAAAGGTCCTATACTCCATTCTTAAAGAAGATTATCTGATCTCACTCATGAGCAAAGTAGATGTCAGAGGAGAAACATCACTTCTGGTGGCACAATGGAGTTCACCAGCTTCCACTGACTGACCCTTTCTCCTGTTGAACACAGCTCCTGATATCTGCATTGGACTACACAGGGATCATAGCATGTCTGCTTATTTTCATAAAAGTAACTTAGTCAGTCAGTAGACGTTTCTGAACCTGTGGCATCACATTACTGTTTCCACTCTATATGAAGATTTGGGCTACTTGTAGCATAGGATGGAACTTGTTGAGATCATTTTACATTTTAGGACCAAATTGTTACAAATTTGGAAGCTGTTCATTTTATCTGTCTTTATCATCAATAAATATCTCATCAATCCTTTAACTCTCAAGTTTTCATACTTTCATTAGGCTTGAAATTGATGAAAGGTATTCAAATCTGGTGCCACTTTTTATAATTTGACTCCAACAAACTAAACAGTCAATTGAGTGTTCGTTGGATCTAAGAGTTTGAATGAAGATCTCAATATTAATGCCCAGCGTTCTGGAACGGTTATAAGGGTGCTCTGCTCCCCCCATGGTTGATTGCAATTACACTGCAGTTAAACATGAATTTGCTTAGTGGCACTCTTTATGAGTTATAAACACTTATAATATTTAAAGTAGTGAGTTTATTCATTTTCTCTAAGCTGACTTTTTAAAAAATATTTTGATTTAAAAGACATTTTACAAAAACCAATATAATGCACCCATGAGAATTTAAGCATGAGACCTATTTTGTTCATAAGATATGCAAAAGGATTGTTTACTTTGAAAATAACTGCTGCATATTCTTTCAACACTTTCTGTCACCCAGGGACTATGAAATCTCCAATATCCTCCAAGGACAACCTTCCTAACCTTACATGTTTTAAATGATCTCATTCACAAAGTTAACCAAGTTTTAAACACAGACCTCTCAATTGTCTCTTATGACTACTTACATAGAATTTTGATATTGTTTGCTTTAATTGTATCAAACTGACCATTAATTTCAGGTTTATATATGGTCTAAATAGTCTCAATAAAATATTTCTTCTTCTTTTTTTATATCAAGAAAACTTGATGAACGAGATTAAAAATTTGACTCAGGTATCACTTCCTTAAACCCCTCCAAGTAATTTTGTCATCCTGAATAGCTTTAGTTATGTGTGTACTGCTGTCTTAGTCTTCTGTCATACTCTTTCTCCAACAGTGTGCATAACATTACCATGTCTTAATTTCTATTTCCCTTCTTCATTTCTTTCTGGCCATCTCAATTTCCATACTAGACTTTAAAGGTCTTGTCATCAGGATACCAACAGATGCAAGGACCTGGCTTTCTGTCATACTGCAGCAGGACTACTGATAATTGGAATGGGTGAAGTTAGTATGAATGGCCATGGTTTCAGAGTTCTCTAGAAAGTTAGGATTCTTCCTATCAGTTCCTCTTCCTAGCTAAGAGCAACATGGATATTAAAACATCATTGTTTTAGTAACGGAACTAGGAAGCAGTAAGTATCTAGAACTGGCAAGATAGCGTTGCTCAGTGAGTTGTGTAAGTAAAGTTGGCTACTTAAGCTTGATCCCTGGATCCTACAGAAAGGTGAAGGAGATAATTCACTTCATGAATGTTGTCTGTTGACTTTCACATGTGTGCTTTGAATGGCACACATATCACTATATATCACAAAAATGTGATGCGCACACACTATTCACTCAAACTATGTTTTTTTTTTTTTTTTGAGACGGTCTCTTACCCTGCTATCACTAAACCAGTCAACTCAAAATTGTGCTATGCATAGCGCACACACCATTGGTCACACTCACACAATAATAAATAAATACATTATAAAAGCAATTATGCCAAAAGTAATCTAAATATCATCTTATCTGCTGCAATTTTTCCTTAGGAATATTTAGTATCTAGTATCAACTTGGAAAGGTCTTTGTAGTGGAAGGAAATCAACCTATGAATATCTCTGAAACTAACAAAAAGGAAAGAAAATACACATTTCTTATCAAGATTATTATAATTTTCTAAATTTTTGACGTCTGCTTTCAAACTCAATTGTTGAGCACAGGGAATGTCTTTAACATTTTCAACTCTCAGTTTTATTATCAATAGATGAGACATCAGACACACAGATCACTCATTAAATCTTCTCTGAAAACGATATTTCTGTTTTTAAAACAGTTACCAGACCTCTATCCTATTCACATGTCAGAACAGCAATTGACAGGAAATTAATATTTTCCAAAATAAACCCCAAGTAGGTTACAGGATGACAATTAATATTTATAGCTAAAAAAGTTGTCTCTACATTTTAATAAAGTATAATATAGGATAATTGGATTATATCAGATCAAATTTTATTTGTTAAACAAAATCAGTTATAAGTGAGGAACAGAAAATCTCAAGATGCTTGTTAAAAACACAGGTGGGACTTAACATGAAAGTAAATGTATTTACTGGGAGGTGGTTTAATTTTCCTGCCTACAGTTGATAGCACTGTTGGATCCAATAACACCAAATCCACATATAGTGGCTATTTAGTTGTGTGAGTGACTTCTGTGACTAACCCTAACAATGAAAGCTTCATAACACCTGCTCAAGTACATTTGATCTCCCAAAATCTCTGCCCATGACTGACTCTATCAGATTGAGACACTCAGGTAACATCCTTAATGAACACCCTCAATGGTGGTTTGAGAGTCTGGTGTTGAAATCCATTGTAGTAATTTATAAAAACACAGGTTATTGGCTGCTTTGTGATATAGCATATTTACTGAAATAGGGCCTGACCAAAAAATCATGTTACAAAGGGAATACATGATTTTCCAACCAGCCATAAAATATAAATTATATACCTTTTCTGTCCACTGTCATCCATATATAACTACACCTTGTTTTCAATCTGCAGTCAAAGTGAAGGACATGCCACATTGTGCAGGGGAAAAAAATCAAACTCAATTTGCTATACAATGAATTGTTTTTTGGTTTTGTCATGTCCACTGACATATCGATCATTCAGAGATTGAAAAGATCAGAATACACCAGGCTTTTATATAGATAAGTAAGTGAAAGCATTATAGGATTTCTTTTGTTTAACAAAGATGCAAGTGTTAGGAGACTCATACTATGAATACAACACAGTAAACATCAGTATTTGAGAAATCACATGGGATTTGCCCATAAAATGCTAGTTCCACAGGACACATGGGCTGCCGTTCTAACTTCATTTAAAATTGTAGAATGAATCTTCTCTGTACTGTGTGGAAGCATCACCTGTCAGTAAAAAGCTGATGGCCTATCAGCTGAAGCAGGAAATAGAAGGTGGGTGTTCTTGTAGAAAGAGATTGGAACTCCAAGAGTTAGACAGAGGCAGGAGATTTTCCTTGAACTCAGAGGAATTCAGATTCATGAAACTGAGGAGAGGTAATCAACAATGTGGCAGACACAGGGTTATATAAGTTATTAGCTAGTTGAAGAATGAGCCAAAACTTATGGGCTAGGCATTTATTTATAAATAATTAAGTCTCCTAGTCCTTATTCTGGGAACAAGGAGGCGGGTAGAAAAGCTTATAGCTACAAAAGTACTGCTGGTCGTTTCACAGCTAAGTTGAACTTCAGGAGGGAAACTACACATGAGTGCATGAACACACATCCCTGCACACACACACATGAATATATGCACACACATACACACAACCCCAACATACACACACCATACACTATCCATGCCCTCCTTTGGCCCTCTGTAAAATTTATATGACATTTATAATGTGACAAGCCCAACATTCCATCAAACATTTTCTATTTAACCTGAGAAGGAACTAAGTCAAATCGCTAATAGGTCACATCTGTGATTTTCAAGTGCAGTGACCGTTCTGTGGAATTTATAAGGCCAATACTGTTATTCAACCACCCTGGATATGAAACTGTAAGGTAGAGAATCACTTTATCACAAGATGAAATTTCAAAAGACACCATAAAGACCCTGGGTCTATTAAGCTAAATCTCTAACTTAGCATGTGGAGGGGAAAAACATGAAGGAATAACTATGTTTGCAGGTAGGCACAATTCCAGTCATTATGACAACAGACAGCATCTCTAATTACCACCCACCACAGCAAAGCTGCAAAATGCTCTGTGATCCTAGGGAGATTGTTACTCCATAATATGTATTGCCCTATTCCTCATATATAAAGCTGTTGCAAGCACAGCTCTGTAGTCTCAGTGGGAGACAAATTGAGGCTGGGACCCTTAACACTGCTCATGAAAAACCACATGCAGAAATCCTATCTAGGAGAGAAGCGCCTTCACTGATGCTAATCGCAAAGCTTTCAAAGCAGAAATCTTCTCATTTAGCATATTCTTTAAAAATTAGAGCAATGCCTCCCATTACCATATTCTAAAGTAATTATGTGCAGTAAGTAAAGACAAATTCATTACTAATTACACAGTCTTTTATTGTGAAATCCAGAGCAAAATTATTTGAGGTATTTTCTTTTCTAAGCTGACAACAGAATGACTTTACTTCATCAATCAGTTTGACTAAAGTAATGATTTTCTTGGAATTAAAATTTGTTGAAAGCTCTAAGTATTTCATCTTTTGGGCTAAGAAGCATGTAGTTAATGTCACCACTAATACATTTGTCAGTCTGCTAATTTTCTTTTTCTATTAGAATAAGTAAACAGCAGCCCTTTTAAAAAGCATAGTATCTACCATGTGTCAGGAGCAATGTAGGGAGACTTATTTGAAAATCATGAGGTAAGGCATTGTAAAATGTACAGGAGTTGCAGGCAGACAATGAAGGAGAAACATAAAAGGGAAAGGCATTTAATAATTCCAAAGTGAGGGTAGAGTACATTTCACAAACTATAAAGGGAAGATGGCATTTAAAGGAGAATTATGAAAAAAATCAAATCAAACTAAGAACTTAAGCCAGAAGGATCAGAAATTATGAAAGAAGATGTGGCTTCTGACAAGGAATTCAAACAAAATGGAAGCAATAGTCAAAAAATAAAAGGCTCATAGTGGACAATAGAGACGGAAGCAATGTGGCTTTGTTTGTATCGCATTCCATCAGCTGTTACCCACTTAGATATGGTTATTATTTATTGGAATATAGTCTGGGACAGTACAAGCTCCTGATTCTATTCCTAAGGACACAGTACAATCATTTAGGCTTCACTGTGCTAGAGTCTCTCTGATAATATTTTAATTATAAGACTATAATACCTGATTTTAAAATGCCAGTTCTCTATTCTACTATCAGTTCTACCAAAACTAAACATTCCTTTTAGTAAGTTTGTTATCTGAGAGCATCAGATTTCAGCTTGATTGCCATAACCCAGGTCCCAAATCAAGTGTCACTTCTACATTATTTTTTCCTTTCATTTAAAATAGCATTAAAAATTTATTTGGTAGGAATGTGTGGCAGAACAGACTGCCCATCCCATTGCTTGGAAGTCAAAGATGGGGAAGGAGGAAATGACTAGGGTCTCCCAGTAAAAATTATTATTATTATTATTTTGGCTTTGTGCTCAAGGAAATACTTTTACTTAAAAAGAAAAGAAATAATTTCTTCTGCCATATTTTGTATTTGAATGCCTCCAAAGTTTCTGGATGAAGGCTTGAACCCGACTGTGGTGATTTTGAGATAATAGAACTCTTAGAGATGTGTCTAGTGGGAGGTCTTCAGGTTATTGGGTCCATACACCCAAAGGGAACTAGAAGATCCTAGTCATTTCCTCTTTCCCCATCTTTGACTTCCAAGCAATGAGACGGGTGGTTTGTTCTGCCCTCCATTCCTACCACGACAGATATGCTGCTGCCTCACCACAGGATCAATCAGTCGTGAACTGGAACCTTCAAAACTAGAGTCCAAGAAAACATTTTTTGTTATTTTTAGTGAGATAATGATGGCATTCCTGACAGACACAGGCCAAGAAAATAACAAAATGTCATTGCAGTTTAGTTTCAAGATATTATATAATTAGTTATCTTTGGTATACAATATTAAGCTACTTTATTTTCCTTATTAAAATGTGAATGAAGATGACTTATGTGTGATAGTACTAAACTCCTCATTATTTTGGATATTTTATAATTTTCTTTTTATATTTTTGGGACATTTGACATAACAGTCTTTATATCTATTTTTCTCATTAAATAAGTTGAACATAAACTGATTGGCACCAATAAATTCCTAAAATATTAGAACCTATGTTTTCTGGTGGTAAAGTAGTAGGTGAAGAAGCATTGCCTATCAAATCCCTAGCTTGAATTATCCATAAGTTGCTTCAATTACCTATGTGTCAGTTCCCTGACTACTTCTAACCATCAATAACAAACATGAACACGATGGGCAGGCAATCCACACTGAAAACACACATGATATCTAGACCTTCTCTATGTCTCTTCTGTATTCAAGTATAATGATCATTGATTAGAACAGCACCTTGTTAAGTGTCATAGGTACCTACCTGGCTGTGACAAAAGCGGTGTGTAAGGGACTTTTGGTTCTATTGCACTCATAGGTGGAGGTAGCAAAGGATTAGCAAAGCTGCGGAGTGGATGAGTTGGCCGCACACAGGCTGTGGGGATGGTTCTGCTGGGTGCTTCTTCGCTGCTGGGATGTTCAGGCTGAGCTGGGGGTAGCATGGGTTGCTGTTGCGTGGTTGGTCCTTCACTCACAGCTGTAGTGGAAATAAGAAATCCAGATGTCATTCAAGATGAAGCTTATTTCCCCCACCTTTCTAGAATCAGTCCAGGGATAGATGATGAGATTTGGCTATCTCTTTTTTGTTTTATGATTTATTCTTCAGCTCTTATGCATGTACAGAATACAATTAGCACAACCCCTTTCAACAGTAGAGACAGGTCTATTAGAACGTGGTGTGCCTCTCTGAAACACTGGCACAATATATTCATTCTAACTACATTGCCTGAACAGTCTGGACCCTGTAATCATAAGTGATGAAGTGAGAAAAATGAGTTATCTTTCCTTTTCTAAGTCGTAATGTCAGCGGAATTCAACTGGTTACAGCTGCATTACTATCTACCAGCCAATATGCCAATTTTGCTGTGATTTCAATATGCCATGTCAACTGTCAAACAAATCAGAGTTACAGGGTGCTCAGAGGCATTGCTAAAAAAATGATACAAATAATAACCACTATCATTATCTCTTATAACAAAATAGAAGCACATTGAGCTAAAAGTTATATGAGACATGATTTCACTGGAGCAAGTTGCCTGAACTCAGAGCTATATTTTTTTTTCCTCTTCGATAGCAAGCTTTGTAATTTTCAGGAAGATTACTGAATTGAAGAGACTTCCCATAGTCATTTGTGACAGCCTTGGGGCATCCGGACAGCTTTGTATATTAAAATGCACCTTTTCCCCTGGGGAACACAGTTGAGTGAGACTAAAATATTTTCAAGGCATTTTCTGTTGCTACAGACAGGGTGCCTCAACTTTAAATGTTCGTTCATATTCAAAGCCAAAAGGTCCAAGTTAAACTGCAGATAAAAAGAGCTGCCTACTAGGAGTAAGTGGTGTTGACACTATATGAGACTTTCTAGTTATTTATTTCTTAGGAAGAACTGTTTTGGCAAAAATGGGAAGATACAATATTGCTTTCATAATATCTCACTTTGTAAGGATAATTTTAAGGTGGGATTATTTCAAAATAATAAATTTAAAAGATGGTTTTGAGAGGATCCTGAGATCTCACTAAGGTCAGCAAAGGGCAGAGGAGATAGAGAAGCAGTCTGGTAATGCCAAAGAAACAGACTTGAAACGTAAAAAGATCAAGGTGTCCTATGAAAAATATGAGAAGTGACGCATCTTCCAGAGGTATTTTTATTCATCCTTTTTGCTTCAGATGGAGTCAGAGGTCTTCTGGATGAGAGAACAGCCTGTGAACTTCATCCTTTCGAGGTGGAGGTAGAAGATGCACAGTTGGCTGAGAAAATGATAGCAATCAGAACTCAAAATCTGACGAGACTTGGTCAGTCTTCAAACAGGGAACCCTTAAGTAAAACAGCCAACTGCCAAACCTCCCATGCAGGTCTTACAAGAAACTAAATTGCTCCCATGATCAAAAGGGGAGAGGAATGTGTTTGTATAGGATCAGATTGTGTCCTGGGTTACTTGAAAGTTTAATTTTACAAAAAGAGAAAATATTAGGTTTTTAACTTTGAACTTATGTTTAATCTGAAGAAGAAAGTCATCAAAATCTTATTTTCTAAATAATGATTTAATAATTTAGCTCTTTCTAAGCTGATGTGTTTCCACCTTAACTTTAGAGTGATGGATGAGTTGGCCCATCACTCCTGGTCCTTAAAGGAGGCACACTTTAAGGATGGTATCCTTGTTTGCACCTCCTTCACACCGAAAGAATTCATTTGAGAGCTAGATTGCAGGAAATAACTAGAATACTACAGGTCTTTAAAAAATGTCCCCAGAGAAGATTCTTAGAATGGTTCTGAGTAATGGGGTCATATAAAACACTAAATTATGAAGACAGGAAAATAAATGTCACATTTCTCTTCCTATAAGTTTGTATAAGTAATTATATCTGTGGAACATATACTGTAAATAAACCATATCTGTTCCTAGAACTCCTTCAGCATTGAAGAAACCATGGGAGGTTTTGAACGCCTACATTTTCTTTATTTCTTTTCCTTCCTTTAATTCTTTTCTTTCTCTTGTATTTGGACATGAACTCCTCATGATAAAATATCATTGTGTTTTCGAGTTTAATAAAATTTGCATACATCTTTCTTTAAGAATTTGAAATTCTGTCTCTTATTTTGGCAAAATCTTTGTATGTCATGTGAACATATAGATTGTAATGATTTTACTAAAAGTTGTGAGTTTGAGGTCCTAAAGAAACTCGGGACAATTGGCTAACTGAAGTGCCTACTCATATATCAAAGTGCATGCTGGCCTCCAGGCTCACTCAGTATCTGTGGCTCCTCTATATTCCTCTCACTACTGGACCCTTCCCCAGACCATGGGCTTCCCTTCTGCCAGGTTCTCATTGCTGTATAACCCTGCTGTTTCAGCCCTGTGCTCTCTTGTCCTTGTATCTCTGTTCTCCTCTCCTCCTCTCTTCCCCTGCTCCTCCTCCATACATTCTGCTGACCATGTTCAGTCTTCTACTTTCTCTCCATGCTCTGGATACTTCTGGCTCTTCTCTCCTTCATACATATAAGAAAAATCTTCCCTTCAACTTTCCCTCTGAGCATCATGCCCTCGCTTTACCCATTGAGGCCATTCTTAGTCACTTTTTCCCTCAGGCCATTCATTTTCATCAGCATCAATGAGAGCTAAAATTCTCTTTATTCCTGGTCCTGTCTCTCTAGCCTTCCCAGCTGTCTAGTATTATTCCCACCGGGATCACCATGATGTGGCCCTAACTAAGTGGACCATAGCCTTTGTTTAATTCATCCTTAGTCACTCTTAATGTGAAGCCTGACATTTGAGTAAGAAGGTCCATGTGTAGGAAAGATTAGAATACAATCCATAAGAGACAAGTTGTTTAAAACAATAGAGTGGATAAGAGTTTTCACAGTAATCCATATTTCTTGGATTTTAAGAAAATGCTTTGGCTGATATTTAAAGCAGCAAAATCCTCAAATAAACAGCCTAGGAGTTGCTCCATCAGAGAAAGGCTGCATTGTAGACGTGCCCATTTGGCCAGTTCAGACATCAGCTCCAGAACATCAATGTAAAACAAATTGTCTCAGTGGCTTGGCATTTATCTGTGTGAAGAGCTCCAAAAGCAAAGAAAAGCTCCCTTCACCCCCGGGATACAGCTTCCTTGCAATTCAGAGCAGAGTGAGAAGCAAATGGGTGTCGGCAAGGCACTCATTTTCAAATGATGAAATAGTCAGAATTCATTGTACAAATAGCACACAATTACACAGTAGAGTCAAATCTCAAGGTACTTTATAATAATTAATGTCAACATTCAAAACACTTGCTACAGAGTAACTGGCAGAAATACTGCAAAAATGGAAATGAGGATTTTTCTTCTATCTGAAAACTGCAGTGGTTGATAGAATTACAGCCCACCAACAGCACATAGCAGATACTGAGGCATGAACACCTCCCCTTGGAACCTATTTTACACATTAATCTTGGAAGGACAACATTATGAACTATTCCTCAGTAACCTAGTTCCTCACAGCCTGGGATGTTTAAAAGACACTCCTAGAAAAATGAATGAATCCTTTCACAGTGCTCCTGGTTTTTGTTTTTTTGTTTTTGTTTTTCTGGCACAAACTCCATTTGGTAGCCAACTTCCAGTTTGTGGGGGAACTGGAACAGAAAAACAGCATGGGCTAATCTGTGTAGTATCCTCACTGTGGCGATGACAAAATGGAAAGCTCTTATACCCCACTTTCGTAGACTTGTCTAATGGATGAGAAAAATGAGACACTGCATAGTTACGATGTGCAGAAAGAAACCTGCATCTAAGACTGCCTGTTTAGGAGATTGTCAATGTACAGGACTGATCTCCTGGGGCAGCAGCTTATAATAAACTGCAGTTTATTATAAGAGTGCTTCTGCAGTTATACAGGCGAGATTATTTGTCCATCAATCTGGAAATGTGTGGAATGCAAATGTTATTACTGGGCCTCCCGTTTCCTTACAGAAATCCTGCTTTGTTTATGACTTCAGAAACAATCAGGCTTTGGAGGCAGGGCTTTAGTATTTCCTGACTTAAGAATTTCCAGGTTTTTGAGATTACTATGGGGAAGTGGAATCTCCACACTTGGCCACATTAACTTTATCTTTTCCTGTATGACCTTCTTTGATCCTCAAGGACACTAATAAGGTAGTTCTACACAGAGCCATGGAGGGTTTTCTGCTTGAGGGAGAATGGGAGTGTTTAGTGTTCTACAGAGCCTGTAGAAGCCAATATCAAAGAGCTGGATGTTAGTGATCATTGACATCTACTTAGAGAATATTTTGCTTTCCAGAAAAGGGAACATTTATCTTTTCTTTTTCCAGGCAATTGCTTGAAGCACATTAGATGTTACTTCTTTTGAAGTGCATATATTTTGTTGAAAACAACTTGCTGAATGAATGAATGTATACATTTTAAAGCAAGGTATAAATCATGGCCAGGGATAGAATTTTCACTGTCTGGTAATTTGGATGAAGTTAAAAAATTATACAGGAGGAACTTACTAAGAAAGCATTGTTTACATAAGCATACAATTGTTCTGGGGTACAGTATATTATTTTTTATTATACTATAGAATTGCCCTCATTTGCTAAATCCTGTTGCTCCAGGACAAAAAAACTCTATTAAAGAGTGTAAATATTTTGAATGATTAACTAACTTTTAATATACTTTATTATTTTGTGTTTACAGAAAAACAGGTGGAAGGCACAGAATATTTTCATATAGGCCCTGGATTCACATTTCATTACCAAAATAGAATTGAGAAGAGGAGGTTTCCTTTAATCATAGACAAAAAAATTCTTAATATCAGCCTATTTCTTTTTCATTAAAATTAAATGCTTGAATAATTTATCCCAAGATCCAATAAGAGACAATTCCACATGCTATACTAACTCAAGAAGAAAAAAAAAATGAAAGGCTTGGGGCAGGTGAGATGAATTCATTTTTAGACCATGCTAACAAAAATTAAAAACAAAGGGAATAGTTGCTGAGAAGAAATACTTTCTAATAAGAGAAGCACTGAGCTTTGATTGATACCAGCCATGCCAGAAGGACCAGAGGAAAGCTATGTCACAGATGCCTCTTCAATGTCCCTTTAAAGTCCTAAGATACAGGTAGAGTACAGTGCTGTACAATGCCATCAAATGAAGGGAGTTCAGTTCAGGAACAAAGAAGGGACTTGTGGGCTAGGAGTTTTTTTTAAAGTAGACTCCCATGCATAGTTGTTGTGAGATTTAGAACTTTCTAGCTGTTGGGCTTCCAGCATGCCTCTCACCTTCCTCCTGTTCCTGTGATTTTGGAGTTTCCCCCTGCATCCCCTGAGATTTAGCACACAACTCTATTTTGTAGATGTGATGTGCAGCGAGAAAAGGGAAATGAATCTAATTCTCGCCTGGCAGATTTTTGATGCCTTTTAATTCTAACCTTGCTACATTTGGACGATTTATGATTTCTTAGAGCTGCCCCTGTTGAGTTGGGAAAAATATAGCTTACCTCACAAAGATATTTTATTGCTGTGCTATCATATCTATTACAAAACCTCCTCTTGCACATGAGCTGCTGAGTCACCTGTTCTTAACTAAGAGATGAAAGCCATAAAATCGATTTAAAGATGCTGTGCTCAAAGGAGGGGAGGGGAATCAAATGGCATGGGAGAAATCACCTCATGGATATGAACGCTTTCCTCCACTCTTGCTCTCTTTCTAATAAATGGCATTTTGAGCAGCCACTCCCTTCCAAGACTTGAAAAAATCCTGCTTAAGCAATTAAAAACCTGCCATGGATTCATCATGTATTTGTTCACTGGGACTAGGTAGAGATCTTTTAATTTAACTAACAAATACTAGATCAAATGTATTGAAAGGCAACCCTTGATATATAACTTCCTGGTTAGCAAGGTATTGTTTTGAAACATCTACTACTCCATTGTGTAATGGAGCCATATGTTCTTTATTGCCCACCAGACACATTTGTTTGTGGTATCTGCTGTGGAAAGAGTCTTATGGAATCGCTCTTACAGCCTGCTGCTAGGATCCAAATGTTAAATGTGCTGAGTAGGAGAATTCCTGTATGGGGGTCATAGGCAATGAGTCTTTCCAAAGAATAAGAAGATCAAAATGATACACAGAGTTGATCTTGCTGTTACTAACATTTGTCACAATATAATGGAAAGAAAAATACATTACACTGAGTTCGTCCTGCTCCAAACCCTCGGTCCACAGACAGTGTTGGGAATGGTACTGGCCGGAGAGTGAACTGTGGATGCGGGTATCCACATGTAGGAGATGGGAGGATTCCTGGATACTGGGCACTTTCTAGTGTTGGTACAGGGATGGCACTCACAACAGCTGCAAAGGAAAAAAACATTAGTTATTAAAAAAGATCTAAGTTTCCTCCTAGCAAACATTAAAGGAAATGAAAATGTGTTCAAAAGTTTAATATTCTCCATGGTATCACTGACATTCTCCTAATACTTTCTGGAAACTTCCTTCTTGCTGTAGAACAGAAAGTTTACTCTTACAACACCCCATTATGACACATCTTCTCTAGCTTGAGCGTTGCCATGGTTCTAAGAAAATAATTAAGTTACAGTAGAGGCACCTCAATACTACAGTATTTGTATTTCTGGTTTTTTGTTTCTGTCTTTCACCCAAGGAGAAACAAGGAATAAAAAATGTTAGGCTGTGACCAAATGAATGTGTTCTGGAAAGTGCACTTACGGGGGTGTTAGGAAATGTGATTTGATCTTGGAAATGAATGTATTGCTGTCAAGAGGCATAATGTAAACACACTCACAAGGGCATTCTCTGTATCCATAGTCAGGGTTTATCTTTAGGCAAAATCCTTGTAACACTCAAAGTTGTCCAGATGAGTGCACACTATAGAAATGTAACTGAATGTTACCTGAAAATACCAACAGTGCGGTTATTCTGACTGAAACCCACAGAAAAATACTTGTGGCATGTCTCGATGTTTAGACAATTTTGTTCAATTTCACTGTTCAAAGGTTTGTCAACCATATTATTTTTATGATATATTTATTATACTTATAGTAAACCTTAATATTTAATCATTGGATAATTACCTTATGAAACAGTAAGTATTTGGTAATCATTGATTACAAAACATGGACTTTATTTAAGCCAGCTATTGGAATGGTTAGGTTGGGTAGTAAATGAAAAATGAGGTAAATAGGAAGGACACGGCTGTCCTAGGTATGGTGGCAGAAAAGGTCTATCATAAAAGGGAAAGCATGTCCAGATCTAAAGACATCTAGGAAAGTCCAGAGTGGATAAACTCTGGGGGAAGGGGAGCCTAAAAGCCAGGTGAGTAAAGGGTAAATGGAAGTTTCTCCTTGGCCAGATAACCAAAATAGCTGGATTATTTAGGGAAGGACAACTGGGGAGAGCTGCCCTGCCAAGTCCCTGGGAAGGAGAAGTTTAGGGTAGTGGTAAACACAGATTAGGAGTGACAGATTAGGAGGACGTTTGTAACAGCTAGGGACTGAGGGATTCAGAGAGAAACTGGCAGTCAGGGTCAGCTTTGGTACATTAAATCTGTACTTCAGCATTTGTCTAGGGCTTGAGACCTAAAAGGTAGTATGTTCCAGTCTCTGATATTGACGTTACCTTCTTTTTATAAAAGATTATTTAGTTACATTGTAATGCCATCTCTGGATTTATGTGCCTATGTTTGCACATTTCCCAAAGGGAAGCTTCTTCTTTAAAAATTACATTCTTCACTTTAATGATGTCACTATATTAGGAGAAATTTTTAGTATTACTGTGCTAGTAGACAGAAAATGTTTCAGGTCTATTTATATTTGCTTCCTTATTCTTGGTCCAATTAATGTTGATGTGTCTTCTTCAAGGTGCAAACATAAATCACTTATATAAATAACAATTTCTTATTGTAAGGAAGTTTGTACAACGGATTTTCAAACAAAATAATGTTAAGTCTCTATTGAGATGTGAGCAACAGACTGTTGAAAAGGAACTTGGTTAAGAATTCACCCAGAGTGTGCATTCTTCATGAGTTTTTGAAGGTGCTTAGATTGAGTGACTGAAAAAAATACATATCTAAGAATATTCATGCATGTATATGTAGTTATATGTAGGTTTGTCATACTTCAGGGTTTAGGCCAATATACATTGGAATATAATTTCTATCACAAATATTATATAAATGTGTGTGTGTGTGTGTGTGTGTGTGTGTGTAGCTGGTAGGTGAAGTAGCCTCTTTTAAGTCATTACTAATGAAATTTCAATAAAACTTAAACTTTGTTAGAGCAACATGAAAACCGTAATTGTAATGCTAATGACAAACAAACAAACAAACCAAAAAAAAAAAAAAAGCCAACCCAGCAACAATAAAAAGAACAACTATAACAGTTAAAACTTAGAGTTTAGACTCAGAAGAGATGCAAATATAAAATAAAATATTAATTTATAGCTGGTATAGACTTCAAAAATGGATTATCAATAAGAAGTGCAGATGGGGAAGAACTCAGTTTGCTTTAAGGGGTTGCCTACTGGGACTTCCCCCACGCTCCAGTGAGTATATGGGCAACACAAAATAAACTGTCATTGTCGTCTTCTTCTACTTTTACTTCTTCCTCTTTCTCTTTTGTGAAGCAAGGGAGCTCAGAAGGGTGGTGGGACAGGCTTGGGAGTACTGGGAAGTGATTATGATCTTGATGCATATAATGTGAAATTCCCAAATAATCAATAAAAATATTACTGGAAGAAAAAGACCCTCAATCACAGAAATTAGTGATGTTTGCCTATGATTCTGTGGGAATAGAGAATTTTGGATACTCAGTAAAGGATAAAGCTTAGTAACATAAAGACTTGCAGAAAGGACAGCCTCTCCCTGCATTCTGAGAAGGATGATGGTGAGGAGTGAATCAATGGCAATTTTATGCAGAAGTTCAAGTTGTACCAAAACACGTAAATATGTTAAATGTAAAATGTAGAGGGGAGGGGCTGGAGAGATGGCTCAGAGGTTAAAAACATTGGCTGCTCTTCTAGAGAACCAGTGTTCAATCTTCAGCATCCACATGACAGCTCCAGTTCCAAGGGATCTGACACCTCACATAGTCATATGTGCAGGTAAAACACCAGTGCACATAAAGTAAAAATAAATAAACATTGAATTTTCTCCTTAAAACCATAGAGACAAAATGCATAGATTTTCTATATTATTTTAGAAATAACTTTAAAAGGTATTTGAGAATAATAGATGATAATGTCTCCATAAACTTTCTACATAAATTTGTGATTATAGAAAACACACATGCTGGCAGTTACAGAAAAAGACAAACTGTTAAAATGACAAAAACTTTCAATAAAGAAGAAGATTAAAGCCAGATGGAAGCCCCAAAATTACACATATATTAAAAAAGAAAAGTTATAATTTTTTGTGTTGTCAAGACATAGTGAAGGGAAAGCCTCATTTCTTCAGGTGAATAATAAAAGAACTTTCTAGAGTATTACTTGTACTTTTGATATTTGAACTCATTGAAGAATTTCAAGGTCATTGGTTGTATTATTTTATGTCTTTGAGTGAATAGTTACCATAATACTACTACTAATAATAACACCAGTAAAAACAAAATGAAAGCATTTATGAACAAATCGGATATAAAAGAATATGAAATCTCTTTCCATGGCTGAAAATCTTAATGTCTGAAGCAGTCAATGTGATTGTTTTTGAAATCTGATTGATCGATCAAACAATCACTGATCAGCCATTAAAGCTGATTGGTGGCTGATAGTTAGTTTGTATTGACATTTTTATTCATATTATTGTTGGAATAATCATTTTCTTAGATACTGGCAGAACCCCTCCCTCCAATTGTACATATCTTCTGAACAATGTTTTAATATTATAATTCTAAACAATAATTTTATGACTCATTATCTAATGCTCCATTTGGAGGAAGAGATTTATAAAGATCTTTTGGTATGAGAACAAATAAATGTATAGAGAAATTAAAAGAAATAAACAAGATACAGAATCCCCATAGGGAAACGGAGACAACCAATGAGACTGAAATTATGTTCCAACTGCCCCAGTCCTTTGAGGCTGAAGAAGTTTGCTTTTCATTTAGGCTGGCCATGGTAGAAATGTTTCACAAACACGAAAAGTTTTGACAAATAATCCATTTATTGTGTGTTAACATGTTGGACATGGAAGGGTTGCCATGGGTCTGGAACCCTGAGATTGCAGGTGTGGCCAGTCCCTAGAACCGGGGCCCTCTCCATTTCATCTGTAATCTTAAGTCACTTAAGACATGAGTAAGGGCCTAAGAGCCCTCTGCCTTGAGATTTGCATATTAATGAGGCCGGGGGACATAGGTAATTAAATTTTCCCCTCCCTAGCTCCTCCCCTTGACTCTCCCAAATTTAAGGGAGCTTCTCCTGGCATGTTGCCATTCTCGTCAATGAAAACTACTTCATGGAAGCCCAGTCTGAGTGTATTTATGGGCCTACTTCTACGACTGCTACATCTCAACCATGTGGGAACCAAAGCGCCTCAGCGGGAAGTGCTCCACCCAGGCCATTGCTTTGGCCTGTGAACTCAACTCCCCTCCGGCCCAAATCCCTCTTGCGAGACCCTTCCGAGTGGGGGCCTCTTCCCCATCACGTGGGAGGCCTGGGGCTGCGGGTCCCGCCGTGTTTTGTCCCACCCGTGTTTTGTCCCACATTAACATTCAAAAACTGCTTATTGTCTTATTTCCTGATATAGCCTGAGATGTTTAGTAATTCATGGGTTTGGTTTTGAGCTATTTTGGCCATTGAATTTAATTTTTTAAAAATGATTTATGATATTCTATTTGTGTGTATGTGTGTCATTGTGTAGTTATGTATATATGGGTGCTGTTCTGTCTCAACAGATAGAATTCAGAGTGTCAGAATTTTCTTGAACTGCAGTTATAGACCTTTGTGAATGATATAATATGTAAGTGCTAGGACTTGAATTATAGTCCTTTGCACTATATATTTTTTTTTTTTTACTATGGATCTGTCACATTAGCTACTATGGTTTATCCTTGAAGAGACCAGAAGTTGTTGACACTTAGTTGTCAGACAATTAGTACAAAATCATCATCCAAGAGGAGACCTGGAGTTCCACATTCATATTGACAGCTACTCAGGAAGCTGAGATTGGAGGGTCTCAGTTTGAGGAAGGTCCTGAACTATGGGATGAGATAAAAAACATCCGAGGCAACTTTGTGTGATCTTGTTCAAAATAAAGAAGAGAGGACTGAGGTGAAGTGGAAATTTTTGGTTTCTTTGGATTCTCATGCGATGTTTTTCTGGAAACTGTTCTATGAGAAGATGTTTTGCTGAGAACAAATACATGGAATTTTCCTAGTAGCTTCCTGGAAAAAGGGCATGTGATATTTTATTGGAGCAGGCACTTGAGAGGACATGTAATGTTTGGACAGGGTATAAGTATAACCCAACAGACAGTGGACAATGCTGTGGCATTGGTTCACCTTGTCTTCTTTTTGATCATCATTTGTTGTGACTTTGTAGGGAGAAACTCTCCAAATAACTTCTCATAATATTCCAGAGGCTTCTTGCCACTTCCACAGACTTGGACTGATTGGCACAGCCTCTCAGTTTCTTCTGGATCCTACTGCCATTGCTGATTCATGAATTATGTTTGTGGGTGGGTTGAGCTACCGTAACTGCTGATTCTTGTGAACTGAACTGCTGATATCCTGACAGTGAAGACTGGATCACCAACAGATCCACCTCCCCTTTGTCCTCTTAACCTTTTCTTTCCACTACCTCTGATGTATGGTGGGCTAGAAGGGAGGCTAAAGCATTTAAGAACCCTTATTAATGGAGTTTATTTTTAAAAAGAAATCTAAGCTTATACTGGGGCTATATAACTCAATGGTAGTGTACTTGTCTGGCATGCAGAAATACCTGGGTTAAATCCTCAGTGTGTCTTGTTTGATGTGTGTGTGTGTGTGTGTGTGTGTGTGTGTTGTATGTGTGTGTTTGTATTGTGTGTATGTGTGTGTGTGAGTGCATGTATTTTTAGATCATATGAACTTAAAATAAGTTGAATAAAATATTATTTACTGATTTTTTTTGTTATTTTACCACAAAAAAACTTTCAGAGACAGAAGCATATATGTACCTGCACACACACATAAACATACTCACGCAAACAGACACATAGCATTTTTAGCATTCACTACACTGTTTATATACAGCAGTTCAAGGAGCAATACTATCTTTCAGTTTCAATAAATCTCCACTCTGTGGCCAAATATGACAAGAAGTCTCTTCTGACGCAGCTTGCTGGCAATTGAATTTATGTCTGACACTGATGTACTGGGAGTTTTCAAGTAGAAATTTCCTCAGCAAATACATAGGTCCATGAACAACCACTGTGGCATTTGGGAACTTTTAAACCATCTTAAAAATGTTATCACTAAGTGCAACCTAAAGGAACTCTACTGTGAAGACTTAAATTTAACGCTCTGAGTTTTAAGAACTAAATCTTCTCTAGATGCTTCTCAACATGATACGTGACTGAATTGAGAGAATTGTTTAAGGAGAACATGGGGGATATACAACAGTAAAAATAATATGTTCAAGTAAAACTATTTCTCATGCTGCTCTTTTGATGATAATGTGTCTGCAATGATCTATATATAATCTGGAAGATTTGAACATGTATGTCGATTGTCCTCAATAATAAGTGTTCTAACCTATCTCTGATGTTCAGATATTCATTTGATTAAAAACATGACACTTGCCTGCATACTCTTCAATGCCTGCTTTGTAGTTAGATTTAACCTGCTGGCAAAAAGGCCAAATACTTGAGTTCAACTATCTGGGTTCAGTACTTAGTTTTGGCACTTGTCAGTGGATCTTACAGCCAGACCTAAGGTGGTACCTGACATCTCTGGTTTGTGAGCCCTTCCTTCAGCTTCCTCTGTGCATTATCCCAGGTTGGTCTGATGACTTCGAGCATTGTGGGTATTAATTAAGAGATGGTTGGCATTTTCCAAGACTAGGTTAAAAGGATTTTTGTCTCTCTTCCATTGCTGCACATGTGACCCACTTTTCTTGGTCATTGCAGATAACACTAACCATGTAAGGCAAGTGCCATGTCTTTAGGTGATGCCGGCTAAATCATGGAAGAAATGGTGAAGCAGAGGTGCGAGACTGACACTCAGTGCAAAAGTCTGTGAGGAACTTTGTAAGATAGATAGCTTGTGATTCTGAGCCAGAAGCATTGAATTAAATGTTCTTGTTTTCCTGAGACTCAGAAGCAATAGATAAAATAAGTGAATGTCATTTTATATGGATAAATTTGAGCTAATTTATTGTATATGATATTATATCAATAAGAAAATCATTAAGATATGCTAAGTTCCTCATTTGTACAATGGAGAGGGTATCGGGGTCAGGGGTCAAGTTCAATGTAATGGTAATGAGGACTGTTTTCACTGATGTTTGGACCTGAAGGGCTTATGACTGTGTAAGATTTGGAGAGCAGAAGGAAAAGGTGTTTCCCCCTGGATGAGAAACGCTAGAACAGGATGACAAAACAAAATCTGGATTCAAGTTGTGGAGGTTTCATTTCTGAGCTAAGGGAAGACCATTTGTCTTGCTAGTTGTGGCTGGCATGCTCCTAGTGCAATTAGACGTGCTCCACAAGATCAGATATGCTGTGAGCCACTGGTTACTGCCTGCCACAGCATGTGCTGAGAAACATTAACATCAGAGGGTGTGCACAATTTGAATGTAATCTAAGCCCCCTACCTTCTTTCACAACCTTTATTTTCTTCTATAGGATTTTTGTTTTTTTTTTTTTATGAGGTATGGTTATATAATCCATGGACATCTAATTGTTGTGAATTTATGAATCTACATACAGTTGGAATTAATATGAGAAATATAATAACTATAACAATTATATAGAAAAAATAGGCTTCATTATTTGTTTTGAATGTTCTAGAATCTGGGTTATTTATCTTGATATAGGTGACTCCTTCTCTATGTCTAACTGTGTAGATTGAGACCTTTAGTCTATGTAGCTAGACACAATAGAGCTCCATATTGAAAAAAATCTTATTTTTTTCTTGAAGCTATATTTCACTTTTCAACAGGTTTTTCAATTCTCTGTTAGTGAATTCTGCAGCAAATTGATAATGGGACTGGAAAGTAGAGTCTCTTGGTAAAGGTTTTTGAAAGTTAAGATTCAATAAGTAGCCCCTAAGCTATCATAAAACAAAACTGTAGGCCCTCCCTGATTCTTTTCACGATACGCTACACTATATTTCTGAGCTATCCTTTTTATATTAAAGGTTGCTTTGTGCTGTGTTCTTTTATCAAATACTTTTATTAGAAGTAGAAAAAATGGAAGAAGGAGAATTCTATCAAGCAAACCACCTTATATTTAAACAATTAGAGTTATATTACTGATGCAATGTTACAGGCCATTTGCTACAAACCACACTTGTCCTATAGTTCCTTCTACTCCAAAGTTTAGAGAAGAAAGTGATCTGGAAATGGCCACACATATAGTTACATCCAAGTGTGCATACAGTTCTAGAGCTGCAAAGAGACTCCCAACAAATGAAGCTATGTACCTTTTCACTTATTGAGCCCCGTATGCATCAAGACTACTAAGGTTAAGGTTCAGAAGGCCACTCCAGCTTAGCACCATTTGGGACAGCTCTAAAGGTTAATCTCAACTCAGCTGAGACCTTCATTAAACAGTATCTCAAACTTAACTTCCTCCTTACCATAGTCTTACAAGCCCTCACTCTCACTAGTATTATTCAGAAAAGTCCTCACTGATCTGCCCTTTGTCTTCCCATTCTATAGCAACAGTCTGTCCAATGGATAACCCAGCACATGTCTTGATTTGGCACTGTAACTACTTTTATTGTAGTAGAAAAATGACATTTAAAATACTATTTTAGCTACTTTAAAAATTGTCGCCTTTAGCCTACACCTGATGAGTACAAACAGAATACTGGGGAGCCAGACCATTTTTGACCAAGTTTCCACACTGTCATCAGTGGACTTTGCTGAGAACCATATGGAGGCTCATCTGGAACAATGTCACCTAGTAGTTTCAACCCAGAGGTGTGATCTTAATGAACAAGTAGAGATTGCTCAGCCTTTAAATAAAATGCAACTCTCTTTTACTTTTAAATTTTTAAACATAACTAATCAGATCAATTTATATTTTTCTAAAAGCAATTCTTTTGACTCAGTGGTATGGTAGTTCTAATGATAAATTCTTTTCTGAAGATTAGATATTTGTTTCTAATTTCAGGTCTTTTTGTGGAGAGTTAGGGAAGAACCTTTAAGAGGTGGAGCCTTGTTGGAGGAAATATGTTGTAGGGGTAAAAGTTCATAGTCTTGCCATACTTTTAAGTTGCCTCTTAGCTGTCTGTTCCAGCAGACCCTTGGCTATTGTTATACTCTCTGTGTGTCTGTCTCTCTCTCTCTGTCTGTCTATATCTTTCTCTCTGTCTATCTTTCTCTGATCTCTCTGTCTCTGCCTCTCTTTCAGTCAGTCTCTGTCTAAGTCTTGTTTCTCTCTGTCTCTGTCTCTCTGTCTCTTTCACTATAAGAAACCTAATAGGTTTCTATAGATCACTTTTTGTAATGGTATTTTATAACAATCTATAACTACTAAACATGATAAGAAATGAGAATGAAAAAAAGAAAAGTAACCTTATAAAAATAAGATTTCCTTAGCAGAACAGCAACTATATTGATATATATCTAGAAATTAAAATAATTCTATAGTTCTGGTTTATAGAAAACTTGGTAATATAGTGTAGACCTCAATAAATCTAAGTAAATACAGAATGGATAGCATAGAAGTTATGTACTGTACTGCTTGAATTCACACTCTGCCAAGTTGCAACTTACAAATTTTAGCATTATAAGGTTACCTAATATCTTTGTCAACTACAATAGATGTATATAAAATATTTTATTTATCAGATGCTTATTAATTTATTCTGAAACTGACTATGGTCACATCTTGAAGTAATTAGCCTTTTATTTGGTATAATTTCACCAAAGAATAACTTACAAGCAATAAGTAATGATTCAATGTGATAATTTTAAAAGTATATATATATCCTGTTGTGTTATGATTTCTTACCACAATATAAGCTATGTATGGAAAAACTGGGCTATGCTAATCACAGTGGTTCATGACTTTCTAAAGTGAAACATCTAGTACATGTCATCTAAGGCAAGAAAAAGAACATCAAACAAAATCTGTGCATTTTCATTCTTTATAGTCACTCAATAAACTTTCTGCAATACTGACTGCCCTTGGGGGTCTAAGACCATTAATCTCTTTATTTACATTTAAACTTTAAAAAAATGAACCATACAACTCTATTACTACCTGTTTTGGTCTTCAAAAATTATGTCTTTGAAATATTCGTATAGTCTTATCACTTCATTTATTCATTTGTGGCTGCATGCTATTGTGTGATATGAGTACATTATACTATATTTGTTCATGGTAACAAAGATGGGCTATAGCTGGATATAGTATATTGATAAGTATATTATGTACTTATCCAAAGTTATCTTATATGCATTTATCCAAACTTATCTTATTTGTACTTTTCTACCACGGTAGAATATACCCAAGAATGGAATAAATGGAACAGGATACCTTAGTACAACTTTAAACCACTTAGTAGATTGAAAACCTAGGTATGTGAAATATTAGAAAAATTAAAATAAAGCAAAGTCAGTTTTTGGTTATTGTGAGGGTCTAATTAATATAAACTAAAATACTACAAAATGACAATATTAGCCATATTAGTCAGAAGGAAACTCAAAACTCTAGGTGAGAATATGAACTAAATACCATTCAACAGAATGAGCACAGAAATGGCATCATGTTTATATACCTGATATGGTACTTTCAAAACAATATAAAACAAAGAAAAATTTTAAAAAGAGTTGGGTACATTTTAAAAAGAGGTGTACATTGCCAATGAACATCTTTATCTGGGAAGAAGCACTATAGCCTAGAGAGTCAGAGTTTTGTGCAGTCATGTAATGGAGAAAGGCTCTCAAGTGAGCCAAGGCTACTTCTTATGTGTGAGGACATGATATTATAACTGCATGATGCTACTGAAAGGACTGAATGAAGTCATAATTAGCAAGCTTTTACAATGTGAATAGCAATCAAATGTTCTCAATATCTACTAATTTAATTTGATTTATCTTCATTTTAAAACCCATTTACTTATAGTCAGAAACAATATTAACCAGCTTTAGTATACTGGAAAATTTGTCAGATGTTCTCTCTATTCTTGATTGAAATGAGCCCTCAAACACAAATCTTACAAACACAAGTGGGGCATCCTTTAAATTTATGTATATATTCATTCATTTATTTGACAAAATATTTAGTGAGTACCAATTTTTACAAGGTACTAAGCTATACAATGTGTGAATATGAAGATGAATTAGCTACATTGCATACCTATCATGAAATAACTCACAAAGTATTACAGACCAGAGAATTTTGACTTGAATACCTAAGCATATAAGGTAGCCATATAAGGTACCCGTCCATGTAATAAATGCCACAAAGTGTTATAAACACTGCTACTCAAATATGAAAAAGTGAACCATCATTTCTACTTAAGTAACTTGCAAGGCATTTATCACATCATCCATGTCTGCTCTGGTGTTTGAAAGCACATAAAACTTTGTTGGGTGTAGCTCTCTACTGAGTTATTTTTAAAGGATAGAGGAAAGGAACTCATGGATATGAACTGGGAAACAGTCTTCCTTGGCAAGAGCTGAAGGTCTAACCATTAGGAACCTCTTTAATCTGATAATTGCTAAGTCTGTAGTACCATGTTTGGTTATTTTGATTATTTGCTGTTTTACTGTGAATTAAAAATCAATGGTACACAAGAATCTGTTGAATAAGGCAGGTATATATGGATTTAATGGCCTCTAAACATTCTGAAGCACAGTTATATTTTTAGAAGTAATGGCTTCAAATAGAAGATCCTTTTTAACAAAAACATCAATTAGATCTCTAGAAAATGGCAGCTACACAAACTATTAATCTGTGCAGTGGAAATTATGTAAGAATGGAGATGCTAGATTTATGAAGTATCCAGCTGGGAGAGCAGTAACAACTGGAACAGTGAAATCCTAATTCCATCTTAACTCTGACTCTAATTACTTAGCTGTATAAAATAGTTACTTAAACTCTCTGGTCCTTAGTTTTCTTATCAGTGCATCAGCATCAGGCTGGATGCTAATCATTTTATGTTAATTTTAAAGGTAATACAAATCTTTGTGTGTGTGTGTGTGTGTGGTAAAAGAGGAAAGTGTATTGGAATATGGAAGAATGGTAGTGAGAGAAACACATTCAGAAAGAAAGATACACAGAGAGAGACAGTGAAAGAGATGATCATGCAAGGAGAAAAATACATTTTGTTAGTATGCACCTTCACCTAGTACCTGAGATGGCATGTTGTTGCCTAATGTGCACAAAGGAGGGGTTCATGTTGGAGTGGATTACAGAGATAAATGTACAGAGATGAAGTCAGAGATAAACACAGAGGCTTGACCATATGGAGCTTTGCGGAACATTATTAAACTGTTGTTTTATATGTATTCAAGAGTATGATGATTTTATATACATATACATACACAACACACACACACACACACACACACACACACATATATATATTAGTTTTCATAGGTAACTACCCATAAGATAAACAACTAAAGGAGAGAGAGAATTTTAAGTATATTGCATTAGACTATAAATTATGTGAGAGAAATAGCTTTAGTTAATAAATCCAAAGAAGTGAAGAAAAGGTGAAATCAGACAAATACAATGAAGCTAAGAAGTGCATATAGTCTATAGTAAAATACTGAATTTGGAATGTGAGAAAATCAGGATAAATGAACAATAGGGGCTAGAGCAACATCTTGGTGGTAAAGAACATTTGCTTCAAAATCATGAGGACCAGAGTTTGGGACACAGTACCCACATATCAGTCCTGGTATCCTACAAACACCTATAACTCCAGGTTAGAGTCATCTGATGCTCCTTTCTTGCCTGTGTATATGCACACATAGAAATTGATACACATATAAATAAATACAAATTTAAAACTATCAAACAAAATAGAAACATGAATCTAGTGTTTCTGGTGAGAGCAAATGATGGACAGTGATGGCATTTCTGGAAATGAGAAATAAAACTGCTCTACACTCAGTTCTGCAGATGGAATGGGGAATTATGGAAAGCTGAAGTCACAGATTTGATCACAGCTAAGGTACCAATTTGATATCTGGAGAAGCTGAGTGGACAGTAGATAAGAAAGTTCATGAGGATTCTGGGAAGAGATGACGATAGAGATGCAATTTAGGATCATCACATTTATAGCGCATTGTGATCATGGATGTTATCTCAGTGGTTCCTGTCATAGACAGAGGCATCTTCAATCAGAACAGCCCTAGATCACTGTGAGTCTTAGAAGTCAGGAAGGAGAAGAAGGATGGTGAGCAGGAACAGTCAAGGGGAAAGAGAAAGGAAACTTGATGAAGTCAACAGATTACAAATCAAGGAGGAAAGCATCTCTCTGTCTATCTGCTCTCTCTCTCTCTCTCCTGTGGGGTGTGTGTGTGCCTGTGTGTGTGTGTGTTGTTCTACCTGTCTCCCTGTCTTCCTCCCACCATACCCTGGAATTCAAGCCACATTTATCAGAAAGTTGACTATTTGATAAGACAGCCTATGCTGCCAACATTGGTTTAGTGGTAGTTTAAATGAGAAGTATTTTTCAAAGGCTTAGGTATTGAACACTTGGTCACCAGATAGTTGGTGGTACTGTTTGAGAAGCTTAAGGAGTTTGGCCTTACTGGAAGAAGTATGTCACTAGGGATAGGTTTGAGGGTTCATACATTCTTTCTGCTTTCAGTTAACTATTTCTGCTTTTTGCGGGTCAATGGAGATGTTGTGTCTCAGCTTCCTACTCTTAGTACCTGTTGCTATACCTCCCTGACCACTATGGACTCTCCCCTTGGAATGATAAGTCCAAATATACTCTTCCTTCTGTATGTTGCTTCTTGTCATAGTTTTTGATCATAATAAAAGAAAACAATACAGCTACCATTGTTTCAATAAGGAGCAAGTATGAAAGGAAAATCAAAGCAAGCAACATAAAGAATAAAAAGAGAATACTTTTATAGGTTCTATGCAAATGAGTGCTGGAGTTTTAGTTGGTATAAAAATGATCCCAAATGATTGATTTAAATTGAGGTTAAGACATATTGTAAATGTTTACAAGTCTACAGCAAAGAACCATAAGGAGGAAATTTGATGTGGGAGCGTGGGAAAGAGATAAATATAGTTCAGTTCATACATGAACAATGGGTTATCAACATGATCCTCATATGGTAACATAAACATATGAGCTGGATTTGTTGCGACAACAAGAGTATCATTTGCTCAGTATTTCTTTCCTTGGTGATATGACCAAAGACAATGGTGGTGATAATTACTACTTTCTCTCTCAGAGTTTGATGTTGGTGATAGAAGCCCTAGCTCTATTCTATTTCCTGTTAGGCAAATGCTCTGAATTGTATTCCGAACTTCAAGGAAATATTATTAGTGAAGAAGGTATTGAACTCTGAAAACTCAAAGTGTATCATTCATCCTATTGGATGAAATGTGTGCTAATCCCAGTCTTGTGGCCAAAAGTACCCAGAAGGCAGCTTGGCATTATTCTGCAGACACATTCTATTGATAGGGGCTGGGATACTAACTGGTGGAGTTACTAACTTAACTATGGTTGAGTTTTTGTTTCTTTCAAGTAAGTGCTGGTGAGATGGAGAAGCAAGGGAGTTGAGATAGAAAAAGAAACAAAACAAAGGAACATGAGGACCTATGGGAGAGGAGGTGTAGAGGGATTGTGGGAGAGTTAATGAATTGGCATATTATGGTGGAACTGTTGGCTGGGGCAATAAAATAAGTTAGCAAAAAACTATTAATATGGAGATAGAAAGAAGGATGATGGAAACCGACACAAGCATTGGTTTAGTGTGATGTGGAATTGATGAATTGACGTAGGAAGGAGCCAAGATCATTGCAGGTACCATAAAGAACTAACAGTTCAGGGAATCAGATGGATTATCTACATGAATAGTGTAATTACCAAGATTGATCATGGAGGTAATTGGAAAGGAAGTGATCCCCAGACGCTAATTTCTTCAGCGAATGTAGGGGGGAGACAGAAACCTCCACAAGGAGGGCCAGGAAGTGAATGTCTGATAGCACTCAGTTTAATTGAGCTCAGCTGTGTAAGCATGAAAACTGGACTTACTAAAGTAGGAAAAATTCAACTGTGAGGATGATGATGATGATAGAATCAGATCAATGATATCAATGAACATTTTAGCTTTCTAAAACAGAAATCCACATTATTACAAAAAACTTCTTCAATTGTTGCCCTCTGTTTGCTAATACTGATGATATAAATATATAATTACATACTAATGACCATGGCTGATGATTATAAATGATATGGCCTGCAACAATCTTCAGTTATTCTTATTTGCCTGTAATAATCCCCTAAAATGTAATTATTTCTGATGATTTAGTGTTTATAAAAGCAGTGCAAACTGAAAGCATTTTAATTTTTTCTACACTTGGTACCAAATTATACTGACCAGGATTATTAGACTGAGCTTCCATGGGAATCATAAGCTTGGCCCTGGTTGCCCGGCGTGCTGCAAGAGACCGCTCTAGAGTGGACATGGAGCTCCCTGCTTCCTCGGTATCTTGACCTAAAAGGAAATAAATTAACAATGATAAAATCAATATTAAAAGTTTCCAAATAAATATACCTTTCTCTAAGTTAAAAAATTTCTATATATAAGTGATTTGATTTTACACTTAGGAGACACTATGCATCAGAAAATCTTTTAGATTTAAGCAGCATGATGTAATAGCAACATAAAAATAGTAGGAAGAACAAAGCTGGTAGAATCATCACATGTGACCTCAAAGTATACCTCAGAGCCATAGTAGCTAAAACTATCCAGTATGTGGTATTGGCAGAAAAACAAATATGTAGAATAGAATACATTGCCCAGAAATGAACCCACACAGTTATAGCCACATAACTTTCAACAAAAGTGCCAAGCATTTGTGTTGGGTGGATGCGGGCCACATCTAGAACAGTTATTAATTCTGGGAAAAATGGAAAAGAAAGTACCTTTCTTTCATAAAAATGAGATATCTAAAAATTCAACAAAAGATAGATGAAAAAGGAGTTTGGAACTGACAAATATTTAAAGGTAAAAATTCTCCAAATTTAGCAACAGACATAAATACATCTATAATTCAGAAAATTATGAAAATTCATAGTGAGATCAGTAAAATCTATGCCAGATACATCGCTGTTGTACTCCTGAAAACTAGAGACAATAGCTAATTTTGAAGGCAGTGAGAAGACAGAAACCTAGGCCAAGTATAGTGGTGCAGCACTGTGAATGACAGTGGGATTTCCATATCTTACAGGTCTCAGATGCTGTAAGGCATAAGTGACAAAACTTTCAAGATTCAAATGAGTTGGTGATGCAGAAGTTATCCACAGAGCATCACCAGTAAATGTACTTCAAGAATAATGGTGAAGTCAGGTGAATAATGGTGAATGTTGAAGACAACACAAAATGAAAGGAAATTCTCTTCATCACTTTAAGCCTAGTGGAATGGCCGCTCATTTTCTGTAAATCAGTATAAATAATGTAAAACACTTCAAAAATCGGAAGCACAATAATCAATAAGAAATATACAAAATCAGTACAATTATTTCCTATTTATTATTATTCAAAATTGTGTACTAAGTGGAAATAAAAACCAGAATAATGTTTACTATATGAATTAATTCTCAGAAATAAATAAACAATAAATAAATAAATAAATAAATAAAGAGGCAAAATGTAATTCTTGATCCAGGTAAGGAAATCTTTCTACGGTTTTCAGATAAACCCTTTAATACTGTTAGTTGCCTGTGATTTTATATTTATGACTCTGCAGCTACATTTTAATTTTCAGACTGAGCTATTCAGAATTATATTTACCTATTGAGAACTGTACCAAAATCTTTTCCACTACAATTTTTGACACATAGGTGCTTTTGCTGTTTTATCATTTGTAGCTTTCTGCCACTATAACAAATACCCCAGACAATCAACTTACAAACAGAAAAGTTAATAGTCTTAAGCTTTGGAAGTTTAATTCTGTAATTAAATTCTCTGTTGCTTTCAGATTCTGGAGAGGTAGCACATCATTGCTAAAATGGGTGGTGAAGCAAAACCGTTTACCTGGGAGGCCAACTTTCTCTAATGAACAAAGACATCTGACCTTTAGGCCATACCTTCTAACTTTCCACCACTTCCCAAAAGCACCATCTACTGAGTGTAGAGCATGCAAAAGGGCTTTTGAGCAGCAATTATCCAAGCCAGAGCACATAGCAGCGTCTGACTGCGTCTAAGGGCTTTTTAATGAAAATATTTGACATTACTCACCATTTATTCATATAGGTTTGGAAAATTTACATAAAACCTTCAGTTAACATGTAGATAATTAAAAACAAACAGTCATGGGAGGGTATTTGATGGTGGGGAGGTGAGGTACGGGGGAGGGTGGGTGGGGGTACACCAACGGGGAGGCAGGAGGAGGGGGGAAGGGATAATGAGTTCCTGGGAGGGAGGGTGGGAAATGGGGTAAGGAGAGAACATCTGAAATGTAAATAAAATTTCCAATAAAAAAAAAAGTTACACTATAGAAGATGTTTTATGGTAAGCTTAGTGTCTTTTTTTTTAAGTCAAATAAACACATGTGACAATGTCAAAATGTACTTTTCTATGTGTGAGTACGAAAATTAGGGACCAATCTTCAGGATTTCTGGGCTGGAGTTGTACTGGGTTTCATTTCTAGAAGCAAATTCTATGTCTAAACATGGAAATAAAACACATCCAAATGATTGGATGTCTTTCTCTTTTGTGAATTTTTTTATGTGAAGAGAAGTTTGAAACCCATTCTGTGCAGAAGAGAGTTATCACCGCATGTAGACATCTAACATGTGACTTACTATAAATTACATCACTAGGATGTTCTACTCATGTGGCTGAGGAAAAGGAGGTTTCAGCTAACTAACTTCAATGGGCACAGAGGATAGAAGAAATTATGAAAAGCAAATGGAAAATTTTATTTGATGAAACATATTTTATATTTATTCAGCTAATGCTCAATTCACTTCCCTTTCTGTCACTGAAATTCAAACATTGTGAGAATTTTGAGTTTATTCAAATTAATTTCATGCATGGAGATGAAGTTAACATCTTCTATAAAATTACTAAATAATTTTATTGAAATTTGGTTATTAAAGCATGGATTTGAGGGTCAGACACAGATGTTTCTGTCACAGATGACCAGTATTAACTGTTGAACTACAGTTTACATAAACTATGAATGCTACAGTCCTGTGTACCCACAGTACTGAATATGTGGTCTACAGTAATGGCCATGTGAACAGTGGAGACTATGGAACATAGAACAATGGCCATATGAACCACCACAGTGATTCTCAATCTGTGGTCATGACCCTTTGGGGGGGGTCACATATCAGTTACTCTGCATATCAGATATTTCCAACACTATAAATTCATAACTGTAACAAAATTACTGTGCAAAGTATTAATGTAGTAATTTTATGGTTGGTGTCATCACAACATGAGGCCCTATATTAAAAGGGTCACAGCATTAAGAAAGTTGAGAACTACTGAACTACAGCAGTGACGACATAATCTACAGGACTATGTTACCTAAACTACTGACTGTGTAAACTACAATAATGACCATGAAAACTACAGTAAGACTCTGTAACTTACAGTACTGACTAGAAACCATGGTGCTATGCACTACTGTATTAATCATGCATTAACTATACTAACTAACTGTAGTGGCCTACAATGCCAGAAAACCTACAATATAAACTATAATACTGACCTTGAGAACTATAGTACTACCATAGATCTACCGTCCTGGCTGTAACCTATACATACTACTGACTATATAACCTACAGTGCTGGTAATATAACCTAGTGACTACGTAAACTACAGGACTGAATATGCAACTATATGACTACATGATCTACAGTACTATATAACCTACTATGCTAACTATAAAACCTAAAGTTTGTTTAAGTTGCTTCATTTACTTTATTAGGAGAATAACACTTATCTCAAAGTATATTGCAGAGATTCTGTAAGGATCATGTATGAAAAAGAGAAGCATGGTGCTTAACAGAGACATCATTTCTTATGGAGTGATTGCCTCCTCAGAAAATTTATGAAAACCCTAGGGCATGGTGGCACATGCCATGCACTTTTTTCAAGCACTCAGGAAGTAGAGGAAATAAGACCCTTGGCTACATTGAGACGTTGGAGCAAGCTTGGTATACATGCGACCCATCTCAACAAAACATTAAAAAAAAAAAAAAGCAAAGAAGGCAGCAGCAGATCTTTTCTCTTTAAGCAATGTGTCCACATGTTGAGCACAAATAGATACAAGTGTCCTCTCATTCTAAAGCAAACAACCACCTCTAGTATCAAACCTCCCTTGGCACTTTATTGAGAAACATAAAGCTAGTCTAACTGCTAGAAGTGTCATCCCAGTATAGAAAATAAAGGAGGATTAATGGCATCCTGGAAGGCAATGGCCTCCACTGGAGGAAAAGGCATTCTGCTGCCCCTGGTGCCCAGTCCAGAATTAAGCTGCAAGAGGAATTCTCTGAAAGGAGCAGAAGTTCCTTCAAGAAAATTGCTTTCTTTTTTTCTGTAGATGGAAGAAAGCCTTTTCTAACTGTGGCTTTGCTGACCTCTCATTATCTGTCTATACAGAAGGAGAGGTAACAGAAAGAGTCCAGGCCCACAGAAGTATAAGATCTCTTATGGCTGGTCTTGGCAAGGATGTAGGAACTTCTTGTGGGCCAAGTGGCCATACAAAATGTTACTGAGGCTTGATTCCTCTAAGGAGTTTAGGCCTAAGTAGTTTTATGCAGTAAAGAACCTGTGGTTTTGCAAGGAGAGCCATAACTGGTTTCTAATATTAAAGACTTGGACAAAGAAGAAATTCCACAAATATGTGGAATACACACTTGCACACTAGGAAAGATGCAGCATACGGATGCTACTTAGGGTCTCCATAGAGAAAAGAAGTGAAGAATTCCAGGAGCTCTTTGGACTCTTCTCGTTTTTATGGCATTTCCTTCTCTCATGTGACCCCAAAGAATGGAAAGGCTGGCCTCTGTGGGTTGGTTTTTGACTGTTATTCAAGAATCCATATATTAGAGACTTGGCTGCCAGCTGGTGGGGCTACTGGGATGTGAGAACGTTTGGAAAGAAGTTAGGTTTTTGAGAAAATATCTTTAGAGGGAGTTTTGGGAACTTATTCTCTCTTCTTCAGTTGTTTTCTTATCTTCCCATCTGGCATTAGGTGAGCCAAAATCCTCTGCCTTATACTCTCACTGTGATTGATGGTGTTATCATGGACCCAAACACTAAGACCAGGCTCCCATAGACTGAAAACTCTGACCCCACAAGTCAGAATACCCTTTCTTTATAGTTCAGTTATTCTGGTATTTTCTCTATAGTAATGGAAACATGGCTAACCCAGGAAATTCGTAAGGTGATTCTGAAGCAGACCTGAACCTTCTGCCTCATTTTCACATTTCAATCTGCTTGAAGGCACTGGAAGTTTCAAAGAACCCTAGTCTACATTTTTAAATGTCTATTCTGCAATAAAGTAAGAAACTTTAAAATCTAGGTTGTTGTTTCCAATATGACCAGGCTGCCTTCAAATCTGCTAGAGATGCCATTCAAAGGCTAGGAGAGGAATATCCAGCCCATGCTTGAAAGTCAGAGACTAAAATTCTTGTTTCAGAATTACTGAAATAAAAAAAGTTGAGAAAACTAGTTGCCTATTAAGTTGACTAAGATATTTAATTTACTTTAAGAAGAGTGGCATTCATTTCACAAGTAGATTCAGCATGTACTGGTGATCAGCTTAAATGGTACTGTACTTTTAGTAAACAAATACTCGATGCCGTCCAGAACAGTGTATTTTAGAACCACTTTACTGAATTCTTAGTGATCCCTGGACTTCAATTATTATTCGGCAGTCTATTGAACAATTGGCACTTTCTTCATTTGCCTCTGTATACCAACATCTTTCAAATGACTGTGTCCAGTGAGGGATTACAAAATAACTTGACTAGAGATGACAGTTGATCTCCATGGTAATGAACGTCAAAATAATGATGTTTTCATTCTTCCAGTGCTCCTAATGCTATTTTTTTCAAACAATGAATTGATAGCAAATTGAGAATCATCTTGTAATGGCCCACAGAGATTCAGGAGTGAAAAACTGTATGGCTAGCCTCAAACTGTATTGCCTTAATAACACTTTTGTACAAGATCAGAAAATGTGATCATTTCAATTAGGCTTCTCACATCATTATTTCCCAGCTGCATTGCTGCTAAATTATAAAATCCTTCCAGATTGTTCGAATTAGAGAAGGCAGGCAACAGGATGATAGAGGGCACAGATGTGTCACCAAATTTTCATCAGCTAGTTTTAATTGCTAGATGACACAAAATGGTGTGCAAAAGTATCAGAAGCTACCTCCATCAAAGAGAGAGTACAGAGTCCCCCAGTGGGCTTTTCTGATCCTAGAGCGAATATCATTACCTGAGTGGGAGGCACTTTTGCTTCCCATCTGGGTTTCTGACTGGCTATGGCTGACTGGTGTGAGGTCTTGGCAGCTCTGGATGGGGGAGTCTCTTCCTGCAGGGTCGGTTCCTGCGGGCTTCTCGATATTTTTCATTTCCATTTCTTCATGATGTATCCAAAGATCGGGAGGCCGGAGGTCCTTCTGACTGCCCTTCCTCTTGCTCACACTGTGCGTGGCCCGCTTCCTATGCAGTGAAGTGAGAGAGCAGATGTGAGTGCTTCAAGCCCATGGTGTGTCCTATCTTTCCTCATTCAGTACAGGTTGCAAGCAGAGCAAAGAAACAAAAGGACTCCCTGGAGGAATCAGATGAAACCCCAAAATTGGCAGACTTGTCCTGGCTGTCTTTCCTTTCCTCCCCCAGAGCCTCAGCACATTTCTAGGAGACGCTGAGCTGAATCCCCAGAGTCCCCACTGCCTGCCAGAAGCCTTTCTTCAGCTTCAGCAACTGGAGATTCATGCACAAGGTGACAATGGGTTGGAGGGAGCCATATGCCAATCTTTGGAGGTAGGCATAAGGTACCTGACTGCAACATCTGTTTCAGAGATAAATGAACGAGTAGCTTCGAAAGGGCAGATAGAAATAAAAAGGCCAGAATTTGTGCCAACAGCTAAGATTGGAGCTTAGAGGAAAGTCTATGCCTCAGCTGTATAATTTAATGTGCAACTGGGACGTTTGCTATTTGAAAACAAAAGGCCGCATGAGGACATTCTTGGGTGAATAAAACAGTTTGCCTTGGAGCCACTGAACTTCTGGGTGCAAACACAATGAGAGTTGTCTTTTGAAATTAGAAGAGAAAGAAAGATTCCCTTCTCTGGAAATGTATTTCAAACTTCTCTTATTTGCTCCAGTATGATTTTAGCTACCCTACATTTAATACCTTGTCTTCAGTGATGATTAAATCTTCAGGTTACTGAGACTCAAATAATCCATGTATAAAGTAAAGTAGCATGGTGATTACACTAACCAGGCTTTTTTTTTTTTTTTTAAACCAGGGAGCCACAAAACCATGTCTTACAGGCCAAATCTACCCCAATCTGTAATAAAGTTTTATGATGGGGTGGAGTTTCTTTGCATGTGTACTGCAAGGATAGCAATGCTTGTTAAGTGGCCAAGACAAACTAATTGTGGTGTGTGTGTGTGTGTGTGTGTGCGTGTGTGTGTCTCTGTGTGTGCAGGTGTGTGCTTAGAGGACAGAAGTCAACTTTTGGTGTTATTCATCAAAACCAGTCTACCTGTTTTGTTGCATTAGGGTCCTAGAAACCACCATTTATGCTAGGCTGGCTTTCCTACAACCCCCAGGATTCTGTCTATCTCCATATTCCCAGGGCTTGATCTAAAATTATTGTGTTTTACAAGGATGTTAGGGAACCATCTCAAGTCTTCATGTCCATTCAGCAAACACTTCACTGAATGAGGCATTCACTATTCCCGAAAACAAGCTAATCATAATGAGAAACTGTAACCTATGCAAAACCACTGGGAATGACTTTGCTTTTTCAATTACCAACTTAGAAGCTTTGCAAATATCTTTCCAATTAATGTTTAGTAGTACAATTTATTGAAATTTCTCAGCATTCTCTTCTGTCTTTCAGAAGTAGGGCTGATGAGGACAAGAGACAAGAACTCCAGACTTAATAGCTGCTTTGTGGTTTCCTAGAGAAATAATGTATGCTTAAAGCTATAATAGCTTCTCAACAACTGCCTAGTTGGAATTATGACAGTAGCCTCACATTGTCTCCAACAGCACTTGAGCCTTAATCCTGGGTAGTTTACTGGCGTCTGAGGTGATAATTCACTGACCTCTATCATATGAATCCATGGTCCTACACTTCAGCTGCCCTCCTCACCAGATCAGCAACACTCACAGAACTCTATGTTGCCTACCACTAGTGCCATTAAAAGTTTTTTCTCATGGTTAAAGCTGGAAGGTTCACCCTGTCATCTCTTTCTTTTGGACCAAACTGTTAAATAACTTCAGCATCTCCATAGTTGTCTGTAGAGAAGCACCAGCTCCCACACCCAGGATACCATGTGTTTCCTCGTGGTAACCAATACTTAAATAGCCCATAAAATGTACAGATCAAAAGTTTCTAGTAGGGGCAGAGAGATGACTCGGTTGTTCAAAGCACTTGTTGATCCCTTTGATCCATGCTTGCTCCCTATTGCCATAGTCAGGGAGGCAGACAATGGCCTGTAACTACAGGTCCAAGGCATTGGATTCCCTCTTATGCTCCCCTGGGCAACCACACATAACATACACACACAGACACACAGACACACAGACACACACACACACACACACACACACACACACACAGTTGACATTAAGATTAAATCTCAAAAAATTTTCTGTTTTGTGGAAAACAAGGTAAGATGGATTAAGTCTTTAATCTCAGAATTTAAGAGGCTAAAGCAAAAAGACAAGTTGAGTTTTAGGGCTACATAGTGAGTAGCAAGCAGGCCCACATAGTCTACAATTGAGACCCTTTACCGTGAAAAACAAACAGCCATGTATATGCACACACACACACACACACACAAATACACATATATATACACACATATATACATATATACATATATATGAAATTTTCCCCTTACGATCCAAGTAATAAATCTAGAATTCTGCTTGCCTCATTTTAAATGTATATCTTGATTAACCATTCATTTACCATCTGTACTACTCTATGGCAACACATGCCAGGTCTCTCCTAATTTTAAGAGGTTCCAGATCTGGGGAAAGTTTTTAGTTGGTTGTGAATTATGAACTCAAAGTAGGAAGAAGTCCTGATTCCTGATAAATGCAGACAGTTTTGCTGCTGGGCTTTTGTCAGATTCAGATGTTGATGTACCTCTCAACTGACCATCTAGATGCCAATGAAATTCTGAAGGTCTCTAACCAGGGTCATCTCCTGTGTGTGTGTGTGTGTGTGTGTGTGTGTGTGTGTGTGTGTGTTTTCTCAGTAATCATTTTACCCTAACTCCTCTCCACAATGTCTTTTTTTTTTCTTTCAGGAGTGGGGCCTTTTGCTCTGCAGTGCTTCTTTCTCTACAGCCTTTCCACTTGCACTGTAGCAGATGTGCAATAAACCCAGCAGGTGCTCTGACCTCAAGTTTCTGAAATTTGCCTTCAAACTCTACAAAGGGCAGCTGTCATCTCGATCTCCTGCCCATCTGTTGTCCCCATAGCTTAATGGCTAAAGTGATGGCAGCACTCAGCTCCCCATTTACTGCAATAGAATCTTTTTTTTTTTTTAACACATATGCAGGTAGACTCAGTGATGGCTTTCCAAAGTCTGGTGAGGGAGCACAGTCAACAGCATTGCCTGTGAATGTCTCAGGACTACTGAACCAGCGGCCATATTGAGGGATGGGGTGATCTGGGTGTTAGCAGGCAAATCTAACACGGGGAAAATACTGCCAATTGATTTATTTAGTTTTGTTTGCTTATATTTTAAATATGATGTTTCTGTTAAGTAAAGAAATACCATACATTTAGCCCTTCCTCACAATGCAAAAAATACCATTTCCCACAGTTACACTATCTTCTTTCAAAACATACCTTTAGGATGGGAGCCATGTCTCCTAACTGCAGGTATTCTCAAAGGCAAAGCCCACAATTCACCAGGCCCTCTGCTTTGGCATATTAGTGCCATCAAGTAAAGCATTTTGAGCATGAGGGGCTTCTGGGGTTCAATCTTATCTGCTTGATTACTTTCTGTCCTAAATAGTTTTGGAATTCTGTTGACTTAAAATCTACTTTTAAGAATTCCTTTCACTTTTTAAGAGAGAGTCCTGCTGCTAGCCATTTTACCTCAGTGAAATCTTCAGAATAGAGAATTCCTCTACTTATGCCACTCAGGTAGGCAATGGGTGCCCAGTGTTTCACTGAGCTGCCGGGTAACTTCTCTGACCTAATACAATTCCTCTGCTAATGCAGAGAGAGCCTTTGCTGTACTTCTCTAGCACTGTCCAATGTTTTACAATAATATGCCACTTATTTAGCAAGAATTTGTAGAAAAACAAACATGTCAAGTAACATATTTAGTAGTATGTATACAAACATGGGTGAGGTGTTGATGCATTTACATGCTGAAAAGCAGGATGGCTTTGGCAATTTCTGTTTTATTGCAGTAAGAAGATTGTACCAGAATATGTAGACAGTAGGCTGAAATGGGAGAGTCAAGTCACTGGAGGCCTTGCCTCCTGCAGAAATATTCTGAATGATATCATTAAGTCAGTGGGTAATTGCAGAGATGTTTTAGTTCAAACGTAAAGCTCCTTCACATATTCCTTACTGGTCTGCCTGCCCCATTCTTTTCACTAAAGAAAACCATCTTCATTTTTCAAGATCATGTTGGGGGTGTGAGTGTGTTAAAACCACATGGAGGGCTGGAGAGATGGCTCAGCAGTTAAGAGCACTAACTGTTCTTCAAGAGGTTCTGAGTTCAATTCCCAGCAACCACATGGTGGCTCACGACCTGTCTGTAATGGGATCTGATGCTCTCTTCTGGTGGGTCTGAAGACAGTTACAGTGGACTCATATACATTAAATAAATAAATAATCCTTTTTAAAAAGACACATGGATTGAAAGTTTGCTGTACTTATGACTTTACTCAATGAAGGGTTCTATGCACTGCTGTCCTCATGTAGATGCCTTTTCATGTTGTAATAAATCTTTCATGCCCTACTATGTGCTAAGAATCCTGGCAGACTAATAAGCAAGCAGTCATGTATTCTCTTCCTCGTCACCAGCATGCTCAAGGTCCAGTGGTTGGTGTAGCAAGGTCTCTTGCCCAGTTGTGTAGAGAGGACATCAGGAAAGAAGAGGCTTTGCAGGGAGTGAAGACACAGCCCAGGCTGTACAGGAAAGGGAGGATGGGGATGGCCGGTATCAATAGTCCCCTGCTTTCCCACCCCCTATATTGTCTATTTATGCTTGAGTAGTAGCTATTAACCTTGTATTAGAAACTCAGAAAGGGTCAATGTTTGACTATACCTGTGTTTTTTAAGGTCAAGTCAATTGACCATAAAATACTAAGAAGTTGCCAGTAAGACCCCTTGTGAAGAGAATACGCAAAAGCAATTAAAATGTTAAAGAACGGAAAACCAAAGTCTTATTCGAAGTTAAAAGGCAATTAACATCATTTGAGAATTTAAACAGTTGATCTGCAGTATTTAAAATAATCATTTCTGTCAAGATTTGAATTTATGCTATACTTTAAAACTTGCTACACACATTAAATTAAACATAAGGCTCAGCTGACAACTGATTATATCAAGGGAAGGTTTTTTTTTTTTTTACATATTTTAATTTAAAGTATTAAGACAAGATTGCTGTCTATTCTGATAACTGCCTTCTGATTGTAATAACCATGTGATCTGAATTTCCATGATAGGTTCAATACTGACCTTTTAATCTTCATTAATTATATACATGATAAAACTGAACTCAATTTTTATGTTCAAAAGGAAAATATTCTTACCTTATTAAAAAAAAGTACAGGAAAATACCCACCAACTTTGATTTCAATAAAACGCAATTCTTCTATATTACAATATTCTATTGTAATCGCACTAGCTGCAAAAATATATGGAATTCTCTTCCATGTAAGGAAACTTTAATTACCAAAACTACACACTACTACCTCTGTTTTATATTACTTGAAAGTTCTAGGCTGCTGTGTGATTTTGTAATTTACAATTATAATACTTTGAATTTATGTGTTTTAGATTGGGCTGGATGATGGAAATGCTTGTGTTGATTCTTATCAAGGCTAAACAAGCTGATACCAAGGGATGAAGGACCTGCTTGATGATGACACAACTGAATAGGAGCTATTGTAAGCAAAGACAGTAGAAATCAGATGGAAACATTGCTCCACTATTTTATATGATAAAACTAAAGTCTTATCCACTAGCTGGTGTATCAGGTAGGTAGCCAGATTATTGTTAAATATATGATATGTATCAATAAAATGGGATGAAACAAATGTGTAAATATTAATTGTAATAAGAAATTCCTGATAGTTGATAACACATTCAATTTCCTGAGATGTAATAATTTGATTCCCAGTAAAAAACAAAGAAAACCTCGTTCTTCAGCTGTCTCGGAAGCAGAGAGGAAAGAGGCCCTGACTTGTTTCACTCTCCAGCACTAACTGCATTTCACTCCCAACTTCAGAGAGCTCAGTAAAGAGGTGTTTCTTTGTTTGTTTGTTTGCTTCAGATTTGAATTGATTTTTGCTTTCATCTGTATTAATTGGTTCTAATGTTTCCATGGCAGAAATAGTGTTGGAGAAAGTCCTCACTGAAAAAAAATAAAACCTAAAAATAATTGCAAGAAAAACATTCTCTACCCTTTCTCTTAACATACATCTGAAAATACAATATAATTAGATTTTATTATAATTATGTATATATACTTCAAAAATTATATATACATGTATATATAATTTAATTTTTTGAAATTAAAATCTAATTACATGTTTTATCCATTTTTCTTTCTTACCGCCAAGCCCCCACATATCCCTCCTTTGCTCTCTACAAATTCATGGATTCTTTTACTTTAATTGCTGTTTTATACATATATATTTACATATATTATATAAAATATATATGTGTATATACACATATATAATTACAATCTGTTCAATCTGTATATAATCTTTAAATTGCATTCATTTATTTTGTGTCTGCACATGCTTGTGTGCTATAGATGCATGTGGAGGTCAGAAGAATCTTTTGGGAGTGAGCTCCTTCACCCACATGGGCTCTAGACATCAGGCTTGGTATTAGGTGCTTTTATGCTGAGCCATCTGCCATGACTCTGGGAAGAATGTCATCTGAAAACAAGACAAAGGTCAGGGGGTCTGTCATTGCTGACATTAGAGAAAGTGTGGAATTCTACCAAGTAATGAGAGATTGTGAGTTAGATGAGGAAAAACCAAAGTTCAGTTTCTCTGGGTCCTCAGTCATTCACAGATCGTTATTTATCCCCTCACTCTCTATCTTCATTAACTAGCTATGTTAAGGGAACACTAACTTCTCCAGATAAAAAGTTTCAAGTTCTTTTTATCACAAAGGCTTTCCTGTGGGTTTCCAAATGATTCTAGGTAACCTGACAAATTTTAGTTTTTCACTGTTACAGGACAGGCAAACATTGTGCTGGTCCCGAGGCATTGCTGAGAAGGGTGAGATGTGACCAAACCATATAGTGATTCTTAATTTTGTATGTGATGCAACCTTCTCAAAACAGTAAAATCAACAACTGTAAAATAGGAAAATATTTTGGAGACATTATCTTATGTTCTGACATTTAAACATAAACAGGAAACAGCAACCTTTTTCAAACGACTGGACTCTTCTTTCTTTCCTAGTGCCTAAGAGCTAAGCATCCCTGTGTTTGCAATGACATTGAGTTTGATAATGCTATATTTAGTCATCCATTCAACTAGCATTGATTATCTGCCTGCAGGTCTCTCTGTCAAATGTGATTAATAAGTATTGTGAAGGAACAATATCTCCAATTGTCTAGAAGCAGTGGTAGAGAGGGTAGAGAAGGGCTTAGCATACTCTCTCTCTCTGGGTGCTATTTATATGAGAATTGGCCCCTGAGAAGTGAAAACAAACAAAAATACAAGATAGCCCCCGGGGTTGTGTTGTAAAAGTCTTCAAATCTAGCTGTATGGACAGAAATGGGTTTAACCAGGGTCAAGCCATAAGGGACACATGAAAATTATGAAGGAACAGAAGAAGAGAGAGAGAGAGAGAGAGAGAGAGAGAGAGAGAGAGAGAGAGAGAGAGAATACAGCATAGGAGATAGGAGACTGTTTTTCTTTTTTAGGAGTAGGTCAGCACTCACTTCCTCTGCTGGGCTGAAGAGCGCCGGGTACAAATCACTGCTACAATCACCACGACCAACACAGTGAGAACGCCAACAGTGACCACAGTTATCACAAGCAGATTGCTGTTCTTCTGAGGAGTGACACTGCCATGTGGGGGGTGCATCTGTCCAATCGGTGGTTCTGGGGGTAAAACAAGTATACAGGGTTCAGATTTAGGGAGAGGTTGTCGCTACTACTCATCAAATTGTAAGAAGAAAAAGAGTTCTTATTGTTATAGCCTGAGAATGAAAACAAAAAGATTCAAGTGAAAGGAAATACACAAACTTTTACAGGAAACATTTATTAACAGCACTATTCAAAATAGCCAAAATAGAAACAAAATAAATGTCAATTAACTTTAAAAAAATCGTGTTATATCCTTTTAATGAATACTGCCCAGACACACAAAAGAATGGAGTCATGAAATAACATAAAGTTTCATTCCCCTTTTATATAATATGTAGAGTAGGCAAATCAATAGACATAGAATATATTTTAGTGTTAGCCAATGGATAGCCTAATAGGAAGGACCAATAATGGTTTTGACGAGAGACAGGCCAATGGGAAGGGCTGATGTTTTTAACTGAAAGATAGGCCAATGGGAAGGGCCAATAATGATTTTGAGTTTCCTTTTCAGTTCATAGTTCTAATATAGAGACTGATAGTACTAGTGTACTCTGTTAACTATACTGAAAGCAGTCAACATGGAACATTTCCAAAGGTGAACTTACAGAAGAGTTTTATCCTGATCAACAAGTTAAGAATATAATGTCGGGAAAAACTTTTATTGAGTCTGTTTTGTGTTGGTCAGCTACTCCTGGGCACCATGCCTGCCCTGGAGTATGGTTGATATTCCTAGTGCTACTCCATTGGAAAAAACTGATTTTCCCACTGCCAGCAGGTGTCAGTTACAAATACCTTCTTGGTTAAAGGTGAGACTTTGTGTGCACGTATGCTTCTCAGTCTGGGATTTTGTCTAGTTAACGATTTTGTGTGTGCTCCTAGAGTCTCTAAGTTTTTGTGGGTATGAGCCCTGTTATATCTGGAAGGCAATGTTGCATCTTCCCATTGGCATGAAAATATCTGATAAGAACATTGTATTTCTACTAATAATTTACCAATCTCAGAAGAGTCATTTCACAGAAACATATAGGACTTTATATCACATTATTTTGAGGAGTTGAAATGTGATTGCCTGCATGCTGAGAAAAATAATTCCTTGAAATAAATTACATTGATCCAAGCAACTATTTTTCATCTTGCATCCCATATACACAAATTCAAAAGAAAATAAAAGGATAGCCAACAATTCTGAGTATTTAAAAATTAATAGATAATTTCACATTTTTATTAAAAAGAGGGAATCAAAATGGTGAAAAGTTGTACGTTTAACATTGTTTCAAAATTGAGGTCAATGGAATAAAGCTTTATAGGACCTGTAGATCTTTTGATCAAATTTGCTAAACTTATTTTGCAAATCCCAGGCAGAACTACTTGCAAAGGGATTTGGTATTTGCTGGTGAATAAAGCTGAGGTAGCACCCATGGTGGTTGTCATTCACACGAGTGTAAGGCACAGACGATGCTTAGAGAAGCAGAAGCATGTTCAGTGCCGAGGGAGGATGTGCAGTCTATTCTATAAATGAAATGCATCCTAAAACTGAAACAGTACTCTATCATCAAATCTTTAGCTTTCATTCTTCCTGACATAAGAAAATATTTAGGAAGCCTCTTCAGCTTCTACAGTTTCATTAAGGGCTTTCAACTAAAAGAGAATTCATGAATTATGGTATTCTCATATACTTTTTTTCTTTAATTCAAAAGTGAATTTTTAAAATGGTAGAATGAAAAACAAAGAACATAAATGATTACTAGGGCCTAAATTTATTTGAAACTGCCATTTGCATCCTGAAAATAAGCTATTATTCTATTACTATGCTTTGAAGGATGAACCCAGCAAATGTAAAGAGAGCCAGAAAACACTGATAATTCTGCCAGTCTCAGGGAGATGTATGCAATTTCATTATGTGAGAGGTTTCAGAACAAACCACGGGAAGACATTTTTGTCAATACAACATCTTTTAAGGGTAAGGTGTGACTGCAGACTTGCCTTTCAGGGACATCACTTATACATCTAATTGGAAAAAATACCCTTTCCCCAAACCTTAACACTTTGCTAGGATTTTAGGGAATTCAGGTTTCATATGCCTTTATGGGATTGTGCCAGATCACCTATTTACCATAATTCTTCTGCTAGTAAAATAGAAGAGGAAAGAGATTAGGTTTCCTTTTCTCCATCCATGTGTCTTGGGGTTTTCGGTTAGCTGCAATCAACCAGAATAGTAATTTGTCTCCTTGGTAGTTAGTCTAGACATATTGCATGTACATCATTAGTCTCATTCACTTAGCATAATATTTCTAAACATCATGAAGTGATAGAAAAAAACTGTGTAGAATAATGACAACGGTTGATATGAACTGGCTGGAAACCATTGGACCTTATTATCTGGTTTGCCTTCACGAATTTTCTCTGTGAGGTAATGTTTGCCAGGTCAAATTTAATTATAATTTTTATTCTTACTAAGAATATTAAACCTTAAAAAGAGAAGCGTGTACTGGCATGCTTTCCAATCACTGTCCTATTCTTCAGTTGAAGACTGACTCCTGTAAACAGGAAAGTTTATTGATTGTCAGGCTCATGTCAGATTTAGTTTGGTGCTTCTTTTTAACCAAAATTTCATTTTATTTTGAAAGACAACTTTAAGTACTTAAACAAAACTTTTAAGCTTGAAGCACACTGGGGAGTGACATATTTAAGAAGTGAAAATACAAGCAGCTTAGGGCAATTTTGAGTAATTTCTCATTGCATATGCATATACGTTAAGAAGCATAAACACATTGAAACAGAAATCTCTTGCAAAGAATTTACTTATGTCAGATTTTTAGGCAATTGTGAACAAATTACAATTTTACTTGCTAAATCTAAATCTATTCAAGACAGTATCTTTCAGGACATGTAACTTCAAAGAGAACAAAATTTTGCCTGTGGTTTACACTTATTCCACCATTAACATTTACATCCACTGCCTAACAATACTGAAAGTTAGGAGGGGATCATTACTTTTTCTCCATTCTCCATTATCCATAAAGGATTGCTTCTTTAATTTTCTGGTATTGCCTACTTAAAAACATATTACTTGTGGTCATAATTATAATGGGGAATGAATTTCTACTCAAACAACTTCATAAAATTGGTATATCAAAATTGGTAATTTAAGATGACTCCAAAATTTGCTAGTATGTTTAAATGTATGTGTACATTAAATGTATATATATATATATATATATATATATATATATGTATATACACACATACACATTTATATATATACATACACACACACACACACACTACATATATATATATATATATATATATATATATATATATATATATATATATGAGAGTGAATGTCTTAGGACAGAGAACCAGCCACGGGTGTCATTTCTTTGTTTTACTGTGTAGTCCAGAGATCTAACTCAGGTCCTCGATATTTGTATGAAGCGCCCCAAAATGCTGAGGCATCTTGCTAAGGGGAGATTTCAATTTCTTAAGTGGACTCTAGAACTAGAATTTCTCTATCATATGTGATATGTGATATATGACATATGTCATATGACATCATATGACATATGATATGATTGATATATGCTCTACTATGTACAATGTATGATGGTGTATGATGTATAACATATATATATATATATATATATATATATATATATATATATATAATTTAAATGTAATATATATCAATCAAAGCAACCTTAAAAAAGTCTGTCTATCCATAAATATTTCTCACCATCTCACCTTGGTAGTTTAATGCATTTGAATAATTCTTTTGTTGTTGTTGTTGTTCCTGAAGTAATACAATGTCAAACCTATACCCACAGTTTATTACTAAACTCTACACTCAAAGGAGTTTTAGTAGCATGTTTTCCTTTACAAATATATTTATTTGTATTTTATGCATATTTATGGCACATACATACATGTTTGTGCACCACACTTGTGTAGTGCCCAAGGAGGTTAGGAGATGATATAGAATCCCATGGAACTGGAGCTACAAACAGTTGAGACTTCTCAGTCACATAAATGTTTGGAATTAACCTCGAGTCTATACGAACAGCAAGTGTTTTTCACCACTGGGTCATTACTCTAGAACATTATTAACATTTCTGGACTGGCATTTTAAATATCAGGAGTGCGTCTGGTGTACTGTTAATATTTAAGACAAACTTTAAGAGGAATTAAGTTAATGAAACTAGCAACATTTGGTAGTCAGAATGATCATTACCCTGAAGTTATTGTAAAGGGAAGCCACTGGTCTCGTTTCAGTTCCAACACACTCCTTTCACATTAGTGCTGTGAGCTCCATCCAGCCTTGTACTTATAAGAGACTTCCAGAGCTGGGTATTGATTTTATCAAGTGTTACAGAAACAAGGGAGAGAACATGAAAGAAAGAACAGGACAATATGGACCTCCCGGAGAAAATATCCTATATTTAACCTTAGACTTGACTTGAACATGCATATGTTCAGTATGTTGTCTAAGGTCTGAACAGCATGTTTTCCAATGATGAGCATGTAGATTGGTCTTTGATTACAGTTAAATTATCCTTAAGTGTAGTGTGGCTTTCAGTCTGTTCATTACCTAGCATTTTCTTCATGTCGTCACCCTAAAAGTCCAGGGTTATATGGAGAAGCTTTACTAGAGGAAGCAAGAAAGATGACTAAACTTGAGAGTACAAAGGGCAACTAATATAAAATATTAGAGTAAATGTACTATTTTCCATGCAAATTCCCAGCAACTTTATAAAACATAGATGGTGCCAAATTTAATCCCTTGTCACCATCTCTCTCCAATAAAAATGGTTGTTGCAAACATTTGAAATACACCACCACATTTCAAAATCTAAGTATTTAATAAATCTTGTGTTGGTTACTTTTTGTGAACTTGACACAGATTAGGATCATCTTAGAAGAGGGAACCTCAATTGAGGAAATTCCTTCATTAGGCTAAAAACTAGTCTGTGGATGATTTTTTTGATTAATGATTGATGTCCCTGCTCACTGTGGGTGGAGCCATTCCTGGGCAAATGCTCTTGGGCTATATAAAAAAGCAAGTGAAGTAATCCACAGAGAGTAAATCAGTAAGAAACTTTCCTCCATGGTCTCTGCTTCAGTTCCTGACCCCAGGCACCTTCCTAGAGCTCCTACCCTGAAATCTTTCCATGTTAGACTATAAGCTGTAAACTGAAATAAAATCTTTCCTCTACAAATTGTCTTGGCCAATATTCTTTCAGCATACTAGAAGGCAAACTAGGAAAGGCCTGTATCATTTATAAATTGCCCAGTGCTGGAACTTTTCCATGCAACTGTCACCTCTAATTGTCATCATTTTCTGGTAAAATGTGTGAAGTTTGCTAATAATATCATCTTTCTATAACCACAGTGAAACCCTATGCCCATAGTTCTTGCCCTTGCCAATAGAAAATTTGTTGTGGATACTGTAGAATTAACCATGTAATTAGTATATCTAATCCAATAGAACTCAATTTATATACTTACCATTGAGAGTGCTCCTATCAATCAAGTTAGTATCAACTGGCCAATAACCTCCATCTCCATGACGACCTGTGTAGATAAGCACATTAGAATGTTAGTGGATATAGCCTAGGGAACTACCTAAAAACAAACAAACAAACAAACAAAAAAAAAAAACCCCCAAAAAAAACTCAAAATGAAAAGACAAAGAAAAGAATTCTAAACATACACTAAAGAGAATTATTTAGGCTTCTTCTATGAATTTCATTTTTCCAATGTGTAAGAAAAATCTGTCATACTTAATCCAGTTAAAATAATTCCTTTCTGTGAAGCAATCTCTTCTCTTCTCTGTGTCTCTGTCTCTCTCTTTCTCTTTCTTCTCTGACAGGTATAATAAAGTATATAGAAACAAACACAAAAGATGTGGCATAGACATAGTAAATGATTTTGTCTTAGAGACTTCAGAACAAAGATAATCTAAGTCATGGCTCCTATGTCCAGCTAGATTTTATTGCCTATCACAGATTTTTAGCAAGACCCCATTGATGTCTTACCAGGACAAGGCTTATTTCATTTGAAATTTGGCTTTGAGTACTTTCTGGTAATGTTATCTGCCAAGTAAGGTGCTTGAGAATAAATAATAACTATATAGAGAACAAAGAATCTTATCAAGATCCCCAGGCACATAATCTACATATCTGTTGCTATCACATAGAAAAAGAAAGAAGGCACCTTCATTATAGTATTACTGGGACCTGTGCCTCCCATAGATGCTAGGTGGATGAGAACATAGGGTTTAGAAGAAACAAATCACAAATTGATCAAAACACTTACATGATAATAAAAAGTTAACTAAGGATGCTGTATAACAGATAATCCTTCATGCATAAATGTAGAGAAATCTAATGATAGCTTTGACCTTTGGAATATCTAGGTGGGCCACTCATAAAAAACATTAAAGACTTGACTTTACATGCAAACATGCCCCACCATACAGAGTTTGTTTCTTAAGTATTCCCATTTAGGACAGTGGTAAGTGGTTGGCCACTAAAGTATTTTTCTTTGGTTCCATTAGTAGATTACATGTTTACTTCTCCTTCTTCCTTACAAGTCAGGCTTATGGCATTCCTTTGCATACCCAAAATTCTTCTCACTAGTGTTGCCCAGGCATATCTTGATTTTATTTGCAAAAATTCTGTGGAGAAGCAACTTAGTATTCTGTTCACTGATTTTCAGCACATTTTTTAAAATTCTTTGAGTATTAATTCTCAGCTGAAGTTAGCATGGACACCAGGCTTCCAGTAAGCAAGGAAAGATATTAATTCAATCACACGAATCATGCTTTTCACATAAAATGGCTTACTTAAACTCCACAGGGTCTGACTGAATTGAAAGGAAGTAGAGATTAAGGTGAAGTTTCCTTATGTATATGGTAGGGAAGTTGGGAGGTAAAAACAGCTTAAATGAGAAGTCGTTGTGCATATTTTGGTAGGCTAACTACATCAGTGGACAGTCTTAACCTTTTTCCAGATATATAGCTTATATAACCAACACATCTAAAGTTTCAAGGAACTCAGAGAAGCCTTGCCCATAGCATATTGTGCGATCAATGCAGAATGAAACGAAGTAAAACAGGAGATTCTGTATGAATATTAAGAATACTTTTGCAGCAACTGAAAGCAGCTAGATTGCAGAGCAGTCAGCCAAAACACATCCTAACCACCTAATCACTTAGGCCAGTAACAGCAATAAATGACTCCTGTAGGGAGTAATCCTATATTGACTAGAAATTAGGTAGATAGCCTGGGGAGGCTTTTCCTTTTCCTCCAGCATCTTGACAAATGTCTTTTTAATGAAGTTTCTAACTCCTTGCTAGTTTGTGGGAGGGTATGAAAACAAATCCACAAGCATGTCCATGTATTACTCAGACAGGAATCTGTACAGGTCTGGAACCTTTAGATTTACATTGAGAATACAATCTTTGTTATCATATAGACCAGATCCTTATACAGGATAAAGGAACCATGGAAGTGCTTCTAAAGAGCATGTGGCTTAAAACTTGGGCATTTTATCCACAAAGTCTCATATGTTGACATGGCTAGCTTTTTGTTGGTTTTGACTAGATTGATACCACAAAATAAAATTAAGTAATTTAATGAACCCAACAGAAAGTGCCTTTTGGGAAATGCGATATAATCAAAGAGGAAGACTGGATTTATGGTAATTTAAATATTGCAGTTCATCAGGAAAACTCAAAACTCATTTCCAGGATATTGATGACTACTCTAAGATAACTTGATCTAAAGAAAAGCTTTAATTTTGTGCTCTTTTCTTTCTCAGAAAGATTCTTTTTAAACTGCAAGGAGGCTCTTTCTTGATGGTTAAGTCATAAATAACTATTACTAATATTGATAGCAACCACAAGAAAAATATGCCTGCACTACTGTTAGGCCAGTGCCAAGAAGTTACCAAATGAGAAAATGCTAGAGAGCTAAGGGAAATGTTAGGAAGGACTGCTGGTACCAGGCAGTCCAACACATGTTTGGGGACTCCACTGCTGTGGGAAAATATTTAATGTGTTCAGTTAACTTGGTTGCTTTCTTAGACATTGACTTACAGAAATAGAGGAGGGATTGGAATTTTGAACACGGTTGAAGTGAATGCCAGTCAATGTAAATGTTCAGACTACTGCCCTATCCCAAAGGTCTCAGATTCATTAAAGGAGAATTAAATGGTTATAACTTATTCAACATTTATTGAATACTTGCTACACAAAAGGCATAGCGCTAGATTCTCAGGGAAGGGGGAGTGTATAAAAAAATTCATTAACATCATGTCCAGTGATGACAGCTAGCATTGGCTTATTATATCTAAAGTTTGAATAATCCTATTCATGGTTTGTAATTCACACTGGGTTTAAAGATTTAAGCACAGCTTCATCCATTTATTTCTATACAACCCTGCCAGATTTTCCTAAAAATGTTTTTTTTGTTTATCTAGTATTATTAAAAAGGAATACCTGTGAAAACAATGTGAGATTTTAGCAGTGTTGCATTAGTATCTTAATAATGGAAAATTTAGAATCCTCAAGTTATTTTGATGTAATGTACAAAATCTTCATATGTTGAAAGTGTGTGAGGCTTTCAGAGTGAGTTTGAAAATAATCTCAAGTGTCTGAGATCTCCCTGTCATTTGCTCCCAGGACTGAAGTTGAGAAAGGCAGACAGCTTATGGCTGTCTTTAGGGAGTATGCAAATTTGTTTGTCCTTGATGCTGATCCCAGTGGTACCAGTGATGAGCTCTCAATACTGGAGGAGAGACTCCTGTCAATGAAGATGCTTTTCAATGAATCACTAAGTACTATGCTTTTGAGTTTATTATCTTTTCAGTTTTTCATTATGATTTTGTTCTCAGAGGCCAATTAAAATGTTGTTACTTTATTTTTACTTCGTATAGTCTTTGTATGTGCATGGGTGCATATGTGTGTTTGTGTAAAATTAAGCTATATTAATATTTATTTGATGTCCTTATTTGCAGCAGATAGATAGTATTTTTTATATCTAACAACTTTTTGCACCTAGAGATGAATTGTGTTGTGTTTTGGTGCAAGAGTCTTCTTTTATTTTATTTTCTGTGGTTGTTTACAGTCTGAGAAGGAGAGTGGGACATTAGTGTGCAGAGGCCATTAGGAAGTTGGATGTAGTATCTCTAATCTCATCTCGAATCCATCTTTCCTGAATGGGCATTCAGAAGGTCTACACTATCCATCCCCAGAGAAATACATATGGACTATAATCTAAATCAAATGGGCAGACGGGTCTTCTGACAAATATCTACTGCATAGCCCTCCCAAGAATGCAGAGCACGGAGTTATCTTCTTGATCTTAGAATTGGTTTTCTGAGAATAATTCTGGGGGTAATGATGAAAATTGCATCGATTTTATGTCTTGTACACCAGTGAATAAAGAAGATCCATTAATGCCACCTGAATACAATTTTACTGCCCAACACACAGATCACATTGAGATATATTTAAAACAGATGATTTGTCTTAGGAGCGATATGTGTGTGAGGGATGAATTTATCATGCAGGTGATAATACTGCTGACTTTGAGCAAAGATATCAGGGCATCAAAAACCAGGAAACAGAACAATAACTAACACCCAAGAGTTCTCAAATACATATTAATAGAAAGCAGCTGCTCATTCTTTCCTAAGGTCTAATGCACTGGGTTTGAATAAACATAAAATAAAAATATTATTGAGTGAAGGAAAACATAACAGCTCCAGATGCAGCAGCAGCTAACATTCTCAGCACAGGTGAGGTTTGGTGGTGAGTAAACCCTGATGCCTTCTCTTCTGCAAAAGCTTTAGTTGTGTGTGCCTCCTGTATACACTATAAGAGCAATAGGGAAGGTTGGTTAAATGACTCTGAGTTGCCTAGAGTGAGGAGAACACTGTATGTATTCCTTTCCATCCATTTTAATCCTAAAAGATCATTTATTTCTATTCTAATTTTTATCTCTACACCATTTACTGTAAATGAAGCTGATTCTTCATAAAAAGACAGAACTGAAAGTTAAGGTAAGAATTTCATGCATAAATGTGAAGGAAAAGTAATGGGAAATTTTGTGGTATTTGTTAGTCATGGCATCTATACTTGAGGAATTGATATGGACCATTCCTTTATCCTAAATGCTTGTTTTAGGTAGATGTCTCAATTTAATTCTGAGTATTGATATCCTGAGGCAAATGAATAGTTTGACCAACACACAGGTTATGGTTTCCTGAAAAACTGCCAAGGGTAAGAAAAAAGTTTACAAATAATGCATTTCCTCTCATCCCCTTGAGCACTAAATAAAACCAGCACTGTCAGACTTATCTGGACACCTACATATGGAGGTGTCAGATGTTAGTCATCAGAACAATTTAATAAACATCTTACATCACACAGCAAACATATGTACAGAAATAATATGTATAGTTTATAAGACATAATATAGTACATAATATAAATTTTCATACCTGTGTGTGTGTGCACATATGTGTGTGTGTGTGTGCATTCTATTACTCTTGACACTGAACAAAAGAAAGTGGGCAATAATTTAAACTTAACTAAAGAACTCAATCAAACAAACATATCTTTTAGCCCCAGCCAAGCAGATAACTTGCTCCTTAAAAGATACCAATTCAACAAAACTCATAATTTCTGAATTTTATGAATCCCATGAGTCCATCTACCCAAACTTTTTCCTGATGAAAGTTTGCTCCCTGACCCTGAAAATCTACATCATAACCTACCATATTCTAAAATCCCAGCACTTCATTAGTTGTTATCATTATTATTAACATAAATTTAGATACATCATTGATTAACAATTTAGTTGTTAACAGAACAGAAGCCAACTCAGTGCTACTGGCATGGAGTTTGGTGGTCCTGTCTGAAGCTGTTTATTTCACAGGATCTCTCCTTATACCCTCTTTCTCTAGCAATCTGCTATAATGGCCCTCAGAAGGGTCTAAGAAATCACTTTTAGATGCAGCCCTGTCTTTATCAAATTCTAAAGCATCATTCTGTTTTACAATATATAAGGGCTTTCCTGAGTGACAGAATCTTCTAGGAGCTCATTTACCAGACACCACTACCATGGAAGATGAGCCATAGCCCTATGTGGTACATAAAATAGAAACTGCTCTCAAAGTCCATAGAATGATTATGAGAGCCTCTCCTCAGAGTGCTATATGAGATTATCCCAAACATGGATTTGAAATGTGCTTGTGTTTGGGTGAAATTCTAAGTCACCCTGAGTAGAGATGAGGTTCCTTCTTCTTTAAGGGTAAACTGCTGAATGAAGACATTAAAGCATCCACATCCTGCCAGTGGATATAAATAATGATTCTATTGGAGTTTCCTTCCCCATACATCTTCTTTTACTCCACCCATGCATTCAATAGGAGTTTCAGTTGTGCTGTGAAATAGTTTCCTTTGATATTCAAACATTCGGTACTGTACAGATGCTCCTCAAGACAAAAAGTATACAACTCAAAATAGATTCCTATGCTTCCCATTTAAGGCAAAGGATCCATAAATTAAGACAGCATGAGAAAAAAATCAGTCACTGATGGAGTGGTTCTTCAGTGCTAGGAGGAAGTCTTGGTTATCTCCGTCTATGCTTATAAGTATAGAGGAGGGACAGGCACTAGTGAGAGAATGAAGTCATGGGTTAGTCCTCTTTACTGGATCAGACAGAGCAATGTTCACAAAGGAGTTAAAGAACATGTTGATTCATCAGAAACCTCAAGACCTTTCCAGTTTCCAGTGGGACCAGATCTTTGTAAACTAAGAAATGATTTGGCAGGTGCAAGGGACTTGGTTACCATGGAAAGAGTGTCTGTGACATGAGAGAGCAACATAGAAGAGAGTTTTTAAAACACACAAACAAAATACCAAAAAAAAAAAAAAAAAAAAAAAAAAAAAAAAAAAGAAAGGAAAGATATGCCTGGATGTCCAGAAGACAAATGTGGTGAGATTGATATAGAGTCCTATTTCCTAATTAATACAAATGAGAGAAAGCCAAGTCTCTGCTAATGAGGTGTGGAAGGCTTCAAACCTTAAAGTATGAGGAAAAGGTCAGAGAAGGCAGCCATGACAGAAGACTTTCAAACTGACAGGTTTGGATAATTATTCCCCTAGACTTCTTGTGGGTACAGTTCCCTCTAGAAAAATGGCAGGCTAGGAGTAAAGAGAGTTGGTTGAACCATCACTACTCCCAGCAGTCAGGTGTGGCATATAGAGAAGTAACAGTTTTTTTAATTACGAGCAACAGTTCCAACCAGGGCTTCTCATTCACAAAGAACTAGAGGTGCAGCAGTAGAAAGCAGGACCATGCCTCCCTCCTGACTCTGGTAGGGATAATAAGTTTGAGCCAGCCCAGTGGTTCATCAAGGTAGAGAATTCCACAGACGACGCCCTAAGGTAGATCTCTAAGATATGGAGGTAGAATGGCTTACAAAGATTGACAGAGGACTGTGTGAGCTCATTAAGTTAGTGCCTCCAAACTATGCTGCTGTTATACCCACGACTGATATATGGAGGAAACCATTGACAAAATCAACCAATTTTTCCATATTGTATTAGACCTTGTTTATGTTTGAGTCTAGTATCTTCTTTGTTGTGATCTGCAGGAATCACATTAAACTTGCTCAGAATGGATGACAGTGGACTAATATTTTCTTTATAAGCCGACTATTTGTTATAGTGGTTTAGGATGTTACCTTGTCCTGCTTATCCTCTGGAAAAGGTTTTATTACATAGATAATAAGACACTAACTCGTAAATGTTTTGCAGACCTAGAGTCTTGTCTAAGACACATGCAAGAACATCATAAAGAATAAAGAAAAAAGATGTTTTCAGAGTCATTAACATTGTCAATACATATAGCGCCAAAGGTCAATTACCCCTTAATGAATTTTTGCTAAGGAGATCTTAGAGGTTTTCAAAAGATAAAGCTATTATCACAGTTGTTGGCTGCATTACAGAATTGAATGAATGGACTCTACTGCTGAAAATACTGTATATGTTCCTTTCAGGACTTGGAGAAATAAAGCCAGGACTGGCATGAAGTGCCTCTTCACTGTGAGCTAGATCCTGGAATGCCAGATGTTACTACTAGTGGTATTGGGAAGATTCAACTTGAACTTCCTATGAGTAAGCTGTGGTTCTAGAATACTTCACCATAATGGAAGTGCCAAGTGAGGAGTGCCAGCTAGTACAATAGTCGTACAAGCGGTTATGGATGCAAGCAACTTTCTGATTGCACATACGGTAGACTTCATAGGGCTAAATTTGCATTTAATATTGTGAACTTAGACACAAACCTGTGGCTGGGAATATCATAGACTCAACGGGAAAGCTGTAATTGATGACCACTGTTGTCAGCACCAACTCATACCCACTGATGAAATGCCTGAGAACAAGGGGTTGGTGCTGTGGCAAGGCTTAGAGAGCAGCAAGAAAGAGGGATAGAAAGAATGAGGAGTCAAATGAAGGGGTGGAGTGTTGTATAGCAGTTTCCTTTGAGATGGAAACACTCCATCCTGGAGCAAAGCTACTTAAGACAGATAGTACACAACTTAAAATAACTTCAGCATGCCCCTTAAATTGATCAGATTCATATGCTCCCCTCCTTCCCAAGACTATATAAACAGAATAGACTGCTTAGAATCACTCTAAGGTGGCCAAACTACAAGGGAGACTCTGAGTCAAGGAATTCCACCACCCAACTTTCAGCCTGGTTGTAGCAGAGGGCAGCCAAACTGCCTACATGAAATGAAAACCAATTGAGCTGTCTGGAAAGAACACTGTAACCTGTCAAAGTGCTGGCAGGCTATGAAGTGTGCTCCAGGCTCTCAGCTCTTGTGTTATGTCCCTCATACCGGGGTGAGCTTTGATGATGTCACTGCCTTTGAGTCATTTCTGCTCCTGTAAGTATTTCACCCATATTCTTGCAGGTAATTCCAAAAAAGCTCATTGGTTCACTAAGTCAGACCTGGAATTTCTGCACTTTTATCTGCCATGGATTCACTAATAGAGGAATAGGAGTATGTGTGTTTGTGTGTGTGTGTGTGTGTGTGTGTGACCTCAAACTGGGGAAAGTCTGCTTGAAAACAAATGCATCTACTGATGGAAGAATTAGAGATATAAACTGGCTATTATAAAGGTGTATACTTTACTGCAAAGGGAAAAGTTTAATTGAGTGATTGTAACCCCTTGATCATTTCCAAAAATTAAAATAAAACCTAATTTTAAGTAAGCTATCATAATAAGACAAGGTTATTATTAGCTACTTAAGACTAGAAAAATTGTGGGAGGTTTTTCAGAGGGCACGGGGTGGGTGGAGAGAGAGAGAGAGAGAGAGAGAGAGAGAGAGAGAGAGAGAGAAAGAGAGAACCTAGCTGGGTTTTGAGAGTTATAGAAAATTATTCCTTATATGTAGGACTGTGAAAGGATGATTTTTGTCTCCCTGGTAGATCATTGGATTTGAGATAGCTGGAGACCCAACAGGTGCCCATTGCCTGTGTAGTGATGGCACATATCTCACCATGCTCCTGGATTCCCGACTCCTCACACTCGGTCTAGACCTCCATTTAACCTGCACCTCACAGTCACATTTGGCTATGCAGCCCCTCCCAAAGGGGTGTCACCTAACACAGTAAGAGGGAGTGACTACAGGCTTAACCTCGACAGATTTCCATATTAATGAGTTACCTAAAGGCCAGAGGACATAGCTAATTAAGTTATTTCTTTTTCCAGTCCCTCCTCTCTTCCCCCTTCCTATTTAAGCCAGGCCCACTCTGGCTTAAGTGGGGTGTGAACATCTAGACCCATCTATCACACACCATGGCAATAAAGCTCTTGGAACCCCATTGGACTTTCTCGTGTTATTGGGGCCTGCCATCATGAGAAGCTTCCCTGTGTTTCTGCTGCAAGACTCACACTTATATTCTATCTAAAAGTTTCCTTCGAGTTTACTTTGGAGGAGACAGAGACCCACGTAGGGAATTTTGCACACATCCTATCTATTTGAGAAAGATTATGCTAATTAAGTATGAAGAGATTTAAAGAAGCTGTTTCAGTAAGTAGGGTGAGAATAATGTTAGCTACGGATCTGTAAAACAGACCATTTCATATATGAGTAGATTATGGCTTAGGAAGATGAATTTACTCAGGAGCACATTCTTAAAGAGCTGAGTCTGCCTAACTTTGAGTATGTTTTTTTTTTCCCTCCACGGTGCATTAATAAGTACAAGAACAAATGAAGAAGGAGGAAAATGAGCTAGATCACATAAGAGTTAATCCCATGGCTATAGGAGCATTGAGGAATCTGTGATATCAGGTACATCACCTGTATTCTTAATAGTAGATATCAAACAAGGTAGGCTTTGCAAGAAAAGAAATAATGTTTGCAAGCATACACAGCACTGCCCAAAGTGATGCTGTCACATTAGAAAGGCCACAACAGAGCCTGGAATTGTAGTACACGCCTATATTCCCAGTATAGGAAAATGTGAGGCAGGAAAATTATGAGTTTTAGACATGTTTTGATTATCCTGTGTCCCTGAGGAAAATATGAAGCCAATCAAACAAAAACAATGATAGAATGAATGCATAACATAATACTAGAAGAGGAAAAAATAGCCTTTGAAGACAGAAGACCTGAGTAACACCAATGCTACTTCTCTACGTCAGGTAATCTTTTCTTCCTCTTGTCCTCCTACTCTCAAGCAACACATGCTCAGCAGGACTGTCCAAATGTAAGTGGGGTTTATATAGCTGTGGATCCAAGGAACGTGTAGATTGTCAGGATATAGTACAGTGGGTCTTTGAAGTGTTGAAAAGAAGGAACAATTTAGAAGTACTACGTTAGAGTAGAGAGAAATTAGAAAAACCTTTTCACAAATTCATCTCTGTGCCATAATTTACTGCTCTGCTTTGTGTTCCTCAGTTGTCGCCTGAGCCTACCTTACAGTTTTTTTAGTTTTTCCATCTTCTGGATTTCTAACTGTCTCTTCATAAGATTTCCTTGAGCAGAACTCTACTAATAGTTTCCCAACCGTGGAGCATACCTAGTCTACACAGATCTAGCTCCATGGGCTGGACCTAGGCCTCCCTGCACATATGTTGTAAATGTGCAGCTTGGTTTTCATGTAGGTCTCAAACATCTGGAGTGGGGGCTATCCCAAAACATGCAGCCTGTATATGGGGTACGGTATTCTAGCTGGGTGCCTCATCTGGCCTCAATGGGAGAGGAAGCACGTAGCCTCTCAGAGACCTAAAGTGGCAGGGCGGGGGATACAGGAGGAGGGGGTACTCAGAAAACAAGAGATGGGGAAGGATTGTGGGAGGGGGTGACTGGGACAGGTTATAAAGTGAATAAGCAAAAAAAAAAAAAATTAAAAAAGGAAAAAAATTGTTCTATTAATATCTTAGAGTCCAGTCTAGGTTTAAAGAAACTTCTTCTTTACTTGAGCCATCTATGGTTTCCCACCTGAAATGCTGAAATATCCATTTCAATGACAACATGTGATTTGCATGTTTTCAATTTGCTCTGGGCGTGATAAACTGTACAATGCAGACTGCTTGAAAATGGTTCCAAGTAACTTTTGTTTCTGACATGTTGCCATTCCTAGCATCATGCTAGATTTATTACCAGTAGTAAGTGAATCTAGTTCTTCTCACAGTGTATTTCTACAACTTCAATAATTCATTGGCACCCATTCATTTTGGATTTTTTTCTACTCAGTATTGCAAAAAGCTAGTGAAATTCAAGCTTATAAATTTTTTGTGCTAACAACAAATATGGAAGGACAGAGATCAAAGAAAGAACGGCTTAGAATCTTTCAAAGGTGACTATAATTTTTTATTCTTATTGATTGTTTTCCTAGGTAATTGGTGAATTTATGGATTTTAGCTGGAAATATACTCTTACACTTTATTCATTTTCTTTTTGAGACCAGCAACATATGAAATATCTTATGTTGATCGGTTTTCCAATATATACTTTTTATTAGACAGGAAACCTTTTATTTTCTAGGTGACTTAACTTGCCTAGAATCTTGTATCATTATTTAACTCAAAATATATTTAATAGCTATAATATTAATTACAAGAATAACTGATATACATGACAATATGAATCTAGATTATCTTCTGCATAAGGAGAATTTATAATCTAACCACTAAGCTAGGAACAGCAATAGTAAATTATTAGAAATGGGCAACATAAGTTGGGTAGTCTAGCCATCAACAAGAAGAAAAGACAAAAAGGGCAACAAAAGATATTGGAAAAAAATAGAAATTAGGGTAAATCTGGAAGGAAGAGGGACTTGGATTTACTTTTTTGTGAAAGAAAGAAAGAAAATATTTCCCACGTTGAGAGAATGCAACCTTATAGTAAATATCTTGTGGCTGTTTGATTTTTATGACTAGACTTTAGTGTATATGGAGGAATAGTCTGGCCATGAGGTTAGAAAATACAATTATTGGTCTGATTGTCAGCATCTTAATGCCAAAGGATTGAGTCTACTCTACAACCATCACTGGTTTTATAGACATTTGTTCTTATATACACTGATAAGTACAGTCTTCATCCCTCATGAAGGAAAATTTTCCTTATAATACACAACGACCACAATATAAAACTACAGCTAACCAAAATGTAGATCTTTGGAGCCCCGTTCAGTCATACATCTGCAAAATACTCCTGAATCTAAGGCTCAGAGAACACTGCTAAGGAGGGGGCAGAAAGTTTGTCAGAGCCAAGGGAACAGAGAGTTTGCTGTGAGACTGTGTCTCTTAGTAACATCAGACTATACTCATAAAGTTTTGCAAACATGACTTCTCTTTTTTTTTTTTTTTTTTTTTTTTAAAAGAAAAACATTTATTATTTTCACGTTATTTTAACATTCATTAAGAAAAACATTATTTTATTTCTGATATTTTAAATGCATTAATTAAAAGTAGAGGAATATATGGAGTAAAATTTGTTTAATATAAATTTTCAGTACATTAGAATAAAAACTACTGCTAAAAGAAGAGACACAAAGGGCACAATGAAAAAAGAAAGAAAAACTTAAGTGTTGGAAGTTTCTTTCTGGGTCCTCAAAAACCAGAAACTGCCAGCATACATGATGTAGCGGGAATCAGATGAATTTAGGGCTCTTATCTAGCCTACAATTTCTGGTTTCCTATAGTGAAGAAATTATGAGGTCCAGATACTCAGAGAAGGAAAGATAAGTCTGGTGGACATTAGACACTTGTCCAAACATGACTTCTCAATCATGTGCTGAACAAGGATAACAGCAATGCACATTTGAGCTTGGATAGGAAAGAGCCCACAAAGCCTCAACTGTCCACAAATAACTAGGCAAATGGGGAGAGTTGGGAGGGAGAGTGGTCTTCCCCCTGGGAAGAGCACATCAATTGATGTTATGCCTAACAGTTAGCTCTGGAAACACACATACAGAGAACATTATACAGATATATTCTATTTGGAATATGCATGTATATACATATAAACATTTGCATGCAATAAAATATAATGAAAAAAGAGCTTAGGAATTTGAAGGCAAATGTGGGGAAGGCTTTGTGCTGGGTTTGGAAGAAGGAAAGAGAAAGAAAAAATATTATAATTTAAAAATAAAAAAGATTAAATAAAAAGATTCTATTGGGAATAAAGCAAACGATCCCAAACACACATAATGCAGAACTAATAGAAGCATGCAGTCAAAGCTAGGAAGAGACCTCTCAAGAAGAACCAAGTGAGTTAGTGGTACAGTAGATATGCCAGAATTATTACTTGAGATCCTATAAATAAAAATGCCTGCCTAGCACTCAAGGAAGGTTAAAAAATCTACGTGGATCAAATAAATCCCTATGGGCACTGAGTATGTCTTATTCTTTCAAAGTTCCCTATTAGAACATAAAAACTCCTGAGAGGCTGACTTAGGCTGCTACTTGATTGCTTGCTGGAAACATGACAGGCACTTAACACTCTATTAAAAGCACATTACTCATTTTCCACCTTCTCTTCTTCGCCACTCATAATTTACAGAATTGCCAAATTTTGAGCCTGGGAAAAACACAGGTGAGAATAGCATTTTCAAGTGGGTGTAGCAAGTGGTTGGATAATAAACTGGATCGAAGCTATTCACAATAATAAGGTAGAAAGAGGCTTTAATTTTCAATTAGACTGCTCCCAGCAGAAGGTGTGAAAGGTTTCAATTTTTCAAACAGAAGCCTAGCTGTTGTAGTCTGAACCCTACTAAGCCTGTATTACAATAACTAAATTCAAAGGCAACTATATTGCCTTGAGAATCATAGTTGTCTGAAATTTGAAACAATTAAGAATCTGTTTATCCATGAGATTAGGACAGCCAAGTGGCAAAATGGCAGGTGTGGTATCAAGAACATTACAAGAATACTTCTATTTAGGGAAACAGAATCTTTCAAAGGAGATGAACTTAACAGTAATGTCACTAGGTTTAATGTTCTTGATAGGAAAGTTAGATTCAATGAATTGATTGAATTTCCATAAATTACACAGTGATGTTAAACAGAGTTCTAAGTAACTTGGGCATGTATACTTATCTAACTAGTTATACCCCGTGAACACTGAAGACTTAGGTCCTCATTATATGATTTTTTTTCTGACTATAAAATTGTCATGAGAACTAAATTAGATAATACATGTATAAAACCGTGAAAAAACTATTCATAATTTTTTGTTATGCAAACTTGTTATTCTCATGTTTTTTAAAAGTTCTAATATCTGTACAAAAACATGGGATTTTTCCAGATAATTTGCAACATACCATTTTCCAGATGGAGAAGCTGAGAGAAGATAATTCTCTTTCTACACAGTCATACAACACGTCCCAGTTTTAAGGCTGTGCTGGAATTTAAGGGCTCCGATTCCATTCCAATCTCACAGCACACAGTGAATGACTACTGATAGGTGAACCCAGGAGACTTGTCAATAATTGTTAATATTCTGAGGAGCTCATCTGCCTTTCCTTAAACTGAAACACAGTTCAGATGGTCCTTCTTTATCTGAATCTGAAAACTAACTTCCAAATCTTATTTCTCTAGACTGGGTGTCTCATGCTAATCCTCTCCTAGGCCATGGAAAGTCAGAGACGCTTGAAAGTCCTAGGAGTGAATACTTTCTTTGTAATCTATCTAGGTAAGTTTCTATCCACTATAAGTCACTTTGGTATTGCCATTCTACCTTGGCATCTACCACAGCCTCTCATTCTATCATCACACTGGTTAGGCATGGACATACACATGAAATCATAATCAGACCAATTCCATTTTTTATTTTATTTTAATTTTTTACCATGTAGTTAATTTCTTTTATTGAAACAGAATCTTCAACCAACTATTAGCAAAGCAATAAGCACTGTACTTTTGAAACATCACCTCAAGCCTCAGAATGTATCTTAATTGTAGAGCTTTTGCTTAGCCTGTTCACAGTTCTGGCTCTCAAACTTTATCTCACTGTTTCCCTATGCATCTTGCAAATATGTTGCCATCATGTCTATTATCTTTGAATTTCATAAAAGGCCAGAGACTCAGCCAGGCAGAAAGTATCTGGCAGAGTCTGCTTCAGTCCTGCATCCCATGACTGATCAAAAACCATGAAGTTGCGGCTGTGCTAGGTGCATCATTTCCCACTGAAACCAGGCAAAACATCCCAGCAATGGGAAATGGATCCAAAGGCAAGCAACAGAGTGGGAGATAGCCCCTACTTTAATTGTTAGGGAACCCACATCAAGAACAAACTGCATATCTGCTACATATGTATAGAGGGCCTATGTCCAGCCCATGCAAAAATTGTATACATAGGCATCAGTGTGTGCAGCACAGATTCGGGGCCACTCTTGGAAATGAGAAATGAAACCCTTAAAAGTATTTATAGGAAGCCCTAAGGTTTAATCTTATTTCAGACCAATAAAATTTTTACGCTTTCAGCAGAAACATGTTGGACATTGTGGAGTCAGAGAGAAGCATTTGCTTTCCACAACTGTCAAAAATTATCTGTGTGGATTGTGGCAAAAGACTTATTTTCTTGTTCTGTAAATTAGAAAGATAATTAGTGAAGGAATGAATTAAATTCCTGTTTCAATGAGTATACAAGGCTATGTGAGTATGTAGCATTACACACATACTTCACATGGTCTGTGCCACTGCTTTCCTTCTTCTCTACAAGAAACAACTCACTACAACCTCAGAGTTATTTTCCAACATATAAATAAGCTTCAGACTGCTTAGTGTCCAAATGGAGATGATACAATTTTTCAATACAAAGCCTAGTACACGCATTCAAATAGAAATTTCTTTCATATGCTGATACTCTGGTACAGACTGCAGCTTTTCAGGTTTAGTTGGAAATGAGGTTCGGTAAAGTCATAAGTGGAGAGATTTGACCCAATATTATTGATGCCAGTTTTCAGAAGAAACCGTAGGCAGGTGTTTTCTCCCAAGTGAAGTCACAATGAGGAAACACCAATTAGAAAGCAGGGAAAATGAACATTGTCAGGACTCAGCTGTTCTATACTCTCACCTGGGGTTTCTACCTCAATAAGAAACACATATTTTTGCTGTTTAATTTGCCCAACATTTGGTGTTGGCAGTCCAAGATAATCTAGGTAGTAGAATTAGCATAATCCCAGTGTTTCACTAACAAGATTATTAGTTGGACAGTCATTTGCTTTGTTCCTAAGAATACTCATGGATATATAAAAAGAAAGGTTCATGTTAGAGAAACACCAGCACAGTAAAAGTTTGGATGCTATGACTTTGCAGATCTATATGTTTATGTGTCCTGCATGCAAACAGGAAGAAAGTACATCCTTTGCTTTGGATTCTGGTTTTAAAAAAAGGGCTTATAAAGCATTATTTTTGTGGGTTTATAACTTGGCCTTGCTACTCAGTAGTTGTGTTTCTACAGGCAAATTATTTAGCATCTTTCTAAGTGTCAGATTATTTATTGCACAAATGGAGATAATAATAGTATCAGTCTCGGCAGTGTTACAAGAATTAGATGAATCAACCATCCATTCTTAAAACTGTGCCTGTTGGAAAGGCTTCATGGAGTTTAATTAAGCATTCCACACACCCACGTAGAGATGTGATACGGTTCTTGTCTATCCCTGGCACACACTTCATGGAGTCTCTGTGACTACCTCCCTTTCTCTCTCCATGAAACTTAACTCATTAAAACCCCGGAGTCACTGTCAAACATGTTGGTCACTTGAACATAGAAAATCCCTGGAAATAACTAGGAAATGAATCAAGAGGGAGTACAGAAGGGAATTACAAAGCAGATAAAGATTAAACTGAAGAAATCACTGGATGAAATCTACTGATACACAAGGTTTGAGAATTCTATGCTCTTTATAATCTTCGTACAACTCTTACTATTATGTCCAATACTTACTATTACTTTGAAGAACGCCACTCCCCTCCCCCCAGAAAACTCATTCTTAGTATCTGAAAACTCTTTTTCTTTTCCTTATATTCTTCATAATGGGTCTTAGGTTTCAAGAACAAGTAACTGACAAGAAACTTCCAAAGTATTTTTAACAACAATCAAAACCTTTTCTTATTTTTTCTTTTACAATTCAATTTCCTTCTTCTATATTTAGAACTCATATTGCCAGGGTAACCTCAATTTAAACTACCTAATTTTCTCTAAGAGTGAGATGTTTTTATAATTTCATATGTATTTTATCTTACTTCCTTCTCTCCCCAACTGCTCCAGACCAACATCCACTACTCCACCACAACCAGTGTCTGGTCATTTTCTCTTTAATTGGCCCACCAACTTAACAATTTGTGCTGCCCATATACTCATGAGTATGGTACCATCCACTGCAGTGTGGTTCCCTTACCAGAGGCCACACTCTTAAATAGAACTGACTCTTTGCCCTCTAACAGCCAGCTGTAGCTCCTCAGTTGGGAGAAGGTATAAGCTCCTCCAAACTCCATGCAAGAATGTTAACTTCTAGTATTTTATATCATCAAAAATTCAGCTCCTCTTACACATATAACAGAGGGACAGAAGTCTATCAGTGAGTAAGATGAAAACTACTCAACTTATTTGCTCACTGCCAAGAATGGGTGCGTTTAGACCACCTTCTATCATTACTTCCATCGGGCTTAATGTTCTGCAATCTGTAATATTTCTAAAGTGCTTAGTCATCAACACAAGTGACTGATGTTTATAACAAGCTTTTGGTGGCCCGCACACTTTATGTGCTGTCCTTGTAAGAATCTGAAGATATCGTCATCACTAACTTCGCTTCACTAGCCCTTTCAGTTTAATAAGTGTCTTGAAGAAAGTAACATAAAATGTTGAGCTTTTCAACTTGACTGTGTTTGAAAAAGGCATCAAGTAGAAGTATATTTCTCAGTACTATTTAATGGGTAAATACACATAATAAGTATATCTATTGACCCCACTGGGTTAATAAAACTGGGGTCCCTTTACTTCTAGCCACTGATCTAATCTCACTGATTTGGGAATATCTGAACAAGACTCAAGTAAATAGAGGCAATCTGGGCTGAAAGGTAGGGAAACATTATTTATTTAAATAACAAAATATGTGTCAGGTTGCTTAGCATAATAGGAAGCAAAATATTAGTTAGGTGTGTACTACGGTGGATAGGCATGTCCTTAGCATCTATGAGATCCTAGGATCGATCTCCAGTACAATAAATAAAAAAAATTATGTAATAATATTAAACAAAAAAGCCAACTAAAAACTAATTACAAAACCAAGTAAGTTAGACTGTAAGAAGACTTGGGATTTGGGATGTCGTATCATGTAAGTGGCTAATATAATAGCTAATCAAATTCTTCAATAAATTTCTATTAATTTTCTTATTTCATATATATGAATATATAAGAATATATATGAAATAAGAACAAATAGACATATATATAAATATTTATGAAATATATGGTCCAAATACAAATAAAATTTAAGAGCTCTTTGTCTATGGGTTCTATGGGAGTTCTTAAGCAGAGAGCATTATGTGAGGCGATTTTAATTATCCTATAACTAAAATAATTAGCGAGCCTCTAACTATTTGTTCTGGGTTTGTACTTTTCCAGCTATAGTACTTCATTTACTTAGGGATAACTATGCTAAGCAACATTATCACCATGAATATAATTAAAGCAGTTCATCTCTAGTAGATATGGCTCATAAAATTTCTAATCCCCCCAATGGAACCAATGAGGAATAGTGACACTCATTTATGGAAATCTTGACTTTGGGTAGACATGTCTAGACTATCCCTCCTATTATTCCATATGAAATTATAGTCACATAGTATTGAATAGAAATGTTGCACAAGAACCCAGACAAACAAAACAAATAAAAACTAGGATCTATAGGGGAAAAACACTCCTCATGGTGGGGGTCTTCTGCCATTAGTAAGAGTATCACACAGAAGATCCCATCTGTTAAGCAGAGCTGCCTCAGGACATGCACTTTCCTTCAATCTCACAACTTGTTGCTTGGGACCCTCAGAGTAGGTTGGCCAATGACCAGATGACCATTCTGATGTGCAAAGAAAGGGCCAAATTACTGTAGATCCTGAAAGCACAGTAGGGACACAAATAGTTTCAAGGACTCCCAAGCTCCCAGCAAAAATGGAACCCCACCCCCAACCCATGAAACTCATCAACTCTCCTTTTCTTGCTTGGAATCCTATCAACTGTCTTTGTTGTAAGGACAATGTGATACTAATTTATCAATCAGTCTACAAATTATGTTAATAGGAAATTCTTCCCTACTTTTGAAGGATAGTTTGTGTTTATCTCCATTTTTCATCGTGCAAAGTCATTGCTTGGCTTCAATTACTTGAGAGAGAGAGAGGAAAGAGAAGAGAGAAGAGAGAGAGAGAGAGAGAGAGAGAGAGAGAGAGAGAGAGATTTTAAAATATTTTAAATTCTACCATCACCTGATCTCTAATCCTTGAGCTGAAAGACTTTGGCCCTCAAAATAAACAGTGATAATACCCTAAAAAGTTAAGTCAACTTTGTTTTTATTTATTGTAAGAATCTCTCTGCAGAGGAGAAGCACACATGATTTATGTAGCATGACAGAACTTTAATCCGCAGCTCAGGAAAGGGTGCAAGAGCAGCTTGAAAATTATGCTGAGCTTAATTATACTTAATGTGAATTATTCAGAAGTGCAGACAGAGACTAAAAATTTATTTCATACAAAGAAGCTTGACATTTTAATTGGTCCTTCAGAATAGAGACAAAACAATTTCCTCTCAAGAAAATTTACATCTTCCCTATCAGACCCACAGCCTCAGCCAAGCAGAACTTCATTAACAAGATTAATCATGCCAGTGTCGGCTCCATCAGGTGTATGGCCCAGGTGAAAGGAAGAATACAAAATAATGATTGACATTTTCAATAGCTACACCTGCTGGAAAGAAGAAAACAACAATAGAGCATGCCACCATACCTTGGTCATTAGCCATTTTGTCAGGGTGTTCCACTGTAAGAGAGAGAGAAAAAAATAAATTATATTATTACCATTTAGAGTTCCTTATGAGATATCTGGCTTGTCTAAAATTTTGTCATTTTTTTTTTGGATAATCAATCAGAGGTAGCGAACCCCTGAAATTAATGGGGTTTGCTGAGTTAATATGTTCTAAAATGGAGTTGTCATGTTTTTTCTAAACATAAACTCATTTTGTAATTTTCATTAAAATGGAATTGATAATAAAATGAATGGGCAGTGCTAGCAATTTCGTTTATTCCAAGTAAGTTATAGGAGCTACACACACACACACACACACACACACACACACACAAACAAACAAACAATATTATATATAATTTATACATTAAAGGAATATATATATGTATATATATGGAAAATAACTTAGACTATAAATCTAGAGAATTCCTAATGAAACAGGCAAACTAGTATTATATTCTAAGAGGGATGACTGTGATATGAGATCTGAGACTTGATGAGGTTGGCTCTTCATTTGTTCACAAATGCAGAAGAGTTATGAATAATTAGTGGTCACAACTTCTTATATAAATGAAAAGTCATCTCCAACACTTAAAATTTGACTTCATTTGACTTCATTTCCTTGAACAAATGACATTAAATACTAAATTAATCTTATCATGGTTCTCATAGAAGTCTTAAGGAATTTTTGGCCAATCTACTCCTTTGTAAGTTTCCATCAATTATAGTTATTTTATGCATACATGAATTTCTTTGAATTTTTTGGATTTAGGGCCTATTTAACTAACTTGTATGCAAAAGTTCACTTGCTTCTTGTATACACCTCATTGAAATTTACAGCATGACAGATATGCAGTAATGTACAACATAGACATCCATTCATTCTGTGTACCACTGTTGTTGCAAATCAATTACCGTTGTTTGAAAAAAAATAACTTATAGCAAATATTGAGGGTTGGCTATTAGCTGGTGTTTTGTTTGTTCATTTGTTTGATTTTTGACAGGCTCTTTTCATTATATGTATGTACAGCAAATCAAAGGTTTTTTTTAATTTGTTTGTTTGTTTTTTGTTTGTTTTTTTGAGACAAAGTCTCTCATGGAACTCACTACATGGACTAGGCTGTCCTTGAAGTCATAGATATCTATTTGTCTCTGCTTCCTGCGTGCTGAGGTAAAAGCTTGAGCCATCTTATTCAGGGGCGAATGAGCGGGATTTTAAACAAAGGTCTGTAGTCTGTTAAGAAATACACTGCGCGGTCAGAACTAGCGCCAGGCTTCCAGCAGTAAGGAGGCAGAATACTACAACCTGGGAAGTCTACATGTTTGGGAGCACTCTGAGCAGGACACACTCATAAAGCTGTTCTAATCAGCATTTTACATCTGGTGGAGAGGTGTGTTTGATGAGACTGTGTGGGTTAATGTCACAGAGGAACAGAAAAACAAAACACACCAAAAGAATAAAGCCAAATTAATTTCCTGTTCACCCTGTAACCGTTCCTTTACAGTTAATTGTATTGATTTCACTGTCTGAAGTCATAGGTATTTTTTTATGTGACGGATAAGTATACTATCTCCAGATTTGCTTTTCTGATAATAAAGTTACACTACATATAGCGTGAACTTTTTCAAGTTTTAAAAATTGTTTACTATTTGGGTGTGGTGGCATGTGACCACCACTGAGGAAAAAGAGGCAGAAGGTCTCTGCTGTCAATGCTATCCTATCTGCTTTCAGGCCAGCAAAGTCTACATAGTCAGACCTTGTCTCAAAAGAAAATGCTAATAAACATTATCTTTCAACAAATGGAAGAGCTCAAATGGATTCTAAGAGTTACTTTTAATCACATACTTGTGGTTTGTGAATTTATAATTGTTCATGTCAAGTGACCAAAACTTCCATGTGTTTTGTCAAATTTATGAACTATCAGCTATTCTTCTATAGGTTTCAGTGTATTTTATTTCTGGATGGAGGAGAGGCAGATTTATAAATACCAATTAAGGATGCCCAGAGAATGTATTATACTTAATTGAGAATTCATCAGTGAGCACTCTGCTCCTCTGGGCATAGGAAATAACCTTCTCCATCTATAGAAAATATCTGTGGTATACATCTTGTGAACCCCTTTCGTTTCTAATGTACCACAGGTGTGATGGCTATTCTCAGTTGTCAGCTTGATTATATTTGGAACTAAGTAAAATCCAAGTGGCCAGGTACACCTGTGAGAGATTTTTTTTTTCTTGATTGAATCTTTTGAGGTGGGAAGACCCACCCTAAATCTGATTCTTTTGAGTTAGGAAGTTCCAGGTTAAATCTGAGCCATAGCTGCCCTATACATCCTGTATTTAAAAAATGGGAAAGAGGGAAGTTCTTGCTCTTGGCCTGTTTTCCCCCACTATTCCTTCACTGGAGTTAGAACCACCTTCTTCAGGATTCTGCTGGCATATACTGAAGATCATCTGAGACTTCTAGTCTTGTAGACTGAACAACTACTGGATTATTGGATTTTTCCATCAGGAGACAGCTATTGTTGAAATAGTTGTGCCATTATATGTAAGCCACTCCAATAAATTATCTATCATCTAAAATTCTATATCATCTAATATCTATCTATCTATTATCTATATCTATATCTATCTTATATATCTATCTATATCTCATATGTAGATAGCACATATTATACTATAGGTGAGAAGTATTAATATAATATGTTATTATATATAATATACTTTTAGTTTTATTTCTTTAAAGAACCTTAATATAAATAGATGAGCACACTGCAAATTTCACTGTTTGTCATATACAGAAACATAAATTTGCTGTGCTTTAACAATGTGAGAGTTTCTAAATAGAACTCTGTGAAGGATATGGGGAAGGTAGGTGTAAATTTGCAAATTCCTATATGGTCATGAAATAAAGTGAAACATTTTAATTAAAATTTCAGAGAAATAATTAGACATTATATACATATGTGTATATGCTTCCTTATTATAAATGTTCTTTGATTCATCAGTGATTACTTATCAAGTTTCCTAATCCCCTCTGGCTGGTTGCTAATAGCAAAAGACAAACTCAAATCTCAAGTACAAAATGCTACTACTTTGGCAAAGCCTGAATAGGAAAGAATGAGGCTTGCAGACACCTGCCTGTGGTGTGATTTGCAGTGAAATATTTACCCACTAGCTAGTAGACTACAGGAACCTTCCTCAGCTTCAGGAAACCATCTAAACCTTTCTGTCTGTCAAACAAGCTCATATACTGCCTTATGCTTTTAAGCAGCCTTGGAAACTGAAAATCTTAAGTCAGAGAAATTCCATGGGTTCTGTCTTTGGTGTAGCTGTGGTTCACCAAAGACATCAAATATTTCATGATGCATAATTGACTGGCCTTAAAACACTTGTCATTTAAAATGACATAGAAAATACATTTTTGCTTAACTTTAATAAAGATAGGCAGTGTCAGGCTTTTTTGTGAGTAATTTAAAATTTGCCAGACATGAAATAAGTCATTTTACAATGTGAACAAACTTTATTCACAAAATGATTAAGGACAATATCAAATCAATGTATTAGATCTAACACTTCATAATTATATTGTAGACAATTATAAAAGAAAAATTGGAACTTGTCACCAGTTTAGAAAAATGATTACAGATGATTTTAGAGAAGTTGAAGTAAACTAATAAATGGAATATTAACTTAATTAAATAGCCTACAGAATGGCTATTAGCCTGGGCCAGTATATCCTGCTCATCAATCTACCATATAAAACATCCAGATTCCTTAAATCACTGTAAACCTTCTCTGGCATCTCTTGGCTCACACACATCATGAGCATGAAATTAATTTGGCATATGCCTATGGATAAAATTTAGGCATTTGCAAACATTATCTAGTTATATTCTATGCTTCTAGCAAATGAACTACTGGCTGCTTTTCAATTGCTCATGAAGCAAAACCTGTATTAGACATGATGTCCTAAAAACCTGGGCAAAAACTAACTTATTTCTACCTCACCTCCCGCTTAAGTACTAGTGTGACATGAAGAACTGTCAAGCAGGCTTAGGATGAATGCTTGCTTGTGTCTTTTTGGCAAAATTTCAGGTAAGCTGCTAACAAAATCCAGCTTTTGAATAGCTTACTCATGAGAATTCAAAAGTCCACTATGTATTAGCATATCTTCCTAATGCATGAATAGACTACACAATTTTGCTAAGATTCTCATTTAAGTACAGCAAAGAAGTCAGTAGAAATGTCCATCATGAAGGTTTCTCTAATGTCTCAATTGTTTGCCAACATGTATTAATTTTTCTGGAGTCAAATATCCATAATATAGTTACAAATGTAAGACCCAAGGTATCTATCTTTGTATAAAACAATGATCACTGTACAGTAAAATACATATATAAATACCAGCTTTGGGATATGCAAATTCTTTTTCCATGATTAATTGAGACTCTTGCAATCATTTTATCTTGTAGAAAAATATTATTGGACTCTAAAAATGTAAGAATGTTTTAAATAGTCAGTATTTGAACTCAGTATTTTCTATACAGACACTGTCTTCAAATTGAGTATACATATACATATACACATATATGTACACATATATATATGTACAAATATATATATGTGTACAAATATACATATACATACATATGTATATTTACAAGATTGTGGGCTTTCATTAAATCATCATATTAATTTTTTTCCATTTTTGTTTGTGTATTCTCAATATACTAACCATAAGTATTTTTTTGAAAATTGTTTGCTTAACTTATTAAAGCTTTCTTTTAATACAGAACCATAATCATTATTGAAAGGAAGTAAAATTAGCAATTTTAGACCATATACATAACTCAATTCATCTACATGTTATTCCCTTATAAAGGTCAAATGTATTTTCTGTATATCAAATAAAAATAGTATACATGAAATCAGTATAAATACCAGAGTGCTATATATAAAAAATCAAAAATAATTATGTCTGCCTGGTGTTGATAGCATAAAAATGTGATAAAAATCAATAACTCTTGCTTGACATATTAACTTTGAGTATAAAAGTAACATTTTAATGTGTTTTGAATGACTATTACAGGCATTTTTGACCAAACATTAAAAAGGTCTAGTGATTTTCTTCTGACAGAAACTGTAGAGTTATTCTATGACCATCCACAAAGAAAAAGGAGATGATGGGACATAGTTCAAACCTTTCAAAGTCCTGAAGAGGATGGGATCAGAGAGGGGCCCAACTCCTTTCGCATTCCGTGCTTGAATTCTAAAGTAATACATAGTGTCAAGGCTGAGATCCATGATCTGATGGGTAAGCCGGTCACCGCTGATAGTTTCCATAATCCAGTCATCGATTGGTATATTCTTATCCAAGGTATAGAACAAGATGTAAGCTGTATAAATAGACAAATGCGATTCTGTTTGGTATACAGAATGCATGTTGTAATTCTCCTTTAAAAGACACACATTTCTTAACTTTAATTTATAATCATTAGTATATGTCTACAATCTATAAACTACAGCATTCACTCTTGCTAGCAATGGCTTTTTCTTAATATTGCAGAATTTAGATAATAATTGTTTCAGCACACAAAATAAGAATATAGAGTATGCCATTAGAAAAAACATATCTGTCATATTTAAAAATTACTGCTTTTGCTACCTATAAATCTAGATTATGTTTTCTCTAATATATTAATATTATGAAAAATGTAAAACTGAGATAACATGTTTGCATAATATTTATGGCAGTACAAAAAAGGAAAAAAGGTAATATTTATTTTAGCCATGCTAAAATAATAAAGATACATTGGAAAGCATAAAATACTGCAAATATTTAGAATATCATACGCCAAAGCAGTCATATTTTATTGTTGCAATGACCCTGTGAAGTTAGGAGGGCCTGAGTGGTGCTCCTTTCACAAATAATGACGCCGGTTGGAAACGGGCTGGGGTGAGAGTCTCTACACTGTGCTTTCTAGCACTGTTTCTTCTGTTCTACCTTAGGCAGGCAAATACATACCCCTGAACTGAAGATGGCATAGTTGTTATCTCAAACATTGGTACCTATCATTGGAGGGCTTTAGTTCTATGTTTAGGGAGTATGTTTCTATAACAGGAACGGTACAGTAACTTCTGATTGTCTAATTTACATATGTACTCCAAACCGGTTCGCCTTAAGTGATATGTATAGCTGAACATTAGTCTTATTGAACTTAGGTGGTATATCTTATTAAAAAGCATTAATGATGTTCACAGTCTTATGTATCACTCTCTTAAAACGCTGTGTTTCCTTTGAAATGCTTTTGAGTCTGCTTTGCCCCCGTCTGAACTGTTGTGTATCTGCCAAGTTTAATTTAGAGTTCTCAGATTGAGTTTCACCTCTCCTCAGAAGTATCCAAATACTACATATGGAGAGAGAGAGAGAGAGAGAGAGAGAGAGAGAGAGAGAGAGAGAGAGAGAGAGAGAGAGAGAGAGAAGAGAGAGAGACAGAGAGAGAGACAGAGAGAGAAAGAGAGAGAGAACAGAGAGAGACAGAGAGAGAGAGACAGAGAGAGAGACGGAGAGAGGGAGGAAGGGAGAGGGAGGGAGGGAGGGAGGGAGGGAGGGAGGGAGGGAGGGAGGGGAAGAGGGAGAGGAAGGAGTAGGTCACACGAACTTGGACAGAAGCATCTAGGAGAAGTTCGAAAAGGTGAAAGAATATGATGGATATATTGTATGAAAAACTAAACTTTTAAATAAAAAAATAAGCAAAACAGAAACAAAAACTAAAAAATACTTTTCTCTCATTTTGCTATATTCATCTTTATACTTACTATTGTGAGTGAATGCCTGTTTATATGCATGTACTATAATGCATCTGTGTAGGTAGAAAATAATTTGCATAACATAACATAACATAACATAATGCAACGTAAGATAATATAATGTTAATAGGGACCAATGGTGGGAAGTGTAGTACACAGGAACATGGTGTTTATTGCTTGGCTTTCATGTACGTTTACAATTACTTTAATGAAAAAAAAATTACATGTATGTGTGAGGGTTCGTGTGTGTGTGTGTGTGTGTGGTTTTGTTACAATATTTTCTTGCATGTATATAATACATCGGGTTATATTCACAACCATTACACTTCTTTGTCTCTTTTCTCTTCTTGATAGTTCCTCAAGGCTTCTTATCTTTCCTTCTTGCTGAATTGAATACAGTGCATCACAATTTTGCTTTAATTAATGAATCATCTTTATAAGTCTCTGATACTTCAACTATATATGTGCATATGTGTGTGTGTGTTTTGTAAAACAAGACAAAACAAACTCATCCAATGTAGTCACATTGGGAAGATGGACTCCACTCTATAGATGCCTCTAAGTCCATCTCCAGAACCTAGCATGAGGGTAAGGTTTAAATAGAAGAGGAGATTTCTTAATATATGCTAGAATTCTAACTTTTGCATGGGAAAAACAACACTCAGGCTTTATTTTTCAGAGTTGAAAACACATTCTGTTGTTTATTTTGACAAGTCGAAGATTTATTTGAGTTCAGAGTAAGGAGTGTAGAAGTGGAAAACTATTTCTTTCTTTCCTACACATAGTTTCTCTCATACCTTGTTTTTATTTAGAAAATTTCTATTTTTTTCTTCTTAAAATATCTGTTTTTGATTTATGTCTATAAATAACTGTTCATAACTAAATAAAATATATAAATAAATCAAAAGCTACGAAGATATTGAAATGGAATCAATGAAAGTAGACCAGAATACCAACAAATGAGACTAAAAAAAAATTAATTGAAATGTACCAGCCTGAGTTTTCAAAGGCTTGGCACACAGACAAATGAACACATATGCTCCGAGTGGAGGGATTTTATGTTTATTTTCTGCCTCATATTTATCAGCTCATATGAAAATTCTGTTTGCTATTACACTAAGAACAATTTCCTAAACAAAACAAAACTTCAACTTAAATTTCAATCACACTTATAGGCATTACATGTTCTTTTCATTTTGAAAAATATCACAGCGTAGCATAGGAACTGAGTTTGCAAACTGAAACTGTGTGTTCCCAGTTTATCTGCATCTCAGAAGAACTCAATCAGTGTTGTGTGTAGTACTGCCATATATCTCTTGTATTTACTTGTAGATGACAGGCAAGAGCCGTTTAAATTGCTAACCCAATAGTTCTACTTCATGGGGCTATTATGTGCACATTTTGAGTTGTATATTATTTTTTGTGGTAAGTTAATTCGGTGGAGATAGCAATTAAAAACTTAAATTAATGTAAATTGAATAGAGAAGGCAAACTGTCTAATAGAACTCCATTATGTTCTTTAAAAAATACTAAATTAACATCATAGACTTCTAATGGATGCTTTAATTAAGTATTTTTGTTATCAGCAATATTTGATGAAATAAAATCTGTCACTGTGAAATATTCATTATGCTCAATTTCTGCCAGTCAATATTAATCATTTTCCAAACCTTATTATTAAAGAATGAAGCTAAAAGCTAAATGAGAAGTTAAAAAACCCAAGACAAACCTCCTTCATGTGTTGCACGCAAAGAATAAGACCATTAGAAATCCTTTATATTCTGGAATTCTCAACCACCCTGACTCCTTTTAGCCATTTGTATATACACAAACATTCCATAGATGGTTGTCTTAATGGTCCATATGATAAAATACAAAATGCTTACCCTGATTGGAATGTACGTATTTCACACAGCAACTGAATGTGAATATGCATATGTATATACCTGTATCAACCCTTTAGAGAACTAGTCCCTCAGTGGGGAATAAGAAAAGCCAGTCAGAAAAGATGAGGATATGAACCAAGGTGCTGAGATAGACACTCCACACAGAGGCAAGAGCAGCTGTGAAGTAAGCAACTGTAAGCAGCAAAGGTCAAGATGGGGCAAGGTTGGGAGATAAGGCTGTATACTTACCAGTGATTTTCCCATTGGCTTCCAAGGGAGGCTGCCAGCTCACAATGACTGCACGAGGCTTCCCTTCTCGAGTAATGACTGTCAAATCCTTGGGAGCAGACGTTGGGGCTGTGAGATGAGACAGAGACAGGGTCTTGTCATTGGTTGTGGCACTTTGTCGTGATGCTAACAATCAGGATCTATCACCACATGAATCATGTTTATTTTGCTTTTTACAATTAGTCACAACTATTGGAATAATTCATGTCAAGGTGTAGAACTGATGGTTTACCATGGAAGTAGAATGTTTTCTTAAGGTGTGAGTATAGAAAGGAAACATTGAGCTGAAGAATGCAACAGGGGATTTAAAGTGAGCTCACACTCATGTATGTATGTACAAAAATGTGTGCTTAATGAACTGAGAAAGTGCATGCCTTCTATTAAGAACACTATTGCAATTGTAGTATATAATTGAAGAAAAGAAAAACCTATTGAATTCCATGAAAAGAAAAACAAGAGAGAGAAAGAAAAACAGACAAAAATAAAACAGGTCAAATCTTCTTGTAGTTTAAATGATATGGTAAATATTTTCTAAGTGAGAACAGAAATTGAAAAACAAAAGTAGAAAGGACATGTACTATAAGAGTGTTTCTGCTTCAATGTGGCATAAAATAAGATAGCAAGAGACCCTGCCCACTTCAAATCTATTTCTTTTAAACATTGTGCAAAGTAAAATGTAAATATATTCTAAAATAGGACCAAATGTGCTCAGCCAATCCAACACCATCCATATTTCTGCTGTTCTGTTTATATCCACTTTGAAGACAGTTTTTCTTCTAAGCAGCAAGCAATGCTTCAAATACGTTATCTTCAGTCTCTTCTTTTATCATTAGTTTCACATAGGCAGATTCAGAGGTATCTAGTCTCTCTGTTTTCTGCAAGAATTTTCTGGTTTCCAGTGAATAAGAGAGATAGAACTTGATCTCTACTTGATCTCATTTTCATTCTATTCTCCTTGGTTTTCCTAATTGTTATGTAGGGTAGGTACATCATTATATTAGCTATAAGACACTGCCAGAGTATCTTCCTATGTAGTTATACGTGTGAACCAATAGGAAAGCTGAAAATCATTCCTATCTGCCATATTTCTTTCCTCAAAGGCCAACGGAACTCTAATTAATCCAAAGTTAAGCTAATTTTGATATATTGACAATGCCATTAGCATATTTAAATTTTCAAAGAATCATGGTGAAGACAGTGGACCTAAAAATGAGAAGAGGAAGAGAATAAGAAGAAAGAAAAAAGGAAGGATGGAATGAAGAAGAAGAAAACATGTCAAGAGGCAGTATTGGAAGAACAGCATAGATTTATAGCAAAATATAAGAGACAATGGCATCTTACATAAGATTATTTTCTTAAGAATTTCTTCCATGATATTTTATATCTCATGAATAGAAAGATTAGGTATAGTCAGAAGTTGATTTAGCTATTATAGAAAACATATAAGAGGAATTTTAAATTATGAAGAAAATAAAGGGATATTAACTATTCCAAGTATTCTTTCTTTCCTGACTTAAAATTCAAATTAATGTTTATTTAGAAGGTGGTTACTCAAAATACCAACCTTCTAAGTCATCTGTTGCTGGTGCGTACATGTCTTTATCCTAGCTGTGTCTATGATGAATAGAAATTTTGGTAATAGAGCTAGCAGCTCAAGTATTTACAATTTCTCTATGAGCTGCACATTTTCCCCAAATATGTAGGGAAAATGAGTGTAATGGCTCCTAAGGTCCACGTGAATACCTAATGAATCCCTCAGGCTATGAGTAGGTATTTCTATATTTGTCAAACTTCCTCTTATTTTTTCCAGAGTAAATTTGTATTTTGTGATGTCTCCTATAATTTCAATATATCCCAAAATTGGTGACTGAATTTCTTATGTTACTTCATTGTTTCTCTATATATTTCTCTTTTTAAAATGATCTTAATCCTCCATAATCTCTCTTTATCTTTTATACCTAATACCTGTGGCAGGGCCTGGAAGTCACAAACGAACTTGTCATTTATACTTTTTCCTAGAAGAAAAACAAGTCCTTCCCATATCTTTGGCTATCAAATATATGTATATTTCAGTTTTTACATTCTGTGGATGGATAGACTTAGAAAATTGCAGACATGGAAATTACACCAGACTTTGATTATTGGGATTGCCAATGTTCTCTCCCTCTTCCTTTCTAAGAAACATGGGATTTTCTTTTAGAGAAAAATAGTCTCTGGGCCATATGGGCATCATAGCTACATAAATTTATAATTTAGGATCTTTGAACCATCTTTCCTTTAGCTTTTTGCCACCTATCTTAGGACATAACTATAAAGTTTTATCTTTTAACAATTGAATATTAATTGATAGAAAAAATTAAAGGAAGATATGTTGTTTCAGAATGCTAGGTTATAACATCATGGCAGCTATAGTTTAATATAGCTGTGACTGGGACCTTTTTGGCACCATTGTTGATATTGTTATTTTAATTAAGCAAATCAGAATAAAAGATTGTCCATTTGAACAGAATGAAATATTTTAATTTAAAACTTTCCCTGTCACCTTTATGTTTACTGTGAACCACTTCAGTTTGTGGCAGTGAAGTCATAGAGTCTATATCAGATTACAGAATTGGAGCAATCCCTCAAGTTACTCCATCCCCTTCATTTCCTCCTCAGAGTTACAGAATCTATAGACACTTGTGAATTACTTCTTTCTTCTTTCTCATCATCACTCAGGGATCTTCTCCACATGCTATTTACACCTTTGTTCAGATCATTATCTGAGTTGACAATCAGTGTCTCTACTAACCATAGGCCTCAAACTTATTATCTTTTTTGTCTGCATTGGGAGTCACCATTGGTGTCTCTACTGGGCTAGGTAGTTGATTAGAAATATTCAGGGTGCATGTACAAGCAAGTTCCTGGTGTGCATTTTATGTTTATGAGTGGTAAAATGGCTGAATTTGTTTTCAGGTGAGATGACTATTCCTTCAGTCAAAATTATATCGGGTGTTGCTTTTTCTATTTTTTTTGTAATTTTGCTAGTTTATATTTGATTACATCAATGACTTTTGGAGTAAAAAAGGAGGGAGGTGATATTTTATGGTCCTGGCAGTATGCAACTCATTTGGCATCCAAGTCAAAATTAATAGAGAAAAGCTTAATAATGTATAATAAGTGAACTAAAAGAGAAGATGTTAAAATGAGACTATCTAGAAAGATTTTTATAGACAGAAGTACCGACAAAATAAAAAACTCCAAAAATTAAGGTAATAATTGTAATAACATTAAAGTTTCAACATTAAAGGACAAATTATAGTGGAAAAACAGAAATTTTGTTGAGTTGACAACTTTATTCACAATAATATTAAAATTTGAAAATGTTTAGTGTATGTCACACATCAACATACTATAAATATGAAATTAATTAAAAATAGTTATTATTATGGCTGGAGAGGTTACTAAGTGGCTAGGAGTACATACTTTTGATCTCTCTCAAAGTGCATAAAGGTTTCCCATTATGCTACACTCTTTCCAAAGTATGACCAAGGCCACCAGAATACTACTTTCTATTCCAGTTGTTGTAGTTAGAATAAATATTCAGGAGGCCAAAATTGTAATGTTTTACTTTGTCTCAAATTACCCAATACCTATCAGGACTGTTGTTCAAAGCCACCCTTGTTTCAGATAGCATTCACTAACTAGCTAGATTCCTGCCCACCACTTAAACTCAGTGAAGATGATTCATGTTCAGGTACAAGTTGATGTTCTAAAGAACTCATTCTGAAAAACCATTGATCAATCATGCAGCCAGTCTGTTTGATCTATTGAAAACTTCTTTCTTCTATGGGAGTAGAAGAATACTATATGATGCTGAAGTGCTGTGAATTGTATATGACACATTATTTCACAAATGACAAGGTTCACTTTTGAAATCATACTAATTCTATGTCTCAATTTCCATCGAATTAGTGAACACTGATACCTAGGCTAAGCATGGGCCTTGGAGGCCAGTGTCTCTTCACATACCAGCTTCGTAGGTGGTGGCGTGTGCAGTCATGCTCCATGTGCTTGACCTTCTGTTCTTTGTCACCATAACTGAGAACTCATACATCGTGTTTGGCTTGAGGCCAGTTGCTGTGTAGCTGAGAGACGTTGTGTCTTCTGACTATACAAACCGGAAACAAGCCAAGAAATAAAAACAATATGAAATCTGTGAATTCAGTAACTCAAGACATGTAAAACAACTGGCAAATAAATCAGACAAAAGTAGATCTACTTAAAACTAGTAGAAGTGCTGAACCTACTTTTCTGACAGCCAGTATATACTGGTGGGCTGTACTTCTGAGACTTTCCTGATAAAACCAAACAGTGTAGTTTTCCAAGGGAAGGCAGTTGGGTAAGTTCCCTGAGCCTGCCCATACCTGAGACAGAGGACAAAATGTGCCCTCAACTTAATTAAATACTTTCTAGTGGGACCTGAAGTAAATTTATGTCTTCATCATTGAAATCTTTCAGTTACTTTTGTTTTGTTTTTGTTTTTTAGGTTAGTGTTTCATATTCTCTATTGATCGCCATTATTTCCCACTGCAAGCAATTATTTATAAGTATTATAATGATGATGATGTTTTTAAAAAAGACTTAGTTTCAAGTTTTAGTGCTTCCAAACATCTATTGATCTCCTAAATGAAAGCAGAGCAAGTGGTGCTCTTCCTTTATGGATGGTTCACAAATAAGAGAACACATATGGAAAAGAAAGCAATTGATCAGCAAAGGAAAGCATATTGGATGAATATTAAAGGACATAACTGTATTGCAGAATATTGTACTTTACTTTTGAATCCATTATTTTTATTATAAATAAGCTTATTTACAATAGTACAAAATAAGTAAATTGTGTCTTTCTTGCTTACTCAAGAACAAAAGAAATAATAAAGGGGAAAAAGTCTGCTAGTCTCACAGGTAAAGCCTATTTTCTACATAATTTGAAACATTTTAAGCTATGTAAATCTTTTAGAAACATCTACTTGTACTTGGTGGTAGTTATAGCTCTGTCTTTCCCAAGGTAAATATATCCTATGGCTTCTATATTTAAACATGTGTTGGGTATTTACTTCTGAAAATAAAAGCAAAGCCTTTCTCCATTGGTTAGTAATATATGTATCTCCTTCTTTTACAGTAGTATGGAAAAATATTAATTTGTACATCTATCATAGGTTAGGCCATATCTCTGAAAATCCTATATATTTTTTTACATCATATAAAAATTTAAAGTAATATTATGTTAATGTACCCATTCATCATATTAAATTGAAGATCTCAGAAGCATTTATTAGAATGTTTTCCCTGTATACTAATAGAAAGCTTTGTTAATAGCCAATTCTTCAACATAAAAATACATTGGAAATCTGGTTGCATTTGTGGATACAGAATACCTGGGTAATCCTCTCTGAGCTTCCATTTCCTTAACTTTAATTTGATGTTAACATGAAAGACATTATTTTATCACTTACTATGTAAAATAAGTGAAGTATAACATAGTGCATGGCCCAGAGCAAGCATTAATAAATGTCACCTATAATGCATTATATTTTGTTTCATGCCAACTTTCATTACATTAGTTATATTAAATTCCATAATGAGTTCTATTCTTGGGGAAGAGACCAAGTCTTGCACAACTGCCTATATCCTATTATATCCACAATGCATCTGATAAGCACTATGTTACTGTCAATAATTATATTTTAAGTGGATTTCACATAAAACAGAATATGATTAAATCATTGTAGAAAATGAAAAGAAGTTCATATTTTTGTAGAAAAATCTATATAGTGATTTGCGCAATCAGAATATTAGTGTCAGAATTACTGTCTAATTTGAGAAAAATGAAACTCAGAAATATGACAAAATATAGCAAAAGCACCTCTTGAATACATATTATTTGACTGCAGAAGTGCCCTTTGTTCTATAATGAATATGTCTTACTTATCTTATAAAGCTATTATGCAATGAAAGATGATGTTTAGATATGACTATGGTTTAAAATGAAAAGTACAAACCAAGTCATCTATTATAAATAACAGTAAAATGTATTATATGTCTTTCTTGTAGACCAGTTATCCTCTTCCATTTTCCTTGCTACTCCTCTACTCAACTCTTTTCTAGAGACTTCTACATCTCAGTGTATAGAAAAAGTGTGTCTGTGCATATGTGTATGTGCGTTTGTGTGCATGCATGTGTTGGTGTGCATTCATATGTGTATGCGTATGTGTACTTGTATATGTGAATATAATTATTAATAGTAAAATAAACAAAGACTTTAGATAATTGATGGAGATGGCCTAGTTCAAATAGTTTGCTTAGTTTTCTTTTTTTTTTTTGTCTGTTTGTTTTTGAAACAGAGTTTCTCTGTATAGCCCTGGCTATCCTGGAATCACTTTGTAGACCAGGCTGGCCTTGAACTCAGAAATCCACCTGCCTCTGCCTCCCAAGTGCTGGGAGTAAAGGTGCACCACCATTGCCTGGCAGTTTGCTTGGTTTTCAAATTCTTTGTAATTCCATGTTGCTTTACTAACCATTTAACTCAAATTATTTCCTCAAGAAATCTTGACATTCAATTGATGCTGAAAAAAAACATAATCATTTTTTTAAAATGCCATTTCACATTCTGGCAAACTCCCAATGGTCATTCAGTACACTGAATATATCTCCAATCTAGAGTAATTACAAACATAACCATCATAAAGAGGGAAACAATCTTTTATAAAAATAAACTTAAACCTCAACCTTCTATGTGTAGCGATACTTTTGAATACTTTCATATGTTGTCTTCTTTTGCTTTCCTGACACTGCTATCTTTCTTTATGGTTCTGCTGAGTCTAACATCTAATAATGTAAGGAGAAGGATTCCATACAATGAATCTCTTATCAATGATACTGTATGGACTTGCCTGGGGAGTTTTTCCCAATACCATCAGGGCAGCAATATCAAAAGAAACTGTATTTTGTTTTCACTGATATTGTTTCAACTACAAATTGACTCATCCTAAAGCACAATGTTTTGACCACTTAAAAGATGAAAGACGTGAAAGCAGATCCAGCATGATTGTGCATAGACAGTGAAACTAGTATGCTTTTGCTCTATTTCCAGATTTGGGGCAGAAAAATCTCTGAAGACAGAGGCATCTCCCAAATCCCCACTGTCTTGAGGCCAGATTAGGGGATATAGTAGTGCCATGTGAAGAAGGATCTAAATTCTCCTTAACAGCCGTTCCTGGGGAGTGGCAAGCACAGAGATACAAGCGAGTATGAGGAAACTGGAAGGGAAGGGTTAAATTACTGGATCCCTTAGTTTTAGGGTATCATTCACATTGTTCATCTTTTTCTTAGCTGTAGAGGTCTCATACTGTATTCTAGGATGACCTCAAATTCTTGCCTCAAATCCTCCTGCTTTTAGTATCCAGAGTCTTGAAACTATTACATTCAACTTTATTTTTCCTCATGTTATCATCTTGTAAACTATTAACTTTGAGCTGTGTCATTTTATATGAATCATTTATGATTCTTTGAAGCATACATCTACTGAGATGTATGCATGTAGGATTCTAAGTTATATGTGTTAAGTAAGCAGAATTAAAGCTTTATTGCAGAATTAAAGCTTTATTTCAAATAAATGATCGAGAACATATAGAGATATAGAATAGGCGCTGGGTGATCTTTCTTAGTTTTCATTTTTTTTTATACTGTCTATCACTTATACCTGTTAGCCTGGTCTCAGATTTAGAAGGCTACACAGCTGCCTTTGTAAGTAATGCTTTGTTAGAATCACTGAGCTCGGACAGGAGATAAGGAGAGGTGAAATGACAGTGTCTCTTATATTACCAAGGATCTCTGGGAGGAGTGTGAAAGGATTTGGAAATGAGTACAAGAACAGGTAGCTGGTAGAACTCTGGTTCATTAAGGGATTTTCTTTACAATACGAGGGTGGTTTCTAAGCTAAATAAGAAAATCAATGCTATCAGCTTACAATACATTTCTAGGGTGTTATAGAATATTTTCACACTGTTTATTCTGTTAAACTCTCTGTGAGTAGGTGTCAGTGATATTAATGGACATTAATTTATATTCTAAATTAAAAGAATCATATTAGAATCTATTTATATGATATGTTTGGGGCCTTGCTATTTCCAAAGTAAAAATGGTTTATTTTTTTACACAGAACCAAATGTCAGGTGTAAACAGCATATGGTAAAATTCAAAGATCATTTTTTTTTTTTTTTTGCAGCTCCTGATATTTTTCTACCTTGCCTTTTATTGATTTACAAAGACATAATTATTCTAATGAATTGTAGATTTTGAGTTATTAACATGCCTTGTAGTATGTAAAAGTCACTGTAGGAAAATGACTTATGACAGACCAGGAATCATTGAACACAACTCCTCAAACACATAAAAGTTAAATTTAAATTCTGTGCACTCTATTCGACCTTCACCTTGTACTTGGCACTGGCAGAAAAGCTGGTCCTCCACCGAACAGTGTAAAGTCGCACATCAGAGGTTTTCTGGTTCTTCGGGACAGAGTTGTCTGCCCAGCTGACCCTCACAGCCTCATGGTAAGAGCCACAGCCTGTACACCTACTGGTGGGAGCATGGGGGTGGAGACATCTGGGCCCGAGGTGGGGAAATCATCAAGCAAAGGATAATAATCAACGGGTCAGTGGGATCTGGGTTAAACACCCATCAAATGAAACAAACAAATAAATGTGTAAACAAAGAGTTAAAATAAATATCAGTGGCAACACATCACAATGAGTTAAATGCATGGCAATAACGATGGAAGGGAACATGAGAAGAACAGAAAAAATGCAATTAATTAAATCATAAAATATAATAACAGTATCGTTATGTCATAAAATAATTATCTTTTCTTATTCTTATATCTAATTAGAATATATACCTTAAGACTTCAACTTGTTGAAATATGACAGATTGATTTTTACAAGTTATTATGTAGTAATTTATCATGTTCATGATTTATCAATGACTTTTTAAAAAACAGCAAATATGATATTTCTGGCTATTATTTTCCTGAAATGGAAATAAATGATATTGGATACCTTAATTTTCTCCTTTATCACTGATTTTATTAGTTTTTTGTACTGCTTTTACTATTGTCTGTATTATATCTGTATAGATTTTGTTCATTCAACACATAAACGATAATAAAAGATGCTCAAACTATATCAGTCTTTCTATCAATTCATATATCCAGAGTGAACAGATTCACATGGTTACATGGATCATTTTATATCTGATGTACTATAATCTGGTGTGAGACGACACCTGGCAATCAGTAAGCTTAAATTGTGGAAGGGCTCACTCTCCTGTATGGGTTAGTACCATCTTTAGGCCTGTCAGGCCTTCCTATATTACATTCCTGATTCTAAAACTGCAAGTTCAGTGGAAAGAGTGCACACCACTGGGTAGGAAGACAAATTAACTCCCTTCAGAATGATGAATTTCCACTGAGGGATGCACATGCTCTGATCAATAACATGATTGGAATCTGAAGAATGTGGTGTGATCTTACAAAATTCTCCAAAATCCCTTACACTTCTGCTATGCTACGACAAGCAAAATCAGAAACATATTTTGTGGCAATGGCTGTCATTCCATTTTGAGACATTCAAATTCATAGATAGCAGATTTAAAAAACTGACCATTATATAACACAGTAAAGAATAACAGTAACAAAGATTTAAGATTGTCAGTGCAAAGCTATGCCTGGACATTTGATGTCATTTAAAGGAATGAGATCAGATAAACTGTAGAAGAATGTCCGCAGCATCTTACGCGATTTATTTTTTTCATTTATTTATTTTTAAGTAGCAAAGTTCAAAGCTGGGTGTTTGTTGGCTACTCTGTTGTTTATTTCCTCTGTCCTGAATTTCAAATTTGCATTCCTCACGTATTTCCCATAAATTATGAAGCATGTTAATGTCCTGTGGTTTGGAGAAAATATTTTAAAAACTGGAAAAAAAAAAAAACCAAAAACAGAACAAAAGAAGGAAAAGAGAGAGAGGCAGAGGAAACTGGAGAGGGTAATGGGGGAGGGGTAGAAGAGGAGGAGGGGAAGGGGGGGAATGAGGTTAGGGATTAAAATTTAATGACAGAGCCCGGAATTTTGTTTTTCTTTTGATGTCTCTTTTCATTAAGAGCTCCTTTAAAGCCAGATGGATTTATGAAGTGATGAAGAGAGAACAGAAAACACTGCAGCCTCTACAAAGACTTGAGTCATCCTTCTGGTTTGTAAAGCAGGAACACATGTGTTTGCCAAACTAAAAATAAGTACATGCTCACACGTTCTATACTTGCCTGGCTTTTTAAGAATTTTATGAATAGAGGAAGAATAGTTCAATGTCTGACTTATTTTTAACTTATATACATCACGGGTACTACCAACATTATTACTTCATTGCTGCACTTAGTTCGTGTTTCTCCTATGCATTATTTATAATGCTATGGAATCATCTGATCCTATGTTAGGAAATTCTAATAGTCCATGTTTTAGAAAACACAACTATCCATGGCCATGTTTATTGAGTATTTTAGAATCAATTACAAACTGACTCCGTTGTATTCAAAGCAATATTGTCTGTTGTAAATTATCTGTGGACCTAATGTGACCCATGAAATTTTGCCAATGGCCATGTTTTATTTCCTTTCTTAGGGAATACAGCTTATTTTCATTATTTTTCCTGCGAATCCCTCTAGAACTAAGCCGTATAATATAGTATCAATATGTTCTGTGGATTATACCAACTTAAATAAATAATTATTTAAGCATTTATTCATTTTTTTTAATGGAAGACAATGTCAAAACTTCCCATGGCCCTAGGAGCTCAGTCCCCACTATAAGGGAATGACCAGATACACTGCATCTACAGTGGAGCAGAGACAGCACGAAACACTGCAAATATATGCTACACATACTACAAGTGTTCTTTTCTATTTTGATCAAAAAGTTTTGAGTAATTGCTACTAAACTGTTCTTTAATGTTTCTTTCTTTCTTAGGATTCCTTAAATGCTGCTGAATTTCAGAGGTATGTGAAGAAATACATGTGCATGTGAGCATATATCCATATCCATATATATATATATATATATATATATATATATATATATACATAAGCTTCCTTCTGTACAGTCTACCTTCCATTTATCTAAATTCTGCTCCCCTTTGCTACTATTATGCTGTATTGAGAACTGACTTTCATCCCTATAACCAGAGCCCCTCTTTGTGTGAATATATATTAACATGAAAAGTCAGTTCCTAACATATTTTGGTAGCCACCTGAAATTTTAGTCATTACACTACTTCAAAATTAATTTTAAAATCAATAATAGTTTTCACCTTTATTTAAATCTTTATTTAAATGGTTAAGAATACATTAATTCAAAGAATCTACTTCATTAACCTCTGGTTATTCTCTGATCTGCACCTTTCCTTTCTCCAGGTGGCAAACAACTTGTTCCTACAACAACAACAGAAAAACAGCTTGATGGAAGAAGAGAGTTTTCCTGTGTGGAGCCAAGGTGAAGGTTTCAGTAGCTTGAACTGATATTCCCAGTTTGAGAAAAGGCTACAGAGCTCGCCAAAGGCTACTGGCACAGCATTTAGAATGCTCCAGGGTCTGGGGCTTACGTTAGTCTAATGCTTTCATTGTCTTTGATATATTTCGTGTATACTTTTTGCTGGATTTTTCCAAGACTTCTCATGGGAATACTTTGCGACAACTCAAAGATAAAGAATGGTTTTTACATGACAATATGACACATTTATAAGTATGAGATTCTCTTAGAGCCCTGGCCTTTGATTCCTTTGGTTTGCTCTTTGTTCTCCATGCAGTGTGGAAGCATAAAAAATAATTCTACTTCCTGGTAAAGGCTTATTCTTTATTGTGAAATGGCTGCATCAAACATCCCTTTACAGCCCATTACTGTCTCTTCTTCAATAAGAAATTTCCTGACATAATTTCCAACTTTGGTATCACTTCAGCTCTCAGCTCCATTAGAATCTGAATTATAACATGAAAATAAAACCTGTGTTATGGATCACTGGTGTTTGAGAAAACACTGTGGCATGCCATATGCTAAGAATTAAAAACTGACAGCAAATGCCACAGGGAAAGATGTTAATACCACAGACGCTTCCTTCTGCACAGCTTACCTTTCGTTTATTTGAACTCTGCTCCCTTCACTACAGTTACGTTCTATTGAAAAACTGAATTTCACCCCTGTACCCAGCAGTCCCTATTTGTGGTACTTAATTTTGTTATTAATAAAGGAAAATCTTTGAAAAACTGTCTTTGGTGGAGTTTTATGTCAGGTGATAACAGATCAATGTCACCTTAGTTTCCTTATCAGGACCAGGAAGGAGGGGACATGCATAGGGCCAACCAGAGAAATCCCAGCTGTAGACAAAGTACCCAGCTATTTTCCAGACAGTCTTACTTTTTGGACAGTCTGCAAAAAAGGGGTAGTGAAAAAAATTCTCAGGGTACTCTGTGAATGGCACCTGTGAGCTTGAAAAGCAAGTATAAATTTATATAAATCTAGGCAGTAGAGAGTAGCCGTTTATGCATTCTTATCTGGAATTGATACTCCAGTAATCATTTGCTTTTTTATGTTTGGTATCAAATTTGGAGCCTGACTTCTTAAACACTTCATTCTAATTAAAGTAGAAATTTATGGACAATCAAATGAAGTATAAAGATGTGGGTTTGTAGAAGGTGTAGGCATAAATTATTAATTGAAGACACAAACCTTTTTTTTCGGTCCAGGTTTTAGACAAGGGTTTGGGAACAATATTGTTAGGAGCAAAATGATGATGTGATTTTTCTGGGTGTCCACAAATGTGATACATATTCTATTTTTTAATAAAGCCCAGTATTATTGACAACTAGCCATTGTTCATGACTTAGGTCTCACCATCTTAACAGTGTCTCATGGTCTTCTACCATTTTGGTCTTGTTTGCTGCTAAACAAGTTAAACTCTTGTACCTATTCTTGAGGCAATTAGTCTTTGTATCAGTTAGTCTCTTTTGCATTCACTTGACAGGTTACCTATGGCCCAATTCACAATTCTTGTTTGTTATTGATCCTGATATAATCAACTCCAAAATGCCAGTTTATCCTTTTCATCTATCTAAAGGATTGCATCGAGAGAAACAAAGGCCCATTGGACATTTAGAGTGTTAGATCACATATCTTCCCCTCAAATGGCTGTGTCAAATGACAAACTGGTTAGCAGAATGAAGAATCACATCAGTGCACCAAACTATGAAGCTTCTAAGATGATTGGAAAATCAAGAGCTGAGTTCTATAAGTCCACATAATAATGTATAGAGTAAACCCTTCTAATTCATCTGGAAGCCAAATGATTAAAATATATTGTGATAATAATATATATATATATAATATAAATATATATATGCATGCATATATTTGTGATAATTTTATGTATTCATTTTTAATATTTTTCTTTTGTATTTTGTTTAATTTTTAAAAATTTGCTCCTTCTCCCCATAATCCAAGTACTAACTACCTTGTAACAAGAAGATTCATGCCTGGTACATACCTGTTATTGAACGGGTAGTGGCACTTTCGTAGAGAGGGACACCTTCTCCTGCATTGTTGAAAGCTTTTAAGGAGATTACATAATGAGAACTTGACTCTAGAGGAAAACAGAAACAAGTTGGGCATGTGAATTATTGAATTGAAATGCTCACGATGAACATTTCCTGAAAACAAATTTAATTTAATCTTTTAAACAAATTGATGTTTGAAAATGTGAGTATTGGATTCTGGGAACAACCAGCTCTAATGGAGACAGGCTTTCAATCTTCCTGAATCTTCATTTGAGCATTAAATGCACAAGAAGGTGGGGAACTAAGAGCATTAGCCCCTCTGTACAAGGTGGGTGATGATGTTTGTCTGAAAACACCAAAATACAACCATTTTTGTGAGTTCCCAGCAGACAGTCCAAGGCCCCAAGTGTCAGCCATGTCAGTGTCAGTTAAACCAAAAGTGGGTATCAGACTGGAAATAAGGACGATCCTAAGAAACGGTCAGGTAGTGAAGAAGGCAGAGCATATTTGATTAAAGAACAAATACAGACACTTGAAACTGACCAGTGAGAGATTCACTCCAAGGACAGGACCAATATATATTTAAATTATGTCAACTTGACACAACCTTAAGGCACTGAGAAGAGGGAATTTCAACTGAAGAATTGGCCATGTCAAATTTTCCTTTGATTATGTCTGTGAGAGACTGCCTTTACTGATGATTGATATGGGAGTAACCACACTAAGGAGTAACCAGACTATGCTGGGAGGCAATAAAACCCAGGCAAGTGAGACTGGGTTGTATGAGAAAGACGGCTGAGCAAGATCCTGGGAAGCAGCTACCAAATAGCATTTGTTCATGGTTTATGCTTCAGATCACTGCTTCAGTTTGTACCCTGAATTTTCTCAATGACAGACTGTGACCTGGAAGTATATATGGAAATAAACCTACCCTCTAGATGCATTTGTTCATGGTATTCATCATACCAACATAACAAAAATATAACCTGACTTGAGCAGGAAACCAAAGTCCCAGGTTCACAGATGCAGAGAGAGGAGTAAATTTGGTAGAAATAAAGGGCAATTCAATGAACAAAATCAACAGGAAAAGTGGAAAACAAAATCAAGAGAAGAAGAAAATGTGCGGGAATAAAAATTATGTGGAAAAAGGAATTCAATATGTAAGTTGGTGAGTGCAGAACCTAAATACACTAAGTGGATTCCTTAAAGAGGAAAATCACACATGAACAAGATAAATACAAAGGGATACATGGCATTTTGTGTATTTAATTGAAGAATGTGGATAACAGCAATATATGATTCATTGAGGGTAAAATTAGATCACTATCAATTCATATTATAAAAATAGCTTATGAAACAAAATTATAGTAACTTACTTTTTATTCTAGATAAGACAATATAACTAAAGGATTGTCTTGTTAAAGTTAGTTTTCAATACAGTGGATGGGAATAGTCAAACTGTTATTCATTTCTAACCATTACATATCACTTTGTTAGCCATAAGAACTAAGAGAAATGAGGTTTAGACTTCTAAAATGACCAGAACCAACTGTGACCATAAAGCTAGCCTCTGATTATAAAGTCAATGAATTAAGGCTAAGTGATAGGAGAGATTTTATTTTGTAATGGCGTCATGCTCTGATACTATAATGATATAAGAATCAATGGATCACTATAGTGGTCTATATGCAAGAAACAACTGAGTGATTTTTATGCTGTAGGACCTTTTGTAGTTGTCATTCTAAGGCAAGCAAGATATAAATAAAGCAATGAGCAAGTATGAGGGTTACAATTCTAAATTCACTGTATCCTTGAAGGCAAGAGTCTTGGTAGAGATGGAGGGTCACATAGATTTAAAACAGAATGGTTAAAGTCCCCCCCGTTTTTTTTTTTCTTTTTCATTGGATATTTTCCTTTTTACATTTCAAATGCTATCCTCTTTCTGGTTCCCCCATCCCGTGAAATCCCCTCTCCCATCCCCTTCCACCTACTTCTATGATGGTGTTCCCCTACCCACTCCCACCTCTCTGCACTGGCATTTCCCTACATGGGGGCATCGAGATTTCAAAAGATCAAGGGCTTCTCCTCCCATTGATGCCCAACAAGGGCATCCTCTGCTACATATGTGGCTGGAGCTGTGGGTCCTTTCATGTGTACCCTTTGGTTGGTGGTTTAGTCCCTGGGAGCTCCGGGGGGTCTGGGTGGTTGATATTGTTGTTCTTCCTATGAGGTTGCAAACCCCTTGAGCTCCTTCAGTCCTTTCTCTGTTAAACTTGAATTACAAAATAGGTTCAGATTTTTTAAAAAGGTGTTTTTATCTTCGGTCAAGTTCCATCCACTTAAGAAGTTGAGAAGCATTGATTGATAATATGAAGCAACCTAGTGCAGAGGCTGCAGGTGTATAAAACAATGTTGCCTACTGTACCTAGTAAGGGTTTTATAGAACTCATGATCTCAAGTTTTAAGATGGAAATGTGACAACTGAGTTTTAATCATCCTGACAAACTAGAAAGAAAGAAGCCAGCCAATGACAATGAAGATCTTCTGTCAACAGATTCAGGAATTATGGTATAGAACATTCTAATGAGCTCAAGTATATCAATATTCAGAATATATATATATGTGTGTTGTGTGTGTGTGTGTGTATGTGTATATATGTATATGTATGTATATGAATGTACTGATTTATAGATGTATTTTAAAGAATAAAAGTTGTTCAGTTCTGAAATTGACAGATAATCACATTATTATCTTGAAAACCGATAAGGAAATGAGCTTTAATCATGTTGTTTCATAAATTAACATTGTTCGAGGATGACCAAAAGCATGAGGATCTTTTTTAAACCTTCCTGAAAGTAAAGCCAAATAAGCAAAATGGAATATTCCCATTCCACAGTCTTAATGAATTAATCTAGGCATCAAATATTCATCATTTCCCAGATAAAATCAAGAGAAACCCCCATGCACTACATATCTTTCATAGAAGTTATTATTGACCTCTAAAGTCTTGCCACAGGGGTCTAGCCCTAGCTGCCAGAGCACAGAAAACAGAGCAGAGAAACATGCTGAAGCCAGTTAAAAGCATACATGTAACTACACAGGTCGTGTTTGTATTTCTGTGCCAAAGTATTTATACATCTATGATGAGGCCTTACAACAAATGAGTTCATGTTTAATGATGAGTTTTGAAAATGTATTAGACCATCATAAGGTGTGAATGTAATTTAAATGCATATGTTAAAGGTGATGACATTCAAAATAACAACATCTCCAAAGCTACAATATAGTAAGAAGAGCGAAATAGGGTCATATCTCATGCAACATGTTGGCCTCCATGGAATGAATTGCTTCTACTTGAAAGAAAAAAAGGTGTGTGTGTGTGTGTGTTGTGTGTGTGTGTGTGTGTGTCTGTGTCTGTCTGTGTGTTGTCAAAGTAGTTTACTTTTAAGGAAGTAATCAATAATCAAATGTCAAGTGTTCTTTGAGATTCAAGACTGGTTGTAAAACATTAACCTCTCTTATTATTGTAATAATTTAATTCTGAACAGGAGAAAAAAGAAACACTACAGAAATTTAGGCAAGAAAATATGCATTGTGCTCTCTGACTGTCATCTGTGATTTAGAAGCCCAAAGTGTTCATGAAGGAACAGGTCACAGGAGAAGGGTTTTTAGTAGATTTTTAGTCTGACATAGGGCTTGTGGAAGAAGATGGTCTATAGGATTAGAGGGATTGTAGAAAGTAAAAATATTTCAAGGGAAAACATGGGGAATACTGAAAATACCGTTAGATATGGTAGAAAACTACTTCTCTCCTATCCCAGAGGATACTGTTCTACTAATTCCTTATTTCAGACAGACAATTCATCTATACATTGAAACGCAAATGTTTATATTTGGTATTTACCTGATGAAATATGAAATGGCTCTTTTTGGTTAAAATTTAGTTTAGCTCAACATCGTTCACCTCTACCTTTGCATTTATTTGGGTTTTTATCAAGGGCATGAAAATGAGAGCAGGATTTTTATATTTGCATGCATAGGATCTGGAGCTGTTTGTTCACCTGAAATTGCTTTTGGATTTGTTTCCTTTTGTCTAATTAGGATGAGCGATGGAGAGTAAGCCAAACTCAGTTACTGCATGAAAGATCATGTGGTAGAAAGGCTCTTAGGAGCTGAGAATTAAACAATGATTCAGTTTGAGGATGCCATTAGTCCAAAGAAGGCAGTCAGTTTTGTGGAACTTTCTGGAAACCTAGACCTTTGTGTGAAAACAGCAACCATTTAAATATTTGTAGGTTATTTAATTGAATTTCTACTGGTAAAGTAGATTCTCATGAACATAGACCTACTATGTTCAGGAGATTGAGTATAACTTTAAGTCCTTTATAAGTATGTTCTTTCCACAAGCATTGCCATCCTGAGTACTGGAGGAGACTGTGAATCCATAAGAAATTAAGTCTACTAGAGGACATTGGGGTCACACAGAGCATGCCGTAAAAAGGAGTCTCCTGCTTTCTTTTGGCTCTGGCTGGCAGTATAATCACTTGTTTCTGTAAACATCACCAGCATTACAATCTGCCCTCTGAGATCCAGCTTTTGTGCTCTCTAGCCTACACATTATGCTTTTGTTTACATTCTGGACCTACTGAGGAAACAAAAGGCTTTTTCCGCTATACTAGGCTTGATCCAATACTGAATGTGCCTGCACAAGGAAGATAAACTTGTTAATCGTTTATTGGCAAACTTATGGGAAGCGAGGGATGTTTTAGTAATAATTTTTGTATGTGGACAGAGGGATATGGTTTGAATGTGTCTTAAGCTGAAGATATTTTTAGGGTGTGTTAAGAATCAAGAATGTTCTCCCCTACAATTTACAAGAAATTGTTTTTTATCAGTGCACCGCTAGAGGGCAATGTGGAACTATTTTCCTGCACATGCTCAGAGCTTTGACTGTTTAAAATCAGTAAAAAACAAAAGAATTGCTGAGAATCACTGCCACTACGGAAGCATCAAATGAGTTAAACACATTTACTATTATCATAATGAATTCCAAATGAATTAATCATTAATTATGGTCAGACCCCATTGTTCAGGAATATGCTTAATGACAATTATGACAATAAATTTATTTTTTGGTATTTGAAGAAGTGTTGCAGATACATAGGCCTGACAAATGTATCAATTGTCTCTGCAAATAAAGTGTGGCAGTTTTCTCATTTGAATTTAATGTGATTTAATCATGCAAGAGGGATTTGGATCTTGGTAGACTTCCCTGGGAATTATTTTTGGTTATGGATATTATGTGGAAGTCCACACATTTCACAGTATCAAACAGGTATTTTCTTTTTAATATTTGATTGGTCATTTTTTCTTTTACAAAATTCGATTTGGAATTAAGGAAGCTGAAGAAATACTTAATGACTCTTACCATGCACTAATAGATGACTCTGCCCATTATCACTTGAGTGTCATGAAAACAGGGTGTTAAATGCACTTTTATTGATCATAGGGTTGTAAAGACAAGGAACTGCTTATCGGAAGAAGTCTTGGTGTTATTCCCAAGAGACATGGGAGACTCATTATTCTAAGAGCCCGTGTTAAATCTTCTCTGAAGTTTTGAGAAGAATGTTGCTTTCTGAGACTCAGAATGAATCAATAATCCTTCAGGGATAGACCAAGAAGCTATGCTTGGTAGCAAAAGCCATTGTGGGAACTTCATCATTGTTAATATTTCATGGAAATTAAATGTCAATGGTTGTGCCAGATTGACATCCCAGAGTCTTTTATTCATTAGAGATTAGGTACTGTACTCTGTGGCCCCATCTGTGCCAAGTGCTTGTCGGGGCCCAGGATCCATGATCTTCCATCTTTTCCATTCTAGGCCAACACTGCCAACAAGTCGATTAGAGAAAATTAGAATGGTAGCTCTTTCCTAACACAAACACCTGCTTCTCATAAAGGACCAGGGCTACGACAACCACAGAATGGAGGCCACTGGATCGTTGTGAGATTAAGTCGTCCTGAATACCTTTGACTCCATCAGCTATGAACTTTTTAATTAAGTGTAATGGGTGGAGAGTAAATAACAACTGACAGCATTGCTCTCTAAAAAGGACAAGCAATTCATACTTGAAGAAGATGCAATTCATGTAATACACTCAATTCTATTTCATTACATACTATCCCTTGTAAATTTATTTACAACCTAATTTAAATCATTCTCTAATAAAGGCTTATTTTTTCTTCTCAAGGAACACTGTACATTAAAGGTCAGACTATGACATGGTTTGTTCATTAGCCAGTCTTGTAGATACTAACCATTCCCTTAGTTACTCTGGGGATTTATTTGTGAATAAGGCATGACATTATGGTATATAGTTTTTAATTGTTTAAGGTCTATTGTCAGTAATAAAGTCTGGTGAAAAGAAGCAAAAAAAGTTGCTTAATACTCAGTAAGCAGCACATAACAAACATTTGTTAGGTCAGTAAATGTGAGACCTAGAAAATTTGTAAATGTGTCTTATACTCAGATGAGGCTTTGCATGCTCCAAGATAATTTAACTATGAATGCAGAAGTCAGAAATGTGAATATGTAAGAAGGAAAAGCAAAGATAGCAGCATGGTGTCTTGGTGTTTACTCTTATATGAACTGATAAAAACAAGGAAGTATATTTTAGGATAAGGAAATTGGGCTGTATGTTGAAACTGGGGTCACAGCAAGGTAAGATTGATGATCAGTTTTTGCATCAGATAGCATGCATAGCAGCTTTCAGCACTGTGAATACTAGCCATGAGGGATGAAGCCTCCAGGTCAGAATGAATTTGATTTCACCATGGTCTATTACTCAGGTATGTGGGTCTTCAGCAATTAGGTATTACTATCATGTTCTGGAGAGTAATCAAAAGCATTGGCAATACTGCGTAATATTTGGGGAGTTGATGGAAACATTCTGGACAGAAACTCCAAAGTAAGGGTGTTATGGTTAATATTTAATCATCGCCTCTGCACAGGCCCACTGTAGGCAGCCGTGTTTACAGTTGCAAAGTCGTACGACTAGCACCTGACAATGTAAGCAGCTGGCTTCCAGAGTGGCCAGCTCAGCTAAACTGGTAAACAAGTCCTTTGTGCATGCGTCAGCCTCGTGCCCCTCCCGAGCGGGCTTATGCTAATGAAGTATTGGCAGCTTAACCTATCCTGAGAGAACACATCACCCAGCCCGCCTTGGGCAGTTATATAAGCAGCTCATTTCTGCTGCTTGGGAGCCCAGCCCATCACCTTCCTGGTCCAGGTCCTCAGCCATACGTCCCCATCCAGTTCCCTGTCCCTAAGTCAAGAGTAGTTCCTGGAATAAAGCTGACTGAGAAGGATCCGACTGTGTCGTGTCTTACTTGCTGGCCAAGGCGGACGCGACAGCCCACAATCTAAACGGTGGCAACTCGGCTTAGCTCAGGCCGCATGTGCCAAAGCTAGACTAGTAAGACCGCTGCTCCAGTCAGCCAGAAACACAGGCCCTGGCACCCACAAGGAGCCAGCGTGGTGGCTAGATCTATCAATCCATCATTCCTGTTAGCATGAAAACTTGAAGACAAAGACAACAGCCCCCATCTCTATCAAATTCTTCTTTTCATATAAGTATTAACTAATTTGTGGGAAGACAGACTGAGTTCTTTATTAGCTACATTCTTAATTTTACTAAGTCTTAAATTTAATCTAGTGTGTAGCTGACTACTTAGAAAAAAGTTTTAATTGGCTCATGTCCACTATGTTCATGGTGGGTATGGTATTTTTTTAATACATGTATATAAAATATGTAATATTTAATCAGAGTAAATATCTATTCTTATTTATTATAGAAATATCCTTCCTTATATATGTATATACATGCATATATTCATATATATATATTTGCATATATATATATATATGTGTATACGTGTATATGCATGTTTATGTGATGTATATATGTATATATGATATATATATGCATATATGTATAACCATTTTATTATTTATTGCAGTCATGCTCCATGCCAGATATTGTTTTTATTTTCTTCTTGAAGTAGAACTCAACCAGAGAATGAAGAGAACACTTGATCAGTTGGGAAGAAATGGATGGATAGAAACCTTCTTTTTAAAGGTCAATGATATAATGTCTAACTCCAAGGCTCAAACTCTTAGCCTTTTATACTATGTATTCCTTGTGTTCTCTTTGTTGCTGTTGATGTTAAGTCATAGATGGTAAATATAAGCAACTTTCAAACAGTGATTTTAGAATTTTGATAGTTCAGAAAGATGCAGTCAAGGAAAAATAAAAATATGTTGAAAATTAGGTAGATATCAGAGGCTACTGTGATTGTACAAACAAATTTCATAAGAGCCCCATTTGAGAGGATACAGTGTGACTAAGATGAAAAAATGTTGTAACATACTATATAAGAGCCAGAAGGGAAAACATCATCTACTAAATATATTCTTTCATATAGACTTATCTCTCTTTTCTCTGATGGATAATTTAGTGATCTTGTATTGCTTTAGAACTATTCTTGGGATACATTTCTTATTGTCCTCCCTTGAATAATGTGACATTTTTTTTTTGTGGTAACTTCTATAATTTAAGAAAAATGTATGCTTTCATGTTTACTATTTCAAGTTGTCAATGAACAAATTTTTATCAATTGTTTCATGAATGTTTTAAATGAGATAGACAGAGGAAGGGTCATGCTTATTTAAGCAATAGAGAACATGGCAATTTATTCTGATCACGCAAGCCAGAGTAGGACCAAAAAGGCATGTGGACTCTCTGGGGCTCCTTTGTAGGACTGCCAGTTTTGGGCTTCTCTCATAACTATGCTAGAGAATGGAGTAGACAACTCTTATCCACTTAGTTGGTGGGATGCAATTTGGCAGAAAGGCCTGGGAGTCAGGAAGAAATATGAGGAAATGCTCAGATTACACAGAACTGTGCAGAGCTTGATGAAATGCCACACTTGATGAAATGCTTTCTCATCAAAACTCTCCATAGGGGAATTAGGTGGACACAGTATAACAAAACACAAAAGTTTTCTTTATTCATATTACTCAAAGATAGTTGAATTAACTATAAAATAAAGTGAGAATTTTTGGTGACCACTTATGGACTGAATTAATAAAAAAACACAAATATGTTCTTTTAATAAATTTAATGTAAACAAATCATTATGATGGTTTAAGAAGCCAGTTAGATTGACTCCCCAGCATACAAACAAAACAATAAATATGAATTTATAATAGGTACACAAAGAAGCTGTGTGCATTTTTATAGCATCTCATGCTTTCTTCTTCCCTTCAAACTTCCATTTTTTTCTTATTGTCATGTCTCATTCTCTTTGTTTCTTCCTCACTCCATTCTTTTAGGATTCTGGGAGAGAAACCTACAGGAAGTAGACAAATATAGGAACTGAAGCATGAAAAGAGAGAGATACAGTGATAAAAACCTTACCACAAAGAGCCTGGAGGACTGATAGATTTAGCCTACTAACAGAGTCTAATTTAGCACTTGCTGTGACAGAAGCTGACCTCTGAAAGGTTTTATTACACATATCTTTGTTGTGGACCCTTAAAGCTCATTGTCAGTCCTCATTCCAGAAATGAGGAAAACATATAGCTCACCTACCATTCAGCAGTGTATGGATTCAGAACCAGGTTGCCCTGCTTTGTGGACATACATGTTCAAGTCAGCATAAGGACTAAGATATCACTATTAAATGGCTCCTATTAATTTGTACTACTTAGAAACTAGTCCAGATTGTATAAATATCATTTATTTTCCATAACTTCATGACATATTGGTATACATCATTTCTAGTGAGAGATGGAAAAGGAATGGATCCAGAGGGAGGAGAGGAGAGGAAGAACTGTTAAGAGTAGAGAAAGAGAAAACCATAATAGAATACACTGTATGAGAAAAGAATCTATTCTCAATAAAAAGATACATATTTAAAGGATGACAGAGAGAGTAAAACAGCCATTGGTATCTCTAGCCCAGGAGATCTTATGTCTCTTCTAGCCTCTGTGGGCATAAATCACACACATGATGCACAGATATATATTAAGGCAAAACATTCATAAATATATTATAAAATAATTTAATTCACTATCTCAAGATAGTAAGAGTCACACATTAAAAATGCCCAGGTCATTTTCTACTCAATTGTGAAAACTGAAAGCTTTTTTTGTGATATTATTAGAAGGCTACAATGCTCACTCCTAACAAAAGCAGGAAAAAATATTTAAAATTAGAATTACAAAAAAATAAGTGAAATTACCCTTTTGGTAAATCACATGACCCTGTATACATAAAATAACAAAGTTTGCAAAAAATGAGGAAGAAATATCTAGTGGAGTTAGTAAATAATGTTAACAAAATAGAAACATACACTTAACATAGAAAAACATTATTACATTATTAAATTTTACACAGAAAAAAATGAAATAAATTGAAAACAAATACAGAAAGATTGCTGTGAAATTCAAGTGTGATTTCAAAGCAATCTTAGTATCCATAGAAGTAGGATGAAAACATGTTGGAAGAGTCATGGGTTCTAGTTGGTAACATTCTTATAAGGTTATAGGAACCACAGTAGTGAAGTGCCTCTTACATATCCAGATCAATAGGCTGTACACAGCCGAGGAGTAAACACATACATTGTGGGGGCAGGTGATTTCTATCAAAAGTATTATGGCAGATCAGTGAGGAAAAGGATAGGCTCAAATAAGAGTAGAAAGACAGTTGGGTGCAAGAGACAAAGTTGGGTTCCTAGGTTACATAATACTATAACAGTTAATTCAGTTTGGACCAGACCTTAATTGTAATAGCCAAATAGAGGAAAGTATAAGACAAAAGCCACATGATGTCGATCAGCAATGGTATTCTGGGTATGATGTCAACTACACAGTCAACAGAGGAAACTGCGGGCAAACAGGATGAAAAATAATTTTAATTGTTGATCAGGAGAAACTATGAAGAGATATAAAGCAAAACAATAAAGCACTATTGATGAAAGCTTTAAAATTTTATATCTGATAAAAGAATAATATCCAGACATTCAACAACAAAAGAGAAGAATGATTCAAAGATATAAAAGTGGTTGAGTATTTTTCTCCAAAGACATAAAAACGTGAATGAGTAGTATATAATAAAGTACTTAGAATTACTAATATCTGAGGATCTTTAAACCCCAACTCTAAGAAAACCGATACAGTGAACTTACATTTTTATGGTTTATATTTGAAAAGATAGTAAGTGCTCACAAACAGTAGCAAAATTGGATTCCACCTTTGTTGGCAATGTGAACCACAGTATTTGCAATGGAAAACAGAATATTGCTACTAAATTTTTAAAGATTTTCTTTATGTGATAGAGCAACTCCATTTATGACTGTGGAGCCCACAGAGCAGAGTTTCAAATATGTATGTGTGTCCATGGTTTTACAGCAGTGTTTACAGTAGCTAAAGCTTGGAGAACTCAGTTCAACATTAAAAAGTAAGAAAATACTGACATATGGTACCACGCGAGGGAATCTTAAAGGTGCCATGCCGCTAAAGATAAACATAAAAGGCAAAATTATGTGTTTTAACTTAAATGATATTTCATCTTGGAAGTTAAATATTTCATCACACAGACACAGAGAATGGGATAAAAGTTGAAAAGAGAAGGAATGAGGGGATAGAGAATAGGTCTGTGGAAGTATAGAAACAGTATGGAAAAATATAACTATAAGAATAAGCATTAATTATACATTTAAAATAACTATAGGAGATGGATTAAGGGGCTTACACTAAGTCAAAGATGTTCCTGGAGATGGAAATGATATTTATCCTAATTCAATTATTGCATATTGAGTATACATGTTACGATAATGTGCCCACAAATATATGTTTTGTTTGTCCTTGAAAAAAAAAGTTACTAAAATAAATAGGAGACGAGCCTTGGGACTTTAAGGAAATGACAATGGTGTGAAGTGGTGTGGTGGATTCTAGGGTGAGGACTGGATCAGAGTATGGCACAGGTCAGGAGTAATGATAGTGTTCAAAAGTTATCATGCTCATCCTACAAATCAGAAAGAGGTATGTGGTTGGTGCCATGGCAGTTATACAATATGAAGGATGTAATTAAAATAGCAACTAAACACTTAATAATATGCATTATTTTTGGTACTATAATACTGGGAGTATATAGGATCAATCCAAATGTTGTTTCTAAACTTTGTGAAATATCCAAACTACCTGTATTCTCCCAATACAGAAGAATAAGCAAAGTGTTGGGAAAGGCTTGAACAAAAATACAGTTCTTCAAGCGAATGCTTTAATTGTTTGGTTATTGTTCAATAATTTTATTTTACTGGGTATTATTTGAAATAGGTTAGTAATACACAGGACAAAGTTTTGTTGTGTTTTTCCTTTGTAAGTCTATACTGTTAATATTATATTGTGATTATGGGATAATTTGGCTCAAAATAAAAATAAGAAAATAGAGAACTAGAATTAAAGAGATATATTTGAATAATAAAATAGTAATTTCCAAGGTGAACCAAAACATATTTTTCACTGATGACTCTTTTTTTTTTTTTTTTTTTTTTTGGTTTTTCGAGACAGGGTTTCTCTGTGTAGCTCAGGCTGTCCTGGAACTCACTCTGTAGACCAGGCTGGCCTCGAACTCAGAAATCCGCCTGCCTCTGCCTCCCAAGTGCTGGGATTAAAGGCGTGTGCCACCACTGCCCGGCTACTGATGACTCTTATAGCATGTATCCATTCTAGGATTCAAGAAAACAAATAGAGGGTGACCTGGGCTTATCACAAATTGTGTGTGTGTGTGTGTGTGTGTGTGTGTGTGTGTGTGTGTGTGTGTGAAGGCACAAACTGTCATAACAAGGTAAAAATATCCCTACATAGCAGCAATGTACAAGAACTGACAGCTTACCTATGTTCAGTCCAGACATCATTGTGTGATATTGATATTAACCGTAGCTTCTATTAGTGGGTAAGGTCTCTGATCATCTCCATAGTGCCAAGGAGATAGGACTCAAATGTCTAGCTGTTCATAGATTTTATATGGGAGTAAAGGGAGGACTGAAGACTAAGGTGTTGTATCAGCATTTAGTAACCCATACCCACCCTTGTCCAGAAGACTGTGACCTAGTCATTCACTGGGTGGCTGTTTCTTGCAGAAATCCAGGTGGGTGGGTTTATTTGCATTACTGATTGAAAGGGGAACTCAGAAAAGTCTTTCCAGAGAGTTCTTTCCTAAAGGGTATTACCAGAATGTTTCTAGACAATGGCAACTATTGATATTTAGTATTTTCAGCTGAGGACCTTTATTTACTCTGAAGGAAGAATCTTTTCTCTCTCTCTCTCTCTGTCATTCTCTCTCTCTGTCTCTCTGTCTCTCTCTGTCTCTCTCTCTCTCCCTCTCTCTCTGTCTCTCTCTCTGTCTCTCTCTGTCTCTCTTCTCTCTCTCTCTCTCTCTCTCTCTCTCTCTCTCTCTCTCTCTCCTCTCTCTCTCTCTTTCTTATAAACCTTCCCAGCACCTACCACAGTCATTGGAATATAGACAAAACTTAAAAGCTATTTACTCTCTTCAGGGAAAAATGCTGAAATTAAAAGTTAAAAAAAAAAACCCTCAGAAAAATAAAACACCTTTGCCAATAGCCTATTGCTGAGAGTCAGGATAAAAGTACATCTCTGTAGTTTTCTCTAAGTGATCTGTCCTCAAGAAAGCTTCCAGATGAAGCAAGCATCTGCCTCAGAGAACTCCCTGCTCAGTAAACTGGAATATAAAATCTGTAATGACTGGAGCTTTGTCAGCAAAGCATTTGTTGTATTTCTTTTGTGGGATGTGAAAAATACTCATGTCGGTCTCATAAATTTCCTGAGCAATCACCCACTGTTCGCTCAGCCTTTTAGATGTCAGGGAAGCCTATGGTTGACTGATTCTCAAATGAATAATTCTAACAAGAAGGCTCATTTCTACCATGCTGTGCTCTTGCTTATGATTAGAAATAGTAAGGTTAACACTTGATTAATGGCTGTTTGAGCAGTGCTCAGGACTAGAACACTCACACATCCCTGGTCTCATCCTTTATCCATCAGCCATGGCGGTTTCTCATCTGATCCTATCCTAAACCATTAAACGTAGCAATGGACTAAGGGAGCCACCATCATGCATTTACTTATTACTACTCACACAGGAAAACAAAAGGAGCTTCATTTTGGTTTGTTTGTGTTTACTTATCCTTGAAAAGAGAATTCAGAGTTTGCTAAACAAAGTTTTTTTTTAAAAAACATGGTGTCACAATGGACATCCGTACAATGTGGTATAGCTTTCTATATTTTTTAGAGAAAGTATGTGTATAATTGTGCATATAAGAAGGACAAGTTTAAAAATATCAAAAATAATGCTTACCCTACATAATTTTTAAGTTAGAAAATTGTGTCTATAGGAAAAGAAGTTGAGAAATCTGGAAAAAGAGATATGTTGTGACATCACTGACATGTGTATCCAAAGAAGAGCAAGAAAATAATTTAAGGAAATATTAAAATATTTCACATATATCACCATCACCATTACAATTTTGAACCTCCGTTTTCCCAGAAACAATAAATTAACAAATGAAACAAAAACTTGGAATGATTTCTCTATAATTATGAAGAAAAATTAATAAGATATGCCAAGTGATTACAAATGTAGTCTCTTTAAATTTAGCAAGCATCTTTAGTCTGTTATGTCTTAATAGGTGAAATCATGTGCCACACAAGACTGACCTGGATTTCCAGCCTTTGCATAAAGGTCATGTTTGTAATCTCATATGTTCCTATAGTGAGATGGTGGCTGAGGCAGGATAGCCTCTAAATTCTCTTGGGTCAGCTACCCTGGTGTGCACAGAAGAGAAGGGACCTTGTCTCAAACAAAGTAGAAAAGCAAGAAATGACACCGGAAAGCTATTCTCTGACCTCTGTCCATAGGGCATGTCATACAGGTGAGGACGGACTCCTGAAAGCTGTTCTATGTCTTCCATGTGTAACTCATGTTATATACATGTCCAAACCCATTCATGGAAACAAGCATACATTCGTACGATATGCATAGATTTCAAGTTTTTATCATTATCTTTAATTTAGCAGCATGGATGTGAAGAACAAGGAGTTGTTACATGTTGTCTATTTTCTCTAGCTAGAACTTCAAGTACTATATTGAATAGATAGGGAGAGAATGGACCAGCCTTGTCAGGTCGATGATTTTAGTGAGATTGTTTCAAGTTTTTCTCCATTTAGTTTGATGCTGGCTATTGGTTTGCTGTATATTGCTTTTTATTATGTTTACATATGGGCCTATTATTTCCATAATCAAAATAACTGAAGAAATTAGCACTTAGATAATAAAGTGTTCATAAGTATGAAATATTGTATTAGAAAAAGACAGCAATGTAGAAAGAGGTAGGGTCAATTATATAATGAAAATTGTTATGTTTCTGTTCCAAATCTGTAAATTCTCCTTTACATACTATAATTCTGCTTTATACTATTAGAGGATTTATTAATTTCTGCTAAGACATGACTAATTGGTATGCAAACCTTGTCAATAACATTACCATGTGGATAACTCCTCTTTCCTCTTCAGGGTAAAATCCCTGGCTTTCTACATTCCTACAAAATTTTGTTTACTTTGCTCTAATTGAGCTTTATTCTCAGGACAACAATCTCTGTATGGCAACCACTGTGTTTCATTCAAGTGTGTTATTTTTTTCCATTTTTATTTCTTGCGAGAAACCAAAAATCTTCCAACAATAAAATAAGGTCAGTGTAAATTTTTATTCATTTCCTGGTGTGAGTTTTCTGGGATTTAACTGAAAAGATGAAGCTGACCAACGGGAACAGAGTTCTTCTAGATGGCTGAAGTCACATCTCTTTTGAATATCTTAATGGCTGGTTCTCATCATCTTATCACCTAGACTCCACCATGTCTTGACATTCTCACGCTGTCCTACCATGGGATTGTGCCTTTTTTTAGAACCTGTCAATTTTATAACTATGTTCATGTTGTCTTAGGAAGTAGGAGATACTTGACACAGAATTCCTTTTTAAAACTTTACGATACTGAATGGAAAATTAATGTAGTATTGAAAGTCACAATTATATTATGGAAACGACAGAGATTGTTCTCTTGAAGTTTAGAGGGTCAACGGTCTATAATCAGAGCATCAGCTGAACCACAGGCTCCGGGACAGAACTCCTCACTCTGTTTGGGTTCTGGTGGGTTCAGTGTTCTCAGTGACTACATCACACCAGTCCCTCATTGGTCTTCACCTTGTTTCTTCTTCTGATTTGCTATTGGGTGCGTCCTCTTGGTGTTCCCCTCACTTGTTCTGCTGTTGCCTTGCTACTGTGTGTCTTTAGGTTGGACGCTATCATGTAGTTTATAACTTCCTGGGCAATCTTGTGTGATCTTGCTAAACATTCTTTTTTTTTTTTCCTGATCAAGTCTTTGCTTATGAAAGGAAATCCTGGGTATTTATAGCCTTTACCATGTGCCTTGCCCTCGTGGGCAAGCTCAGCTGAAGGCACTACGTCATGCACCTAGCAGCATGGAGACCATGTGCACCTAGCGGCTAGTGGCACTAAACAGCAAAACAAGATGTTTATCAAAGTGTGCTCAGCTGTTGCAGGCTGTTGAAAACAAGTCTCTTGTCAGGGTATATGGCTCGAGATGGCTGTAAAGATGATAGCCTTTCGGCTAAGAGTTGGCTCCCAACATGCATGTATATATATTTGTTCACATATATGCGATCTTGCTAAACATTCTTAACATGAATCCATTAGTGAAGACTGTTTTTCAGAAAGAGGTCACATTTCCAGATTTAAAAGTTCAGAGATGTATCTTCACTAAGTTGTTTCTTCTAAAGAAATTTATATTGGACATTAAACATTTGGGGTTGTAGGTTTAAACCAGTGGCAGAAAACTTTCTTATCACACGCAAGAGCGAACACCACAAAAAATATTACTAGTTTTAAAACTGTCACTTCCTTACTACTTATTAAGAAATTGATTCATCCCAAAGAATATATAAGCAATTCAATCTTTTCCCACCTAAGAATTATAATTTGCAAGTATCACTCTACATCATCAGCATACAACATTAATGTCTCCAAAGGAAAGAAGTAGCATATTAATTAATAAAAATTTGGATGTATGATTTATAGTTGATTTTACTTCCTGATCTTATACATAAATATGCAATGGTACAGTAAATACAAAATCAGCTACAAAATGAATCATGTGATTATTATTGTCAACGGGAAAAATCTAAAATCCCTAGCCTATGGATAGGGTTTCAGGGATTATTTTGGTTGAAGTAATTGAAATGGGAAGTCTTGTTCATTGTGTATGGCACCATATATCCCTTGGAGGGGACATTAGTTTCTATCAGTGAAAGGTGAGGAGCAGCATGTATTCTTTGACCTCTGCTTTTGGATGTAATCTGGATGTGATCACATTTTAAAGCTTTTATTGTCTTGATTTCTCTGAGAAGATGAACTGAACCTATGTACTAAATGTTCCTAAGTCCTTCTACCTTCTATTGATTTATTTATTCCAACAAAGAAGTCAAATATGTGGTTTATGGAAAAGTATCCCTACTAGATTTATACCTTGGAAACGAAAGGTTGCTAGATAAATAATCCAAAAGAATGTACTATCACCTTTACTTGAATGTTTAAAAATTCTTAACTACACAAAGCTCACTTCCATAAATTATGTTCTTATGTACAACACCATTCAAATAATTTAACATGTGGGCATGGCTTGTCTTAAGAGAATGACAGGATTCATACCATCCGGGAGACAGGAATAAAGAAATTTGTGTATTGAAGAAAACAAATGGACAAATCTTGGGTCAGAACAGCATGCATTCGAGTCAAACTCTCCAAAATAAATGCAATCAGAAGTTTAAAATGTGTGTTTTTAAAGTAAGACAAGTCTTTTATTTAAGAAGTTCTAGAATTATAACAAGTAATTTAAATAAAATGAATACACTGTAGGGCACAATTCTTCACAGTGATAACTATAGTTAATTAAATAATCATATGATTGTTTTCATTTCTGTGATTCAGACTTTGGAACAGACACCATGAAGAGGAGAAATTGCAAATGAAGGCAATAATTCATTGTGTTAGTTAGGTTTTTTGTTTGATGGTTTTTGTCAATTTGTAGAAAGCTCAGGTTGTATGGGAAAAGGGAAACAACTAAGAGAAAATATCCATCACATTGGCCTGTAAATAAATCTGGGGTCATTTTCTTGATTATTAATTGATCTAGAAGGGCCCAACTCACTGTGGTCACTGCTGTCAATGAGTTGTATAAAAAAAATTACATTGAGTAAGACATACAGAATAAGCCAGTAAGCAGTACCTCCACCCACTTGTCTCTGTTTTACCTCCTGTCTCAAGGTTTCTACCTTGTGTTCCTTCTTTTGATTGCCTTCAGTGGACTGTGATCAGGGCATGTAAGCCAAACAAAATGCTTAAACACAGTGGCTTTTGGTCTTTATCATGTCAACAGAAAGCAAAGTAGTGCAATCATGGTGCTATAAAAACAATGACAATATCCTAGCAATAAATTGCTCATTAAACTCCTCTGAACCAATATAGGCTATTGATATGGCCTTTGGTTGCCTCCTGGAAGTTGGAGGTAAATTTGTATTACTGAAGACACACAAACTTTTGACATAGGACTCTATAACGTAGAGCTGTGTCCTTACTCCCAAACCCCCTCCCCAACGACTAGCTTTCATAGTACTGGAAGGTACTATGCAGCTTCCAAGGAAAGAACACAATAAATAGTCCTCCTCAGCAGTGATGCCTGTGTACTGATACCAGCATAGCAAGGTGTTCCTAACAGTACAATATTTACAGTTAACTTACAGTCTCTGATATGTCGGGAAAGCTTTATCTGGTACAGTAAACTTAACCAATCACCCATGATTATTGAGGCTGTGGATCTCACATTAGAACATTCTCCTCTCAATCTCCTATACCAATTTTCAATACCTAGATTTATCACCACATATAAGTGTAGTACTAAACCCTCATTAAAGCTTCTTTCTATAGCATATAGTGACCATTACAAAAATAAACAACTGATCATACTGTTTAGAACAACAGACTTTTAGGTACCCAGACCTAACGGACACATTTACAACCCAAAACAATATGTGATGGTTTGTATATGCTTGGGCCAGAGAGTGGCTCTATTAGGAGTTGTGGCCTTGTTGGAATAGATGTGTCACTGTGGACATGGGCCTTAATACCCTAGTGCTAGCTGCCTAGAAGTCAGTCTTTTACTAGCAGCCTTCAGATGAAGATGTAGAACTCTCAGCTCTGAATCTACCAGACCTGCCTGAATGCTGCCTTGATGAAAATGAACTGAACCTCTGAACCTCTAAGCCAGCCCCAATTAAATGTTGTCCTTTATAAGACTTGCCTCAGTCACGGTGTCTGTTCACAGCAGTAAAAACTTAACCAAGACACCCTACACCTAAGGTTTAGGGAATGTCTCAGAAAAAGGGGGAGAAAAGTGCCATAGGACCAGAAAGACTTTTACAAAATTAGATCTTCTAAATATAACAGCAAAGTTACACCCATGAAATCTCAACATTATGCCTGCCAAACAAGATCTTTAACAATAACAACAGCGGTTAGCATACCAAAGAAGATAAGGGAAACTTCATGGAAAACCAGTTCTAGGTGAAAAGTATCAAGAATTAATGACTGCCAAAAGGAAGAATTTGTTTTCTCCAGGAATGAGTATGCCTGCAAATTATTTGGATTATCCAATACAAAGTTTGATTCCTAAAATATACAAGAAAAACAATAAACTTATTTGGCAAACCCTCTCTCTCTCTCTCTCTCTCTATCTCTCTCTCTCAGAATATATTTAGCAACCCTATGAATCTGAAAGAGAATAGGGAAAAAGGGGGAGGTTGGATTAAGGAGATGGAGAGGAAAATTATGTAATAATACTTTAATTAAAATAAGATAAAAATTTTCACTAAATAGCTAGCCCATATAATAATGACAATTATGGTGTGGGAAAGCTTAACTCCTGACCCCAGATCCCAATGTTTTGGAGATTTATATTTTTTAAATATTTAAATAAAATACAAAAATATATTTATAAAATAGCCAGATATAGTTGAGCATATCTTTAATCCCAGCACTTGGTAGTTTGGTCTAGCACAGATTTGGCTATAAGGTAAAGTCATGTTTCATAGAAATAAGAGGCAAAGATTCAGTGAAATTACTCCTCACCAATATATTTTACTTAATCACTACAACACAAAGGTAATTATTAAATGCACTTCATGAGGTTTAGAATAACTATGGAATAAAAAAATATTCCAAACGTGTCAGGAGTTACAATTTTCAACATTCTCCAACTAGTTCTCACAATCTCACTCTATCCATTATTCCTGCAATATCTTTTAAAGAACTTGTGTTCATGGTTCAACTGGTTTATTCACTAGACCTTGGGCTTTCCTTGTTTCTCCTTGACTGCACAGTGCTAGACATCTTATTTCACGTTTTTTAACAGGAGAATGAGTTCGACCCAGACTTTTACTTAAAACTACCCTGCTTTGATCGTGAATAAAATTCTTCTAACAATCTCATAACAAAGTCATATTTCAAATTACAAATGCACAAAGCAGAAAATGTACAAAGTGTGGTGTTTCCTTTACTCTTTGCAAGATATATATATATATATATATATATATATATATATATATATATATTCAATTTAAAAGATATGAATTTAGAAGCCTGAACTATGCCAGACAGCAGCATGTGGTACATCCCTTAGTATTCACCACTGTCCTCTGTATGGTACTTATCCTCAATACCAGTCAGTATTTAATTTTATATAATCAGTTTGGCAAAATATGATACAGTTATTTTTTAGCACTAATCTTCCTCCTAGTTAATCATTAGTCTGCATGTGAGGAAGCTGACCCATTTAGTGTTTGATTAATCTTTAACAAATGGAAAATACAAATCTTAAAATGAAACTGAATCAAATAATAATGTGTGTTCTTTCTTTATGTTATCTTTAAAATAACATTAGAATGCACTAAGTTGAGCATGACAAGGCCTTTGAATTTTTAAGAAGATATATATATATATATATATATATATATATATATATTCCATATTCCTCTCCCATAAAGAATTTAAAAATTAGGGATATGTTTTAATGTCAGGGAGGCACAATAAGAATATAGAAAAGAAGCAAAAGAAGCAAATAAATTATTGATGTTAGTGTGAAAATGAGTAAGTATTTCCTGTGTAAATTAAAGTTATAAGATCATAATTAAAATGAGTTGCCTTTCTTCGAATCTGTTTTCCATGGCTTCAATATATGCTTTTCCAATGGTCTGCTCTGATCTCACAATCTACAATAGCACTTTCTATTGCAGAACTGAAAATCCATTTTGAATATGAAATTTAAGGATAAATAAGTAGGGAAATATTCCCTCTTTCTTGCTTTCTCTTCCATGAAATGACTTATTTTTATTGAGCCTCTAGAGTCACAATTTTATACTTCAGGTTAAAAAAAAATCATTCTCCATAATTATTCTTATACTCTTTTCCAAAACTACAAAGCAGAATTTTGTTAACCAACATCCATAATGCACCACATTTCAACATAATAAAATGTCCACCCCATGGTGCTCATTCATTTTTTATTCATGTATGTTGACTATTCTTGAGACTACTAAAGTGAATTGATTTTTCTTATTTAAAATGTTTGCATGTCATAAACTCAAAACTTTTATATTATATGCATGAAGAATTTTTTTTGATGGGAGCATGCTGAGCTTAAGGTGTAATTTATACTGAACTCACTGAGCTTCAAATGCACTCTGGGAGTTATAAAGGTTCATTTCTCCACAGGCTAAAAGACCCGTTTCTAAGAGCATTCAAGTTAAATTTACTCCTGAAAAATGCAATATGACAGGATTCATTCTTGATGAGATTAATGGTAGATACTAAGAGATAAGTATAATATACCTGGCCTCCAGTATTTTTGAAAGGCTGAAAATTTTGGTACACTGATATAATAAGAAGTTGATTTAACCATTATTTTAAGGCTCCCATTTCTAATGAAATAAACGTATAGAGACTGGATTTACTCTTCAATTTAGTTTAAAATAAGTATATATTTAACAGTTTTGTGACACTCGCTACTGAGCCATGCAGATCTATGACTTCTGAGAGAGAAGAAATCACATGGGCATTTTAATCCCCCATCTTGGCCTGGAGATTCCAGACTGCAACAAAAGGGGAAAAAACTAGAAAGTATCTGGAGATTTTTGTCAACAGAGTCCCCCCACAGAGCAGCTTGTGTGGACCGAAGCAGCCAGGGGTGGGGAGAAGTACAAAGAGATGGGGAGTATGCTGGAAGGCCCTAAGTGATTTATTTATCCTTTAGACCTTATCTGAATTGTTTCCAGCAACTATGTGAGGAAGCTTCACAAGGCTGGGACATAATCCACCCAACAGGGACAGAAGTAAAATTCTTAGTGTTCTCAGAATCTGAGGCATAGGACTCTCCATAACCTGATGGGAATCAGGAAGTCATAGGAATTTAGTTTCATGGTATTAGACACTAACCATTTAAGACAGGAAGGTAAGGAATAGAATGGTCTTGGTTTCCCAAGTAGTTACATCGTAGAAACAAATTTAAGAATATTAAAAAACAACATCAATATCTCTAACATCCAAAACACACACACACACACACACACACACACACACACACACACACACACAATTTCAGAATCTTACGTATTTGGCAAACCTTAACAAAAGTAACTCATTGTGAGGATAAGTTAATAAAAAGAGGTTTTGAAAAAGTGCAGAAAAACTAATTTGGGAAGAACACTACTAAAAGCATAAATCATGTTACATATACTGAAAAATGCTGAAGACTCAGACTCAGCATTTTATTTAAAATATCAAACATGTAGAAATGTAAAGAATGAAAGTATCCTTTGCAGAAGCCATGTACAGTACATTGAACATTGATGAGGTTCGGTAGGATACCCAGTCAAAAAAGTAATGAAAACAACAAAAACCCTCCCTGGATTTAAACACAATAGAAAAACTGTCCCAGATAACACAGATATCAAAACACTAAAACCAATAAGCAGAGAGACAGAAGGTGAATAGAGCACTGTAATATTCATGTAACATGAGAAGTCACTTGAAACAGGAAAAGAATATTATTTGAGTATAAGTGATAATATTGACAATTTCCCCACATTTAATGAAATCTCTGTGCATGTATATATGTACACCTAGATCACATATAAAATCAATAAAGAGGAAAACAACCTTCTAAGCTAAGAAAAAAGCTAACCAACGTATTATGTACAATGATAGAAAAATAATTGAATGTCATTTTTTTCTTTGGGTCTAGGCCAGTTTACAAAGTAGCAGATTAATATCCTTTATCTCTTACAATAAGGAATTCTCTATGTATTAAAATACATATATTTATAAGGTGAAAACAGAAAACAAATTATATGTGAAGAGCATTATGTCAACATTGACATATAATCATATTTATTATTAGTAGTACTATTAATATCAAAATACATTTTAGAATCAGGATATTATCATTGTCATGATAATGTTGGATGGTTTAGAGATAGATAATAGGGTAATTCAACAGAAATAAAACATAATCCTAAACAATTAAGCATCTGATGCTGTCTTAATTCAAAATACATGGACCAGAACTTAATAGAACTGAAAGGGAAAAATGCTTGAAAAAAATGCTTGAATATACTGGTATAACTGCTTAACAAAGCAAAATGCCAGAGTCTTTTACTTTTCTTTTTGTTTTATGTTCCGCAGAGTTAGCTCTAAGCATAGCCCATGGGATAAAAATACTATTTCTTTATGTCTAAGATTCAGTACTCATTCAAAAATAAAATAAAATAAAACCTATGGTTTATGTTACCTAATAGGAATGTTTAGGACTAACATCTTATGTTACTCTATTATAATATATTATATTTTTCTTGGTGAACTGGTAGGTTTTAATCTCCCAGAAACAGCTTGAGTTTTTTATATGGGAAGTGTCTATTCACACAATATGGCTGCATTTGACCATTTATGTCTCTATACTAGAAGCCAGGTCTTTATTATAATCTACATCAAGTATACTGATAAACACTGACTATAATTTTATTTACTTATAAGTATGAATAATCTTAAACAATAGTCATAAATATATGACAATATGTTTATCTATTATGTATATTACATTTAATTTAAATATATACATTTAAATGTGTATTTTGTCATATATATTTAAATTAAGAGCAACCAACTTTCCTTATTCAATTGTATCCTTTTTTCTTTTCCTTCGTTATGAGAACAAGGGTGATACCTGCTACTGAGAAAGATGAAGAAATAAATTGTTGATAGTTTCACATACCTTGTCAAAAAATACACTGAACAGCTAGCTGTCTGTAAACATTGAACTGTAAGGAGGATTGAGAATGGGATCGGGATTGTTAAATAAGAATTTTCTTATTTTCTAGAAAATTGCACAAGGTGTGAGAAACATTTTTATTGTTTGAATGCTTGATCCTAAACTTGGAGGAAGAATGAACCACTGAGTCTTTTATAGGGTCCTGAGTGGAGAAGAGAATTAACCATTTATATCTTTGTGTGGAGAATATATATATATATATATATATATATATATATATATATATATATATATATATACACACACATATGTGTGTGTGTGGTGTGTGTGTATGGGAGAGAGAGAGAGAGAGAGAGAGAGAGAGAGAGAGAGAGAGAGAGAGAGAAGAGAGATTTTGTTTCAATGAGATGATCTTTTCTCCTCTTGTTCAATAATAGTATTCATCTTTTGTAATGTAGTTTTCCAAATAGCTTTTAAAAATTTACCAGGTATAAGACAATGCACCTGCTTTGGACCTTGGAGAGTAGAGAGTGAGAAAGGAGTTACAAATAGACTGAATGCATTATTAATGAATCACAGTGCAAGCTGTCCTTAAAGACTGCCTGAAAATGCCTATATGTTTAGAAGACTAACCTGAAAAAAGAGAAGATAATAGCCTTTCTTCTTGTTGTATTCAGAGGAATGATCTTATGGCCTGACATTTTCCTATCCCTTGTCACTCCTCCATGGGCAAGCAGCGATGCTCTTGGAGAACAAGTTGAATTCTCTTACCCAGGATATTATAATCAGTATGTGATTATATAGTTTCTTTATATTTTAGTCTTTTACATGAAATAAAAGTCACTGTATTGTATTTTATTAATGGCATTTAATTTCAGTAATCACTGAACTTAATAATATGTATTTTCTATATCTGAGTTAAAATGACTTAAACTCAACTATTTAAAATAATATTAGTCTACTACAAATCTACAAGTAATACACGAAATTATGCCTTAACCACACACAAACATATTTTAATTAAAATTGATATGGTTCCATGGTTATTACTTCAACTAGGGTGCATTGTGGGATAGGCATACTGTTATTTCTAGAAGAGACACTTATTATGAAACTCTAAATAACCCAAGGAGCAAAACCAAAATACAATACTAATGAGAAAATGTTTGAAATAATTCATTCTGAGGCCAGTAAACATTAACAAATTGAAAATAGAAAAAGAGAATGCAAGAGCATTGTTGGCAAGTATAATCACCAAATATAAAACCAAAAGTTAAATATATACTATTGAATCAAAAGTAATCATACAATAAAGAGATAATAATGTACATAACTTTATACGAGAAGCTCAGGTTTAGTTCCCCTTCAAAAATGAATTTAATTTGTCATACTAAAAATAAAATTATGTCATTCTAAGAGGGAAAACCCACTTTACAAGCATTCTAAAAATATGTTACTAAAATTGCCTGAAAGCTAAGAAATGTGTAGCCTTTCGTAAATGTCAGATAAATGACATATTTAAGAATCCAGGACCAATTTCATGGCAAATACTGAAAATTTCCCCAAGATCAGAAATTAGCCAAAATGCTTGCATCTGGTACTTTGATTCACACTTCACTGATCTTACTGACTATTTCAATAAAGCAGGAGGCTTCAGAAACTATGTGGCTAAGTGCTTTTTCATGTCTTTCTATTACTTAAGTAGGAAATTCCACAGCATCTACAGAGTGATGGGTGAATCAAACAGGTACAGGATATACAGTTAATGTTATGAAATTTATGCTTTCACACTAGACATCCAAAACAAATTTAAAATACATCCCACTTAAAACATTTTCCAAAACATATTTTGGAGGAATAAGTCCAACAAAAGCATTTAATATCTTTCTAATATTCAAAAAATAAGGGAAGATATTTTTAAAAAGAGTATACATTATGTATCAGTTAAATTTTTAAATTTAGAAATAAATACTTTAAGTAGATAGCTTATTATATACCAATAAGTACATATATATACATATAAGGGATGATAAATACATCATATATATATTTATATCATATAATATATATATATATATATATACAGATATTATACAGATATATATATATCTGTATATAGTTCTTTACAAAATATGGAGGTCTAATGTAATTAAATTCAAATCATGCCGATCTCATTATGAATTTATGTTACACCTGGCACTACAGTTCCTTATTCAACAAAGTAAAATGTCACTGGGTTAACTATAAATATCTGGTGGAAAAATTGTTAATGAGACTGTTCACTTATTCAAGACATGTTAATCATTTTGGTCAGGTAGTAGTAAATATTTTTCAAATGATATTCTATTTCCATCCCCAAGATAAGTTATGCATACCTTTATATAAGTACTAAATGATTATTAAGGATAAGCAAAATATTGTTCATATTTCTGGCTCTCCTCTAGGAGAACAGAAGGCTCGTCTGCCAATCATAAAGCAAGCAGTTGTCATGTAGTCTAAAACACAAATTCAATGCTTGAAGTTATTATTAACATTGCATAATGATTAAAGAATTTTCTTAATGTTTAATTATGTAACTATTATGCAGTACTTAAAATTTCTTTTCTTAAAAATAGAATATGGTAAGGAAATTGTAAACAGAACATACCATATGAAAAAAATCTATTTTCAATAATAAAAATTATGAAAGGCAACTTATCACAAGAAAAATAGATATTAGGCAATTTTATGGTTTCAATACTATAAATATTTATATAAATATATTTCTATAAATGGTTCTATGATAACTGTTAATGACTAATGTTGATCAATCTTGGGTGTCTATCTGATTGAATAGAGAAATACTTAGGATATTGCTAAATCATAACTGACTGTGTCTATGAGGGTATTTCCAGACAAGATAAAGGAGAGAAGACAAGGCCTAACTGTAGGCAGAAAGGTTTCATCAATGGGCAACCATTAGAATCAAAGAGACAGGGAGAAAAAGTGGTGCAAAGATGTTTGCTTCCTGCTTCTGTGATGAAGCTGCTCCCCTGATGTTTTTCTACACAGTAATGTGCTCAACTCCATGAAACTGTGATCAACCCTATGTGGTTGGCTGAGGGATTTTGTTACAGGGCCTTAACACTTATTTCAATGCTTAACATCGTAAAAGAAGCAATTAATGATTTCATTGTACAGTTTGTGAGCAGACATGAGTCTTTGATCTTTGTGAAAATTTCAAGTTAATCTATATACTCCTATTTATATAACCATAAGCATCCTAATGAAAACCAACAAAATATGCTTTAATTTGATATTTATGTCAGCATTTGTATTTTATGATTTTCTTTAAAGTATGCCATGTGGTATACCATGGGTGTATACATATGTGTGTGTATCTGTTTGTAAGTATATGTGTGCAACTGAGTGTTTGTGTGTATGTATATGTGTTTATGTGTGTGGCTGTGTGCTTTTGTGAATGTGTGTCTATACATATGAATTCTCTAACCAAATAAGCTGTAAAATACAAACTCATGAATAAATTTGAACGCTCATTTGCTCCTATCTTCTATTCATGGCTTTGTTATGGAGGTACACCTTAGCCTTTCTCTTTGTTCTTTAGAACACACCTTAAGAAGATATTCTTTATCTTGATTAACATTTAGGGAAGGCACCAATATTAATTTCACAATATGGTAAACTTCCACTATTTTTCTAAATTTTTTTTTGTAATGAAGAAAATCATTATGAAAGGACATAGTGCAATCATGTAGTTTTTCTTCCCAGCTTTGCTTATTTTGCAGTGCATTTATTCTTACTGCCAGTAGCTCGTGCATGCTAACCTGCCTTGTCTGGTTAGCGGAATAAAGATGCACTGTCAGAGACAGTGCATTCTGAATAATGGATAACCGAGAGTCCCCTGACACAGGTTTGACGGCCATAAAATATGAGCTTTGTGATTGCCCTTATATTCATACCCTGAAACTGACTGGGGGAATATTATTTTAAATGCCAAGCTAACTCTAATTGTGGTCAGTTTCAGTAGGTGATTCTCTCATTAGTGTTTGGAGCAATTACAGAGAAAATGGATTGGTGCAATTTTATTTCTGCATTGATAGAATCTATTCTTACTACCGCATTTTAGCTATTCAGATTCAAATCAGGCTTCTCATCACAAATGTTCTATTTGTGAGGGACACTGCAAATGACTAGAGCTTCCCACCCCTAATCAAGTTTCATTTCCAAAGGGGTCAAAGCATTTCACTGCCAGTAACATGGATTTAAATCAACAGGTAGAATGAACTTATCTTTTACTATGTGACAATTACTTAACTTATTGGCATCCTGATATAGTATTTATCATTTCCCTCTGTTAATGATACAAACCCTTAGCACACCATAGAAAATCAGCATAAAATGAACTGAAGTTTTATACACACAGCTGACCTTATACAAGAACACAGCAGAAGCACTCTATTCATGCAAAAAATGAAGCCAGCTCTGACAAGAGATTTGGATTATGAAGGAAAGAAACACATACAGAAGAGATTTACTGCCTTGATTGAAAATTCTTCATTTTATCACATGCAACAATCATAACGACATAGCCACAAAGCTTTTTCTACAGATGTTGAAGGCAAACAAGTCACTGTGATTGGACAACTAAGGTTTAAAAAAAAAATTAACAGAAGACTCCCTTGAATGTACCACAGAGTTTTAAAATGAATTATCTTGCTTTTACAAGACTATGAAGATTAGAGACTTTCAAGGATGGTCAGAAGGAGAAAAGTTATTCAATACAATTTGTATGCCCTATGCAAATAATGAAAGGCTCATATAATGATTCCTTTCATTAGAGAGCTCTCTAGAGCAGAATGCCCACATTGAATAAAGGGAGGAGAGACAGAATGTGTATGTGTGTGTATAAGCTTGTGTGTGTGAGTGTGTGTGTGTGTATGTGTGTGAATAGTAACTTAACTAATCCATGGTACATGTTGAAAGCATAATCTATGAACCCAAGTTTATAAGAAATGAAATTATGGAAAATAACTCACTTTCCTCTGTTAGTAGAATAAACAAGAGCTACTCACCTAGTCTCTCAATGGAATAGTATCTCTGCTTACTGTCCACACGCACTGTCTCAGCATAAGGGCTGCCAACACCATAGCCAATAATATAACCTCTCACCACGATGTTTGGGTTGAGAGGGGGAGTCCAACTCATGATGATGCAGTTTGTCTGAGGCCTCACATGAAGAGAACTTGGCTGGTCAGGGACTTGAGACTCTAGGATTAAAAGACAGATATCATTGGCAAGCCTCATTTCAGAGTTCATCAAACAGCAAATATTGCACACAGATGCAAATTTATGGTTCAGTTGTATCCAGAGTGCCTCTTTCTTAGCACTCACTACATTTTCCATGTTTGTTACTGGATTGTGTGTGTGTGTGTGTGTGTCTGTGTGTCTGTGTACATGTACCCACATATGGATACTACTAGAGGTAGGTATTTGGTGTCTTCCTTTATAGACTTTTATCATCTTTTGAATGAAAAAATTTCTCACTGAGCCTCCTCTTTACTCAGTAGACTGGCTGCCCAGAGAGCTCTGGATATCTGCCTTGCTCCCTTGTCTTAGCACTGGACTTACAAAGTGTACCTGAGTGCCTAGTTTTTCATTCATGATGGAAATCCAAACTCAGGTCTTCATACTTGCCTGGCAGAATTCTACTGAACAAACCACCTCTCCTGCCATGTCAATGAATATCTTGAATTTCTTTTTTTTAAAGTTTTTAATTTATTTAATTATTTAAATCAAATCATAATTTTTACTTATTCACACGGGAGTTATAAACACAAAAAAGGCAGGATGTGGGAAAGGGAATGGCACTGGAGCATAGGTGTTCAGGGGGAGTACAAATATCTTTCAGAACAGGGTATCAACTGGGTGTAGGTTCAGGGGACAGGTCACTATGACTCTGCCTATGATTCACTTGTCCTTATCTAAGTTTCATCCAACATATTTTGAACATATTCTCCCACACCTAATGTCTTAAACATTATTTTTGCAGACACATGTAGTATGACATGTCTTTATTTTAATAGCTTTTTTGTTCTTCATATATTTCTACTTAAGCATCAGTAATACATTGAAAAATTAAGGCAAACAAAATAACTGAAAATTTAAGAATATGAAAAAACTGTCTTGTCCAAGAATTAGTTATTCAATTTAAACAAAAATAAATAAAAATCTGTGACAATTTTGTTTTCAGAAATCTTTAGAGTAGTTTGGTTGGATTGCTCAGCTATTGATAGCTTGTATTGCTCCTTTAAAGGATCACACTTAGGATACCAGAACAAGGTTTATGGCTGTCAGTTCCCTGAAATTTAGACATTTTCTTCTTATTTCAATGAACTCTCACACAAATGAGCATATTTCCAATCTCTAACATTAAGAAATAAAAATTAAATATTTTAATGAGAGTAACTGTTAAGGTGAACAAGATAGGGTTGTGACATGCCCAGCATGACTCAAGATATATGTGGTATATTATTTGTTGATGCTGTTAAAATATGGTATTATTAAAGGAAAGAAGACAGCACTCTGGATTGAAGACATATAAGCTCAAGTGTCGGGAAATATGTTTTCACACCATGTTCTATTGTTCACTAGATTCATATTCCTAATTAAATTGACATGCCAGATAGTGCTGTATTCAAACTAAGAAGTAGCTAAGATTCTATTCTACACTAGATTCTAGCTATAAGACTGTAAAACCTTACTTTTAAGCCTCTGTTTCCTCAGATGTATAATGAAGATAAAGTTGGGAACAATTTCATAGGGTATTGAAAAGAGTTAATAAGAGATAATGCATAAAAATTCTTATTATGTTAGTACCTAAGTTCTCAAGTGATAATGGATATTAGTGGATGTTTACAATCCTCTAACATTTTTTTTAAGAGACAGTATACAGCAATAATGTATTTTACTACTAAATTAACATGATTGTTACATTTTAATATTGTAACATATTGATTTACATCATCCCTTTGAAATTTGACTATGTGTATCCCTAAAAGACATTGATACTTGTTCAATTAATATAGATACTCATACAGCATCTCACATGTTTGGAATATAGGTCTTTTTTGCTTTGCTTTGTTTTTATTATTTAGGATTTTATTGCTATGATAAAACATCATGACCCAAAACAACTTGTGGAGGAAAGGGTTTATTTTAGATTATAATTCTCATGGTATACGATATCACTGAGCGTACTCAGAGAAGGAAGAGGGCATAAAGAGTATTGATTACTGGTAGTACTTGTTCAGTTTGCCTTCTTGTATATCCTAGGACCACTTGCCAAGGATTGGCAATGCCTGCAATGAGCATGGATAGCCCCATATCAATCATTAATCAAGAAAATGCCTTACCGGCATAAGCCTTATGAACAACCTTATGGAGGCATTTTCTCAATGTAGTCTCCTCTTCTGAGAGTCTAGCCTGTGTCAAGTTGACAACAGAACCAGTCATGACAACAGGACCATATATATATGGATAAGGTAGAATATAAAATAAGGTAGAAATAGTAGACATAACCCAAATTCTCATAATGTATGACATAATGAGAAAAATATATATGTAAAAATATACTTATAGTTACTTATGATAGACATTTTTATTGGGTATGCATAGGCAAATATAATATTATTATATTTATATATATATATATGGCATATGAAAAATCAGTTAAGCTCTATGAGAAATTAAAACACATAGCCATTCTGATTCTGATAAGCCAACAAATACTTCAACATAGTTCCTGTAAATTAACAAGGTACTCAAAAATAGAGGTAATATGGACCTCATTCAAACAGTAGTATCCTTTATTTTTCCTGTCTAAAATTTTTGAAAGTTAACTCATCAAATAATCTTAAATAATTTGATTACTCGAGGTAACAATAAAGTATCTTCCCTTTATGTTTTGATGTTAAAAGATAAACATCCCTACATACTAATTTTATTCATATTCTACTTGACATCTGTAATGTTTATGGTGAAAAAGTGCTCTTCAAAGTTACGACAGTAGCTACCATATAAAACTTATTCCAAAAGACACAAAAGATGTTACATCAACAGAATTTTCTAAATATGATTTCAATTTTCTGAAGATATCCCTTTGTGAGCAAGCAGGGACAAGCTATTATTTATTTGTCTTCCATAAAGAAGAGTCATGTACAATATAGAAAAGCATCATAAAAATTATATCCCAAAATATGGATATAAACCTTTATAACAGAAACACAATGTTTACAAAATATTTCTTTAAATAAAGTTATAAAAAAGATGAAATACATGGCTTAATATTTTGCAACGTCATTGGTGAATGTCCTTGAGTTGTGATATATTTTATAGTGCATTTATTTAACACATTTTAAGTTTTAAAATAATATTAAAACAAGACATATGCCTAATTTTATCTTTAAAATGCTACTGAATGTCATCAAGACTTTCTTTTTTTTTTTTCTTTTTTTTTTTTTGGTTTTTCGAGACAGGGTTTCTCTGTGTAGCCCAGGCTGTCCTAGAACTCACTCTGTAGACCAGGCTGGCCTTGAACTCAGAAATCTGCCTCCCTCTGCCTCCCAAGTGCTGGGATTAAAGGCGTGTGCCACCACCACCCAGCAAGACTTTCTGCATTTAAGTTTGTGTGTGAGTGTGTGCCTGTGTGTATGTACATTCATGTATATAATCATGTGTGTGTACATATATAAGCCAGATGCTAACATAAAATTTATTCAAATACAGATTCATTTTTGTTTGAGAAAGGGTCTCTAAGTAATCCTGGAGTCACTATCTCACTAGATAGGCTGTCCAATGTGCTCCAATGATCCTCATGCCCCACCTCCCCACTACCAGGATCAAAGACTCAGGCTGCCATGCCCATCGTTTTATGTGACTACAAGAGAGCCAAGTTCAGGCCTTCAGGTATATGTACTGAAGACTATAATGACTTCAGCATCATCTATTCCAGATCCTGAATTCATTACATTTTAAAAGAAAAAATAAATTATTTGCATGACAATATTCAATATATTTTAGAATAAAAGAGATAATAAAAATATTCCTTTAACTATAACTATTACTTCAGGTTTCTGCAAACCATAGAATGATTTCCCTGTATTCATTAATTAATTAAGTTAGACTCCTGAGAGCATAATTAGCAGAGTTATAGGAACATATGACAATGAGTATTCAACTGGCCCTTCAGGACCTGTTAGGCTCCTCCTTATCCTCCCTTGAATTGAGATACTTTACTTCCTGTATTATATACTTCTCAAGATGATTTCATCCTTATGAAAAACAAAATTGAAGATATAAGGGAATGACCACCATTTCTCCATCTATATATTTCATGGAATTTTTTTTTTTTTTTTTTTTTTACCAATCAGTCAATATCATAAGTATTGAAGAAAGAAATATATCACTGGGCAATTAGAACTAGGAAATCTAATCCTTTATATGTGGCCTCTGAATCATAATACCTTAGAGAACAAATTGTCCATAATTCATAACAGCCAATTCATATACACCTTCTCTCTCTCTCTACCTGTTTGTCACAGTCTGGACAAGGACACCAGGTCTCACTATAGATGCTTTTGAGTCACCATGTGGTTGCTGGGAATTGAATTCAGGACCTCTGGAATAGCAGCCAGTGCTCTTATCCTCAGAGGAATTGAACCAGCTCCCCACCTACTCTCTTTTTTAGTATAACACAGGAATAACAATTTCCCAATTATTTGTCAGAATAAACTTTCCATCATATACTTTACCTTATGAATTACAAATGTAGTTATTAGAACAGCAAGTTATAAAAATATCAATTCAAAAAGTTTTCAATAAAAAAGTATGTGATAAGAGAACCTCTTGTTTGGGGTCCAGTTTTAAAATTTGCTGCTCATGTGTACTCGAAAGGTTTTTTTATTTAACCCTAGGATGGGGACTGTATATATAAAGGAAAGGAAGATATTGGAACAATTATTGAGATAACCTAAAACTAAAGGGATCACATGTTACCAGAAAATTTCAAGTTAATGATGCCAAGATATTTTACCTCTCCCATGATCATGACAAGGAAGTCCAGAGTCATGCTTAATGATGTCATGGGATTCAAGAGTCTCTCTTACTTTATTTGTTTCAATAACACATACATTGTCTCTGAGTAATGATTATAGGTCTCCAATAATAAATAATTTTAAGTTAAACAATTGTGACCTGTCAATCATACATAACATCTCTAATAGGCCAATTCTAGAGGTAGATACTGTGTCAATGAAAGAAGTACAAAAATAAATAAACAGTTTAAAAATAAATCAGGAGCACTTGATAAATGCGTTTATAACAGTTCAGTGTATGATACACAAAGACCTTTCCTTTTAGAGTCTTAAGTGAGTGTTCATGAAGAGATAATCTTGGAAATATGTAGCATTTGAAGTAATGAAAACACCCACTACAAAGACCAGCTAAGGAATGTGTGTGGTATTTGAAGAAACCAAAGAAACCTGAAGAATAGAGGGCTTCATAGAAAATTAAAGTGAGTTAGCTAGTGAGAATGTAAAGCAGTATTGCCACAAATTGGAAATTTCCCCAGAAAATTAAATTAATAGGCATGATTACAAACTAAACTAATCTTCTAAATATGAATGTGTGTATATATAATATTATATAATATATTACCGGCACTCATATTCACAGCTATAGCAGCAATTATTACTTTGTTGACAATTGACAAAAAAATAAAAAAATAAAAAAATAAAAATAAATAAAAAATAAAATAAAAAATAAAAAAAATTGACCAATTGACAATAGACCAAAAGTATAAATAACCCGTGTCAATCAATGAATGAATGTGCAAACACAATAAGACAAATCCATTCAATAAACCATTCTTCATCTTAAGAGGATAGTGATTTTTGAATATGCAAATATGGATGAATTTAGTGAATAAGTTAAATTATATAGTCATCAAGTAACAGAAATCATTCCAGTTATGTGAATTAGAATACTCAAATTCAAAGAGCCATGTAGTGGAACAATAATTGTCAGTTTAATACAGTAGTTCTCAACATTCCTAATGCTGTGACCCATTATGAGAATTATGTCTCTTATGGTCATCCCAACTATAAAATTACTTTAGTTGCTGCATTTATAACTGCAATTTTACTGCTGTTATAAATCATAATGCAGATATCTTTTCTCTACTAAATTTGGGTGGTGGCCTAGAAGGAGGGGGATTGAAACGTTTGAAAGCTCTTTTAAATATAGGTTTGAGAAAAATCTAAGCCTACAGCAAGTTTTATATTGTGTAGAAGTTTTCATAATTGATATGGATGAGGAAGATCATTGATATAAGGTTGCCATTTGTTGCCATGTCTGATGTGTTGAGCTTGATATCTAAAACTCATATGGTGGAAGCAAAATGAACAAAGAGCTGCCTCTCACAATTTGTTTCTTGATCACCAGAGCTGTGCCATGGTGCACACCACAGATTGTACTCTGATTGCCAGTGGTGTGTCATGGTGTATGTACACACATACATACACACCACACACACACACACACACACACACACACACACATACATGCATATACACACTATTTCATGATGGTATAATAAATAAAATGATTAAATATTGGAGAATATTTCTACTATAAATAATACGAGAAGCTAGACGTTTGCACTGATTAAATATTATCTAATATATACATGTGTTAGAATATCATATTCTCCATAAATATATACAGTACTACGAGCCAATTAAAAATATTTTCTAGGTAGTTTGCTACACAGTAGATTAATATTAAGTAAAATTAATAATATAGCTAATAAAGAGCTCAACCAGCCATCCCGCAATTAGTTAATACTTAGAGGAAGGAAATGTAGAAAAAAAAAAAGATTAGTGGGCTCTTGCCTTTATCTCTAAGTTTTAGTGGTAATACAAACAATGCTAAAACCTCTATTCACTGCATCTGTACTTGATCATTACACCCTCCTTTCTCCTTCCTCAACATTTGATAATCCAAGAAGTCAATAAAAATTTCTGGTATCCTTACAAGACCTCACTGACTCCAAAACATTTTGTTCTGTGGGATTTTTTTTTTTAATATTTTCAACAGTTTCTTAATTAAGAGTTATCAGACTATCAAAATTTTGAAAATATTGCATTGAAACCTACTAGCGTAGAAGCTTCACACACACACACACAACACACACACACACAAAAGAGAGAGAGAGAGAGAGAGAGAGAGAGAGAGAGAGAGAGAGAGAGAGAGAAGAGAGAGAGTTAGTGTAAACAGAAATTGGAAGGGAGCAGATTAAAGAAGAAATAAATGGATAGACAGATCTGTGAACACTTTACATTAAGTGAAACAGGAACATGTTGAGTGGTGTTTCCTGACAAGAAAACAGGGCATTATATGTGATCTAATTAATACTATTAATGGATTGCTTTATTAAATTTGAGGCAATGTTGAGACAAAAAACAAAAAGGACAGAGACTATCAAAAGGCTTTAACCATGTGTTTGGGCAGCTGTGGTGAAGGTATCTCTAGTTTAAACGGTTCAGGGAAAATCTAGTAAGATGTAGTAGAGAAAGAGTTTTGAATCATGATAAATTTGAGTATCCTGTAAATCCAGTGTATTCCCATATGTATTTCCCATATGTATGGGAAAATTTTATTATTAAGAATAAAGGAGAATTTTTAATTTCTGTTTTATATTAAGTGAGTAGGTAAAGCTGAATTTATTTTCTGAATTATGGACCTTTTCTTGGCCCCTATATGATGGTGAGTAGGCCATGTAATATTGACCAGAATGACTGGTTCTAACACTGTCATGATATATGTCTTCCTTCTGGCCACTAGGATCTTATCTGATTGATAAAAATTCCATTAAACATCTCTATAAAGGAGATAGAACCTGTAAGACCATCTCCATTAGATAGGCACAGCTCCCAGTTGAAGGATAGGGCCACCCACATATCTCAAAATTTTAGCCCAGAAATGTTTCTGTCCTAAGGAAAGACAGGGACAAAAAAAAATAATAATGGAAGGAAAGGCCATCCAGAGACACCTCCCCTCACCCAGGGATCTATCACATCTGGAGACACCAACCCCTGCACTATTGCTGATTCCTAGAAGCACTCTGCTGACAGGAGCCTGGTGTGACTGTTTTCTGAGAACAATACAGATGCAGATACTTAAAACCAATCATCGATTGAGCCTGGGAACCCTACCAGAAGAGCTCCAGGAAGGACTAAAGGAGCTGAAGGGAGTGCAACCCCATAGTAAGAACAATATCAACTAACTGGATACCCCAGAGCTCCCAGGGACTAAACCACCAACCAAAGAGTATACATGGAAGGATCCATGGCTCCAAATACATATGTAGCAGAGGATGGTCTTATCTGACATCAATGGAAGGGGTTGTCCTTGGTCCTGTGGAGGCTTGATGCCCCAGCATAGGGGGATGCTAGAGCGGTGAAGCAGGAATAGGAGCACCCTCATAGAGGCAAAGGGATGGAGAGAGAGGGAGGATGGGATAGGGGTTCTGTGGAGGGGTAACAGGGAAGAGGGATATCAGTTGAAATGTAAACAAATAAAATGATTAATTTAAAAAAGTAAGAAAAAGCATGCATTTACAGTTGTCTTTTTGTAATGATGGAATAACCTTCAATTATGCATACAGATTGATACTTTTTAATGCAGTAAAAGAGTGACAAGGAGCCTCATTAGCTCCAGAAGGGCCAGCTGAATATCCATGACCATAGTATGCTTATAGTTCTGGAGGACAGACCTCTCTCAGTACCAACTTAACCAATTGTCAGGGTAGCCAACCTTCCCCAAATCATTTTCCTATTACCTAGGAAACTCTAGGATTTATTATTTTTTATGTTTACTATCTAATATAATCATTCCATTGCTATTTATCTCATTCATTTTTATAAATTCTCTAGCTCCTGCATCTAGAACAGTTCCTGGCACCTAATGCTCAAACATATGGATATTTCTTTACAAGATAAGAATTTTAATGGTGAAAGAAAATCATGTGGAAATGAAATAAGATAAAAATATAATTTTTGGTGCTTTTTCCTCTTTCCTAGTAATCAGAAAGAATTGTCTTTCCCAGCACTATTTCATGAAAATGATTTGCTGTGTACTGTCTGCTCTATATAGCACTGCCAAGTAGGGTCAAGAAGTTGATACTTGGAAAGTTCTCATTTGTTCTCCATTTAGTGTAAAGCATTTTGAGGTTCATTTTTTTGGTAGAATTTTGTTATAGTCCTCGATAACCTAAATTTCAACGCACCAAATTAAAAAATGCAATTGATATGCCCATGCTCTTTCCGCTGCACCATGATTAACACATACTAATGTGCTCATGCCCATTTGGCAGGATTTATTCCCACACAGCAACATAGGACTGTTTCTCCATAAATCTTGAATATAGTTTGTTTTCTCACCTTTGAATTCTACCATAGAGATTTTAAAAATATTTAATGACTACCATTTTCTCAGTTTTGATGTGTCAATATCTTTTAAAAGTTATATGACACAAAATTTACTCAGTGTTATTCACATTTGTGTGATTTAGGAAAAGTTAAGTTCCTGCAGCGACCATTCCCATCATTAGTGTGTTCAAAATGTCCTCGTGTTGATCCATCATAGTCAGGCTGACTTCCTAAGGTCTGTTGGTATTCCAAATGAGAAACACACATCTGAAGATGCAAACCTAGCACTACAAATGTAGAAAAAACAGCATTTGTTTCTCTGGAATGCATTACTTCACTCAGGATGATTGTTGAAAAGTAGAGATATTGGTGTAAATAGTATTGAATTTCTTGAACAGCTATCATTGCATACAATGTGTAAAATATTCAATGAGAAGACATTTATGGAAATAATTAATGTAGCACATACATTATCAGTATTAGAAAAGTTTAGCCATTATTGTAATAAGGTACTAAACAAAAGCCTACAATTTTTATTGCCAAGGAAAAAATGAATAAAGACTAGTTGAAAAACATAGTCCATTTAAAGAACTGGAGATGTTAGGAGTTACCAATCTTTACCAAATAGTATGCTAAATTATAAGTTCTTCAGGTTTCTTCTACTTTAAGTAATTTCAAACTGTGGTTTGAAGATATAACATTACATCTTTAAAATTCTAAGTCTAAATACCTTTCAGATAATTATCAGCTATGTCCAAACTTTTGTCATGTGTTTTGAAGAAACAAAGAGCTTACGCTTCAAGTAGGTTTGTGATTTGGTATTGGGCTATGATCACAGCTATCTTTGGCTTCATTCACTGTGTGACCTGTAATGGACATATCTATTTCTAATGATTCCTTTCCAAATTATAACATGAGCAAAGGGGGACACAGTCCTATGTTCATGAAAAATGTAACAAATAGAAGAATGTATGTATTTAGCTCTAGTAACATTTTCTGTTAATAAGAGTACACATGAGTGAAGAACCAAGCTGTGTGCTACTTAGAACCCACAGGTATTCTAAGCTACACTTATATAGTCACTTTTCCATTACTGTATTATATGCAATGGGCAAACCACTGAGAAATTCAACACAAAGTATGGCCTTTGGTATTAATCTTGGGAGAAGAGTGTACCCTTTAAGAAAAAAAATGCACCTGAAGTGTGCAGAAGATAGACAAATTCACTAGAAAACATACTCCCTAAGTCTTTCTATCCAGACGGTACACGGATGAACTAAAGCTTGAGTCACCTGCAGCTGAGTGAGTGCTGGTTGAGAGAAGTGAGTTCAGGATTAGAAGGTTGAATGTCAGACTGGAAAACATGATGGGCACAAATGGAGATGATTCTGGGCAGGGAAATGATACCCTCATGTCTTTTTATGAACAATCAATTTGTCAATACTATAGTGATATTAAAAACAAAACAACAGAAACAAAAACATAGATAAGATGTTCAGGTGACAGATGATGACAGGCTAACATGAAGTGTGTTGGTGTGAATGTAACTGACATGATGGATACGGTAGGAACATAGGTCATGGCTATAGAAAGAATATTGACAAAAGTGAACTAGGATGTGAGGATGACTGCAACAGGCTGGGACTTTCTATTTGAGGAGTGGTATTGTGATAGTTTGAATATGCTTGGCCCAAGAAGTGACATTATTAGGAGGTATGGCCTTGTTGGAGAAGGTGAGCCACAGTGGGCACGGGCTTAAAGAACATTGTCCTATCTGTCTGGAAGCCAGTATTCTTCTAATGGCCTTCAAATGAAGATGTACAACTCTCATCTCCTGCACTATGCCTGCCTGAATGATGTCATGTTTCCACCTTGATGACAGCTGATTGGACCTCTGAATCTATAAACCAGCCTCAATTAAATGTTGTCTTTATGAGTTGCCTTGGTCATGGTGTCTATTCATAGTGATAAAACTCTAAGAAGGTATCTAATTGTAGACTCAAACAGATTTTGATTATGTTTTGGTTATGTTTATTTTTGAAAAAAGAAACTCATTTGCCTAATCAGTTTTTTAAAAAATCGGAAACATTAAACTATAAAGTCACAGCTAATTTAGGCTTTAATCTTCTATCCTGAAAGTGTTAAAGAAAGAAACTGTAACAAACTTTATTGACTACCACTGCCTCTATATTTTTGAACTCTGCAGGGGATGATCTTGTCACCTTTTTTGACTTTGTATTCTACCACCAGATCAACTACAATAAGCTAAGTGTATAGAGCAGGAAATATTGCCTGACCTATGAGAAATACTGGCAATGAACCTGGAACACTCTGTGAAGCATCCTGTGACTGAGGACTGGATGGATTTTATCTTTATTTTTCAAATATCGATAAAAATGTTTCTCCATTCTATGATAAGTTACTCTAATTTTATAATGTATTTCCTTGCCACAGAGTACTTTATGGATTTTTCATCAGATTTTATAACAGACGTTAATTATACTTTCTGAAATTTTCTTGGAATTCTTTTACATTTATTCTTTCATAAAGTGTACTGTGACTGGAATTGTACTAAATTAATCATTGAATTTGAAGAATTTACATAGTGCTCATATACTCATCTAGGAATTAATATATACATCATTGATCTATCTATCTATCATATATCTATCTATGCATATTTTCATATGTATACACATATATGTATATATATTACTTTCTGATGTCTCAGTTTACATTTTTATTAAAATATAATGCTTTATTGATCACATTCACCTATATCTTGTTAAAGTTTGTTAATTTTTACTGTGAATATCATATTTTAGATTTTTGTTTTCTTCTTTTTAATGATTAATATAATTAGTTAATACTATTATTGGCATTTGTTGGAAAAGAAGCTTTTGTATTTATATAAAAGATGCCTACTAGCTTATAAAATTTCTAATTATTTTCAATGGTTGGTAGTGTATTGTTTTCAAAATTCCATAATATGCATTCATACTACTTCTGAAAATAGTAATACTTTTAAAAATGAAATGATATTTTTTAAAAGGTTGTTATGTATTTCCTAATGAAATCTGTATATTTTTAGTACCTGAAGTAGTAGTAGTCTTTGTCAGCCTCTTTAGATTTTAAAGAAAATGTTTTAACTATTTTATAATTTGCATAGTTCTTGCACTTCTTTCTCACAGAAATAATAAATGTTTTAAAGGATGATTATATTCTTATTAACATGAATTTTTAAAAACATAAAAGCCGTTATATAATTTTTCTTTTTTTCTTTTATTGTTGCAGGTATAGGACAATGTTGTGTGTTATTATATAAGTGGATGATGGGCTCTCAATGAGTTTGGATATATTCCCTCATTTATATCAGAGGCAAAAACAAATGCTCATAAATACAAGTATAGAATAAGTAGTGAATATGTTGTTATTCTTTTTTAATAGACATGTCCATGGAGCTGGGGTCAAATATTTTAAACATACCAAAATCAGAAATACGTCATTAATGTTATAGTCAATTCTCAATAGGCTTAGATGCATTCAATTCTTATAACTTCTTTATAATTGACTAGGCTTAAGACTTGAAGAAGTTAAGTTAGTCACCCCTGATTACACAATAATTTGAGCACAGTTCAAACTTAATGACTAACAATTATGGTCTTTTTGTTTGTTTGGGGTTTTTTTTTTTTGCTTTATTTTTGTTTATTATTTTTGTTTGTTTGTTTTGGAGTATATGTATGTGTCTGTATGTATTTGTGTTTTGTGTTGTGTGTGTGTTTGTGTTTTTGTTACAGAATAATTAATCATTTCACCAAATGAGGAATCAAACATTTGCTGAACAAATAAAAAAGACTGTGGTGGCTAAAAACAGGACTCAAGTATTCAGAATTTTAGATATTTTCCAAATTGGAATAATCTCTGTTTTCATTTATAAACTGTTGGTCTGAGATTTTGAACAGCCACTTGGCCAGGAACTGAAGCTGACTTTCAATTTGTTAGAAAAATTAGTCTTGCCTTTGTCTACTCCATTCCTTGTAAAAAATCAACTCCACTTAAATTATAGAATGTAAGAATCTTGAGTCTTACATTCTGTTATAGCCGCAGCTGAGGTCTGTTTTTGTTAAACTACTTGTCAAGGATCAACTCACTATCATAAATGGTCCTACAAAGTCCATGAGAAAAATTCCATTTCTTGAAAAGTACTTGAATTTTTTCTTCACCCATCAAGTACCACATGAACCCCACTCTTTATAATAACTTATAATTGTTTACTTATATGCATTTACATTGTTATGACATAAGCTTTAGTTAAAATAATATCACCAAGCAAATATAACTTTGGCATTTGTCAAAAATAAAAATTTGTTTTAAAAAATATTATTAAGTATTCGTAATTTAAAGAAAACATTAAACCAGACTGTCTGTTTATCAGGCCCTAAATATTTCTTTTAGGATTCAACAAACTTTTTATTTTCTCTTGTATCAATTTATTCTTTGCAAGAATGTTTTCTATTTACAGACATGTGGATATCATAGTATTATCAATTATTAGCTTAGAAAAACATAAACACATATGTTTAGTATGACTTAAGAACTTAAATCCAATTATTTATAGCATCACTGTAATACTTCTCTATGACTTAAAAGATAAATGTGACTCTCTAATTTTGTTCATATTTTAATTATGTTGGCTAAACTCTCTGTATAATTTTATGCAATTTTTCTAGTTCTGAAAGATGTATTGAATTCTATGAATATTATTTTGCCATTTATATAAACAATTTTAGCTTATGAAAACAGGAGAAATGAACATATTAATAATTTAAATCACACTGCCATTATAATATAAAGATTGATGTTAGAACAAACTTTAGAACAAAAAATTCCATTTTCCCAATATGTCAGAACAGACAAAAAGGATCATGGCCAATGACAAAAGTAATAAACTCATATGTCATATGCTGTCCTTCATGGTGCTCTGATTCATAATGTTATTTATGAAGTAACTGGTGGTAGTTGGTGGAATTTATAGTATGATCAGGATATAAAGTAAATTTATAGTCTTTAAATTATTGAAAAAATAAAACAATGTTAAGTTTGAAGGATACAATGTAGCATATATAATCATATATATGATTATTCCTGATAATGAGTATACAAATATATATGCTCTTATAAATTTCTATTATGTATAAATAAAATTTAGGGGATATGAATTTAAGTTGTTCAATGAGATAAATGTTGTGAAATGAGGAATTTCATCTGTTGTTTATATTTTGTATCTATGACTCTAATTTAACTATAGTACCTGTAGGAAGCCTCAAGAATATTTAGAGGTCATGATACATCTTGATTCTTCTCCACAAATAACTCAATATTTGCTTAAGGGTACTGTTTATGTCTGATGCTTGTCAAACATTTCTATTTAAAATTTTATAATTTATTTATGAATTTTGTTTATTCATTTATTTTTGAGACAGAGTCTCATTAGCTCAAGATTGTCTTGAAATCATTATGTAGTACAAGAATGACTTCGAACTCCTGTTCCCTATCTGTCTTAGGGTTTCCATTGCTATGAATAGACACCATGACCAAAGTAACTCAATGACAACATTTAATTGGGGCTGACTTACAGGTTCAGAGGTTCAGTCCATTATCATCAAGTCTGATATCGAAGGAGGTGAGAGTTCTACATCTTCATTTGAAAGTCACTAGAAGACTTGCTTCCAGGCAGCTAGGAGGATGGTCTTAAAGCCCACACCCATAGTGACACACTTCCTCCGCCAAGGCCACACCTAATCCACCAAGGCCACACCTATTCCACCAATGCCACTCCTCCTAATAGTGCTACTCCCTGGGCCAAGCGTATTCAAACTACCACTTTTCACTCTCCGGCCCCCATAGGCTTGTTCAAACACATGAGTCCATGGGGGCCATACCTAGCCATAGCATAATCTAAAAAATATTTAATCCAAATTCAAAAGTCCCCATACTTTATAGCAGATGACTATGCAGGGAGACAGAGGTGGGACTTGAGGTTCCTGGGCAAGGAATGTCTGAGAGAAGAAAGGGGAGAACTGTTATGGTGAAGAAGTAGAAGTATCAGGCTTGAGAGATGGAGAAGAGTGCAACCATATAAGAGACAGGGAAGAGTGGCCCCAAGCATTATCCAACCAATTGGGTTTAGAGTAGCAAAGATGAATACAGATTTTAGTAAGTAATAATTCAGGAGTATCGGAGGGTAGGCATTAGCAATGTGGAAGTTTGGGAAGTAGCCTAGCCATTGCACTGTTAAAGGCATATTAAAACAGAAGGCTGGATGTGTGTGTCTTTCATTACAGAATCCAGAACATTTGGGTGGGCAGTGAGGAACTTGGGCAGCCGCAGCAGCAGGGATGAGAGCAGATTAACTAAATTACTGCTATACTTACAGTGTTGAGTTCATGGGTGTAGCTTTCCTGTTATATAGAATCTTTCTGCTCCTTCTTCTAGAATGTTCCTGAATCTTTGGAGTATAAGTTGCATTATAGATTCATCACTGTCAACTGTGGCTATATATGAAAGCTTATTCTCCCTTAATTTGTGGAATTGCTTTATTTCAATCTGCATTTTCTGGAATATCTTCTCACTTGTGAATTCCTGCCTCTTTCATATAAGAACTTTAGTAATTAAATAGGGTCCACAATGATGAATGATAAACTGCCCATCTCAGAATTCAGCATTACTCATACCTACAAAGTATCTTCTGACATGAAAAGTATAGGGTTTCAGGGGATCGCTGCTCAGATTTTGGGGAGTGAGCTTTCTACAGGACATCATAACTCCTATGTTCTCTATTGATCTTTGTTTTCTCCAAATATTTCAATTTAATAAGAATCTCATTTTCCTATTTAGTAATTCTTCTAAGGGATATTTTTATGAAATTATTATGTTAAAAATATTTATTTATTTTATGTATATGTAGACGTTCTCTTGCATGGACACCTTCATGCCAGAAGAGTACATCAGATTCTAGGATAGATGGCTTTGTGCCACTATGTGGTTGCTGGAAATTGAACTAAGGACCTCTAAGAGAGCAGCCAATGCTCTTAACTCCTGAGCCATCACTCCAGTCCATAAAGTTATTCTTAAGTAAATACCACAGTTTTAATATCTGGTGTCTCTTCTAAGCTTGAATGTATGCTTGTTCTCTATCCATGCCCTCAGTTATTGTCACAGATTCTCTTGTTTCAAAGCATTGAGTTGCCTTTGTTTGTCTTATCTCCAGTGAAACGAGCATCTAGTGGATCTATTTTCATGATTATAGAGAAAATTACCTACTTCCTTAAGGCAGGAGGTTAGAGTAGGTCCTGATCCTTCCCCTGTTTTTTTCTGTATCCTTGCCATACTTGTAGGCGTCTCTGAACTGCTGTTATTTTGTTAACCAGGCAACCCCACCCACATTGTGGGGAACAATTAATATAAATCACATTATCATTGATAGTGTATGGTACTCTTCAGACTCAATTTTTCTGGAGGTTACCTCCTGAATTTCATCAACAAATTGTCTCATTTCTTTACATAAGACATGCACAGAAGAACTTTGGTGAATTCTAATGTTCTTGGATTTCTTAAGCTGAAAATCTGAGGCTCAAAATAAATATTCCAGAACTTCCCAGCTGCCAATAATAGCAATGAGATTTCCAGGGAACCTTGAACAATCAGTGCAATTTGGATTTATAATTACTTTAACAAAACATCCTAATTAAAAGGACAATCCATGAGGATTACAGTAGCTCTCCAAGTCATTGCTCATTTTCACAGATTAGGTCAACTAGTGAAAGTAAAGCATCAGAGTCCAAGAAAGGAAAGAGAGTTAGCTGAAACGTCTGTTATTGCCACTGCCTCTGCTTAGGGACTAAAGGCTCAGAGCCATGGTCAGAAACGTATCTCTCTGGGAGTCAGTAGGAGACTTGGGAATGGAGATGGTTACATAGCAGGTATATGCCAAGAGTGCTAATGGCCCAGGTTTCTTCCACTCTTTTCACTATGTAAACCAAACTTTCCATTTTCATGTTTTTCAAAATGACAGCTTCTCCTTTATCCAGGAGAATTATATAAATGTTTATAAAATTATGTACGTGTGAACATGAGTGGGTATATTTGCATATGGACATGTTTGACTGAATACTGGGTGCTGTTGTGGTGACTATCAAGTTGGTCCATTTATTAATACAATTATTTATATTAAAGTTAGACTTTTATACTTGAATGATGCAATGAAAAGATAATCAGAAAGAAGTCAGCCCAAATTTATATTCAGGTATTTAGAAAGAATCATCACGAAACAATATAATGAGAAGCCTTTAAGACCAATATGTCTAATTTCTTACAGTGAATGAAGCACTGTTCATAGAGAAAGTAAAGCTTGCCTTACTTTTTTTATAGCTAAATTTTCTAAACACTGTTAGTTTCCATTATGCTTCAAACAATCTGATACCAATGTTTGTAACATCCTTGGATCAAGAAATACTAATTTCTCTAGCATCCTTTTTTTTATTATTTAAAAAAAAAAACTAGAATTGTTTCACCAATAATCAAGATGAATTTGTAGAAGACAAAGAAAAATATTAAGCTGTGTTATGGTAAAGGACTGCAAAAGTACTCTTTTACAGAGATGGAAAAACAGCTTAGTGGTTAAAAGAACTTTTTAATTTTGCAGAGGACTCTGCTTTGGTTCCCAATACCCATATTGTACCACAAATACCTGTACCTCTACTTGCAGGGCACCTGATGCCCTCTGATGGTATCCACAGGTACCAGGAATGTGGTACACACATATATACAATGCATGATGGCAAACTATCAAACACAGAAAATAGAAATAATTAAACGTTACAAAAGAGCAACATTCACATAAATGAGTATAAAATTTTCAGAACCATTAATGGTTGCAGTAATATACTAAAGACATGCTTTAAACTAATATTTGAGAGCTTTTCTGTTTAATCATACTTGTCAAAACACCCATCTCTGGTTCCACTCACTTTAATGAAATAGTTTCCAGTCAGTGCAAAGATTATCTATGCATCAGTAGAGCCTTTCTTACCATTTCTTGTTTGTGCTCCCATGACTCAACACACTAGAGGTTCTTAATTACATTTCCTAATGCTTGCAAAAGTAGTGAAATAAGCCAAATGTAAGGAGGAATACTGCATAGAGAAGAGAGACCAACTTGAAGGTAGAATGTGAAAAACTCAGTAAGCATAAGCATTTAATATGGCTCTGCTCATGAGAACGACATTCACATTAATGCCTACACCCGCGGTATGAAGTGGATTAAATAGAGAAAGCACCAGTATGAAAGAAAGCATGTAATTGAGGAAACGTTGTGTTCCATCCAAGAAGCTGTGATTTTCTACATTGGATCCACTTGAAATTTGATTCACTTGCAGTCAGGGAAAGAGCGTATAAGTCAAGTGCAGAGGCCTTTTCATTCTGGGTATTTTATAGGACCTCTTGTACCTCTGCTCCATTTATTTTAACTCCTTCCAGTAAGAGATATGGCCTCTGGGTTGGGGTAAATGATATGATCTCACTTCTTCGAGTCGTTCGCCTTGAATCACCGTAGCTCATAAATTTCTACCTACATCCACAGTTGTGGGGTCAGTGGAGACTTCGCACTGAGCACTGGGCAAGGATTCACAGAAATAGACCTTGAGTGCAAGCTGTGGGTTCCTAGCTGACCTCATTAATTTAGTTAATTTTAGGGTGTTATATTTCTTTGAACTAAAATGAATAATATTTACTTCATGAATGTGGATGAGAGGATTCGGAAAGAATAGCACAAAACTTTGAACATTATTCCTGATGTAAAATAGAAAAATTAACTCTGATCATGACCTGCAATTCTTGAAATAAAACAGAAGGTAGCATTCATAATTATAAGTACAATTTCTCTGATCTCTTTGCAAATGGAGCTCCAGTTTTTGGACATCAGATTTTCTTCATGGCAGAAGACTGCTGTCTGGTATACCCACATGGCTACCCCTCACTTTTTTAAAGACTGGACTACATTTTACCAAATCCAAGACATTTTTCCTATAGGAACTGATATCCTCTTGGCCTTTATTTTTCCTCTATAATTTATTCTTTTCTAAAAATGTTTTTATTAATTTAAATGCTGTGTCTGCTTTTATGTATGTGAGTGGCTATGTGCTACTGAATTGGATGTGCTATTAATGCCAGAAGTGTTGAATGCCTTTGGAGCTGGAATTATAGGTGACTGTGTATGACCCAATGTCAGTGCACAGACAGATTCTCTGTAAGAGCTGCATACAGTCTAACAGTTCACCATCTCTTCAGCCCTGCTCTTTTCTTTGTTTTTTAAAAACATGTGTTACTAACCATGTCTGGCTGAATAAAATGCTCTCATTTGAGAATAGGCACTTTATTGTTTTGCCTGAAAAAAAATAAAAGAACTACTTTTAACACAAACATACATATAAACTCTTCCCAAATCTATTAATGAAATATGAACCCTGTGAAACTGGACTTTGTGAAAATTACATAACACTAGTCAATATTTTATTACAGTTATTTATTGCAAACTTCTAGTGTTGGCTTAATCTATGTCAGTATTCAGCAAGAACATTTTAGTACTTCAGTTCAATCTTTTCAAGACCAATTATAATTCTTTAAAATTAATGATGTTTTAGTATAAATAAGTTATCGATTTAAAGAAAAATATTAATATTTTAAAATTTTCAAAATATTCAAAATCTGGTCAAACTTTAGTGTTGTCAATTAGAACCAGCTTAGGTACAAACTTTTTCTGTCTCATTCTTAATTTTTGTTTAAATTCAATGCTGTAATAATACGCTGACTATGCTCTAGTAAACCCTGTGTTTGTTCACTCTCTGCCCCTTATACTCAATTAACTAATATACACTTTATAGGAAATTATCATTAGTCTTTCAGTACTGGTTTTATTTTTGGTAATAGTGTTTTGAATACATGGTCTCCATCTGTCGACTATGTCAAACTCACTCTCCTCCTGAGCTGCCTGCCAAACGATGTATTTATATTCAGTCATCAAAATGACATGTTTCAAGTTTCGGTTTTAATGTAAAACTCTCTTTCCTCATTTATACATCTATAAATGTTGGCTTTTGGGATTTTATGAAAATTCAACCTGATTTACTCTTTACTAATGGTTATCTACAATATAGTCTTTTAGGTCTCTGTTCCACTCTGAACATGAAGAAAATATTATGTCTTTCTTCTACAGTATTTGATCCTCAGAACAGCACACTACAATTGTTATGGAGCATGTTTTTGTAAACTATTTTTCAATGGATATTTTGGTTTGTAGTTGAAACGGCACACAGAAGCTCTTCTCTCTCTCTCTCTCTCTCTCTCTCTCTCTCTCTCTCTCTCTCTCTTCTGTCTCTCTCTGTCTGTCTCTCTCTGTCGTCTCTTCTCTCTCTCTTCTCTCTTCCTCTCTCTTCTCTCTGTGTGTGTGTGTGCACGTGCATGTGTGTTTGATTCTCAGCTATTTGGTGAGATTGTAGAAGTTTTATTTCTTAGAGCCTTGTAGGAGGAGTTGAATCACAAGGGTAGATCCTGAGTCTTCATCCTGCTTGTGTTCTGCTGCCTGCTGCTGTTGCAATGTTATCAGCTCTTCCACACCTTCTCTCATGCTAATATTTCTATAAGAGCCTAGAACTTAAGAGAGAACAGGTCCATTCTTCTTTAAGTAGGTTCTTACTGGTCTCCATCTGTCGACTATGCTAGCCTCAAACTCACTCTCATCCTGAGTTAGCCTGGCAAGGGTCAAGGTTAAAAGAAAAGGAACTAATACAGTAGGTATAGTACCACATGGCTATGGCTGTGATTATCACCATTGTGGAAAAAAAAATCTGCCATTGTTTATATGGCATTACAATAGTTTTCATTAAATCAGATCTGTATAATATCCAGAACAATGGCTTATTTTAGAAGGAAAAGATGGAAAAGATAAGTAAAAGAGTATAAAAGAGTTCAAGGATCTAGGAGAAAATATTTGAATGTATTGGAATAAAGTAGAATAAGATTATCTTATTCTCCAATGGAGGGAAAAAGAGGAAGACAGAAAAGAGATACATATTTTTTATCCTTTAATTTTCCTCAGATAGTTCTATGTCCAAACTTAAGAACTAAAAGTTTTCCATGGCTCATTCTTGTATGAAAAAATTTTCCACACATAGCTGGAGTTTAATTTTAGTCTAGTTTTGGTGGTTTTAGGTTTGAATGCTTAATATTAAGTATACAGATTTTATTCTCCTTCCCTCCTATTTTCATTACTTATTACTTTTTATCGTAATCTATATTACATGTGGCATCTATGTATCTTATGACTTGAACTTTATTTTTCATTCCTTTCACTCAGTTTTCTTAAGATTTTTATTCAGCTATGATACTTTTATATCAAGAACAATTTCTCACCTCAGTCTTTTATGATGACTGCTTAAACTTAATTTATTGTTACACAAATGTTATATAAACTTTAATATCTTAATTTACAATTACACATAAATATAAATGCTAGTAGAAGCAAATAAAATATTCAAGTTATGCAAAATGCAACTGAAAACATTAATGAATGCACAATCAGTGCCACTAGACTATCTTTAAGCATTATTGTGGATTGTTTAGGAATGGTACTTTGTATAATTGTATATCTGAAGATAGAGCTAAAAAAATATTTTATAAATCAAGTTCATTAAATTTCTTATAGGACCAATGAAGCTGAGGTTACTAGGAACTAGAAAACTGGGGTCTTACCATCTAAATCGTTCTCTGGGGTCTCCGCTGTGTACCAGTTGGAAGGTGGTCCAGTGCCGTTGACAGTCATGGCCGACACTTGGAAACTGTACTGACTCCCTTTCTCCAATCCTATGAAAAAAAAATTCCACCAGAAAAAAATATTACTGAACAGTAAGTATTTCTAGCTGGGTTTTCAAAGCTCTAGAAAAATTATGACAGTAATTGTCATGATTTAACTCTTAAGATTGTTTTGATAAGGATTGTTACTTTTATTACAAAGAGAGAAATAGCATAGCAGGAACTGAAATTATAAATAAATTCTAGATTTTTGTGCATTTTTTCAGTTTATAAAAATGTATCACTGAAAACAGCCTCAGGGTAAATGCAGAATATAAAATATGAATGATGAAGAAATAATCAAAAATAGCAAGAGTCATTTTCCTCACTGTTCTGAGGAGCCCTGTCTATAAATCAAAAATAGTCAACTTAAACATTTATGCTCCATCATTCATTCAAGGTCAGTGATTAGGTATACAGGAGGCCAAGGAAGAAGAAACCAGAGCAAGTGAATGTTAGTAGAAAATAAACACACTTTCATTTTTAAAATTCTTCTCATATATACATCCCGACTACAGTTTCCCCTCCCTCCCCTCTCTCCAGTTTCTCCCCCTATCTTCACTCTTTCCCAGATCTACTTCCCACCATATGTCTCCCCTCAGGAAAAAAAAAAAAAGCAGGACATCCAGACACATCAACCAAACAAGACATAACAAGCTACAGTAAGAGCATGCAAATACTATCACATCAAGGCTGGACAAGGCCAACCAATAAGAGGAAAAGGGTCCCAATAATAGCCAAAAGAGTCAGTGAAGAACCCAATCCCACTGTTATGATCCCCACACAAACATCAAGCTACTCAGCCATAACATGTATGATTGGACCTAGGTCAGATTCCTACAGAAAATCTTTTCTTTATATGATCCAATATGTCCAAGTCAGTTGATTCTGTGGGCTGTGATTTTATAGCTACCCTTCTCAATAATTATTTGGGTGCATTATATTATCCACTCTACTGGCACTGAAGATTATTTTAGAAATAACAGAAATTACAATTAGAGTGGACCCACAAATTATCATTTAATGGGTTTAAGATTTGGATGTAAAAACCCATTTTTCTCTCCAAGTCGTCAAAGTCATTTAAAAAACAAATAATATCTGTTGCCCTGTTTTAACTGTTTCCCCAAAAACTCATCTTAAATTTTAATTGTCATTTTTTTTTTTTTACAGTTAGAAGGGACATTAAGATGAAATTAAATCATGAAACATTTGCCATCATCCATGAATGTGTTCCTGTGTCAAGAGGATTGGTTACTGCAGAGTTAGTTTCTGATATGAATGATGAATTTAGCCCAATTTTCTTTTTTAAAATTTAGTTTACCTTCTCATAGTCCTTCGTGAGATGACTCTCATCATACTCTGATATTATGGTCCAGCCTTCAGAATTACCTACACTTGTTTATTAGCCTCCTAGTTAGAGCAATCCAATTGCAATAGTAGAGTATATAAAATATATCTACACACATAAGAAAATGTCATAGTGAACCTCAGTATTTTGTTCTGTTCCTATGTGTCAATACTTTTAAGAAAACATGGGTCATTATTAAGACAATGAAAACTCAGTATAAATTTTTTAGTTTTAGATCTCAAATAGTTGAAAATCTCTTATAGAAATTAGAATGCTGTCTAATTTTGTTTTCTGTTTTTCTCTCTGATAATATGAAACAGTATCACTATTTTATATGAAATATTAAGTAAAATAGATTACTGTGGGATGAGCTTATATTATGTGATAATTGTATACATTCACCAAAAAGATGAGTACTTTGTAGCAAGGTCATTTCTAAATACCTACTCATAGGGGATAGTGTCAATCAGATGATATTTAAGAACAGACACATTAAAGCTTACATGTAAGTTTCACATATGGAGAAACCTATTTCTAAATTCATCCACACAAACATTTGGTAGAGATCTTCTTTTCTAGAGAAGCTTCTAGTTTTACAAACTGGAGAAGCACTGTACCTGAAAGTGCTACTAGTGACTCGCTATTGCTAACACTGATGTCTTAACTGTCTACCCCAAAACTATACTACAATGCTTGGCACATTGAAGATTTTCATACAGTCACACCCTGACAAATCCAATAACACTGAATGAGCACAACAATAATTAAGGCAAATGAAATATTAGATTTAAATACAACATTCAACACCATCATGGGTACAATAAGACCTTTGGGAACATGAGAGTTTTGTCATCTCTCAAGAAAGCTTATAATCATTTCATGTTGCTACCCGTTCATAAGCACCACTGTTGATAGTTAGGAAGAGGTGTCGCAGAGGTTTCTGAAGAAATTTTAGGATGAATAATGAGAGAGCTCAAGGAAGTCATGTTTACCCAAATCACAGAAAACAGTGACTTTAATAGAGGTCTTTTCTGAGACTGAGTTGAAATTCACCATGAGTATAGTTTCCACGTTAGTGAGAAATTTTGCCATACTTTTGCTCACAATGAATAAGCAAGCATGGTATCAATCTTGTGTGTGACAACTGCTCTCAAAGGCCATCTGTCATCACTGGCATTCTGTGCCAACTGGGTGGGCTATGATCTCCAATGATTGGAACACTAATCAAATGTTTCCAGACAGAGTTCTTGTGGATTGTATTCCAGTACATATATAGTCTTACGTTATGAATATTATTTAAGCAATCACATCAGGAGAGATTATAAGTTCAGATCTTGGAGTTCTCTGAAACAGAATGTCTACACTTGGTTGTCAAGTTCTGCTTCATAGATACAGGTTGTATTATAATCATCTCAGACCATTCTTTGTAAAGTGTATCTCTGTTAACAACAAAAACAGAAAAGAAGGCTTTGGACATCATGCATCGCGTCAGTTCTACCATGTTTGGGAGCCCTGTGAAGCTCAGCTCAGTCTTCTGTATGTCTGTGATTCTGTATTTGAGTCCAAAGTCTTTAAGGAATAAAATCATTCTGAAGAAAGTTTTGCATATCTATTGTGAGTCAAAAAATTCTATCATTAAAACAGAGAATCCCTGACTAGTTTACTCTTCAAACTTGGAGTCTTTAACCACTATAATTTCTCTCTTTGATATCTAATTTTATACACCATATGGGGAAAGATGGCATATCTTATTCAAGCAGCATGATTGCTCTCATGTTATCCTTGTTAGAAAATTGCTATGCTGTTCCCAATAAAATACCGATGCATGTTTATCGTTACCGTTATTTTATATAGGCCACAGAATATGAGGACACTCTTAAATCCAGGGTCAAACAACCTTTCCAGAAGAGCACTCAAAAATTAAAAACATCACTTTCAAAGTTAGTTCCTATGGGTTCCCACAGGACTGATGTCTGCAATTTGATGTCCTTGTTAGAACTATGAATTACTTTGTTATTGCAGATGTCCCATTATCATAGTAAAAAAAGTAGAACACAACAAAAACACCTGTCTAAAAAATACAGCTTTGTAAATAAAAAAAAAAAAATGCATTTCTACCCTTCAATTATACCATACACAAAAAAAGCATTAAAGCATTTCCAATTTTCTCACATCCAAATCAATACATCTATGTATGTTCCAGGCATTGAAAACATGGGGTCAACTCCTGCACATTTTACAACACTGTGGATTTATATTGAAAATCAATGACTCTACTTACTAACTATAAAAATATCAGTTCCTAGATATGTTATGTTGGATAGCCTAAACCACATTAAATCTTGAAGTGTGCAGTACTTGCTGGTTTATTAATGCTTTTGAAAATATGGTCAAATTGTCTAGAAAAGTAACAGGTGTTCCTGAGTATGAGCCATGGGACACGGAAGAGAAAGGCAAAAGCTCTTTCAAATATGCTTTACTGACTGTTTTTATTGCTTCAGTTCAAACCACAAAAAGAAGTATGCATGACATTTTTGAGGTTAATAGCAGATGCAGTTACTTATCTTTTTGACTGTATTATGTTTAAATTCCCAAATGTATTTTACTTATTTTTTTGCCACAAAGATGTAACGGTGGGAATAAAAGCTACATTTTTGAGTTCAGATTCTTTCAAACCCTTAAATAGGCAAATAGTTATAAACCATTCTGAATAATAAGCTATTTAATTCATATCTTGTCTTTCCATTGGGTAGTGGGGTAATAAGCTGGAGTAGTGAGGGGTTACTCCATGCTCATTAGATGCACTTATAATCCTACCCAGTTCAGAGAAATAAAGATTTAGAGATGAATTATTTATCTTTGAGTACATTTTATTGGAGGATGCAATTTAAAATGACTGTGCTTGAGGGAAAAATAATACAGATTTGTAATGGCCTGAATAGTGTCTTCCCCAAATTTGTATATAGTAGGAATGTCAGCATTCAACCACACTTGTAGACATATCCTTTGGACATAATGAAATCATTCTGGATTTAAATGAGCACAATACAAATGAATAATGTTTAAATCTTTAACATGTGACTTGTCAGCTTTTTATTCCACACAACTTTTAATAAATAAGATATGACTGATTTTTAAAAAGTCTATTAGCTAAAGTTATTTATAATTTTAAAGACTATTTTCTACGATGGACATACTCTAAGGTACATTACTTTTGTTTAAAATTATTGTAAAAATAGAATTATACCTTAGAATACATCATAAAATTTGGAAAACTGGGTCTGCATTGTATCTCTGTGGAAAAAAACCTTAATTCACAATACATACATGTTTATGTACATGTGCATATAATACATATAAACAGTGTTTTATATGACATTTTAGGATGTTATTCAGAGTATGGAAATCGTGTTACTCGTGTGCTTCCTGAACATACTGCCACTTACTTTTATCATTGCTACTACAATCAAAGAAAATAATCACTAAGACAATGTCTGTTTCTCTATTTGCAAATGAGATTGAACATTTTATCATGTTTATTGGCAATTTGGAGTGTTTTGAATTGGATTTCCAATCCTTAGTGTCTCTGTTCTATGCCCATTGGTTATTTTATAAACAGAGTTTATTTCATATTTTTAATGTTTTACATGACAAAAAATTCATTGACAAGAAAGTGTCAAGGAACCAACCCTCTGTATTCTATAAAAAGGAGAAATGAAATGTCCTCATGCCTCGGTATGTCTAATATTAAATCTTAGACATATTAAAACATTTTCTGTAAGATTTTTCAAAATGTTTATTTTTCTCAAAGTAACCACCTGTCATATTGTGATCCACAAGCTCTATCAAGCATATAAGTCTTACTTTAACATGAGTTATTTTTATCCTTCATATTACTTCTTCATGGTTAAGGAAACTATATCATAGGCTTGAATTTTTGAAATCTTTGTAAATCGTGTATTGGATGTTATATCTGGCTTTTAGCTTCAACAAAGCCCACCTAGGATTTTGGTAGTTTTAAAATAGGCAGAATATTTAAAATATTCTTCAATCTACCTTGGAAACATTCTCACAATTACAATAATATCGTACAGGCAATATTTCCATTGGAACAAACTATGTTTTTTTGAAATCAAAGACTATAGGCTAAGTAAAATACAAAGTGTGTGTGTGTGGTATGTGTGTGTGTGTGTGGTGTGTGTGTGTGGTATGATTTTAAATAACATTTGCTGCATAACTTGTCTAGAAGAAAAATATGTGGTTAATCTCTCCATTGGCGGTGATAGTTTATTCACTAGACATAGGTAGATCTAAATAGAATTATCGATAATTCTACTTACAAAAAAAATATGTTTTAGTTTGTCCCTAATCACACAATCACATGCTACACTCCTGCAATGGCTTATCATTGTCAGCTCTACTTGACTTAGAATCACACAGGAGTTCTTCCTCTGAGAATATCTTTGCAGCACTTCCAGAAAAGATTATCTGAGGTGCAAAGAGCCACCCTGCATATAGGTGGTGCCATCCCATCTGTTGGAGTCTCAGACTGAAGGAGCTGAATATTAGCATCCATCTGTCTCAGCTCCCTGAATGTGAACACACTGCGACCATTACCTCATGTTTCTGCTACCATAATTTCCCATTCATGATGTGCTCTACCTTGAAAATGTGAGCTGGAATAAGCCCTCCTTTCCTCACGTTACTTTTGTCAAGTATTATGACACAGCATCGAGAAAAGTAACTGATACAGAAAATGGTCCCTATTTGTTGGCAGACAATGTGATAAAACTGATCTTGTTGCATGTAGGCATCTGAAATTGGTTTGTGGGACAGACATAGAAAAACTTGAGATGAAGTGTAGAGAGCCTTTGGATGTTTTAAGCAAAACAATTCTGGAAAGAGTGTGAAAATATCATATTCTCCTATAGGACTGCTCTGCCAGTAGAGAAGCCTGATCTGTGCTTGTGATGTTTCTGGAGGAAACAAAACCTCTACTGGGAGCTGGGCTAGATGCCTTTCATGTTGTCTTATGCCCCATATCTGGCTACTTTATGCCCATTTCCTGAAAAAAAAATTAGTAAGGCCAAATTTAAAGGTAAATGGAATAAATAGTTTTTTAATTCAAGAGAGTACAAAATCTGTGATGTGTCTTGGAGAGAGAGAGAGAGAGAGAGACAGAGAGAGAGAGAGAGAGAGAGAGAGAGAGAGAGAGAGAGAGGAAGACAGGGAGAGACACACAAAAAGAGTAGAGACAGAGAGGCACAGAGAAAAGCATACAGACACAGAGACAGTGAGACACAATCAGAGACAGTGAGAATATAAACGTGTATTTTCATGAGTAAAATTTTATGAACAAATTTAAAGTTGCTGTCAAGCCTGGTTGGAAATGGAAGCTTATAATTGTTAAAGAGACTGATGCCACTAAAGAGAAACCTGCTATTATGCACTTGGAAAACAGTAAAGGTGTCCTGAAGGCAACTCATCAGGGGTTCCAAGTTGCAAAATTGCTAGTTCAATAGAAAAGAGAGCATGAATTGAGTATTGTGCTAAAGGGTTTCCTTGATCAAAACACCCACTGCAGGGAGCTCAGTTGCCAAAGTACACAGCTACCACTATAGCTGTGGCAGATGGCATTCAGAATGGATCTGTAGCTGGTAGCAGGCAGTGCTCTCTATGTACTGCTGGTTTTCCAGACATGCAAAATGAAAGAGGGAGTAAGTATATCATGGAGGTTAGAACCAAGGTCCTAGAAAATTACTGTGACAACCTGTGGCAGGCAGAGTTAGATTTTGTGGGGAAATCTTGGACTGTGAGTAGAATTCCATTGCAGTAAGCTGTAGAGGGGAAAATCAAAGCAATAGAGAGCTGGAATGTTGTTTATGCCAGAGACATTAATGATGTGGAAAGCTGAGGCAAGAAATAGACCAGGCAAGAAAGGAGCAGCTATGTTTGCAGCTTGTAGGATAGTTGGATGTGTGAGGCTCCCCAAGAGTGATGGAGACTAAGAGTTCTAGATGCTGGCCATGGAGCTTAAGAATTTGGTGGTTGCCTTTCTCTGCTTGATCTTGCTTAAAGTTGATCTTTTATAATTATATGCCACAAAGTCCTTCTTTAAAAAAAAATAAAACCAAACATTTGTTTACACCAAATAATTCCAACACTGGATCTTTCACATATGAAGGACAGACACACATAGCAAGGGATGGCAGGGCTATAACAAGAGAATTGATAGTTTCCCACCGTTACAGGTCTACCATTTCTAGTTCACTGGAGATAGTGGCTCTATTCTTGCCTCTCAAATACATTTACAACTCTGAGAGCAGGGCTCCTCACTAGATGTCATGTGAAGAAAGGGCAAGGCAGGCGGGGGAAAAGTACAAAGCTAAAAATGAACTCAGTGTGGCCATGTCACCCGTTAGTTCATAAGAGTGTTAGCATGAAACTTATATTGACAATATTTTGAATTCCTTCTTATAATAGAAACACTTATTCTCTTTTTATTTTTTATTTTTATTTTTACTCCAGATTTTATTCCCCTCCTGGTCCATTCTCCATCTGTTCCACATTCCAATCCCATACCTCCTCCCCACCTACAATCTCCTTTATAATTATGTAGAAGTACATTTTTATTCATTAAAGCATGAATGCAATTTATTATCTACTCTTGTTTCCTTATAACATAATAGATAATTTCATTTTTCCATACCATGTGTTTAAAAATTCCAGTGGCCAAAGAGAAACATGTTACTACTAAAACACAGACACACACACACACACAGAAGAGAGAGAGAGAGAAGAGAGAGAGAGAGAGAGAGAGAGAAAATTCTTATGTATTGCATAGATGTATAACCTGTCAATTAAAAAACATATGGCCTATAGAAAAGGGAGAATAGAAAGTACAACATCCAGGAGAGACTAACTTCTGTGATTGAGCCAGTAAGAGATTGCTTAGGAAAATGTGAAAAGACAAACAATAGTATATTAACTCAGGTAATCAGTCACATAGATGAATGTAGATTAAAATAAATGGGATAAATTTTAAGCTATGCTTTAATAAGTAAAGCTACCACACAACCAAGATGTTTATAATTATATTTTTGAGTCTGAGTCTTATTTCTAGAGCATGGTGTAGGAGAAGTACGTGTAAAACTTCTACAGAGGGACAGAGAGATTGAGACACAGACAAAACAGAAGGAGAGGAGGAGACTCAATATATCATGTAAGTTTTTTTTTTTTTTGTTTATGTTTGTTTTTACATAAACAGGACACAGGTCAAATATGCTTGACTCGCTATTAACTGGACACGATATTCTAACAGATAAAATACTCAATATACAAAAACGAGTAAAGAAGGTATATGGCAGTGAAGTTTTAACTCCATGATAATAATTTGTTAATTTTATTTACAAGGATAAACTCATGGATTAAGATTGCTTTGTTCTTAAAGAGGACAATTTTTTTTTTTTGTTTTTGGTTTTTTTTTTTTATCGAGACAGGGTTTCTCTGTGTAGTCTGGGCTGTCTGGAACTCGCTCGGTAGACAGGTGGCCTCGAACTCAGAAATTCGCTGCTTGCCTCCAAGTGCGGGGATTAAAGGCGTGCGCCACCACTGCCGGCTTAAAAGGGACTTTAAACAATGTTAGTATCATGAACATTTTGAGGATTTTACAAAGGAACTACATTTGTTTCCTATTATAAAAATTTATAAGTTGCTGAAGATCAAGTGGAAAAATTATAGTGCTAAAATTATGTATTTAGATGTCACTGTGACAAGGAATGAACATTATGTGTGTTTATCAGGGTATTTGTGTACCACTTGCTCATCTATGTGTGCATGGTACTTTTATATGTATAGACCAGGGTTTACATCGGGTATCTTCCTCTATTGATCTTTAAGTTTCTTTTTTTTTTCTTTTCTTTTCTGTTTTTTTAAAAGAAAGAATCATTCATGTAAATTTGAACTCATTAATTGACTATGCTGGGTAGCTACTGAACTCTAGATGTTTGCTTGACTCTGTTTACCCTTTCATGCTCTAGTGCTGGGGTTACAGTTGTTATGCTTCCACACCTGGCCTGATGATTTTTTTTATATGAGGACTGCTTGTCCAATCTTGGATTATTGTACTTGTATACCAAGCACTTAACTTACTGAGCCAGGAGTTGACTTTGGATAATTAATTTTCTTTGAGTGTTAACTGTCATTGGAATCATTCAGAAGACAATCCTTTGGGAATGTCTTTGAATGAATTGCCATGGAGGAAAGAAGTCCCATCATGAATGAATCTTTTACCAGGTCTACATCCCCAGATAAGAAAATCATAGAGTTCTTTCTGTCTTTCTGATTGCAGGCACATGTAAGCCTCATATTCCTGTACCATGACTTCATGATTGGATGTACTACACTCTTCAAAAATGAACCAAAAGAAATCTTAAGTCACTTTTTTGTCAAGCACTTTGTCACAACATTGAGAAAAGTAATGAATACAAGTGCCAGCTCTAATTTGCTCAGCATCTACTGTAAATCACTCTGGTGGAACCATTGCAATTTGCTTTGTTCTCAAGGCATAGACCTGCCTCAAACTAGTTCTAGACCTATAAAACTCTGAGCCTTGCTACCATCATCATATAAAGTGGTGATGAGCAAGGAGACAGCTCCTATTAGCACACACTAAAAGCTCTGGTTTGCAGGAACTTGCCTTGAGCAATGCATTATAGTCAGCTACTTGTCCAGTGACAGACAAGGGAGGCTGTGCACCAGCTTGCACATAGTATGAACATTTTGTATGACCTCCCAGAGTTAGTCCACGAAGTGTTCCAAGCTTTGCGTTTATTCTAAATTCATGGCCACCCCCAACTCAATAATGCATCACTATTTTTTTTAAAGGAAAATATCTGCCCGTCCCTTTCTCACTTCCCAAATTCACTGGTTCTTATCCTCCTGAACATAAATCTTCACTGAAATAAGTTTAGAAGGACTTCCGTTAGTCTTTCACTAGAAAATTAGATGATCATACACCAACGTTACAAAACTGCAAGAAAATACCGTATTTTCTCATGTCATCAAATCAGAGAATTGTCTTTATGAAAATTGGATCCAGTTTTGTGATTATTAATGAACATTAATTAGTGAATGTTAACCTCGTATGAATTCCACCAATATTTCTACAAAAGTAGGTTTACACACTTATAGAAAGCACAGCATTCTCCCTCTTCACTCTCTCGTTTTATAAATTTCCACTTTATCTTGACATTTGTGATGAGGAGGGGGCCCACAGAGAGGAACATATATAAAAAAAAAAGTTGATAACTAAAAGGTTAAAAGTTATAGGCATTAAGATTTCTGATCAGCGATTCTGAAAGTACATAGGTAAAAGTTCTATGATACACTTATTGAGATGATGATACAGAGAAAATAGATCGTGAAAGCATTACAGGGCACATAAAGTTAAAAATATAAAGGTTATTCTTGTTCAGGCCAATAAATGTCAGCTGCAGGAAAAAAAAAAGTCGATGTTCCTTTGAAGTGAGAGTATATTTTATTCTTAAAGCATTTAATTCATCAAAAGCTTGCCAGACTGCACTGTGTGAACACTGACCTGTGAAGAGGTACCAGAGGTTATTCGGTTCCAGTGTTTCCATCTCACCCCTGCGGGTTGTCTTTCTGTGTCGAATTTTATAGCCAGTAATAAATCCATTTTGTGTTCCTGATGGAGGAGGGAGCCAGCTTACTTTGATACTCTGTAAAATAAAAATAAAATAAATGTAAATGAAGACATCGAAGAGAGAAAGACAACTGAGCAGGGTCAGAGATATAACCCAAGCACAGGTGTGAATAAAACAGAGAAGCAAGAATTATCAGGCGTGGCTTCAAGTGAAATCCTTTCCTACAGTCTAATAGCAACATACCCGTTTTATTTTAGTACAGATGCATACAAGTTATTTGACTGACTATGTGCAATATCATGTCTCTGTTGCAACCACCATTAAAATGATAATAAAGGATTCTACAGGAGATATCAGATGAGTGATACCAACAGGTTGGTATATTCCTAAGGCAAAGGACAAAGATAAGCCTAAGAACGTAAAAATAAAACATGCATTAATGAAAAACTAAGCTAATTTCCATTTAAAAATCACCCAATTCTGGGACCTTTTTGCTTCCTATCCAACTTGATCATGGTACTGAGGCATGCTGCTGGAAAGAGATGACTTGGAAAGCTTCAATAGGATTTAAACTGTAGCTTCTTACATCCAGCAAGCTAGTCCACTAACCCTCACTGCCTGGAGTAGCAGGGAGTTCACTGCTCAGAGTTGTTGAACACAAAGGCCACAGATTCAGATAAGAGCACACCAGTGAGCAGGGATGTAGGAAGGGGTTATCAGGTCAGAGATGTGAGCCATCCATATTTTTTTCTCTCATCCAGTACACAGGGGAACTTAAGTTAGCTAGGGGCAATATCAAATAACCCTTCATGACAGAAAATTAAAAACTTTGAACTAGACAAAAAGAACCCAGCCTGAGTCCCCAACAGTGAATCCAAAACTTAACCAAAGTCCCACCAGGACCCAGTGTTTGTCCTTTGGAAGTCTAAGTTTTAGAACTTCATTTTTATATATAATGATAATTTCGTATGATCAGATACCATGAGAGTCTGCAGCACACACTGAGACAAAATTAAGGCAGAAGTGCACAATAAGATGTCCTGAGAGAAATAATAATAACACATACAAAAGAGCCCTGACAAATATAATAATTGTACACCAAAAATCTAGGATAAATTGTTTGATCCTTGTTATAATGAAAACACATGAAGATTTAGATAGTAAATAAGTAAAATATGTGAGTAAACATGAAAAAACATCTATAGATACATTGGAAGATAAATGAAAATATATATTTTAAAATTAAATAGGAAAAAAAAAGACTGTGGTACATTGTAGAGAAAGGATAAGACACTAAAATCTAGTTCATAACCTCTAAGGTACAAATGGTAAATTGAGAGAATGGAAAGGCAGCAAATATGCGATAGAAAATTAGAGAGAAAAAACACAGAATATAAAAGAAGATGTACATCTTCTTACAAGGATGAAAAAAGTTACTTAACCTTCCAATAAAAGCTGAACCTGTAAGAGGTGGAAGAATTTGGGACTAGCTTAAAGGAGATCACAAAGTATTTAACAGAATGAATGTAAAAGAATCACATTAATATAGTAGCTATGTCTTTGTGAGAGGTGTCAGAGTACAAAATTTTAAAAAATCAACAGTATAGAACATAAAGAATCAAACAAAGAAAGATATTCCTTAAAATCCTGATCATTGAAATTAAAGACCTGAAGATTAAGAAAGGCAGGAAATGGAAAGTTATAAGTAATTCTGATGGTTTTAAGAACAGATTATGAGTGTATATGGCTTCGAGTTAACCATGAATTAAAACAAAAAGTAAACATGCATTTAAAACTCTCAAAATATTAAAGTTGTCATCTTTGAGCAAGATAAGATGGGAGGTGTTACCAGTGTAAGGGGTTCAGGAACAATGCTTTATGGCTGACCCTGTTGAGTGATTTTTCTACCTCCACTTCTCTCTTTGCCTTCTGAATAATATAGGAAGGATCATTCTCTGGTTTCATTCTGTATCTAATGGTCTGAACAAATCCTATAGCAGATGGACCATAGGAAGTAAGACACTAGAGTTAGTGTCCAGGCAGACTGCCTAGTCAATGTTCTCAAAAATACCATTTACTGAAACCACCTAAGGGCCATAGTGGATTCACCCTTGTGAAGGGAGCCTGTAAATTTTAACTACCTGCCTGGCTCAACTTAGAGTATCACGGTTCTTATAAATACCATTTGCTTATACTTTAATAAGTTTGTGTGTCTTCAAAAAGGAAAATACTAATTTGATATAGTTTGATATGCTAAGTTACCACATTCAAAAAGAGCATATACTGAATAATTGGATTTTGATTAAATCCAAGTATAGGAAAAACTTAGATTAAAAAAATAAAATACAGGACAATTGCAGAGGCACTGACACTTTGGGCTTGATTACACATGAGTACAAACTTTCACCGTTGATGTAAATTTCCTCAACTCCAATTTCATGCTTGTTACATGCATGAAAGCAAAAATCAGATCTTTTCATGGCTTATTGAACTTCTCTATAAGCTTGTTGGTGTTATTTAACTTTTCAAAGATAATAAACATGGGGTATTTTGACAAAATTTATATTTATTTATAAAAGTAATCATTGAAAATTGTCCTTTCGAAGTAGCAGAATAAATGATCAGCTTTTAGAAAGAAGCCAGAGCATACATCAAGGGATAGACTCCTGAGTCTGGATCACAAGATTTTTTTTTACCTCCTTTGGTCTTGGGACAGGATGGCTATGCAGGACCTTGCTCTCTAAGGAAAGAGTTATTCATGATCATTATCTCACTTACTAAATAGCTGCTGCTTTAAAAAAAAATTGAATATTTTATACAACCAGATTAAGTCATGGAACATAAAGTTCTTTACTAAGTATCCTAACAATAATAAAATGTGACAAATAGTAGATTTTTAATATTTACCACATTTATTTTCTATTAAAAACTCATGAAAACCCAATTCTCAATATTGAAACATTGCTGCTACAGAAAATAGTAATTTGGATTTCTTCCAGGCTCTTATTACAAAATGTATGTCAATTTGTCTATAACATGGGCTTCTTGTGGTTTTCTTTAAAATACTTTATTTTTATATTACTGGCTAAAATTGATTTTTAATACCCAACCTAGCTTACTTAATTCCTATTCTCCTCAAGACACATCACTGTCTTCTTGTATTTAGTAACATCAAACAACAGATGCCAACACTACATTTCAGGGCCACTAAAACCTATAAAGTAACTAATAAAAACAGATAATGAAAATAAAAGGCCAATTAAAAAATACACTCATTTCCAACGTGAGGTTTGAAAGAAGAAGGCAGGATAAGGCCAACAAAATTTTCACTGTCCTGCCCAAGACCACAGAAGGATCATGAATATTAAAATTGTGGTACTTTAGTGATTATTCATTTCACAGACACAGGTTTTACAAATGGCAAGGATCGATCAGTCTCATAAAGAAATACATTATTTACAGTTGGAATATGTAAAACAATCATATAAATTTTAAATATAATCTCCTGTATTATATAAACTATTCCTTATATTACTTGATTAACTTATATAACATGTTAGATTATCTTTAGGAGAACATGGAATTACTGGGATTATTGCCTTCCACAAATACTCTAATATGACAGTAGAGCCCTATATTCTTAGTGTTTATTACCTCCATATTTAATCCACCATAGACAGGATAATGGTACATGCTCTACATGAAGGATGAATTTATAGTCCTGAAAATTTTGTGAGTTGCAATGCATTGTTTTGTCTTTTGTTTTATTTTATAGACTACAATGTAATGTGGTGAAGTAACTTAAAATCATGCGTCCTATAATTGATGAGACAGTATTGAAGCTGAAAATACTGTGATTCTAAAGCTGGAGTTTCATTGCAATTTAATAGTGCCTCTCAAAGGAAGCTCACAACATTACGAATCTTATTCATTTAGACATTACTCATTCACAACATATACACTGGACTAAGCAAAACTCAAGTCATGGCTCACCAGGTTAAGCAGAAGAAAGAGACATAAACTATGGAAGACAGAATGCCAAGAACTAAAGAAGATTGTCTTAAAGGCACAAGATGCAAAGATCGACTATGTCTTATATGGCCAAGTACACTTTACTAAAAGTTTACCATTCAAATTTGACTAGAACTTTATGGAGAGGGTGAAAAAGACATTTAAAGATAGGAAATAATAATAAAGTCAACCGTAGGAAAGTAATAAATCAAAATGTTATAATATCATAAAGCAATATCAGGACATGGAATATCTGATAGCTAAAGAACATGGGTTTATTTAATGGAAAAATGTGAAAGATATGTTCTTCTAAGACACTAAGAATGTCTCAGATAATGCTAGATACATGAACTTGCATTACATGCACACTGAGAAAGTGTCAATGCATACTTTCCCAGCCATCTTCTTGTCTCCAACTCCCTAACCCATACACATCTACACATTTTTGTAAATATAATACATTCTTTGCTAAAAAGTGTTTTAGAAACTAGCAAGAAAAACTAGAATTTTAAAAACCCCACAGATTCATATTTATATATACCTAAAATTTTTGGCTTTCACCATTTCAGACACTTCTAACAATTAACAATTACCCAGTGGAGTCTACTGAGTTATAGACTTCAATTAATGTTTACCCTGAAGTTACTATGTTGCAATACTGGAAGATCTTCTAACTATTGAGTTCAGTGTTCTCATCTTATATTTACATTATAATTGGGTGCTCTTTGGCAATATAGTCCCCAAATCTCCTACTAATATTACTTAAAAGAAAAAGAGAGAGCTGTGGATATAGCTCAGTGGAAAAATAATTTTCCTTGCAAACATAAGGATCTAATTTGGATCCCTATCACCCATTCAAGTGATGAGTAAACCATCCATGTATACTTCCATGTGTAATTCCAACTCATGAAAGGTGGTAAAAGTGGAACATGGGAAACTGCAGAGTAAGATGGCAAGGTTGTATCAGTGAATATGGTGGTAAAGATTAAATTTATTAATTATTATTAAATGATCTACTTGACTGCATTCAAAACTTCTTGGGATGGTCTTGTATAAATCAGGGACATGGAAATTTTTTGTATTATGGGCATCATTTGTTAACAGCTTACTTGCCTTTACATCTATATGCATGTGTACAGTGCATAAGAAAACAAGAAAAATAATGATTAGCCCATCAACCCAAGTTTTCGCAGAAGCTCATGTCATAAGATTATTCTTTTTCAGACTTCTAATTTTCAAATCACATCTCACAGTAAACTGATGCTTCAGCTCTCTAGTTGGATGTTCAGATGAGAACTGACCCATTTGGAGCTCTGTGATTCTCTCTCAGAATATATTCAATTATCTCACTGTGGTGGTATTTGACAAGCCTTCCATTAGAAGGGACTGGGAAGTGCCATTTGAAAAGAAGTCAGATTGACCTTGCTGAACTATACATGGATCTGGCAGTTCTGGGATTAGTTTGAAATCCACTCTAGACTGTCCATTTCCTCCTGTACTTATAGTGGCTTGCGTTTCTTAAGAAATGGTTTGGATACTGAGATAAACTCTCTGTCTTCATTTGGTCACATGCCCTTCTTATTAAGACATTCTGGAATCACTTCAAAAGAGCATACAGCCCTTGTACCATCCACTAGTATCCTTAGCTACAGTCACTCTGTAGTATACTCATCCAGATTTTGATTTGTATACTACACAGAGAATGTTCCTAGCTAAGAAGGCTCACATGCTGGAGGGTCCATCTGCTCATAAACTCAACCAGTACCTCCAGTGGCAATGAATCATTCTAAAAGTGGAATATTTTGGAAAGGAAAAAAGAAACAAGATAAACAATATTGAGAATATGCTTCTCAACGGGGGGTTTGTTGTTGCTGTTTTCTGGCTTTTGTTTTTAATTTTTGATGGGATTTTTTTTTCGTTGTTTGTTTGTTTTTGGCAACTTATTTAGCATTTTTCCACTTCAAATTGACAGAGGAATCAAGAGAGATGAATCAGCAAGAAACACATTAGGAACTACTATTTTTTTCGTATACATTTTATAAGCATCTTGCTTCATGGAATACAATCCTAATATTTTATTTTAGCAAATAGAAACATCACACCTGGGTAGTGAAAAAGCATAGGGCAAGGAGAAACTAAGAATAATATATAAAATATAAAGTGATTCAATAAATGTTTGTAGGAGCTCATTTTTAAGAATTTGGCTATTTTTCCAAATTTCGGTAGTAAGAGGAAAATAATAATTTAAAAGCATATGCGTCACACATAAGCAGCTCAGTAGATTATAATAATACACTGAGGTAAAATTGTCAGATAAACAACTCACTTAAAGAGTTACCAGAATCTGTAGCAATCAGAGAAATGTAAACTAAATCTATGTTGAGATTGCATCTTCACCCTGTCAAAAGGGTTTACGATCAAGGAAACAAATGACAACCAACCCTGACAAGCATGCGTGGAGAGAGGTATTCTCAATTATTGTTGGTTATATTATGGACTTCTGCAGTCATTCTGGAGATAAGCATGTAAGGTTTCAAAAAGATAAAAGTAAATCCAGCATGTTAGTCAGCTATACTGATTCAACACCCCACTAGGGATGTCATGCACTCTAGAGGAAAACCTACTGCTGCTATTTTCCTAAACAGATATAATTTCTAATCATATAAATATAATATATTCTAAATATTTATCATTACACTCATAAACAAGTGTCTCCTTTACTTGTCATAAACAAGCTTCTTTTTACACTAGATAAAAACTATTCCAGAAATCTATAAGTCAAAATGTAGAGAAGAGCTGACTAAGGACAATTTCTTAACTTTTCGTTTAGAATACATAGTATCAATAATAAAATCATAATGAAAATTGTCCTATTTTCTTCTTCTGATGGTGTGATAATGGCAACTGAAGAAAGAACAGGTTCATTTCAGCTCAATGTTATAGTTCACCATTGCTGGGTAAGGCACAGCATCAGTGAGGCAGCTAGTCACAGTAAAGAAGGAAAAAGCAAATCATAACTGTAGTGTTCAGGTTACAATCCCACTTTATACAGCTCAAGGTCTCTCACTGAGGAATGGCCCTACCAACAGTTAAAATGGGTCTTCCAATATCACTTAAAATAATTATGACAATTCTTTATAGACATTCCAAGAGGTTGGTCTTAATCTAGAAAACTTTTGATGGTGTTCCTGGAAGTTAGTGGTAAATAATAATGGTCACATACGACATGGTGATTGCATGAAGATGGCATTTTATATTTAACTTTTTGATTTTATCTTAGCATTTTTACTATATCTCCTATAGATGTTGTAAACACCTATTTGGAGTTTGAACTGAATAAATCTACTAATTAAGAATATTTTAAACTCAATTATTTGTATAACTTTGTTAACAGAACGTGAACCTTTTCTTTCTTTTAATAAACTACATAAATCCTACAAATTTAATGGAGTATCTATATAAGCCTATAAACATTAGGTGCTAAAGAAGTGTGGATTTGATAAAAATGACAATGATTCATCATGATACCCTATATATTTTCTTGATATTTTGGTGATTTATTTTTATTATAAAAATATATAATCTCTTCTGAATAAATAATGATAAAATGTTGAGTTACATATCAAAATTTATATTAGTGAATTCATGTGAGCAACTACTAGTCACAATGACAAGAAGGAAAATTGGTAAACACTTTCAAATTGAAGATTGACGTTCATCACCACTACATACAGATTGTAAAATTTGTGAATGAATGATTAAATACTAATAAAGAAAACCTGATTTTAACTAAAAATTTTATAATCAAGTTTTAATTTATAAAAGAAACAGTGCTTTGTTTTATAATAAATTAGAATCTAACTTGCTATGATCTTATTTAGTGACTGAAATAATGTGACCACTTCCCCATCAATTATGGGGACAAACATCCACCCTGTGATTGGATTTCAGGTTCACTCTAAAGGAGTGAACCCATTTTTGAATTGGAAATCTAGCCAATAAACCCTACCTGAAGAAGACTTAGGTCAACGATGTGAACTCGGTATTTTTGTTAACTAAATTGATTTAATATTGACCCGCCTTCTAAGTATCTGGACATACTCATAGACAAAGGATACTCTCACCCTTAATAAGTGAAGACTCTCTTTGCAATAAATTAAGGTAAATTCAGAGACCTGTGGCTATCAAAAATGCTGAGAATAAATTATGGTTTTGGTCCATCCCAATGCAAGATATTTATACCATCCCTTTTTTTTTTAATTTTATTTTTTTTTGCTTATTCACTTTATAACCCGTCCCAGTCACCCCCTCCCACAATCCTTCCCCATCTCTTGTTTTCTGAGTACCCCCTCCTCCTGTATCCCCCACCCTGACACTTTAAGTCTCTGAGAGGCTAGGTGCTTCCTCTCCCATTTAGGCCAGATGAGGCACCCAGCTAGAAGACCATACTCCATATACAGGCTGCATGTTTTGGGATAGCCCCCACTCCAGATGTTTGAGACCTGCATGAAAACCAAGCTGCACATTTACAACTTATGTGCAGGGAGGCCTAGGTACAGCCCATGGAGGTAGATCTGTGTAGACTAGGTATGCTCCACGGTTGGTGATTCAGTCTCTGAGAGCTCCAAGGGTTCAGGTTGGTTTACTCTGTTGATCTTCATGTGCAGTTCCTATCTCCTTAGGGCCCACAATCCTTCTGCCTATTCTTCTATAAGAGTCCTCAAGCTCCATCCACTGTTTGGCTCTGGATGTCTGTATCTGTCTGAGTCAGCTGCTGGTTAGAGCCTCTCAGAGGACAGCTTGCCCCTGTCTGTTCTCAGGCTGGAGGGTATATACCCAGAAGATATTTCAATATGCAACAGGGCCACATGCTCCACTATGTTTATAGCAGCCTTATTTATAATAGCCAGAAGCTGGAAAGAACCCAGATGTCCTTCACAGAGATGACACAGAAAATGTGTACTTTACACAATGAGTACTACTCAGCTATTAAAAATAATGAGCTCATGAAATTCTTAGGCAAATGGATGGAGCTAGAAAATATCATCCTGAGTGAGATGACCCAATCACAAAGAACACACATGGTATGCACTCACTGACAAGCGGATATTAGCCCAAAACACACAATACCTAAGATGCAACGCATAAACTTCATGAAACTCAAGAAGAAGGAGGAAGACCAAAGTGAGGGTGGTTTTGTCCTTTTAGAACGACTATCAAAGATTCAACCAGAGCTCCCAGGTATACCATCCCTTTTAAGCTTAGAGAATATTGCAGAAGGAGCAGAAAAAAATATAAAATGAAGTGCTAGCCTCTAGGCACGACACAATCACAACTATCACTAATTCACAGACTTAATACTTAGCTTGAACTTGCACCTGACTAGTTCCAAGAGGCCCCACCACTTCTTGATGAACCATTGATTACTGATGGATTCTGTGAAAAAAGGAGTCATTGCCTTTGGTAATGCAGTGCTGCTGAGCCCATTAGGGTCCAGTGAAGAGCTCCAAACCCCTACTACATAGATGGCCCTGGTTAAACTCAGTGGGTCACAAAACAGAAGAAATAGACAGGAACATGAGAAAGACATTTATTGAGGATGGGTGGAAGGTAGACAGGGATGAGATTGGTATAGTTAAGAGACTGTGGAAGACGAATTATGACTTATAATTCAGTATGAATTATACAAATGTATGAAATTGTCACAAAACAAATTTAATTTTAAAAGTAACATTTAAAAACTACTATTTATAGTTGAAGCTCTAAGGTCTACACAGGAGCCTGTAAATGATGGGTTAATTGAACTCCGGTATCAGGTTATACATTTATTATATATAATAAACATTCAAAATCTATTTAATAGTTAAAGCCAATGATAAGTAAAGACCAGCTGCGAGGCACAGTTGTATAGAAATATAGTTGAGGCCTTTTAAATTTGTATATCTTGTGCAGAGAAAATACTATTTATTTATGCTCTATTTAGCCTTCTGTTCTGAACTGTTATTTAAGAAGACAGAGATCAATATTGTGCTGACAAAAGATTACTCACTAAGAAAAGTAACATAGATGAGCAGGAGACATCCTATTTTACCTTGAAGGTTTTAGGAATTTGCTAGATGCTAATGAGAACATTTTGCCCGACAGTGTCATTGTATACTACAGGTTCTTATGTGCATCATGTCCTTCTTTTCAAAAGGGCATAGAAAATTTCTGTAATGCAAAATACAACTCTTTGCTCCTGTTTTAATTTTACTTTATAGACTGCATTGGTGAATATATGTAACTTTTGACACATATAAAAAGTCTGGTGAAAATCAGAGCAAGTTTACAAATACTGGGTCCCCAAGACATATTCTTTTATGTTTTGATTTTGAAGTCCTAAAAATAAGTAAATGATTAAAAGCCCGAATTACTTTTATAAAATCTTAATCTGATTGCAAATAGGATACAGATAGTCAAAACCGGCATTGTTTTGACAGTCTAAACCCATTCATCAAAACGTGTGAAGAGATGTTTCATTAATGCTTGATTTTGCCATAGTCTTATTGGTAGTACAGAAATACTTTACTGATTTCCCACTGCCAGATATGAACATGTATAGCTCCATTTATTGGAATAAAATCAATTAAATTTTCCTGCCACCTAAGATGTCTTCTAAAATAACATATAATTATCCTAGAACTTGTAAACTGATAAATAATATGACTGGGATTACAAAATATACTACAAAGTATAGTGAGCGTATGCAAACAAACAAATAAATAAGCTGGGTTCATATGAATGTAACTCCTTGGTGCTTTAAGATACTGGACTTAAAATAGCATTTTCCACCTTATATTTTGCTATTGCTATTCATAGTCTATTAGCCAGGCCTGCTTTCTTCTGAGCCCCAAAATGGGAAATATAATTTTAGGAGGTGTTCACATTTTGACAAAATTCCATTACAATAAAGCAATTTTGTTGCTCTCCGGAGTGGGTGATATAGTGATCTTATGTGCAATCATTTTAGAATTTGTCAGTATTGATAGATTTTACTCTATAGTGCTTAAGTCATTCCCTAGAAGTATGCTGAATGTTTAGAGACCCTCACTGACTCTCGGAGATCACTAAGTCTTATTTTCAGACTATTAATTCCTTCCAAATGAAGCCACTAAAAGCAGTAGAATAGCATTGGTATTGGAGTAGATACAGGAAAAGTGAAAACCCATCAAGGGAGTTGTATGTAAACCTATACACTTCAAAGTCACAAGAATGCAAGACATTTAATTTAAGATAAAAATATTGTGTTCATTGATTTCTTGTTCCATTCTGTTGTTTTGTAATACTGAAACCAAGTTATTGTTTGAGCAGTCAGTTGAATGATATCACTGTAGGCTACTGATTTTTACCAGATGGTTGAATACCCCATGTGAAACAGAAATAAAGCTTCAAAACTGATTATTTCACTTATTATATATACCCATTTATTAAGAATAACCATGATGAATTTAAAATACTGAAAGCATATCCTAAAATATGCATGTCACTGCAACTCAGTTGTTTTTATTTTATTTATTTATTTATTTTATTATTATTTATTTATTTATTTTACAATCCAGATTTTATCCACTCCGGTCCACCATCTGACTTTTCACATCCTGTACCTCCTCCCCTCTCCCTGTCTCCATGAGGATATCCCCATCCCTGACTCCCCACCCCATCTGACCTCTAAACTCCCTGGGCCAACAGTTTCTTGAGGGTTCAGTGCATCATCTCTGATTGAACACAGACCCAGCAGTCCTCTGCTGTATATATGTTGGGGGCCTCATATCAACTAGTGTATGCTGCCTTTTTGGTGGTCTGGCGTTTGAGAGATCTCAGGAGTCCAGATTAATTGAGACTGCTGGTCCTCCTACTGGGTCATCCTCCTCCTCAGCTCCTTCCAGCTTTTTTTTTTTTTTAAAGTCAAACATCAGTTGCCTAGTGCTTGAACAAGAACAGATACTGTTAATTTTATATATTATATTCCAATATATTTTAAATTTAATAAACCAGAAACTTTGAAATTACAAAATTTCTGGTTAGTATTTGAAGGAAAATATAATTGCCATCCAGACTTCCTCTGTATAGAATTGTGCCCCTTTGGCTTTTGTATAAAGTATGTTTAGACACAGCAAATATTCCAGGATGAACACAGATAGTGAGGTCAATATTGAGGAAGGAAATAAGAGTGTATTATGAAAAATTTTCTCTTTAAAAACAAGTGCAAGTGGCTATTTAATGGAAGCATATCTTTAAGCAAACTGTCAAATTAGTCTCCAAGTAATTAATCTCAGAAACTAGCAGGCTTTCCATCGGAAAGCAGCCGTCTCAAAGACAAGACTTAACCATGTAATTACATGGGACATTACAATGTATTTATGAGGTCATTTGTTACAATGTACAGTAATTACAGAGTACTTACATAGCTATTTATGTCTCATAAAATGAAGTGAGACTAAATATTTTAATTGTGTGGAGAAATATGGGAAAATATTTGAGTTTGAAATGTCATGTAAGATTATAGGTCAGATTCACATAATTCATCTTCACAGCTGACTACCTCCAGAGCCACCAATGTCTGACAGTACTCTTCTGCTAGATATGGAGGGAGGAGACATTTTGATAAATATTCCTTCTGAGGATGTAATAAATTGAATAGGTCTCTCCAGTTTTCATCTTTAGGTAATGCCAGCAGATAGCTGGCTCATGGTATAATTTACTATGTACTCTTTATATCCAACCCATAAATATACGAGTATCAATAGAGTTTCTGGATTAAAACTAATGCCAAATACAATGCAATCATAAAAAGGCATATGGTCAAATCAGACAGAATGATAAAATAGCTGTCTATGTTTTTTAATGGCAAAATTGTATTGGCTAGATGGTCACAGGCCCAGCTCTCAATACACAAGTCAAAAGGCATTCTCATTTCTTATATAAGAAGATGTTTCATTAAAAGTTTTGGAAAGTGTGGCATTGATTATCTTCCTTATCTTCTTTCATTATCTTCTTTAACATATTTAATGTCATTTTGGTTTAGAACTGGATTTTTTAGGCTAGAAGATGAGTCTTAAACATCAACTCAAAATGTTTTAAATTCTTGTTACATGGGTAACAGCACCAGTGTATGCTTAATCTGGAGAGGCAGGCACACTAGGATTGTGTTACCTACTTCATATAGTCATTTGTAATTATTTTATGATGTTTTCCAGGTAGAATTCTGCTATACAGTCTGGCTTAGAATTCACAAAGCTCCTTCCTTACTCTCCTAAATGCTGATACTATGGGTCAGTTCCAGCATGTCTAACTTATATTGCTGAATTTTAGATTTAACACAAACAAATCATAAAAGCTTCCTCTGGATTAATTCCCAAAGTTTTGGGTATACTCTGCAGATATTGCTCTTTTTTACAATCATAAGTTATGAAATGGGTATCTGAATTCATTTATGCTCAAGGAATTGTACTCAAAGAGAATTATGTTCACTTAAAACAACCATATTTTTTGTTTCATTTTGAAGAGTAAACTTCATTTTTTATTGAGAATTTATGACACAGTCATCATAGAATAGAGATTGTATTGTCCAAATTTATTTCTTGATTATTCGGTTTCTGTAATCCAATACTAGAAAATAATGAACAACTTTCATTTGTGAAAGGACAGATAAAAATGTTATCTTTCTAAGCTTTAGCCTGTCTTTCAAATTTCAAATGACCCAGAAGAAATTTTGTTTACTTAGAAAGAGTACACATCAAATCATGTTTGCAATGTGAATATTTCAACTACTTGACTTCTAAGAATATATGTCCTAAAATGTTTGTGAAGGCTGACCAATTATTGTTTAGTAATATCTATTGCAGCTCATGGCAAAATGGAGGTAATATCAATTTTTAATGACTGCTATTTTCCTATACAAATGTACCAGAATTTTCCCAGTCCAGACAAATAGGACCTACAGAAATGTCTGTATAGAAAGTTACTGATAATATACAAACGGAGCCCATTCAAATTTACATATTCATCTAATATCTAGCCAGGCTGCTTCTGACTCAAGGTCTTAACTTTTTTCATATTTGTGAAAATATTTGGTAGAGTTTCTTCTGTGTTCATGAAATTTCCTGAGTCTAGTTGGGAGTGTGTTCTCCATACATGCTTCCTACTTAAAAGCAGAAAGATATTATTTAATGTTGAGAGGCATGAACAACTATCAATACTTTGGTCAGCATTCCAATTAAACCTGCCATCATAATGTAGCTAATGATTAACAATTACTAGCACCTGTAGTTGGCTTTAATTTTAATTACTGATTACATTATGGCTGATTCCTTAAAATGTTATTGGTATGAGCATTGATATAGAAGAAGAAAATAACTCTAAAATAAGTAATCAATAAAATTGAGATCAATGCCTATTCAATAAAATAGGAGATAATTTAGTTTCAACAACGAAACAAATGAATCATTCTCTAAAGCATAAGATAAAGCAAAATTATATGGTGATCATTTTAATCCAACTAATCTTTATTCTTTTGTTTGAAGTATGTACAAGTAAATGAACCTAAAGAAGAACAAGTATTAGAAAGAAGGTATATACATATATGTATACATATGTATATACATATATACTTACATATATGTGTATTCATAAACACATACACATGCATATATAATGTATATGAATATATGTATATATTGTAAGTATATGTGTCACACAACATAATACACACACACACAACCAACATAATATATATATATATATTATATATAATATAGCTAAACCATCAACCAAAACTTACAGATGATAAATACTTTCACCATAGGTTCTGGATTCAAAATTAACTCACCAAACCATTAATCCTCCTATGTACAAATGACAAACTGACTGAGAAACAAGTCAGGTAAACAACACTTTTCACAACAGCCAAAAATTAGTATAACATATCTTGGTATAACTCTAACCAAGCAACTGAGTGACATGCATGATAGAAACATAAAGCCACTGAAGAATGAAACTGAAGTAGATATCAGAAGATGGAAAGATTTCCTGTGCTTATGAGTTGATAGGATTAACAATATTAAATGGTCATCCTACCAAAAGCAATCTACACATTCAATGGAATCCCTATTAAAAGGACAAAACAATTCTTCACAGATCTCAAAATGACAAATCTCAATTTCCATGGAAAAAGAAAATAATACAAAACAACAGCAAGAACAAAACAGAATAGGTAAAACAATGCTAAGCAATAAAAAGCACTACTTGAGGAAGTCCCCACATTTCCAATTTCTAGTTGCACTACAGAACTGTGGTAATAAAATCTGCCTCATATTGTCATACAAACAGACACATTAATTAATTTAATTAAAGACCCAGATGTAAGTCCACACACCTTGAACCCAATTTTTGATAAAGAAGCTAGAAATACATACAAGAAAAAGGACAGCATCTTCAAGAAATAGTTCCCATCAACTGGATGTCAGCATGTAGAAGAATGAAAATAGATCTATACTTCTCACTATGTACAAATCCAAAGTCCATAAACTATCTGAACATAAAATGAAATACATTAAACCAGAAATAAGAGAGAATTGGAGAAATAGAACAGACTTTACAAGTAGACTGGGGGCAGGTAGGGAACGAATGAGAGAATGAAGTGAGGAGGGAAAGAGGTGATAGGATAGAAGGAGGGAACCACAGAGAGACAGCAGGAAATGAGTAACAATTTGAGGGATGATCTAGAAGTGAATGGGAAACTTTCTAAAATCTATGAAGGCAACAATACTGAGGTCTTATAATAAGGGGGACATGATTCCCATCTAGTCATATCAGTTCACCAAATGGAGCTTTCATTACTGGAATCTAGTTGTATTCAATTGAGTTGTTGGCCAAAACATTCCAATAGAAATCCCCCAAAACACGGGTGTTTTTAAGACAGTGGCTATCTCTGCAAACTGACAATAGGCCTCATTGCCAAGGACAAACCTATAAAATGTATTGAACATGAAGTCTAGTTGCTGCCTACATGGAGCCTTCACCCCTATGTTCTCATTCCTTTGGTATGTGAATGTACTCTATAGGCTACCAAAGGGGAAATAAAAACACCAATACAGTCACAAAACCTTGTCCTACAATTTTTCCTCTCTGCAAAATATGCTAGATCAATGGTAGCACAGACTTTATGGGATTAGTTAACCAATTTCTGATTTGATTTGAAGCCAATTCCACAAGACTGAACCCATACCCAATACTGCTTGGGTGACCAAGAACAAGAGACTAAATAGCCCAGAGACATAGGTAATCAAATTCTATGTTTGGTAAAACTAAACATATATATAATCTTTAGGAGAAATTTTACTCCTAAATATATTCTGCTATACTCAAAGACAGTAGCTTACTCAGTTATCATCAGAGAAGCTTCTTCTTACAGCAGACAGGAACAGATGTAGAGATCTATTTCAGACTATACACAGAGAGAATCTGTGCAACACATAGACCTTAATGTGATGTTCCATCAAATCTTTCTCCCTAGAGCTAAGGGAATACCTCAGAAGAGGAGAGATAAAGAATGAAAGAGCCAGAGAGGATGGAGGACATCAGATAAACAAGGTTAAGACTTGTTCTGAATAAAGAAGCTAGAATCATATGAACTCACAGAGACTGAAACAATAAACACAGAGTCTTATCCAGGTACTTTGTGTTCTATACCTTTCAGCTTAGCATTTTTATGGGACTCTTGAGTGTGTGAACATGTGGGTCTTTGATTCTTTTTGTTCTTGGGTTCTTTTCCTTTTGCTGGGTTGCCATGTCTAGCCTTTATGTAATGTGAGTTGCTTTATCATATTTATTTTATCATATTTATTTTATTTTGTCATGTTTGGTATTTGTCACTTAGAAGCCTGTTTTTTTTTTCTCAAGGAGCAACAGAAAGTGACTAGATCCATAGAGCAGGCGTGGTGGGAAGGAACAGGGAGGAGGAGTGAAGGGGAAAATACAATCAAGATATTGTACAGGAAAGCATCTATTTTCAATAAAAGGAAAACTGAGAAAAATGTAGTTTTTTTTTTTTTTTTGATTTCTGAATGCCACTGTGCATCTAAAGGGACTTCTTTCTTTCTTTCTTTCTTTTCTTTCTTCTTTCTTTCTTCTTTCTTTCTTTCTTTTTCTTTCTTCTTCTTTCTTTCTTTCTTCTTCCTTTTCTTTTCTTCTTTTTCCCTATCTGTTTTTATACCATTTTAATTACATGAAAGTATTAAGGTCAGTTCTAGGTTGAACAACTAGCAATATAATAAATGCAAATAGTGAAGGAACAATCAAGACAATAAACCCAAATAGTCAAAGAACAAGCAAGGCAATAAGGTAGCTCAGTTGGTAAAACCTTTCCACAGAAACATTAAGACCTGGGTTCAGATTTTAAACATTCACATAAAACTGGATGAAATCATAATATATGTAATATCAGCAAAGGAGATAGGGGATAGGTGGATCGTTGGAGCTTGCTGTCCAGAGTACCTAACCAGTTAGTGAGGTTCAGATACACTAAGAGACATCATTTCAAAGGGCTAATAACAGAATGTTTACAGAGATATCCATGTTCATTTGTCATCTAAACACACACACACACACACACACACACACACACAGACACCAAAGAAATTCGAATGTTCGTTTTCTTTATTCTTCAAGTGCCAGATTATTTAATATTTATTGTTTTAAAATGTCTAGTTTTATTTTTTAGGTATAATAAGAATTTAAGAATAATTGTTTTAAACAGTAATTTCTTTTCTAAAACAGAAAATAAGATGTAATCTACTGTATGTAAAACTAAGCCATAGTACCAAGTATTTTAATGCACAGACTTCTACCTTTCTAACTTGCTATTCTGAAGGAATGTTTACAATGGTTTAGGATAACATCTACACCCTGGAAAATATAACTCTTCAAAACTTGAAAATCTTTGCTCCATTCTCCTCATTACAGTATAATTGTTTCCCTGAGGAATGTGAACCTCAAGAAGCCATTATGCAATATTTTATATTCTCTTTGTGATAAGGGAAATACTATTTATGAATTTCTCATGACTTTCACCTACTCTGACAGTTTGATATTAATTTCTAATTTGAAACTCTTCATTATCCTATGTATCCAGAAACAATGCATCTGGAATGACAAACAATACCACATCATATGCACTAGGAGTTTTAGGACAAATCAAAAATATATTGAAGAGGATCTAGAGAAACTGGTATCAGTACATGGATGGTTACAAATACTTTGTATATACTTTGCACAGTTACATATTGTCAATTATCATGCATGTTCAACACAGCTTCAATGGCGGAGAACACCACATCCCACCTACTAGGATACTTAGGATAACAAAATTATCATGACTAAGAATTCCTTTCCTATTTGAACACACATGATAATTGACATATGAAACTGCAAAGTCCGCACAAAATATTTATTAGTAACATTGGTCAGAAGATAAAGCAAAGACTGAAAATTTGCTAATGGTCAATAATCTGATGTACAGAGAAAATGTCATGTATCTAAAGAATGGAATAACATTTAGGCTTAGACAAGGAACACAAAATTCATACACATTCTACTGTGAATGACCATGTATGAATGAAATGTCAGCCACAGACAACACATCACAGAACTTCACTTACATGGAGTTTAATGAATTAACAATTCTGTAAAGGCAGAAACAGAATACAAACTCTTGACAGTAGATTCGGGGATAGGATTCCAGGAAGAAGAGGGGTGCCATTGATGGTTACCACATCTCTTTAAGATACTTTGCTATTTGCTATTCTGATGAAATGTTTATGATGGCTTAGGATTGTTCATTGCTTATAATTAATATGACAATCGTTGTGCAACTTTAAGTGATTGTCTTGTATCATATAGAAAACAAGGTACAATAAGGGACTGAAGCATCTATAGACAGCTTTGTTGACTATCTCTAACAAAATCAATGAGCAAAACTTGGATACTGTTATCCAAACTCCTGATTCTTGTGTCAATAGAACATCAGGGTAGAGTGTGCATAGCAAATGAAGATAGTTGCAGTCTTATTTATAAATATATGTGAAAGTGGTCATGAAAATATGTATAGTTTTGGAAAATATGATTGTGCAATTTTTAATTGCTTAAGACTAAGAAATGAAGCCAGAATACACTTAATGTCTTTATAGGCTGCATACTTTCTTCCAATGTCAATTCCCATTTATTCATTTGGTCATATGTTTATTTTTGTTTTGTTGTGTTTCTTTGGAACTTAAGATAAACCCTTGCAGCACAGTATAATAAGGTTTATAATGTCAATAACATATTAAGTTGATAGTGCAATGTAATGAATGGACACATGCATTAATACATGCAAGTCATAATGGAGGTCACCTTCATTTACTCAAACTTCAAGCAGCTTTTTATGCCGTCTTTGTTAACAACGTATCCATTGCTTGTACAATTTAAGATATTTGAAATGGTTTTTATTTATATGTGCAATGAGTAAACTAGTGAGGGTTCACTGGAGAGACAGTGAAACTGAGTATGGTATGAAAAATTGCTGGGAGACAAATATTAAAGGGGCTAAAAAACATGACTGGACTTCTGCATGAAACTGGCTTTCTAAATATGGATGACATAATTTACAGTAAATGTTCCAACTTCATTACTTGTACAAGAGGAATCATCCTTAAATAATACATCTAGTCAGGGGCTCGTTCCTTAATCCATCTTTTAAATAAAAACTCATAGGAAAAGGAAAACAGGAAAAAATAAGATACACAAAAGAAAGAATGAAAAAATTAAAAAAAATAGAAGGAATAAAAATCCTTAACTGTGTTAATCAGAATGCCTGTACTTATACTCAGTGTGCCAAGTTCCATTCCTACCCCAGATTGCCATGAAAAAGCTAGGACACAGGTAAATATTGCAACTGTGTAAAATTGGGATCTGCATTATTAAAGACCTCTGTGGGAGCTGATATTTTATGCTACAAGCTTTATGATCCAAGATTTATTGATTTGCTTGAAGGAAGGTGTTGCTTAGATGCCTATGGGTCCACTGTGAAAATAGTCACATTGTATTAATTAGGTCAGAGGTAATGCACAGATCCTTTCTTTTGTATTCTCTCTCCTTTTGATCACCAGTGAGCTATGCACACCATACAAAAAGGCTGCTAAGTATTACTGGAAAAGGGAGTGACCAGAAGTCATCAGTAAACATTCTGTACACATTGATTTTCTGTTTAGGATTAATGACTGGGGTCACTCAGAGAAGGCCTTTAAATTTTGTACCCAGTGGCATTTGTTTAATTAGAAGTTTCTTTTGCTCTTTGAATACATTCAATAACAGGAGGCTCAGAACTATTGCTGTGCATCTTATATCTTAATTCAGAGTTAAGAATACACACCTTGTTTCATTTTATGGTTTCCTGCCTCCAAACAAAGGGGATTTTAAATATTAATCTTTAAGGAAAGGATAGAAGGAAGGGGGTGGAGTGATGCTGACATGCAGAAATTCAAATGTTCCATATTTATAAAATATATTAATATAATAAGCTTCAAAGATACTACATAGCTTTTCTGTATGGTCTTTAATGTTGTAGTTATTTTGCAAATGAAGACATAAAGGTGAGAAACTCTTAACCCTCTGGGTTATAAATTATACAAATCACTACTACTTTCCTAATATCCCCTCTAGAGTTATTTTTCTAACCATAGCTGCTGTCTCTCTACTTTGTGTTAGATTTTTGGAGGAAAATATGATAGAATAGGAAAGGAAATGATTGGAAAATATTGATCCTATACTTTGGTTGGTCAAGGCAAGTATAGGAGAGAGGAGAACAGACTAAGCTACAGTCCAGTCTCTCAACTTAAAATATAACACCAGAAAAAGGAAAAAGAATTATGTCTAAAATGGATTTAATCTTTCTAACATACAGATATTGGCATTTGATACTATAATAGGTTGTTCAGCACTGGTTATAACCTCTCTGTGACCTCATGTGACTTGAGAAAGTATGCTATTCTACCTTTCAGGGGAGTGAAACCACAATCTGAAAGTGAACATTTGGAAAAAAAATTGCCATTGAAACCGTGTTGTCCTTGAAAAGTGATCTATGATCTACTGGGCTCCCTTGGTTGCTAATGAGAAACATGGGTACTTTTTGTCCTGATGTGTTTTGGGTTTTGTGTTTGCTGTGATCTTATCTTACAAGGCAATGTCTTACTATGTTAATCGCTAGCTTTTACTCTTGAATGATGGATTAAAATATGGTATCCATATATTGCCATGCTTTGTTTAACCTAGTTTTTAAACTAAGAATTAAAAACAAACAGAGAATTCTTAAACCAAAACTATGAGATGAAGAACACACATAAAACAATAACATAAGAATAATAAAATAATCACAGGGTTCTTTTAAGAATTATATAAATCAGTAATTATCAAAGTCAGCATGTTGTAGGTGTTACATAAGTAAACTACTTTCTTCTCCTTAGCAGTATTTCTGAAAAGCCTGGGAAGTAAGTCCTCAATCAAGGCTTAGACAGCTTTCATTGTCATGTCAGTTAAGTAATTGTTCTCTAACTGATCAGCCTTCCTCCTCAGCTAGTGCTACATCACACTTCACAGTTCAATTTTGGTTTTTAATGAATAAGCCTTCTACTAATAAGAATTAAGTCTTTCAAGGACTATGTTGTAAATACTAGCAGAGTTAATGCTGTACTAAGTGCCAAATTCCATCCCCTCTCTCTTTCTCTTCCTGAATAGCTGGATTCTGTATCCACTTTCCTATGCCTATTCATGATTATCCAAAAATGGATAAAATAATCACAAAACCAGAAGTTAACACGGGCCAACTTCAGATTAAAATTAGTATAATTCATTGCAAGGTCTTTAAGACAATGCTTTTGTCTAATTCAACGTTTTGTATATGACTACTATCAATTGATAAGCACATAGAGTTACAATGTTGTTAAATTCTGCTGTTCTATTATTGTTATCAGAGCTTTTTCAATTTACAAAGAAAAAGGAAATAAAAGCTGTGCCTGACAAGTTAAAATTTAGAGTTTCAGTATGAAATGATTCCTTTCATTTATGCCTTGTAAAATGATATTGCAAACCCTGGAAGTTCATGAAAACATTGGTAAGAAGTGAAAGTTTCAACATTGTTTATAAATACACAGCTTAAGAAATGAAAGTTTCAACATTGTTTATAAATACACAGCATTGTCACATAGTGTTTTCTCAAATTGCAGAGTGTCAAGATTTCAGGATTCCTTGTAAGTTGTATCTATTGATTCAACAAAACCTAACATTGGACCATATCTCAAACTTCCTAAATGGACTTCTGGCATCAGGATGAACTACACAGTATGTTATACTTATCAATACAGATAACAGTTGCACTGTGAAAGTACAAGGTGCATTTGCTGGGTAAGAATATAATTTAAAAAGAATTAAAGTTCAGGGTGAAAGCTATACTTATCTGTGGATATAAAGGTAGGTTTTAGAGTACAGTTAGGAATTATGTTTGTCTAATTAAGTGACAGTATTAAGTTCCCTTCTAAGATATGTGACTTCACTAGTTCAGGGTAGTTGACTAGTTGTCTAGTATCAGACATTATTTTTCCCTTGTTGAGCAGGCCTTAAGTTTATTTAGACAGCTATTGGGTACCAATGATAACTGAACATTACTATTGTATCGTTAGAGAAATCCTGCTATCCCGTTCATTGTTGTGGTCAGAAGTTTCACAGATGCACATGGCTATTGTTGTCTTCCATCCCTTGGAAGCCTACATAGTACTTTCCTGTATTTTAACAGCTAAAACCACAGGAAGAAAGATTTAGATTAGATCCAGCTTGGATTTTTTGCCGGGAGGGGATCTGAAGTGTGTGGGTCCTGCAGGACTCTTCTTTAGCCTCTGAGAGGCAACCAAGGAAAGAAACAATAGCCTATATTGTTTATGGAGTTTTTTTTTAATTATTCTGGCTCTGATTTGAGAAATTTTAATAAAAATCATCTTAAATAATAAAGAAAAATATCTAAATAAAAAAGAAATAGCCACATTTCTTGTTCTTTTTTTCTTAATGTTATCAACATAAAAATGCTCATTCCAGTCGAGTTATATAAAAAAGAGTATAACAACTAAAAAATATTGTTACAAAAATTTGTCAAAAAACATCAAACATAGTAAAGCCAATAATTTAATATGTTAAAACATGTGATTGTCTTTCCCTCTAGAACTTTAAGTGGAAATTTCAGGGGCAAAAATTAATATCACATGAGCTATCATCATAGCTGGTGGCTGTACAAAGAAAGGAGCAGAGCAAATAATGCAAAGTCGTGCTGGCCATGGAGATAACGGCACACCTGCTGCTTAACTCTCAGCAGTGATGCACTGTGCATCTGGGGCTCTCTATAGAGGTTTCTATTCCTCTAAATGGTTAAGGGATCACTTGAGTATAGTCTATGACGAGAGGAAAGATTTCCCTGGGAAAGGAGCTTGGCTTGCCTGTTCCATTGTTCTCATGACAGTGAGGGCAAGGAGAGATGGGGCAGGCAAGGGATTCTTTCACATCTCTGTCAGAAATTGAATGAGACAAACTCATTCCATGAGCTCCTCTAATTTTGTCAAAATTATATCTGCTGTCAAGTCAGCTCCCAGCACATTGAGGCTGGAGTGAAAGTGACAGGATAGATGAATGTGCAGGTCGTATTCCCATTTCCCAAGCAAATGTGGCAAGTGAATAGAATAACGAGGACCAGAAGAGGAAACGCGGTCACCTTATAGGCAAAGCAAATGGACCACTGAGATTGATGAGCAAGGTTACTAACCAGGAGTCTCAGAGTGTATGCCCTGGCCCAGCAGCAAACAGGCTTGCAATTCTATTCCTGGCTCAAGTTCATTCCTGACATTTAAGCTGGACAATAAGTTTTTTCAGCAACTCGGGCTGTCCTTTACAGTGAAATGTACCTGGTGAAATGATTCATTTAGAGTTTCTAGGCTCCAAATTGCCACTTCAAATAGGACATACAGCTTAGCCAAATCCCACTGTAAGTACTGCAGATACAGAGAAACATGGCCCAAATTCCCAGAAGACTGTGTGAAATTGGATTCTCAGCCATCTTCTTTTCTCAAATTCAGTTTTCACCTTTGTTTCCTAAATTTGGCAGACAAGTGGGTCTCAAATGGCTTAATTTAAAGGGGACAGCACAGATCTGTCTGCTGTCCCATCTCTAACAACCTTACAGGCTTACAGAGATACAGAAGTGCTTCAAATAGTTGTGGAAATCATATAGTTGTTAACTTTAGAAAATTATTTTCATTTCTGTTTATGTGTTTCAATAATTATGTTTATCTTTAGAGACTCATTTCATAAAAGCATTTTCTTTCATTTTATGTGTGTATGGGTGGATGTTTTTCCTGCATCTGTCTGTATACCACGTGGATGCAGTACCTAATGAGGCCAAAAGAGGACATCAGAGTCTTTGAGACTTAAGTTTTGGGATGGTTGTGAACCACCATGTAAGTGCTGGATCTAAACACGGGTCCTGTGCAATAACAACACAAGTGCTTAACTTCTACACCATCTTCCTCGGGTCTAAACCCATTTTGATCCAGTTATTCTGACAAGTTCCAATTCCTACTTGTTTTCTAGCACTGGTCAAATGGGTTAATTTTTAATATACCCTTTCTGGGTGTGATGTTACTCAGTTTCTAAGGCTGTAAGTATCATTGACTTCTCTACAGCAAATATATGTCTCTAGTCTCAATAAGGATGCAGTCCATATTTAAGTCGTCTGTCTTGTTTTCTTACATGTACACTATAAAGACCTATGCCAGCCTAGTAAAAAAATCCCATTGTCAACCATGACACTTTATTCTTCCAGGTTTCTCTGCATTCAGTCAGTTCCTTTGTGTTTTGTTTTCTTAGATGTACCCCAGACTAATTTCTTTTTATCAACAAAGTGAATGCAAAGTTTCATCTGCAGTCACAGGCCTGAGTTACCCCCAATAAATTCCAGCAGCTCTGTAATTCTGTGCAGTGATATGACACTGTGTATATCTTAAAACTGGCAGACAAACAAGGCAAAAGGATATTTAGAGTCATATTACATTGCTCTTACTCTCCAGGCAATTCAATTTCAAAACAAAATATTGTTTCCTGTTCTTGACTTATTTTGATCAGTTTTGGAATTAAACTATGATTGCATCATTTTCTCTAGTCTCTTTCGTCCCACCTCCCTCTCTCAAGTTCCCTGAATCTTCTCAAAGTTATGGCCTTTTTTCCCTGTTATTACATATCAAACTGTAAACACAATCTGGTAAGACCATTCAGTGTTACTTGCATGTATACCATTTCATGTCTGGCTACTTGCTATTGAATAACCAATTGGGCTAATCATTAGGAAAACTATTTCTCCTTTTCTCAGCATTCCTTAGTTTCCTGTAGGTCTTTTCCCCTGGGTATGGTCCCATGAGATTTCCCTTTCTACATTAGTTTGTCTATTGATATTGAACTTATTCAGGTCTTATTAAGGCAGTCAGGTTTTGAGAATACCATGGCTAAATCTTCTTGTCATTTCCAGGAGTCATTTTTGTTTTTTTGTTTGTTCGTTTATTTGTATTTTGGTTTTGTTTTGAGAATAGGTTTCAGTTAAATATCTCAATTTCTCTCTGAACTCAGTTATGTGTCCCAATTTGTCTCTGAAATTACTATGTAATCTGCACTAGTCTTGGACTTGCAGAAATCCTTCTCTCATCCTGCCATGTATGTGATTAAAGGTATATACCAACACACCCAGCCAAATTACTGTACAACTGTATTCAAAACAAGAGCAATATAAGGATTATGTAGAATTCATTTGTTGTATTTACAAAGACATGTTGAATATATTTAAAACTAAAAAATAAATGTATCTAAATTTTAGTTTTCAAAACTGGTTATAAAGATCATTTAATACTATAGGATGATAAAGTTTATTGGATATTTATTGATTAAGGATCTTCAATTTAGTGAAGTTACAGGTTTCATTGTAGATTATTTTACATGAAATATAGTTTTAGTTTTATTTTACTGTACTTAAATTTATTTTTCTTTTTTATATTGGATATTTATTTATATTTCAGATGCTATCCCCTTACCCCATTTCCCCCCTCCCCTTGCCCAGGAACCCCTATCCCAGGCCCCCCTCCTCCTTCTTCTATGAGGATGTGTCCCCACCTATGCCCCAACTCCCGCTTCCCCACCTCAAATTCCCACACAGGGCATCCAGCCTTCAAGGGACCAAGGATCTCCTTTCCCACCTATACCTGACAGGACCATCCTCCCTTACATATACAGCTGGAGCCATGGGTCCCTCCCTAAGTGCCCGCAGGCTGGTGGATTAGACCCTGGAGGCTCTGGTTGGTTGGCATTGTTGCTCTCCTCATGAGGTCGCAAACCCTTTCAGCTCCTTCAGTATTCACTTTAACTTCTCCATTGGGAACCCCTTGATTAGTTCAATGGTTAGCTGTGAGCATCCACCTCTGAATATCTCAAGCTCTGGCCGACATCTAAGGACACAGCTATATCAGGCTCCAGTCAGCATGCACTTCCTGACATCCACATTAACGTCTACCTTTGGTGACTGCACATGGGATGGATACCCTGGTGGAATGCTCTGCAAACAGCCCATCCTTCAGTTTCTGTCCTGTACTTTGTCTCCATATTTGCTCCCTTGAGTATTTTGTTACTTCTTCTAAGAAGGACTGAAGCCCCCCCACCCCCTGCTTGGTCGTCATTCTTCATGAGTTTTATGTGGTCTGTGAGTTGAATCTTAGGTATTTCAAGCTTCTGGGCTAAAATCCAATAATCAGTGAGTGAATACCATGTATGTTCTTTTGTGATTGGGTTACTTCACTCAGGATGATATTTTCTAGTTCCATCCATTTACCTAAGAATTTCTCGAATTCATTGTTTTTAATAGCTGAGTAATATTCCATTGTGTAAATGTACCACATTTTTTGTATCCATTCCTCTGTTGAAGGACATCTGGGTTTTTCCAGCTTCTGGCTATTATAAATAAAGCTGCTATGAACATAGTGGAGCATATGTCCTTGTTATATGTTAGAGCATCTTCTGGGTATATGCCCAGGAGTGGTATAGCTGGGTCCTCAGGTAGTGATATGTCCAATTTTCTGAGGAACTGCCAGACTGTTTTCCAGAGTGGTTGCACCATCTTGCAATCCCACCAACAGTGGAGGCGTGTTCCTCTTTCTCCACATCCTCGCCAGCATCTACTATCACCTGAGTTTTTGATCTTAGCCATTCTGACTGGTGTGAGGTAGAATCTCAGGGTTGTTTTGATTTGCAATTCCCTGATGACTAAGGATGCTGAACACTTCTTTAGGTGCTTCTCGGCCATTCGCATTTCCTCAGTTGAGAATTCTTTGTTTAGCTCTATACCCCATTTTTTAATAGGATTATTTTGTTGTCTGGAGTCCAATTTCTTTAGTTCTCTGTATATATTGGATATTAGCCCTCAATAGTCACAAATAATATAAAATACTTTGGTGTGAATCTAACCAAGCATGTGAAAGATCTGTATGACAAGAACTTCAAGTCTCTGAAGAAAGAAATCGAAGAAGATCTCAGAAGATGGAAAGACCTCCCATATTCATGGATTGGCAGGATTAATATAGTAAAAATGGCCATCTTGCAAAAAAAGCAATCTACAGATTCAATGTAATCCCCATTAAAATACCAACTCAATTCTTCACAGAGTTAGAAAAAGAAATTCTCAAGTTCATTTGGAATAACAAAAAACCCAGGATAGTGAAAACTGTTCTCAACAATAAAAGAACTTCTGGAGGAATCACCATCCTGACCTCAAGCTGTACTACAGAGCAATAGTGATTAAAAACTGCATGGTATTGGTACAGAGACAAGCAGTAAGATCAGTGGAATAGAATTGAAGATCCAGAAATGAACCTACACACCTATGGTCACTTGATCTTTGACAAAGGAGCTACAACTGTCCAGTGAAAAAAAGGACAGCATTTTCAACAAATGGTGCTGGTTCAACTGGAGGACAACAGGTAGAAGAATGCAAATCGATCCATTCTTATCTCCTTGCACAAAGCTGAAGTCCAAGTGGATAAAGGACCTCCACATAAAACCAGATATACTGAAATTAATAGAAGAGAAGGTGGGGAAGATCCTTGAATACTTGGGCACAGGGGAAAAGTTCCTGAACAGAACACCAATGGCTTATGCTCTAAGATCAAGAATTGACAAATGGGACTTCATAAAACGTCAAAGTTTTTGTAAGGCAAAGGACACTGTCAATGGGACAAAACCGCAACCAACAGATTGGGAAAAATCTTTACCAATCCTACATCCGATAGAGGGCTAATATCATTGTAGATTTTATGTTTAGTAGTATTGTAAGTCATTCCTTTGAAAATGAGAAGAAAATGTCAAAGTTTATAATTTAACTACAATTACATAAATATTTTTATTATTCTAGTAGCAAACTTAATATAAATTTTCTATATTAATGGACAAATAAATACCATCATCATCTCTGAGTTAAATTGTTAATTATTGATATAGTTAAAATATTTTACATATTCATTTTTATCCATGCAATTCATATCCATTCATTTAAAATAGTTTTACTAATGCAAATAAAATGATATTTCAGTTTTAAAAAATAAACTTATAATTTCTTCATTTGTGTTATTGATATAATGTTTAAAATAAAAGCTATCATGACTCAAAATCGTTCTTTAAAAATTAGTCCATATTATTTGGCCATCTACACTGTAAGAGAAGACCCTCTTTTAGCAACTATTAAGAGAGCTGTAGCCAACCCAAACCTGACTGAGTGGGGGAAAAACAAGACACAATCACTTCTCAGATCTGTCTGTTTTGTGTGTGCAAGTCTTACTCAGGATATTGTAACAATGTTCATAATATATGGTGATTACTTGACTCCAAGGCTTTTAATAAAATAGATTTTTGATCCAAATTTCCCATACTACACTGAAACGCAACAAAGTAAAGAACACTAGGAAATAAATGTTGAATAAAATGATGTCCACTTAAAACCAGTTAAAGACAACTCTAGATATGTGAGATGAAATGGCTTTGGAATGTTGTTTCCCAGTTCCAGTGGAATGTTTAGTCAGGTAGCAGAATTTAGCCTTCTGATACATAGTGAGTGGTGATTTTTCTAAAGGTCAGTATAATGTGGGAATATCAGTCACTGAGAGAAAAGGAAAAGTTTTCTTAACTCCTCTGAAAGATAAGTGTGATCTTCACAGGACTGACAGTGATGGTAGCAGATTAAACGAGGTTGAAGAACAGGTTTTAAATGCGTAAATTTTATCTGCAGTTGGAGGAAGGCATTTGGACTCTCTACTTATACCATGTTTCTACCAAATGCAGAGCCTGCTCTCATGCATTCTTCATTATTGTGAGCAGCGCTGGAGGCTTCACATACTACTGACCGCTATATACATCAACTGCATCAACTGCAACTCATGTTTTTAGGGTATTTGAGTTTATATGAAAAGGACACGATTTGAACCTTGTAGGTACAACTTTTCCCCTATGCCTTTTACAGTGCAGATATAATGATCTGAGGCTCTGTGGGAAACAAGAGCCAATGAGGTGGTGGTGGAGGTTCAGATGGAAACTGGAAATCAGTGGTTGGCCTCCAGGTAGAATTCTAGTGAGACTTTGACTTTTGCTGCTGACCCTGAGAACTCCCACTGAATAACAACGACCTATGTAGTTAAGCAATGACAACAGAAGTGCCTAGTTTCTGAATGATGCTCTGGGAAGCATCATTTCAGAGCCATTTCTTCTCATGTATGGAGAATATTGTCAAAGAAATGTTAAATATAACCATTTTAGTCATGTACACAATTTACAAGGACATCGTTGCCTATAACAAAAACACAAAATCCAAATGACACTGGAACCTAAGCTCTTTTTAAGCTTTACCAAAACCAGTGTCCTTCTTTTCTTCCATGAAACATAAACTCTTAAATGTCTACAATATTAACTTGATACACATGTATGGTTTTTATTATACATGGAAAGCTTTTCTTCTGTTAGTCACTTTCTATAATCCTTGAAGTGGCACACATTCTTTCATGCCTTTCTTAATCTTTTTCTACCCTGCATCCATCCCTACTGAAAAGTGAGAACTCACTTCCCTTTCTTTGTTCCTGTGAAACAATGGACAATGATTACAACCAGATTAAAGAAAATATTCTTGTAGTAAAAAGTTTATCCTCTGAAGACAAATCAGAATAAATTCATTCAGCCAAACTTCTCGTGTTCTATGAGAAACACAAAGGCTTCAGTATGGTACATTATACCAAGATTTATATTTTTTGTAGGTAGATAAAGAAAATGACTGACTTAAAAAGTTATGTCAGACTCAGAGCATCAGGGTAGACATAGATTGCATTAATGCAGTCCCGGGTACTAGAAGAGTAAACATTGCTTTAGGGATGTTGGGTAATGCATTTCTTAGTAAGCCATGCTCATTCAGCTTGAGACTGCAGGATAAGATGGAGGAGATACAATCATGGAAGATTTTTGGAGAATAGGTGTTCCAGTATGAAGGGACAGCAAGTGCAGAGGACACAGAGAAATAGTGCTAGAAGATATACATGTACATTTCAGATACCAAATATACATAGTATGAATACATGTATGCAAGTATGCATGTATATGTATGTATGTAGGTGGCAGATAGCAATGAGAGAAGAAAATGCAGCCCAAAGTACAAAGAAAAATGTAGTTTCTTCATCAACAAATTGAAAAGGCCATAATATGAAGTAAGAGATTGTCCATAGCAGATCTAAGACCCAAAGATTCATCCATCCATTCCTCTCTACCATTCAACAGCTTAAATTTCAAAGACAGGCAAAAACCTTAATGCCACTTAGATTACCACCATAATTTCTTATATACACCTCATATTACTAACTTCCTGTTAACATATAGCTAATTGATAATTGATCTCTTGGCATTGAAAGATTATCCTGACTAGTCCATACCTGCATCTCAATTTACATATATGGCTGGGTTTTAATTCAAGATTGTATCTGTCAGAAAAGCCTGAATACCTGCTGCAATCCTGTCGAGAAAACACTAAAGAAGGGAGAAGTGAATAGTTCAATGTTCCTTGTAATCCCCATGTTTCAGTCTCTTAGTATATATGCTTCCAGCACATGGTAACCAAGCCCTCTTTGATCTGCAAAAATAACACTTCTCATATAATACCGTGATGAAGCAGTGAAGAGCTAGAATTATAAGTTGACAAAGGCGAGCTGTGTGATGTAGGAGCAATCGCAGTTAGGCCCTGAACATACTGCTGCATGATTGATATTGTATGCTATGATCAGTGGAATTGATATTCACCCTGGCATACAAGGCCTTTACTAAATTATAAAGGAGTTTCAACTCACAAACAAGAATGTATGTATCTGTGCTTCACTTAAAATTAAAATAAATGTCTGATAGTGTCTTTGAAGAAATATAGCACACCTTCACTTTGGCTTTCCATGCTAATATTTTTTTAATATTAATAAAAAAAATTTCCTTTGAAATATCTTGCTGCTTGCTGATGATACCTCCTTACTCTGCATCCATTGATTAACCCTTTCCTCAGGCTTGTGTGGGGTCCTATTGATGTCCTTCTGTTGCATGGTATTATGAGTAGAAGTGCTTTTACAACTGTGAAGTGCAGGGGCTGGCATCTGGCTGAATCCCAGGGCCACGTGTGATGTGTGAATTAAATCAGATAATTTCTCCTAAGAGTATAGTGAACCATGATTGACTTGAAAGGTTTCAAACTTAACTGAATGATGTTTCTAAAAGGCAACAAAAATGACAGATCTGAGGAATTAAACTAACAGCCACAGAGAGGTAACAATGGATTTCAATCACACAAAAACCCAAGCAAAGATAAGTCAATCTAAAACTTGATTGCAGCTTCCAGGCAGCGCCAAGAAATTTATTATTTAATGTTAAGGCTGAACTCAGTGCCAAACAATTTCTTGATCAAGGATTACAAATTCAGTAGCACATTTTTCTTTTGAAATGTGTTTTGATGATATTTTATCTCTTTAAACTCCAACCACCTCATACTCACCAATCAGGTTCTATTGGGCTTAAAACATCCATTACAAACACACACACACACACACACACGCACACACACACACACACACACACACACACACACACACACACACAGAGAGAGAGAGAGAGAGAGAGAGAGAGGAGAGAGAGAGAGATGAGTTAGTCAACCACTCGGTGTACATGTACATTAAATCATATCAGCCATAATAGGTAAAAGCACCAAAGTACAGACTTACAAAACTGAAAGGAAGCCTAGATTCATGTATAATTTCATTTCATGAACATAGAATCATGGGATGATTATTATTCCAAAGCATGTACTTTAGACTCCATGGAACTAAATGAAATTGTGAGATCTTAAGTATAATCATAACATCACTGCATTTAATTCACAAGTCTGCAGCATTTGTCTGCATGGGGCTGATCTTGGAGCACTTTAAAATGCGGGAATAATCAAGCTAAATTATTTCCACTTAGTAATGGGTCATTATCCTGCTTTACTACTTGCTACTGACTCATAATCAAGGTTTCAATCTAATCAATAATTGTGTTTTTTCTGACTGAGTTAATTTATATTTTTATGTTTCAGTTGAATCTTTTATTTATTTTCATATGAGGATTCATTCCTTGAGAATAACACATGTGTTTTGTGTGTGAGAGCAGCTTTTTGGAAACAAAGGAAAATAGAATTGTTTGAAATTTTTTTCCAATAAAACATTCAGAAGTAACTAAATTTGTTTGAACTTAGAATAAAGTAATTTATATTATAAATAGAACACTTTTCAAACATGTGTAAGCATGAATAGGTCATTTACTAAGTCATCCTAGGGATGAAAATCATTTTGTAATAATAATTAGAAGAAAAGATGCATATATCTTTCAACAAAAATTCTGATAAGATATTTTGGTGCAAACTTAATAGTGTTTCCCTGTAGTCTGTTTGCCCTATTCCAAAATTATTTCATTTGATAATTTTAAAATTCACATGCAAACTAATGATTTTTATTATGACATCTTGGCACATGCATGCCATCAGAATTTTTTCCTCATTTCTTCCCTTCCCTCATATCCTTCCTTCTCTAGATATTCTGTACTTCTGCAACCAAACATTGTATTTTCTCATTTAGTCACTTGATTGTTCATGACAGGAATATGAGTTGGGGGAGCAGTTGGAAGTGAGTTCATAAGTGTGCATATATCATAGAGTGTATTTATACAACCTGAAGTAGGTGATACAATTTTATAGAGTCACAGTTGCTATATAGTATATCCTTGCCTGACATGTCACTGTTAAATATGCAAATGTAGATTTTCTTATGGTGATGTGGATAATAAGATGGATGATGCCTATTCTTCTAGAACTCTGGTGATGTAAAGCTAAAGGTCTCAGCACCCAACTACCTCAGCTAATCAAGTGTGTACTACAGAGAACTCAGAAAGTCATGCCAATTGCTTTCTCAATTTAACTACTTGTGTAGTGTAAGTACATTAACGAGTTGATTCTACAAAGATGTTATCTCCTAGCCTTTGGACTGAGGGACTGGTGACTTGGAAGCAGACACTGTAATTAGAACATCTTATCCCTACACAGCAAAGCAAGAGAAATTGTTGTGAAGTTAATGGCGTGTACACAGATGGCCTGTTCCTAAAAGAAGCTTTGAATAGAAATAAGTTGTGCATCTGTTAACTGTAAAACAGGCAAGAGACAACAGACTTAATGATCCTTTACTACCTCAAAAGATACAAACTTAGGCTGTCTAAGGAAGAAGTATAGGTGGCAGCCTCAAAGATAGTGCACAATGAACCCAGACAATTGCCGTTTATGTTTGATCCTGTCTGAACAGGACCTACTGACCTTATTATAATATAAAGGATGCAGGAAAACCGGTGGCGCCAAGATGACTATTACGTCTTGAGTTGTTCTGCCTTACTATGAAGGAAGTTATCCACCATGTTACAAGATGTGCCAGGTAAGGTCTACTCAGTGAGAAAATGATGACTTGAGCCAAATGTCACGGTGCTTGGAGGCTGTTAACAATCAACTCTGAGCTGGGATGTGCACTGACTCTAGTGACACTTTCAGCTGCACCTGACGCGGACTCCAGGGGATGTCGTGATGACCACCTCATGAGAGGCCAAGCTGACAGCACCTAGATAAATCAGCCACGTCTCCAGACTCAAGAGACTGGAAAACATTATACATTTGTTACTTTAAACCACTGCTTTTTGAAATAGTTTTTAACATTATGATTGGAAGGAAAGGGTTGGGAAGCTCCTTGGAGTCGTTGGTACAGGACACATTACGAATTGCATGAGGTGCCAAAAACTAAAGAACTAATGGACACAGGAAGCATTGTAACAATGTTGTTTTCTTATGATGGAAATGAAATCCTGAAGATGTTTTCCTTAATTATTGGAAAATATGAATGATACTTCAACATGACATGATGAATAACGTGGGTACAGTTCACGTGTGCAGAGGCTGAGATCACAAAGCATTCTTTAAAAGTAGATAATGGATGTCTCTGGGCCGTATGATATTTGGAGCTAATTATATTCTTTGCATCATAAACTTATAAAGCAAAACTGTGTAAGAAGTAGGTATTGAAAAATCTGTCTTCTAAGTGTTTTAGGTTAAAGTCTATATATCCTTAAACCCCAGAGATCAGGTAGACAGGCATCTCTTTAAATAAGTCTCTAAAACAGCCATTTTAATTACAAGATCTGTCAAAATTCCAGAATTGAGGCCTTATAACTAGTCACGTGTAATTGTGGTTTAATTTGAAACAGTTCTCCCATTTTTTTTAAATTAACACAACCCCACTCTAGGTAAAAAAGACAAAGTATTACAAAAATTTTCAGATCGGTAGACGTTTCCCATACAATCTTTCATCTTTAAATCATCTCTCTACAACTGTTCAATAATCTAAAATGCTTGATTAAAAACATTCAAGAACAACAAAAAAAATAAGAAAAAAATCTTTCAAATGTAGTGAGAAAATTACTGACCCATGACATCTTCCTTAAGAAATAAAAGGTAAAGAGACATATAGTAAAATTAGCACCCATTTGGGGTTTTTTTTTGTTTTTGTTTTTGATGTTGTTGTTGTTGTTTAGTTCACCATGCTAAAATGAATGTCCTTTACAATTCAGAGGATTTCGGAAGGATTCAGCCCCTTCCCCTCATTATCCCATGTAAATAGCATAACTGATTTGTACTTATGGAAGAGAACTAGTTTTTTGAGGAAAATTGTAACATTGTTGTTGAATGTAGATTATAACCATGAAACATCTCAATTTTGAAAATTGAAGAATAATTTATATATGTGTGTTAGTAAGATGCAATAGAGGAAACTAAACTCATATATCTGTTAAAATAATAACTTATTACTTTGTAACATATATGTAAGGAAGTCCAGTTGTATTTTATTCATCTTACCAAAGATGCTAAAGCTAAGCATTAACCTATATGCCTATGCATAAAAACACACAACTATACACACACACATGAGAGAGAGATCAGAATAATAAGAAATCAGATATTTTTATGAACATTGAATGAGTAAAATTTGCCCTGAGATGCCATTTTATTTGTCCTCAATGGCTAGTATTCTTTTGTCTAATGTCACATGTGTCTAGTGTGAGCAACCAGCCCACTGCACTCTGTAAAGAGCAATTACCCTCTGTCCCAAGGGTGATATTTAGAACCTCCTCTCCCCTTGCTCCTCATTGCTCCTCATTCCAGACAGTCCCTACCCTCTGGCCAGACCAGCCCTCTGCCCTTCAGCCAACAGAGAGAGCATCTGTGTCCCTGCTCACATGGTCATCATTAACACTGAAAGAGGACAAGAGAGAAGCAAGGCTTCCTGAAATCAATGTGACAGCCCCAAGATTCGCTTATAAAAACACTGCCATTTTAAACTTAGGAGAGTTCAGCGGTCAGACAGAGATATGAATCTTGTCATTTGCTAAGGCTACAAAACGAAGAGAAGAGAGAATGGGAGAATGAGAATGGCAAGCCAAATGAGAAAATTGAAGGCTGCGAAATCCTGATTAGACACATTCTGGAGGACTTACTGAATACAGAATAAGACATTTAGGGTTTCATATTTTGCTGGTGAAAAGAAGAAAAAATATTTCTAACACTTTACCAAATGTACCTAAACAGTGATAATTCTTGATATTAAAATTTATTAATATTGAGAAGACACGTTTTTTTCTAATGCTTCCCAAATGTATTCGAGGTTAATTTAGACTTAGTACATTCATTACATGTTCTATTTACCTAAGTGTCTGTAAATAAGGCTTATTTTAATTTGAGATGCTGACACATTTACTGAGATGTTCCCAAGTACAGAAGGAAGTTCTCTCTGATAAGGAAAAAGCATCCCTAGGAAACAGAGCATCCTCTAACAACACTTAGTCCTAATCTTATTTTTCACTAAATTTACCTCAGAGACATTCTACAAAACAGATTTTTGCTACCGTGTTCAAGTGGAAATCAAATATTACAGGTACAATGGAAGAACTCAGCTATCTCCAAAGTAATAATTTTGCAATAAAGTGTACACTCTGGGAAGGCATTGAGTGTTTTTGAAGTGCTTATTTTTTATAACAGCAAAGTAATTATACCTGCAGTTACAAAAGAATCCATTTCTGCTATAACCAAAGTATACTAGATTTAAATAGTATTGAATATGATGCTGTGGAGGTGTGCTTCTTAGGAATGCATATCCACATGAGGCCCCAGTGTAGGCACTGTGCTTTCCTCATTAGCAACATTTAATTTATGCTTTGAAAAACAGGATGTCAAGAACCACAGTTCAGAATAATGTGATAAGTTTTATTTAAATGACAAAGATAGAGGAAACCAGCAGCTTTGTAGCCCAGTCTACAGCTCTTGTTTGAGGTAACTGCAGTTTGGAAAGTTAAGAAATACATCAGAGTCCAGGCACTTCCCAACATGGGCAGATTTTGGAATTTTTACCCTACTACTACTTGTTGGATCATGCAACTTTAGAATATTAAAAGGAAAATTAATACACAAGTGAATCAGGACAAAACCCAAAACTAGTTCCAGAGAAACATCTGAAAAGCCTGGCAACATCATGAGTTTTTGGTGAAATATAAAATAAAACCATAATGAGCTAGACTTTACTTTAGGGCTACCGAATGCACATATTTAAACACAGAGCATACTAACAAAGGTTGACAATAGTGAGGGAATTTTGGAACTCTTACCTACAGCTGGTAAGGATTAAAATGGTGAGGCCACTTTGGAGAAAAAAGGGATTGAACAGACTCATAATCTGACCTTGTATTGGTTAGGGATATGGGCTGCATGAAGCAGTAGGAAAAATACCCTAGGCAAAAAGGGACCCTAAACAAGGCTAAAGAAACAGAAGAGACATTATGACAATAAGTTGGGGATGTAAAGTACAAGTTAGTGCAGTGGGTTCATCTTGGGAAGCTGGTAGTAGAGCTAACACCATTAAAAAAAAAAATGACAAGGAGTTTTTGGAACAGTAGTACTGATATGCCTTAATGTATCTATTTGAAGAGATAGCAATTAAGCCCTACATACCCTTCAATAATCATGATAATGCATGGTTTAAGTGTCTGTTGCATATCTAGATAGGAATTTGTGTGTGTGTGTGTGTGTGTGTATGTGTGTGACAAGTTTATTCTGGAACTATTTAATACGTTAGTGCTGTTTTTATTTTCTGCCAACAATTGTAAGCCAATAAACCCTGTTAATAGTGAATATACTAAGATTCAGGAAAACTGAAGTGACCAGTTGGTAAGAAGTGTCAGCTGGGCTATGGTGTGACTCAGTAACTGAAGTGCTAGCTATGCAAACAAGAGGACCTTAGGTTTGATCTGAAGAAAACTGAGAGTCTAGAAAATGTTCTTGGAATCCTTCTAACACCTAGGAGGATGCCTGGGGCTTGATGTTCTGTCACTTTAGTAAAATCAGCAAGCTGCAGGTCAGTGAGAGACATGTAAAGTTTAAGATATTTTTCATCAACCTATGGCCTCAGCACTCAAGTGTACGCAAGTGTACTTGCACTTACATGTACATATGCATGTGTGTATGTGCATGCAAGTACACAGACACATACACACACAGAGAGAGACAGACAGGAAGGGAGGGAGGGAGGGAGAGAGAGAGAGAGAGAGAGAGAGAGAGAGAGAGAGAGAGAGAGAGAGATAAGAGGATAGTAAAGTATTTTTCAGATTCCCTACATAGCATCCTTTATAGCAGAAGACAAGCCTGTGCTGTCAAACATTACCTATCAGTATTTGATAATCATGAGTCAACAATACTGATATCTTGTATGGATATCCAATCCACAGAACATTTGTACCACTGAAGTTCATCTCAGTCATTATTTACAATATAGGGAATTTCACCTTTCCTCTGGAATTTCTCACAGGCAGTTACTCTTGTTAGTATCTTGAGTCAGAAATCTTAGCTCTAATGAGGCCAAGGACATAGGTTCTCATTAAAAAGCACATGAGAAGAAATACTCTGCTTTTCATAGACTGAATCCTGAAATTCATCCAGTCACTCATGACAGAAAGCATTCTTTATTTAGACTAACTCATGTCATAAATGGCAGAAATACATGACTGCTTGCACTGATCATTCTTGAGCACATATCAGGCAATATAGAAGGAAATAACACATACCCAAGGAGCACTTGCTTAGTGAGCACACAGGCAATCTTGAATAAAATTCATTAATAAGATTGTTTTCTCTTAATAAATATAACAGGAGAGCTCTCCAGGATATTCTTGGAAACTCACTGCCACTGTCTGAGGGTGTGAAATATGCTCCTCTTGGGTTATCTCACTTCATAATATACTGCTCTGCCAATATTTGGTTGTTTTAAGATTAGAATTGTATTAAGTGAGAAGTGAAGATATTCATGGAATAAATAAAGCCTCTTATACCCCCTTTGTAAATTCTGAGAGGTAGGTGGTCTTCTGACAGATCTCACAGGTTCAAAGCAGCTTTTGCAAATTCAAAAGAGACTAGAAGGTGCCATTGACTCCATCTAAGGGATAATCGCATATGAGAGCTAATCACGAATAAACTGCAAGCTGAGGGCCTATGGTGTACTTGAGACTGATGCATGCTCATTTTGAATATCATTTATAAAATGACTTCATTGATAAAAAAAAATCTTATGAGAGAACACCACAAAGCAATTCGATGGCCAGACAGAAATCTCCAGAAAGTTTCCTTTGCTGAAAGACTTTGTGATTCTTCAAAACAAGACACATGGTCAGGGAAGCAGATAGGTTAGTTGGAGCTCTCTCCCTACTCTCTTCCAAATCAGATTCCTCAGTCGCATCTCTAGCTTTGTAGTAGACCATCTTCTGAGTCCCACTATGTCTTTTCTGGCCCCATCTCCCTTAGATGATATAGCTTTTCTCCTGCAAGCATCCCCCAGTTCTCATTCTGCTATATCAGTTCTCCAACAGGCTCTCACTAGAAAGCCTCCATCCAAGCCAGCCAGAGAAGCAAGTAGGTCAGCAAAGCTGAGATTCATGCTTCTGATTCTCACTTCCCTTTTCTACTCCAAACTGAATTGCCCAGTTCTGTAGTAGACTATATTTTGTAGTATCTTCTCACTCTCTGATACCATTCTCAGTGGAATCAGCAGATCCTGATGAAATACCTTGATTTCCTTCCTCCCGTGGACCACCTCATCTACCAATCTACCAGTCCATCAGAATTTCTAAGTGTCAACTTCTAATACCTATTACATATTACCTTAATCAAGCAACATAGTTACTTTGGAAAAGGATCATATCCAAAGATCTAGCTGGAATGTAGACATGCCACACACCTTTTATCGAAAACAATTTAGGTGAATTTAGTTTTTAGAAGGCAGTAGCGATGTTTGAAATTGACATCTAAATAAGGGGCAGACAAAGTGACAAGTGAGAGAAAGATTTGACAGAATGAGCCAGAGATAGGATAATCCCGACTCTCACGAGAACAGACAGGAGGAAGGGCTATTCATTGAGTGTAGTTTAGGTCCTGGATATCAGTGCCAGTTTTTCCAAGCATAGCAATTCAGTGAGAAGTTGAGAGAAGCCAGTTTGAATGAGTCACCTTTCTGAGCCAGAAAAGCTTAGTTGAACCAGCCAGCTAGAGCTCAGTAAGTGAATTTACTCAGCAGTAAGTCTCAGAGACTGAACTTATTCTATGCCTAGGTTAGTAGGTACAGAGGCTAAAAGCGTTCATGCCTAGGCCTAGGGATAGTTACAGCAGAGACAGAAATGTTCTGGGCTCAACCCAAGTTGTGTATTATAGCTGTGTGTAATTACCCCAAACCCAGATGCCTACAAGCCAGAGTAAAAACACAAGCAGTGACAGCCAAGACAATTATTTCCTCATTTGAGCCCAGCAATCCTACCACAGCAGTCTCTGAGTATTGCAACACAGATGATACACACAGACACACACAGACACACACACACACACAACACACACAACACACACACACACAGGTTTTAAGACAGGCTTTATAAATATTATAGAGTTTCTTAAAGAAAAATAAATAAATCCCTTAAAGAAAGCTATAGAAACAAAAGCAATCACTGGAAGGAAATGAATAAAACAGCTAAAGATCTAAAATTGCAAATATAAGTAAATAAAATAAAACCCAAGTAGAAGAAAATCTGGAAAAAAAAATTGGAACTCAAACATGAACCTCAGAGACAAGTCTCATCATCAGAATATGAAAAATGGAAACAAGGTTCTCAGGCATTGAAGATACAATAGGATAAATGAATACTAAGTCAAAGAAAATGCTAAATCAATGCATGTCTGTATCTATCTATCTATCTATCTATCTATCTATCTATCTATCTATATTAGATTATTATTGTGGTAAGATTTGATACTTATATCTGTGGTCTTTTCAAATCTTTCATCATGAAGGAGTGTAAAACTTTGTCAAAGGCTTTTTTAGCAGTTAATTTGATATGATAATTTGTGTTTGTTTGTTTGTTTTTCTTTTGTTTTCAATATTTTATATGGTGGATTATTTTGACTGATGTTTGCATGTTGAACCATTCATATATATACATATATATAAATGTATATATGTATATATATGTATATACATTTATATAAATGTATATATGTATATATATATATGTATATACATACACACACACAATATATATATATATATATATATATATATATATATATATATATATATATATATATTGCGCAAAACATCTAGGGAATAGAAGACAGTATGAAAGACTAAATCTAAGGAAAGTAGAAATAGAGAAAGGAGAAGAAACCCAGGTCAAAGGCACAGAACATATTTTCAACAAAATCATAGAAAATTTTCTTACCTTAAAGGAGAAGAAGATGACTTTCAAAGTACAAGAAGCTTACAAAATATCAAACATACTGGATCAGAAAAAGGAATTCCCCTCTATACATAGTAATCAATGCACTAAATATACAGAATAAAGAATATTAGCAGCTAAAAGGAAAAGTGAGCAAGTTAACATATAACAGAAGACCTATTAGAATTACATCTGACTTTCATACAATTGCTTTAAGTTTCTCTCTATTTAATTTGATGTTGGATATTCACTTGCTGTAAATTGTGTTTATTGTTATGTGTGATCCTTATATCCCTGGTATCTTCAAAACTTTCATCATGAAGGGGTGCTGGAATTGGTCAAAGGCTTTTTCAGCATCTAATGAGAAGGTCATTTGTACTATTTTCTTTCAATTTGTTTACATGATAGATTACTTTGACTGATTTCTATATATTGATCATAGGGAATGATAATCTTGATGTGTTCTTGGATTTAGTTAGCAAGAATTTTATTGAGTATATTTGGATTTATGTTCATGAAGGAAATCGATATGCAATTTTCTTTATTGAATCTTTGTATAGTTTGGGTATCAGGGTGATTACAGCCCATCAAATGAGTTTGACAATGTTTTTGTTGTTGTTGTTGTTGTTATTTTTCTATTTTGTGAAATTATTTGAGGACCAATGGAGTTTTCTCTTCTTTTAAAGTCTGGTAGAACTCTGACTTAAAACCATCTGTCCCAGGGCTTTCTGTTGTTGTTGCTGTTTAGGAGACTTTTAATGACTACTTCTATTGTCTAGATGGCCAGGAACCACATACAAGACAGCATAGAGACCCAGGATGAAATCAAGCATGATTTGCAAATATAAATAAAAATAAGAAAGTCAATAAAATGATCCCTAATGATATTCTACAAGATACATGGTTTCTAACCTAGCTGTCTTCAGAGGCATCACAAAGCAACTGATGGGAGAAGATGCAGAGATCCAAAGCCAAACACGAGATGAGCCAAGGGAAACCCACAGAAGACAGGGATTGGAGGAGACAGAAGTAGGAGAAAACCATGAGAGCTGACCCACAGAATCAACTAAGCAGTACTCATAATAGTTCACAGCAATGACTGAAGTGCGTATATGTATATGTATATGTATATGTATATGTATATGTATATGTATATGTATATATGCATGCTATGTTGATTTTTATACCACAGCCATAGCTAGTGGTCCTAGTCTCTGCAATTGTCAGTGGAATTTTTCACTATTCAACGTTCAACAATAGGGAGCCAAGAAATCCATAGATACCCATATTTGTATTCAAAAAGACATGGCAAACTCAGCAACTAATATTTGTCATCTTTTGTTACAAATGAACAAGTCTACTCATTTTCTGGAAATCTCATGAAATTCATTCTAGGCAGAAATTGATTTCAATATTTTATCGGATGGCAGAATAATGAATTTATTGACCTCTTGAAAATACTTGTGACCGTTTGCCACTCTCAACTCTCTATTACAGAACCTTAACCTCCTTAGAATTCAGCACAACTAAGAGACCTCTGATCAAGGACTAACGGAGAAAAGCCCATGCAGCAAAGCATTTTTATTTATCTCTCAGAATTTATCAGTATATTCCACTAGATAAAGTAGAATACTTATTGAATTATGTATCCTCTTGAGTTGTGTCGTCTCTCTGGGGAGCCATGCCCAGTACAAGCTTAAATGTGTGAGTAAAAATTTCGCAAACATTATGTGTTATGAAAGTATAATAAGGTCTGTGGACTCAGATAAAATTTAAGGTTTTAATGTCTGGCCAGTAATTCAAGGAATAAATACAATATGAAAATAAATACAAATGTGATGAAAGATTATGCCCCTTCCACTTTTTAATAGGCAACTGAGTCTGAATGGTGTTGTCTACATGCACATCCCACTGGCAGCCATTCTCACTAAGTAAAAAATGATGTGGAAGTGGGAAGGAGACATGTTTGGGGGAAGAGGGAACCAGAGGAATTGTGGATGTTATGAACGAGATTCACGGTCTGCATTACATATATTGAAATGTCAACTTAAAACATTCTTAAAGAAAGAAAGAAAGAAAGAAAGAAGAAAGAAAGAAAGAAAGAAAGAAAGGAAGAAAGGAAGAAGGAAGAAAGGAAGAAAGAAAGAAAGAAAGAAAGAAAGAAGGAAGGAAGGAAGGAAGGAAGGAAGGAAGGAAGGAAGGAAAGAAAGAAAGAAAAGAAAAGAAAACCCCATAAAACTATTTCAGGATATAACTAGTCTAATCATTATGGACGGGACTCATACACCAGAATTTAACAAAAGAGAGTTTGGTTGTTTACCTGCACATACATTGTTTGATTTCACTTAAGGTTCTCAGGGGAGAAAAGAAGGAAGCCATGGGTACGGAGTTTGCTGTCAGATCCACAGTGAGTTGGTTCAATGACACTGGTTTAATCGGAACCCCAAATTTACTGACTCATTTGTATTCCATTTTTATGTAATCTATAGGCATCTGCCTATATTCTTTTGATCATTTCCTGAGTAAATTTAATAAATACTACAGTAGAAATGTTAGGTAATTACTTGCTATATTTTACTTTTTAGGAGTTTCTGACAAAAAGAAATGTCTGGATAAGTTCAGTAATGACTAATACTTCACATGCTTGGTTGAGTCTATAAATATGGAACCAATGGATAAACATGTTATTCACACTGAAGGTTGTCATCTTATAGATATGTAGTCTCAAAATAGTAGATGAGAGACAATAAGCTTGTAATATCAAGTTAGGATTATTCACATGACACAGAAAGTAGAAGGAGAGAAATACAATCTCCATGTCTTTGCAAAGCTACAAGCATGAAACTATTCTATTTTTTTTTCATTTCTTTTTGGGATTAAAATATAATTCCATAATTTCTCTCTTTCCTCCTTCCAAATCCTCCTATATATACCTCCTTATTCACTTTCAAAATCATAGCTTTAAAAAATTGTTGTTACATGCATATTTTATAGATCTCTGCATTTGTATAAAAATGGTGTGGTCCTACATAGATTTATAGAAGATTAAACACTATATCAAGAACCAAAGAAATGAGCACATGAATCACAAGGAATATAAACTCTCTGTCAAGTAGATTGGACTTAGACATACATTTTTTTCCCTTAATGATAAGTCATATGGTGGTGGTTATTGAATATGCATTGTGACAGAGACTAACTGAGGAAATTCATTACAAATTAAGTTCATTGACATTATGAAGCAACTTTTACCAAATATAGTGACAGGAAAATCTGAAAAAGTGTCACTTGATCAAAAAATTCTCCTACTATATATGTATACAAAAGAAATGAAGTTAATATACACAGCATACACCTCAATTCCCTTGTTTATTGAGGCATTGTTAATGTTGACAAGGAAGAGGAACAACCCAAGAAAAACAAACCAAGTACTGATTAATTGAATGGAAAGAAATACACACATATTCATATATTTATAAAACATTATTCAATTACAAGAATGAATTCTTTTCACTTGAAATAACACAGATGAGGGAAGGAAATTAAGAGACTATTCACCCAAACAAAAGATCACGTATCTTGATCTAAGGAATCTAAAAGTTAGCCTTATAGAAGCTGAGGGTAGAATTCTGGTTCCCTGGGCCTGGGTGCGGTAGGAGAGGAATAGAGGATAGGTCAATACACTGTAAGTTAACTAGAAACAGTAAAGTTGATGTTACTGTGCATTCAAATGACTATAGATTACAAAGGAAGCTACCTCAAAAAGTTACAACTATTTTCAAAGCATTTAATGATAAATGTCAGAAAACAATATGATTTATTGTGAATTTAGCAGTGTGCAAAATATACATGTCTATATACATTTTTATGTTTTAATGTTATCAGTTAAAATGTCTTAAATTGAAATGCATTATCACTGACTCCAACTTTGTCAAGAGTGTTCTATCTCTTGTGGATCATTTTATTATTCCAGAACAAAGAGTCAAGGAAGTACTACTTTGCTTAAGTGTTGTTTTTACAAGAAGGGGAAAGATGTTGCATGATGCCAGTGCCAACTACCAGGTAACTAATCACTCATTTCTTACAATGAGGAACCTTAGAAAAATACCTTCACTCATTAACTAATAACTTTTCAAATATGTTTTGCCTTCTGAACTTATGTGTTGGTTTTTGCTAAAATGTTTGAGGAGAAACATATTACATCTAATCAGGCTTTGTTTAAACATTGGCATCAAACACAAATTCATACATATCCTTTATCCCTTTTGCTACGAGAGCCATAGGTCCTCAAAGTAATTTCTCATTATATCGGAGAGCATGTAAGGATGAGGTTGGGAGATAGGATCATCCTTTAGACTGAGGTAAATAAAAAACAAATCATGGATTCACTATTAGCTTCAATCTAGCTGCTGAAGTTGGCCTAAGAAAATTCTTGGCCACATAAATGTGTTCTTATAAAAGCTCCTCTTAATTGACTTATAGAAACTTACCATCCCTTCCTAGTTAGAAAGACTAAGTCCAGAACATATGTACATGCAAACAACAGTTTCTGGACTCAGTAGGTTGTACACACACACACACACACACACACAAACACACAAACACACCACATTCCTATATGATATATACACATACACATATACTCATAGAAGAACAGGCCATATTGATAGAGAGTAGGATGACATGAATTGGAATAGAGGTTGGAGAGGGAGGGGTTTGAATGAGGTAAATACATACATCCTTTCATGTATCAAATTCTCAAAAAGTTAAAAAAAACAAAAGTTGGAGAGAGAGAGAGATATCATACAATTGACATGGCAGTAAATTATGAAGTTTCTTCAGAATGCTTTCAGCTCTTTGCAAAGAGTAATATTGAAACAATATTGCTATAATGAGAATAAAACTGGCCAGATTATTGAAGAAGCATGAATTGACTCTTGAGTTTACACATTCTCAGTTAGAGGTAACAAACTGAATGGTCACTTGTTTAAACCTTGACTCTCACATTTTATACTGGAGTGTCATCTCTCACCATATGTTTAAATTAAAAATAACAATTTTCTCATGTATTTTTAGACTATTAAAACAATATCTATAAACTACTTGTGTCATTCTTAGAGTAAACAAGATTTCAATATACATTAGTCATTATCTAGGAAGACAAGAACGATGGTGACCATATCATCTTTAGAAGATATAAGGAAGAAATTGTCCACTTTACAACACTGAGGTAAAGATATTTTGGTTATACTTGGCAGGGTTCTTATCTGTATTTTGCTTGAATTGTTTTTTTTTATACTCATCTTCCAGCCTCTATCATTTTATGATACAATAATAATTTCAATTGAGTAATAAATAACCAATTGAATAGAAATCAGAAAATATAATAAGTGCTAATACATTCCTGCTTCTCTATGGTTTGGGTACTATGCTTCTGTGCTATAGCTATTTCAAAGCACTTAGTCAAAACAAAATGCCACATTGGGAAATAGTAAAATATGAATACCAGTGATCACCATAAACTGACGCTTTGAAATAAAGTATTTCTTACCAAAATGCAAACTATTTAATTCAATGTAAGGCATGTGTCTGTTCTGTCATAATTCCTAGGTTTTCTACATACTTCTACTTCTATATGAAAAGCTAAGTCAAGTGTTCAACAGAGAGGCCATAGTTTCCTCTGGTTTTACAAAGACTTTGAAACCAGAAAGATAGTGATGCACCACATCTCTTTATTACCTCTATCATGAACTGTACAAAATTTCATTTATTTGCAAATAATTTTTAAACCTTTTAAGAGTATACAGGCTCAGTCTGGTTTATGCAATAAAAAGGGGGAGATGTGGAGAGCTTTTGGGGCTGCCTGGCAGGGATCCAACTTGGCCGAGGACAAGGAAATGGGCTGCTTGGAAGGAATCTGATGTAGGCCAAGAACACAGAAATGGACTGCAGGCAGGAATCTGACATTAGGCTGAAACAAAGAAGTAATTTCAGGCAGAAATCTAAATCCTAGGCTAGAACAAAGAGGAAATTGCAGGCAGGAGTATAAATCTTAGGCTAGAACAAAGAAGTAATTATAGGCAGAAATCTAAATCTTAAGCTAGAACAAAGAAGTAGGCTTCAGGCATGAAAATGACTTTGGGCTAGGACAGGGAAGTAGGCTCAGATATTTTGGTTATCCTGATAAGCCCTTAGAAAAAGTGATCACAGGAGTGATCATGGGTCTCTGTTTATTGTTGTGCGTGTTCTTTGACTATCTGGGTTTATTGTCTTGCTTGTTCCTTGACTATTTGCATCTATTGTATTGCTAGTTTCTCAACCTAGAACTGACCTTAGTACTTGCATGTAATTTAAACAGTATAAAGGCAAAAAAGGAGGAGGAGGAATGGGATAGGGGATTAGCGGGGAGGGGGGATGGGGAAGGAGGATGGCATCTGAAATGTAAATAAATAAAATATCGAATAAAAAAATGGAAAAATAAGAATATACTTATTTATTTTTTGCCCAGAGCTCATTAAATCACACAATTTTATGTCTGGAAATATACTGATTGATAATAAACTAATATATATTAATATACACTATATATAATTATGTATAAACTAATATATAATAATAAAATAATTTTAAAGTTGTGATTCATATATAAATATATATGGTACATATATATCAATCATATATATATATATATATATATATATATATATATATATATATGAGTCACAACTTTAAAATTATTTTTTGAACACACTATTACATACCACTATTAATTTTTCATTGATGTGACAAATTCCTTCCATAAATAAGTTGAGGGAAGACTGACTCTTTTAAGTTCAAAGCGTCAAGTGTACTCTAGCCCTCAGGTGGATGGCCTGTGGTAAAGCCGAAGCACTGTGGTGGGAATACTTAGTGGAAGAAAGCTGCTCATCTAAGGCTGGTCAAGAAACAGATAGAGGAAAGATCCACAGCAAGTCACGCCCTCGGTGACCTGCTTTCCACTTTTGCTCTATTCCCTAATAGTCTGCCCATTAAGAATACATCAGTGAATGATCCCATTGATGAGTTGGCACTTTTGTAACTGAATCAACTTTCAGTGAAAACACCAGTCGAACTCCTTCAACACAGGAACTTGTGACGAACAATTCATATACAAAAATATTGTTCATACCAACCCCTAAATCCTATACCAGAAGTCTCATTTTTCCTTGATGTCTTTGTTTTCTCTAAATATGTGTCATATTATGATACCTTAATTCCATTTTATATTTTGTATTCATTATATAATATCTAAAACCCTAAGATATCTATTAATGAGGCATGGAAATATATATAAGCACACAAACCACAAAACTACATAGTATTTGAAAGTTCTTCTTGGAAAAGCAAAAAATATGGTATTTATTTTTAAATCAAATACAATAATTCAGATTAAATCTGATAATGTTTTCTTTGATACTATTTTTAATATTTATATGTTTAAATTAATATGTACATATTATGAAGTAGGTAGACTATCCCTGAGATGTGAGCCTGTCTTTCTAGAACTGGCGTAGATGTTATACCAGAGCCTAAGGGGACAAATGCTTCTCATAGTGGGACATTCAAGACTATAGTATTTTGCATTATGCATGGGTGGAGAAAGGACTTTAAAGTAACAGTAGAAGAAAATTAAGTTATCCACTAACTTTTATAGAATATAGTCTTCACTTCTTGGAGGATCATAGGGTGTGGGGTTTCTTCAGTTAACCCATGACCCTAATGACAAGTCACTTGCTACAGTTTCTTTTGTTCCTTTTGTTGTCATGCACACATATTTGACAATGTGTCTGCTTACTTGTACATGTACAAAAGTTGGCAGCATTGTACATAATCTTTTCAAAAATCAAAAATAAAATGCTTTTATAGGTTTTGTAGATTTTTCTTTAGATGAATACATTAGAATTACATATAATGTAAGGAGATTTTACACAAACTCAGAATTGAGTTATAGGAATGATTAAAACAATATCCTGGTTCCTCAATATATGAACATAGGCATAAATAATTTCATTGGTGTTTGTAATTCTCATAGGGCTACCTCAATGCTGATTCTATTTGGATGAAATGATTCGTTTCAGGAAGAAAAACATCTAACTGAGAGAATAACAACAAAAAATTGAAAGAAAGCCTACGGAGTAAGGACAGATCTGTGCAGAAGGAGATAAAAGACAGTTATGACAAACCTTACTGAGCAAGGATGAGATCAGTCCATAGGCACCAGAGAACTCTAAGGAGAAAACTAGAATTATTATCGAAGTGCTTTTGCTACCTCAGGATGAAAGCAGAAGTATGTGTGTGTCAGGGGAGAGGGGTAGATTCTTAGGGACTTAGGAACTGAGACTTGAGATTATCCATAAAAGATCAAGAAACCTTAATTTAAAAAGAGATATACCGAAGGAAAACCTGTGAGAGACGCCAGAGGACTGACATAAGCCAGTTGAAGACTCATTGACACCCATCTCAAAAAATAAGTATTATCTGAAGTCATAAATGACCTTGAGTTAAACTTAGAAAACTGATACTAAAATGTCAGTTCATAAAGATTGAAGGGTCAGTGTAGCTGCTTGTATTACTAACACCAATTAAGTCCCGAAAAATTGTTTGAATGAGAATACCTGCTTGCTCATAGCTTCTGGTCCTCAGTTGGTTCTGGTTGGTAAATAAAGATGCCGACAGCTAATGACAAGGAGGACAGACAAAGGCAGGACTTTTAGGATTCAGGGGTGCTGGGGACAGAGAAAAAGGAGAAGGAGGAGGAGGATGGGGAGGAGGAGGACGAGGAGGAGGAAGCAGAGGAGGAGAAGGAAGAAGAGGAGGGGGAGGAGGGGGAAGAGGAGGAGGAGGGGGAAAAGGGGGAGGGGAGGAGAGGAAAAGAGAGGAGAGGAGAGAGGAGAGGGGAGGGGAAGGGAGGAGAAGAGAGGAAAAGAGAGGAGAGGAGAGGAGAGAGGAGACAGGAGGGGAGGGGAGGGGAGGGCACAGGAAGGGAGGGGGAGGGGAGGGGGAGGAGTAGACATTTGCTATGCCTGAGAAAAGGGCAGGCCAGAGATCCATGTGAAGGAGCCAGAGGGAGAGCAGCCCAAAAGACCTGCCCAAACAGGTCCAGGGCAGCCAAGATAGAATATAAAGTTAGTAAGCAATAATTTGAGGTTATTGACAGGAGGTAGATTAACCACATGGAGGTTAGGAAGTGGCCCAGCCATTGAGCAGATTAAGGCATATTAAAATATAGTCTTTATGGGTGTGTCTTTCATTTGGGAATCCAGAATATTCGGGCAGTAGCAGGAGTTCACCACCATGATTTATTTAATTATTACAATTCTACAGGTCAAAACAGGCCATAGAAGTCGGCCTGTGTGTGAGAAATTCAAAAGTACACTATTGCAAAGAAAAGATGGAGATCAAGGTCTACAGCAGATGTCTCCTAATTTGGCATATTTTAGTGCAGGTCCAGTAGTCATTGAGGAAAGACTAAAGCGTGAGAGGGAAAGGACAATTAGACCGAGGCCCTAAGAAATCAGGAAAGAGATGAGAGCAGAAAAATGTATCTTTTAGAGCCCGAGAAAGATAGGCTATTGCATATTGCTTCACATTTCGATCTGTGAACTAGGAGGGGTTCAGATCAGGAGAGTAATGCAGAGAGCTCTAACATCTTATTAAGCAGTAGAGTCAGTTGCACATCACTGACTGATAATTCCCTCTTCCCACGGTGTAACCACAGTGCCGATTATGGCCATTTATTTCCCATCTCTCTTTGCTTCTAGTTTCTCTATTTTAACTTGTTTTTTTAAACCAAATGCAATATTCATAAAACATTTTAATGTTTTTCCTTGTAAAATTAAATATTTAAATATTCTATCTGTTCTGTCTTTAAATATTAAATAATTACTATGTCTGTGTATTTAACATCTGTAGGTTCAACCAAATACAGATTAACATTATTCCAAAATAAGACTGTGTTAAACATGTAGACTTTCTCTTCAATTTGCATAAGACTTCAGGATTACAAGTAATCTAACTATGACTTAACATGTATTTTAAAATATTAACCCATTTATATAAAGTAATTAGGCATTAGAGGCGTATCCCAGATTCTTGAATATGTCCCAAAGATAATGATTGTCTTAATTACTATTTCTGTTGTTGTTATAAAATACTCTGACAGAGGTGAATAAAGGAGACAGATTTTATCTGGCCCTCATATAAGTATACAGATTGTCCTTGCTAGGGAGTCAAGGCAGCAGGAACTTGCAGCAGGTAGTCATATTGTGTACACAATCAAGAATGATGACAGCATGCTGCTCATTACCATATATACACTTTAGGGGATGGTGCTACCCTCAGTGGGCAGATATCCCCAACCTCTATCAATGATATAAAAATAATCCTGAATAGCATGCCAAAGTGAGTCTGGATTCTGCCTAGATGATAATTAACACTAATGGTCACACTGAAAGACACCCAAATAATAATAGAGGTCACTTAACATAATTACCAATGTAACAATTCTACTTCCTGAAATGGAAATTCAACTCTACTTAATTTTCATGAATGACCTAATTTACTTGTAAAGAGGGAACCATTAAATATGTAGTTTTAAGATATTCTAATTGCTTTTAACACCATAGAATGTCTGAACTTCAGCTCTCTGAGAAAGGTGCTTTTTCCAAATTCTGTCTACAGATTTTTTTCTGCCACTTCTATTAAAAATCTAATTAAAATTTTGGGAGAGAATCTATTTTAAAAATCTAATTTGACTTAGTCCTTATAAAAATATCTGATAAAAGAGCAACTCACCTGGGGAGCATTACTTTAGCATACTTTTCATGTCTTTAGAGATTCATTACTAATCACAATGCTTTTAACTTGTATTGAATTGTGATATAAATACTGACTATACAGATAACCTGGGTGTCAGTTAAAGTCTGTCCAGAAGGAATACATCCATGCAATAAGCTCATATTGAATAGGCTATTTAGGAGAACCAAATATGTCACACTTTCTATTATGAAATCATTAATGAAACTGGATAATTTACTATTTTAAAAATTTACTATTTTAAAATTATGTAAAATGTACAAAATAATTATTTATAGTTCATATTTCTAGGACGATGACTTTTTTTTGTACTCTCCCTCTATAATTCCCATCTAGGTCTTAATCCTTATTTCTTTCAGGAAACAGATCACAAATATCCCAAACAGATGTATGTTATAATAGGTCATAAAAAGCCAATAATAAGGACCAGTGAGTTGGCTGGTTATAAAAGCCTGATGACTCTGATAGGCCTCAGCACTGCTATGATAAGTTGGGTGAGAGAGACTTAATTGAAAAGAAGATTAAAGCAACAAGGCTGGACAAGGAAGACCTGTAGAACAACAGGAAGTATCCTGGCTCAGAATTGGAGACAGTGCCAGCTTCTAAAAGTTGTCCTTGACTTCTACATGTGCACCATATTACATTTGTGTGTGCATTGCGCATGCATCGAATATCCACAGTAGTAGTTAAGTTTTTACATAATGTTCAAAATGTTAATAAATAATAACTTGATGAACTGTCCATGTAAATGCTTTATGGGACATGTCAGATCAGTACCACATTTAGGGTTGCTTTGGGATACAACATACATTTTACAATTTCTCATTCTTTGTTTATGTCTAATTATTAGATACATTAGAATCATTCAAGTGAGATAAAATGCACGATCTCAGTAAACCATACAGTTGAATAGAAAATGAATAATTTGTCTTTGCAAACTGTGTACGTTCTTAAGTCACATGGAAAACTGCGGGAGTCCATAACTTGCCCTGACGTGTGGAGTGACCTAACTGTCCTAAAGCAAGCTAAGTCCAAGAAACCAGTGAGATTTCAATGTTAAAATCATCAAGTAAAACGAGTACAAATTCCTGAAAATGGCAAACTGAAGCAAGAATGGTCAATCTACTTTTGCATCCACATGAAAAACATGTTGGGAAAAATTCAGGGAAAAAATAAAAGGAAAAAAGAAAAGAAAAAGAGTTCATTTCCCCATGCCTTTCCCCTAAAATACATACTCGCCAATTTTATCCAATAATTTAAATGCATGCCTTTTGTGGTTATATATAGATAAATTAACAAACAGAAAATATAATATTATTTTTTTTACTTGTGGTAAAATGGGAACATAGGATGCTCTTTTATCTTTCACAGTCAGCATAGAACAGTTAGATGTGGAGAAATTCGAATGAGCAGTAGAGGCAGGAGGCCTGAGATGCTGAAATCAGCTAGAGCTACATGGTGGGGTTGAGTGCAGCCTGGAGCAAGGGAGAAAAAGACCAAATAGATGTCTACGTGCATACATGATGGAATAAGTATGTAAATATCAGATAAATTACACATATAGTTTTTCGAACTGAGCAGGTGCAGATTTATCAGAATGGTGATTTTGTATTAATTTTCAGCACAGCTAATCTGTAATACATAGTAAGGAGTTCAAGGGGCTTGGAGACCTGGAAGGCTTTGTATGTGGCAGGACTACCACTCTTACTTCTTTTCTTGCCTATTTCCAGACTTGGCTCTCCATCATGCAAAGACTTGATCCTTTCAGTGCCAATCAAAATCTCCAAAGATACAATGCCTGAGACCATAATTTCAGATTGAAATTCCTCCAAATCAAAATGCCTAAAAACTACAACCCTGAGTATCTCAATCCCCTAGAATTAAATTCCCAAATACAGAAATCATGAAATTTAAAACTCCATAAACCATAATTATCATGATTAAAGCAAAAGGAAAACTTTGTAAGAGGGGAAAGTTCTGGAGAAAGGAGGGATAGATAAGTTTTGGTGACTGCATGTTTATGGGACCAAAATCTGTTAGCCTGCAGAGCATTATTTTCCTTATTGCTCTGGGTTTGTGTCTAGAGAATAACATATCATATAAGTGAGTGAACTGTAGAAGATGCGCCCTAGGTGTCAGTGGGTACCTTAAAACCAACCAGGATCTTGGAGGTAATGCTTAAGATGAACTGTTCTCTCTCAGAAGCTGAGCTCCATTATGTCTGGTTCCTTCAATGTCAGGTTCAGTAGCATCGGACTCTAGGACTTAGACCAGTGGACACCAGATCCTAATTTGGGTTTATTTTGTCAAAAGAATAAGGTGGTCTCTGTATTAATTATTTTCTAATGTTTTATTAAATACCTTACACAAACATTTTTAATAGGGTTAACGTTTGTTACAGTTTGGTGAGTGGGGAGGCAAGGATCACAAGGCAGCTGGTCACAATGCATCTGTAGTTAGTGGGCATAATTAAACAAACAGTGGGACTCAGTTTGTTTTGTTCTTTATGTTCCGTCCAGGACCCCAGGACACAGTAGTGTGTTTCTCACAGTTATGGTGGATTTTACCATCTTGATTTGGCCTAACATCGAAACTCCCTCACGGATAGGCCAAGACAGTTGTCATAACAATGATTTTAATTCCTGATAAGCTGACAATCAACCATCTTGAATGACTATAGATCTACAGATATAAATATGAACACACACAATTACCAACTACAGTGCTATGAATTCTTACATTGTTTCACAACCTCCTTCTTATACATACATTGTTTCTGTTCATAGCTTTTATAGTTGTGTCATTATACCTGACAGTTTAAGTTTGAGAAATCAAGATTCTTATTTATAATTACTTGTTTTAAATGGCAATTGTGTTATTTTGCTTTTAAAATTTTGTGGAATAAATTCCCCTTGGTATGTAAATGATTTTTTCAGTGATTTAAATTTCTTTTCCAGAATTAGATTTTGGGAATTTTAGTCTTTGAGTATATGCATGTTTGAGTATTTCAGCACTTGAAATATAGAATTTCAGGATTATGTCATTCAAAGTAATATCCCAAAACAATTCTAAATCTGACTTTCTTTATGGTCACAAGTTATGGACCACTGTCATGTAACTAGGACACACACCCATTGAGAAAGGGGGCAAACTGAAGTGGATTTCTATTCCATCCCAAGATCAGAGGAGTACTTTCTTAAGGGATGCTTCAAATTCTTTCTTTAAATCTTATTGGCCAGAATTTATTTACAGGATCTCTGTGAAAGTATCTACTGACAAGATTATAGGATTTCTAAAACTGTCAGATTAATCTTGACCCACTTCTGAAATTTCTTAAGGCTCAGCATCTCCCAAGATACCTGGGAAGTGTTAAGAAAAAATAGACATATGACATCAAAGATCTCTTAGGAAAGACAAGAGCAAGGTGGACAGTGGTCAGCTGGTCAGCAAACACAACTCATGTGTATGTAGAGTGTCTTACTTTGATATGTTTATTCATCCACTAAATATTATAGAGCATTTGCTGTATTTCTAGTACTTTAAGAAACCAGGAAAAACAAATGTGTCAGCAGCAAACTAAAAAATGTGATTAAGTGTGTGTCTGGGAGTACATGATATTTGAGAATGTCAGGGAATTATCAAATTAGAGTATGGAGCAGGATATTCTCTGAAAACTGAAATACTCAGGCTTAGATATAAATGGTTAGGGAACAAATTCTCTGAATATGATTTTAACCAAGTCATTTTTCAAATTCAATAGACTTTAACAGGATCTTAGTGGTTAAGTAAGTAAATAAATAAATAAATAAACATATAAATAAATAAATAGAAAAATATGACTAATTCCAAAGCAAGCAGTCTCGAGGGAAATACCTATGAAATAACTGAGCAATCAGTATCAGACATCATGTTTATAAATTAACAGCATATGAAATAATTTAATGTTCTTTATAGTTACAACAAATCAACATTGGCCATCATGCCTTTAATATAATACCTTGCCACACATGCACATAAAACAAAACAGAATGTAACAAAAACACTAGCTTATCCAACTAGGCATGTGGCCATTTCATTTGCCCATTTCATATCCTAGTTCATATCCTGCTGGGTCAGAGGTTCCCAACTGTGGATTGTAAATCCTCGGGTGCTGAAAGAACCTTTCACATGGGTCACCAACAACCATCTGCAAGGGCAGATATTTACATTATAATTCATAATAGTAGCAAAATATAAGTTATGATATAGCAATATAAATAGTAAGAAAAATAAATTTTATGATTGGGCATTGCCACAGCATGAGGAACTGTATGAAAGAGCCGCAGCATTAGGAAGGTTGAGAACTACCAATGGCCATTGAGTCTTGTTTTGGCTTTCCTTTATAAATTTTCAACTTTAGGCAAATTTTTGTTGTTTTGTTTAAATGAATTTGAAAGAGTTTATATTTCAGCTACTGTAACATAGAAAATATACTACACAATATCTTTTATTCACAGTGGTCCTCCATTCACATGTGTCTCTTATTCATCATTCATAACATAGATAAAATTAGCAATTTCTTCATAACCTTCCTCAATCCTGAAGCAGATTCTGAATTCTTACAGCTGTTATGCACAGTTGATATATAAGGCTTTGATGAATAATATATTTGTTCTGATACCTTTATGACTTTTCTTACTTTAGATTGTTTGTTTTTTTCTGTCACATAGTTCCACATAAAATTAGGTAACATTAGCTGAGGTATTTATCTCTTCATTCTCTTATTTCCTAACCTTGGTTTATGCCCAAATATCCCATTCTTTGTTCAGGCTGTAAACACTAGAGGAAAAGAAAGAGTAGCTGAAAGTTTTTGCTTACTACTAAACTTTCCTTTGATGTAACAGAGATAGGACAGATTTTAATAATTTTCTGAGAAGCATCCCAGAGCATGGCCTCTGGTTTATTGTGGGGACAGATAGCAAGTGACCTAAAACCTCAAGGATCAAGTTTATCTGATAAACAACTTCATTTCTGGGGCAAGATCATAAAAATAACAAGCCCATGTTGGTGTTGTAGAAATAGAGTGAGTTCAGGACCTGTGAAAGCAAGATCCATTATAGAAAAATGATCTGAGCCTCCACCCCCTAACCCCCCCAGTAATCTGCTGTTGAGAAACTTACAGACTTGACACACATAGGAGCTTGGGACGAAGAAGATGATGAAGTAGAGATGACTTATGGAAGTTTGATACTTGGAAGTAATGTGTGACTGACATTGACAGAAACATAAGCCACAGCATCACATTTTGTGGGTAACCATTGAGTAGAGCTTTCTACTCTAAAGTATCTAAAAGTCAATGGATGAATCAATGCTTTTGATGAACACAGTTTGTTGTTTACCATCATGCAAACTGTCAAACATGAAAACATATGTATAAATGACATTATAAAGCCTCAACAGATTCTGTTTGGGGATATATATATATATATATATATATATATATATATATATATATATGTATGCAATCTCTGTAAAAGACTTGAAGGAGAGTGGGAACAGGTATATAGAAAGATTTAAATAGGAGTAGTGGAAGAAAAAAACATTGATATTAAATTATAATTTTAAAAATAAAAAGTGTTTTCTCATCATGGGAAATGGTCAACTTGTCGGGTAGGGTATGAATTTGAACACAAATGATTTGGTCTGACATTTCTTGACATTTCTCTGTCTTTACCTTTATTTCTATAGCAATGTATTTATTTTACCAGCATTTATATAATGCTTTTTTGCACTAGAAATAGGCTATGTATATTACCTGAATAAACTCATTAAGTATGTATAAAAATTTATGAACCCTCTTTTGAATTGTTGGTTAGTGCTATCCAAGAGACTCATAAAACATAAATCCTTATGCTGTTACACTGGTTACCACCCCAGGTGTGAAAAGGGAGTCCTTAATGCAGAAGACACTATACATCTCAGAAGTTGGGCAAAGGACCCCAGAACCAAGCTAAATGACCCTCATTGATAACTAGCTTTCATCATATCAAAAGGTACCATGTAAGATGAGGAATGCAATCAATTACCCTACCCTCCTATGACATGTATAAACTACATTAACAATCAACATTACAATTCTAAGTGTGCAGTAGTGACACAAACATCTTAGCAGTAAACAATACCTTTCTAATTGGCTTTAGACTTTCTCATCAAGAGAAATAATGTGTCTGGTATTTGAAACAGATAGCTACTTATTGCTAGTGAAGTCATATTTATTGGATACAAATATATACCCAATAATATACTAAACCAGCATAATCCCTAACGATCATCTACAAACATTTGCCCTTCTAACCACAGATAACTGGAGTCTTCACTCTTCTCGTGGGAACATATCTTTACAACAGGCAGAAACTATCACAGAGAAACTACAAGTCAAAACTGAAGTTTTGTAGAATCTAGTTCCAGTGTATATATCTATAAAACACTCCTGCACTTAAGGCTCAGAGAATATCAGAGAAGAGAGGGTCAAAACGATGTGAAAGACATAGGATCAGGGAATTTGATGTGAAATTCCATTTCCTGATAATATCAGAAGTCACATCCATAGTCTCACCAACATGACTGCCTAATGTGAGCTGAACAAGGATAACACCAACAACCAGGACAAACTGGATGGAGAAAAGTCCACAAGACTTCAACCTTACACAAAGAACTATAAGTAATTCAGGAAATCTGGAAATGAGACAGACTATCTACAGAAGAGTGATTGTCTAGTGTCCAATGGTTAGCTCTAAAAACATAACTGTAGACTAGAATTAGTGATGCGTTACATAATTGTGTAGGAGTATATCCCCTTCTGCCCATACTTTAGCACCATGATAAAAGGTCAAACTGAATTATATATTAGTATGTATCCTGAAGATGGAAGTAGAATTGTCCAGTTTCTCTAACAGTAGCAGAGAAAAGAGACTATGACTTAATATGTATATAACAAGCTTAAATCATCCCTTCTCAGTTCAGTCACTGCAAATTATGAGTTGTGCAGTGTGAGTTTCTCCGACTTGCCATCTGCTCCCTGGACTTGCCGATTAAAGCCTTTATTCAGTATGGCTTCCTTGAGGTTTGACAGTCCTGTAAGTCATAAGGAAGAAGGTGCATAACTATAAAAGCTTTCTGGCAGCTATGCAAGAAGGAACATTTTTAACATGGGGAAGCGATGTGACTCAGACCTATAGATATTTTTGGATTCAAAGGAGAAGCAGGATGAGGAGGAAGTCAGTCCTGCTTCAGTAACTGTGCCGGAGAAACTGCATTGGCAGAAATGTCACTTGAGCTGTCAAGGAGTTGGGTCCTCATTAGGAGTGTGTGGACAATTTCTATGTATAATACAGATATACTGAGGGGCACCACTCTCTTAGCACAGAATGATGATAGCACAGCTTGGGGAAGATATTTCAACAGTGACCACAGAGTAGCAGAGCCATTCAAAGCTTGAGAGTTCACGAAGGCTTTGGTACTCACCTGCTATCCTTAATAACTACATTTTAAGGATCTCTTTCAGTATCAGACACTGAAAAACACTTCAAGTGCTTTCAAGGAGACTTGCGTTAGCCTTGCTGCAACCAGAGAATAATAAACGGTATGAGACAGGGACCAGGTGGCACTTTGCTTCTGAAGCATTCACAGTTGCTTCCGGATTAACTGAATCAGATGTGGAAAACCTTGCAAACTCATGGTGCTCCTCGGAAAGAGAATGATTTGCTAGAAGATCATGCGAGACAAGAAGTTACAAGAAAACTTGAGGCTCCACTAAAACCTGAAAACTACTAGAAAGTAGAATGCAGGCTGTACTTTTTAGTGAGATTTTCATGGAGTGTCATTAAGATACATGTAATGGGTCTAAGCAGAGATAAGAGGTGAATCTGACCACAGATTTAGCTTGTTTCGGAGAGGAAATTGAGTCCTAGAAATCATCTTTTGAAAAACAAGCTAAATCTTCAATTATCTTGCAGGCAAGCTTGTTATGCAGGGAGTAATTTGGGTTTTAGGAGACAAAAGAATAATCTGTTTAACATAATGACTTAAGATACATAGTAGCTAATACAGAGCCCCACTAGCTATCCTATGATAATGAGGACACAAGGAGCAGTGTTCCTGTGTTATGGTAGACATGAGAACTGAATGCTCTCATACAGCTGTGTGTTAGTAATCAATTCATGTAACAAGTCACCCAAAACAGTTATTTAAAAGAACAACTGACTTGTTCCTTGTGATTCTACTGTTGGACCAACATCAGCTCTAAGGTTCATTTGATCCACATGGTAGACTATATAAACTTGACAGGATAGAAGTGTTCAAAGTAGCTTCATCACATTGTTGACAGTGGGATAAATCCCAACTAGAGTTCAACATGCTTTGCATGAGTGTGCCTTCTTAGTGCTCCGTCTGAATATTCTACAGTTTGGACATCTCACAGATTGCCAGCTGGGTTTCAAATGAAATGTACCAAAATGGGACAGAACTACCATAAAAGAATTATTCTCCATGGTCTATAAATACAGAAATTACAAATAACAGTCATGTTCATATGTGTCAACTCACATATACCACAGAATCACTGTTTATTAATTTAATTCAAAAATTGAGACCATCTCAGTCATTATTAAGTTATTTACTTGGCCTTTGGTTTCTAAAAGAAAGCATTCTCATTCGTTCAATAATTAATTGAGAATGTTAATGTTCTACTCTAAAGAAACACTGGTTTGGGCATCTCTAAGGTATAAAGAACATTTTTCCTATCACAACAATAACAAAAATAAATGTATCTTTTATTTTCCTGATTTAATTGTTGTCTTTAGGCTTATGCTTCAGTCTGCTAACCTAGGCCTAGTTTTGCCAACTTCTAGTCTCAGTACAATCTTATCTAGGCCTAGAATGTTTTGAGCCCCTGAGACTTGCTGTTGAATAAGCTCACCCTTTTATTCTTCTGATCTCTGGCTGGCTGAGTCAACTCAGCTGTTCTGGCTCACACTCTTGTCTAAGCTGACTGATGCAATTTGGCCTGTCTCTCTGTCTCTGCCTCTCTCTTTCTCTTTCTGTCTCTCTCTCTGTCTCTGTCTCTCTGTTGTCTCTCTCTCTATCCACCCCTCCATCCCTCCATCCCTCCATCCCTCTGTCCCTCTCTCCGTCCCTCCCTCTGTCCCTCCCTCTCCTCTCTCTCTCTCTCTCTCTCTCTCTCTCTCTCTCCCTCTCTCTCCCTCTCTCTCCAGACATAACACAAAGCCAGTTCATCTTGAAGATCTAAAAGATGGGGCAGACAAATTTTAGGTCTCTCTGGCTACACATAATCTTATGAGTATCTGTACAGTATTCCTAATCCAGACTCTTGTAGATTGCTTCAGTGGTCTACGAACTGATCACCAGGATCCAGATCTCCTTGTGAGGGAAGGAGAAGCACTCCAAAAAGATGGTTTTTTTTTTCTCTGAACATGCACTAGGGACTTTTTCCATTCCTAGAACTTCCTTTCTCACCGCCGAGTCCCTGTGTCATCAGACAACAAAGGCTTGTGGTTCATCCTCCCTTGGCAAGAAGATAAGCTCCTTGTCTCTGAATATCCCCGTCTTCTCTAGTGCTATTTTTATGAGAGAGAGAGAGAGAGGAGAGAGAGAGAGAGAGAGAGAGAGAGAGAGAGACTTGAGGAGAGCATATGGTTTCTCTGGTTAAGTTCATGACTACTAGTTTTGTTTAACTTATTTCATGGGGCACTTTGAATTCTGCAGATCAGCTCTTTCCAGGTCAGCCTTGAACATTTACTCATGCAAGGACAAACAAAACAAAGTTTTTATGAGCCACCTTTATAATTCATTATACCTCTCCACTTTTCTGCTCTTCACAGCCCTAACTTCCAGGAGTACCCCCACTGAGTAGAGCTGGAGCTAGAAAATATGTGAAAATATTTTCTTTCTTTCTTTCTTCTTTCTTTTCTTTCTTTCTTTCTTTCTTTCTTTCTTTCTTCTCTCTCTCTCTCTCTCTCTCTCTCTCTCTCTCTCTCTCTCTCTCTCTTTCTTTTCCTTCCTTCCTTCCTTCCTTCCTTCCTTCCTTCCTTCCTTCCTTCCTTTCCTTCCTTCCTTCCTTCCGTCTTGTCATCTTGTCTTGTCTCATCTTGTCTCGTCTTTTCTGGAAAGGACAGGGTCTGATTATGTAGTCTTCACTAGCCTGAAACTGCTTGTTATTAGACTAGGTTGACCTTGATCTCACAGAAATCCACTTCCCAAGTGCTGAAAATAAAGGCATAAAAAACTTTTTACAAGATCAGAGACTCACATTCCCAAAGCAATGACATTTCCAATGACTCCCTGTTTTTCTGATGCTTTTGAATGCGTCAAATCAAGGTTACAGAATAATGAAATTAAACAAGAGAAGAGTGGTGTGCAAAACTAAAATAAATGCCATTATAGTGACTGCTTTATTTAAAATGAATAAACTAAAAGCACTTTTTGAAAAACAAACAAAAAACTAAAAAACACTACTCAAAAACGAGTTTTTGAAAGCAGACATAGCGTAAGAGAAAATGAAAACTCCAATAATAAAAATTAGCAGATCGGTTTCTATCACATACATACTATATAGGTAAATGTATCACATTATGAAGCCCTACATAACAGTGTTTAATGGGGCTCTGGTCTGAGTCTCATTTTACAGGTTAACAAAGCCACTGTTACATGGTAAGTTAACACCAGGAAGGAAAACTACAGAAAAACAGGGGGTTAACATTGAATTTTCTGGAAACAAAGTAATACGAGCCTTAGAGAATAGAGCTTTCACAAATATTAACAAATAAATATCAGTATACATAAGACAGTGGTTCTTCTATGCTGACTGTTTTAGAGACTTCAGATTTCTAGTTTTTATTCCTGGAATTTTAATGCATATAATTGGTTCTAGTTATGGAATCCACCAAAGTGATTCCTGATGACCCTTTTGATACAACTCAAAACATGTTGGAGTGGTCTCCACAGTGGCCCTATGGTAACTTAAGGAGCAATTAAATGACAATGATGTGTATTTGTTCTTTCTGAAAACTCTAATTTAAAAATTATTATAGTTGTTATATTTTAGTCTTAGAAAACTTTAGAAGCTCTAGAAAACTGTTTTTTTAAGAACTTAGAATTAAAATTCCAATAATGTAATTATTTTGTTTTCTTACTATACTTTTTGAACAAAAATTATGACCACTGTCTCATTGCTTCATCTTTTTCTGATTAAATGTATATTATATTATCACTCTGCTTAGGCATTGTTTTTTGTTACAAAGAGATGCAGATTACATAATATTATCAGAATATAAGTATTTAAAATATATATTTGTTTGGCTATTTGAAATTTGATAAACCATATCAATCTCACTACACTCTTTAAGTGAAATGAAGACAAACCAACACATGTCTTTTGTCCCTGGAAATGGATTTTATTATATGCTCTCAAGTGTCCTTGATAACAATATAAAAATGTCAATTAAAAGGCCCAGTGATACAATCCACCGTGGCCCTCATTTTAGGCACATCTTTATTGTTAACTCTGTTATGTGAACTCACTCACTATTTATTAGACCAATTCACTATGTTCTTTGGCCTCCTTAACATAAGCTTAAAAGGCCTTAGTACAGAGAATGTTAATAATTGACAAGGACGAAAGGTGCACTGTGCTCCTCCTTGTTTGATTTTGAAGATGGGCAAAAAAGATACAACGGAACGAAATTTTGAAAAGTCAGTTCCTATTTTCTCAGGTCTCTACTTTCCTAGAATTGGTTTATGCAACTCCCAGTGGAAAATACATAACAATAGTTTGGTTTGTGTGTTTTGCTCCTGTTTATTTGTTTTTTGTTGTTTATTTTTCTGGTCATTTTACTCAAGGCTAAATAAGATTGGGTATAGCATAGGACATAGAGTAAGTTTCTTTTGATGAACGTCAGCTTTGAGAGTGGTGAGCACTGACCTTTTCAATGGCAGACTTCACCATAGTTTTGTCTGTGTTCTCTGTACACAAGAGAGTGAGCACTTTTCAAATTCAAGGTTTCTCTACATTGATTCCCAGCATTTGAGACTCGATGGAATACAGCCAAGAAATATATGTGAGCTAAGACCACTAGTATCTCTCTGATTGTTATATTTCACTTCTGACTGGCTCTGGTGCCACATGCCTTAATCCCATCACTCAGGACAAAGAGGCAGGCAGATCTCTGTGCTTTCTTGCCCTGCCATGTCTACATAGCGAAAACCAGCACAGCCAGGATAGCATAGCAGAAATAGCCTGTCTTCAAAAAAATTAAGAAAGAAAAGTAAAGTTTCACTTCCGTCCATGCCATACTTTTGGAAGATTAATATACAGGGTTGCAAGAATGCTTCCATTGTTTGTTTATTACAGTGTTTTATGTTTTAGTGATAATTTTATCTAAGAGAAACATGATATATAATTAACTAATTTATCCTTAATGAGTGATTCATATTACACCATTCTATGAGCATGATTCGTACAGCCTTACCTAGACTCAAATTTTGTATATCATCTACTTAAAATATTAGATCATTAACTTAAAAAGAAGACATAAAAAAATTCCACAATTATGTTGTATTTATGCATGTAGTAAATGTAACTATATGCTTGATTAGTTGCCCAGAAAAAAACATCAAGTATATTCATTACATAAGTATAATATATATAAGAAACCTAAATTATTGTAACTACAGAAAACTCTTCTCTCAAAGGCCAAAAACAGTGCTTTGTGAACTAAAAAATAATTAACATAAAGAGTTTAAGCAACTAGTTTTCTTACCTCTTTTCAGAAATAACATTTTAATATCAATAAAATTATTTATACAATGTCCAGTAGTAGGCTAAAGAGAGCTCAATATGCAAGAGTGATTTTCGTGTAAATGACAGACTAAGAGCCCTCTTTCAAAAGTCTGTTTGGCCTGACACATCTATAACCCCAGGTCCTGGGAGGCAATACAAGGGCCGATGGATAACTGAGGCTTCCTGATAAACCTAGTTCAAGAGTCAATGGTATCTACTGTCTCAAGGAAATAAGGCAGGGGGTGATGTAAAAGTTGGAGATTTTTTTGTGGTTTAGGTATGAGCGTAATTGTGGCTTCATAGAATGAACTGGGTAGCGTTCCTTCTGTTTCCATTTTGTGGAATAGTTTGAAGAGAATGGGTATTAGGTCTTCCTTGAAGGTCTGATAGAATTCTGCACTAAAACCATCTGGTCCTAGGCTTTAATTGGTGCTATTTCTTGAGGGGTTATGGGACTGTTTAGATCGTTTATCTGCTCCTGATTTAACTTTGGTTCCTGTTATCTGTCTAGAAAATTGTCCTTGGTCCCGTGAAGTCTGGATGCCACAGTGTGTGGGAATTTGAGAGCAGAGAGCTGGGAGTGGGTGGGTGGGTGGGGGCACACCCTCATAGAAGCAGGAGGTGGGAAGATGAGATAGGATTTCCTGGATGGGAGGGAAATGGGGAAAGGAGATAACATCTGAAATGTAAATAAAATATCCAAGAAAAAAAAAAAAGAGTTGGATACCAAGTGTCCTTGCCTGCCCTTGTATGCATATGCAAGTACAAAATAAAACAAACAAACAAACAGACAGACAAACGCAAAAGTATATCAAGCATAACTACACTGAATATTCTTGCTGCTTTTCTACTCTCTGTCAATCATTCACATATGTTGATTTTATTGTCACAGAGAATAATGGATCATAATGCATTATCAGTACCAATGTTCATGCTTGAAGCTAAATAAAAATAAAGCTAGATTTATACAGGTTGAGAACTCTTAATTGAGGTGGAATTGTTTTAGATGAAGGATTTTGTTGTTGTGGTTTGATTTTTTTTTCTTTGTGGAGTTTGAAATCTTTTGTTATACATAATGTGATGCCATCAGATTGGGTTCCAAACCTAAGTAGAAATTTCACTTACAATTCATCTTGTGTGTCATACACATTTCTTGAAGGCAAATTTCTGTAATAGGTCAATGCTCCCGAATGTTGACCAAGTACTTAAGACCACAGGCAATATTTTGTTGGTGAGGCATAATAGTACCAGTGTTTAAACAGTTTCACATTTTTCAGGATTTTACATTTTCATATTCAGGATGTTTATTCTGAATCACCTAGTTATGTGGTGATAGGACACATTGATATTAGCATAAGATTAAATAGGTAGACCAGAGGAAAGGCATAAAGCACAGAAATAACACAAGCCTTTAGACGGTCTATTGATTTTATGTGAGTTATTAAATCATTCAGTAAAGAAGAGGAAGAGTTTTAATACATCCTTTAATAAATCCTCTAATAAATATTGGTAAAACTATTTGTAAATATTTTTGTCCTTTATTTAAGCCATGTACAAAAATTAATTAGGTTAGATCACAGAACTAAATGTAAAGACTGATACACCTGCTAGAATTGTATTATACTTTACAATAAGATAAGCTTTTGTAAATAAGTGGGAAGAGATAGTAAATATAATAAAAATTGGCAACTCTGACTTCATAATATTTAGGAGCTTTCAATTATATCAAAAGATAAACTTGTCTTGGTTGAAAGCAAAGAAAAATAGAGTATAGAAATTTCATTTCTTCTCTGCTGCGTTAAGACTCTCATCATTTTCTATGCTTTCATACTTTCTCAATCCTTCCAACAAGAAAATGAAGGGTTGAAAGATAAGAATCTGTAGGAAGGAGCAGTGACTCATTTTTTTTTTTTTTAGAAGTTCTTTCCTCTTGTAACTCTGCTCAGACAAAGGAAAAATAATCCCAGGTACCACATGTCATTCTAAGAGGTTTAAATTTTCATTAAAGCCAGACAGCAGACAGGATTCCAAGGAAATAATGTGAATCTGTGCCCATATCCAGCAGGGATAATCATTCTTTTAATTATAAGTTACTGGGCCAAATTCAAAAAGACATGATGGGCAGGCATTAGGTAACTAAATAATAAATAGTAATTGCATTTCTTCCTTTGCATTTTAAAGGTTGAAACACTTGAGAACCTCTCTTTGATATTCCTTCTACAGCGTTCTCTCTGTGTCATGAAGTCATTTGAAGTAATGTCATTTGATGCTGTGCATCCAATAACTTTAAATAACATCATTAGCATTAGAATAAAAAGAATGGAAATTGGCTATCTAGAGGGCATCCTTCCTCATTTGAAAAAGGTTTGTCAAACAAAAATTATGTGACTCTCCCTTTGTTACACATATTTGCCTTGTATAAATAAAAATGAATATATTTATAAGGAAGAAAAAAAGGAAAGGAAGAACATACCATCTGACTATCAAGAGCTTCAGCTTTGAAGCAATCATGATGGAACAAATCATTGTGCTCTCTAGAGAGTTAGTAATTGAAGGAAAGGTCAAACCAGTGTGTGTGTGTGTGTGTGTGTGTGTGTGTGTGTGTAACACGCACATGTCTATATACACACTTTTGCACAGCTGCAATTTGTCTCTGTATAGAAAGGAGAAAGCAGTAGTTTAGGAAGAGAATTGGAATATGGGCTCCAGATACACCTTAGGGTTGCTGAGGGATTTTTATTTACCTGTTCATTTTATGTAGACTTCAATACCAGGGTCCAAGCTGGGGTTTTGTTTAAGTTCCTTAAAGTATATTACACTAAGCCATTTTCAAGAGAACAGTGCTTTCATATCAATAGTCTTTGATTTGTGTAAAGTATCTGGGCAGGACTTGATTAATATTTGAGATTTCAGGGAAGAAAAAAAGACTAATGTGTAAGTACATTTTAACCCTATTAAGATGGACAACATAATTCTTTCATGTGTGTGATGTGTTTTTCATTTGGCAACTGAAAATATTCTCTATCATGAGTGAGTGTTCTTAATAAATGTCCAGTTAGAAAAAAAAAAGTACCTCAGGAGAGTTTTAATTGAGATCAAGTTTGGGTCAGTGGAAAACTCAGTCAATGAGTTGGGAAGACAACAGTTCTTCTCAGTTCCCTTAGCTGTGGTTTTGTGCAGAAACTGGCCAATTCATTGTTGTGAAACTTCAGGGATTCAGGTGCAATGGAAACTTGAAATAATTGAAAAAAAAAAATGGAAATGTTAAAGCAATGGAATGTGTAGAAGTTTCTTTAGGGTCATCTAGAAAAATTTCACTTATTGCTGGTGTTTACCTCATATTCTTAGCCAGCCTGACAGGAAGGGTAATACACAAATTAATAAATGATAAATGGGAATGTTATTACAAAATAAATAAATGAAATGAAAATATTCTGAAAGATCTGCATACAGTTAGCTGCACAGTTAACAAAGGGTCCAGTTTGAGAATGATTCTGAAATAAGGAATACTGAAATATAAATGAAACAATTAGAACAAAAATGTTTGTGAAATGTATTCATTCTTGAGAGTGAAGATCACAGAGATCTGGGGAAAAGAAGGAACCTAGCGATGTTAGTGTAAATCTTTTCAATAAAGATTGCATGTGAAGGAAGATCATTACACAGTGCATCAAATAGCTGGGCCAAAAATTGTAGTTTTTCCATTGCCTGACATAATGGAAATGTCATCAACTCCTATATATTGGTGTTACATGAGTCCATAAGATTTCCAAAGAACCATGAGAAGGTATGTCAATGAGCCTACTGTAAGATAATGTCACAAAATTCCATAACGCGATACTGAATGTATGGTAAAGCTTGACATAAATACAGTAAAGGACTTGGGGACTGTCAAAATTATTCTTGAACACTTTAACATTCTCATAGAGTAAGATAATGTGTCCACGCAATTGGAGGTTATGTGAATAATAATGAAGTATTTAAATGAGGAAGGAGCCCTTGGGGCTTGTCTCAGAGTCACAGGAGATCTCTAAACTGAGCAGAGAGGATGACATATCAAGTAGAGAGCTGACAAGCACACAAGAAATATTTGTGGAAGCTAAGAATATTTAACTTGTAGAAAAACATTGATAGAAGGAAGGGGGCTTGACATCTTCAAGTAATCAGACCTATGCTTTATAATTGTCACAGTCTACTGTTATTTATAGCCTCTGGAGAAATAACTATGGGCACAGTGTAGATGCTATAAAAGAATACATCTTTGAGTATAAATTCTGCAAGTTATACATATGTGTAACAAAACAGCTGCTCTTTGGGAAAAATAATCTGTCTCAGAATAGTCGAAGGGAGGATGCTGGAGCACTGGGACGGGAGTGGGTGTGTGTGGGAGAACCCTCATAGAGGCAAAAGGGATGGGACAGAGGGTAGATGTGGGGGGCCCTGAGGAGGGGTAACAGGAAAGGGGGATATCATTTGAGATATAAATGAATGGAGTGATTAATAAAAGCTAATTAAGGAAATGCAAACATGAGATCTGTGACCAGAGAATCCGAGCTTTCATAACGTTTGACACATATTTTATGTACCTCGAAATTGAAAAAATCTTAATTGTTCTGTTTATTTTAACTCTTTGAGATAGTGGGGACACAAAACTGAGAAAGTATGATGAAGTAAACAGCTAACGTTGGTTAGATGATTCACCAAACATTTTGAGGAATAAATAGATTTTGTACAATTATCAGACAGTTTTTAAAAGACTAGTCACAAGTAAGTTCTTTTTTCAGGGGAATGTGACATAATAGTCCATTCCTCAAATATAAAACACTAAGCTGAAATGTTTTTGTAGTCGTTGATGAAAGCACATTGCTCACATCTCCCTAATCATTAAGCACAATTCTCTGCAAGTGCAGGCCAAGGCTTTCTGTTGTTTTATTCTTGCATTATTAATATCTATTTCATACACACAAATACATACAGACATAGTATATGTATTACAATAATAAATTTCTTTAATCACGTGTTCATTATGAAGTATAAAGTCACTAAGACTCATTCTAAACACAAGTGACCTATTAGAAATACATTTTCTAATAATAGTGTGCTAGCAAAGGTGTTTTTATACTTCACATCAATGTGATACGATAGCAGGAAGGATGCTTTACCCTTTGGCTAAAGAACATTGATGGGACTATCAATGTCACTCTTTCACAAGACCAACATGTTACAGAATAAGGATGTTTTCTTCTTGGTGACATCTTACTTGTGTGTGCATCATTCAGTAAAGTTATATTCTACAGTAACAATTCTTGACATATATGCCTTCAACAAGAGGGGAAAGTACTGTATATCTTAAAATGGGACTCTAGAAAAAAATGATGTAGAAAAGTATGTTTCAAACATAATATCCAAGTCTAAATTTTTTATAATACTATAAGGTAGTTAGATTTTAGACTGCATTACTTCCTAGGCCTAAATATTTCTAAAACTCATTAAATTGGGAATTTAATGACATTTATATCTAGAAATCAGACAAATGACTGACAATTAAATCTTTTGTGTGGACTTCTATAGAGAAATATTCTATGCAAAATAATTAAGTATTTTGTCATTTTAAGTGAATATTCCTATTTAAGGCTCGGGACTAAAAGAAATCAGCAGAGATAACCCAGTTAATGGTCCCAAGATGGGAGGAAGTGGGGTTGACAACCATAGAGAGGTTGAAAACCAGTCCTTGTACCAGCTCTCATATTCCTCTTTCTCTTTCTCTCTATTCCTAAGGCAAACATTTCATCTTGCTATATAAAAAGCAATAAAATGTACACATTTCTCTATTTTGATTATGCTACCATATTTCAGCTGGTTATTTTTATTGATCTAAATTTCAGACTATTTAATTACAAGGTATATTATGGAGATTCAAACCTAATTTTTAAAAATATGTACATAATGGGTTTTTAACAAGTGAATAAATGAAATGAATGAATGAATGAATGAATACATATTGAAACAAAAGACAAAAGACTTCACATCATGTAAAATTATATAACCTGGGTTACATAAGAAATAAACTTTAATCAACATAAATTGAAAAAAATAAAATCATTTCATTTTTACAAGTAAAATAATGTCTTCCTAATGAAATTATTCATATTCATTATAAAGGTATTATTAAAGGCATTGAGAAATTCTTCTACTTTATAGACAAAATTATATGTTAGTGTTAGATCTAAAAGTACAGTTTAGGAACAATAGGCAGGAAAAACACCTACAAATATATTTGCTAGAGTTAATGTCAATTGCAATTTTATTATGTAAGAAGATGTCTTCATGTTACAGAGGTGTTTATCATTCACCAACACTGAAGAGGTAGAAGTTTTTGAGACAGAGACAAACAGAAACAGAGACAGGAGAGACAGAGAAAGAGAGAGTAGAGAGAGAGAAAGAGAGACTTGAATTTGGGAGACTAAGCACTGACATTCCCGTCCAAATCATTCTTACTTCATTATCACCTATCTATGATTTATATGCTCACGATACAGAACACCATTCCTCTTCATTCCTTCCTCCTGATTTTCCCCTACCATTTTATGTCTGTAAATATGATGTAATTAGTCCAGTTTTTATTTTCTTTAAAAAGAAATAAACTTCAAACAGACAAACAATAGAGATTATCTCGTGAAGGTTTCTCAGAGTCTATCAAGAGAGCTGAGGTCAAGGCTAAGTAAGATATTGACAGTCCTTGCACTCCCCCTTCGGGGAGGTTTTTGAAAAGTATTTAAAAACTTGGTCTTCTGGGAGGAAAAGACTCATAGTGTCCCATTTGCTGAATTTTCTGGTACAACATTCACCACAAGGTCAATTTCAAACTAACCGCATGAGGTCCCTGAAAGAAGAATTGGGGACTTATATGCTGTATTCCTAACACATAAAATATAAATATCTCTGAAGCAGAGATATTATCAGACTGTAATGATATTATGATTAAAGGGAAAGTTCAGCATATAAATTTGTTCAACATCATTTAAATATGAGTTTATGTAATTATTTTAATTATGCCTTTGTGTAAAGATTGGCTGTATTTCAGAGACTTCTAATACTTTATTTCTTATGAACCAGTACAGGATGATTGCAATGTAGTAGTGCCATTGTCCCAAGGTGAACAATGGTTGTATTTCTGTCCTTGCAGTTTATACCAAGATTGGATTTAGCATATTAAAGACACAAAAGCCATGGAGTTCATGAGAGATAGAAGGTTACGCAGAATATCTACAGCTATCCCATTTGAGAACACAAATTTCTTAGATGGGGAAGTGGCAGAGTCATGAGTGTATTTGTGCATGCAGGGGAAAGGGATTTTAAATCAAGGTCATCTGTTAGAGGATGTCAGGGTTTTTGATGTTTGACCACTGCAGTTCTGCTCACCCCAGATCTTGCTTTTTCAAAATAGAGTTGGTGGCTTACAGTTCTGCCTATACAGCTACTCTCAGCTGAAGTACAAGGATAGTCCAGATGGTGAATAGTTTCAGAGTTACCTGTAGCTGACAATCAGGTTCACTGACCCATTTTTCACAAACTCAAACAACCTTGACTAAATTATGTTGAAGTGAAGTGTAATGAAAAAACACCATTCTCCCCCGCTCCAAAAAAAAAAAAAAAAAAAAAAAGAAAAAAAAAAAAAAGGCAGGGAGCACACTGCTTTCTTTATTGCAGAAAATGAACTTATTGCTTTTGTGTTTTTGTAGAAGTTGCTCAGTTCCAGGCACTGTCATTCCTTTGTTTCACACTAATGGCTGCTGTCATGGAAGTAAGATCAAAAACTCGAGAGATAGTACACGCTGGTGAGGATATGGAGCAAGGATATTACTTCTTCATTGCTGGTGGGAGTACAAAATTGTATAACCCCTTAGGAAATCATTTTGGCCTCCCAGCTCATGCTCCATTCATGATTCATAAAACTAGATAGAACAACAAAATTATGCACATTTGCATCTAAATGAAACTTAATATGGTTTTCTTAAGAGAAACCATATATATATAATATATATATATATATATATATATGACTATATATATATATTATATATATATATATAGTCATGAGGCATTTGTTTACACAGCAATCCTTATTGGGTATACCTCTTCAACATATTAATGTAAAAATAAAATAGAAAATTATCTCTTTAATGGCTACTGCCTCAGTGAAAATGCAAAATAGTCTGTCAAGTTGATTTTTCTAGAAGTTGAGAAACGCTTAGATGGGTGGAACTTGATGTACAACATGAAAAAAAAGGTGAAAGAAACAAAAGATAATTAATATTGCTATTATTACTTAATCTAGAAAACATATTTAGTATTTCAGCAGATAAAAATAAATTCTTCCTCATTGTGTTAATATTAGATATGCAACATGATAATTGGTCCCCTGAAATACTGAATTATTACAGTGTAAAATATATTACCCACCCCTACAAAATGTTCAATGTATCTGGAAAAGTCAATTGGAATCATAAGAGCATTTGAGAAAAAGTGTTTGGGAAACATGATGATAAGAGCAGATTGTATCAATTTCATATGAAAAGCTTTCCAAGTGGAAAGACTGACAGTTCAGACAACTTGGAAAAACCATTGACAGCCATCAGGTTCTGTGTAGAAAGACAGCATATCATCAAAGTAAACCTATCGCTATCTCTGTATCAGATACAATGTATCACTCTATAACACAGATGCCCTGTAACTGATTATGAATGGTAGATCTCAAACTCCTGAAATTTTAATCCTTTCTAATCTCAAGGTCATAATAATTATCTTTGCACAAACCTTGCATGTGCCATAGTGTTCTTTTTAAGGAGATTAAATTTAGAGGACTCAGGGAAAAAGATAAAAATATTGTGTTTGATTACAAAGGAAGCTATAGCTCAGGATACTCTCACATTTAGACAGGTATACTATTATCTGACAACATTTCTATAATCATCCAATTTATGTAACCTTGGCTTAGCTTTGTTTATTATTTAAATTAATAATATTTAATTGTAAAATGTGTACCTGAATTTATGATTTGCATTTTCTCTGTGTTTAGCATATATTTCCACACAGTTCCAGGACAATGCTGCTAAATAATTAAAGGCTTTATTTGATTGCCAGCCAACCTTGGGGGCTAAGATAATGGCTCATTTTTGTAATTCCAATCTTTGCCTGAAAACTTTCAATAACAAATGCATTCTATAACTTTAGATTGAGATAAAAATAATTACATTTGGAAATGCCCCAAAATTTCAAGTTAGTTTCCTAAGATTTACTGAGGTATCAGCTTTGGTCTCTTGACAAATTGCACTTCTTCAATTCATTGTTTTTCAGAGAGAAATACGTATTTTTTTTTTTTTTTTTTGAGATACAGAATCTTCCAAAAAGGTTCATTCTGGGGAAAGTCAGAGTATAGGTGTATTTGTTACTTTTCTGTTATTTATGACAAAATATCAGTCATCAGATAGAGGAATTATATATTTTGTTTTATAGTTTCAGAGGGTTCAGTATACCAATGCCTAAGCAGAATATCATGGTAGATAGAACATGGGGAGGAGGAGAGCTGAATTTGAGACCAATGTAGAATGGATCAAAAGATCAAGATCACACACTCACACCCACACCCACACCCGCCCACCCACCTACACACACACACACACACACACACACACACACACACACACGGGTTCTATCCCACTTACCTATTTCATTTAGCCTAATTCTATCTCCTTTTACTAGAACTATCAAAAATAGTTCCATGTAAGGTCCTTCTTAGGACCAGATAGATAGATATTCAAGTCATGTAGGGCACTACATTTTCCAGCCCAAGTAACAGGGTAATTTCTTCATTCTTTTTTTTTCCCTTGGATCTGCCTCATCTTCTGTCACCTACACAGGTCCCTGACACTTTCACGTATTGATCTAAAGCAGATCTTCCTGGGACCTAACTCCACAAAGACCATAAACCACTTGAAGGGAAGATTTATTTTGTTTGGTTTTATTCTTTTCTCCTTAATTTCTTTCCACTTACCATGAAACTTAGTACCAAGATGCAGTGAAGTAATTGATCAGCCTATTATCAAGTCACAGTGTCATTTCTCTGAGTGGTTCTGAGAATATAACTGAGCTTCTATAAGATTCTGGATACTTTGGAAAGAGGCAGTAATAAAATAATTCGTTGACCTTACAATTTCTCATTATCTATCATCTTCCATTATATCTCTACCTCATTTGGCTTTTGTAGCCAATTTAATGGCCATGATTATGATGGTTAGTTTTGATTGTTGATGTGATTACAATGTAGACCACTTGGGATAGGAATCTGAATGAGAATCTTCCTAGATTATATTGAACTGTGCCTATGTCCATGAAACATTTTCTTAATTCGGTTATTTAAGGTAGGAAAATCTATCCCATTCCCCATCCTCCTGCTTCTATGAGGGTGTGCCCCCACCTACACCACCCTCCCAGGCACCTTGGTTCCTGGGAGGGAGGGGTGGGAAATAGGGTAAGGGGAGAACATCTGAAATGTAAATAAAATATCAAAAAAAAAAATCTGGAGCTGGGCATAGCGGCACATACCATTATCCCAACACTCAGGAGGCAGACACAGGAAGACCTCTGCAAGTTCCAGGACAGCCTGGTCTTCTAGTCCAGGACAGCCAAAGCTGGTTACACTGAGAAACCCTGTCTCAAAAAACCAAATAACTAACTAACTCACTCACTCACTCACTCACTCACTCACTCACTCACTCACTCACTATCTGGGAGAGGCGGCTCAGCTTTCTTTTTTTTTTTAATTGGAAATTTTATTTACATTTCAGATGTTTTCCCCTTACCCCCTTTTCCTCCCTCCCTCCCAGGAACTCCCTATCCCTTCCCCCCTCCTCTTGCTTCTATGATGGTGTACCCCCACCCACCCTCCCCTGTACCTCACCTCCTCACCCTCGAATACCACCCCCCACGATGTCCTTCATGGGACCAAGGATCTCTTCTCCCACTTATAAATAGCTCCCTTGCATATATAGCTGGAGCCATGGGTCCCTCCCTAAGCGCTCCCAGGCTGGTGGTTTAGACCCTGGGGGCTCTGGTTGGTTGATATTGTTGCTTTCCTCATGGTATCACCAATCCTCTCAACTCCTTCAGTCTTCTGTCTTCTCTGTTGGGAACCCCATGATCAGTTTAATGGTTAGCTGTGAGCATCTGCCTCTGAATATGTCAGACACTTGCAGACCTCTAAGGAAACAGCTATATTAGGCTCCTGTCAGCATGTACATCCTGACATCCACATCAATGTCTACCATTGGTGACTGCACATGGGATGGATACCCTGGTGGAATGCTCTGCAAACAGCCCCTCCTTCAGTTTCTGTCCTGTACTTTGTCTCCATATTTGCTCCCTTGAGTATTTTGTTTCTTCTTCTTAGAGTTACTTCTTCTTAGAAGGACTGAAGCCCCCCCACCACCCTGCTTGGTCGTCATTCTTCATGAGTTTTATGTGGTCTGTGAGTTGAATCTTAGGTGTTTCAAGCTTCTGGACTAAAATCCAATAATCAGTGAGTGAATACCATGTATGTTCTTTTGTGATTGGGTTACTTCACTCAGGATGATATTTTCTAGTTCCATCCATTTACATAAGAATTTATCGAATTCATTGTTTTTAATAGCTGAGTAATATTCCATTGTGTAAATGTACCACATTTTTTGTATCCATTCCTCTGTTGAAGGGCATCTGGGTTCTTTCAGTTTCTGGCTATTATAAATAAAGCTGCTATGAACATAATGGAGCATATGTCCTTGTTATATGTTAGAGCATCTTCTGGGTATATGGCCAGGAGTGGTATAGCTGGGTCCTCGGTAGTGATATGTCCAATTTTCTGAGGAACCGCCAAACTGTTTTCCAAAGTGGTTGCACCATCTTGCAATCCCACCAACAATGGAGGAGTGTTCCTCTTTCTCCACATCCTCGCCAGCATCTGCTATCACCTGAGTTTTTGATCTTAGCCATTCTGACTGGTGTGAGGTAGAATCTCAGGGTTGTTTTGATTTGCATTTCCCTAATGACTAAGGATGCTGAACATTTCTTTAGGTGCTTCTTGGCCATTCGCATTTCCTCAGTTGAGAATTCTTTGTTTAGCTTCATAACCCATTTTTTAATAGGGTTATTTGGTTGTCTAGAGTCCAATTTCTTGAGTTCTTTGTATATATTGGATATTAGTCCTCTATCGGATATGGGATTGGTAAAGATCTTTTCCCAATCTGTTGGTTACCGCTTTGTCCTACTGACAGTGTCCTTTGCTTTACAGAAACTTTGCAATTTTATGAAGTCCCATTTGTCATTTCTTGATCTTAGAGCATAAGCCATTGATATTTCTGAACAGAACACCAATGGCGGCTCAGCTTTCTAACGGTACTTGCTGCCTGATGACCTGAGTTCAATAATGGTGGAAAAGAGAGAACTAACTTCTGCAAGTTGTCTTCCGACTTCCACATGTGAGTAATGGCATGTGGGCACACACACACACACACACAGACACACACACACACACACACCACACTCACTCATGCACACAAACAATCAAAACTCCTCCTATGTTTTGACCCACAGAGTCTACCACATATGTCTTTTGGGTGGGTTATGGGGAGCTTTTCAAAACAGGATTTCTCTGTGTAGCCCTGGTTGTCCTGGAATTCACTCTGTAAATCAGGCTAAGCCTCAAACTCAGAGATCCACCTGCATCTGCTAGGGTTAAAGGCATGTACCACACTTGCAGAACCTGAACTCTCTGTCCCGCAGTTTCCTCATTAGTAAGTTGGTATGAATCATGATTCTAGTTCTCTACGGTGATGATACTTAAGAAACTTACACAGGTACTTAGCATAATATCCAGTATATAAGAAAGTCATTTTTGTTAGCAACTTAGGGCATATATATCAGTCCCAGTAAGGCTTAACAGTTTTAATCATTTCTATGAGTTCAATGCTTCTATGACTCACTCACATCTTTTGAAACATTATTTATGTATTATGAAACTAAAACTTCGTAGAGTAGATAGTAGCTCTGCTGTGATGAGGTCATCTTTTCTATGCTCTGATTTTAAAAGTCTAGGGCAACAGGTATTTTTTAAAAGTAATAGTTAATATTTTGTATTTATTATTTTTTAGCTTTTTAAATACATATTTTGGGACCGAGTCTCATCTTCCCAAGGCTGGAGGTATATTATATATCTCCAAGGCTGAACTGGCAATCCTAATCTTCCTGTCTCCACACCCCAAGTGCTGGGATTATGGCTGGGATACCACACTCTGCTCATTAGTATTTTCAGTTGCTTCATATTGAACATGTGTCTAAGAGGAATCATGAATAAACAAATGCAACAGATCTCTAAAAATGACCACAAGGCATCCTTTGTCTAAGAAATGTATCACTTTGTAAATAACAAAATTTCATTTAAAAGTTTGACTATGAGAAAGGCAAGCAGTTTTACTAGCAGAAGCAAAGTCTTCTATTGACATAAGACACTAATGCAATGTCTTTGTGATCTTCAAGTGTATCAGTAAAACATTCTATACAATTTTGTTGGGCAACGAAAAAAAAAACAGGAAGGAAAATCTATACTGAATTCCATACATACTATCTCACAGGCTGAGCTTTGGACTAAATGAAAAATAGAGAGCAAGTACGTTGGAATGTATGCTAACCTGCGCTTTCTGCTCTTGACTGTGCATGAAACATGGCTACTTTTTCATGTGCCTGTCACTGCACTGCCCCTTTGTCACATATAGTAACATGGACCTGTGAGCAAAGTCACCCTTCCACCCTTATGTTGCTTATGTGTATTTCTCTAGAGCAATAGATAAACTAAAAGGATGAGCCTCCTTGCTCTCCCAAATCCTCTAATGCTCTTGTTTTGTTTTCCAGCAAAGTACCCATGCTTCCCCAAACCTCACCAATTCTTTGACAACATGATCCTAGCAATGAAGTAGCTAGTCATGGAAAGAAAATTAAATATAATTGTAGTGTTAAGTTGTACATTAAATATGACCACAGTCTCAAATGCTTGATCTGTTTTGCCCAACAATTTCAGAAGCATAAAGAAAAGTTTGTTTTGATCACTATAATGTTGTCACTAATTTTTTGTGCAAGTTAATATTCTGTAATGATGACCTTTTCCTTACTGGATATCTTCGCAGTTTCAAAAGACTAGAATCTACTATCCTCTCTGATCTTGTTCCACTTAGCAAGACTAAAATGTGGCTTTCTTTATTTACTAGGTCTTGTAACATCTTGTCTACCAATAGAATTATATACTTGTATTCTTCCATTCTATTTTCTGCATGGTTAAATTTCCCCTCTGAGTTATTTCTAGAAAGTGTAATATCTCACAAGTTTGTAATGAAAACAACCAAAGTTATCAAAGCAATAAAATTCCCCTTGAACATTTAATTCCCTTTTAGGTATTATCAAACGTTTCTTTTCACTTATAAGAAAAACATTCTCAAACCAATATTCTTTCTGTTCTGTCTCTCAGCTCTCTCTATTTTTATCTCCTTCTAATGAAAGTTTTTTTTAATCATCATTACTTAATATAAATATATATATATATATATCAGCAAGGGTTAAACTATTCTACTATTAGCTAATGTAAGGCCATCTCACCTCTTTTTTCCTGTACATTCTTCTAGATGATCAATCCCACTGTACAATTTGTGTCAAAATTTTGTCTTTAAAGCATTTTCACTAGGAGCTAGGTTAACTAGCAATGCATTACTTTAGATTCTACTAAGCAAGCTGCCTCTCTACTGGTCTTAGCTCCTGTGTCATCTCTTTCTATGCCCTCAAAGCCATTTACTATCATGTTGCTGTGTCTAACTTTTTAAAATGATCTTATCACTCTTGGAGTGAATTTTTCAATTGTTTATTATTCAATTATTGTTCATGAAATATAAATAAACTCTAGGAAATAATGGTATTTTATTGCCTCTTCTAAACATCTCAGAATTGATGTTACTGTAATTCATTTTATGAGCAGCACTTACAGAATTATAATGCATAAATGAAATTACAGTTGGAATTGCTGAACACATTTCCAGGCACAAAACATCAGCTGCACTTTAGTGGCTTCCACTGTTAGTTGTTCATTAAACATGATAAATAATGTTAATTCCAATTAGTTATATCACTGTGCTATATTTCACATTAAAATAATTGCGTTTATAAAGTTCAAACATATTTAAACCTTTACCAGTGAATATTTTTATAAAAGTGAACATTTTACAATCTCTAAAATCAAATCACATAGTGCCTTCACCTCCTGGCCAATTGAACCTATTCATGTTCTCTGACTAATCAACCATTCCAACTATAAGGGCAACTTCCATGAGCTAAATTAAAATCAGAGACCTTATCACTAGACCTAGGTTCATTTAATTTAAGCCTATTATTAAACCTCCCTCTTTTAAAAATGAATGACTTGAAGGAAATCTCATTAAACTTCATGGAAAGGCTAAAGCAAGCTTTGACTGTATAGCCAACCTGAAATGGGAACATTAGAAATGTGTATGATGGAGTTTAAATTACATGTGATAAAAAGAATGAAGTCAAAACACTAAAGGGAATGGCGATGTGATCTATTTTAATTTATTTGTCAAAATACTCTATGTACATACACTAAATAGCAATGGTCGCAACAAATTTGGAAGGGGCAAAAAAATATATCAAATCAATGCACAAATAGCCATATATATATATATATATATATATATATATATATAATATATACACACACATATATACACAGTGTATGAAATATGAATGATCAGAAGATTCTGGAAAATCTTTGGTAAGTTGAACTTGCCTGAATTAGAAATTTACACTGGCAAAACATGAGGGAAAGGCACTGAAATTTAGAATAAGCATCATATAGGTATCTGTGGGAACTTTATGAAAATTCTTGGATTCCCCATCAACTGGCCACTTCTAGTTCTTGGTCTAGAGTGGTACCATGTGCTATTTCTCTTGTATACAATGTAACATCAACAATTGTCATCCTATTGGTCTTGGTCTGACAACTATAATTGTTGAAATTTCATCTGTACATTTCCTTTGTTTTACCTAGTGGGGACTCTCTAGCAAAATATGTCCTGGCTGTGTAGCTATTAAAATCTCTCTGCTCACTATTCTATATTCCTATTGTTATGTTCAAGGGTTGAAATGCACATGAATCTGTGGGCATGAACACACTATTGCACATAATATTTGATCTCTAGTGATTAGTCCTGGATATATGAACATATATGTACTCACACACAAGAGAAATAAAGAAGAGATTATGAATCTGTGAGAGTGCATGGAAAAAGGTAGAGAATAGGAGACAGCATCAGGAGGGTATAAATTATATAAATATACAGTTCATCTAAAAAGTTCTTCAAAACCATTTTGTTCATACTGATAGTTATGTGGGTAAAGGAAACACTCATCTATTACTTGTGGAAGCGTAAATATTTGCAGTGACTATAGAAATCAGTATGGTAGTTCCTTGGGAAGCTGGGAATACATTTGACTCAAGAACCAGCTATAAAACTCTTGAACTTATATCCAAAGGACTGTACATTCTACTACAGAGTCACTACTCAACCATGTTCCTTGCTGCTGTATTCATAATATCCAGAAATTGGAATCAGCCTAGATATGCATCAATAGAGAATGGATAAGGAAAATGTGGTATACTTACACAATGGAATATTATTCAGCTCTTAAGAAAATCATAAAGTTCTCAGGTAAATAAATTAAACTAAGAAAATAAACATCCTAAGAGAGTGTAACTCAGACACAAAATAACAAATACAGTGTTATTCTCTCATATATGAGTGTGAGCTATAAACTTTGTTAGTTATTCTGAATAATCACAGAAATTAAGAATAAAATGAAGGACTAAAAGACAGTGATGTGACACTCAAAAGGGGGAAATAGGAGTATAATTAGAGAGAAATGGGGAGTTAGGAACACAAGGATTCAGTGAAGATGAAGAGAGAAGAGGGGATTAAAGGAGAGAATATGGGAAAGGGTAGCTAACACTGAAGATTATTTGAGAGGTCATATGATAAATTAGTATGTAGAAGCTTTCAAAATTAAAAATACTTATGAAAGAAATTTAAATGAAATCACCAAATACGGAGGGAAACAAAGCCCCAAGTTATAACTTTCAGTGCCTGGAAACAGGTGTGACAAACAATAGAGTTGACAAGAAGGGACCTAGGGAGCGGTCAAACAACTAGACTATTGTCAAAGCTATTGATTTCTCTCCACAAACTAATGGTAAGGCTCCATTGCTGAAGAAAAAAACCATCATTTTATGTAATTGCTATTATTAATAAATAGTATCCATGATACTGGTAGGTATTCTGAATCATTTCCATAGGAAAAAGATAAATGCCCACTCTGACCTAAACTATTTCATCTAAAATGATGACTGGTTTGAATGAAACACTACTGCAGTAGTGGCACAAATGATGGGAAATAATTAACCATTTCATGATTAGAGTTAAGGCCTACTCTATGATATGAAACCCATCTTTGACACTCATTACTCAGGTGTCCAAGAATCTGAGACCAGATAGGTCACAGACGTAGAAGAAACTCATATACAATTTTCCAAATAAAGGAATATAGCAATAAAATGATTACTAAGGACATTCTGCTACACATATAGATCAGTCACTCACTCAGCCATTATCAGAGCAGCATTCTTCTTCAGGAGATAGGAAATAATACAGAGATTTACAACTAGACAATGTGCAGAGACTGAAAGGCCTTGGAACACTCTGTTGTAAATGGAATGCATTCATCCAACCCTCTCTTCGAGGTTCAAGAAGCTATTGAGAAGACAGTAGAGAGATTGAAGGAAACAGTGTCTTTCAGACACAGGACAACTGACACACATATGAACTCACAGAGACTGTGACATCATGCACAGGGCCTGCGTAGGTCCAAATCTGAAATGGTCCCAAATCTGATACTGGAAAGTGAACATAATCTCTTGATCCCCAATAAGAATCTTATCACAAATAGACAACTGCTTGTCACAAAAAAAAACCCTCCATTTGACTGGATATATAAACAATACTTAAGGGTAGAGCTCATGGTATAAAAACAAAATAAAATGGAGTTATGATTTTGCAGATGTTTTAGTCTTATATTGTTTTATTAGCTATCTTTTTTTTATCCCCTCATTGTTCTTTTGCTTGAGTACTATAGCTTCCAATTTTGTTTTTTACACACAGAGAACTGTGTGTGTTACGTTCTTTTTCACTATATTATTTATTTATTTAATTCTGTTTTATTTTGAGGGGTTTCATTTGCCTGTTTGTTTTCTAAGGGAAGGGGGGAGCTTGGAGTAGGATGGTTGTTGAGGTGAGGGGAGAGGAATATGGGAGAAGTGTGGGAAGGAAGACAATAATCAGAATATATTGTATAAAATTTCAATTAAAAGATTAAATTGAAAGAAAAGATTACTGAACTGAATATTGCTTTAACTTTTTTCTGAATTAAATAGTGCAATCAAATATTAGATTTATATCTTAGTAGATATAGAAAAGAGACATAAGCTTACTTCATGTTAGAATGGCCATCAAGCACTCTAATACCTATATTTGCCTCCAGAAAAAAATGTTCTTTATTTCTATGTATGTAATTCGGGTCAAAGAAAATGGCATTTTTCCAGAACATACTTTTACAGGCCAACATCCTGTATTTACTTGGCAGTATGGTAAGCGGAATATGTCCATAACAGGTAATAAAGCAATATGCATTGGCTGACTTACCCTTGAATTAACCACTTCCAGTGAGATGTTCTGAGGTGGAGCACTTGGCACTGAAAGGAATCAAATAAGGTGTGACAGTTACTGCCAACGTCTTGCCCAAGAAATTCCAGCACAACGATGCAAAGAAAAAATGTATCTTTTTCAAATTTCATAATGAGAATTAAGTAAGTTATTGCAAACAGTTGTCCCTTTCCAATACTCTTTAAAGAGAAATAAACAGTTGTTTAATTTTTGTCTCATGGGCAAGGTCAGTCAGTTATCCATCTATTGAGTACCCAAAACCATTTTACAAAAGAGCATCAGGTGTGGTAGCAAATGCCATCGAACTCCAGCTTTGTGATAACAATCCCAGTAGAACCTACGAAAACAAGGGGAGATTTTCTAGAGTGACTTCCAAGGATTATCAAACTGTGATTTTTTGTGTGAATATGTATATATATATATATATACATATAAATATATATATACATATAAATGTATATATATTACATTTAGGATCTGCATCATTTTATGGTGGGCTATATCATAGTAATAGACACCTGAGTTGCTCAATTCCTATAACACAATCATTATTATCTCCTACAGAGTGAACAAAAGGAAATGATTTTTTGTGTGTTTAGGTGTTTATAATTAAACTTGTATGACATAGAAGCAAGCAGGTTCTGCAATAGTGTTCAGTCCATAGATTCTAGTAAGAAAAACCTATTTATTTTTATTTGGGGATTTTCTGCCTATTTCCTATTATTTTTCCTACATTTAAAAAATTTTAAACATTTATGTCAAAAGGGACATATGCAGCTCCCTTTTGGTAGCTGCAATGAATATTTACTAAATTTAAAGAGTATGTCTCCAGTCATGTGAGCAATTTGAAGACAATCATTGACCGGTAGCTGTTATGTATTCAGAAATATTCTCGTTCATAACGTTGCAAATTTATTTACTTATTGCAAATAAATAAAGCTCCTCGCCCACCTTAGCACCAGGAACAGTATTCAATAACCTCTTAGTGTCATTTTTATTAAATGAATTGTTCTTATTTTTACTTGTGACACAATGTATGAATGTGATAGGACTGGGCTACTCATGCATTTTAAGGACTCCCTTGCCATACTGCTTCTTCTTCATGGAAATTGGTCGGTGTCGTTAGTTATTTTGGTTTTGTTTGTTTGGTTGGTTTTGGCGTTTTTATAGAGTACTATTATTTCGACTTGAATTAGGTATATACTATACTGATATTCCCCCTGAACACCTATGCTCCGATGTCATTCCCTTCCCCACACCCTGCCTTTTGTGTTTATAACCCCTGTGTGAATAAGTAAATTACGATGTGATTTAAATAATTAAATAAATTAATTAATTAAAAAATTATTTATCATCAGGGCATGTTATATTCCTGACTAATTTCTGTATTCTTCAAACTGAAAATCAGTTAATATTCATTGAATCAGTAATTAGAAGAAAATGAAGATCTACTGAAGGATTGGGTCCTTATATGAACATGATGAAAATTGAAATTTACTCTGCTTTGATTTGAACCTATTAGAGTTTGATAAAGATTTCAGCCAATATATTCTGTGATAAAATTTCAGAGTGATGTGTTAATTAAATCACTAGTTATGCTTTACTAATATTCCACAAGTTAGGGAACACCTCAGCTGTTTTAGCTAATATTATGACTTTTAATGAAGTATGGAATATAGAGTTCACATGTCCAGTTTTCTAAATTTTAATGCTATATCATTAATACTGTTGAACTTTTGTGTAAATACAAGAAGCATGGGTTGAGATAGTAGATTTAGCAGAAAAGTTATGAAGTTGTAATTTATGCTATAAGATAGTTATGAGGTAGTTGTGAGGTAGTTAACTTATTTTTTTCCAAATTTTTAATGTAAATACTTTTGTAACATCCACATTGAAGTGGTACCTGGGTAAAAATGTCTATAAAGCACCTACCAAACAATTTTAATGATCGTAAGAAAATAAAACCTCCCAAATATAATAAATCATTTCATCTGGCCAACACAAACCATAATCTATGACCTGCAGTGATCTTTCTTTGCTACTGATTTCTGTCAACATCTCAATTCACTCTCATCTCTGAGCTGTCACTTAGACAGAAGCTTAGAAATGTTCTACTTCTATGGACTCATAGTAAATCATGCTTGGGAAAGTAGGAGTTTCCTACTGTTTGACCCTTCTCTGATACTTTCTATAGATTATTCATCCTCCTTTTACTTGCTGGTAACAACTTAACATTTACTCAGTTGGGACCTGCCCCATCCCAGCAGACAGGGTCAGGCCAGCCATAACCTGCTCTGCCTGTTTTTATACTGCCAACTCACTTCACAAACTGTGATCTCTTATTATTTTTTAAGAAATGTTTCTGTTTTTAAATATATATTTCAGCAAAAAACACCTTAAATGTAATTCTTCCATTCAAAGGTTTTCTGATCCTTGTTAAAGTTTGTCTGCCCTGAAGACACATACAAAAGTTTAAAACTACATTTACTAATCTGTAAGACAATTTTAAATTTCATCCTAACTCCAACATTAATTCTACGTGGAGTATGCCAATTATTTTTTTCAGAATACTAGAAACCTTATTAAAGCAATCGATTAATTGTCATCATGGAAACCATGTAACCATCATTACTAAATCATTTTAATTTGACTTTTTTTTTTTTACTTTAACTAAATGATGTCTGAACTTGACTGGTTTCAGAGAGAGGAGAAATGAAGTATGTTTGGTTAGGCCTGTACACCTAGCTTTTCTGTTGGGTGGCTTATGTGTGTCTTAACTTCTTTCAATGTTAATAATGTTGGCTTTTAAAGTTAACAGTCACTGTTGGAGCATAACTAACTTATTTGTGGCCCAAGTACAGTCTCAATTTTTACCATTAGTGAGACTTATGGTATACCCTTGCTTTACCTCATAGAATTTCACAAACATCTGAAGACATAGTGTGGGATTGCATAAGGTTATCCTGGTTCTTGGCTGGGTAGGGCCTAGAACCCCAAGACTCGAAGGGAGAAAAAGGCAGGAGTTTGGCCAAGTCCCCATGACCCAGGATCCTGAAAAGCAGTCTAATCTCCAAGTACCTACATTGTTCAGTCACATAGACCATTACAGACCCTCCCAAAGTGCACAGGTAGAGGGTGTGACTACAGACCTCAGGCCTAGAGATTTATATACTAATGAAGGTCAGAGGGCAGAGCCAATTAAGCATTCTCCCCAGACCCTTCCCACTTCTCCCTATGTAACTTAGGTCTGCCCTGAGTTTCAGGGGGGTGCAACCAGATCCATCTACCACGTGCCATGAAAATGATACCCTGTTCTGAAAGGTATCTGTACTCCCCCTGAACACCTATGCTCCAGTGCCATTCCCTTCCCCACATCCTGCCTTTTTGTGTCTATAACCTCTGTGTAAATAAGTAAATTACGATGTGATTTAAATAACTAAATAAAAAAAAAAAGGAAAAAAAATAAACCCTTTTGGAACAAAGGACTTTCTCGTATCATTGGGGCCTGCTGTCGCCAAAGCTTCCAGACTCTGGAATTTTAGACTTTCTCCTGTATGTGGGATGCACCGCCTGGAAGTCTCCAGACTCCTCCACTGTGCCCCCCCTTTTTCCACAACATAGTTTCTCTTTAAAGCAAATTTTGGTAATCATCTAAGTTATGATTTGAATCTGTAACAACTGCTAATGGTTGAATTTTGGAGGAAGAGCAAAGTCTGATAGATTTCTTTATTTGGTCAGAGGTCTGTGTCTGGAAATGACGTGATACATTCAAATGCTACTTTCTTTTTAATTGTTGTTAGTTTCCAATTTCTAATACACAAAAACCAAACCAAAGAGATCAATAATGTATGACAATGACAATGTTAGAATCATCAAAATTATTTTTTTAAGTGTTGATAATTGATAAAATGCAACTCTCAAATATCTTTACTTTCATGGTGTTGATTTAGTTTGTTAATTTTCTACCATAAAACAACTCCATTACATTCCATAGACAACATATTGGTTGTTCTTGTTGCAGGGAAAGTAGAGTTCTTCTTCAGTATTGCAGTTATCAATCAATAATAGATAGGATTATATGTAGAATGGAAGTGAGTAGAACACACCCTTCCATGCCTATTTTCATCTTTCATAGTTACACAGAGGGAAGAAATGTTTATCTTCAAAATGTAAAGACATCACTGTCAGTACATCATTATGTTGATGAGAAGATGTCAAGATTTTTCTCAGTATGATAAAGCCTATTGCTTTATACAAGTTAAGATAAGGGTAGATCACATTTCATACATCCTAAGGCATCTCAAAAAATGAGACATTTGAATTTATTTCTGAGAAATACATGCTGCCATGTTCATATATTCCTTGACTAAATTAACTCATGATGTTTCATATATCCCTTTAAAAAACATACTAATCTGACACATTTATCATAAAACAGTGCCATTTTTTGTTAGTTGGTTGCTTGGTTGTATTAGTTTTTGGTGTTTGTCATTTGAGGCCCTCCCTGAGTATCTAAGATGGCACAAAACTTGCTATCTTCAAGTGCCCACCTCCCAAGTTCTGGAATTCCGGGCATATACACACAGCCCTGTTTCTGATGCTTTGTTTTAACTTAGTTTTGGATTTTGTCAAAAAGTGAGCATTATAATCATGGAAGAAGGGAATGATGGCTTATACCAGAAGCCATAAACATTAGTTATAACAATAATGATCACAAACTGATGCTTAATTTGCCCATGAATTATTTCTGCTCTTGGATCTTGATCTGCAGATAATTTATAATTTATTTAGATCATTTAATGCAACTACTTCAAGTCAATATTTATGGAAAATATACATAACCTCATAGTACCTAAAATTAAATAATTTAAATGTGTCAGAGATATAGGTATTTGCTCAGCTATGGTGTATTAGGAAAAAGATATTACATGAAAAGTATGCCTCTATGCAGAAAAAATATTTTATAGTATAGCTAAATTATAAATGGCAGGTAATCAGGATAAAGGTATTTACAAGTAATTTAGCAGACCTAGAAAATCATTAGAATATTGAATACATACAATAAATTTCTCTTATTTAATTTTTTGTCATATACATTTTTTTCTCTGTACCAGTATAAATTCTGTGGAACGGTTTCCTTCAATGATTATCCTATTTAAAACACAGATGCATTATATATAGTTGCATGTTAAATTAGTAGTCCTCAAAATGGAAAATAGTACAGTTCACTTTTATATGAATACTTTGTAATGATTTGGATAAAACTGTCTAATTAATACACAAGTTGGTGGAAACACATAAATAGACAGAAGGTTATCCTATAAGTTTAACATAATCAAAAACAGAAATGTGTAATGATACACATATATTAAACGTGTGCCATGCATTCTTTTACTGTGTACATAGTTTGCCTATTTAATTTTTAGTTATGATACAAAATGTCAATGGAGACCACTTCTGTGTTGTAACAGAGGAATGAAAATGGGAGATCCTTTAATGTAACCCAGTTCATCTAAATGACCTCAGCATGAAAAACAAAGGATAGCAGAGAAGAGAAAGCATGAGATGAAGTAGACAGAAGGGAACTTGGTACTGCCAAGGTGGAAGCCAATAGCACAAGTTTTATTGGAAGTTAAAGACTCTGAATTAACTATAAAGGTAGTTACAGATGAGGTCATGGTGCCACACAGGAGTACCCAACGGTCCTTCATTTCTCTCATCAAATGCATCTAATAAAGAAAATTTAGCAATTTTCTAACAACTGCATTTACTTGGAGTGATAGTCATAGAGTTTCTTTATCAATGACAGACAATTTCCTAGGCACTGCAGCTTTTCCACAGACAACTCTTGGACTAATGAGTAACAATCTATCTTTCTCACTTATGACATTTAAAATCAAAGTGGAGAATAAGACTGCAGTATTACAGTTCAGAGTGTGAATGAAATCTACATAAATTATGTAAAATACTCATTTTCATTTGTTTTTCTTTTATTTTTATAATTATAAGCTATAAAGTAATTTATTCAGCCAGTGCATATTCTGTTCTGTCTTGAATAACAGAATCAGACAGTTGGGTAGAAGAATTACATTAAAATTAATACTGAAGTGGCCTAACATTAAAATACCCTTTTAAGTGAAATTGCAAATGAGCATGAGCCTGTGTTCTCTTTGGAAAATCCTTAAAAACATGCATGTCTTTCTTCCTGCCATTGAAGTTCTGTGAGGTATTCACGTCAATACTTTCGCAGATTAAAGACTGTTAGGTCAAGAATCAGAAATTGAAGGTGGTTTTAATCAAAATATCAATAATTTATAAAACTAAACATACTAACAGGAAAGTCATGCTGCCTCAAGCTGGTTTTTGGTCTTTTTAGTATTCATGCGGACATCTCTGCAATACACCTGCCTGAATCTCTATAGTCCCATTCTAAATCATATACTTGCCTGTAACATTTATTAAATGTCTCAGGCTTTCATTATCATTTATTCCTTTGGTAACCAGCTTCCCCTGATATTATTCAGTTAAATTCATTATCTTCTTTATGATTTCTTCCTCCTTTTATTTCATTTGAAAAATATGTTTAATCTTCATTTGTTAGGCAAGAGAAAATGTAGGTGTGCATTTTCAAGCTCACTTCTAATACTGCAAGTCCATGTTTACTTAACAAAATTCCTTTGGGTATATTTACTAATGAAGTTGTATAGTCCATCATTTATAATTTTAATCATCTGTGTCATTTAAAAATGATAAATGAAAGAAAAAATACCATCTATAGTATTCCACACAGTAATAAATGTGTTTACTTTGTAACATGTATAGAAATGAAAAATACATGCACAAGAGTAATTTGAACTCTTATATAGAAGCCATAGTTTGGGGATTATCCTTTAATCCACCATGACGGAGTGTATGCAACTGAATCGTAAATTTAAATTTGAATACAGTACTGTGAATAAGTTGCCTATGTTTTTATTTATGATTGCAAAAAAATTATTAGTTCAAAACACCCTTACAACACAATCAATAACATATATGCAACATGTTTGCATTTCTCAACAGACATGTGAGTAAAATTTCACTGTTCATCACTTACCATCTGAAAGTGTAACGACTGTTATATCATCAGTAGATACTCCTGGCCCATAACGATTATAAGCTAGGAATCGAAGAGTATATTCCGTAAATTTTTTCAGGCCTTCCAGTTTATATGATAGTCCATCAACCTCTATATTCTGGAGACATAAAATGCCAGAATCATTATTAAGGAAGCACATTAAAGCAGAAATGGAAGCCATTCTGTGCAATCAGTGAATTGAACGTTAGACTCGTTCATATAAGCACACTCTAGCCCTTTAATGAATTGCTGTAAAACCATCTTTGAGTCAGACACTCCCCCACTAAAGTCCAAACTACTCTACAGACTCCATGTTAAAACATCATCATGCAATTTTTGTAGTCATTAAGTTTCAATTTGTTTAAACCACCCAGAGCACGGGGTAGTATGGATTATTCTACCCACATCAAAACCCTGACTAATAAGAGTGCCCCACATTAAATAATTTGTCAAGAAATCACAGATTGTCATTTGCTTGAAGAAATATATCCACAGATGCTGAAGCTCTCAGACAATTTGCTGCTAGTTTTATGTCCTTAAATGCTGTGGTGTAGATTGAAACTATTCCTCTCTAGTTCACAACTGCAGAGGGAAAGCAGTAAAGGTGAAGATCATGGAGAAAATCAGAGCCAGTACTTGCTAAAGGAGCTGTCATTTAGTTTTACATTATGATTCCCAGATCATCATTATCGTCACTGGGCAATATAACTCTTGAGTTTATTGAAGTGACCTACAGAAAGGCTTGTATAAAATTGGATAGGAAACAACTTAAAAGGAAGAGATAAAAATGAAATGAGAACAGCCAAGAAAAAGGCAGAATTACTAATTGCATAAGAGCAATTCATGTAATACTGTCTTAAAAAATAACTAGACCTGTAATAGTTCTACTTAAATTTCTGGCATATTTATTTCAAAAGACAATTCCTGATCAGACATTTTATATGGAAGTACAAAAGCCATTCTATGCTTGGTAACATGTACCCTATTTCTAACATCTCTCTCTCTCTCTCTCTCTCTCTCTCTTATATATATATATATATATATATATATATATATATACACATATATATCCTAATATATAAATATAGAAATTTATCATTTCATTTAAAAAGTAATAATTTGGGAGTAAGAATCTGAATAGTCATATTATATATATTCAAATGTCATTATTAGATTTCACTTATTTATTCAAGGACTTATTTACTGCTACTCTTCTTGAAAAACTCATTTGCCTCTCTTCAGATTTCTATTAAATTGATGGTAAAAATATAAAATTCCAATGGGGTTGGGGAGTATATGCTTCTAAGAGTAATTCCGGGAAATAGATGGTCACAGCATGAGGGTGAAGAGAAGACAGAATATTATAAAACATCCATATCTATCTGAGAGTGGAAACAACAGCTTGAATAATGCCACTAAATACAACCAGATCATTCTCAGGATGAGTAGTGATAAGAAATATCTCTGGGCTCAGGATATAGTTATCCATCTTGGTCTGAGCGACTACACTCAACACTTGAACCAACATTCTCCCACTGAATTTCACCCCGTTGTTCTTTATATCATCAGCACAATACAATAAAATGGTTTAGAATTTCCAGGAACAAGTATTTGAAACAATCAGCTATTCAACAGTATCCCTAAATGATGAACAGTATCAGGACCTGGCAAGCACACTATGTCCTTGGCTCTAGGGTCATCCTGGAGATGGTATGAGGCTCATTTCTTACTCACCTGTTCTTTTCCTGTGGACACCTCAGTGCAGAACAATCTGTAACCTTGGACTGGACCATTTGCATAGGCAGGAGGTTCCCATGTAATAAGAATTGAGGTAGGTGAGGTAGATACAGCGTGCAGGTTTTCTACTGGCCCTGGAACTTGCACTGTATGCAAAAAAAAATATTGATGCAAATAAGATACTTGCTTTCTCAAAACAAATATTTACTCTATATAGATCAAGGAAACAAAAAAAAAGAAGCTGCACTATTTCTAGAGTAAGATGAAATAACGATGTTAATATGTAATATAAAACTAAATAATGAAACTTTGATAAACAACTTTGCTTCAAGGGAAAGATTATATAAGTTGAATCACTCATTTCATTTAATATCTAAAGAAACTGGCCAGACTATAAGTGATTAAGATGACAGAAAGACGTAAAATTCTCAATCTAAACTTACAATCTAGAAATTTTTCTATTGATGAATTCACTATATTGAATTATCCCTGCATCCCTGGGATAAGCCTACTTGATCATGACAGATGATTGTTTTGATGTGTACTTGGATTCAGTTTGTGAGAATTTTATTGAGTATTTTTGCATTGATGTTCATAAGGGAAATTTGTCTGAAGTTCTCTTTCTTTGTCGGGTCTTTGTGTGGTTTAGGTATAAGCGTAATTGTGGCTCCATAGAACAAATTGGGATAGTGTTCCTTCTGTTTCTATTTTGTGGAATAGTTTGAAGAGCATTGATATTAGATCTTCTTTGAAGGTCTGATAGAATTCTGCACTAAAACCATCTGGTACTGGACTTTATTTTGTTGGGAGACTTGCTGCTATTTCTTTAGGCTTATGACACTGTTTAGATGGTTTATCTGATCCTGACTTGACTTTGGTACCTGGTATCTGTTGAGAAAATTGTCCATTTCATCCAGATTTTCCGGTTTTGTTGAGTATAGACTTTTGTGGTAGGATCTTAAGATTTTTTTAAATTTCCTCAGTTTCTGTTGTTATGTCTCCCTTTTCATTTCTGATTTTGTTAATTTGGATACTGTCTCTGTGCTGTCTGGTTAGTCTGGCTAAAGGTTTTTCTATCTTGTTGATTTTCTCAAAGAATCAGCTCCTGGTTTTGTTGATTCTTTGTTTACTTCTTTTAGTTTCTACTGGGTTGATTTCAGCCTGAGTTTAATTATTTCCTGCCATCTACTCCTCTTGGGTGTATTTGCTTTTTTTAATTCTACCTCACACCAGTCAGAATGGCTACGATCAAAAACTCAGATGACAGCAGATTGCTGGGGAGGATTCAAGAAAGAAGAACACTTCTCCATTGTTGGTAGGATTGAAAATAGTATAACTACTCTGTAAATCAGTCTGGCAGTTCCTCAGAAAATTGGACATAGTATTACCTGAGGACCAGCTATACCACTCCAAGGTATATACCCAAATGAAGCTCCAATGTATAACAAGGACATATACTCCACTATGTTCATAGCAGCCTTATTTATAATAGCCAGAAGCTGGAAAGAACTCAGATGTCCTTCAATAGAGGAATGGATACAAACAATGTGGTACATTTACACAATGGACTACTACTCAGCTATTAAAAACAATGATTTCATGAAATTATTAGGCAACTGGATGGAACTAGAAGGTATCATCCTGAGTGAGGTAACCCAATCACAAAAGAACATACATGGTATGCACTCACTAATAAGTGGATATTAGCCCAAAAGCTCATAATACCAAAGATAAAGTTCACAGATCACATGAAACTCAAGAAGAAGGAAGACCAAAGTGTGGATGCTTCAGTTTTTTTTAGAAGGGGGAACAAAATACTCACAAGAGGAAATAAGGAGAGAAAGTGTGGAGTAGAGACTGAAGGAAAGGCCATCAAGAGACTGCCCCAACAGACAGTATTGTTGATCTCAAGAAATGCTTGCTGACAGGAGCCTGATATCACTGTCTTCTGAAAGACTCTTCTAGAGCCTGACAAAAAAGGAGGTGGATGCTTGCAGCCAACCATTGAACTAAGCACAGGGCCCCCAATAGAGGAGTTAGAGAAAGGATTGAAGGAGCTGAAGTGATTTACAACCCATAGGAAGAACAAAAGTATCAACCAACCAGACTCCCAGAGTTCACAAGGATAAACTACCAACCAAAGAGTACACATGGATGGTCCCAGGGCTCCAGCCACATATGTAGCAGAGGATGACCTTGTCAAGCATCAATGGGAGGAGAGGCCCTTGGTCCTGTGAAGGCAAGATGCCCCAGTGTAGAAGAATGGCAGGGGGCGAGGCTGGAGTGAGTAGGTAGGTGGGTTGGGGAAAACCTTCAGAAAAGCAGGGGGAAGGGGGATGAGAAAGGGCATTTCTTGGGGGTGGGCAGAACTGGGCAAGGGAATAACATTTGAAATGTAAATTTAAAAATCCAATTTAAAAAAAGCAAAAGAAAAGAAAGAAAAAGTAATATTTTCATTCTGCTAGTAGGCTTTTGCATGTATATTGCTAATTGCCACTGAAAGAAAAAGAAATTACAATAGTTATAATTTTAATATTATGATTTTGTTTAGACAAATAAATAACAACCTATGCATAATTCATCTCATTGACTTTAGGTCAGCTATTCATCATGTAGCAGATTCTGTTTCCTGTAACTTTTTATAAAGGATATTATTTTCACATTAACTTTTCCATTTTCTCTCATAACCATTACTTAATCAAAGATAAGTAATTTGCTTACTAATGAAATTAGATAGCACAGAACCATTACTTATAATCAAAACCCTTCTGTTCAACTGTGTTTGAAGAGTCACAAATTTTCAGATTTCTCTGTAAGTAAAAGCCAATATTTCAATCTGCTTTGCATTTAATATTTGGAATAAATAAAACTATTTCAAGAGTGTTCCTTTCTGAGTTAAAATCTGCTATTCCTCAAATCAATAAAGTAGAAGGCAAGAGCCAAACACTACAACTAACTCAGGTCCTAAATATGTAATAGTTAAAATTTTGAGACAGATTTTAAGGCTCTCCCTATTGGTTTCCCAGGGCAAAATAAATCTAGGAACCTGAGAGATTGACATGTATGCACTGGAATAGAAGAGGAACTGATTTTAGTTATTTTATTCTCAGTTGTCTCACATTGGGATGGTAAGATATAATCCAAATGCATTCTATGGTTTAATCAGCAGTTTTATTTTTGTTTTGTTTTTTTGTTTGTTTGTTTGTTTTTGTTTTTTAATGAACTTGCTTCCACCTGACTCCTTAGGCACTAGGTGGTAACTTTGCAGAGAAACAAAAAGTGTTAAGAATAGGTGCTACACACATCCTAGGATTATAACTGTGGCACAAGAAAGTATGGATCACTCCTTTGTCCTGAATGAAGCACATGAGAATCGGACAGTGCCACTGGGAAGTCTTTCCATCGGATCAGTGGCTTTACAAGAAAGAGATATGTGCACATCCACATATCACTCATGGAAAAAATCATCAACTTGTAGGAAGCCAAACAGTCTTGAGACTTGGGAACTGGAGAATAAGATATTTCAAATTCATAGCCATTTCCAGCAGGCATTGTAAAGAAACACACTGTAGGGGTATATGTGGCTTGGGTTTGTAAGCCCTGAGAATAAAATGATGTGTCCCTTCCAGCTGATCTCAAAGCATGATCTAGATTCTCTTACAATGAAGCAATTATCAAAAGGATAAACACAAAACGTGCTACACAGGAATTGTTTTAGAATGTTGTTTCACATGGATAAAATTACTGGTGAAAATATCAACCCTGTCCTTACTGAGTAACCTAAAGCATATTATGTCATGTAGTCCTTATTGATTAGACAATATAGGTGGTTATTTAATACAAGTGATCACTGATGTTTTTCAGAACCATGATAAGCATAAGGGTAGAATATGTATGTACCTATGTGAGCCGTGTGCTTTGTAATTGATATTTATGCTTATTAAATGCTGTTGATTACAGAACATCAGGCTGTTACTACCCTAACTTGGACCTAGTTGCCATGGAGAGAGCCAACGCTCATCATTTATTCATCAGTTGTATTTGTCTACATTGCTAATGGCCATTGGACACTATTCAAGGAAGACATGGGCATGGACTTTTAGGAGAATTCCAAGCAGATATAACAGACATCAGAATTGCCAAGGACCATTCAGAATGTTTGTTTCAAGTGTTTCCCTGGCTGCCCAACAATGGAGAACATTCTCTTTGCTAGGGTGAAGTCTTAATGCTAAGTCTTATATCTCACTAGACCTTAAAATATAATTTAGGGTTTTATAACATGGGAAGAATATGATAGATATTCTCACATATTAAAACATCAGACTTAAATAACTGAATATATATAGAAAAATTAAAACCAATTAAGAATAGTTCTCATCAAAATTCCATACTCTAAATGAGATTAAAATAGCCCCTTCCTGGTATCACTAGAGATTCAGATGAGCTTTAAGTGTTTTTTCTTCATAGTAGTGCCACAAATTCAATTGTAAGAGTTTATAGTATTTTGTTTTATATTTTAGTCCTATTTATATATATGAATAATATGTTCTTGCTTGTGAGTTATGGATGTATATTTATACATATATGAGAATGTATGCAAAATAATTATGCTTATATCAGGTACTTTCCTAGAAAATATGTTGAAATATAGTTTATGTAGTATCACATACATGATATGTGCATATGAGATATAAAGAAGAGAAAAATTAAAAGGAATACTCACAAATATTCAAAAGCCAGTATTAGATGTAAAAACAATACAGTTAGAAGTTCCAGCCTTCCATATCATTACATTTTAGTATGTCAGTCAAGAATTTTAATGGGTTTAATGGTTCATCATTTCCAAGATGTGTTTAATACTGATCCCCTTAGACAATAATTTGTGGCAAGCTGCATCTAATTTCTTTCCATCTTAGTTCAAGTTACCTATTTCTTCAAAAATGAAATGACTTTAGGACAGAGGCATAATCTATGCAAGTAACACATCAATCAATGTCAATCTAACTAACTACATTTTAAAATTTTAATATTGTATTATGGTAGAAATTCTATGTAATACCTGTGTCTAAGGACAAGTTAAATAGTTACAGTGCAGTAAATTAAATATATTAGATGTCACTGTTTTCACTGGGAACAGAAATTTGTGATTATATACAGTTATATGTATTATAGGATAACAAAGCATTTCATGGTAACACCTTGATGTATATTAGCCTTCAAGTGACATATTAGTCAAATATTTAATCAAAATCAATCACATGCAATACAATCGTACTGAGGACAGGATGGGAGGGAGAAGCAACTAGAGGGTGAGGAAGGGAGAGAGAGGTAGGAGAGATAAAAAGAAAAGGAGAGAGAGGAGCCATGTTTTAATGAACTACAATAAAATGGTTATAGATGGCAAGATGACCATCAGGAAATATGATATTCTTCCCTAATTCAGCTAATATCTGCATTTGTTATTAAGTAATTTATGAGCTTTCTGATGGGGGATTCATTTTTAAAAAAGTAAATGAATGGGTGTCCATAGTTTCTGTCATCTGGGTTCATGAGTCTATGAATGGCAATGACTAATGTGTTAAAATGTATCAGGCTGCTTTTGTTCTAAAAACAAATCAGTGATTTACTCTCTCACAATCCCAATTACTGATTATTAATTATTTTAGGATGGGAAATGATAATCAATTCACTTCAGAGACATCCTCAACCTTTATATATTAATCATCATCATTATTATTTATATTCTGAGTGTTTGCTTTCATGTATGTATTTGCAGTACTTGTGTATTTGCTTCATAGACATCAGAAGAGCACGCTCAATTGGTATGAACCTGTGTTCTCTGCAAAAGCAGTGGGTGCTCTCAAGAGCTGAGCCATTCCTTCAACCTATCTTCAACTTTTTATCAAGAACAGTAATTATAAGTGATGTGTTTTTATAGTAGCTCCTTTTCACCTTTTCAAGTATGAGCATTTTAAAAGCATTCAGTTCATCTGGTCATACCCAATGAGTTTAAATGTTTACTCTTGAGCAAGAAGTCATATAACATATGTACAGTCATCATTTGTATCCTTTCCTTTTCTTTGTCATTCTTTTAAAGTATCTGGTTACAATATGTTTCCTAAATTCCAAAAGCCTAACTTATTTTTTTTATTCAGTCTGTGTAATCTAAAATCTTGAGACTTTCAAAAATCTGTCCCAAACAAGAATTGAATCTAAAGGTTTCAAGGAAATGGTTAAGGAAGATAAAGGCATGCCATCAGCCTAGAGAACACTGGCTGAGCTAATGTCTCTCAGCCATTATACTGATGGTTCTCAGCTGGAAATCTGAATGAAGACAAATGTTAGTGTCAGCGAATATGTAGTTGAACATCTGAATATTTAAAGTTTTTTTTCTTTTAAATGACTGTAACATACAATGAGTTCTAATGTTCCTAAATTGTCAATTAACAGCTATTACTCTTGAAGAACCAAGAAATGCTCATTCTGAAAAAAAAAATTAAAAAGGCATTGTATGTGTTGTCATTCAAATAATGATCCATAAGTTATATCCCCTCAAGTCAGGACAGAAATCTGAAGATGACTCTCTTTATCTGCTTAATAATTTAAAATTGATTTGGGGGTAAGTTTTAAGGATGATAACAAGCAATCTAAGAAATCTTCTGTAGTGATCTGAACGATTTTACAGGCAAAGTTCTCTTCCTTTTAGTAGAAATTTCTACTGCCAATGATTTGTGAGAGAACATTTCACATGCAACACATTTCTGAAACTATTCACAATTATTGATAATAAAGTGCATGCTTTGATTGCCTCTTGAGTTTTTAAGCCTGTAGTTAACAGCTTTAGTAATATTTCTATGAAATCTGTTTCTATTCCGTGCATAGGGAATGCAACATCAGAAAGTCTACTAGCAATGTAATTATCACCATAATGAATCTTAACTAAACTATGCATATTTAGGTGATATGATGGTAATTTGGCAAGGAGGAACAAAAAAAAGGGAGAGTAGGTTTCTAGTAAGAAACCACAGGAATGTTAAAGGTTTCACCTGGAGAAAACAATTATTATCTTCATTTTGCTCTTAGTTTTAAAAGGTTCTTTTCTGCTAATGCATGTTACACTTAATAGTATCATTGTATATTTAGCCACACATAAAAAGTGTACAGACACAGCTACATAAGAATCCACGTAATGTATGACATGTCTAGCATAGAACCTACATATTACTTATGACTATACAGGTGTGAATATATATATTATAGTTTAATATGAACAGCCCTAATGAGTCAGACTAAGGTTAAGTAGCCTAATAATCACATTGATTAAAGGGTATGGCAACATGATAATATACTACTGGTAAGATACCTCAAAATTTTCAGTATGGCAACAAACTATTAACATTTCTGCACCAAGTATATAAATTCTATTGAATTTCAATGTTTAAAACATTGCCAAGAAGTGACAATTGTGGTAAATATTCCTGAATCTGTGTTGGAATTATCAAACATTTTTTTTATTTAATAACTGTTATTTATTTACTTTCTGTATAAATACTTTGTCTGCATGCCTGTGAACAATGTGTGTGCATAGATCTCAAGGAAACTAGAGAGAATGCTGGATCCACTGAGTGTGGAGTCAGAGAAGATTTTAAGTTGCCTTGTGATTGAAGGAATTAGACCCAGGTCTTCTGGAAGAGCAGGGAGTTCTCTTAACCACCAAGGCACCTATCCAGCCTCCAAGATTGTAATCCATTTAAATTGAGGATTTATAAGGTAACTGCTTTTGTGATCTAGAAACTGTAAATACAGGATTAAAAACTGAGAAGCAAAACTAACTTTAAAAACTCATGTGATATGTATACATCAATGGCAGCTTTAAGTTATATAAACCTGATTATGCTGACTGATTATATTATTCTGATTATAGTAAACCTGATTATGTAAGTTCAATCAATCTGTAGAACCTTTAGTATGAATATGGTCTTTTCAAGAACCTTTCTTTCACTCCATAGTAAAAATAACATAACACAGAATCTAACATAGTAAATGCTAACATAAAACTGAACATATTGTTCAAATTGAAGTCCAGGAAAAAAAAATCTCCAATTTACCAAAAAAAAAAAAAAAAATGATTTCCAACAGGGCTATGAAAGTGGTTATCCCCTCCAGATAAGCTGGGTCTTATTTATTTATGTCCCATAGCAATTAGAAAGTTTACATTCAAGGAACAGCTGGCTTTGAAGTTTAATTGTACTTTATGTTTTCATCCTTTGTGCTTTATTCAGGACTGTGAAATGTTTTCAGGCTGATATTTTCCAGGAAAATATCAAAATATAGTAAGCAGGTACAAAATACTTAGAGATTTGTAGTAGGTTCTTATAGTACTTTATAAGAGTAAATGTCTAAGCATATAGTAAATCTAGAAAACAATCTAACAATTAATTATAAGGTATCAGAGGAGAGAAGGCAGAACCTTGGCTGAAAACTACTATTAAAAAAACATTTCAGATTTTCGTTGGTGGAAAAACATAGGTTTTAAGGAAGAGAGAAGAATTTTATGAATCAAGAAACGTTAATAAAAATTAATCTGGTGGGTATTACATGCTAGTTGCCTTTCCAAGACAAGCTGGTAAGGGGCAGCCGCCACATCTCTAGAGGAATGTATCAGGTAATAACAACTTCAGGTAAAACTAGTATGAGAAGTCCTAATTGGAACTAAATGATAACAGAATCCTTATTACAAAGGAAGGACACAAGTCACGTCTTCACAATGTACAGTCTTGTAGTTAAGTTGCTGCTTTGTTTGATAATACACCATTAGTGACTAAAATTTATTCTACCAAATTAAGAGAAAAAATGTGGTATTGCTAATGATGCTCAAAGAAAGTTCGAAACATACCCATGTTCTTCTCAAATTGTTTGTCTAAAGGTTCAGTTTTAATCAAGTATCATAGCCCTTGGATAGCCAAGGCAAGAAGATCATGAATTCATTCCAAACAAAACTTGGATATTACCTTGAAAACTATCAACTATGACAAAAGTTTGCTCACAAAAATGGAATGTTCAAAGGAATTTTCTGAGAAGTCTTGAAGAACTTTAGTCATTTCAAATAGAAATAGGGATGAGTGCACATTGAGTCTAGGGTAACTGCGAGAGAAAGAAAATGTCAGGAAACAAATGCCCAAGTCCTAAATTCTGAAGTAAGATCCTTTCTGCTATTTAAAAATCATGGGGACAACACACACACACACACACACACACACACACACACACACACGTACAGTGTTCACAACTTTTATCAGGATTGCAGTATCATATAAAGTTTATAGGAAATCACACAGAAAAAAGAAAAGCTTTCAAAGTAATCCAGTAGCTACTGCTACAGCCTCCAGAAAGAGTACCTCGCTCATTTCCAGCTTTCTCTTCTCTTCCTAATTCCAGGACTGTCAGAAAAAAAATGTAAATAGACGTGACATGTGATGAGAAACTGAAGAAAAGTGTACCAGGATATAGTAGGAATCCTCATCAGGATTATATTAATAAATCACACCTAGCCAAGAGATACCCTCATCAAATTGCAAAGATCTTTATATAAATAATAATCGAGACTTTCCATCTACTTGTATGTGTCCACAAAGAGTGACTTTCATGGTTTTATTTCCAGAATAGACAGAAGCCAGGTTATTGTTTCATTTCTTTAGAAGCATCACCTACAGGAAGCATATTTCCTGGCCTTTGCTTGCTTCACACTGATTTGAGACTCATATATACTTTAGGATTATATTTCTGCACACAAAAAATCTTCACTCTCTATAAATAGATAAGTACCAGAGAAGCAGGTGTCTTCAGCTTATGCACAACCCAGAGTGTTTCCCATGGCGATAATGTAACAAAGTCCCAGCAGCCTTTCTTGAAGTAGGCTTGTACTGTGGTCAGTGCAGGTGAATCGATATCTGATATTTGTAGTTTTAATAGAGCTATAAAAGACATGTATAGATTGCTTTCATGAAAGAACCCCGCTGCCATTTTTTTAGAATAGAAAGAAACAGCAATCTTTTCCAGACAGCTAAGTGAACAGATTTTTCTACATAACAACAAAAAGATCCTACCGTAGAATATACCATCTCTTTGGGGATGCAATTTATTGTTTATCTTTTTCTAGCCTTTAAATGGTAAGCAACTGCCTTGGATAAACTGTCTGTTTGGGGAGTGACTATAAGTTAAGGGAAAGATTTAGAATTTTATTCTCTTAACATATGTTCCCGAGAAGTCAGATGTCCCAATACAGCAAGTGCCAGAAGGTCCCATTCAATTAATATTTAATAATAAAGGCTAGCAGAAATATGTATAACTTCAGCAGTCAGGGACCATAGGTCCAAATCTATAAATTTCACTCAGACTATGTGAAGAAGGTCAAGATTTTTAAAGTCTTTGAACTTGAATTACCTTATTTTAAAAGATGGGGTTCATATAGGTCCCACCTTGATATAAAGATATGTATTAACCTATTCATGGTTTATAATAAAAATAAAATTCTTGTTAAATATTAACTGAATTCTATAGTGTGTCAGAAATTACGATAATTGGTGGAGAACAACAATAAATTTTTTCAATAGGACTAAATAGTCCAAGGAGGCAAGAAGAACCATAGAGTCAAGAGCAAGAGAGTCTAAAGTGGGAAGGGATCCTAAAACTGCCAAGGAGTGAAGCAGTCTCTAAACGCCTATGTCTTTCCCATCTTTAACTCACAAAGGAACTGATGGGTTGTGGCATTCTGTGATCATTCTACAATATGGAGTAAATGTAAAGAGATAAAGGTGGGCATTGGAAGCATAAAGAAGGAGAAATCCAGCCTTACCCAGAATAATGTTTGTAGTGATGAAGAGACAGAGATTTAAAGGCATCGTTAAGAATTTCAGTTGATAGAAGAGGGCTGACTAGGGAGATTTCAACCACAACACCTAAAGGACTGACCTGATAACTGGTAACTTGAGTGCTATTGTCTGAGATGAGAAACCCTGCAACACAGAGAACTGTTCCCTTGCACCCCATGTTTATGTAAAAGCTGTGTAGGGTGTGGGAGTGACTACCAGAGCTTCTGTCCCTTACTGTGTTCCCACTGCTACATCATGCACTCAGACGATTTCTTTTCTACCCTGATTATAATCCTAGGCTAGACCTCCTCTTCATCTTTCCTTCTTGTTAATTTTCTTGTGTTCCTCTTTGGTTAATTTCTAATTCTGTGTTTATGAATGGACCTACCTACAAAAGATACTTAGTGTCTATTTATCTCCTCTGTTCTTTTCTTTCTTTTTTCCGTATTAAATTCATTGCTTTTCAGGAACATCGGCTGGGCATTTCTGAATGTTTTATCCTTTATTCTCTGCCTAAGTTAGATCCTGTAAACTTAAACTTTGATCACTTTTAAGGCATTCAAAATAAGTGTCCGAAGTGATAGATGAGACTGTCCTATGATACTTTTTCCATCTGTGCACTGGCTGTGCATGTAGAAATATTTCTCTTCTTCACTTCCTTGGTGCTTGGAAAGGAAAGGGGAGATTCAAGATCATTCCTAGAAGCAGCCACAATAAACATTCCAGTTACAATGGACCTGGACATACATCTGACCTTGAAGATCCTGAAATTAATATTCACACTGTGACTCCACTGACATTTATCTCCATGAAGCACCTTTACTGCCCGTACACATACATGCTGCCTAGAGAAAGGCTGATAATCACAAAGGGCCGAAAACCTGGCTGTCCCATATCACCAGGAAGCATCTAAAAGGCTCTCGGTCTGTTGACTGAACCGCCCTAAGGATTAAGTTTATTTTATTTTCAGTATTCAAAAGATAAGAAGTTTATTAACCACTTGGAGGATTCAGGCTTGTTCAGAGATAGCAGCAGCAGGACAGACTTGGGCAGTAAATCAGAGCTGAAGACTTAACACAGTTACACTAGCCTCCTGCACTACATCCAAACAGCGTTCTCTTTCCTAGGCCGTTGCCTTGGTGTATATACCCAAGGATATATAAAGAATGACTGACATCAAATGAAGGACGTGACTCTGATTTGCACTCAAGGAACACTAATTTTCATCTTGAATAAAGGAGGACTAAAGTCATGGAAGTTCTGGTGATGTATGAGTTTATAAGTGATTATTTGGTATGTGTGTGTCTGGGGGGGAGGGTAGATTCAAACTTTAGATCTCAACAACTTTGAAACTCAATTTAATGTATGATTGGCAACATTTCCAACTTCTCCTTAGCCTGAATTAGCCATAAGATACACATGTGAGCCATTTCCATGTAAAACAAACCTATGATCCATAAGTGCTCTTAGGTAGCCTAATCCATCTAGCAAGTTTGTTGAAAAGATCTGATGGGATTAAAATTATTTGTAATACTACAGATTCACTCAGATCGAATGTGTTGATCAACTATTGATAACAAAAGTTTAATGGCATATTTCATACCTTTATACTACATTATATCTGCTTTATAATTATAACAACCCTTAGTTGAGGAAAGCCAACATCCAAGTTGTCAGTATTCACTGTGATTAGAGGCCATCTTTATTAGTAAGCAATGCAGATAGAGTCAACTCTAGTAGAACAACTAGGAACCTTTGTGATGGGAATGGAGGAAATGATTAAATATTTCCAAAGTGGTAAACAAAAAAAAAACTATAACAACAATGAAGACATAAAGCAACTCATATTCTAGGTTAATAAGCTATTTAAACTGCTATGTTTAAATACCTAAACAACAAATAATATTTCATAAGCAGTATCTTGTTATTTGTACTTAAGTATTTTGTTTTCTAATGCGTCAAACTACTGGAAGTTAAAAAAAAATTCATTTCTGGTAATCCTAAGCATATTTTAAAAATACAAGTTGATTAAATCCCTAGAAAAAATAAAATGATTTTATTTCACTGCAAAATACTAATGAAACTTAGCTAAGTGAAGACCTTTGGGTTAAGATTAACAAATATGTGTTCAATATGTTACTCTAACATTTAGCATATCTCACCCAAGCTATTTTACTCCCAAAAATGTCAGGCTTTTACAAATACATTATAGATAGGATTTCTGTACCAACTTTTCAAAATGGTGAATTGTTGGTAATTTTGTGTCATTAAAAAGGTATTTTTAAATTGAAGTTACTTTTGAGTTTTCTTTTCTCCAAAATTATCGTATTTAACCTTAGTTTGTGTACACGCAGCTCTGTGGTATGACTGTTATCAAATGCAAGCTCTGATTCCATTAGTTTTGTCATATTTAATTCTGTGAAAGCAGTCCAAGACTTGGTTTGATCCAGAATTCTGGCTCCAAGATTGTTCTCCAAGTATAGGAAAACTACCTTGGTTAAACTCAATAGATATTAAGATAGCAGCATGCGATTGTTGTGTAGGATCATAAGTTTTAAAATTGTGAGGCTCAGATGTGAGCACCAGCATCTGGGAAGATTTTATATGTTTATTTGAAAATTTTATACATATACATATCCATCCTATTTCTTCCTCTCCAATTCCTCCTCCATCTTCCTCACCATTTTTCCATTCAAGCAAATTTGCTCTTTTTCTTTTTACTTTTTTTTAAAAACCCAGTTTTCTCTTAAGGCTACCTGTAGGTACATAGCTATAGAACAATAACAACAACAACAACAAAAATTCCTGACCTCCTTCCAGAACAGCAGTCATTAACTGCCACTAGCTTCTCAGATAGAGTTGGACTTTATGAGCTCCTCCTGCATTCCTACAGTCATTATTGTAACCCCCAGAGCTCATAGCTGGAAAAGCTGTTGATGATTTTCCCCATTTGGTAGTTGGATAGCACTGTCTAATGCTATGAATCACATTAGGTTGATGAGCACTTCCATTTTCAAAGGAGGGAAAAACACTCAGATTCAGAATTGGGAAGACTATGATGGGATGAACCTGACAGAGCTTAGCATGTTGTAGACATTTGCCAAGATACGTCTTTCCTTGCCAGAATGCACCAGCAGCTAAGAAAGGATAAGATAAGAATTTTTATTCCTCTAGAACCTAGAGAGGAGTGTGGCCCTACTAACACTTGGGCTTCATACATAAAGGCTTGAGATAGTGAGAAACCCATTTTTAAGCCACCTAGTATGTGATGGTTTCTTAGTCAACTGAGACAGTATGATTGCCTTAATAAAAAAACAAGTATAAGAATGAGAACGTCTTTTCTTAAGATAGATAAGGATATCTCAGTCTGGAACTCAGGGGTCATTGCCTAAAATGCTGTCCCAGCTTCAGGAAAAGAAACTGCAGTTATTTCCAGCCAGCCACTTAACACAAAAGGTTCTGAGTCCAGATTCTAAGCCTAGGCCTCAAGAGCCCACCAGGTTAATGATCTATCTCTGTCGAGCTTTAAGCTCTATAGACTCAAAGTTTGTCCTTTCTGATGCTCAGTACTTGGTAGCTACAATATCAAAGCCCTTTATGGATTCAATGGTATACTCGGTACTGGGTAAACATTTTGGAATCTGGGCACAAAGAATTCAGAGTTTCTCTACTACCACCTGGGCCTGACATTTGGAAAGGACTAAAAGAAAGGGGATGCTGAAAGTCAGTAGTCAAATGTTTCTTTATTTCTGTAGCATTCACTTGGCTCTAACCCAGGCTTCTGCCTATATGATTGGAATATAGGAATGGAACAGTGAGTTCCAACCTATAGATCATTGTGATTGGCATCCCATTAAATTTGCCTCCAGTTTAATGAACACAAGAAAAGTACACATCAGAGAGCAGGCAAGCTCTCAGCTAATACCCCTGTTGGCATTGACCTGACACTTTTGGATTGGATCCGTATAAAATCTTGGCAACTGAAAAACTGGGCTGAAGATCTGAAACCTGCTTTTAGTCCATTCTTTCTGGTATCAGGCACATCAAATTACACCTTACAGGGATGACAGGGAGGTTTGTGAAATAATGAGATTCCCCATGTTCACAGCACTGTGCAGGCGCACGCAACTGCAACATATCCACAAGGGACACACACGGAGACAGATATTTCAACAAGTTACCACATTAAAAAACAAAACAAAAACAAACAAACAAAAAACCCTTCATGTTTTCAAATTACTGCCTATCTTTGCATCAATTTAGAGGCTAGACTGCATTTCACTGGCCATTGGCCTGGTTGAGGGTGGCGTTTTATTTGTTTTCCTAGTCAAATTATTTAGTAATTTGTTTGAGCTCATTTTGCAAATGAATACTCAATATCTGCACATACTTAACAGTTAAATCTAACTAGTAAATAGTATTCAGATTTGTTACTTAGATACCCTCTCTTTCAAGACACTGCATGAATTGGCCTTTCCCCTCAGTTTTCAGATTTCAAAAATTAATTATTTCCTGAAAACCAAAACTTATAAGTAATCCAAATTCCTAGATTCTCTCCAGTCCCACATACAGCAACATGCCTTATTCCTATCCCACCAAAACCCTTCAGTCCGACCAGCTCTCCAATTTCACTACTGTGGAATCCTAAGTGATCTCTGAGATTCCATTTAATCTTATTTATATCAAGCCACACCCTCCTGCTCAGAAGCTCTCACAGGGGGTTAAAGCCTGATTCCAAGGATCTCTGAGTAGAACCTGCACCTTACAAGCCCTTGCTTTGTCTTCCTGTGGTACAGCCCAGACTTCTTTAGTTCTCCAGGATACTGGAAAACACTATTGGCTCTGTCCAAGATTACCCTGATCAGAACTTTCCAGTATCACCCCAGATTCAACAAAGCACTTAATTAAGTCATCCTGTCTCAGAGAGGCTGTCCTTTTCAAGTTATCTATAGCTTCCTAATTTTGCATGTCCTGCAGCAGGCTTGTCATTCCTCATGCTTTCACGTTGTCCCTCTCTGTCACTGCAGTACAGACTTTACAAGGATAAGTACTTTGTTGTTAATGAACTGCCAATTACAGGTGCCAAGAAATATAGTGAAGCTCACAAGGCATACAAAATGATTATTTGCTGATTGAATAAATGAATGAATTAACAAATGAATGAATGAATGAATGAATGAATGACAGGTTAACATTCTAACTAACACAGAGAGTAAGAGCAAGCAAGGGCTTATGCAGGCTGAAAGACATAGCCATAATGAGTTTGCCAGGAGAAAATGTTATGCTTAGAACTATTTACTGAATATCTTAAAGGAGAAATAAAAGAGACTTAAACTATCCTAAAGATAGAAATAGGGGAACTATACATATTAACAAGATCACATGAATAATTATAATTAAGTGATGGAATAGTGGAAAATTATAACAGTAACAGCACTGGGGGTCTGTGAACTTGGTGGAAGCAGAACACATCTCTCAAGTTATCACAATGGCCAAGTGAAGGTAGACTGAGGTTTTCCAGTTTGCAAAGCTTTCTTTTATTCCTTATGACATAGCTACGAGATGAGCATTGTCTTCATTTCCCATATGATGGGGCAGACTTACAATATCAAACTTCATGCAGTTACGGGGTAGATGAAAGAGCTCTGCTGGCTCCTGACCCGTTGTGTATAGACATTTCCCCCACTATGTTTCCATTCCGTATGGTTTCAGCTCAGGTTAGATAGTTTTAAAAGGAGACAATTCATGGTCTCTGGCATTGGCTATGATCTCATAGTTCCTCAGCTCAACTTCCATATGGTGAGATGATAAAACACCCTTGATCATTTGCCCTAGGAACTAATGGCAACAATTTAACTTTCATTTTAACACCTATAGCCATATGGAGTAATTGTCATCACCGGAAAATCTTTCACTTTCAAACCAGGGCAATTCCCCTGCGTGTAAAATGTTCTGTGATCAGAAACTGTGTCCCTACTTAACTGAGTATATCTACTTTTTGCCCCCTGGCAGGGAAGATTTTGCTAAAATGGAATGTGTTTCCGTGGAATAGGAATCACTGTGCCCATGGCTAGGTCTGTCAGACATTATCCTCCAATACAGACACAGTAAATTTATCAAAATAATAAAATGCAGAATTAAAGAACAATCATTCATCCTTATTGTTTTGGGGGAAAACATTTACAGTCTCCTACTTATGTAACAATCAGAATAGAATCTACCTTTAAAAGCATTCATAGAGAAGTGATTTAGGAGTGAAATATATTTTAGTTTTGATTGGCTCTTTTATCAGTCGTTCATGCTTTATCTTCCTCCTCCCACTATCCTTTCTGCCCTTCCTCTTTTCCTCTTTCTTTCTATGCCAAGGTTGAGCTAAAGAAACAATCAACAGGGTTTAGAGGAAGCCCATGAGATAGGAGATAATCTTTGACACTTATACATCTGACAAAGGATTAATATACATTATATGTATATAATTTTAAAATAAAACATTTCAGACTGTCTTGGAACTTATGATCCTTTTGCAACTATCTCTGGATACTGTGAATACAGGTGTGATCTACCATGCTGGTCTCATGTTCTAAACTATCCCACAATCATGAATACTAAAAGCTAGCATGTTTTGTCCATAAAGCTACTAATAAATTATACTGATTTTGTAGTAGTTTTAGGAATTCTAACTTTATATTGACAAGAATGAATACAACCCATCACCAAGTATAAGAGTTTATTTTACAAGTACATTGTCAAAACAAAAGGACTACTATTTTCTTTGAGTTTTCTACTCTTTTAGGTCATTGCTTCATTCCCAAGATTCAAGTTGAGATGACCCTGAAGACAACACTATTATGAAGTGCTGCATTTGAGGACAAAATTTTGGCTCAGTCATAATTAAGAGATTAGTGTCTTTTATAAGACCTGAAATGAAGCAGCTCACTGATAGCCCTTCCCCAGAACCCTGCCCTGTATTCATTCCTACACTGAGAGGACATACTGTGTTTCTTACGGAGATTTTGACAAAAAAAAATTCATCTTGGAAGCAAGAGGCTTGTTCTCAGCAGCCACTAAGCATTCATTTTGTAACTTCTGCCGTCCTGAACTACGGGAAATACATTCCACTGAAAATTACCCAGTCACAGTTACTTTGCTTCAGCATCAGAGATTACGATATAAATTATGTTGGTTTTGTTAATATTTCATCTTCTGTCCTAAGAATTTTTTTATTTTATATTTTATTTTCCATTCTAAGAAATCTTGAGATTGATTAATATTGATTATAAAATACTGCATCAATTGTGTTTAGATAGAAGTGCTCTTGCAACTAGGAAGCACAGTAATACAAATGTGCATAAATATGGTCTGTACTAATTACATGTTAGTGTATTTACAGTAGCAGGGGCTTCTATTAGAATCATAGAGCTTTGAAAATGGGAGTGGTACCCTGACTGGTATTTCTATCCTCAGTTACTAATGCAGTGTTCAGACTGGCCCCATGTGAGGGAACATCCTACAGTCATGGAATAATTGCTCTGTAATGTCCAGTACTGAAGATACTAGTAAAAAGAAAGTAGTTAAATCTTGACTTTTAGCTTGATTTGATTTTTACCTGTCATTGGTAACTTGAAGTGTAGCTGTTGTGACTTGCTACATGAAAATGAATTGTATTTCATTATAAATAAATGTCTATTGACATATGGTGCAGAGGGTTACCTTATTCCATAGTGTAGGTTGAGAATTTAACATGAAATATTTATTGTTGATTAAATAGAAAAAGAATTTTATTACTGTGAACTTTTAAAATGATGATTAAACACCCCATTCCTCTAAAATTACTGTGAATTCTTTCACTAATATTTGTCATCATTAATATTTATATAATCTAATTGACAATTAAATCAAAATGGGTGTCTTATGTCTGTGTTACTAGAATGTTTAGCCAGGTCTTGCCTGCTATAATTCTAATACTTGAAAATATATTTTAAGTTGAGAGACTCTTCAAAGTCTGTTAGCTGTCCAAAGATACCAGTTAGCTATTCTTGTCTACATTCTTGCTGTTACTGTCCAGACTTGTGTCTAGACCACCACCAACTTCGTTAGTCGTCAACCTTGCCCCCAAGATTATTTCAAATGTTTATTCAAATCACTTTGCACTTCAATTGTGTTGCAATCAAGATAGTGATTTTAGAATCCAGATCAAGTCATTAAAGAAATTAACCATAGCTCCCTAGCTACTCTTACCTAACGAGGAGATTACAGGTGTGAACACATCACGTCTTTCACAGTTTGGCTAATTGGTACTATATTCTTAATTGATTCTCATCACAATGGGATTAGAAGATTTCTGGCTATTGAGTGACTAGTAGATGTCAGACAAGATCTAGAAAATCTCCTATCATTACACTTCACCTTCACAGCCTGTGAAAATGGGAACTAGGCAATACCTAACTTTATAGACTTCAGAAAAGCTAAGTGCTAACAATTATGGAAGAGCCTTTGGAATGCATATAGTGATACTCACTGTTCTGATCATAACTACCATACATGCAGAACCCTACCATGATCAAAAAAATAATTAAAGGAGGAAAATTTAACTAGTTATACATTTATATTATATATTTGTAAATCAATCAACTTGAGAGTTTGCTTTTACTGTCTTTTCATGTAAAGAATATAGTAGACTTAAGAATATTACTTAAATTCTTAACTACAAAAGAATTTTGCAGAAAATTGTGCTGTGCTCAAGCAAACAGGATTTGTATTGTTACTCAGGCCCTCGAGCCTGTATGTGGTCCATTTTAACATCCTTTATGATTAAACTGCCTTAATAGCATTTTTTGGGACCCCACATAATACAAAAATTCTCCACATGTGGTCTGAAAAGATTAGACATGTCTTAGGCAGGCAGGGACTTAAATCCTGCCTGATAATACTGTGGAGAAATTACACACCACAAAAGCAAGGAGAAAGGGTAAAGGTTTAGCAAAAGGAAGATATAATCAGAGGACACAAGCCTTCATAAAAATCAAGTTTTTCTATTCCAGGCTATTATTTCATAAACCAGATCTCAGACTGTTGATCTTTCTAAATAATTACAGTAGAATGCATGCACTTGTAGAAACAGTTGTTGATGATTTATATTTCACACAAATTTGCACCAGGCTTTACTCCTTGAAAATACAATTTTCCTAATGGAACTGATTACTCAAATAAAATGAAAGTCTGGACGTTAAGTTTGTATAGAAGCAGTGCAATGTCTGTATACAATTACTACATCACATTTGGGGAAACAACAGTAAAAGCAGCAGCTAAATGTAAACCCAGATGAGATCTGCTTTCAAAGGATAGAATAGTTCTGTTAGTGGAAATACTGACAAAATTTCTCTTCTTGTGTTTGCATCTCTCAAACTGCATAATGAAATACAACTCTGTACTTTCTCTAAAAATATACATGTATATATACAATCACTGAAATGAATTGGAGAGCACGAGATCTCTTGGGTATACCATCTTCCTCAACATTTGGTGAGTTATTAAGTAATCTTAGTGATGCTTTTATATTGCTTGAATGGCATTTACTGCAGCATCTATTAGCCATAATAATGCAATTTATTTATCATAATATCTATAATAAATGTAATAAATGAGTCACAGAGTACTCAGTATAAATGAGTTGAATGATATAGTTCAGTGTCTGCTTTCTAAAGGATACTCTGAATTCACATCCTGCTGACACAGACTGAATTTTTTCTGTCTACACATCTACTCAAGAAAAAACAAATAAGCCAATGGCAACTCTCAGAAAACAGAGTCAAATTGCAGTGCAATACAAAAGTGATCTTTAATCCATACTAAAACTGAACAGAGGCTATTTTTTAATGAACTGCTCTGAATAAAGATCCAAACTGAAGAAAATTCTGAGGTCATTATTACTCTCAATGAAAAGTTACTCAAGGCTGAAATGTGTTTCGAAAGCAAAGGAATCTCCATTTTCATTCTTTTGAGAAAAAATTTCTTTACATGTTACCATATCACCAATCAGTTAATCCATTTGGAAACTTTTTATTGTTTAATTGCTTTATCATGGTGAATGCCAGCTATTGAGTAAAATAGGAGGCAGGGTCTGGTTTATTTGCTTGTTGTTTCTTTTGCAGTATCAGTTGGAATCCATGTCTTTGGGCATGCTGAGTCAGTTCTCAAACACTGAGGTATAGGGTCAACTCCATTCTGTTGTTTCTTTGAGTGGTCAGCAGTGAATGATATTGAAGGCATAATGATAGTACTCTTGTAAAACATCATTGATCTGATGAGGTGAGTGTACAATGATTATGCATTAAAAATGAACTGATACATAATCATCTCTGTAAACATGCTCCAAAACAAACATATAGCTCTGTGTGTGTTGCATTTAAGGACTTCCTGTAGGATCTCTTATTGTTAGGTTTGGCTATTAGATGTGTGGGTTCTTTACTTCCTCCAAGTTCTATGAGCACTGGTAATACGTTCCATGTATGTTCCTTCCTTTAAATAGTCTGCTTTCAATAGTCCGGAATAGTATTAGGAACACAATAGCTATTCACAAAATATGATTGTACATTTTAAGCCACTCTTTGCATTCTACAGTTAAGAATGCTTGTGAACACACATAATTATATAGGTTAATTTAATAATAATAATAATCACATTAAAATGGAAGACAATGTATCACAGGAAATGCTCCTATTAGTAGTTGTCATCAAATGTTTTTGGTTCCATAATTTCAAATGATTGGTATTTATACAAAGCATAAGATAAAAGAAAACAACAAACCAATATTAAAACAAACCAAACAAGCAAGAACCCATCTGACTTTTAAAGTAAGAAGCTTCAAAATAATTTTATTGAGGAAAAATAAAACATTTTGTTCCTGGGGATAACGCTAGGCTGACTAAACCAGGATTATCAGAAATACTAAATAATCATGAGCTGTTATTCTTGAAGACTATGTGAAAATAATTCTATAATGTATTAAGATTACATATGAATATTTCATATATTGCATGGAAATTTCATATTTTAAAGGAAAACATAGTCGTGTTTAGATTTCACTATTAGAATAATTTATAAGTAATTTCTATTTATAATTTTGAAGGTTTTTATAGTTATTATGCTTAAAATGAACTGTGTTGCATATATATATATATATTATTATATATAAGCAAGGTAGGACACAAATAAGTATTAACTCACTTTTTAAAATTTGCATTAAATATAGTTGAGCACATTTTATCATGGTTTGGTTGGGTAAATTTATTTTGTTTTCCTATGCTTATTTTGGAGTATCTAAAAATTAACTTCAAACTATGTTCACTCTGTACATGAACTCAGAACCATCTTCCTGCCTCAGTTCTTCTCGTGTCGGAATCATATGCATAAGTTCCTAACCAAGCTATAAATGATTTTTAATTGACATAATTAGATGTGTAGATATAGTAGATGATTAAAGCATAGTTAATATAATGTATGTGCCTGATTTTACTCCATTTATTGCTCAAAAGTACTAAATATTCAAAAGCATTCAATTCTATATATGTAAACTGTGATGGGATGGTTTGAGTGACAATGACCCCTCACAAGCTGATAATTTGAGTGGTTGGTAACCAGCTAGTTGAACTATTTAGGAAGGTTGAGGAGATATGGTCATGGTTGTTTTGAATATGAGGCCTTGTAGGAGGATATATGACCTTTTGAAAAAGGTATGTCATTGGTCATGGCTTTTAGAGTTTTAAAAGTCCAGGTCAGAATCATTGCTTTTCTCTCTGCCTGATATATATGATGCATATGATCATACACACACACACACACACACACACACACACACACTACATATACCACAGCACAAGCATGGATGGAGGTCAAAAGACCATTTAGATGAGACAGTTCTCTCTTACCATCAGGGATAGAACTCATATTATCAGGCTTAATTTCAATGCCCTTAGCTGCTAAGCCATCTCCATGGCCAGTTGTCTAGTTATTTAAATCAATGAAACAACACAACGTTCTTTGGATGAAAATTCTAAGAGCAATTGAAGGTCTACATGTGCATGACTGGAGAGGATGCTTGGCCTCTTGTTTAAATTGACTCTGTGGAGATGATGGCTGCAGTTGTTCTTAAATAGTCTAAAGATTACAATAAAAGCTCAGAGTTTATATCCATGATCCTAAAAGTTACTTACCGCATTCTCCTCAGGATCTTCTGGGCCCTACTTACTGTTGAAAATCCATGTTCACAACACTTTTTAAGTTAATATCCAGAATATTATTTTTCATAAGGCATTTATAAGATCATTAAGGCTTAACCATTTCTGCTTTCATGAATGATTATCCTATAGTGTCTCTGTAATCACAGCAACAAGAAGAAAGGCCCTGGATCTTTCCCAAGAGTCAATCATCCATCAGGACTCAGGTGTCTTAATCTACTCTCTCTGGTCTTCACCAGAGTGATATTAAAGACCCAAGTTAGTGAACTATTTCAATGATTGATTTAGGTTTCTTCTAAAGACAGGGCTGTGTTTCTCTGTGTAGCTCTGGCTGTCCTGAAACTCAATCTGTAGTCTGGGTTACCCTCCAACTCAGAGATCTGTCTGCCTATTCCTCCCAAGTGCTATAATTAAAAGAACACACCACTACCATCCATAAAATATTAAGTTTTTTTTTGCATTTACATCTACTTTGGTGTTTCTAATTTACATGACATTTTTAAAAAAAAATATGTCAAATTATATTTAAGTGAAACAGTTATTTTCAAAGAGAACATAAACCAATGGGAGCACAAAACCCCTAGACTTAGTAGTATTAATTGAACAGGAGGAGTTGGAATCCAGTGTGTGATTTATGCAACTTATTATAAGTACACATTCAGTGAACTTAACATTTAGATTATAATGCTTTCACTGAATATAAGTGGACAAACTGTTCATCAGTGATTTGTCCCCTAAAACATGAGGGTAATGATCAACCAAAAGATTGTTTACTCATTTATTTCACCTCCTAAAATATATGGAAAATGTGTAAGCAAAGCTGAACAAAGCAGAGGAATATTTTTATTCTGGGACTCTCAAAATATAAATTATTAAATTTTAAGTTGTTAGAATGTCCATCTCCTTTACTTTGGAACCATATATTTTAATATGTTGATTAAATTTTGAGGGTAGTGTAGTAAATAGACATATATGTACATATCCCCAATGTTTCTGTTCAGGTTACGGTAGCTTCTTCAGCATATGTAGAGCATATTAAGTTTTGTAGAAGGTTCCTGAGATTAAAAGTTCCATGCTAGATTTTTTTCTTTAATATTAGACACTTCATAAAAAATAACAAATCTATGAAAAATAAATGAAAGCGGATGATGATGATGTGGTGTCAGCAGGGTAAGATGCTTCATAGAAGAGAATCATGGGAAATTCTGTGGTAAACTGTCCCTTTCCTGTTCATAATTTACTATTATGTTTTGAGTAAGGTCACTGTCTCATTAAAATTTGAATTCACTTTTTAAAATGCTTAAGTTAAATATGTTGCTACAATGATCTCTCTTCCATATTGTCCCAACAAAAAAGTTCTATGGACAAGGACACAGAGATGTTGTAGACAGTGAATATAAATGCTTTAAAAATTGCCCTTCCATTTTCATACTCACACTCAGGCTGAGTGGCCACCTTGATGGGTTGAGAACTCTCCCCTGGTCCCCACTCATTGTAGGCAACAACTCTGAAGGTGTACATGGCTTCTGGTTTCAAGTTTCCCACAGTAAGCTGAAGGGACCCAGGCTGGGTTGTATTCAAAGCTCGCTCCCTAGGAAATCAAGGTGAAGAGAAATATTATCTTAAGATGAAAGCATTGGCCCAAACTTTGTTTGGTATACAGGGGTAATGAGCAACCCACAGGTTGCTTACTCACTTAATGTTGACTCTGGGATAAAATTCAGGCATTCCAAGGTTGATTATGAAAATTAAATGAACAGAAAGGGCCCATGGGTGGACATTACAAAGTCTGAGAGAGTTTAAGTCACCATCATTCTCATGGAACCTTGCAAGTTAAAGACTTGTTATTTGACATTTTAAAATTTAGTTTTCAAAAGTTATGACAAGAAAAGAGCTAATAAAATAAGAAGAAACATTTGCAATCACGACAAGAAGATAAGTTTTGCAAAATCCAGCTAAAGAGATGTCAAGGTTTAAATCATTCCACATTTGATCTTTCTTAGTTTTGTGTACAAATTCATTCATGCAAATTTTGTTGGAAAGCAAAATGATGATGAGAAGTATTTCTCTTTATATATCAAATTCTGGCTCCTATGGTTTCTTTAAGTTCAGTTAGAGGAAGATTGACATTTATCTCTTTGTATAGAAAAATGATATTGCACATATGTCCCCTTGCCTTGTTCTTCAAACAATAATCACAACTGTTTACCAACAAAGACATTTCTCCTGTTGGGGAAAAATGAATATGCAGATAGAGATAGGATTTCTAGCACACAGTAAGAAATGAGAAATTCTTTGGCTAGGAACACTGACATTCAACAAGGAGAACTAGTAAAATCTTTTTAAAGGATGACTCTAGACCTTCATATGCTCACTGACCCTTAGTGCAAAACTGATTATACACATTTAAGAAGAGATTCTAAAACTATTGGATTGTATCATACATTTTAATGCTAGACAATGTTTTCCATTACTTCTCATGGGGATTTTATGTAAATGTTAATTTTGTCACTGAGCGTTGGTTTATTTTTGGAGACATTTATACTGATACCTATCTTCGTCTAATGACAATTAGATTTTTCAAATGTTTTCTAAAAGGAACACTTCCAACTTCATTGGGCACCACAGAACTAAAATTCAGAATCATAGTTTCATTGGTGCTAGTCACAGTGGCTATTGTCAAAAGAGCAAAATAATATGGAGTGAATTGTAACAGAATTAAGATTTCTGTAGTCCTTGGAGAAATACTATTCACAGTCTTAGCATATAATTTAACTCTTCTATTTACAAGAATATTATCAAAATAAATGCTGTCAACTCTCAATAGGCATCTACACTCTCATATTTCTTGCTGTGCATTCCTCAATAGCAAAGATTTGACTACCCTAGCTACTCATCATAGATGGACGGTTAATTATGGGATATACATACACAATAGACATTATCCAGACATAAAAGGGATATAGTCAGTGATCAGGAAAGAGGTTGGAGCTAGAGTTTATCTTCAGTAACATAAGGCAGCTATAAAGAAGTAAATAGCATAATTCTTGCATGTGGAGTTTAAAATAAAAATGAAAAATCAAATATGATCTGACTACAAAATACTAGAGGTTGGGGAAGATGGATGTAAGAGAGTCAGAGGGAAACTGGATAATAGTTACCAAAATATCACAAAAGATTGATAAACTGTAGTGTTTTGCAGCACACAGGATGACTACAGTTTATAATAACCTACTATGTATAACACAAATAACCAAGTACTCAAAGCCTTAGTGTTCCTTAGTTTTATTTGTCAACTTATCAGAAACCTCCCCATGAAGAAATTGCCTGAATGAATTTGTCCTAAGCCCCTGTCTGTAAGATATCTTACTTGATGATTGATGGAAAAAATGTCCAACCTACTATGATGGCACAGCCCTAGGCAGAGGTGTCTGGGCTGTATAAGAAATATAGCTGATCATGATACAGAGTGAGCTAGAAAACAAGCAGGTCAGAAGAGGTTCTAGTTCATTTCTGCTTTAGTTCCTATTTAACTTTTGTCAATGAAACCTGGCCTGGAAGGAGATGAGTTAAACTCTTTTCTCCTCAAGTTGTTCTTGGTAATGGTGTTTATCACAGCAATAGACAGCAAGCTGGTTCTACCTCTCAACACAATATAACAATAGAAATATTACATCTCATCATTTGATCAGTATGCATTGTTCTACTGTATTAAACTATCATACTATACCTCATAAATATGCATACTTATAATATATTAATTAAAAATGATAAGACAGGTTGAAGAAGATAAAAATGCTAACAGCCCCAATTTGATTATTACACATTTTATAAGTGCATTAAATTATTATAGGTACTACAGATATGTGTATATTTAAAATAAAGATAATCAATGCCAAAAAGAAAATGAAGTATCTTAATTAGATTCCATGACCTATATTCATCTTTCTAAATTGAAGCACGTGATTGTGGCTACATTTTATCCTATTTCCTCTCTTGACTTTAAGAATACCTTACTTTCTACCTTGTCTTCGGTATACACAGAAGGCCCCAGGGACCTTCAGTGAGTGCTTTCCTGACAACTGAAAATGTAATAGCCTCATATCCACATGGTTCAGGTGCATGCTGAAGCAGCAGTAGACACTGTCAGACAAGTCTTCCACTTCAATTGTCTCTACTTAGAGGTTGGACGTGGTTTAAATCTGGCTGAAGTTAGGGGACCCAGTAGCCTGTGGCTTCTAGAATCCACCACAGATTCACTCATAGAAACTCCAGGGAATGAGGAATGATGCTTGAATCTTCTCACTGGAAGGAAAGAGTAGGAAATTTCCCCTTTCTATTACCAGGCAGTGGCAAAGAGTTACTTAATGGGAACATTAACTAAGAAGGCTTGAACCATGGGCATGAGAGAGCTGAGCATGAGATAATGGAGCTTTGGGGAAAAAAATCATCAAAGCTAGTTTTAACTGCCTACCAAACAGCCCCTTTCATAGACACTCTTGTCTTCCCACCTTACCACAGGAAACATCTCAGTTTTACATGTGGTTAAAACTTTTACAAATCCTTGTATCTAATGAATCTGTTTGTAAAAGAATGAACTTTGGGTCAGTGTGTATTCTAAGAAAGCCTATTTCAGGAAAGGAGTAGCCTTAGGCTTGTTCCAGAAGAAGAGATGCTACACTAAGTCTTATGAGTCCAGACACTGCAGGCAGATTTTATCCTTGCCTTCAGCTTGGTCCTCTCTCTACTCTGGAATGTGCACCCCTTGTTTTTGCCCATCCACCTGAGGGGAAAAAATATGCTCTACCCTGGTTGTGGTGTGATTTCTTATCCCTCTGGAGAATAACAATTAAAACTGCTTGCTGAATCAAGAGTGCTGCTTTGGTTGAGGAATGAGGAAACAGGAAAAAACTTCTCCCAGTAACACATATTAAGTCTAAACAGAGTTGCATTTTGAGGCACAAAGCAAACAAAATAGCATCTTTAGGAAATTTGCACTAAGACTTAACTCTGCTTAGGTTACTATGATTATAGGTCCTTATGCCCCAAAAGAAATCCTAATATACTTGGTGCTTGCAATACAAGGCTAGTTTCTCCTAATGCTTTGTCTTTGACATTGACTTTCAGTTACTGCTACTTTCCATTGAATCCTTTTTCTCATGTATGTAATCTGTGAGTTCATGCCCACAGTCCTGTGTCCTGCCCTTATCCTATAGCTGAGACTAACCCATGTCCTTAGGACAATGTAGAGCCTCTCGTATTGTGATTTAGCCTTTTCACACTCCTCTGTGAAAAGCCTACTTGTTGCTTGAATGCAATCCCCTTCTACAGCATCGCACTCAGACTTTCTTCTCGTGTTTTGTGCATTTGGTGGGCAGGCAGTGACCATCTTTCAACTCATATTTCCTTTTGCATTTGACAAGATCTTGTTTTGAGTGAGATTAAATTAGGACCCAACTGAAATGCAATGTCTTATCTGAGTCTTGACCATCTTCTCTCCTAGTTTCAGCAACAGTAATCAGTGTCTTTCCATATTGTCACTACGCATGGTTTATACATTCAATATAGCATCTACAACATACAGTATAATGTATATTAATGTCCATAAATGTCTCACTGCTGTAGCCATTGATTACTTTAAATAGAAGCCACATTGCATCCTTGCAATGTGCACAACTGCCACATATACTTTTTAGGGTAACAAATAGCTGGGCCACTAAGATCAATAATTTTTAAGAGAGTGCATAGATTATTTTTTAAAAAAAATTAAGTGATTGCACACATAGAATCTCCATGCATCCTAGAAATTCCTAGAAATCTGTATTAAATTCCATCCTAATCATAAGTTACTTGACCTTCCTGAGGACGGTTCTACTATATACAAACCAGAGTGTAAGCTGCTCAAAGAAATCTTTTCAGTCTCATGTTCCTCTTAGGAACAGAACAAATAATCATTTTTATCATTTATTTTTTGTTTGTTTGTTTGGTTTGGTTTGGTTTGGTTTGGATTTTTGTCATTATGTTAGATAAATACAGAACTTGCATTTTTTATTTCCGAGATAAATAGAGACTGAGGATTAAGCTTGATTCTGCTTTTACAGATTTAGTTGTAACAAAAAAAAAATAATTCTGCTATATAAATATATTCTGCCTTAGCTAAGTGTATTGGGTGTTAACATTTAGTTCTAATGGTTCAGCAACAAATGCTGTCATGAGGTGCCAAGTACCTAATTAGTTGCTTCCAGGAAGAAGAATCACATTAATTCTTTTGTAGGGAAGAAACTGTATTTTAATGAAAAATATTTTTAGCAGCTCCTTGTTCTCCATTTTATTTTCATTTTTGTTCCTCTAGTGAGTATAAGTAGTACAACAAGACTGGCTGGTGTATGCCTGTAATACAAACACTGAGGTTAGAGGCTGAGACAGGAAAATAATGGGCCAGTAAAGGAGACACGGAGTGGTCCTATCAGAAAAATAGACTAAAAGCACAATCATGGGAGTATTTCAAAACTAGAAACTACTGTCCGCTGCAATATGACTCCAGTTGACAGCAATAAGAACATCCAAACACAGAGCCAGAACAGACATCCCAGAAATTAAGAATACATCCAGGCTTTTGCAGAAGACCTGCATTTTTGTAGATCATGTCCTGGTACCCACATGCTATTTATAGCTGTTTCTAGCTCAAGTTCCATGAGAGCTAATGTTCTTTCCTGGCATCTGCAAGCACCAGGCACATGTGTAGTATAAATATACATACACAAAGACTCAAACTCATTGTCTTAGTTAGGGTTTTACTGCTGTGAACAGACATCATGACCAAGGCAACGCTTATAAGGACAACATTTAATTGGGCCTGGCTTATAGGTTCAGAGGTTCAGTTCATTATCATCAAGACAGGAGCATGACAGAGCCCAGGCAGGAATGATGGGGAGAAGTTGAGAGTTCTACATCTCCTTCCAAAGGCAAACAGGAGAAGACTGGATTCTAGGCAACTAGAGTAAGGCTCTTAAAGCCCATGACCGCAATGGCACAATTCCTCAAATAAGGCCAAACCTACTCCAACAAGGCCATACCTCCTAATAGTGCCACTCTCTGGGACAAGCATATAAAAACCATCATACTTATAAAACAAATCCTTCCCCAAACTATATGCAAATGTGTTTCCCAATGTTAAGGAATCAAAGATTTTTTTTGAATTAAAGTTATTTTTTTAAAGGAAAAAAATTCTGAGAAAATTCATCGTTAGTTACTCTGATGAAAAAAAAAACATTTTGGGGAGATGGTCACAGCTATTTCTTTATGATATTAGTTAAAATCTGATTTTCTTGAATTGTGAGAAGCAAACCGATGGTTCCAGGCTTTTAAAAATTGTTTAATACAATTCTTGCCTTGAGATTTAGTTAGTATATATCCAAGACTGTATTAAAGAACACATTAACACCAAGAAGAAGTTGAACATATATTTATGGGAAGAAAGGCTTGTCTTCATAGTATTTAGTTTGCTTAGTCTCAGTACTCATCCTCATGATCAAACAGCTGAGTTCTGAGTTTGTCACTTTACTCTAGTTCCCTGAGCGAGCCCAGTTTCCAGCTTCGCTGCAGTAACCATCCACACACTGCAGATCACTTATCAATTTATGTGCCTTAAACTTTTCTGAGATACAAATTACTATCTTCAAAAGCAATCTTTACATCATTCCTACTGAAATGTGGAAAAGCTATTCGAAATACAGCATGCTTCAAATGGAATTTAATTTTATTATTTGTAAATTGGGACATTTCCAGCCTCCTAATCTCAGGGAACTACACAAAGCTTGAGCATTTTGAGTTGAGTTACCCAGAGGATTGGTTATGGTATTCCCAGCAATCAGGAATTGCTGGCATTTAGTCTAGGCTCCACCTCACAATTACCTGGAAACAGTCAGGTGTGCCTGACTCACTATAAAAGGGGCTGCTTGTCCCCTCCTCTTTCTCTTACTCTCCTGCTCTTGCTCCCTTATCCCCTTCCCCCTCTCTTCCCATTCCCTTTCCATTCTCAGTATCCAAGGCTGCTCTCTATTCCTCTATAACATGTAGCCTCCTGAAGTGGAAGTTTCTGGATATTTCAGATGATACAGACTCACATGGTGTTTTTCTAAGACAGACTCATGTGGTGTTTGGCTGAGGCAAGACTCATGGGAAGACAAGTGACGTTTTGAGGGAATATAAATAGGACTCACTGGACAGTGATGGCATGCTGGCATAGCTAGCTTTGACTCACTTCATTGGTCTCGAGTCTTCATCTTCACTGATCTCTTCATCATTGAGAGAGGCATGGGAAGAGAACTGGTGTCCTGGTGGGTCCTGGTCACTCCCGCTGACCTGTGTCAATTCATCAGAGGCCTGATAGTTTCTGCTAGATCTTGCTAGCACAGCTGATTCCTGTTTGGCATCCTGACACTATTAATCTGGACTGCTGCTATCCTGAAAAAACTGAGATTGGAATTGACCCAAGGAACTACTTCTAAACAAGTCCACATCCCCTTGTCCTATTTATTATGTTTCCCTCTACATTTGTAGAGTGGGCTAGAAGTGAGGTGGAAGTATTTGAGAACCCTTATTAAAAGTAGATTTTGAAAAGTCTAAGCCTACACCTTTGTAGATGGCCTGTTTTAGTTTTCAATATTCCTTACATTCATTGGAGGAAGGACATCATCATTTTCTCTGTCAATGTCCTAGAAACGGATTTTGGTAAAAGTTGTCTGCTTTACAATTTACACTGAAGTAGAGGCTCTGAGAGGAGGGCTAGCTTCCCCAAACTTTATGCCTCAGTCACTGTGGTACTTTGGATTCTGAGGCTTGTCCTTTTTCCATCACAATACAATCCCTTCATGGATAACAAGCTTCATCAGCTGCGGAACCCTCAAATCTGAAGAGCAGGGAAAGAATATGTAAACACCATGTTGGAAAATGTAATGCACAGTGAATTCTGAAATGAATCCTCCATGTCAGTCAAAAATCCTTGTCTCTAATCCCTGGCAGTGAATACAGGTTTCTGAGGCAGTGCAGAGCCATATAAACCTTCAATGCTGCCCAACGGGAGGCCTGGTCCAGGCTTTTTCCTATTGCAAAAAAGAAGGTGACCTTGAACATGTCAGGGGTCTCTGGGGGCCTCCCATGCTTCATTTACAAAATGATACCCACCTTATCTACCTACCTCACAGAGCTACCGTGAGGATTAAATTGGATGATGCTTATAGAAGTGTTTTAATTCTCTCATCTGAAAGCCTACTGTACTTAACAGGTACCTTTTAAAGGAAACTATCTCTTATTTTATGCATAGAGTAAAGGAATCACCTTGAATTTAAATCCTGGTTCTACTGTTTACTACTGGCAAAGCTGCTTAGGCACTATTTCTCAGTCTTTCTGAACATGCTCTTCTACAAATGGAAATTATCATAACTACATTATCTAAGGATCAAGTGGAATAATGTTTATGAAAGCAATAAATTCCCTCTATAAGTAAGTGTCAGGAAATGTCCCTGTATTTCATATATTTTAATTTTTGAACCCACACAATTATGTATATATGGTACTAGTCAACAGGAACAGTTTGGTTTTGTTGCCATGGCAAAGAATTAATGTTTCAGGTACATTTGTAAGCTTCACTTAATAATCCTCACAAACTTACAAATGAAATATTGTTGTCATCCCACACAAGGGAACAAAATCACAAATTTTATATGCTTTATCTTGATTAGCAACCTCACTGGATTAGGAGAGCAGTAGAAAATGAATAAGACAATATTCTGGGTGCATCTGCAGATGTTTCCAGAAACAGCATGCAGGACAACAAACTGAAGAAGAACTCTGGTAGGACTGTCAATAGCTAAAGTCCAAAGTGGAGTAAAATCAGGATGTGTTGCAAACTGCAGTCCTTTGCTATGAATGTGTCTACAGGAGCTGCCATCACTTGTACACTCCACTTTCTTCAACCTTTCAATGTGGGTTCATACTAGACTCTTCATGGAGCTTTGTTATCAGACTGGGATTAAGCAGGTACTACTTCATGTGCTCTTCAATGTGCAAGCCACCATTATAAGACTATTAAGTCTAAAATAAGTCAATGTAACACACACACAAACACATACCACTATTAATTTCATAACTCTAAATATACAGACTAATAACTACCCATTGACCAAAGGCAACACAGCTAGTAGAGTTCTGAGGGAAAAAATCAAAATTTTGAGGTTCAATTCTTTAACTCCATAACCTTTACACTTTACTTTACTGTGGCAAATTCCACAAGTAATCTCCCAGTAGTTAAATGAAAACTACAGTGCTCTTTATACATATAGAAAATATGCTTAGGTTTTTAAGTCATGGCAAATGAATAAACAGATCAAATTATCAATTGAGTTTGAAAAGCTATTAGAGAGAAACATAGAGAAAAAATGTACGTTCTAATTCTATAAATAACAAAAAAGCTAACTTCTCTTCTATCTATTTAATTTACTACAGAAGGAATTCAGGTGAGGATACCTGATTTGAACTTACCCTTGCATTAAAATCTGATCCCCTTAAAAGCTAACGTAACAGAAATGTGGGCTTCTAGCCTTATCTGTGTAATGCTTGTTCATGGACACTGCTAATGACTACATACACACAAGAAAGTTTGCCTACAATCTAGTGCAGTAAATACTCAGTAAATATTTGTTAACATTGTTAGTGGCAGCTTTGCAGCTTTGGACATAGGAACCACTGCCTTTCCTGTGCATCAAGTCTCTGAATGTTTATGTAGAAGAAAAATAAATCGTGATCTCAATGATCACTTCTAATTCTAGTGATTTTTTTTTTTTTTTTTTTTTTTTTTTTTTTTTTTTGGTTTAAGTGGATGTCTGAGATGCAATGTCTTCCATCTGAAACCTGGATTTTAGACTTTTCAATGTATGATATTCTCTGAGTGGTAAGATGAAAGCACCCAGAGGAGCAGGGTAAAAAGATGCTAAACATGGCACTTACATTATTGATACTATTAACCAGTCAGACAGACTAATGACAACGTTAGCTAGAGTAATTTGTCTGCCAGAGATGTTGTTCATCAGCTACAGATGTTCAAACCTCTACCTTTTAAAACATTATTGTTTTGAGGAACCAAACAAACCTGCAAATCAAACAACTAGCACAGCTAATCCTTCAGGGACATATGGCATGTATTTCCTTTGGTGTGAAGCTAAAACATACAAAATGAATGGGAATATTGAAATCAAATTCCAATATCAGTTTCTTTTTCACAATTATGAAAAGTTTCATTGAATAGCTGTCAGTGTTTTTACCCTGCATAATTCACTTTATTGGTTAGGAAAAGAAATCTATCGGGAATATGACACATGTCTTTCTGCAAATTTATATTAGAAGATCCGATTAATAATTATATGCTTAGGATAGAGTTTATTTTCATCCACAATAGAGTAATCTAAAAGAATAGGCCAAAAAACATAGTGGAACAAAATTAGCAAATGCTCTAATACTAATTACTGCACACACACACACACAGAAGATCTGAAAGAGAAATTGATGAGTTCATAAATTATGACTTGGAATCCTGTCTATACCTTTATATAGTAGTTGACATTTCAATTAGGACTTAAATATGAAGCATAGCTAGTGTTGATATGCCTTAGTTTTTGTTATAGGTGTTAATAACATCCCAGGAATCAAAAGATATTAAAAAAAAAAAAACAAGCAAAAACCCCACATGAATCCTCTGTTCCACTGCCAGAAAGAAATTTAAGAAAATAAATGTTAATAAATGCAAAAATGACTAGTCAAAGCATTCAGGCACAGTCCCAGTCCCAGCTATTTGGTAGAATGAGTTGAGGAAATTATTTGAGCCTAGAAATATTTTACTAGCTTTGTTAACACAATATCATGTTTTCCTGTGTCCCCCATTATCTTAGAAACCAAACCAAACAAACAAGCAGACAGACAGACAGACAGTCAAACTGTATGGATAACAAAAGGTGAGGATGAGTGCAAATGATCTGGAAAAATATTCAAGAAGTGAGATTCAGCACAAATACAGTAGAAATTGTAAAGACTTACATAGTTGTGGGAATGGATTCAGGTAGAGGAGTCTGTGTACAAAGACAGAGCAAATACAGAAAAGATGTTATAAGTAGATTTAGAACATATTTTAAAATGTCTGGAGGAAGAATGAAAATGAAACAAAAAAGAATATAAATGATGAGAATAAAGAGGGAACAAGAACCCAGAAGAGGAAAGTTTAGCAAATATGAATGAAGAGAAGTCAATGAAATGTTTTAATGCAGAAAACCAGCTCTATCCAACTCATGATTTAAAATGTTATGTCAGTTGTTACAAGACCAGACTTGCCAGACTTTAGCAATGGAATCATGGAAAGTAGTTTACATAAGTGAAGATGTTATAATAAATGAAAGGATTCAATACATGTTTTGTTAATTAACTTTTGAACTCATTATAAACACCAAATCTAAAGAGTAATATTACAAACTTCTTGAGTTCTAGCACTAAGATAAAGGCAAAGTCATACTTATTCTTAACTTTGTAATAAGAAACAAGTATTTCTTTCATGAAAACAAGAACTATTTAGATTTTAGTACAAAGTGTTGATTAAGAATTAATTAGAGATAGAGTATGAATAAAAGGAGAGAATTTGGGATTTACTCCAAAGACTTGGACCTGATTGGAGAGAAATTTTCAATGAGTTAGACAGAAACTGTAGAATTATAAGGATAGAGGTGTGAATTTTAATGTTGAAAGTATGTATTAGATTTTACTCAATCATAATGACTGACTCCATGTGAAAAAAAATGATTATTGAGTCCAGGTCACAGGTAAAAGTTAAAGTCAGTGAAAGAGAGAGAGAGAGAAATTTTAAAGACAGTAACAGACTTATAGAATATATTTAAGAGTGAAAATGTCCCCTAAGAATGAGTCCTGGGGCAATTCAATATTTAAGAACTAGAGAACTCAGGAGTGAGATGTAAAACTCACTCAGGAGTGAGCATGCAGTGCTGACCACAAAACAGCCCAGGGCAGGATGTGGCACAAGAAAAAAATGAAGTCAAGAGATAAAACAGAGGAGATAATCAAATGGGGTAGCACTGGTGAATAGACTGGAGATAGGCAGAAGTATAAGTATTATTCAGTTTAGCAGTATATAGGTCAATGATAAACACTAGTAAAAAGGCCAGCTGCAATGAAATATAAGGATCAAGATTGTGATTGGAAAATAGTGTGAGACATTGGAGTAAAGTTAAGCAATTGAGTAAACTGTTATGAAATAAATCACGAGCAGTGTGTAAAAGATGGAAATGAGAATGAAAGCACAATTCAGCAAAATGGAAAATAGAACTCCATGTTAATATATGGATAAATATGGTTACCCAGAATAAGAAAATTGATAAAATACAGAATATCACACACTTATTATGTAAGAATGGATAAGGCATAATATATAAGCTTAGGTTTGGTCTAAGTTAAAATTACAGGTCATTCCAGAACATTCTTTGATTACCATAACATACTGGCAGGATATCCTATTCCATCACTCCTGGAACTACAGGTAGACCCCAGCTCTAAGTATGAACAAGGATCCCTTAGCTTTTTCCTGAAGTACCTCTCAGGTTTTTCTCCTAGGCCATCTCTATTCCTTTCTGCTAGCCACCTGAACTGCTGAGCCACTCCCTACTAGTCTACCACAGTAGCTTCTCTGTCCTAAGACCCAAAGCCCAACAAAAACAAAGGAGTAGAACACTCACCAAAGATAAGACAATGCATCAAAGCCTAGAATCACAATGATACCAGTCCAGATGACTAGACAGTGCAAAAACAATATCAGCCAAGACATAATATATATTTACTCTTTCTCTACTCATCATAACCAAAATTTAGAAACTATTAGATGTAGGTTTCTCTTCATAGTACTAAAATGGTGACTAAGACATAAAAGAAAATTAGGCTTTAAGCATTTGGTAGGCATATTATAATCCATATAACCACAATGTAAATATCTAGGTATCAGGGAAGGATCTAGCAAAGAAGTGAAATGAGAATATCTAATTATGGAGAAAATGGAAGGAAACTGAAATGGGATGATTCAACATAGAAGCAGAGGGAACATAAGAATAAAGGAAGGAAATACAAGAAGTGACAGTTAAAACTAAGGGCCATTTGAGGTGTCATATGGAAATCTGCTACATTATATAAGCTTCCAAAAATTTATACACAGAGGAGAGAGATCTAAATGGAATCACCAAATAATGAGGGAGACAAGAGGCCAATAAAGCATCTCTTGCTACCAAGTGAACCTCCAGTGTCATGAATAGGTTCCATCTAATTGTGTCATTACCAAAAGAGGTCCATGGACTCCCTCAAACAACTCAGACGATTGCTAAGGCTATTGTTTGCTCTTTAGAAAATGATGGTAAGGTGCTATTGGTGAAGACAACACACACACACACACACACACACACACACACACACACATTATTGAATACTGAGAATTTGAGGTGGAGCCTAATGAGAACCTTCACCCCTCTTGACTAGTGTTCACTGTACTGTAAGGTACTCTGTACGCCACCCGATTAGAAAATTAAACACTAACCATATATCAGTCACTTCAGTCTACAGTGTTGATCTATCTCTATGGTACACTGGTAAAATAATGGCAAAGATATTATGGGAGTATCCAATCAACTATTTGATTAAATTTAAGAACCACTCTGTGATAGAACCCATGCATGAAACTGCTTCAGTGTCTGAAAAGACTAGATAGGCCATGCACCTAGAAGAACATTATATAATATTGCTCTGCTAACATAGCATAACAATAAAATAGATCCTAATGACATTCTGCTATACAGGAAGACTAGGAGCCTTAGTCAGTCATCACCAAAGGAACTTCTTCTGGAAGAGATGTAAACTAGTACAGAGACCCACAACTGGACAATATGCTGAGAGTGACTTGGGACCCTCAGTCCTACATGGCATGCCTTCATCAAACCCCTTTATTCATAGTTTAATGAGCTATGTGCAAGAGGGAGCAGAATGATTTTAAGAATCAGTGAGGATAGAAGACTCCAAGAAAACAAGTTCTCCCAGTCACAACAGGAATGATGCACATATCAATTGCTAGAGTCTGGACTGGTAGCATACAGAGGGACTTCACAGACCTGATCCAGATGAGATGCTAAGAGGGGAAGTAGACAAGAGCTCACATATCTAGTCCAGAAGCTATCTCTAACTGACAACTGCTTGCAATGGAAAAGTTAATTGTCTTCAATAAAATGTCACTGGGTATACAAACAACATTTAAGGGCAGCCCAAGGCCCAGCAGTAGACTGCCAGTAAAACAAACTCTGATATTTTTGGAGTTTTGTTCACATAGCTGCCTGTGAAATTTTAATTGACGAATAAATGAAGGAAAAGAACACTGAAGGGCAGATCCAGTGATTTGTAGATCCCTGTGAAATCAAATGTTTGATTCAAGAAAGTAGTAAACTGGAATGTGAGGAGACTGGGGTCTGGAGAAGGAGACAAGAGAGGATATTTGTGATGGGTAAAATAGAGATGTCATATGACAAGGTTTAGGTGCCATTATAGGAGTAAGAAGAGTAAACATTCTGAGAAGAAGGTTCAGCTTTGCAAGATAGGAAATGTTTTCACAGGAAAGGGCATGGTATTAAGAGCAGAAGCTTGTGAACAGTTATGAAGATAAGTCGTACACTCAAATTGTAATGGCAGCAAAATCAGCTTCCCTTCTCCTCAATCCCTCCATTTCTTACTTCCTGACTTCCCTCTTTTGTTTCTTCATCTTCCCATTTATCTCCCTTGCCTTACCTACTGAGAACCTTTTCAGTCTCTACTCCACATTATCTCTGAGCTTATTCTTTTCAGTCCTTCATACTACATATGGACAATGACTGGTATATAAGAATTCCCTTACTTATTTCTATTAGCAATCTTGAAAAGTAATTTTTTTATCTATTCTAAAGGGATATGCTATTTGTCTATCATTTATAAACACTAAATGCCTAAATTCACAAAACTGCAAAATTTACAAACCTAACCTCTAATTTTGAGTATGTATTTTATCTGTTGGATGATATCTAATATGTATTAAATATATATAATATATATTTTATATTACAAATATATCTACTTATAATATATGCCTATAATATATAGTATATCTCTATAGGAAATATATAGTATACATATATATAAGAGAGAAAGAGAAGCTAAAGAGACAGCTAGTATACTTCTATTACACATATATTATAAATATATAATAAATATTATATATGTTGTATAATATCTATGCATATATAAAGTATATATCTGCTGTATAATATATGTATAATGTAATGTAATATATATGACCATTGCTAATATAAAAATTAGTGATTCACTAATCAAAAGACTTTTGATGCTTTTACTGTCTTTATATAATGAATTTAGATGTATATAAATGTATGTCTGTTCTCATTCTCAACAGAGAATTGAGTGATACAGCCCCTTCCTATTAAAGATAATGTAGTGAAAGGACATTAGAATCTGCAGAACTATTCCCAGAGACTTGGGGGGGGGATGTTGGAAGTGACTGACAGAATAAAATAGGCATGGGTTACTTTACTTGGACTGAGTTAGGCTTATAAGACCTGATGATGACCAGTGCTGAGAAGCAGGGAGGAGAGAAGTGGCACTTGGGATTTCTTTCTTGGGTTATTAAACAGATTGTATTACCATACATGAAGAAAACAAAGAAAAAAAGTGTATTTGAGTTGACAGCATGGTTTATGGAACAATGATATTAAAGTGTCTCTAGAAAACCCACATAAACTAATGAAAATAATTGGGCAAAGTTATTGCTTCCAACTGACTCTCCAACTGAAAAGCATTCAAGGTCTGGACCTAGGTCCCCTACACATATGAAGCAAATGTACAGTTTGGTCTTCATGTGGATCCCCTAACAATGGGAAAAGGGCAGTCCCTGACTTGGGATCTGTTGCATGTTTTTGATTCCATTCCCTTAGCTAGGCTGCCCTGTCTGACTTTAGTTGGAGAAGATTCACTTAGTCTTAGTCCAGCTTGATATGCCAGGGTGATTGGTACCCCCGGATGTGTGTCCATCCTGTCTGAGGAGAAGGAGAGGAGGGACTGGGGGAGGGAGTGGGAGGATGAGACACAGAGGAGATTAGGGAGGGGGTCTGCAATACAGATGCAAATTGAACAAATAAATAAATAAATAATAAAAAGATTATTCCTTCCAGTTTGCATAAATACATAAACCAAGTCCCAAATCCTCCTAACACCTAATAAAATCAAGGAGAAAATACCAACATAGATAAGGCTAACAGAAATGTCTGCATTCTCATCCAGTGAGCAAATAGTAATCACATGCCATGATATATATTATATTATAATTATATATATATATATATATATGTGTGTGTATGTGTGTGTGTGTGTGTGTGTGTGTGTGTATTTCCCCTTTCATTTTACAGTCGGGTCAAACTTTAAACAAAAACCAGAAACTTTAAAGGATAGTTTAATTACTGTTAACTAACAGAAATAAAAACATTTGTGAAGTGGCGTGAATAGATTTTTTCAGTCACCATTCTGATGCACCATTAACTAGCAATCAAGTGCAAGTGTCCTGAGAGTACTGGGGTGCTCCTAAACACCCCATCAGATTTAAGCCCTACACATGAGAAGCTAGAACACTAGTTAACAAGTCTCTGCTTTTCGCCTGGAACTTACTCAATATCTTCTCAAAATGTTGAAGGTGTCTTTCAAAACCCTAACATGCTGAAATATTCTGAGGGCAAAATGCTTTGGAAAAACAAAAATCACAAAATGTGCATTGCAACTTTGAAAGCAAAGTTCATTCTTACCTAGCCACTTATTATATTCACCAACAACTTTTATTAAATCATACATATACTCTCAACTATGACTACTATGTGTTTGATCTTAATTTAATCCTAACAGAAATCTTGAAAGTCAATTATTATTTCTTCTTCTTTTAAAGGTCAGAAAAGTCATTGTTTTCTTTGGATCATGATTGTTAGTGAGTAATCACAGTGATTCTTAATATTAAGTTCTCCCAACATACAGAAAATCCTATTTCTGCATCAATGTAAAAATCAAAGAAAATATAGTCACTTGCATCCTTGCCTTTTGTCAGGGATGTCTTGTACATGATTTGAAAGTTATCCTGTTTTGACAAAGCACACCTATTCATTTAGTCAGAAAAAAATGGCAGGGTAAAGATTTCATGCATTCTTCCTGGTCCTCCTGAAATTCTCCCAACCATCAATTCCACACTTGGACATTAAAAATGTTCTGGGGAAGAAGCTGAAGTTTATTGATGGTACCTACCTGTTGTCACCCTCTCTGGAGAAAAAGACAGTGAAGGTTTGAATGTTCCCTTTTGCTTCTGCAGGTGGACGCCAGCTCAAACGAACAAAGCGACTAGAAACCAAGACAGGGACCACATCTCTGGGAGCAGAAGGGAGGATGCTGGAGCTTGGGATGGCTAAGAAAGAACAAGAGGAGAACATCAGAAGTGCTGGCACTACCAGGCATGTCTCAGAGGTGAACTACAATGTACATGGTCAAGAGGATCACACAACTCCTATTGAAGGCTAACAAGGGAAATAATATCTAAAGTGGAATAAAGAATAAATTTGAATTCCTTAAATTTTTAAGAAGTGACTTATCAATAATGCATATGATTGTATTGTAGGATGTTTGTTTTTTTATCCCTGGAATCCATGACAAAGGAAAAACAATGCCAATACAGGTAAGTAGCAAGTAGCAGGGAATGACTTTGGATAATGCACTTTTTAATGTTTAAAAGTCATTGTGTGTATATATGATGTATATATATGGGCAAGCATATATCATTGCACACAAATCGAAGAAAACTGTGTATAGGGTTTCTTCATCTATCTCTAGAAAGTCCTGATAATGTGAAATTTTAATATATATGTAAGTTCTAAATTGGTCTTGCTTTAGAAGTATGGACTCAATACAATATAAATGTATTATATTTCATATGAAGTCAAATGATGAAATATTTTGAACAAGAGATCATAGCCAATGTGAAGGCAGAAGAAAGTATGTAATTAATTATATTTCTCTGAATTCTTTCATTAATGAGGTAGGAATTGATTTATTATATGAATGAGTAAAAGCAAAATAAATTCATTTGTCCATATTTGAAGAAAGACTTAAAATTAAGAACACAAATGAGATATTTACATACAAAATTATACTAGTTACAATTTGGTCAAAATGCATTTATTAGCTTATTCAAGGGATTGAAACTGAGCAAGGGGAGGACCATAGTCTCATAATAATCTAACAAATAGATTTGACTGTTATGTTTATAATTTTCATTACTTTAGAAAATGCAATTATATATCATTATCATAAACAAGGAAGTCACCTGAGATCAGGAAAATAAACATTTTCTCTGTCAAAGAAAAGTTATAATTCTTTTAATTATGGGTTTCATTGAAAGGTGATTAACAACAGAAAAGGCACAGAACAACAGTTGTACACAAATGAACATGGACCAATGAGATGCTCATTTAAATATTAATCCTATAAGACTACAACATTCTATAGCATAAACAAAGATATCTGGGTGGGTATAAATGCTACAGAAAGACAAGCAGTAATGATAAAACCTAAATCATTCATAACAGACCTATATTGTTTTTTTAATATGCCTTGGGATAGCTATTTAAATAATCTTGAGGACCAAATATGATTAAAATTAACAAATCAAAAGCTTATGATGAATCAGAAAACTGATCAACACCACCCTGTATCTCCAGGCTTAGATGATAGTCATTCTAGTTATATCTCTGTATACTCAAAGTTATTGGATCCTAAAGAGATATGTGATCACACTATGGTATTTTCTCTGGGTCCGCCTTAGGAGAATTTGATTTTCAAATATAATGCATGAAAGAGCACAGAATTTTATAATAATGCATGGTATGAGGTAAACTTTGAAAGAGTGTATTTGAAAGTTCACACTTGACAAATGATAGGTGAATAAAGTGATAGATATGCAGTTGACATGGAATCATTATGCCATATTGGGCGCCACACTATATGCATGTCACAGGGTTACCATTGCTGTGATGAAGCACCACAACCAGAAGCAAGATAGGGAGGAAAGGATTTGTTTGGTTTATACTTCTACATCATTGTTCATTGTCAAAGGAAGTCAGGACAGGAACTCAAATAGCCAAGGAACCTGCAGAGGAGAGAGGAGAGCTGGTGCAAAGCCTATGAAGGAATGCTGCTTACTAACTTGCTCCTCTGGACTTGCTCAGCATTTCTTTTAGAACCCATGAAGGACCACCATTCCAGAGATGGCATCATCCAAAATAGGACAGTCCCTGACCCATTAAATTTTAAATAAGAAAATGCCTTTCAGGCCTGTCTATACGGAGAAATTTTCCTTTTTTTCTTCTTTAATTTTATTTAATCTTTTTTTTTACACTCCAGATTTTATACCCCTTTTTGGTTCAACCTCTGACTGTTCCACATCCCATACTTCCTCCCTCGCACCCCCCTTTACAAGGATATTGCTACCCCACCCTACATCCATCTCACCCCCACCCCACCAAACCTCCCCACTTCCTGGGGCCTCCAGTCTCTTGAGGGTTGGGTGCATCTTCTCTGACTGAATCCAGACCTGGCAGTCCTCTACTGTATATGTGTTGGGGGCCTCATATCAGCTGGTGTATGCTGCCTGGTTGGTGGTCTAATGCCTGAGAGATCTCAGCAGTCCAGGCTAATTGAGACTTATGGTCCTCCTACAGGGATGCCCTCCTCCTCAGCTCCTTTCAGACTCTCAGAAGTTGAGAAATTTTCTTAATTGAGATTCCTTCTTCTTAGATGACTTTATGCTTTTTTCATGTTGACATGAAACTATCCAGCACAGTGTATATAGCAAAATATCATGATGTACTTCATATGTATACATAGCTAGTTTTCAATTAGATATACTACTACAATGTGTAGTTTTCAACTGAATAGGAACTAGCTAAAGAAAGAAGTACTAACAATGAATAATCTGCTACTCTAGAGACAAAAATCCTTTAAGACATAAAGATACACAACTGGACTTTACTGTAGAGAATCCCTTAATGTATTGGAGAAATTAGTAACTGCCACTTATAGAAAGTGCTCTGCAACACTTACAGTTGAAAACTGGATTTACATATATTTTAGTCACTTATGAATTCCAACATTGTTCTTTTCCTAATTATTGTCTGTTGGTAAATGCATAATTCATCTTTGATGGATATGTTTATTTCTATTGTTCAGCTTACTGAATCAAGAAAATGTTTCATCTTGACAGATGATTTCTAGCCTCAAACTACAAACAATACAAATGTCTGTACACAATTCTTTTTAAATGAAATTTTAAAAAAATAGTTTATTCTGGAGCAATTTTGAATGACCATGTCCAAGAAATACAGATTTAGATTAGCCCAAAATTTATGTTTCAATGTGAAAGCAGTTCCACAAACTTTTATAGTTTTACAAATAAAAGAAAGTCATGAATCAAGATGAGTTTAAAATGCACTGACAAGAACATCAGAGAAGTGTGTATAGCAAGTTTGAGGAAGCTATTCTGTAGACCCAAGATGTTACCCAATGATATTTTTAGCTTTTAGATAAATTGGAAACTAGATGTTTGCTAAGTTAATAGATTTGAAAACATGGCTAACATTGCTCACAGGATGTTAGTTCAGTCACTGAAGGAATGGCTGTTGCAGAGGGTGAGAACTAGCTCAAGGTAAGGTAACTCTTAGACCTGCAACATTCCAAGCTCTCCGAGGTACTGAAAGTCTAATCAGTCAGCTAGTCTCAACAGACACAACTTCTTTGCAGGAGTTCTCATGCACAATTCTCACTGTTGGGTAACATCATACTCTGTGGATGTGGGTACTGCATATTATTTATTAACTATTACAAGGTACCTCATGGCTTCAATGGCTTATTCCTGGGAACTGATATCTATGAGGCAGAATAATGGGAAGACAATGTTCTTCAGGAGAGAAATAGCTGACACAGGTCATTTGAAAACAAGTAAGATAGTTGATTGAATACAAGTAACTATAAGTATGAAGAGAATATATAGTCAATGCTGTTAAAATATATAAAATTTGGTGTTTCATCTGTAATCTTCACTTCATTAAGCTAAACTGTGTTCTTGATTACTTATCTTTTTTTTAGGTCTTTTAATCTTTATAACATGTAAGTATTGTGTCATGTGCAGAGAGTACAGATCCAGATCTTAATGGCTACTATGTACACTATCTTTGAGCTGACTTTTGCAGACTATCTTTTCTAGTTCTCTGTATTTTCCTTCACTTTATTCAGCGACCAGTTATATCTGTATTCCTGCTGGGAAATAAACTGGTTATCTGTGAGATCCTTTAAGTGTGGAGAAGAAGGAGGTACCTCACTTTCCTTTGGTTTGAGAAACATTTTCCATGTGAAATGTTTTCCCATTACATAAAGATGTAGAGATTTTATAGAATGGCAGGAGCTTTCAAATTATTTCTGCCTCCACTGATCCTTTGTTTACTTTTGGTATATTAAAAAACATTCCAAAGAATTAGACTATTTAGAATAAACAGAAAAATTGGCTATCAGTTAGTCTGTTAGAACCAATTTGTGAAAGGAGGAGAAAAACTATCATCTGATAGGCAGTGTCTTTCTCAAGAGCAATGTGAAGTAAAGACTCACAAAATCTCCCTGATTTCTGCAAAAGAAACATTTTAAAGCAGTACAGAGAAGCCAAATTCCCTTTTCTCAGCTTGCTTCTCTTCCTGGATCCTTTCTTCTAGTTTTATCTGATTTAGATATATACTGCTCAGCAAGCCAGAGTGTACCATCTAGGGCCAACTTTCATATTTGCTGCATTTAGGGTGTTCCCATTGGAGAAAGCACATTCAGACACACGCTGTAGAACTCAGTGTTAAGTATTTATCCATGCCATGTCCTTGCTCATAAGATCCATCACAAGCATCTCCTAGTGACTAGACCTTCCTGTAATTCACCTTCCTCCGGCACATGCTCTGTGCAGCATCCCGAGGAAGCTTATACAAATACACACTTGGTCATATGACTCTACTGCTTATTTGTCCTCAATATCTTTTTTTATCCCAGGGCAAATTTCAAATTTCACAGTCCGCTTGCTCTTTCGGCTCATGCTTACAATTTGCCTTTGGTTAGGCTTCCTCTAACAAACTAGAAAGGAGCTTAAGAATGTACACATTGTTGTGGAAGAAATCACCAGCATACCAGTGTGGAAAGAGGTTGCTAAGTATAACAGGGCAGAAAAATAATGTTTAAGGAATGATATATGTAGGACCTTAAAGGTGGATTGTGACTGCAGTTGAGTCACCTAATTGAATGGAGGGGTAGTAAAATACTGGGGAGGATTATAAGCTTTCTGAACGCACAGTGGTCAAAATTAAATGAAAGTCAAATGTGTGATGACTCTGAGGTGTTTCTGACAGTAGTATAAGGAGACTGCAAGCAGGGAGTTGACTATACCCTTTTATTCTGAATGGACAACACACACACTTTGTCCTGTGCGTGGTCCCTGTGCTATGCAGGACCAATGAAACTTACTGGAAGCACTTCAGCTCCGACTTGAGACTACTGGATATTAAGAACAGCATGATTTTCCTGACACACAGAGTTTTCTGCTCTTATGTCTGTAAGAGATTAGTTGTAGGGAACAAAGATAATATTTTCCTGCAGGTTATCACCTAACATTTAACTATCAACTAGTAGATATTGAGTTTTTTAGGCTAATGTTGTTTTTAATTCCTGCTTGAATTTCTGACTTGAGTTTTATTTTATTTTTTTAAATAAATGAATTTTGGCTTGAATTAGGAGTTTCAACAATTTCTGAAATGGCCTTAGACTTCTGCCATTTAGTATGATCAACTTATCAAGGTGGTATTCTAAATGGTCATAGCTATATAATTAAATCATGGATCATATTTTAATAAAGGATTCTCTGTGTTCTACAGAATCAGTTAACCAGCCAAGATTTAAATCTTTATGTCAATACAAACAAGTACATCCAATTTATTCATATAGAGACTTGCTTTCATGTATAATACATGGTAAACTTAAATGTATTCTAAGATTTTTATAATATATAGTTCTTTATAATTTATCATTAGTAACTTTGATTCATATGCCATATTTTTTTCAGGATGACATAAAATTTCTAGTTTGGACAAAGGGCCATCAATAGGAAAATGAAGCTGACATAAGCACACTGTCAACCCCAAGCATATAAGGATGCCAAGGCATGGTGACAAGCATGTGGTCACTCTGGGCTCACTATCTAATACCATTTCACTCATTACTGAAAAAAATAAATGAGTTATTGTGGTGGTATTAATTCTAGAAAATGCAGTGACCATCCCATGGAAGAGTCTCTAACTTGGCACAGAATATGCACAGGTGATAGACATTCATAAAGAAATGAATACAGGGTTTCACATCTTTTGGTTTCTTCACTATCTTTATTTGAATGAGATTCTGGCAAGCATGTTTTTCTTGCTTAATTGAACATGTGCTCCTGCGGACAGAAACATGTCTTTGGGGCAAGGCTTGCATGTCTGCACAACAGACGATGCTCACCATCTCTACCCATATTTGCAGCCTTTGCTCAAGGAGAGGAGAGGAAGAGGTTGTCCATCAGATAGATCTGTTGTCCTTGTTGTGACAATGGAATCCCCAGTTGTTGTGATGCTTATATTCATTGCTTTTGATTCCTGATCAACCTCAGGCTGTGGTAGTGTAATTCAAGTAGTCTCCACACTTCTACAGTTGATAGCACTAACTGCTTTGCTGTTAAGTGTATTCCATACCTCAAAGCAAAAAAGCACCCCAAAGTATTTGTAAAGCATGATACAAGCAGTTGCTTTTATTGTAAGAAGAATATCTAAAAGTGAAGAATGAATAATTCTATTAAAAAATAGATTTGAAACCGGGAAAGCAGATAATATTTGAAATGTAAATAAATAAAATAATCAATATAAAATCATTGATATCATGAGAAATGTATAAGTATGCATAAATGAACCAGTGAGTTATATGTACACATATCCATCTACCATGGTTATTGTACATACAGAAATAAAATGTGTTATAAGAAAGATAAAAAAGTAGGTTTGAGTCTCACAAATAATCAAGAAATATGTGTTAAAATAAAACCTAAGAACAAAGCAAGCCTGCCCTCATAGAATGGATTAAAACGATTCAATGTCTCAGGACAGTTAGCAATCACACTCTTGCTTACTGTCAGTTAGGGAATGCTGGTTGGTTTCAGACTCAAGGAAAAAGGACTGAAGTGCATATTTTACATACCAAAGCAAACCTGGCCTCCAGGTTCTCTCAGCATCCCTCAGTCCCTACCTAGCATAAGCTGCCCCAAAGCTACAAACTTTCCAGCTCTTAGGCTGGCTGTTGGCTGCTGGCTGCTGGCTGCTGGCTGCCCTTCTCTCTCTGTTTATCTCTCTGTTTCTCTCTCTCTCTCTCTCTCTCTCTCTCTCTCTCTCTCTCTCTCTCTCTTTCTCTCTCTCTCTCCTCTTTTTCTTTTCCTTCTCTTCTCTCTTTGCCTTGCTCTCCCCCACCCTCTCTCTCCCTTCTCACGGACCTCTTCTGCATTTAATATGATCTAATCTGGTTTGAATTGGGTCATTTTACCAGTGGAGAAATAATGACATATACAACCAGTGCCTTTTTAAAATTCAATTTGGAAAAACTCCTTTCAGCTTAAAACTACCTATATAATTGATCTTAAATTTCATTAAATTAAGAACTTAAAAATTAACTAATGATTTGTTCTCAGAAAACCTGTCTGCAGTCATGGACAGCACACAACTCAAAACACAGCACCTCTTCATTTATTAATTTTAGAAGCATGGGTTTCTTAGTAGCTGCTTTATGATAAGTCTTTTCAAATGACATTAATGATAGGTTTAAAAATTTTTGTGAATGTTTTCAAGAAGCCATATATATAATACATATACATTTTCTTGATAAAATATATAATTATTGATATAATATATTATGTAATATATACTTTATATATTATATATATTATATGTATATATGGTTTCTTGGGAAATATATATATATACATTTTAAAAACCTATAAGTATAGTCTTTAAATCTTTTTCCTTCCAAGACAACTCACTTCCCCATGACATCATCACCAAAATTAAGGTGGTTTTTCACTTATGTTGGGCGGCATGTCAGTGAGGAATGCAATGGGGGTGTGCACGTAGGGACTTCTTCTGTTCTCCCTTCGCTGGGCTTCTGGAGTTGCTTTTAGTTAGGTCCAGACTTAGATGGTACAGACAAAACTGAGAACAGCAGGATTCACAAATTTTCCTCCTCCATTTAAAGAGTTGTCATATGGAAAGGATGGATACCTTTTTTTTTCTTTTTAACAAAGAAATAGCTTCTAACGTTATATAGGGGAATTAATTTTGCCCATGCTAATCCCCCATGCTTTCTTTCCTCAGTAACTTCTCTTCAAATAAGGTCTTAATAAGGAGCCAATCAGAACCCTTTCACTGCCTCTAGAGGCCTAATCTCTTGTCTGGCTCTAATCTCTCTGGCCCATTACTGTTTCCATGGTTACAGCTTCTTTATCTGTTGTCATAGAAAGGAAGAAGTGAATTTGCCATACTCTAACAACATAGTCTTTCTCCTGTAGGAACACTTTTAAAAAATAGATTAGCAAAATACAAGTGGTTAGGATGATTTCTGAAGTTAATTACACATTTTAAAAATACTTTTAATATAAAAATAAGATTTTTATGTCCAAAACATTAGTATACTATTAAGTTAATTTTTCTATAAAATCATAGTCTTTTGATGTTCCACATGTATTTTTCATTGACAAATATAATATATAGTGTTTGTAGATATTTTATTTTGTTCTGAGCACATTAATAACACTACGTTCACTCTGTTCAAGAGAAAGAAAAGGTAAAATAAATTCCAAAAATAAAAGATATTTATATTATACTTCAAACATTCAGATTAATTGCTCTATGTCATTTTCATGTTATTAACTACATATGATAATTATGTCATTTTCATGTTATTAACTACATATGATAATTACATCTACCAATCAACTAGCTGTATCATTAGCTATTGAGTCACATAATACAAAAATATAAAATATATAAAGTATAAAACACATGTGGGTATTTATAGTGAAGTAACAGGGAGATCCCATTGCTGTAAGAAAAACTTTTGAATATTTTTCTCTTTCTTTTTCTGTTGTTAACTTGAGAACAGACCCTAGCATGTTTTGTTTAATCTGAGAAATAGATAAAACTGAAATGTTCAAAGTTCTTAAAGAGGTTTTCTAAATTTGTACACAAAAGAAGTTTGTCCATGTGGCTTCAAAAATTGGAAAACATAATTTGCTTTCTAACCTGTTCCCAGAGTTCAAAGAACTGTGGCATTTTATATAGCCCATTAGGAACTTCAAAAAAGGAAAGAAAGAAAGAAATGTGGACTTTTTAAAAATAGTGACTTAAATAATGTTCCTTTTAAATAAGTGAGATAAAAGTTAATATGCTTCATAATATCTCATTAAATATTGATCTTGTAGCTGAGGGAATGGTTCTGTGGGTACAGCAACTGCTATGTAAGCATGGGGAACAGTCTACATTCCCAGCACCCACTGATAAATCTGGGCAAGCCCAAATTGACCAAGTAGTGGCAGAAGCATGTGGCTTTTTGCTCACCTGAGTAGTCTAGTCAATTGCTGTGTTCCTTGTTCTGTGAGGGACCCCTTGTGATAACCACACCCATGTAGACAATATCTAGTGGCATATCACAACAGTCAGCATTTTCATTTCCTTTAACATGTTTTCATATCGTTGTTCTGGAAAATTTCAAGTTCATCTTTTCTACTGCTTTATAAAGGCACATATTAAATACTTGTGAATTACAGATACTGCAATGCTGCTAAATATTGATATTTGTTATACTCTTTTGAATGGGAGGGTCCTTTCTCCCATCTCCACTCTGTCTCTCCCTTTTACTCTTCCATACTCTATAAATTACTACTTTTTCTCCATTTTTACATTTTTGTAATTTTCAAAAATGTTTGTGTATATATTGATACTACACACTCTCACACAAATATACAGTCATGGATACACACTATTGTATATGCACATGAAGATGAGAAGCATATGTTGGGTGTCTTCTGATATTTTTTACCTTACCTTTGAGATATAGCCTTTCATTGGACAAAGCTTACCAATTTGGCTCTACTGTCTATGCAGCTGCTCCCAGATTTCTTCTTGACCCTGCTTGCCTAGAACTAGGACCACAGGTACTTACTTTCCTGCCTGGATTTACATGGTTGCTAGGGAGTCAAGCTCAGTTCCTCACTTCTGTGTAGTAAACACGTAAGACTTCTCCTCAGACCTTATGAAATTAATTACAAGTGCATCCTAATTTAAGCCTTTATATGTAGCATTTAGAGACATAAATGGGCTATTTGACCTAACATAACCCCTTGCAGTTCATTCTACAATACAGCAAGTGTCAACATCTGTTTCTTACAGTGTTACATTTTGAATAGATAACCCATTTTCTTTCTTCATTCACCTATAAAGATCTACCATAGTTTATTGCACATTGTGGCCTTTATGATGTGCTATAAAAATTAAATAGTGCAGGTATCTTTTTGATATACTTATTAAATTTCCTTTTGAGATACCAGGTAGTGGGATAAGTGTATGACATAGCAGTACTATTTTTGAGGATCATCCATACTTTTCTCCACAATGGCCACACTAATTCACTTCCCTTCAGTACTATTTCTGCACATTTACTTTTTAAATAAAAATTTGCAACTATAATATAAATACATAATTTTCTCCTTCCCTTTCTTCTTTCTATCCCCTATAAACTTCCTTGTTCTCTTAAATTCATGGCTTCTCTTTGTATTAATTGTAGAAACATACCTATTTACCTATCTGTCTGTCTATTCTATCTATCTATCTATCTATCTATCTATCTACCTACCTATCTATCATCTATCTATCATCTATCTATCTATCTATCTATCTATCTATCTATCTATCTATCTAATCTATCATCTGTCTATCTATTCCTAAATACATAAATACAACCTGCTTTGTCTTTTGCATGTTTTTAGGCCTGAACATCTGGTATTAGATAACCAGGAGGTAGATCTTCTGGATCCACGTGATCCAGCTGGAATGACAAACTTTTAAGTGTTCTGACTGAAACAAAGACATGCTCTTAGTCTTTAATCTTTTTCTTTAATTTTTAATCTCAATAAAATCTAGGAAGCAGCCGTGTTTAAAAGTGATGTCTAATTTAGGGGCAGCTAAAGTGATGAATTAGAGAAAGATTTGACAGAATGATTCAGGGATAAAATACTCCCAAATTTCACTGAACATACAGGAAGGAGAGGAAACTTCAGAGGACAGCAGGATAGAGAGGAGAGAGAGAGAGAGAGAGAGAGAGAGAGAGAGAGAGAGATGTTTTTACTGGGACAGTTTTACAGAGACAGGTTGCAGGTGAAGACAGAAGAATGATCCAGAGAATGAAAAAGGAGCCATAAGATTAAAACAAACTGCCAGAGTTAGTTTGAAGCCAAGCAGAGCAATTCAGCGAGAAGCCAGTTTGAGTCAGTCAGCTTGGAGAAGAGTTAGAGCCAGAACAGCTGAGTTAAACCAGCCAGCTAAAGTCCAGAAAGAACTAGAAATGGTGAACTTACTCATCAGAAAGGAGGCTTCCTGATAAATTAAACAGCTGTTGAATTAAATCATGCAGGTAAAAGATAATTTTATACTCCATAATTCATTCTGATTTTGCTTAGTTCTACAGGTCCCCATGGTTTTATTTATGATGTTTTACATACTATATATTATATAGCCTAAGCTAGAAATACTTCTTATACTTTATTGATTTGACTTTCATACCTCCTTCTGGATTTAGGTTGTATGTTTCTCCAATCAGCTATCAATTTTTTAGGTTTCTCTTTTTTAAGTTTTCATAGGACTATCATGAGATGAAGATCTATCTAAACATATCCTGCACTATAATGATATTTTCACTTAATTTTTATCTTAATTTTTGATACCCTATGCAAAATTATAGCATATGTTGAAGTAGCCTACTTTGTTCATTTACCACTTTTACCATCCAAGTTTTCAACGTACATTTAATTACTAATCATTTTATAGACTTTCAGTATATTATTGGAAGTTTCATTAGTGAAAGATGCTGCCCATTTGAGAGGTAATTTGACTTTACTATGAATTCATTAAGCCATTATTTGAAAATGTACACTGCAATGGGAGACCCAAGTTTTACTGCAAGCTGTTTATATCAATCATCATTAATCTGAAAACAACTACAAATCTGATCCAAACACTGAACCAAGAGATACCACGAAGAAAATGCAGGCTTACAGTGAGAATGGTTATTTTCAATCAAATTGACAAAGTGGGATATATTTCAATCTGTTCTGAAAAATGATGATATATTCCAAGGCTCAACCAAAGCATCATTATATGCTCATATTTTCTAAAGAACAAAATGCTTTCATGAAAAGGCACAAAAGGAGTGGGAGAATGTGTCCTGGGCTGATCTGTAAATCCAGAAGATGACTTGAGTGTTGATATAGGGTATGTATTCCTCATCTTAGGACCATACTTAAAAAGAAAATACCATGAGAAACTGTGATCCTAAAAAACATTCCCTGTGATCATAATGAAGGATAAGCTAGTGAATAATCAGGGAAGGATTTTCACAGCCACAGCAATAGCTACATTTTTAAAATTTTAAATTTTATTATACAAAACAAGGAAGAAAATGGTGATTGATTAACTGGCACACTAGTATATATGTTTCATCTTTTCTTTTCTTTTTTCTTGATTCTATGAATTTTAAGCCTAAAAAATACATAGATATGCATTTTAACCCTAAAGATACATAGATACACATTTAATAATTCTCTTTTTTCCAATGTGCTTATCTAGGAGGAATGTTTTTTGAACAGTTTACTCAAGATGCAATAAAAATGCTTAAAAGCATGGATAGGATGTCAAAGATGTGTGTGTGTGTGTGTGTGTGTGTGTATGCGCGCACGCGCATGTGCACAAACTGTAATGACAAATTATAACTGCTGAATCTTTCCTCTAATGTTGTGACTCAGGCCAGTGTTTCTTTTCGCTGATCATTACTTGCCATATATGAATTCTAATCTAGTTTTGGTAAGTGATGCTGAGAAATGGATTTTGAATACTACCTAAAGTAGCTAGCATATTTTTATTCAACCGATGGCCATTGCTATCTTTGCTTCTCCTTATATTTAAGAAGTGGAACAGTTGCATGACAATGGCTGATATTAAACCTAAGAACCCCATAGAAACACAATAAGAATAAGTTGACCTCAATTTAATAGATAAAATTCATTATACACAAGGATTCTGCTGTATACAAGGACAGTATGTAGTCACCGCAATATGCTTTTCTCTTTCATTTATCAGGTGGCAAAGCAAAGAAACACATCTCTAATATGTCATTTGTCTATATTATCATTATACATGACTTTTCTATAAGAGATTATTTTAGAAACAGTTTTTCTCTACACCCTTTCCATATGTCACTATTGCTGGTTTTCTGAAGATACCCTTAATCATCTCTTATCAATGTCTTTTTCTGTCATCTTCCCTCAGACAAGGTAGCTGAGCTTCACAAAATCCCGAGCATCTTCCATGTCCAGCCTTTCCCTTGAGAGTTTGTATTGAATTTCAAGTCACTGTTTATCCTTTTCAATGCCCAGTGACCCTGAATGTGCTATTTCAGCAACCCTCTGTCATCAGAGCTTCTCTGGGATAAAGACTGACAAGCTGTGACAGGTTCCCTCCCCTCCCTCATGTGTATTTTTTTCATCTAGCACCTCAGCCATCCATATGGTGTTTTGTGACCAGCTGCCTTGTGATCCTGTTCTCTGTCCATGATGAACATCTAAACACATAACAGAGGATATATCAGCATGGCTATCTCTGAGAAGCAGTGCTCTCAGATTTTTTTTTTTTTCTTTTTGGCATGTGGTGGTGGAGATGCGACAGTATTATCGCAAAATACTGGACACTTCCTGTTATTAACTAAAAAGATAGAAAGACAGACAGATAGACAGAGAGACAGACAGGCAGACTAAAAAGAAGAAAGGAAAGAAGGAAGGAAAGAAGGAAGGAAGGAAAGAAGGGAGGGATGGTTCTAGCTCTAGAAACTGTACTATGTTATTACAACTAGAAGTACGAAGGAAAGTTCCTTTAAAAGTCAATGGAAGACAGTGAAATTTAAGCAATAACAGCCGAAAGCTTAACCACTCTCTTGTAGCACTCTGAATAAATACCTTTAAGAGCCACTTTTACTATTTTAGTATTCTGAGAAACTAAAAAAGAAAAAAAAAATGCTTCAATCACATTTGATAGCTCAATGAATTCTGCTAATGGAGCATTCCCAACTTTGCCAAGAGGTTTTTGTTTAAGTTCAAAATAATTTATTTAAGAGTGTGGTAAAGCTCGAGTTGGAAATGGGGATGTTTTTCACATTCCCCCAAGAACCACTCAGGAGAGCACTAACTGAATGCTGTGTTTGTGTTGAACAAAATGGTGCTGGGTACGTGAGTCAGTAGAGCAAGCCCAGAATACAATGATGCAGAGGACCATGGAGATCCAGGAAGCATCTGGGTGCATTTTGCTCATTGTCAACTCTATGATATTCCTCCATAAATTTTGTAACCACTTAAGCAATGGAGCAAATTAAATGGAAATAAAAGTAAAATCATTAAACAAGTATATAATTCCAATTAAAGGGAGTTTTAAAACTTTTAATTTAAAGTTATTTTAATATATCTGAAGTATTAACAGAAAGAAATTATGTTAGAATATTTTCATACATCTGGATAGTGTGTTTGCTACCCTGTTTTCTTCCCCATCTCATTCCTGTTAAAACCTTGTCTTTCTTTTGTATGTGACAGAGAGCTAATACATTTCTTCAGATTTCACAGTAGTGTGGGAATGGGTGGGGAGGGATACTGATAGAAGCATACATATTTTACCAATGGCTACATCACTGAAAAATGTCTCTCCCTTCCCATTAATATTTCCCTTTGTGTAAATCTTCAAGGAATTATGGAGAACTGTAAATTCGTCACATTCCATATTAGCTTCAATCTTGGGAAGATCTTATGCAAATAATCAGAGCTTCTGTAAACTCAAAAGTCAACCGCACTGTCTTACAAGGAAGTCAGAGTTCTCTAATGCCTGGGCTCTTGACTGGGCTCTTGAATTCTTTCCATTCCTCCTTTCCTTTTCCACACCAAGCAATAGGACTTCCCAAATTGCAGGCTTTTGATCAAGTCTGCAGTAACCAAACGTCAGTTTCCTCCTGTGGAATAGGCCTCCAGTCCAATGAGGAAGTTGTTAGTTACTACTTGAAGATACCTCATATTGTTGAGTACCAGAAGGTTCATCTTGTCTTGCAAGTCACTGTTTTGCTGCTATTGTAGCATATTCTCACACCCTAGTTTCTCTCCCTGTCTTTCTCTTTTCTTTGATAGAAGGTCTCAAACTGTAGTCCATTTTGTCATGGAACTCATATATTCTAAGATGAGCTGAGATTTAGACACATTTGCCTCAGGTTCCAGAGTCCAGAAATTACAGGCATAGAACACCATATCCAGTATGTTGGTTTGAATACTCTTACCCCAGGTAGTGGCAATATTTGGAGATGTGGCCTTGTTGGAGTAGGTGTTGCCTTGCTGGAGGAAGTGTGTCCCTATGGGTGTTAGCTTTTAAGACCCTCACATTAGCTATCCTGAAGCCATCTTCGCTTAGCTGTCTTCTGAAAAAGATGTAGAACACTCAGCTCTTCTGGTACCATGCCTTTTTGAATGCTGCCATGTTCCTGCCTTGATGATAATGGACTGAACCTCTGAACCTTTAAGCCAGACTCAATTAAATATTGTCCTTTATAAGACTTGCCTTGATCATGGTGTCTCTTCACAGCAATGGAAACCCTAACTAAAACATTCAGTTTCAATTAAGATTATACACATAGATTATTATGACACTGCTAGAGTTGATGTACCACAGAACAGCATTAGGAAAATGCATATGAAACATGAAGTGCTGTTTTGAATTTTGGTTTTGGTGTATTGCTATTCTAGAGGAGACAGAAACAGATAGAGACTGTACCGGTTTCTCTTCTGAAAAACAGGGTTCTGTATCCGTGGTGCCTAAAACCTCAACTGATTGAGCAATTATGCAAATTTGTCCTTTCCCTTTCAACAAGTCAAAGTGAGGAAAATGACAGGAAAATTATAAAGCAAAATAAATAAATAAACAAATAAATAAATAAATCATAAAATTAAAATAAATACTATAAAATTCTTCTGGCCAGGGAAACAGGTAGGCTAACTGCAAATCTTTGCTTCTAGGACCCCATCTGGTACAGACCACTGCGGGTCCTGCACATCCTGCCTCTGTGTCTGAGTTTGCATGTCCATTTATCCTGTTGATTTAAAGGACTTTGTTAACTAAATCTGACCCCAGTTGTTTCCCTACTAAATATAGCCAGGACTCCACAGAAACTACACTGTGACCTTTAAAGAAATATATTTAGGAGTAACTAGACAACAAAACAGACAAGAAGCAAGTGAATCAGAGTGAGCATCTAACACCAGCTCTATCATATTAAAAATGTGTAAATTCTCTACTCCCATGGTCTAATTCTCTTAGATGCTGGGAATGGATGAGAAATCAGTGCACTCTTAAGAATTTTAGTTTTGTTCTCCTGCAAAAATGACTTGTGCCCTCTAAAACACTGGCATACTCAGCCTTGTCCAAGTCCATGGTAAAAGCATCTTCAGATGTGTTATGGCATCCCAATCCCTGAGATTATATGAAGAGATGAAAAATTGCCTCATGATAGTTTTTCCAAAATCCCCACACTGGAGTCTCAGTTTTGGAAATGGAAAATAAAACACATTGAAACAAATTCAGGTTCAAAGAGTCTAAAAGAATATTGCCAATACTCATGCACACGGTCAAAGTAAATTGGGACAGATGGAAAATGTTGCAAGAAATAGATAGTAGGTACATGGTGACTAAATGCAAGAATTTACCCAAGATTGGAATCTCAGAGAGAAAGACAGTAATGCACCAAAACTTGGTAAAAGTTGACTATAGAATGCTGAAGACAGCCTACTTTACATCACCAGTATGACCAATACTGACTTCTCAGTTTTAACAGATATCTATGATGGGGTTCTATTTTTATGAGGATAAAAGAAAATCCTGCCATTCTGGGGATAGCTGAATACATGCCCTAATGCTTGTATCTGTGTTTTACTTTTAAAGGCACAGGACTAACCCTGAAGGTACAGAAAATGCTCAGCCATTAGCAGTGTATCATTTTGTTTTGTGTGAAAAGTAGAAACAAAACAAATACAATTGAAAAATCCATACGGTTCCAGTGTTATTTCTGGATTCCAGCCTAGATCATCTACCTACCAAAGGGAATAGATCAAATCTGTAGGGCTGGAATGAAGCACAATCCTGCTTCTGAATGCAGACTAAAGAGATAAAGCACAGAAACGATACCATCAGTCTGAGAAGTGTCGTCCTCCCACGGCACCCTAGACTTAGAATGAGGCTTTTATTTCCTCTGGCATCAGTCTGGCTGTGTGCCTACTTTGTTTTTCACCCTAATGAATGAGGTGCTGGATCTCAACTAGATCCCCATTTCACATATTTTTGGCTCATGCTGTGAGTAAAAAAAAAAAAAAAAAAGAATGGCTGCATGGTAAATCAGTTATATGTTTAAGTTCGTATGTGAATTCCAGAGCATGTGGACATTGTAAGGCTGACTGGGAAAGATGGGAAATTGACGTGAGGAATCAACACTATGGTTTAATCTTAAGTGGTTGGATATTTTACAGCCTTTTCTGAGAAAGACTGGAGACTCTATAGAGGATGAAAAGCAAAATAAGGATATATTATTTGCTGCAATAAATCATAATTAAAGGTGGGAATTTCCTTTGTCTAAACACACATTAGTGAGGATGAAAGCAGAAATGAAGGCAGGACAAACCGCTCAAGGGATCTAAAATACAAAGAGCAGAGATTGTAGAAAGGAAGATTCATATTTCAATGACTCAGATGGAAACACTAGACAGTCAATCTATAAAATCAAGACAGTTAAAATGGGGTTTCAAACTTTAAAAATTCATGTGTCACAGCTCATTTCTCATGCTAATGCATTAAAAGAAAAAAATGTGAACTAGAATCATCTAGTTCTGGCTAATATTTGTTGCTGTTGTTTTGAGGGAGGGTCGCATCTCTATGATTACCTCTAATAACTGCCTATATAGATTATGGATCCCCTTGTCTTTGCCTCCAGTGTACAGCAATTGTAGGTATATGCAGTATGGTCAGCTAAACTGGGAGAATATTTGATTGATTGTTTTGGATACTATGGAATTGAACCCAATAGCTTGTGATTTCTAGGCAGCTAATCCAGTAAATAGACTGTGCTCCTGGCTCAAATTTTCAGATAACATGATATGGCTTTCATGTGGATATTTATGATTCTGTATAGTTTGTGAAGAACATTCTGTCTACCTTCTTTTGCCCTCAGAATTCAATCACATCTCTTCCTTTTAACTGCTACCATAAATAATTAGGAATTTTTTTTCTTTGTGTTCACTAAATCAGAAACACTGGAAATTATTTTAAGGATTGAATAAACAACCTATCATTTCATAATTTACCATTTCCTGTATTCAAATGATTTTTTATTTTTTTCTTGTCTTGAAAAAAAATATTTCAAAATGAGACAACAATTAAAAACCAGAAAACAAACCACTAGGGACTTTGACAATCTTTAATCTTTCTGATAACTTTGAAGGAAGGATGAATACCTCAATAGATGAAGTATCTAGAAGAATCTTATTGGAAAGAAGCTTACCAAATTCAAGGTGTATAAAGAGTTTCATTGGTCCTCATGGCACCAACTGCAAATTTGGGAATATGTATTAAAAGTTTATAACTTACAGAAATAATTCATTAGAGAAGACCCTGTACTGTTTTTCCTCTGAATTTATTATGTGCTATGTAATACAATCTCACATAGACCTGATCTGAGTGTATCCTTGAGGTGAAAGAGAGTCATTGAATGAATCAATGGCTATATACTATGTCTTTTGATTTTTATATATTTTATTTAAATTCTCTTTCTGGGGCCAAGGCCAGTTATCCCCTGTTTTAGTCAGGGATTTTATTCCTGCACCAACATCATGACCAAGAAGCAAGTTGGAGAGGAAAGAGTTTACTCATCGTATATTTCCTTACTGCTGTTCATCACCAAAGGAAGTCAGGACTGGAACTCACACAGGGCAGGAAGCAGGAGCTGATGCAGAGGCCATAGAGAGATACTACTTACTGGCTTGATTTCTCATAAAACCCAGGACTAATAGCCCAGGTATGGCACCACCCACAATGGGCCCTGCCTCCTTGATCACCAATTTAGAAAATGTCCTACAGCTGAATCTCATGGAGGTATTTCTTCAACTGAAGCTCCTTTCTCTGTGATAACTCCAGCCTATGCCAAGCTGACACACAAAACCAGACAGTACATCAACACAGAGTGATAGTCTCTTATATTATCTCTAGGATATAGTAGTCTTTATGTAAAATTTCATTCTCATTTCTTCATTGTGTTAGTTTTCTTTTTAATATAAATACTTTTCTGTTTTTTGTTTTGTTTTATAAAGAAAACCTAGTGGTACAGTTTTTAACTACAAATACACTTTGGAGCTTTCATCGTGATAAGGACAAGAAAACCAAACTGACAAATCCTGTCTTACAGTCTCAGTATGTTAATGAAGTTCTGTGGATCTGGCGGGTATTTGGTGTTTATTTACAACTTTGGTTCTTAACTTTCCTAATATTGGGACCCTTTCAATATGTTATAGTGACCCCCAAACCATAAAGCTATTCTGTTACTTCTTCTTAACTGTAATTTTGTTACTGTTATGAACTGTAATATAAGTATCTAATATGCAGGATATTGAATATGAGACCCACAAAGGAGTCAGAATCCAAATGTTGAGAACCACTGATTTAAGATAAAGACTAGCTTGAGAGGGCTTCAAGTTGAAGGCATTCAGTAGAGCCTGAGACATTTAGTGAATCTCTGATTCCAAATAAAAGCCCAACAAAGGCTGGAGATTCAGTGTGATGGTAGAGTTCTTATAGAGTAAAGGTAGGCCTAAGGCTTAACTCCTGTGTAACAGAGAAATAAAGAGGAAGTCCCTTCCAATAGTTCTAGACATCTACCATCTATTCTGATTCTCAGTTTCTGCTTATAATGAATGATGTTTTCCATATGGAAGCATCATGCTAGTATATGGCAAAGCTACTTTCTGTGAAAGAATTCATTTTCACCTCTACAAAATTAATCTGAGTAAAGACTGTGCTATGTGGATAAATGCTTTTTAATTTGGGTTATAACATATGGTTTTCTAATACATATTTTAAAACTCAGCAAATCTGTTTCATCCAGATTGGAGTAAATTTATTTATAGAGTCTTCAAAAGAGTAAGTAGCACACAATGATACAAGCTCCTTTACTCATATAATTAAGTTTTCTCATCTCAGAATAAAAATGTCCTTTAGACAAGTACACAGACACCAATACATGCATTGATCTAAACATCTGATGAGTTACCTATTGAAAATATCAATACTAAAGGTCTTCTGCATATAAAGCATTGTTGTAGGAAACAGAGGTATAATCAAGGCAGACCCCTATCCTGTTCTGCCACACCCTCTTTATTTCATTTTCTAGATTCAATTAGGTATGCAGATTAGCAACTATAGAAGCAATTGCCTAAATGTAAGGACACCTGTGTTTTCTAAAGCCTTATGTGCTGAAATCTCATGCTCATTGTAATGGTATTAATGCTGTGGAACCATTCAGAGATAACACTGCTGGGAGAGAAGTACATTGTGGGGTTCCATCCCCAGGATGAATTAGTGTCACTCAATATCTCTGGCTCCACTAGTTCTCAGGAGAGCACATTTCTATAAATTTCTGCTTTAGAACACAGATTTTTGAACCAGAACTTCTCATTTGCTTTTCTCCATTGCATTGTGGTACAGCAGGGAGAGAGACCTAAACATGATGTAGCTTGGACTCTCAAGTCACAATAATCATGAGCCAAATGAACTTAATGTACTACTCAGCACAGAGTGTTTTCCTTTAGCAAGGGCAAAAGACTAAATCAGTGAGCAAATGGTGATCAAAACGAATATGTGACTGACCCAGAGGATAAAGACAGGGCACAAAGGGGATAAGATCCCATCCTTGTGCTATACTCGAGTATATCATACAGGATCCCATGACTTAGCTACAGACTGATTGGGTATCCTCAAAGCAATCACTTCAGCTCTCTGCTTCTCAGTTTTGCCTATAAATGTTGATGATAACAGCAGTGCCCAGTTCCTGGGAAAACTTTAAACATCAACTGAAACAAATTGATGTGCAGTATGTGACTCACAAAGAGCATAGATGTATAGAAGTAAAAGGACTCTGAAACTTCCCTTGAACATAGAACAAAAGTTAAACTCCTGGCCCCACTTTCACTGGTGAAGGGTCATGGCAAATACTTCAGTTTTTCTCTGTATTGATTTCCTCAGCTTGGCACAAATAAAATAACTGTGAACTCCTCTTTTGATTAACATAAATACAGTTGAATAACTACCCTGGGGTGTGGAACTTGGATAGATATAGCACACTCTACTATTTTCTCAGGTGAGATATTAACACACTGGAAACAGTGCATGTTAGAAAAGAAGACATTGGCATTGGCCAACACGAAGCAATCATGTCACCACTGTTTTGTTGAGTCATTTCTATGCATTAGGCACTTTATGAGTCAGTCTGAACAGTAAATATGTTTTACTATAAATTTGTATTTTCAAAGGAGTTGGGTAATTCAGATATGTATCCAAGTTCTCAAAGTAACAGAAATCATCTACAGATCTGAGCTCTTGGGCTGATTGGTACTCTGCATAGATGATATAACTACATGGGGTATTATGAACAACTTCTATTGTATGTTTCTGTAGCTGTCTTCCTCATATTAGAAAATGAATATTAAGGACTTAGTGTTAGAGACTTGTCATGAAAAAATACATTAGGTAGAAAGAAAGAGAGCTAGGATTATTAAAAGTCATATTTCTTTGGTTGAAATTATGGATACATTTGCAGTATTTAGTAGCTTGTCAGGGTGGCAGTCTTATTTGCTGTAAACCCACAGGCATATCGTTAGTGTCATCTATGAAATATTCACTAATTCAATGGCAAGATTGTAAATTGTCCTGATTCTAGAAGGTATAGAGCCACCTGTTATTTTGAAAACCTGAACACCATGTATTTAAAGGATGATAAAATTAAGGAAGCTTCCATGGTATGAATCACAGATGCTAATTTGCTGGCATAAATGTAGAATGATATATTGTACAATCCTGGCAATTATGTCAGAAATCAGTCTACAGTAATTCATTAACACCATTTCTTCAGCAAAAGTGGAGGGGTCTGACATCTGTAGTGAATATTATGATCTATGCTGTTTTATATTACATTTTTTGATGTTATGAACAGTAGGCAGCCATAAGATAATTTGAATAGCTAATTATTAAAATACTCAGGTTTCCCATTCAGCAACTGTTCAAGAATGTGGATTCATTTTGCAAATTACAGGTCTTATTTTCCTGATGAAGAGGATGGAAAGTGACAAGTTTATAGAAAAGTGAGTTAACTCCTTCATGGTCTTGTCCACTGGGTACTGACAAACTGACTGAAGAGTTGTTATGAAGCTGAGATTTTGCCTAAAAACCAAATATATACAAATCAAGCATGTTTTTTCAAAATGCTATTTTCCCTATTTATTAAGACTGCATTATTATGCTCTATGTTTTAATTGTTTGTAGATATATTTTCATAAGTCTACTAGACATTTTCTTTGTGAAGATGTCATCATGGAATCATGTGTTTCACAGTATATCATGAAACAGTTTTGGTGGATATTCCCTAAAGTGGCCAGGATGACCTCATTTCATCTGAGCAGGGTAATGAATATAGCAAAAAATTTCACCTATTACCTGTTGAAGTTGTACAATATGGAAATGACCATGGAATGGTCACTCTGTGATTAAGTAACCTAATAAAATTATGCTTTTATGGATTGAAAACAGTCTCCCGTTTTCTTTCTGAAAGGAAAATCTATGATGTAGTTAACCGAGGGACTGCTCCCTAATTCAGAGAACTGGAAGTGAGCTCTGTGGTCAGGGAATAGTCTGCAAGAAACTTGATGCTTCTGACTTACAGCCATTCGTAGATGATCCTGTCTACACAAGTGAACTAGATGATCGATCTTTCCTTGTTAGATGATGATGAGACTTCAACTTTAATACACACCTGGATTGGATCCCAGTGAGGCCATGAAGCACAGAACTCTGCAAAGTTTGGCTCACATATCTGAGATATGTATTATGTGAAATAATCAAGTTAGTGGGTATACAGCGATCTGCGGCTAATATGATTGGTGGTGTGTGTGTGTGTGTGTGTGTGTGTGTGTGTGCACGCGCGCGCGTGCGCCACCCTATTCCTAGGAGACTAGAGATCATTGAGAGCTTTACTAGGGCAAACTGTGTTGTCTTTAGGACAGACATTCAGAGCTTGGTTATTCAGTATATGTCATGAATATTATCAACTCCATTTATTTTGGGAATATATCTTGAGCCATATTAGAAGTTTGTTCATAAGTGAGAATTGGTAAACACTAACAGCAGCCTGGGAAACTAAGTTTTGTTTAAATGCTGAGACTTAAATTATGTCATTTATATACAGGTGTTTATGTTCTGCAGACTATAAACATTAGAAATATACAATGTGATAAATTCTGGTAGATATATAAAGCTCTCATTTGTTCTATCATCCAAATAGTATCCTCTTGGAATTTTCTATTCCATCCTTTCTGCCACCTAACTCCAGGCAGCCTGAGATTTGCTTCTGCTTATCACAGGTTCAGTTTATGTTGCTTAGAAATTTTTATTAGCAATTTGAAACATACAGATTGGTCTTAAGCTTATTTTCCACACTTAGCATAATACAGGTACTCTAATTACCTTGTGAACCTGAAAAGATAGCACAAGAAAAGCTGAGTCCTTGGATAGTTCCTCCTTAAGTACTCACAGCTAGTGGTCAACAGGGCAGAGGGTGACATTTTTTTTCAGTGGCATAGCCACAGATCATCTGCTTTTTCTCTAATTAATAAACTCACACTTAAGTTTATACCAGCACTTCTAATTAAATTCGCTAGGTCCATACATAAAAATAATTCATGAAAGTAAGGAGGGGGCCTTGTTAAATTACATTAGTAATTACTAAATTACTAATGTGTATGAAATGGTCAAATAATAAAAGTATTACATTGAAATACCCCCAACTTTTTGACAATCATCCTGAATATGCTTTTTCTTGTCTGACATTGGAAGGCAAAGTGGGGTATTTTTACTACTTGGATAGGAGATACTACTTATTATATAATAAAGACTACTTACAGTTCATAACAATGCATTCTGCTCCTTCTCTGTTCACATATGCAATGGCTTTATGTTGTAGGGACTTTAATTTACATACATACACACATACACACACACACACGCACGTGTGCGTTAGATTATTCTCCTTTAGAATTTCTTAAAATTGACAGCAATGCATCTTTCTCTCAAGTGAATCCTGCAAATCTGTGTTCCTCATCAAGACTGTATGTAAAGAAGACTCATGCTCATCAGGTACTTGCAGTTTGACCCATGAGACAGAGAAGAGAGAGAGAGAGAAGAGAGAGAGAGAGAGAGAGAGAGAGAGAGAGACAGAGTTAAAGCACAGCTTTAAAGGTCAAGCAAAACACACACACACACACACACACACACACATATATATATATGTGTGTATATATATATATATATATATATATATATATATATATAATATGAACATATACAATAACTTTTCTTTTTGAAGTAAATCAAGCAACTGGTCATGCTTGTAGGTTAAAACACAATGGGAATGCAGTCATAATGACTGCATGCATTTATACAGTTAATGGATTTCAATCATTAACTGACATCATATATTAAAAAATCAATAAGGAATAAAATAGGCAAGCTCACTTTTCTATGCCATCAATAATACAGAGTTCAGAATGTCTGCATCTTAGCGTTAGGACAACCTGCACTCCAGAGCTAGGATGACACCTGCCATAACCAATTAGTTAAATAGAAAACATAGTGTAAAACATGACTTGTAGATTGAGAGCAGTTCTCACACTTACAAATGCTCCCTGGGAAAAGAAGCTGTGCTCTTCTCCTCTGCCATTTCAGAATGGCTGTGCACCATTTCTTCTCAAGCAATGAAAGCAATAAAAACAAATAAATGCAAGAGAAAACCTTGGTACAACAAGCACAGTGGAGGAAAACAAGATGCTATGCCCAGCTAAAAGCAGTATGCAGCCAGAGGACAAAATATCCTAATGTAGCCACACAAAAAGAAGGAGAAGGAGAAGGAAGAGGAGGAGGAGGAGGAGGAGGAGGAGGAGGAGGAGGAGGAGGAGGAGGAGGAGGAGGAGGAGGAGGAGAAGGACAAGGAGAAGGAGAAGAAGATCATAACCTACATGTGATCCAGAAAAATCATAATTCTTGCACCCATAGATCATATTGTACAGATATATGATGGGTGTGTAAAAGAGAAAGTGTTGGACATTATTGTCTTTCCTTCATAGGACAAACTGTCTGTGGTTGCCATGCTCATCCTGTGATACATACAGCAATAGATAGAATTTGTTTGATAAGTCCTGACTTCTCAAGTTCTAGTAGTTTCTATTGCTTTCTCATTAGCTTCAGGCTGACAAGTAACATCATCTTTGAAAGGACATTTTGCTCTTCTTTTCTGCCTCATCCCTATCATTTACTTCTACTAATTGAACCAAGCTTTAGGAAGGAAAAGAAGAGCATAGAGGTTTGTCACTTTTGTTCCAATAGCCAAGTTGCAAAGTATAAGGGCATGCCAGGCTAATAGAGAGACAAGCAAGTCTATCACAGAAATGAATCCTCATCAACAAAATACTGAATAAGATGATATGGAAACTCTAGTTTTATGATAGGTAATTTTTTCCAGAAATACTGCCTGTTCACAGGAAACTTTGAAAACCTTTTGAAACCTCCATGCATAAGTAAATTCACAAAGTCAGTCACTAGAAGGAACCAGCACTCCATCAAATGCATAATTAATGTGTTTGTTTTTCATTCTTCCCACCCCAAAGCTGAATCCCAAACTTAGCTGATAAAGCATTCGTAGGGACCTTCAGTAGAGACATGCCCACAAGCAAAGTGAAATCCAAAATCATTCAAAAATAATAGACCAAACAAAAAGCTTTTGCGAGCCTCTACATCTCCAATTACCTATAAACAAATGTCCTTCATATTTGAGAACAGTATGAGGCACTATTAACGTATTATTATTGAATCTGTATATTGTTTGTATACATCTAAATTAAAGGAATAATTTGCAGATAGAAAGGATTAAAAGTGTGCCCCCATTCCACATGTGAAAGCCACTTACTATTATTCAGTTAAAATAAGCTTTATGTTGCACAAATCTACAATCAAAGTAGAAAAGCTAACATCCTATGACTAGAATTAGACACATGTCCTGCTGTATTAGGATTGACTTCTCATAAAAATAGCACACTTCTTTTTTGTTAATACGTATGCGGATGCTCTCACATACCTGTACCACATTCTGTACCTCAGAAAAAAAGCTATTTACTCTGATGGAATATTTCACATGCAGATAACCTAACAAGAGAATGTTTCCACATGTCCTTTTATATAGGAGGGAGTTTAGCTAAAAGTATATAATTTCATATATGTCATACATTAGCCATTTTGAATCATTAACCCTACTGATATTCCACAAAATGAATCTCTAGCTTAAAAATAATATCAGTGGTCTCTCCTCCCAAACATTATGTTCTTATTCTTTCAATAATCCCCACCAGGACTTTATAATTGCAATCATTATTGAATGCTTGGCTATGATCCTTGGCTTTTAATATGAATATAGTATATTCATATTAAATAAGTAATTGCTATTTCAGAATTTGAGAAACTCATTGCATACCATTTTAGAACATGGGCTGACACCGTCAGTGTGTCCTTTCCTTCACTACTTTCACTAAACAGCAACAAAGTGATGTAATTAATTCATGAGGATCTGTTTAGTTATATGTGTATTTTGCAATAGTTACAGAACCCAGGATGCTAATTTAACTGGTATGTGACATAATTAGGGATTTTAATGATATGTATAAAAAGAGATTCTAGAATCTTTTAGAAAGACTCTATTCCCTAAATTGAATTCCACGTGAGTAAGAGTAAGCAACTTCTTTATGATAACAGGAATATGGACAGAGTCTACTGACCCTTGCATTGAGCCCAATCCAGCAGACTCACTGCAGAAGCTTATATAAAAGGTTCTTGGCAAAAGACACAAAATAGAATTAAAACTGGGTTTGAGTTCTTTTCACTAAAATTGTCAAGAGACTTTATAATGTCACAGCATCTGTGTTAGATTCCAGATAAATTAGCCTGCTGGCAGTGCTAGGTTTGTACATGACAGTTTTCTATCTGCAGAGGTTGTAGCTCCTTACATGTTTTGTTTCAGTAGTTTTCTGGGGATGAGTAAGACTAATGTGGATGGCTGCATGCTGATACAGACTCTTTCAAATGTTATACTTTACATGTCAAGATCAATACATAGAGTGCAGGGAAATGATGAATGCCTAGGGGTACCTAAAATCAGGAGACGGGTATTAGTTGAATACTCCTAAATGGAAAATTACATGGAAGGAGACAGTTCTCTCTCTCTCTCTCTCTCTCTCTCTCTCTCTCTCTCTCTCTCTCTCTCTCTCTCTCTCTGATTAGTTATTTTATGTACTTACATCCTAATTAATGAACCCATCATGGTCTGTCCCCCCACAGAGTTCTTCTTTCACCGCCATTCTTTAACCTCTGAAAGGGTGCCCTACCGGAGGCATCAAGTCTTTATAGGATTAGGTGCATTCTTTCCCAGACTAGACAAGGCAGCCCTCTGCTACACATGTGCCTCTGGGGTCCTGGAACCAGCCTCTGCATGCTCTTTGGTTGGTGGCTTAGTCTCTGGGAGCTTCCAGAGCGAGAAAAAACTTTTTTAATAGAACAAGAACACTATTCCGTTGTTGGTCATTGGCTGAAGAAATTACAAGCCGGAATACTTTGCAGTGTTTTAAGATTCTGCTTCATGCAACTTCATGCATATTTCTGTCAAGTCTACCACTGTAATGCCACTCTAGGCACAAGAGCATTGCCTCCAAACATCTTTATCAAAGTGTTCATAGACTCATTAAAGATAAGAATGACAATATAGAGAACCTCACCTTTGGAATGATATAATTAGGAGTTCTTCCCTATAACACAGTAGAAGACTTGAGAACTGATTTTTGTACACTCAGAAGACAAATCTTTGTGTAACATGCACAAATCAGAAAGAAGATAGTATAAACAGCTGGCCTGTCACTGCTGATCAGCTCCTGTCACTGCTCTCCGGACTCCTTGCATCACTACCACATGCCTGCTCAAGCATCAAGAAACTGCTGCTCTTGATAATAAGCTAAATCACATATGACAGCCTAAAGGAATAAGATGCCCTTTGGTAGGAATAGAGCATGTTTGACACTCACCCTGCTACTTCAGGACCCATCTACCTGAAAAACAACAACAGAAAGGCCAACTGATATTCAATATAGAGAAAAGATGTGTTCTACATTTTCATATCGGCATCTCACTAGATGAGATCTCAGAGTGTGATAGCTTTTGCAGTGTCCAGGAACAACCTTGAAGCAGTATAGGGAAGGTTACCATACTCAGCTCTTGCCAAGTCAGGACTCAGTACCACTTGGAGGATAACTTGAAGCTGCCTATGGAGAACTCTGTAACACCTGAAATATTTCATACAAATCAACCATGTTTTTCTTCATTATCTCACTGCTTAGAATTCTTCCTGGAAATTAAACTTGCTGTTAAAATTGAAGAAAACATTGTCTTCTGAAATATCTTCGAATTTGGTATTTTGTGATCACTTTATCAAAGATGATGTATTTATAAATAAAGAATGTATAGTTTCACTATAAAAATATCTCCAAAACTTGCTATCTAGTATTTAATGATAAAATATGTAAATCTATCTTGGCCTTGAGCAAAAAGTAAAAGAGGAAAGAAGAAAGAAAAAAGAAAGGAAGGAAGAAAAAAAAACCTCATTTAGAGAGAATGCTAGAGTGGCTGACAAGTTTCTTCATAGGCAACAAAGCAGATTATCTATTTTGATTAATGTTGCGATATTTTTGCAGACTATGGCAAATTCTGTTCTTTGTGAAGGCCCCAGTCTCTGCCTTCCTGTGATTGTTTTTCCTGTCACTTCTGAGCTAGAGTGGTATTTACTGTCTGCATGACTTAGTTGGCAATGAGTGTCTATTCTTCTGTGTTATCTCTTTATTTAAATATGCCTCTACTCTCAGAGTAATCTCTTTGATGACCATAGGTGTGTTTCTTCTAAGTCATTTTCATAGTGACTAGCCTGTAAGGGTTTTATGTAGGTTATTGATTACATAGGAAAATTCGTCTATCAACTACATACATCAACAATACCTCCCAACACATACACACATGTTAGACTACCAAAGTGTCATTTTAGGACATCTTTCCTTGGTTATCTTCTGCAATGTCAATAATTTGTCAGGTTTTACCCTCCCTGTTATTCCCAATATTCTTAATTTCTAACTTGTCTTTATCTTTGTCAGTAACTTCTTTAGATCTTTCCAAGATGCAGTCTAAAAATAAGATATTTTGGCTGGCAATCTTTAGACCTTTGAATATTTTCTCTTGCAGTATTTATTAGTAACTTTTCCTCAGTAAATTCTATAATTATGGGTTTTCAAGACCCTTTTTGAGAGAATAAAGAAAAAATGTGTGGGTGTATTTTTATTGTTTTCAATGTGATTATAGGGAAATTATGCTGATGTTGCAGTTCATTTACATTTTAAAAGGTGACTGCATCCTTTGTCTGAACTTTTACCCTCAAAACCTTGTGGATAAGAGAGACAGGTGCCACCTCTGTTCAGTGCTTCTGAAGTCCCTTTGTGTCAGTCTCTAAATCTGGCTTTTAAGCATTCCTCAAAATGACTGGAATAACCCTGGTTGACTTAGCTCTTCAAAAGCACCACATTTTTTCTTTATCATCAAATCGAACAGCATTTCTATATCTCTGTCCCGTTCAAGATGTCAGAATAGTGCAATTTGAACACCTTGGTAAATGCAAGTATGACCAAAAATTAAAACCCTATGAAAATGCATAACAAAGATATTAAGGACTAAATGTAAACTCATTCCAGTTCAGAACAAAGATAATGACTAGAATAAGGAGATGAATATATAGATGGTGTTTTGGGACAGAAGTAAAACCAAAGCCTACAATACGAGACACTGAGGGTCAAGAAAGACATGCCTGTAAGACAGAAAACTGCAGTGAGGCAGGGCCCCAAACCTGAGGACTATCTTGGGTTTGTGGTATACAAACCTGATTCTTGCTAGTCTCATCTATATAGTACAAAGCAAGGGTTTGGTTTTCTATAGTGAAGCAGAGAAGAGATATGGAGCCTCTAGTGAAGCTAAGATTTTCTCTAATATTGAGGATATGAACCACACAGAAGAAGTTGGATCATTAATAAGAAGGGAAATGAAAAACTGAAGTAAAGTGAATAGTGATTGCCCACACCTCTCTATCTAGTATCTCTGTCTCCTTAGAAACAGAATTGTGTGCAGGGCAAAGGTTCAAAATATGGCTCTCTTGAGAGCTTTCCTCACATCAGAATAGAGACTAGAAAACAAACAAACAAACAAACAAACAAACCTCTATCTAGGAGACTACCTGCAAAGTCTTGGCACCCTTATGATACTCTAGTGAAGTCCTCTCTACTTCTTCCTATTAACAGAGTTTTGTACCAGGTCTCATTTCATTTTAAAATATAAATGAGTAACATAAGATCCCTAAATCCAACTAGACTCATTGGGTTGTCTAGTGCCAAAAGGCCAGCCCTGAAAACATACATACAAATAATATTATCCAGACCAAGCAGGTTATATTTTTGTATATATATCAACAATTAATGGAAAAAGGCCATCAATTTGTCATTTGAAGGAGGGAGGAAAATGAAGAATAAAATTATGTAATTATATTATTAAAAGAAAAGAAAATTAAAAAATCACCACTATAAAAATAATTAATGTAGCTTATCCTAGGAAACTATCTTTAAAATCTGATGTATGTTAACAGTTACAATGAACAACTTTCATGCTTCATAATAATTAATTTTAATTTAAGAAACTGACAAAATATCATTAGATGACACATATATAAAATAATGTGGTACATTAGTCAATAGTCCATTTGGATTTATGGAGACAAATATAGCAAAGGTTAGAGTTGTTAATCAGTTATAGTGGTTTCAGTGATTCTTGACTCTGGAGCTTCTTCTAAAAGCCTAAGTCCAGAAAAAATAAAAATATTTTCTCCCTCTAACTATTTAGAAAAGAAGTCACAAAGGTATCACCATTAACATATTTGCAAAAATGCACTAGCTAGTTCTGAGTCACACACTTTATTTTGACAATTAAAAATATATTTATTTAATATTAATTCTGAAAACATCCATAAACAGTGCCTGAGAGATGAAGGATCCTCCCATTATAGCATTTGCTGGACACCAGCAAGGTAAACCACCAAGTGAAGGTGACGTTCAAGACAGAGTGAGGGAAAAGACGCTGTGTATGGATGAGCAACAGAAGCCAACTGACAGTAGGAGCCAAGTTTCCTCTTTTTGAAAATGTCACAGATCCAAATAAATCCTCAATAAAACAAAACAAAAGCAAAACCAAAAAACTTGTTACTGATACTATTCTCTAAGCCATGCTCCTCTGAAAAGACACACCTCTACCTGACAGACTCGGGCTTCTGGGACACTTCCAAGTATTCATCTTTCCTCTTTTGTCAGAAAATTACTTAAATTCAATTATACATGGCACAAAATAGTGGGTATCTAATCAAATAATTCCACAGTAGATGGCATGAGCATCATGTTAAGCTGTCATCTGTGTTTTTCCTCCCTGTGATTTCCTCATGTCAGAATTATGCCTGTCATCTTAAATGTCACAGTGACTTCTTTCTCATTTACACTGTCATTTGACCCTAGCATCTGGATGATGCCAGCATTGAAAGAAAATTGTGACAACAAAAACTGAACTTTAATCGAAGACTTCCCAATGAGATATTGGTCTGTGTTTTGTTTATTTGTTTGTTGTTTGGATTTTTGTTTTTTCATTCTCTACGTGTTTAATTTTGTTCCTAGAACAAACAGGTGAGAAAATGACATGAGTGAGCAAGCTGCAATTTATATGTTGTTTCAAAACATCTGTGCTTCATTACCTCTGTTTATTGTGCTTACGAAACATAAAAAGAAAATCACTGCTTCAGTAAACTGAACACAGCTCGTCCCATAACCATTCAAATCAACAACATACTTTTCTGAGAAAATAAGTAATAGGTCCAAGGTTGGAAAAGTTCTGTCATGCACTGGGCTAACAGCCTATTTAGTGTATCAGACTTATAAAAATTTGTGCCCTTTTAGAAACGTGCCCTGGCTTTCTGAAATACTGTAGGTACAGATAGTGTCTCAGGGTTAACGCTAAGGAAATAATCATAGAACCTCCTGCTTGTGTGGAATATATTCTTAAAACTATAGTTGATTTGCTTGGTTCAGACTTTTACCTATGTCCCAAGCTCTTTTGTCTGGAACTTCCCATGCCTGTCTCTTCAATTTTCTTACTACAGGATAACTGACAGATGAAATCCCATTTTGCTAGGTTCACATAATAGCTTCTTCTTAGATGCTCAGTAATATGTGATTTATGCAATGTGGATCTTCCTATAAAGACATCAGCTCCTTACTGGTTGCTTACAATAGTCTCACTAATTACCACAAATAAAAACATTGGTTGTCCATCATCCCTCTTTCTCTTGCTCCTCCCCTCCCACCCTCTGCTTGCTCTCTCCTCTTATTGTATGTGCCCAGGTACACTCATCTTTGAAAACCCCTCAAAAGGTAACTTAGATAATAAAAAGAGTAGTGTCTGTGTTGGGCTCGGAGCTATGTTTCAAACTATGTTGATTTGACATGGTCACAGCTATACTACTTAGTGCCTTGGGGTTCAAAATGTCAAGAGCAAAAACAACTATGGAATCATGTGAACTTACCCTCCTTAAAGATTTGCTGAATAAAATAACACAGTCTGAAAAATCCCTTGTGGTAAGGCTTCAAGTGACCAATGGAAAGAGAGTTACTGAGAAATAATAAAAATATATACGATGCTTGGGGAGAGAGGGTCATATGGAAAACTATCCAACCAGAGAAAGCAGCTCCTTTGTGCCAGAGTATGCACTGAAGTGAGGCTTGCAAAGTTATCTGGAATGGACATGCCTGCCTTTATCATCACTTGAGGATATGCCTATTCATTTTAAAAGTTGCTAGTTTGAAAGAGAATAATGAATTAAATTGTAACATCGTGAACATTTGGAAGACCAGTAAATTATTATGCTGCTGATATCTTTGGGAGATTTTCTCCCCTCAGGGTCATCTTGGATTACTTCTTCTAAAAACATCTTTGGGTTTAAAGAATAGGTTAAAATATATAAGTATGGAGAATGAAAAGTAGGTAAAACCTTCAAGGTTTTCTGTGTCTGGAAAAAACATTTAAAACCACAAATGATAAATACTCTGGGGGTTATATCATATTCAGAGGACTTCAAGAAGCATACGAAGCATATGTGAGCACTGAGCAATGAGAACAATCTCATAATGGGTTTCTTGGTATTCCTGACTGCCATAAGGAATTCATACAGAAAGTGACTTCCTGTGCACTCATAAGACTACTCACACAGAATGTGACTTCCTGTGCTCTCATAAGACTACTCACAGAGAATGTGACTTCCTGTGCACTCATAAGACTACTCACACAGAATGTAACTTCCTGTGGTATCACAAGGCTGGAAAGTTCAAAGAGACAAGACATGGTTTCCATTATTTCTCCTTGTCACAGACTGAACACATTGCAGATTTAACAACCATATTGACCCTAAAGATTTTCACTGATTGTCACAAACATGACACAGTTTTTAACCAGCTTGTATCTGACTACTCTATTATATAAATTCTTCATTCTTAACTTGGAAATTAATTTAAAAAATATTAACTTTCTACAAATTATGATTTTAATGTGTTAAGCTAGCTATTAATTGATGGATTGATTTAGAAAAAACTAATTATGGTATTTAGAGATTTAACACATTTTAAGTAATTCAGTTAAAAGGTTTCCTGATAATGGAAATTGTTAAGTATGTTTAGCAACACATTCTTGCTTACGCTCATCTTTATTGCCTACAGCCTCTGCTATGCACTGCAATGATTATAGACTCTGGGAGAATTCTAATTCTCAACCCCTGAAGCATGCTGAGGGAAATGTTTTGCTGTCCTCACATGGCTAATCTCTGTCCCTTGGTTCTTGCACAGCCTTGTTTAGGTTTGCTTCTATTTTTTTCCAACACCAGCCATTTAATGTTTAGCACAGTCAGGACACAAAGCGGCTTGCAGCATTTAAAAGGAAATCTAGCAAGTTTAAAGAGGAAAAACCCCAGGAGGAAACAATGTACTAAAAATAGATTTCAAAAGAACCAAAGTGCTATAATGGGAATGGGATATAACCAGTGGGATAGAGAAAACTGTGATCCAATTTCTATAAAATATTAAAGAATGGTGTACAGGGAAGGCACTCCATCAGCAGAAAGTTTCAATTACCTGTGCATCTGATGGAAACGTGATTGACCTGAGAGTTGCTCATCTAACTAGGGCCTGATGTGCCTCATCGAAGACTTCATCAACTAGAAAGTGAAGACTGGAATGTGCAAAACGGCTGCACAGGACTCACTTACACCCAAGAAGAACGAACTAGAGGACAATGTGGTAACCTAACGACTTAGAAACAGGCCGCTTCCTGTTTGAGAGCTATGAGGGAGTGGGGGAGGATGAGGGATAGAAGCATCAGGGAAGAAAATGGCACAATGGACAGAACAATGAGAAGAAGAGTGAAACAGCTATGGATGTCATCAGTGATGAAAGAGGACACAGCCTAGTGGGTAAAGAGCACCGGCTAAATGATGTCAACATTATAGCTAAATAATCAGAGGAATGAGTTAAAAGGGAATTTTTGGGATGGAGGGATGGCTCAGGAATTAAGAGCATGGACTGCTCTTGCAGAGGAGTCAAGTTCAGTTCCCAACACCTACTTGGTAGCTTACAACTTCCTGTAACTCCATTGCCAGGATATCTGACACTTTCTGTGGCCTCCATGTGCATTGCTCAGAAAATATCCTGAGTGAGATAAACCAGACACAAAAGAACACACATGGTATATACTCACTGATAAGTAGATATTAGCCTGAAAGCTCACAATACCATGATACAACTCACAAACCATATGGAACTTAAGAAGACAGAAGACCAAAGGTTAGATTCTTCAATCCTACATAGAACAGGGAACAAAAGAATCACAGGAGGTAGAGGGAGGGAAGGACCTGGGAGCAAGACAGGAGGGGATGGAAAAGGGGGACAGAATAAGATATTGGAAGGGACAGAAATACAAAGAGTCAGGAAATTGAATAGAAACATGTAGCAGTGCCGTATGGGGAGCTGAGGGCAACCACTGGAATGTCCCAGACTCCAGGGAAGCAAAGTGAGAGGCTCCCAGGACCCAATAGTGATGACATTAGCCAAAATACACAACAAAAGGGAGATATAACCTTTAGAGACCACCTCCAGTAGATAGACACTGGTCCAGTCATGGCCCACACATCTCAAAAATCAGAAATGTTCTTGTCCAAAGGAAAGACAGGGACAAAAAAAGGAATAAAGACTGAAGGAAGGGCCATCCAGAGATGCCCCACCTAGGGATCCATCCCATCTGCAGACACCAACCCCCCACAGTATTGCTGATTCCAAGATGCACTTGCAAACAGGAGCCTGGTATAGCTGTTCCCTGAGAGGTTCTACCAGCACCTGACCAAAACAGATGCAGATACCACAGCTAACCATCAGACTGAGCCCAGGGACCCCAATGAAAGAGCTAGGGGAAGGACTGAAGGAGCTGAAAGGGGTTACAACCTCATAGAAAGAACAATATCCACTAACCTGATCACCCAGAGCTCCCAGGGACTAAACCACCAATCAAAGAGTATACATGAAAGGATCCATGGTTTCGGATTCATAAGTATCAGAGGGTGGCCTTGTCTGACATCAATGGGAGGGGGGCCCTTGATCCTGTGTAGGTTTGATGCCCTAGCATAGGGGGATGCTAGAGTGGTGAGGCAGGAGTAAGTGAGTGGGTGGATAAGCACCCTCATAGAAGCAAAGGGGAAAGAGAGGGGGGATGACATGAGGGGGTTCTGGAGGGGTAACTGGGAAGGGAGATACATTTGAAATGTAAACAAATAAATGGTTAATAAAACAAATTGAGGAGCAACAGAGTTTGGCTTCTCACAACACTTCTGAAACTCAAGGATTCTAGAAAAAGTTAGAAGTGGATTTCAGATTATGTTCTCTTTCAGGATGCTCTGTAGTTTGCAAGAGTTTATTCTGGAGTGTATCCTAGAAGGATCAGAAAATTTCTAGTCTTTCATTGTTAGTAAAATCGAATAGAGAGTGAAGTTCCAAGAATCACAAACATTCTGCACAATTCAGTAACTCAGAGATCAACGTCCCTGTTAAGACTGTCATTTTGTTCTGTAATATTTGTATGCATCACAAGATTTTTTGCTAACATTTAATAGATAGATAGATAGATAGATAGATAGATAGATAGATAGATAGATAGATAGAAAGATAGATAGATAGGATAAAGTGCTGAGCACATATTAAATACTCAGTTAATATTAGCTGTATTAAATAGGAATAAAATAATAAAAGATACAAATTACAAAAATTTATGATCTACCAAAAACTAAGAATGCATTCATACATACTGTACATAAACTACCCCTAGGACATAGATTTAGTAGTCATAAAGTTTTGTTGAAACCACCATGTATAATGTGGAGACTAAATGCATACAGAACTTTCAGGATTAGAGAGACAGCTTGGTGGTTAAGAGTACTGGATATTTCTGCAAAGGACTCAACTTTGACTTAAAGTACCTACATGGTATCCCACAAACGTCTATAATTATTATTTTAAAGGATCTGAGAATTATTCTGGGCTCTGTGGACACCTGATACACACCTAGTGTACACATACTAAATAAAGATAGCAAGAATTGTCTGACTGGTTGTGAAGCTGTGGTAAAAGACAATAAGAAGATACATCACTTGGAGCTATGCATAGTGATGCCCACCTGAGGCTGGACATGGTGATGCCACCTCCTGCTAGGCATTGTGATGTTCTCCTCATGCCAGACATGGTATTGCTTTCCTGAAGCCAGGCATGGTGATGCTTACCTGTAACCCTAATGCACAAAAAATGGAGAGGTACAAGTTGGAGACCAACCTGACCTTCTTATGCTATCTACTCTTTCCTAAATTCTTTGTATTTTTTATCACATTTTCATATTGAAATACATCGTGATTTTTTTCAAAATTATAGTTTAATTACATTACATTTAAAAATGATATGTAATATTAGGTAAGTAATGGAAAGAGGGAGATAAGGAGGAATGCAGGATGCAGGACAGGATAAACTAATGAAAGGAGGGAAGAAAATGCAGATAAAATAAAAACATGGTCTTTAAACAAAAAAGAAGCATGAAACAATTGTGTTCAATGGCATCTTCACCTTATGGCTGGAGCCCTTAATTAAATTTCACTCTTGACACATAGCTCACATCATTTTATATACTGTTGACTGGAAAAGATAAATTTGTATTTAAAGTTCAAATGACCCAAAAATTACTTTTGGAAAGAATCATTTTTAACAATGTTTTTGTTGCTCACATCACATTTTCATGATCAACTAACTCTGCTGCCTCTTTGACTTTTGTAGTTCCAAAATTTTGTAGCTGTATTGTATATGAAACAAATGAATAAATGGGAGCTGATGGCTTCATGGCATTTGACTATCCTTAACTTTCTGCCCAGATTTGACTGCAATCTACATATTTAATGAGGTGTTAAATATGTAATTCATATTTTTCCTCTATGATAAAATACATTTTCTCTCTTGATTCTTTTCATAAAAAATAGCAGAGTAACAATTCCATTAGTCGTCATAGTCTTATTTCAATGTAATTTCTAAATATCCTCACTAATCTTTCTGCAGAGTAACAATTGCTCCCAACACAAATCTATTAATTTAAATGTGGATCCTCTTTTTAACATTCTGTGAGTCACATTTTCTATCATGGACATTATTCTCCCTGAATGGCAAGGAGGGAAAACTGGTGCAGATTAGAATCTGTGACTCTACACTGAACCTGTAAAGATGTAAATTTAAGACAAGTATATCATTATCAGACAACATTTTAATAATTATGCAGCAAGATACATAATCACTTGCATCTTTATTCATTAAAACATTCCAATGTTCGCTATTCACAATCATTACTGCACTTATTAGCAGAGTAATTTTTCCTTGTCTTCCTTGCTATTCAAATAGCTTTGATCAACATAAAGATAAGCAGAGCATGCAGTAAAATCCTATTATCTAACTCTCTTACTAGTATACATAGATCTTCTAGTTATTAAATGTAAGAATATTCTTCTATGTAGCAAAGAATGAAGCTAAAATATTTAACTGATAATGATTTTCTATAACTACCAATTTTATAAAATATTTTTCACAGAAAAAAAATTACAGCAATTAAAAATAAAATTCTTGCATTGATGAATGTCTCAGGTAATGAAGGAGTCTGCAACCAGGATTAGGAACTTGTGTTTTTTCTCGGAAACACAAGGTGGAATAAGATAACTACCTCCTACAGGATGTCCTCTGACTCTCAGCTGTGTCCCAAAGCTTTGACTATCATTCCAGATAATGAGATAAGTGTAATAAAAACCTAAGTAAAAATTTCCTGGAGTTTGCATTCTAAATGTAAAATGCAGTTTCCTATTACAGACACAAGTTTTAACAATCTAATTAAACGTTTTTACATTTTACACAAGGAGGTTCCAAAAGATCTATGCACACCATTTAACAAAATGTGACAAGTTTTGAAATTTAATATCTTTAGCATAATATTTTTATTGACTATTTGAGAGATTCACATAATGCATCTTGGTTACATTCACTTCCCCGTCCTACCAGGTCCAACCCCAGCCACACTGCTGTGCCCTCTTCTCCAAGGGAAAAAAAAATAACGAAATCCAATTTGTGTTGTCCATATACTCACTGGAGCAAGGTCAAACTTCCAGTGGCCAGCCCCTTAAAGATAACTGAGTCCTTCCCAACTGCCAGTTCTTTGAGAAGCCATAAACTGAAGAGCTATGTTTCAGCATCCCTATCACAATGTTCAAGAGTTCTCTTCCATGGCTTCCTGTCTGGGCTGTTTCTTTTTTTTATTGGTGTGGGAGAAATTGTCCTAGAAGCCTTCTATGTCTCACATGCTCAACTGTGAGACTACAGTCATTGATACAACTGCAAAAGATGCTTCTTTGCCCCATACAGTCAGCAACAGCTTGGCTCATGAACTTGCACATGGTTTCTGGCTACAGCAAGGATCATGGACATCCACATGGTCTCCAGTGTTATCACAAACCACAGACCTCAGTATGATCTCCAGTGGCAATACACACTAAAGACACCATTAAGGCTCTTACCTGCAGCACAGGCCGCGGACATCAACACAGCCTATGAACATTGTGTTGGCTATTCCTGGTTGTCAGCTTGACTATATCTGGAATGAATGATAATCCAGAATTGGAAGGCTTACCTGTGATCCTGGTCTTGAGTCATAGTGGCTAAGAAAAGCTTAGGCACAGGCAATGTAGTACATGCCTTTAATCCAGATCCAGGTATGTTGGTACCCACCTTTAATCTGAACCCCACCTTCTACTGGAGACCTAACACTGGAAGAAGGAAGACTTGCTCTTTTTTGCCTGCTTGCCTTGTGGCTTGCAAGAGCGACTGCTTGATCTTTGGACTTCCTTGATTCACTGCTGCTGCTAACCATTGTTGGGGAGTTGGACTACAGATTGTAAGTCATCAAGAAATTCCTTTCCCATACACAGATTACACATAAGTTCTGTGACACTAGAGAACCCTACATAATACAGACATCATCACAATTTCAGGCAAAGACCACCTATATCCACATGGGCTCCAGGAGCAACAACATGTGAATGTCCCTAGTCTGTGCTCATGATAGAGACAATGTTAAATACGACATTTTCTGATGTCTCAATTTGCAGAAACATGAACTATTTCCATGAACTTAAGTTGTCGAAGTTGATATGCAGATATTTCTAGAACATGGAAAAATGGTCATTTTTTGAAATATAGCTGAAACTAAGATGGTTATGACTGTAATTTTCTGAAATTTTCAAGTTAAAATTACAGTACAGTGAAGATAGGAAGGATTTTTTTTATAGCATTATTCAACTTCTAGTGGTTCTGATTTTACAACAGATTGTTTGATTCCATATTATTTAGACACAATCTACATCTTTATTTTCTCAGTCCCCCATAACTACCCAAGCTGTGCAGGATAAAGACAGTGGTGAAAACTATAACAAACCTATCCACAACATGAAAAGAAATGTGAAATACTATTTAAATATCAGCTGAGTGGCTGCAGAACCCTGCTGTGACATTGAATCAAGGGAAACAGCATTCTAGAGTGACTTGATGCTAAGTTATGACTGTATGGTACTAGTCACATGAAAACTGAATATGCTGATAAGAATCATCATGTGAAATTCTTCACTGGGGATATTTATAGGGTTAGAATACAAACACTGAATATTGAAATAGGTCAGTAGCAGAACATTTCCTTAGGAATGTAAGTTCCAGAGTGCAGAAATATTTACATCTAACTATATTTATAATCTATATTTATGTCTATTTCTAGGTATATTTAACCTTTTAAGATAAAATCTGATTCAACATATATTATTAAGATAAGTTATATTCCAGTATGCTTTCATGAAAAGTAATCTTTTCTTTAAACTCTGTAAAGGTTGTTGTCTGCCGGTGGCTTTGATTTCCACCAGAGTAGCTCTGGTCTAATTCCAAGGCTTCCTAAGTGGAAATGGGCAGATATGTGAGAATGAAAACTGCTAAACTGCCAGCTCACTGTGGGTGAGAAGGCTGGGTCAGGACACATGCTGAAGGAGGCTAAGCAAACAGAACCGACATTGTCAGGTCAGGAAATTGATGAGATGGGAGGCAATTGCCAAAATAGAGATAATATAAGAACAAGATACAATCTCTGGCTTTCTTGAACTTCTTGTACCAAGGGGATAAAAGATTGTACCAAGGGAAAAAAGGGTTATGCCAACCTTACCAAGCTCTAAAAAGTGATCATGACCCATTAGATTTTTATTCCACAAGCAGACATTGTCTCCGAATTTGTGAAAATCTGTGATATAACTCAGTAGGGTACAGTATAAGTGCACTGCAGTATCTTTCTTGAGATGCTCAGTGTAAAAGACCACTAGATATCCTTATTCCCAGTAGATGAAAGAACAGACACTGATGTATTCTGCTTCAATAGTTCTAAAGAAAGAGAGTTAAAGGGCAAGGCACATTTCAACCCAGCAGAGAATAGAGTCGAATAGTGACCCATCATGTGTATGCAATGCCAGTACACCTCCATCAAATTGTAAGAGACCAAAAATGCCTCCACATGGGCTTTCATGTTAAACATGCTAGGTTGTATTTGGGTCCTGTTAAAACTAGTCATTTTTCTACTTCTACAAGCAAGAATATTGACGCTTATTTTGTGGAATTATTGTGAGAGGACAGACTTAAAATGCCTAGTCCACTGCCTGCCAAGTAGAAATGACTTAACATGTATCACCCCTGATAATTCAAGAACCAAGGCACTTCAGAAAATTCAGCCACAAATATGGTGATTGTGCACTCAGAACTATTAATCCCTGATCTGGAAATCTTCCCAAAGACAAATATAAACTTAGGAAATGTAATGGTAATATACAAAAGGGACTCCAATGAGTAAATACAACTGAAACCCACATCAGTATGCCAATTTGAAAAAAGCTAAAAATAGCATGGACTCCAAATAAAATTTCCTTCTTCATAGTGTCTAATAGATTACTTATGATGTTATATAAGTTATATAAAATTCTTATGCTGAAATTTTATAGATGGTATATTTAAAATATTGACAGTGTGCCTGCTCTTTTCTAAGGGAAATGAAGGAGCAGTGGATCTGGAGGAGGAATGACAGGAATGGAGGCTGTGGTTGAGATATATTTTATGAGTAAAGGATAAATACAAATAAGAAGGAAAAATATCCATTGTACTATAAGTAATCTAAAATGTACATATAGTGTGGGAGAAAATATTGCTGATTGTGCTACTGAATGTTATTGGTAGCTTATGGTTTTTGTTTAACAGTATTCTGAATATAATGTCATCACATTTATAGCAAGTGAAGAATTGATGTTTGGGATGTTTTAAATTGTGTTTTTGGAATCTCTTAACCAACAAAATGCTTATGAAAATGTTAGTGACCCATGTAAAAGTGCTAAAAACCACCGAACTTCAGTACAGCCTGTCAACCAATCACAGCTAGCCACCTGTTCTTCATGATCCATGAGACAGAAAGGACACTACATTTCTCAACAATTAGAGAGAATAAAAGGAAACAAATTATATTATGTGATGTGTCAACTTGGCACAGCTCATATTAATAATATGAATATTCATATTTTATTGGTCTAGAAGCATATGTATTTATTTATCTGATGTTAGTGGCTGTCTATGTTGGCTCCAAAAACTATAGAACAGAAGAGATACATCAGTGGCAATATGGTCTATAAAATTCATGTATTTCCTCACTGGGTAAAAAAAGAAATATAATGTGTGCAGAAGAGAAAAACTGTAGACTGAAATGTTACTAGGAATCAATGCTCAAAATTCAAGTCCGAAGGCTACCTTATTTACTAATAGTTGTCTGAATATTAATGAGAGATGAATAAGATAAATTAGAAACATTTACTCAAGTTGGAAAATCAAGAAATTCAAACATTTAGCAACAAAAAGACTGGCAGCTAATAAAGATGCTGAAACAAACAAACAAACAAACAAACAAACAAAAAAAAAAAAAAAACCATAGGTGAGAACTGCAGCAATGTAAGGCTAGCTTCATCCTGGACTCCTTTCTTTCCTTATTGCCAGTACTTTAATTTAAAGAAGTTTAGGAAGGCCAATTTTAGTTTGAACCAAATGGAACTGCTACTTTTTTAGGTCAAAGAGCATTGAAAATTAGCAGTTGCCTACTGGGCAAATAAACATAGGGAAGAAATACTGCTCACACAAGTTTTATTAATGTAATACAGCCAAACCGGCTCTTGATTTAGGAATAGATTACAGTAACCCAGATAGGGAAATTTCAAGGAAACTGAAGTTTTTTATTGCAAAAAAATAAACAATGTTTAGTATTTCAAAGCTCAGCTCAGACATTTCCTTTTGACATTTGAAGGATTTATATTTGCATTTTACTGGATTTTCATTGATTATAATTTCTCATCTGAAAAATAGTTCAATATAAATTTGATTATTTAAAAGTTCTCCTGATGGGATGGTTGAAAACCAATCACCAGAGAAAAAGAATGTATTTTGCTTGTTCAAAACTAACTTAATATGAGGAACTTGCCCTTTAGATCTAGACATAGGAATTAGGGAAATGGGTGAGATAAATGTGTAGTGTTTGTAAAAGGTTACCAGTATATATTATGAATCAAGAAAAGGTGAGAAATCTTATGTTGAGATTGGAATAGAGCCTTAGATTAGTTTTTGCAAAGAATAAAACAAAAGGACATGATATTAAGCAAAGCATAAGATAAACTTCTGTAAATCAGTTTTGATACCATCTGACCCGAAACTCAGTACCATTATCATGATTCAAAAATGGCTGGAAGTAAAGACAATGTATTTTCTAAAAGAATTAGATAACACAAGAGAAATAACTACACAGAAGAGACAGAGTGTTCACACTAATTCTTATGATACTCCATGTGTTGTCGATATGACTGCACCCTCAAGTTTTACTAACATGTCATTTGAATGTTATTGATCAAGAGACTCCTTCAGCACAATCATTAGATTACAGTTGTTCACTCTGTATTCTGAATTCCTTTTCCTTCTGGAATAAGATTTTTTTCCTCAGGTTTGTTCCCTACCAACTCACATTGTATGTCCCAAAGGTTACTGGTAAATAACTAAATAGGCAAACAAATGTTTTAGTAAAATCAGTTAGCACAGAGTAATATATAGTAAAAAAAAAAATCTCCACAAAGAAAAGTTCTTGATTCTCTTATTAAGACATTCTAATGATATTTTGTTACATATCAAATAATTTGTTTCAGTTCCAAGTTGACATTACTTATGATGCTAAACACCTAACTAAATATACACATTTAGTGAATAGGAATCCCATAATAGATATTTTATCATCAAAGACTATTAATCATTTTATGACCAAAAGTGTTACATGATTAATTGCAATCCTCTTGTGCCAGGCTACAGAGTGCATGCAACCTTCCTGCCAGCCTATAAGCTCTTTGTAACTTAAATGTTACCTAAGTTGTGATATATAGAAATTATAATGGGCATAATTTTCACAACTAGCTTAATTCTAACATTGAAATGGCTAAATTAAACCTATGAATGACAGTCAGTGGCTCAGTTCCAAAACAGGATTTGAAAGTGTTTGGAATTGTTTAAATTGATTGAATGCCATTTCATTTCCTCTATACTCATTGTCTTCCCATCACTAAACACACACACACACACACACACACACACACACACACACACATACACACACACACACACCTACCTTACTTCAGCTTTTATATAAAACATGTAGTTTTATGAATACTTAATATGCAAGAATATGTGAAAATACCGCAGATATCTTTGTGAAAATGTCTTTCTTCATTATAATCTATCAGTTTTTTCTTTGTTAAGATGTAAGGAATCTTAGCTCCTACTTCCCACATTAGAAAATTGCCATTTATGTGCAGCTGTGAGCCAGTTTACTCTCCCAAGACCAACAGTGAATTACTCATTTGACACCACTCAAACCATAAATATGGTTTCCTTTTTCTCTCTTAATATTTCAATTTTCTTAAAGTCCATGGCTAAGTAGTGAATATCAAGTATTTTTAAAAAGTAGAAAAAATGAAAATGTTACTGTTTTTTAGAAAAGAGTCACTTAAGATACATCTTTAAACAGGAGCTTGGCTTTCAGGTCAGAGAATGTAAAGGTCCATGAGTTTACACTGATGACAGTGGAGAATTCTTGAAAAGTTCAAAATAATAATTTCATTTGACCACATTTCTCTCATCAAATGAATAAAAACTTCTTCATCAGTATTTTTTGCAATAAATTTGTGAATCCAACAATAAATGTAACCAAGATACAAGGGTAGTCAAAAATCTACAGCTCTGGCCTGGTCTTGTGTTTGAAATCCTGAGCACTTCTGTATAAAAGCCATTCAGTGCAGCGTGTCTGATCTGCATGTCAATAATCCGCCACACCAGTTTGAAAGCTTCTGTATTCTGCTGGTCCTCTCGTGGGCCCCTTGGCTTGCTGTGTGCTGTACACAACGTGACTGCTTGCTGTAGCTTCTGCTTCACATAGGAACATCCAGACTGTTTTCTCAATGTCACACCAGAGTTAAAATATGCTGAAGCTAAGCTGGAAGAGGAACACCTTTGGAATTTGCTTCACAAACAGACTTACTTTCTGTTTTGATTCTGTTAGCATATGCAAGCTCTGGGTCTCTGGAGAGTGCTCTCCACAGTCTCGAAGTTATCCCTTTCCTTCTGAATAACATCCTTGATACGCAATAGCCAGATATTTTAAAATAATTTGTATATGACATTAGCTCTTATGATATTAACAACAACAAACAACAACTAAAAGACTGTGGATAATAGCAAAGTATGGAATTAGAAAGCACAAGTTATTGTAAAGTCCATGAACTGGAATCATAAAGAATTTCGTAGGATATCATTTAACATGAATATATTATCTGTAAGCTAAAGGGTCATGAGATACAACTTTTTAGAGGGCTATTTGATTCCTGTGTACTTTAATAATTTATAATGTCTTTATGTGTATAATTTAACCATCCAGGGAAAGAAATACTGGTAGGAATTGTTTGAAATCTAGAGCAAAGAAAAGCTTCAGAAATCTACTTGCTTAAAGCAAAGGAGACGGGGTGACTCCAGTGCAGTAAAAATATAATGAGAAGACTTTTATCTCACAATACGTATGCTGAGCCCTCTGGTTTGACCTCCTTATTCCTGATTCTGAGTTGTAAGTATTGTCTTATAGATGTGTTTATTTTGGTCGATTTTGTGTGTGCGTGTGTACTCATACACCCGTGTGTGTGTGTGTGTGTGTATACATTTTATATATAACATATATAATGAACATACATATATACAGCAATAATAATTAAAGAACATTTCATGAATTTGCAAAGATGTCCTGAATTTGTGAAGGAGTTTCAGGGACACATTGGAAGTTGGTAGGAAAGAAGTAAGGATGGAAATGATGTAAATAAAGTACCCATATATAAAATAGAGAAAAATTAAGATAGAATCAAACAGTGCTGATAAGATGTAGCTGCATACAGTCAGGGTTTAGATCTTACATATCCTTCAAGGCACTTTTCCTAGTGGCTCGGCCAGCTGCCTATACTATATTGGGAAATGGTGGATACTTTAAGAGTTAGGGTTGAGGATAAGGAGGTCAGTCAAGTTCCTGACAGAATGCCTGTTATGGTTGAGTAGAAAAGACCCCCTCCCCCCAGGCTCATATATCTGAATGCATAGTCAACAGTGAGAGGCACTATTTGAAAGGATTAGAAGGTATGACCTTGCTACAGGAAGTGTTGTACCTTTGGAATTTTGGGGTTACAAAAGCCCATGCCAAACCTGAATTCTCTCTTGCCTGTGGATCATCTGGATGTAACGCCCTCATCTACCACTCCAGTCCCATGCTCCCATGGCTCCACCATGACGGTAATGAACTTAACCTCTGAAACTGTACGCAAGCCCCCAGTTAAATGGGTTCTCTTGTAATAGTTGCTTTGGTTAGGATGTCTATTCACTGTGACTAAGACAAAGCCATTAAAGAAGCTCCTGGGATTGTGACCCTTTCATCTCTCTCCATTTGCTGTTTATCTCTCTCCCTTTTCTGTCTTTCCACCATTCTATGAGCAGCTTTACCCTAAGTTCTGGTCCCCATCATGAAGATTTGCCACAGTAGAAGCCCAAAAGCCAAACCATCAACCCACAGTATCAGAGTCCACTGAACAAAAAGAATATAATTACAAATTTGTTATCTCAAGTATACTCTTGACCCCAAGGACAACTGAAAAATACAGACTATACAGGTGACAGAAAATGAAACAGTGTATCTCAAGACATTATCAGTTATAAGATGAACGTTAATGGACTGGCAAGAGGGCTCAGAGATAAAGGTACTTGCCTCCTTCTGACAGCATGAGTTCAATCCCCAGGATCAGCCTGATAGAAAGACCACCTGATTCAAACAAAATTTCCCACGACTTGTATATGTGCTCTGTAGGATGTGCTTAAGACCCAATAAATAATAAAATATAATAATACATGATATAGCCATTATGATTAATTTATTTAACAGATTAAATTTATTATTGGTTCACTATTAAGACTATTAGTTTAATATTAAAGGCATCACCTATTTCTAAATGAAATTAAAAATTTTTATGAAAATAAATAACCAAAGGCTTTAGGGTCTGGAAAAAATAATTTATTGTGTAACAGTGCTTGCTATACTAGCATGAAGATCTCATTTTGAATATATAGCATCCAAATAAAAACTAGACAGGCGTCAAGCTAGCACCTATAACCCCAGTATGGTAGGGGTGGCAACAAGTCTTGTATGGTCTTGTTACCTGCTAGTTATGCCTTACGTTACATGAGAGAATATATCAAAGAATAAAACAGAAAATCATATATAATATCTTACATATTCTTTCATGCATATCAAAAACATTAAATTTTTCAAAAGAAAAGCTTTTGATTTAATGTACAATCTATACTGCATCCTATGGTCAACTTTGCCCTATCATATAAAAAGTAACAGACTCCATGGAAGGTAAGTGACATCTCAATAATATTTTTATAAAATAAAAGAAAAATAAACAAAGAAGAAAAAAACCCAAAATCCATTTGGAGGAAATGTGGATCAAGGTAATAGAAACCATTATTTAGAGGTAAGTCTAGGAAATTTCCAAAAGCAAAGTGAAGGAAGGAAAATATAACATTTATAAATTGTCACATCCATCATTAAAGGAATTACCTGAAGCCCTCATTGGTATTGGAACTTGGTTAATAAGTAATATCTAGTTATGTAAAAATGAATCCTCTGTATTCTGTAGCTTATTTACTGAGCTGCCTCAGAATAAAGGATTCTAACCCACTGAATTTTGATCTCACATAAATATTGTAACAACAATAAAATATACATCAGCTTTTCTAACCTTCTCTTTACATTGTTTTCAAATAGGCATTCAGGAATGTATTACATGTAGGGTTCAGTTTTAATTTTTAAAATATCTCTTAATGGAATTTTTTTTGAATCACTGGAGCCCTGGAAACTCATTTAAAAGAAAACCTCTCATGATACTGGCCCTGCATATTATTGATTCCATGAATCAGTCATGAGCAAGCGTCTCTGTGAAAGGGATGATTTTTTTAGGGGAATTTTAAGGGGTAAGTCAATCTTCTAGGTTCTATTTTGAAATGAAATAGCATGTCCATCAGTAATCGGGACAAATTATATGCACAGTGATTATCCTTAGACACAGAGGGACAAAAAGATTTCTAGAGAACAGACTAAGTCACTGCAGAATAAGTCTGATTCTAACTTCTTTGCCAATGGTTCTTTAGGTATGAATGGTATCCATAGGGAATCCCGTCCCTATGGTATCTCTCAAGGGAAGGGAAAGTCATTTATTCCCCATAGATTTATGGATGGCCTTCTGGAGTCTCCAGGTCCCCTCTTGGAGCTTCTCTGAAATCTCAAGGCTTACAATTTTACTCCTTAATGAACAACACAGTTCAGACATCCTTGTGTAGTCTCTGTAGGACCACCAGCATCTTTTGTAATGCTGAGGGCTTGATGAAAAAGCTACATCTGAGTTCAAATTGCAAGATTGCTACTTAGTATCTGAGTAAACACAGAATTCCTTCATCAGTCTAAACTTTAGTCTTGACTTATAAAAGAGAACTTTTATAACACTATTATGTGTTGGAATTTAATAAAAGGAACAAAACCAAAATTTTGTTAGTTTAGTAAACATATAAACAGATGCAGATACAGCCAACCATCGGACTGAGCCCAGGGACCCCAATGGAAGAGCTAGGGAAAGAACTGAAGGAGCTGAAGGGGATTGCAACCCCATAGGAAGAACAGTATCAACTAACCAGACCACCCAGAGTTCCCAGAGACTAAACTGCCAACCAAAGAGTATACATGGAGGGATCCCTGGCTCCATATGCATATATAGGAGAGAATGGCCTTATCTGACATCAGTGGGAGGGAGGATCTTGGTCTTGTGGAAGTTTGAGGTCTCAGCATAGGGGATGCTAGAAGGATGAGGTGGGAGTTGGGGAGTGAGTGGAGGAGCACCCTCAGAGCAAAGGGAAGGGGGGAGAGGGGAGATGGAATGGGGGTTGTGGAGGTGTAACCAGGAAGGGGGATATCATTTGAAATGTAAATGAATAAAATGATTAATGAAAATGGTGTATAACAAAAAACAAGAAGTAAATGTCATCTGTGAATATTTTAATACTATACCAATTATTTTGCTGTTAAAAAAAGGAGTTAATGGTACAAATAAGTTTTTCTTTCTTCTGCTCAACACTCTCCTAATGTTTTATAATATTTCAAACATGCCTTTAACATAACACCTCCCGAATGTGAGACTAGCTTTCACTTATTTACTGAGAATATTTGTGTTTCTGTGTCATGGCTTCAGAAAGCTGGTCGAAGTCACTCAATGCAGGTTAAAAGCAGCAGGAAAAGCATTATGAACATCCAATCAAAGCAGCATCCAGGACACAATGAAAATGGGTGTTTTCTACTTTCCCCCTTAACAGGATCTCATTTCCTGCTAGATCAGTGAGACAATGAAGCATCTTGAGAGAATTCCAGAGAATGTAACTGCAGATTGCACAACAGCCAAGCAAGTTGTCTGCAGTTCCTGGCATTATCCGAATTTCCATTTTCCTGTTTCTATTCTGATTCATTATCTCTGTAGGTTCTAATGCATATGCACTTAGGTAATTAATTCCGACGGGGCTACAGGTTTGTAGAGATCATTTCAAAAATGGGCACAGATTTATTCTGTCAATATAAGTATGAAGAATTAACATTGTGACTCTAGCATCATTGAAGTATTTTCTGCCCATTTTAAAATAACTTAAACATCTTTGGAAGTGTGAAAAGACAAACGATCAACCTCAGATTTGATAAAAGTCAGAAATGTCAGAGTGGATATTTTTCTTTCAGTTGCAGCAACTCAGGGGTAGCAGCCATGGGAAGCCAAACCTCAACTTGGAACTTTGAATTGTTAGCCTCCCTACAGTTCCACAATCTGGCTGGTTTCTATCTTAATCTCAAGCCTCGACTAAAATATCTAAACTCTTATTGCCTTTTCCTCATGTGGTAGAAACGCAGTGCCCAAAGATTGAAAGCCTTCTGGTGGATATGTTACTGATTTCATTTAACCTTCTATTTACATCTAAAATAAAGAGGCATCTTTCTCTGTATAGATACAGCACAGAGAAAGAAAAAATGCCAAGTACAGATTTTCTATATTAGTCAATAAATTTGTCTACTGATAATATTGGTGAAATAATTCAATTGAAAACTTCTGAGCTTCAGTTATCTCTTTTTATTCTATAATTACATTCTGATCAATTAATTTTTTTCTAGCTTACAAAAGGGGTGACATTTTAATATTTTTTCTGTTTACATTGAACATTCTCAAAATTATGAACATAGGAGTTAAAGGAAAATGGTTCAAAATTCCATTAAAATAAGTATGAAATATTGCATATCTTGTTAAATATACTAACACTTTAAATAATGTATAATGAATTCACTATTAGACAGTATTCTAAAAATTCACTGATGATTTTCTCAAAGTTGTATTGAAAAATAAGTTAACAAATACGTACACATATAAACCAAGTGTTTTACTTTCTGTTGTAAGAAATCTCAGAAGACTTCTCATAGAGAAGCTCTCAGAAAATCTAAAAGACAAAATTGTAAAAGTGTCTGGCTAAACAAATCTGAGTTTTTAAGGTATCATGGTGGACAGATGTTCATCATTTTGAGAATGTTCAATGTAAACAGAAAAAATATTAAAATGTCACCCCTTTTGTAAGCTAGAAAAATAATTAATTGATCAGAATGTAATTATAGAATAAAAAGAGATAACTGAAGTTCAGAGGTTTTCAATTGAATTATTTCACCAATATTATCAATAGACAAATGTATTGATATTACCAAATGCTTGGAGGATGCCTCAAAATACATTAGAGGCTTTTCTTTTTGCTATCCAAACAGAGGAAATATAGTCATACCAAAAGATTACTTAGCATTATCACTGTAATTTGGTTACAACTTCTCATTGTAGAGGGCTATCTTGTATATTTCATGTTTTTAGAAACACAATGGCAAATAGTGTTCTCTCAGGTGTGTTGATTGGACTTCGTAGATTATTAAAATTAAAAGAATAAGATAGCATAAAGTTTAACGAGGGATATATTTGGAAATTCGAAAGTTGATAATGCACAATTCCATACTTGTTTATTTACCCAATAGAGAAGCAGGTGCCTTTTCCCCAAGAAAGACATGCTGAAGTACATTCATTTAAGCATAGTGTTCATAAGATGGACCATAGAATACAGGAATCATAGTCACCCCAATACCACAGGCGCTAAGTAGTAATGCAAGCCAACTAGAGTTACACAGGAATATGGATGTCCAAATAATGCACCTGTATAATTGTGCCTGTACATTCTTCAAAAACAAAGCAATACCACAGAACAAGGTAATGATTCTATTCTAGTCTCTGTAAGTGTGTTGATTTGGTCGAAAATAAATGAGAGATTAGGAAAGTCCTAGGTAAGTTCCTTAGGGAATATGAGATGCCCTACTTCTTCACCAGAGGAGTTATTGACAAGATATTAAGTAGCTTCATGAATAGTGTAATGGTGGGTGATGGTTGGGGTAGTGGTTTGTGATGGTTGTGGTGGTGGTGGGTGACGGTGATGGTGATGATGGTGATGGGGTTGGTGGTGATGAGGAAGTAATGAAGGTGAGGATTAATGATGGTACAGGGGATTGACAGTGGTGGTAGGTGACAGTGAAGGGGTAATGATGGTAAGGGGTGATAGATGGTGGTGGTGGTCTGCAGTTTTCAACATAAGTCTTTTATTTAAATTATAAATAGATTAAAAAACAAATAAAGAAAAGGAAAAGGCTGCTACTGAATTTAAATTTTTTAAGTCTAGGAAAATACTGTAAGCTTTACACTTTGATTAAAGTAAATGTATTGTTTTTAATGCATTAACCCTCTAGAGATTATCTATTTGAGATAAGAGGAAAATATAAATAAGAAATGAAACAGAACAGTGAGATTAATATAAACAAGGAACCAGGTAAAAGAACATAAAATATAGAAATAAAAGCCACAATAAACCCACATGGTAAAACACATACTTTGACTGTAAACAAAAGTAAAAAATCAACCTTTGTTATCATGTGAATTATTATTTATGGGTCTCTCTCTAATCATGATCACTCACAAGCAGTTGCAATTTTAATATTGAAGATACCATGAGACAGAATATTTCTAGGAAGCATGAATTCATCACTCGAGGGAGGTAAGGCGAGGCTACTTGTGCATACCTCAGTTTCTTATCAGACTCTCTAGCCACTGGAACTAGTTTCTAAACAGCATTTTTGTTTTGTTTTTTGTTTGTTTATTTGTTGTTGTGTTTTGTTTTTTTTTGGAGGGGACTGACATTAGTATATGGTATTTAAAGCAAAGAATCTCTCTGTCTTCTGTCTGGCCCTCTTCTCTCTATCACCTGTCTGTCTGTCTTGTCTGTCTTCTGTCCTATGCACAAACACAAACACACAACACACACACAGACACAGACACAGACACAGACACAGACACAGACACAGACACACAGACACACACAGACATACAGACACACACACACACGTGCCTGCATGCAATTATCTATGTTTATGGGTAGAAGTATGAAGTAATTTATATATATATATTTTTGTATTTAGCACAATGATTTATATATATATATATATATATATATATATATATATATATATATATATGAATGACTACACATCAGTGTTTTAGAGTCTCTTTTGAAACTCCAAAAATCTTGAGCCCAATGCAAGAGCCAAGAAGACAGTTGAAAGACAGCAGAATTTCTGACTCCTACTGCATAAATAGACATTCTGTAAAATGAACATGACTACCCTTCAGTATATACGGCCTGATTTCTACTGTTTCATGACAATTGTGATCTTTATTTAGGGCTGTAGGATTTTTCTTGTATCTTTCCAGAAATGTTTAAAATCTGTTGTGAAATCTTCAGTTGTTTATTATTAATTTGAAGCTCAGTATAATTTTTCCCTCAGTCTTACATTCTTTAAAGAATATAGCCAAGCTTTACCAAACATTAAATCTGAGCCAATACCCACTGACAATAGTATGCAGGTAAGTAAAGACTAGGGAAAATAATATGTCCAGTTTCTACTTGTAATAAAATGCTATGTATACCCTAGCTGCAAAACACATATGAGTAAGTACATCCCATGAGCAAAGAAAACTCAGCCATGGAAGAAAGCAAGATATTCATCTCTGTACTTTGGAGATCATTAAATCAGGAAAAAAGTTGACAGTTCTTAGTTAAGAATGTAGTTTAAGCAGCTATAAGTAAGACACGTTCCTTGAGCCTTAGCCCAACAAGTGCAGTTGTCAGAAAACTCAGGAGAAAGAAGGGAAGATCAATCTGAACTGTCAAGAGCTTTATTGGCTTTCTCTATGTGATATCTGAGCTGTGATATAAACACACAACTGACCTACTCACATAAAATAATAGTGACAAAGTCAAGCAAGCCACAATAAGGATGTTGCCTCTGTTTCTGTTCAGACTGTGATCTAAAATCACAAGAAGGTGTGAACAAATGTGAAAGTGTGGTTGAGAAATAAATCCTGCCTTATGAAGTGCTGTACTCACAAATATACATGAGAGGACTTTCCAGAGTTGGTCACAGGAGAATGATTCTTCAATATAGACACAGGACAGAGAGGTAGGAAAGTACAGGTTATCAAGAGTGATTAGGCAATAACCTGCTACATATAAAAACAAGCAAACAAAAGCATTGATAAACACTTCCATTTCTCAGATTATGGAAAGCTATATAGGGGTTATGTTAAAGATGGCTCATGATGGCTTGCACGAACTGTTTTGGTCTAGGACCTGTGTTAGGTTTCCAGCACCATATGGTGTGCCTTAAGACCACTTTTAACTTCAGCTCCAGAGTATCCAACGTCATCTTCTGGCCATCAGAAATTAAATATATTGGCCACCAAAAATAAGATAAATCTTAAAAATAGGACAAGGTCTTACAGAAATAGAATATGGTGATTAGTGAAGGCCAGACTGGATGGCTGACTCAAAAGTAACTTGCTATGAAATATGTATCACTTGTGAGGGATCTGAGGAAACTAGAGTAGGAATAAGATCACTGTATTTCCAGAAACAACAATGTATTGATTGAGAATACATTGTATTGGAGCATGTGACCCATGGGCTTTCATGGAAATCTCCATGAAAGTTGGATCTCTTCTGTGTAATTTGAAGTTAGAATAATTAGCAGTATATTACAATATATAATTAACAGCTAATAAAGTTTATTTAAATTTGGAGTATATATATATATATAATATATATATATATATAATCCAAATGCTAGATGCTATTTATTGACGGACCCCTTAGATCTTGTATTATACACAATCTCAGAAATCCCAACTTATTATGTGGGCTCTGGGAAATGAACTAAAGTCCTCATGATTTTGCACCAAAAAGGTCTTAAACTCTGAAGTATCTCTCAGCATCAAGGCCATAATAAATTACCTTCATTTATTAGAATATTGGGAAATCTTCAAGAAAAGATGCATACCCTACACAAACAAAAAAAAATGCGGTTTTATAGACACTAAATTCTCCTCCTAAACTGCTAATCTATGATTGCCTAAGTCATTTGAAACCTCACAGCTGGTGCACGAGCTCCCAGCTCTCACCGAATGAAGACCCTGGATTTCTCTGGATTTCTCTTTCAGATTATATCGTTACTGTAGCTCATCTGTTTCTTGTTTTATTTTATATTTCATGAAACTTAGTATGGTGATATGCACAGAGTAATACTCAATACAAAATGATAGAATGAATTAATGCATACATGAGGGGAAGAAATGAATGAATGAAATGAAATTTTACTGTGTGCTAAACATACTTAAATAAGTAACCCTAAGTATTATTATATGTTTTTCAAAATTCTTTCTGAATTTTAATTTTCCCCTTGGGTAGCAAGGATAAAATGGAATAATTCAGGCAATTTGCAAAATGTGTAGATAATTGAGGGGCATATTGCAGAAAGGCAGTCTTCTGCTTTAAGATTTTAAAGCCCTAAGTAGGTTTCCAAGAAAGCCCATGGGTCACATGCTCCATAATAATCCATTTTAAAGACCCTGCAGCATCTAAAACTCTCGGACAGGAAATAGGTTAAGGTGCACGGGAACTTATTAGTTGGGTCAGCAGATAAGGTTTTTATGTGGCACCCATATGCGTATAATGTTGAACAAGCCCTAAATATAGACACAGTTTGACCTTTAGATTTCAGTACCAAATAATTAGCTTCAGAACTCAGCTAAGCAGGCTGTCTGGTTCACTCACTCACAAGCAGCTTGGCTATTGAGCTACAAACATACAATTTGAAATTTTAGGCAGTAGATATTTAATACAATTCAGCATGGAGCAATTCCAGAGTGGCGCTCATAGAATAAGACAATTTAACTGTTGAGTAATCTGAGGAACAAAAATACACAGATTCACTCACTTAATTATAAAAAGCTTTAAAAATAATGGTGTTCATATAAATGACTAGAAAACATAAGGTCACTTTCAAGGGCATTATGGGATTTTATTATTACTTGTAATGAAGTAGAAAAGTATGTAGTAAACAATGGTTCCCTGTAGGAAGAAAGGTACTTAATTACACCAGTTATATTTTGTCTGTTTTCAATGTGCACATTACAGTTTGCTACATGATGAAGCCCTTACAGAGTCATGTATCCATTCTGCATCTTCCTGAAGCTTTTGGTGGTAATGAGCTTGGCCTCTATTGATGGAAAAATGCAGGAGTCAGGGCTTGGGAATATTTAAGCTCTCCTGAGAGATTTACCTTAATGCAGAGCCTGCTTGTATCCTGAGCCTGTCATTTCCTCAAAGAGGAAGAGATATGCCCTTTTCATTCCCAGCTCCTGGAGTAATTACAGGCTCAGGTATCAGGTCAGTGAGGGCACTTGGGACTTCTCCATGCCGAGAGGCAAGAAATCAATGTCAACACATTTGCAAGAACAACCCAGTGGTACTTTCATTGCTACTTGTCCCGGAGAATCACCAAGACCTTGATGGACCTGAATGGTGTCTTTGAATCAAGAGTCGGCATTTGATGCCCATCCTGGGAGGATGGCTAGGGAACGAAGGACAACAAAGGTGTCAGTAAAACATGACTTGTCCTCCACGTTTTCTTGGCTAAGAAGCCATAAGGGAAATCAAACATTTTGAACAAATACTTGTATGTGCTTATTGTTCTCAGGATGCTGGTGTATGACTACTACTCCAGAGAACTGTTTAGGGAAAAATCCTCCTGTGTACTTTTACAGATTTCAGAATATTTTGTGTTAGCATGTCTGTTAAAAGTCCCAATAAGATCTTAGGATTCAATCCTACTCATGCTTCTCACTCTGTTTCTTATATGTCATGTCTCAGCTCCTTAAGATCCATGCAGCCACATTGTTTAGTAGGTATCTATTTTTGCAATTTGCTTGGTGGCTAAATGGCCTTCCCTGACATGCTAAACACAGTCTCAAGCACAGATAGAAATGTGAATGCCTTCCAAAACCACTCCAGAAAATTGGTATGCTATATTGTTAGTGTTCAGAATCAACCTTGAATTCATTATATTGACACAATGAAGGCATTTCGTTGTTATAACTAAGTTTATTCCAGTGGGATCTTATCAGTAAATCAAAACTATGTTTCTGTTAGGACAGTCAGATAACTACACAAACTAGTATAGTTTTTTTTTTTTTTTAAAGGAAGAGTTACAAAGGTCTAAGGGATTGATTGGTGAGTCTCCATTATTGAAGTTTGAATCAGAGAAAATGCATGAAATCAGAAGTGTATCTCCCTGACAGTATTTCATGTGGACAATGATGATGCCAGAGATAGAAGGAAGGCAGCCATGTTTCTTCCTTAGTGTTGACTGTGCCCCTCCACTAGCCAATTTACTGCAGAATTTCCATGGCAATTGAATATCATTAGTATTCGATTTAGACCACTTACTAACAGGAGATTTGAATTCTCAGAGCTTGTCAAGATATGAAAGTAGCTACTAGGTATGTGGCCATGAAACAGTTACAGTTTGTCTTTATTTCCCTCCTCATAGCCCCGTGCTCCTCCTATAACTCCTCCTCTTTTCCTCCTCCCCTTCACCACATAAAGACCAGAGAATGGTCATGTGAAGATACAATGAGGAGGAGAGAAGATGGCTAGGAACAGAGCAGTTAGGAGGAAATGAATTTGGCAACATGTTAATCAAAATTCTACCCTCCAAAACTATGGAAAAAATAGTATCTGGGTTTTCTTTTAAGATTTATTTTCATTTTATATGTGTTGTACATGTCTGGTATCTACAGATCCCCAAAGAGGGTACCAAATCCATGGTGTCAGCCACCATGTGGATGCTGGGAACTGAAACTGGCTCTTTTGTTGTCATTCTGTTTTCTTAACTCACACAGTGTCCTTGTATCACTATAATATGATTTGTCAACTTGATCGAAGTCAGGTTCATCTAAGAAGAGAGACAATCAGTTATTAAAACTCCTCCATAAGATTGTCCTGTAGGGATTGCCTGTGGGGCATTTTCTTGGTCAGTGACTGAGACTGGTGTAGGAGAGTCCAGCCAACTGTGGCTGTACCATTGCTAGCAGGTGGTTGCATGTGCTGAAGAAATCAAGCTGAACAATCTATGGAGAGACAGCAGTATGCAGCATTCCTCCATGGCATCTACTTCACTTCCTGTGTCCAGGTATTGATCCTTAGTTCCTGTTATGACTTCCATCAGTGATAGAGTCTGATCTGAGAGTGTAAACCTAAAATGTACCTTCTCTGCCTCAAGTCACGTTTGATTGTAGTGTTTTATTACAGCAACAGAAGCCCTAACTGAAACAATCTGTCCTGTCTGGAGAACTTTGTTTTAACTGACAAGACAGACTAGTATAGCATAATTGAAAACAGATTAATTTCATGCCTTTAAAATTACCCCGAAATCATATGTATCTGAGTTCAATATAGTTTCCGTAGTTTATTAGTATTCTTACATCTCACCAAATAAAATTAAAGCTGCTTGCATATAAATATTAATTCAATGAGAAAACATGCCATATGTATAATATAAAAATTATATATTGCTTTGTCTTCTTAATTCAAATATAATGTTTTGCCTAATACATATATAATTATATATTATATATATTTTCCTAATATAATGTATATGGCAAAATATTTTAATAAAAGTGTTTATAGTACATTGAGATGAATAGAAAAAATTTTATGATAGAAGAGAGGTTGCATTTCCTTTAGAGCAGAACGTAGACTGTGTGGCCAGGACATGAGTGATAAGACAGAAGTGGGCAGCTTCCTTTGTACATCAATAGTACCGTTCTCACTTCACCCTTCTGGATGCACACAGGATGGAGAAAACAGAACAGAGAAGATGTGTACATTTAAATCAAACAATGCTTCTAGATCCTCAACTGGCTGAACCTGAAATCACATTTATTAAAACACCTACCAGTTCATAAACAGCAATGTAGCAAAAATGTTAGTGTTGTATTTGTTTTAATACTCCAACACACACATACACACACACACACACACACACACACACACACACACACACACACACATGCACACACACAACCACACTTCCTCCTAATCCTTATCCCCTGCTGGCACATAGTTCAATAGAAGTTTAGAAAAATCTCTAGTTCTATTATAACTGTATAAACCCATATGGTTTACATGGTTTATACAATATGGTAACACCCTTTGTTACATCTCTTTGGCCTTCATTGGATGTATGTTAGAGACTCTATCCTATCTATTTCACTTCTTAGTACTTTTGAGTTTCCCATGAAAACAAGTAAAAACTGGATAAAACACAACAAATAAGCCTGCTAAAAATAGAAGCCTTCATTGCAGCCCAGATACACATAGGAGTGATACATTTGTATTTTCCCTAAATAACTCCTTGAAAGCCACATGTCTGGCCTACCTCAGACATATAGACCTTGTTTATTTCTTTCTGTGTATATTTCTGTGTATTCACTAAACTTGTTGGCTTGAAAAAAATTATTGAGTACATACTCTGAATCTCATTTATTTTGATATTAGAATGAGTAATACTGCCACCATATAGCATGCATATATATATATATATATATATTATATATATATATATATATATCTCCAAATCATTAGAAATTACAAATATGTTAACTTACATGGACAGAGAAACATCAGAGATGTGAGTATGTCAGTGATCTTAATATTAAATGTTTGTCCTAGGTCATCCCAGTAAGCCTCTCACACTCTCTTGTTCCTTTGAATGGAGGCAGAAGCATCATTGTCAGAAAGTAAAGGAACATGCGTTGCTTGGAATGTATATGAGAGGTTATGTACTGACTCATTATCCTTAACCTATTTAACCTTGCTTCAGACTTATGACATCCAGAATTTAAGGCAATACCTATGTTGGCTTGTCACAAAGTCAGCAAAAATATATAACAGCAGTAATTGAAATCAAGTATAGTTGTGTTTATTATTTCTTCAAATATCTAAAAAGGTAGTGTTTTAAAAGATTTCTCTGGCCACTGTCCTAACAAAACCAGATATATTTGCTGTGACAGACACTTGATTCTCATGGGAAAAGCAATGGTTCATCCTGAATGTCTTACTGAAGCCTTGGGAGCAGAGTTCTCTACACTTTGACATGGCTCATAGCAGTAATTGCCCCTTCAGAGTTTATTTTATGGTTAAGCACATCTCTTGAAATGGTCATCTGCCATATGACAAATATAATAAATCTATATTTAAGCTTTTCGGAAAGACTGCAAGGCAGAGTCATACTAATCAGAGCATTAGAAGTCTCTGATGTTTCAATTGGAAAACAAATAAATAAGCTTTGTTTAATGCTGTGGCCAGCTCTAATTATGATTCTTATAACAGAAATTAAATGCACTCTCCTCAGTTGTAGAGAATGCAATGCAAAAATCAGAATGCAAGTGATGCTAAGCTTACATTTAGGAAGGATCCAGAGTAAATTATCTACATTAACATTATTCCATTATCATCACACTCTTATTTATTACACCTACTTAAATGCGCCCAAATGTTTAGTGCCTAAGTAAATTACAAGGCTAAAAGGAATATTAGAGCAATAGAAAAATTGACAATTATAAGTCATTTAGTATTTCTTTTAGCCTAATGCAAAACTAATGGGTAATGATGGACTCACTGGAGAAGTCTAAAACACATTTTCTCCAAATAGCCCATGGTCTCCCTGTTGGAACTTCTTGCACTGTGCCTCTCTGCCGCTTACAGTCTACTAACATAAAGTAATCCAAAATTATTCTATCACTATTTCAATATTATTTGCTTTGTGAAGGAGCTTATTGTGGTTCTGAATTTTTTTAAACATAACTCAAAAAGTATTGCTTGTTTGAAGGCTCTATAGAATTCTTGTATAAGTATATCTGACCCTTGGTATTTTGCTTGTTTGTTTCTTTTCATTTTATTCTGTTTGAATGCTTTTTAAATTTTTTTGATTTGCTGAAAAAAAAATTAAAAATAAAAATTAAAAAAAAAAAAAACATTCCATCAAAGCTTCTCTGAAGGAATTACACGCTTATCTTCAGCTGATGCTCTGGATTTTACTGCATATTTAGGAATTCCACAGGGATACAGGGTCTTTGGAGAGTCTTGTGATGTGTACTCCAAAATAGAATACAAGAATATGTATGAATCTTTGATAAATTGGGGTAAACGTGAAGAATGCTGAAGCATTGAAATTCATAGCCTTCTAGGTATAATTATTTTATTTTTTATTCTTTTGTGGCAGTAAAAAATGGAAAATCAGAGTCGATATTTTGTCACAAGGTTCTTCCTACCAGATGGGAGATGGTGGCATATCACTTCTGTTTCTCTAAATTCAAAATCTAAAGCAATCCAAGTTTTATTACAACACTAATCTGCCTTTATCCTAAACCTTAAATGCAGTCCAAGAGTTTAAATACTCTGATCTTAAGCTAACATACCTAGAGGAAGTTGTAAATGTTCCTGAAAAGGACAATAGGTTAACAGAGAAATTAGGATTTATCTGATTGGTTTTATTTCTAAACTCTCACATTAAGTATTCTTCACATATAATTCTGTGAATAATAACTTGAAAAAATAAAAGCTCCTTAATCCCACTACCAACAAATTCTTCTGTTACTTATTCCCTCAGACATGCCCAGTTTTTGTTGCCAAGGAAACAGCCAGGAAGCAGGAGTGAGGCAGACTCTTTCATCTGGTGAGAGGATGATGGGAATGGATGAGAGTTGAGCAAGGTCAGGCGCTTGCTGCTGAATACAAATCTGTCATGCCTAATAGATGAACTCTTTAGCTTCTGGGCCGCTTGGGCTACTCCCAGCAGCCAAGGAGAAAATAAAAAAGACACTCAAGCATGAATGCCAATCAGCCCACGTGGGCAACAGTGATGTATTTACATGTGCCACAGCAGCTGCGCTAGGCTTTGCAAGGAATGAAAGGATAAATTGAATATGTGTCAATAATTACAGGAGGTCAGAATTCAAATCCAGAAGGTATATTAATAAGATCAGAGGGATGTCATTTGGTTGATCTAGCCCGTTAACATCCCTTATGTGTTTCTGAGGTCAGAGTTCAAAACCTGTCATAGAATCAAATATTATTGAGCTGAGAAAAACCTTCAATCAGTCCTCTGTTGTTTGTTTACCAAGGACAACAATCATCACTGTACACTGGGAAATATTATACATCTGGTTTCTTTTGACCAGTAGATGTGTGGTCCAGCACTCATTCAGGCTAATATCAGGGGGCAAGATACCTTCCTTCTAGTGATACCTCAGGGCAAATCTATTTCAATCATGCCTGCATAGTTCACAGGTTTGAGCCAAATTTTAGCATCCACAATACTACTTCTATTAGAGTGTAAGAGAATGTAATACCATTATGTGATGGTATTTACATCTCTCCTTATATAAAGTAGATGACTTCCTCAAATACATTTTATTTATCTCATCTTCCTTCTTTATGAATACATCACTAAAAATTCAGGCTGAAATCACAGGTAAAAGAAGAATAATTATTTTCATAAAAAAATGTTTCTCATCATCTTTGGTACATGTGCATTTGTGCCAGAACGTTTTAAATAGTGTGGATAACAGGAAAGGGGAATCAGAGTCCAACCGAATGAACGTCAGATGCTACCCAGACAGGAAACTGATATGCAATCTTTTATTTTATTGTGATAACAAGGTAAGTTAATGAAAAGAATGATCATATCAATAAAAAATTAATTGTGACAACTTTACAAAATATGTCTATAACACGAAAATGGCTTAACACATTTAAAGATTTATTATATAGTGTAAAAGTCAGGAAATGAAATGTTAATTCACTGTGTTATGCTTCAGTGAATATGTGTTAAGTAATGTCAGAAAATTGAGAAATTTAACATATAAATTAAATGTATAAACTATAATTATATAATATGATCGACTCACTCATTGGACCCAGAAGTTCTATTAGGTATGCAAAAGATATTCTAAGTTTCTCTCTAAATCAGTATATGTAATGAATATAACCCAGGTTGAATTGTGCTCTTATTCATATAAAATGCTTATAAAATGTATTTTGAAAGTATTTATGACACTGTGGGACAAGAAAGTTATACATAGTCTATTGATAGAGAAGCCGTCACTTATTGTCATTGTAAGAGGCAGCAGCAGCCTTCCTGTTTTCTGATCATAAGGCAACTGTCTTTTGTCTTATTTTTGTTTTGTTTTGACTTTTGTTTTTCTCCCTTAATGAGAAGAGGTAAGAGAAGAACAGAGATTGGTAAGGGGAATGAATTGTTTTGAAATATAGTAATACCAATTTTGCTTTGCTTTATAAAAACAGTGAGATAGTGAGTCATTTGTCCATTCACTAGTAAGGATTATCTGGCCTCATTTATCATAAAAATTTACAATTGCACAGTTAGCTATCAAAAACCTATGCCTATTACAAAGCTTTAAAAGTTAGCAAGTATACACATCATTATTTATTGAAGGATAATCATTTTATGTTTAAAGTAAAAGATACATGAGTCTTAAATTTGTTGATTATAAGAGTCAACACAAGATAATGGGAAATAATCGCTAGAAGCGATGATGGCATCAGTGTCGGGAAACTCTAGTTAGCAATGATGTCCATAAAAGGTGTTGCTGAAACAGTCAACAAAGATGGTATGAAAAGCAAAGAATTTACTCTGTCTTACTTAAATCTCCATGTTTGTCTCTCCTAATTATGAAGCCCATGATGACACCGACTGTGTCTTAAAGGGTGAGCATTATGACAAATGCCTTTAGACAAGTTCCTTTCCAGGGCCTGTGGTGAAAACCAATATGAGAACAATGGCATGCTAGAGGAGCCTGTGGGATACCTCCCCCTTCTCACCTGAGCAGGTAGCATCATCTCCCTACACTATTAAAAGGGGATGGATCATCAAATAGAAGCCCTGTCTCCCAGAGACTGCTCTCAGAGAAGCTTGTTAAGTAATGCTTTCTTCACTCTCAGTGAGGCAGCATCCACCCAACTTAGCAGTCTATCATTACAGGACATTAAGATGTGGTGAATTGGGCACTTGTTTAGCCTATGAGTTTTAGTGACATGTTAGCATTATTTGTTTTTGTTTCTGTCTGTTTGTTTGTTTGCTTGCTTTTGAGAAATAAAGCAGTTTTATTTTATTTTATTTTATTTTATTTAGTATGTAGTATTTATTACAGGCTATGTTCTGATTAGGGTTTAGAAAAAACAAAGATTTAGGAAGGAGTTGGACAAGGTAACCAACAGAAGGAAAAATCAGGAAGAGAAGACACAGAATGAGAGATATAATTGCTTATGTACTCATAAGTGCCAGAAAAAATACTCAGCTGAAAGCTATCCTATATATGCAGACGGTCTGGTGCAGACTAGTAGTAGGTCTGCTTCAGCTTCTATGAGTGGCATGGTTTTTCATTCTTACAAAAAAAAAAAAAAAAAAAAAACATGTGGGTGAAATATTGAATGAATTTCACTATTGCATGTCACCAATGATTAAAAAATTAAAACTCTTTTTGGCAAATAAATAAATTAAAAAGAACCCTCTGTCTATCTACTTTTCTTGTCATCTGCACAAAGAATTTACATTTACTTAATGCCTGGTTGAGCTCACAGTACATAGTGTCAGCCAGACACCAGTAACAGAGAAAGCAGGCCTAAACCAGAGCAGGTGTGACCTTCAAAGACTAGACTTTAGTAACCTCATTCTGTCAGTCAGAATCCAATTCACAAAAGATTCCACAACCCTCAAAATAGTACCACAAATTTGAGTGCAGAAGACCTTCTCCAAACTCACATGTCCTCTCACGGACATGTCTATATTCAGCAAAACATCATGTGAAGCTGGTTCAATAAAACACCACAGAATTTTAGATCACATGACACAACCAAAAATTTCCAATTCACTGTATTTATGAGCAAGTTAATATATTTCCAATGTGGACTTCTCTGCCAATTAGGTTTGCAATTTTCTGGATTAAAAGTCAAATGATGCTACAGACACATAAAACCCATGCAGCATTTATATGTATTGCATATATTGATAAAGATGGGATAATTTAAAGAATACATTTCAAAGCCACTACTGAACTTCTGACTAAAATAAAAGTCACACCTCTGCTACATGGGACCAATGTATCATCCTTTGACAAGGGCAGATTTTAGATGAAGCATTATTATGAGATTGTAAATTACCAATCCTCAGTATTGGGACTCCTCTGTCTATGGTGCCTTATAGAGTGGAGTGACTGTGAAAAAGTACACATTTCAAGAAACTAAACCCTGTATATCAACCATCCCAACACCACATCTGTCCAAGTCTTCACAAATTACAAGGAATAAGAGCAATGTGAAGAGACTATTGAATTGAATTCCAGAAGAAGACATTACAATTTACATTCCTAGAGTGATCTGCTTATGTACTGTCACATGTATCCCATTGCCAATTAAAATCAGATGTAACTTGGTCACTAAAGAAAGAGGCAGTGTGGACAAATGGCTATTTTATATTCCCCTTCACAGTTGTAAGGAATTTTTTCTCAAAAACTACCTGTCTGTAATTTAGGCAAAACAATGAATGTGCTCAAAAGTTTCTTAAATAAGAGTGAGAGAAATGGAAGGTTGTCAGAATAAAGGCAGTTGTAGATGTCTGTTTATCCATATCATGAACATAAGACATTGATTGACAGTGTCACCCAGTGTAAAATATTCCCTTTCACAAGTAACTGAAGCTTTTAAATCACTGATTTGTATCACACACTATAAACACGCTTTATGGCATTAAAATAATCAGTAGTTAGCTTTCTTTTCTGTTGATGGCTGTGCGTGTAGTATATGTCAGTATATACATGTGGATAGGGCACAGCTGTATTCCTCTAATGCTCTGTCCCCAATGTTTTTATTGGATATTTTCAGATGTGGTCCCCTTTTCCCATTTTCCCTCCACCCAGGAACCTTCTATCTCATCCCTCCTCCTACTGCTTCTATGAGGATGTGTCCCTATCCACCCACCCACTCCCACCTCCCCACCTCAAATTCCCCAACACTGGGGCATCAATACTTCACGGGACCAAGGACCTCCTCTCCTAGATATACAGTTGCAACCATGGGTCCCTCCCTATGTGCTCCCAGGCTGGTGGCTTAGACTCTTGGAGCTATGGTTGGTTGACATTGTTGCTCTCCCGATGGGGTTGCAAATCCTTTCAGCTCCTTCAATCTTCTCTCTCCCTCCTCCATTAGAAACCCCATGAGTGGTTCAATGGTTAGCTGTGAGCATCTGCCTCTGTATATGTCAGGCTTTGGCAGACCTCTAAGGAGACAGCTATATCAGGCTCCTGTCAGCATGCACTGCCTGGCAACCACATCAGCGTCTACCTTTGGTGACTGCACATAGGATGGATACCCATGTGGAACAGTCTCCAGACAACCCCTCCTTCAGTTTCTGTCCCACTCTTTATCTCCAAATTTGTTCCCATGAGTATTTTGTTTGAGATAAGGTGTCTTACTGGACTTGAAGCTTATCTTTTAAATCTATACAGGCTGCCAAGTGAGTCCCAGAGATCTGCTCATTTCTGATACTCAGCAAGGAGCTTATAGGTGCATGAGAGTGTACATACGTTCTGGGATTTTAAAATAGTCCTTTATGTTACATAGTAGGCAGTTTACTCACAGCCCTCTCTCCTGCCATTCACATTTGAAAGAAAACTTGTTCACCGTATCAAATTCTATTCACAAAGAGAGAAATGTCATTCAAGATATAGTACTCAGATATTTATTTCCTGAAGCAAGCATACTGTAAAATCAATTTGTGAACTCATTACATAAATTCATACTAAAGTATTTAGTCTATGTTTAACACTAGACAGGGATAGTCAAGGTAAGTTAAACGGATTTTATTTCTAGGTTGCCAAAGTTAATCCTTTCAATTCTGGTTTATTTTTCAGTGCTTGCTCCAGACAGAAGGGGAGGCAAAGAAAGAAGAAAGAGATGTGACCATTCTTACCTTCAGACGTTTAAAGCTAATCAAATCAATATGCTCCAGCCTACCACTGATAGCACTCACAGCTATTTTATGTTAATGTGTAATCCTTTAACTTGCTATTCCATGATGGCAGGACAATGAGGCCATTCCTCAAAGGGGAGTAAAATGTGTCCAGCAGAAAGGAATCATTTCATCAGTAGGAGAATGACCCACTTATACACTATCAAGGAACTAGAAATGCATAATACAACCCTGTCACAATCTCCCTTAAGCTTTTCATTACCACCAGCAAAGCCAATAAGATACAGCATTCCCTGGCAGCATCAAAAGCTTCTTTTCAATTCAAATGCTAACTTCATAAGCATGTCTTTGTGCTGTCCTTTTGAGTCCCTCTTTCTCTACAGCAGCAGAGTTGTCACTCAGTCCAGTCCATACCTATTCCCATTGTGGATATTGCAAAATAGTCTACATTCATTTTTCCTTTGCCACCCTATCAGATATACACAGAAACACGTGTTATTTTTTTTTTCAGCCTCTTAGTTTTTCTTCTTTTCACTGCCAAATTTTCAATTATACATTTTACCATCCTTTAAATATTTACCTCTATTGAATTATCTCTTAATATATCATAGTTTACACCTGAGTTTATTGATTACCTAGGAAATTAATTACTTTCGTTTCTAAAGGCTTCTCATGAATCACGGAAAGTCAGCCATTGTCAGCACTTGTGAAGATGCTGGAAATGTAAATGATATCCTACAAAGTATTCCCAGAAGTGGACTGAAGACACTCTTGGTGTTCCTTACTTCCTATCTAGTACCTTTAATACCAACCTGCTACTCAAGAATCTAACATCTTTAGAGATTCCTAATATATCTAGGAATTCATAGTAATAGAAATTACCTATTTTTTGTAGGCCTTCTAACTACATCTGCCTCTCTCTCTGTTTTTCTCTGTCTCTCTGTCTCTGTCTTTCTGTCTCTCTCTCTGTCTCTCCACGTGTGTGTGTATGTGTAGTTGTGGGAAATAGCCTTATAATACCTGACATAAACTATTGAAAGCACGCTTTCCCAACTGCTTTCCCAATTTCTAATTTTTTTTTCTCTGTGACTACCAATCATCCAACAATGACATATCTTTCACAAGAAGTGAACAAGGTGGAGAAACTAAAGCAACACGGAAGTGGACTGCCGCTGGGGGAAGTTCAGGAGACCTCAGTTCTAACAAAGAGCTCTAGGGAACTAACGTTTCCTGAGAACAGAAAATATTGTCACTCCCAAGGAAGAGCATACATACCAACTGACAATCCAATACCAAAGTAGGCAACACAATATAAACTGAGCAGGGTATATTTGTGTATTTGAAATGTGTGTGTGTGTGTGTGTGTGTGTACAGCACATTTATTATATATCATAAATATCAGAATATATATACATACACACATATGTATATATATATAATATATATATATACATACATATATGTGTGTGTGTGTGTGTGTGTGTGTGTGTGTGTGTGTGTAACAGTAATTTATGAATGTAAGAGCCCATGAGTTTAAAAGAGAGCAAGGGTTTATATGGGTTTGGAAGGAGGAAAGGGAATAAAGGGGGAACTATAATATTTTTAACATCTCAATAAAAAATAAAAGAAATAATTTTAAAAGTGAAAATAAAGTAAGTATTAAAAGAAATACCTAGAAATACACCTATCATTCAGATACAACTAATCAAGATCCTATGTAGATAAAATAATGTAGATAAAACTCTAACTTTTTATCCATCTTCCAAAAGCCACTTAGGGTCCAGTTTCTCCAACCATAGCTGCCTTATCAATTTCTGAACATGTACTTCCAATTCTGCCCTGTCCCTATACTGCCTATATGCTGTTCTTTCTACAAACCCTTCCATGCCATCTTAGCAGCTGAGATATCAATTCCCCTGATTTATACCCCTAACTCTCATAGAGAAGCTGCTCATGACCCTTCGTGAGTTACCTCCATTGTGGTGTAAGCATACTCCTTGTACTCATAATGTTTTGTACTAAAACAAAAGTGCTTATCACACTAGAGAAATCTGAAGGCAATTTCTTCTAGAATAATGTGTCACATGCAGAGAATCTGGTCACTTAGTATGCAGTTGCATTGGTTTTGTTGCCACTGATAGAGAAAAGCAAAAATTTATTTACCGCTGTCTCTGTGTGAATTCCCTAAGAGACATCTGTTCCTAGCTAGACAAACATGTTTAAAAGAAATCTATACAATCTGATCAGAATTGGGTTCATAGGCTCATGTCAGATAGTGAAAAGTCTCAAGTGGAGCAGAAAAGCAAGTGCCTGTGTCAGAAACTGGACATAGAGTTTACAAGGGCCAGATGTTTATGTCTGGACAACCAGTTGTTATCAAAGACTCTTTCCCTTTATGAAATAATGAAGACAGGAGAGGGATATAATCTAAAATACATGGTAGTGGTATTTGTCTGCTTGTTTTTGCAAATAAGTGCCATTTGTTAGGAGAAAAATCACATAAAAACTCATTGCTCCCTGTTCTGTAGTGTTTGTACCACTTAGCCAGCTTTCCATGCATACACCCTGCAGATATTTTTTTAAATAATAAAAAAATCCCAACCCATATGATTAGAATGTGCATCATTATTTAGCAGGAAACTTGCCTTGAAATACTAATGATTCATAGAGGACAAAGTTTCTATCTGACTTCATTTATAATGAAACATGTTTTATTTGAACATGGGTCATTATAAATTTCAAGTGAACCTTCTAATAATATTTTACAACATTTGTAGCTTTGACCATCCTATAAATGGGAAAATACTTTGGCAATATTTTCAGTGAAAGGTGTGGACGTCCATGAACTCATGATAAATATTGCTCAATAAAATGTGGCAAAGAGAGCTATGTATATAATACACTAGCCACTTAGACTTATTAGTTAATTACTGTGATTGCTTTTACTGGACAGCATAAAAGGTTAAAGATGGCAATCTAATATATTTAGAAGAATAGCAATTGTCCACTCTTTTAAAAAAGGTAATTTTGCTACTGCCAGCGACTCACTTAAAACAAAATAAAACTGTAAGTAAAAAAGTGTTTTAATACAGTAGGAGGCTTTTCATTCTCTGTGATAAAAGGCATGACTATTCTTCTAAGATATGGTTAAATGAAAAAAAAAAATGTTAGCAGAATCAACATGGGCTCTGTTAGACTTTAAGGATAATTAGCTGAAATAATTAAACTTTGTTTTAAAAGAATCTGCCATTTCTAATCTGCATTCCAGGTCCATGCATTTACCTTCCCTAAGTGTTTGAAAACTATTGAGTAAACAACAAACATTAGAAGTTCCCTATGCATTAATTTAAATCATTAATTAATACTGTTTGCCTCAAATTCATTAACTGTTAAACCAACCACTCATGGATGGCAAGGTGTTGCAGGACTCTTTCACTAGAGACATGAAAACAGATCTAAATCTCTCCATATGGGACAGTAACAACAAACCAAGTGTGATTCAAGCAAAGTCCAATGCTAGGAACCTGAGTTCACCTTTCAGTTAACTTTCCATCAGCTGTATGCTCTATCATAGTGGGTCTCAACCTTTCTAAACTCTGACTCTTTATTACACATTCCAAATCTGTTCTGACAACTCTTAAGCTTTACCCATTGATCTGATCAGACTCATATATGGACAAAGTGATAAGTCGGATAGATTCTTTCAAAGTTATATGGCCTTGGGCATTCAGTTCACTTATCAGTGAAACACTTCTCTCATCCACAAAGTTTGATTTTTCTCCCATATTGTATTATAAGGATGAATCAGGTACTATGTTACTAAGAAGCTGGGGTTCAATATAGTACTTAACACTTGGCAAACTCAAGACAGGTTTCAATCATTGTTTGCAAACCTGGTTGCACTACTCCTACAGTCATCTGGTATTATAGATGATATCTGCCTTCTTTCTATCTACAAAATTAAAGGAGTCATATATTCTAGGTCTTATTATTCTAATGGTGAATGGAATGGTTTTTAAGTTGTAGCAACAAATCTTTGACATAAGCTCATTCTTCAAAATGTTACTTTAGTTTGTGCTGTTTGCTTTATGTTGATCTCTTCCCTAGGTAGAACAGATTATAACTGTTGACATAGGTGTTTTTTTCCTTTTTTTGTTTGTTTTTCGAGACAGGGTTTCTCTGTGTAGTCCTGGCTGTCCTCGAACTCACTCTGTAGACCATGCTGGCTGCGAACTCAGAAATCTGCCTGCCTCTGCCTCCCAAGTGCTGGGTTTAAAGGCATTTGCCACCACTGCAAGGCACATATGTTTTTCATAAACTAAAATAGTAGATGCCTCTAAATTATTCTTCAGATTAAAATATTTAAATAGAAAGATTACCTCCTGAGTCATTTTAAGTGATTGAAAAAGTAGACAGTATTCTGAGTAGTTTGGGAGCCAAATCCCTTGCATGTCGTAGTTTTCCATGCTACTTGTCTGATATTATTTCCAGTTACATACTTTAATTTAAAACAAAAGCCACATAATTTTTTGGTTGAAATATCATTATGGATTTCTATTTCCATTTGTCTTGTAAGTTAAGTTCTATTTTATAAAAAGGTATATCCTACTAAAAATATCCCTAAATTTATATCTATTCTGCTATGTTTTTCTGTCTCAATATTGCAATTTTCATTGCACTTGATTACTCTATCATATCACATGCTGGGAAAATAATATTAAATAGTGGCTCTCATAACATTCTAAATAATGGTATTTTCTATCATATTCTAATGTAATTCAACAATCCTGTCATCAAGAGCTAGTAAGAGCCCGGAGCAGTGAATAACCAGAAACTTAGCTAAGTGTGGTTCATGTTATGTTTGCAGTGCCAGAAGCCATATCTTCATCTACAGCAGATTAACATAACCTCCAGCAAACATTTTTAACCACAGCGATGTGCTTTTTCAGCCTTACAAGAAAGGAAAATCAAACATTTTCATTTACTAGAATGGAAAGGCACTATTCATTTATAGTCATGCCTCAGGGCTCTGCTAACTCTCCTGTTCTGTTTTGACATAGTCCAAAAGACCTGGTCAATCCACTTAGTATGCAATCGACTTTACTTGGCCATTATACTGATAACATCATTTTAGTCAGATCAACTCAGCAAGAAATGACAAACTCCTTAGGATGCTCTTGTGAAACACATATGCCTACAGAGTAGGAGATAAAATCAGTAAAGTTGATATGCCTATTATACCAAGAAAGTTTAGTGGTAAAATGTGTTTGAAACATCATCAAATATGTTCTACAAGTGAGGAGAAATTTTGTATATTATTCTTCCATATACACTAACAGAATTTGGGATTTTTAGGCAACACATGCATTTTGCAATAATTTACCTGGTAATTTAACGGTTTTATTCTTGTACAGAAATATGTGTTTTGAAGAATCTGGACTATGTTGTTGGAATCTCTGATATTTGGCCACATTACCTTGTGGATTCTATAGCATTTATAATGTAGAGAAAAGTAATTAGTGTAGAGATTATGGCAAGTTCAAATAAGCAACTCCCTCTCTCTCCCTCCCTTTCTCCCTCTCCTCTCCTCTTCTCTCTCTCTCTCTCTCTCTCTCTCTCTCTCTCTCTCTCTCTTTCTTTTTTCTCTCTCCCCCCCACACAGGGGGAAAGAGACAAAGACGGAGATAGGGAGAGAGAGAGGGGAGGAGGAAGAGAGAGGGTGAGAAAGGAGATAGAGAAGGGGACAGACACACATGTACACACACAGAAACACACATACCCATATATAAAGATATATAGAAACATTTACACACAGAGGGACATACACAAACAGAGGGCAAGTCACACACACATATACTCATACACACAAAGGAGTCAGCACACACACACGCACACACACACACATGCTGTGGTTTAGCTGATTTGTTAGAAATTGAGGAATGATATAAAGATCAAGAACACAGAAATTTGGGGGAAGAGGCCTGCCAATGGGTTTCAGGAATTCCATACCAGTTGAAGTTCAGGTCAATAAGATTGCATCCTTCACATAAAAGGTATCAATCAAGTGATCATGTACTGAAAGAAATCCATCAGTTTGAACACTCACTCAATATATAAAAGTAGAACATTTGAGGAAGCCAATTGTAGACAAAGATGGAGTAACTATCACTAGAATGTAGTAAATTCTCTAACTCAAAGACCAGTATCTGGTATCATGAACTCAGCAGTTATAAGTAGACACAAGACAGTGAGATAGCTGTGGCCCTAGTCAACATCATTCCTGTTGACCCACTTAGGTGTCTATTTCTGGTTCCTGCAACTTATTATGGACTCTACAGATTTAGAAACTCTCACTCTCAGAGGACAACAATAAATCCTTGATGGTATTTGGTCATTTCAGGTAAGCCAAAATACAACCCTATATAGAATAGTAACTTAAGTCCCTTGGGTAAGGAAATAGGGGTAAGCATGAAGGACACTATGACCACAAACTACATAATTCCTTTAATGATCTAGTCATTAGTTTAATGAAGAAATGACTCCTGGGTATTTATGAACTGTGACATAAAAGACTAAATATTTAAACCAGACAACATACAGATATCAATATTAAGTCCAAAGTGGTCCTCACAAAATGGTACTGCTGGTAATAATATAAGTAGAAAGACTCTGATCCAGCAAACAGAAAGGTTGTCATTTGGTAAAGAGAAGGCTAATTTCAGAATTTTCCTATAAATCTCCTAAGATACGTTCCTGTTTAATTCCCTTTTTCCCAAAGGCCAAGGGTGTGTAGTTTGTGCTCAATCCAGAAAGAGTGAGTATATCAGCTCAAAGGCTCCGTCCTCTGGACTGCTATAAAAAAATGCATATTTTGCTCCTCTCTGGTATCCCAACTACAATGAGAAATAGCCTTGCATTTTGTTTTTTGAGTTTTTGTTTTGTTTTTAATTTTTTATTGGTTATTTTATTTATTTACATTTCTTTTTTATTGGATATTTTCTTTATTTACATTTCAAATGTTATCTTCTTTCCTGGTTCCCTTTGGAAGCCCTCTATCCTACCCCCACTACCCCGGATTCTATGAGGGTGTTGCCTCACCTGGGATCCATTCCATATGCTAAAAGTGCTTGCTGATAGGAATCTGATATAGCTGTCTCCTGAGAGGCTCCAGCAGAGCCTTAGCTTTGCATTTTGATTCTCAATAAACCTTTGTTTCCATGGAGTGATGCAATTCAGTGTTTTCATTGTGCTTTTGGTTACATATGTAGAAATGCTAGTTGGTGTTAAGGCTCTTCAAGAGCAATTCAAATGTAGAATGAGTAAGAGTTAGTTTTTAAGGATTGTAGCTTATCTTAATCTACTTTTGATACAGGTAATACTCTATCCAGTACCTTAGCATAGCAGTCATAAAAGTCATATTATTAACTGTTAACAAAAACCCAGAATACACACCATTCTCTGTTTATTATATACACACTTATATACATAAGCAATTTTTAATAAAATTTACTCCTCTGTGTTGATTGTGTTCCCTTTAAGATCCAAACAGTATCAAATAATAATTCCAAGATAAGGCATGAGAAACACTCTTCTGAGTTGTTGGTTAGGGTTGTCCAAGAGAATTGAAAACACACAGCAGCTATTATTATTGCCTTTGGTTGTGCCCAGAAGTGGAAGGTAAGTCCCTATTTCTGAATAAACCATGAACTTCAGATAAAAGATTCAGAGGTCATTGAGGTGGAAACTGAACCAAGTCCCCTCTCCCCAAAGACTAGCTTTCATGGTACCAGAAGATGCAATGCATATTACAAAGGATGGAAGCAATCAAAAGCCTTATACATCTATTACTTTTTGTTTGTTTTTGTTTGTTTGTTTGTTTTTCGAGACAGGGTTTCTCTGTATAGCCCTGGTTGTCCTGGAACTCACTTTGTAGACCAGCTGGCCTCAAACTCAGAAATAATCCACCTGCCTCTGCCTCCCAAGTGCTGGGATTAAAGGTGTGCACCACCAATGCCCAGCTCACATCTATTACTCTTATGAATCACAACAATAACCTCCATGGCACAAGTACTCTAAGGGTTGAATAGTGGCACACATATTCAGATTGGAACAAACAGCTCTCAATTGGACATTAGATCCACCCAACAAGAGAGAAATCATGTCGAGTACTGGTGTCCAAGCCAACTACTCAGGTCGAGTAAAGTCACGGATCTTCAAGGTAGACCTACAACTACTACTTTGTTAACCAGCATAATCCCTAAATACATTTAGAATATTTGTCCTTATATCCACAGAGAAGTGCATCCTTCATTCTTCATCAAGGACACATCTAACTGCAACAGATGGGGACTATTACCTAAAACTACATCCAATCAAAATGAAAAGTTGATGAGTCCCAAGGACACAACTACAACACAACTCCTGCACCTAAGGTTTAGGGAACATCATGGAAGAGGAAGAAGAAAGACAGTAAAGCACAGAGGACCAGAGAGCTTGCCATGAGTTTGTGTCTCCTAGGAATGTCAGAAGCTATAAGCATAAACTCTCACCATCATGGCTACCTAAACATGAGCTTAACAAGGAATAAACTAAATATGTTAATGAAGATGAAGAACTACAGGTAACTAAGGAGTACTGTGAGATGGAAAATAGTCTTCCCCAGGAGAGAGCACATCATACAGTTATTTAGTATCAAATGGTCAGCAATGAAAACATACATCCAAGTAACATTATATAGACTGAGCAAGCTATATGTATGCATTCAGGACCAGACAGACAGATAGATAGATAGATAGATAGATAGATAGATAGATAGATAGATAGATAGATAGATGTGCACCAAAAAGTAATTATGAGAAAAAGAGACTATGATTTGAAAAGGAGTAAAAGAGTTTTATGAAAAGTTCTGGAGGGAGCAAAGGTAAGGAATAAGTGTTCTATTACAATCTTAAAAACATAAGAGAAATAATTTAAAAATAAAATAAATATATGTGGAAATGTAGCTATCAAATTGTATGTGTAGTTATAAATATTAATTATTATTTAAGATATTTATTTTGTGTGTGTGCTATGTGTGGATATAGCTATTTAAAATGAGTGATTATTTTATAAGTAAGAGGTAGAATATAATATACACAAAAACATTTGCATTCTATGGAGGAATCAACATTTTCTCTTACTCTCCCAATATTTAGCGTTTTAAGAACCCATGGATTATAGCATTGTTTGGCGTGTTTACCAGCAGAATACGATGTGATCAATATTTATGAGTCTCTTCCATTTCCCTTGTTGTATGGTTTACAGTTATTGCTGATCTCAATGCACTGCCATCATTTCAGAATTCATTTCTAATGTCAAAGTCTGCAATACAGCCATAGCCACTTGATTAGCACAGGACAGGCTCCTAGTTTTAAGCACATGCAGGATAAAGGACAAGGTGAATGACAAGCCTTTATTTGTTGAGAAGTCTCTGCCTACATTGAATTGGATGGCAGACTTATTAAAACGATATGACAAACTACCCTGAAAATCTTTTCACTACCAATCAATTTATTTTTCTTTGAGATAACATTGCTAACTGAATAAAAAAAACTTACAGTTTAAGTGGGTTTAAACATTAAAGATTTCTTCATTAATTATGTCCTTGGAAGGTAGAAGATAGTGGAATCAAGCTTTTACCTTATCCACTCCAATAAGTACTTATTATTTTGGGGAATAAACAAAAAGGTGAATTCCATAGTCAACATTTGTATAGAAATTTATGTCCTCCAATTTCCTTTAAAACAAATTTAGTGTCTAAATCCTTTTGTATTTGGGTCAGCAAGAGAATGCTTGTGTCTGGGTACACATATCTGCACATATGAAATTAGAGTACAGCAGAGGACAATCTCAGTGTAATTACAGGTACCTTCCTCTTTTGTTTAAGACTGGATTTCTGGCTGACCTGATATGCCAGGCTAGCAGTAGGGGCACGGATCAGCTTTGACACCATCATTGCGATGCCAAATGTCCAGTACTACATATGGTTTTGTTAGTTTGTTTATAAATATGTTTGTTTTTGTGTGGCTTCTGGGCATCCAAATTTTGGTCTTCATGCTTCTGTGGCAAGTGCTTCACCAACTGAGTCACCTGCTCAGTCCCTACTTTAATTCTTTGGATCAATTTCTTATTGCAATTTACAACTGAGAAACTGGAGGCTTGGAAAGTTTTGGCAACACACCTAGGATGCAAAAGCCTACCCAGTATGTTTGCAGTGATGTGTAAGGAAGTCAAGTAAGAATGTAGAGATGACTATGCACACATTTCCCATTTTTAATGACTTGTACAGGGTAAATGACCAAATTGTGCCAAATCCATATACCATTGTGTACAATAGTTAACGTGACTGTCCACACTTCTAACAGAAACTGGAGACTTAAATAGGATGGGTGGTAAGCAAAATTTAATCTTATTTTCATTTTTAACATGGCAAGCAAAACATAGCATTTTTATTATTTGAATTTATGGCCATATATGATGAAACTAATAATTTCATTTACTAGCTCTTTTGAAAAATCAGTTCTGTATCTACTTAGAATTAATTTTAACTATTTACAAAATATAAGTCTGCAGGAATGCTGAGCTCTATGCTATCACTGCAATAGGAAGTTATTTCAAAATGCTTTGTTGGACTTTTAGTCATTTGAACTCAATGAAAGAGCTCAGAAGAAGGATATTGCCATTTTAACTAGCAGTTTATTTTGCATGAGACAACTGTCTGGTGACATGCATGTGAGTTGGTCTTCCAGCACTCACTCTACTGTGTGAGAATCCTCTTCTAATTCAGGTCCCTGAGTTCCTGGAACAGTTTGACCATCTACTAACTACAAGTGTTTACACTGAAGAGTCTTTTCTCAAGTTAAGAGACAGACATTCAAAAAATTTTCTCCAGGCGGTGGTGGAGCATGCCTTTAATCTCAGCACTTGGGAGGCAGAGGCAGGTAGATTTCTGAGTTCGAGGCCAGCCTGGTCTACAGAGTGAGTTCCAGGACAGCCAGGGCTACACAGAGAAATGCTGTCTCGAAAAACCAAAAAAAAAAAAAGAAAAAAGATTCAAATTTAGGCATGGTCCGGACCCAGTTCTCATATGGGGCCAAGGACTGATAGGCCTGTTTGATACCACAGAAGGCACAGCTAAATGGCTGCCAAAAAGATTAATGAAATAAATGGATACCCCCCACTAAGCCAGGCCCAACTATAAATAAGATGGATAACAATTGACCTCCAGGGAAGAGAAATCTCCCTGAAAATTCCCTTCTTTTTCCTTTCCAGGTAAAAAATAAAACACCTATGATGTCTGCTGGTGGAAGTTCTAATCCTGATGCTGGCCTCCACACTTATACTACTCAGACCTTTGATGGCCATTGACAAGGACACCAAACAGCCCAGAGATTGACATCACTAATCTGAAGAAATTCCCTCGTTTCGCTGTCTGAAATGATCTCCAAAAATTGCAAAGGACTTTATTGGACTAGATTTACTCTTTTACAATAGAAAAGACTGTGTACAGCTTGACTGTGTACAGCCCTTAAAGAAGAATGTTGCCCTTACATAGACAAAACAGGAATGGTTAAAGAGAACATGAAAAAGGTCAGAGAAGGCCCCGAGAAAAGACAGAGAGAGAAAGAGACAGATGAGAGTTGGTACAAGGATTGGTTTTCAACCTCTTCATGGTTGTCAACCCCACTTCCTCCCATCTTGGGACCATTAATTGGGTTAATTTTGCTGATTTCTTTTGATCCTGGGCCTTAAATAGGCTGACTAACTTTGTGATACAACAGATAGATAATTTGGTAGCAAAACCTATTCGGATACATCGGCATAAGTTAGTTATGGAGGACCACGAGACTCAAGATGAGGTTGTTACTCTATCCACGGTGTTCCCAAAACCCATCTCCACCCAATCTAAAAGAAGAGACTTCCACCCCTAGACCAAACAGAGAGGGGGCCACCCAGAACCCCCTCTGACTGGTGATCTGAATTCTTGCTTAGGCTGCGAGGCTAAGCACTACAAGGGAATATAAATAAAACTTAAAAATATCTCTCTGGGTTCCCTGAGGGACAAACCTGACTGCATAGGGGTTGATGTCAAAAGTATCCCCTCTCCAGGAAAAAGACATCGGGATGGGTATGGCCCTCATCCCTCTCTGGACAACAACAGGAGAACCGGAGCCATTACAAGATCCCCTTCAATTATTGGAGATCAGGCCTATATCCCCATCCCCGCCTTCGCAAGATTAGAATTGCCATGGCCCTTCTATACTTAGAGAAGGGAGGAGATGCTGGGGCAGCCCTGCATATACACTGAAGGCCTAAAATCAGTAATAGATCAAAAATCAGAAATAAGCCTGGTATATATATACATGTTAACACAAAGTCTTGGGTCTCTGGAAAAACACTGAAACAGCAGGCTATAAGCTAATGTAAACAGGCAGCTTCTGTAGAAATTTACCCAGCCTGAGTAGTCATAGATCTTATAAATAGGCAGCCTTGGCAGACAATACCAACTTAGATAAGGACAAGTGAATCATAGGCAGAGTCATAGTGACCTGTCCCCTGAACCTTCACCCAGCTGATACCCTGTCCTAAATGGTTTCTGTACTCCCCCTGAACATCTATGTTCCGGTGTAATCCCCTTCCCCACATCCTGCCTTTTTGTGTTTATAACCCCTGTGTGAATAAGTAAATTAAGATATGATTTAAATAATTAAATAAATTAAAAAAAAACAAAAAAGAGACAGACATTCAAATTAATTTGCCACCAGCAGCTACTATGATGGAGAATGTATATTTTAGATTTAGTTACAGGCTCTCCAATATAGCTGTTTAGGTGTCCTTAAATTGAAAATATTGTATTCTAACAGTTCCCAAAATGTTGTAACTAATTGAACGTTTTTTCAATACTCTGTAAAATGCCTGTGAATTTATGAGGTGAATCCAACCTTGAGAAATGTACACCATCATGGCTCACGGTTGGCATAAAGTTACATTGGCATTCACATAGACACGGTGCCAGTTTGGATCCATAAACTGTTAATTCACCTTGATTCATAACAATTCACAAAAGGAAATACCACAGGTTTCTGATTTTATATGGTGGTATTCATGACGAACAAAATATTTTTGGTAATTCCAGGCTATATGATATACTACCTTGATAAAATATTGAAAATACAGTATCATTTGTAATAGGTAACCTTTTCCAGGGGAAGAGATGTAATTGTTAAAAGCCCTCATTTTTCTTAATGCTGAATGAATTTATTTCCTATACTACAGTGCAACTCTATCTTGGAACTTACATTGGAGAGAAAAAAATAAATCATGCATTAGAAAACATGAATTATTAGCATGAGACTCCCACACTATATTTTTTCTTGTTTGTTTGATTTGAATAGGTGGTTCAATACATTCAAAGTTTTAAAAATGTGTTCTATTTGTAATCATAGGGATTCCTCCCACATCTCTTTTTTATGTGGTAGAATATAAGGAGGGCATCTTTTCTTTACATGAACATTTTATTCTTTTCTTATATATTTCCATTAAATCCATCGCAGATTGCAGAAGCTTCTATGATAAGTATATTATTTGTCATACAATCCTCACTCTGTTGCTAGAAAGCTAGTTCCAGTGATCTACTGAGGGTACTGTAAAGAGACTGTATACATCCCTGAAACTAGAACCATAACAAATAAATAGAAGGAAGTAATATATTTATCATTTGTCCCTCTTCTTGCCTATTTCCCCCATTTCTAGCTCCAAAATAACTGTCAACACCTTCAAAAAAATCCTTGAATATGGAGTTCTTAATTTAATATTCATTTCTGTCCAGTTTAGTAGATGTAGACTCAGGGGACAGCTAAATAATTATTTCACCATGATCAGCAACATAAAGAAGAGCCTAGATAATGTTTACATATGTGCAGCATTGGCTATTGAAAATTCTAAAAGGTGAAATGTTTTATGACACTGAACACATCCAAGGCCAGTTATTTGCTAAATAGTGTTATTGGATCTATTTTTACTTTCACTTGGAGAAAGACTTCTTATCAATACCCTTTACATCATCCCCACCCCACTTCCAAAATTAATGAAACAAACAGCAACAAAAGAATGTCATCAGTTCTGAGAAGAGACTATTGCACACTTAAAGAGTTGTAAATCCACTAAACTGCTTTAATTTATATAAGTAAAAGCACTGTTTACATGATGCAGCTATGTATTCCTGGTATTCATTCAACTGTTGAATGTGCAGGGTTCATAATTTGTCCATAGAAATACATATAATAGGTCTAAATCCTGCAGTCTGCCCCATGCACATGTGCCAGTGTTACTCAAACACCTTTATTGACAGAGACTCTTATACTATAATGATTTTTAAAATACTAACCACTGGATCTTGATCTAGTGAAAATCACACATAAATTTACAATCTACACATTTTAAAATTTTTCCCCAAATTTGTTTTCTGTAAAGAACAACATATTATTAACTGAATTTAATTTAAGAGGATTATATTACTGCAATCCCTGAGACACTAATTATTCAAGGGCAAATAAAAAGAAGAACATCAGATAACTATAGATAAGAGACTGTGAAAACTTCTTGAGGCTTATGGAAATGAATACTGGGTTAAACAGGTTACTTTCTTCATTTTGGGAAGAAGCAGATTGCTAAGGCTGCCAAGAGTAACTCTGAGCCACAGTCTATGGATACTCACAAGCTGAACAGCTGTGCTATGCAGGGCCACAATGTGCCTTGAAATGTATGTTGACCATTTATTGTTTAAATTTAAATAGAGAGGGTTATGTGCTTCACACCATGGTCAACCTCACTGCTTAATTTATATTTATAGCTGGCTTCCCCACCATCTGTGCATACAGCCCACACTACGTCTCTGAGGAATTAGAGTGCCATCATTTGAGGACCAGATTCAGTAGCCAGGAATAAAGCAATTCATCTCTTATCTGGGGAATAAAAGAGATTCATAGTAATATTCTTTCACATTTTGGGATTTCTCTCTTCATTTCATATCATTTATTCCTAATTCAATGGCAACTGCACAAGATGATGTTCCAAAGTGTCACGGCAAAACATCTCAAGTAGATCACGAAAATCATCATTAGCTGACTTTAGTGAAGAAACAAATTACTAGTACTTGTCCCAGGCTCCTTTATAGACACTTATACCTAAATGAACCAGGGTCTATGGGTGATTACAAAACAACACCAACACCTATTGAAAGAGGAACACTTTGAGATGTGTACAATTTAATGTTTTTAATCCATTCCTTTGGGGAGCAGAATTATGGAGATTTAAAAGACAAGAACCGTTTTTCTCACAGTCTCCATTTCTGTGTCCATTGTACCAGATATGTATTCTTATTATTTAAATTTCAGGTCAACTTGCTCAAATTATTTTTTAAATTACTTATTTATTTTTATTTTATTGTGTTTTCTCTGCACGGATGTCAGTCTAAGGGCATCGGATCCCTGGAATAGGAATTACACATAGTTTTGAGCTACCATGTTAATGCTGGGAATTAAACCTGGGTTCTCTGGAAGAGAAGTCAGAGCTCTTATCCACTTATCCACTTGTGCACCCCCAACTTAAAGTATTTTAAAAGACTTAAACTTGGGTATTTGAAAAAAGATAAATCAAACAAATTGATCCCATAAAATATCAATGTATATAGCAAGTAAGCACAGGTACATTCATACAAGAACTCATACTCTAACTTTATCCAAAATACTAAAGTAATAGTAAAGTTACTGTTTATCCCCAGATGGCTAAGTAGCTCTGTCAAAATAATAATAATAATAATAACACTATATGCTTAGTGTTGTCTCTGCTTTTAGTCCCTTCAATCTATTTCTTTTCTGTGTTTTTTAGGTTCAGAGAGGGACATAAGATCTTGCAGTGATGGAACAAAGTCTGTTTTTCTCAAAATATCCTGTTTAAATTACAGCATCATGGAAAATGAATGGATCTACTTCAAACACACTTCTTTATGTTTTTCAGAGATTTCCTGTTTAGGCATCCTGTTACTAAGTATTATTCTCTGTCTTATCTCCTGGCTTAACTTCACAACTGACTGTGTCTCTTTCTATCTATTGGAGGAAAGGATTCATTGGACAGAGTTTAGCAAGGAAGCTTAAGCCCCAATTTACCCTTGTTTCATTCAAGTATACAAATGAGTCTCTTTCCAGTGTTAACTCATCGTATTTATCCCCGCATTATGAACAGCACAACAACATTTCCATCTAGAACAATTTTCCTTTTCTCATGCTTGGAATCATTCCTCATCAGTACATACATGCACAGTACAACACACACACACACACACACACACACACATACACACAGGGCAGGGGAGGAGAGAGAGAGAGAGAGAGAGAGAGAGAGAGAGAGAGAGAGAGAGAGAGAGAGAGAGAGATTCCTCCACTAAGGGTATTTCTAGGTATTTCTATTACTGAATCATTTGAAGAAAAAAAACTTCAATGAAAACATAAAAATAGACATATTCCAGAACTTCAACCAATACTCCAGCTTTGTGGGAAGCTGCCAGAGAAGTCCCTGAGCATCTGTGTTCAGCTGTGTCAACTCACATGGATTCAAGAATGTTTTAAAAGTTCATATAATAGCCTTACATATACCTGTGTGTATATGCACATAAATCTAAACTTATACATAACGTCATTTATATCTACATGGGATTTTGGAACAAAAGTCAGTTACATAATAGACAATAATAATTTATTGGTGCCTTTCTGAAACCACGGGTACTAATGTACATAAGGTTCTGAATTCATTTGATATACATGACAAGTAGCAGAATAAGATAGACAGATCTAGTATAGAATTACTTTGAAGGGATATATCATAAACACACACATGTATACCTTGATGATATAACTAATTTCATCCTCACTTTGAGCCACATGGAAACTGTGTGAGTGTTGACAAGCCACACACGATTACAACAATAAGCCCCATAGCTCCTATGTCTTACCAGGTTTGGGGACAATCAGCTGAGCACTGCTTTGGGCATTGCCAGCCTCATTTTCAGCCACACATTGATAAAAGCCTTCATCTGACTTCACCACCCAAGGATCCGTAAGTTGCTTCCTCCCTAAAAGGGGGAAAAAAAGGAAAAACAGATGAAATTATTTTGCCAAAGGAATAAAGACCTCAATGTAACAAAATAGAGACGGAACACAGAAGAATTAAGAAAATTCATGAATCTATCTAGCCAATATGCTCTATGGTCTTTGGAAAATATTTTACATCCTCACTTTATTTCTAAATCCTTGGGCAAGATTATGCATAAGTCTATAAAGAAAGTAAACTCATATAACTATACATCTTCCAGATATTTAAATACTAAATTTAAATTTTTCTTTATCAAGAATGCAAGAATCCAGATCAATAGCTAAAAAATCTGAATCCTTCACTTCCTGAAAGGGAGGTAGACCTAGGAAATAAATAGACGAATAAACAAGAAAGAATGAAAAAAAAAAACCCTCCTCCTCCTTGCAAATTCTAAAGAGAAAACTATTCAGGTTAAATCATTTCTGGGAGTATTTGCCCAATGTAATGTCTGAGGATCTTTTAAAATAGCAATTTCTTTGGCATAATCTTTGGAGTGCTAGAAGTCGAGCCTATGATAGATATTTTATGCCCATTTTGGTTTTGTACATAGTGGAAAAATTTCACCTTCAGCAATTCATTGTGGAAACACAGTAAAGTTAACTCCTTTTGTGTATAATTTAAACCACAATCTGCTTCAAGGATGGATGATAAAATGATCTGGAGATAGCATTTAATTATACAAACTCAGTTTATCTTCAATATTAGTGCAAGAATTAGTTCAGTAAGTGAGACATGCTAAATCACTTCCCCTAAAGTCATTAAGAGATAAATATTACCTCACAGGGAATTCTTAATTGTTTTTAGTGTCTTGTAGTCAATTTTCAACTGATGTAAAATTCTTAGATAAAGCTGGCTAACTTCTAATTAACAATTCTCCTCTAAGTTACTGTCTGAGCTCAGCATTACATGTGTAAAGCACAATGGCTCTCGGATTTCTCTAACTACTCAGGAAATATTTTTAAGCACATTTTGATGTGAATAGGGCATATACCCTACATTTTCTTCCACCTAAAGAAAAGAAGCATTTGAATAGCTCAGCTGTAATGAGTCACGCTGTGAGAAAGATTATTCAAACTGTAGGGAAAAAAAATAAATGTTGCATTTTATCATGTGTCCTTAAGGGCACTCAACAATTTCCTTTTCATGCAAGTAGCATATATTTTAGGCACATGTACCACTTTTCAAGCTGCCCAATGGCAGGTCATTTTTTAATTCAGTGGTAGTGGAAAGAGCATTGCATTTAAAATAATGGATTGGTGTGGCATTCAAAAGTTAAGTGGTGCTCTCTCTTACTCTTACCCAACCAATTAAACAAATGAAAGTAAAAGCGAAAACGGAAAACAGAGACAGCAATGATAAAGGTGTGGTTTACAGATTTATTCTATAGAAGTATAGAGTGACAAAGCGCATACAATTAGGAGACTATGGACATTACCAAAAGCTGTTTGATTATAGAAAAGTCATTTACCAACAAGGGCACATAATGCCACAGGGGGATACTGTAAGGCCTCACTGGATGACTATGCTCTAGTTTAAGCCTGGGAGACTTGGCTCTGTTTTGGCTTTTCTTTGACAGGGTCACATTTGTCTCAAATACAAAAGCTCCTAAGGCCATCTTCTTTAGTCACACAGTTCTTTTCATAGTTGAAAAGTAGATTTTATAGTTCTTGTATGCTCATATGCCTGAAATCAGAACCTTTGTGATGAGCCTACCCCTAACAGAGAGTTTTCATAGTGCTTTTTCAAGTAGCAAATGTTTCTTGTAATAATCGAGAAACATGTTATCCTCTGGTCTCCCACCAGGATACGGAATGTGAATTTTGAGGAGAGGGGTTGTAAGAAGTATGGTTCACAGTCTTTCTTGTTTCCAAAAGGGGAAGCAGAGTTAAAAAGCAATAAAGATTGTGTAGCTCCTTAGGTAGAGCCAGGACCACAGTTACAACTTCTGTCATCACTTCTCAATAGGGTTATCAGGCTCCACCTGAGAAAACAATTAGGGAAGCAGTAGTGTAGATGTCTGCAATAGGACAATCATAATAATAAAAAGCATATTTTACTGAAAAGTGTTACTTATGGTTGAAGCTAAACAAATAAAACTAATCCTAGATCCCTGCATTCTGCAACAGAATTTGTAAATTCTAACCCATGAAATGACAATGAGAATACTTTCACAAACCCTTTGTCTTCTCCCATTTCTACCACCTTCTCTCTCTCTTCCTCCATTCCTTCCTTTAATATTTCATTGCTTCAGCTATCCTTTCTTCTTTCCTTCCTTCTTTCTTCCTTCCTTTCTTCCTTCCTTCCTTCTATCCTTCTTTCTTTCTCTCCATTTTGTAAAAATAAAACATGCTATTTAACTGCCTAGAATTTCAAGTTTACAAATTATTTGCTTTCCTAAACCAATTCTTATATCAGAAATTGATATGTTTGGGATCCACTCACAATCTCTGGTTCCTCCAACGACCTTGGGCTACTTCTCCAGCTTCCATTTTACAGAAGAGAAAAATTAATTAAAGAATGCAAATAATGACTGGGATTTCAAAACTAATATGAAAAGAATATAATTACCACTATCTGAAAATAATCACTAGGAATCACCACATCTCCATTCTTCATCCAATTCACAGTGGGCACAGGCTTCCCCGAAACTGCACATTCAAACTCAATATCCATGCTTTCATAGGCATAGAGGTTGGAAGGGTGATTTAAAAACCAGGGTGGAACTGCAAAGACAGAAAACAGTGAATGAGTGAGCACACGGTTGTGTGTGCTGAGTTCTCACTGAAATGAAAACAGTGCTCTGTAATTGTGTTACTTACCAACTCTTAGCTTATTAAACAAGAATTAGTGGAGGATATACTTCCCCCAACCTCAATGCAATTGACAATGTTTGACCACAGGAAAAAATAAAACGTTTCTGAGAAAAATACATACAATAAGTATTTTGGATACCAAAATGTTTGCATTCATTTGTTCTATGAACTGAAAAGTAGATAATGCTTAGGACACTGTATCTTAGGAAACAAAACAGTAAGTTTACATGTACAAGACAATTCAGATAATGAGATCAGAAAGATCTGTAAAAATAAGTTTCATTATGATTTACTTATAGATGCTCTCTAGTGTAAAGTACCTTGCAATGGTCTTATTAACACATTCATATTGTTTTAGCAACTATCCACTATACTATATAACTGCATTGTATATGATTATTCCCTGATTATAGTATGTCATCAATTAAATTTAACTTCTTAATTACCATAATAATAGTTGTTCCATTATGAGAATTTGAAAGAAATCTACAATATAACACATCTTAGATAATGACACTAGCTCAGTTCCTCAAAACCAGGAGGTAAAATATTGTGTACAATTTACCCCAGCAATGTGGAAATTTAAGGTGAAATAGGACTTGACTATTCATGTAGTCCAAGAAGAAACATAAAGTTCAGTGAAGTATCAGCCATAATCTTAGTTTATGTGGAAAACATGCATCTTTAGTACTCATTTTCAAAGTCAGTCTTTGTTTTTAATCATGGTGTTACCATGTTCAATGTGCAACGAGTGATAGTCACTGTGTGTCTGAGTAACTCTACATTTTCCTTCTTCAAACCAGGATTACCAAGCTTGCCCTGGACACCACAGCATGTATTCACGTTGTCTTTGTTTCTCACCAAGAACTATGGCAACAGGGGGCAGAGACAGTACAAACATCATGGTTTCATCTTTGTGTCTTCCATCTTTTATTCTCAGTCTTTCTTAGAGTCTTGATTTGTAGTTAAACGTTTGAACCTCCAGGACTAAACTCCTTTTAATTTCTTTAATCCTTCACGAGGGCAATTGATTTAGATGACTGGACTGAGAATCATGAATATTCATGCTCCAAAGTCATGAAAAGGAATGTCTCAGAGCTGTTCTAAACACTGTATACAGGGCTAAATTATGTATTTAATATTGATAATATTATTAGCATAATGATGATTTTTTTTTCTGATTCCTTTGCCAAGTTCACTGACAATGTACCAAAAGACATCTGAAATATTTATTGAGTGCCTCTGAGGACATATATAGCAGTTGAATCTTTATAACTCTGTCCTCAGTTTTACACAGATTTGCATCCAGTGATTATTTACTAGGCAACAGGCAGTATTTCTTGGGAAAAGACAAAGTAGAATTTATTAGTACACTCTCTTTATATTTACCAGTTTTATCATAGTTCTCTGAGACATGATGTATTATAATTATTTTAAAACAAAAAATGTTACACCACAAGGCATTTACATAACTTTCTTAGAAATTATACTTTTTGTAAATTAAGATCCTGGCAGCCTGCTGGCCTACCCACATTCTTTACTGCTTTGCTGTAACTTCATCTTTTGATACCTAACATTCTGGTGTAATAGTCACTCAGAGATGTTTTCTAAGGTCTCAGAGATGATGGAAGTATGTTCTGAGAGCTATTTTAGAAATGATAACAACTTTCTGCACATGCCAAACCAATCGGGCTGTTTGTCCTTTGGATGGGAAACTCCCTAAGTCTGCCCAATCACACAGTGCTCTCTCTCTCTCTCTCTCTCTCTCTCTCTCTCTCTCTCTCTCTCTCTCTCTCTCCCCCTCTCTGTCTCATCAGGTTTTGGAAATACATGAGTGCTTGGAGGTTTGCAATACTGGGCCCATTCACTAGTGTATCTTGAAAGTAATTACCTGCAGTGAAACAAATATTTCAATAACATGAGTGTCTATATGTGTAGAGTATGTTCCAGAGTGGGAAAAGATGGAGAAAGAACAAAAGAAAGAGAGAGACAGAGGAGAGAGAGAAATGATGTAAAATGGAACAACCAAACAACCTAAAATTTAGGAATAGGAACAGGAAGGGTGAAGGGTGCAGGAAAGGAGAAAAGGCATCCAGAATATCTAGAATAGCTGCAAAGTAATACAGTTTTCATTAACCCCAGTGATGGAGCCAGAATGGACTGGGTTTTAATCTTACTCTGTATATTCAGTATAAATACCTCTGATTATACCATTACTTATAATGTAGAGAGAAGAATTAAGAATAGTGACAGGTGATATAGGTAAACAACACACAGTTTAAAGGAAAACAGTAGCAGAGTCAATAAGAATGCCTAGCCCACATATTATTTTATTGTCTATAATCTATACAAATATCTGCATAAACCTGGACACTGAGTGTGAGTTTGCATGGCATAGGTAACTTCGTGATATTTAAAAAATATTATGTTATTTTCACGTTTTCTAATTATTTAATTTTCATTTTAATTCTAGATGACAAAACAATATACTTCATATAATGGAGCTTCTAATAAGTTATATTTAACTGATTTCTATTTTCAAAATAGCTACATTCAGAATCACTCAGTTGTTCTTTAATCTGCTAGGTAGAAATTGTTTTCCAATTTATTGTCTTTCATTGGGATAGATAACATAAAATGGATCACATGGTAAATTCTGAAATAATTTCACTTTTTTGATGATTAAAATTTAGTGAACCATGATTAAGGGGATAATTGTATTTACTCATATAACATGGGAAGTATTAGGCACTGACACAATAATTATTACCAACTACATATATATATATATATATGTATATATATACATATATATATATGTATATATATACATATATATGTGTGTGTGTGTGTGTGCACATATATATGCACACACACACACACACACACACACACACACACACACACACATATATATATATATATATATGAATTATGACTGTCTTTCTGAGTTTCCATAGAACTTATGCTTTCAATATTAAACTTTACACTATGCTTTTACTGACTAATTTACATAATTTTTATAACTAGTTCATTAATTTCTTTATTAGATATTTGGTAAACTAAAATATTTGTCTAAAGTACATTGAGATTTTAAACATTAAAAAGAAACACATTGTATATCTAAATTGGACCCAGATCTGTATTTCCTGCCATAAGTCTTATGAGTGTGTGTGTCATCAGCATATTATGATTAAGATAAGTACCAGTAAAGTCTCTTCACACCACATACTTAGTACAGTGTTTTATTTTCATAATAGAATAGACATTTGTTTTTTATTTTAAGAACTCAATAAAGTTTACATTTTCTTACTATACTATGGGTATACTGGTTTAAGATACAGACTAGAATCTTGAACAATTCATACAAACCTTAACAAAAATCTGAGCATAAGATGGAGAACAAAACAAAGAATAGCATGAGGTGCAAAATGATATAATGTGGCCATTTTATATAAAAATAGAGGTTATGTGATATATTAGAAATACCTTCTGAAAGAATAATAAACATATGGCCTGTGTAGACTCAAATATTTGAGTGCTTAAGGAGCAGTATTAGGATGCGTGGCCTTACTATATTAGGTGTGGCCTTGTTGGTAGAACTGTGTCAGACGGACTGGGGTTTGGGGTTTTAAATGCTCAATCCAGGCCCTGTTTCTCTCTCTCTCTCTCTCTCTCTCTCTCTCTCTCTCTCTCTCCTCTCTCTCTCATCCTTCTCCAATACTATGTCTACATGTGCACTACCATGATTCCCACCATGACAATAATGGACTAATCCTCTAATTAAATATTGTTAAGAAAGTAGCTATGGTCATGGTGTTTCTTTACAACAATAAAACACTTACACAGAAACCAAACTTGTATCTGATATTTGATATACAAATATAATACAATACTCAGATAATATATTGATTTTAGCTGTGACCAAACTAATCCTATTTGTCATAATTTTTATGAGCCTGGGGTCACTCAAAGATAATATGATAAAATGACAATAAATAAATTTTAAATAAGATGGGTTTTATTTAGGTACTGATGTGCCCAGCACTGTACCTAAGAGAGCTCCCAAGATGTAGATCCTGACATATCAACCTAGTATGCATAAAGGCAAACCCCAGAAGATTACATGTATTCTGTCTATATGTAGGCAGGGTCTAATTTTAGCAAATAGGTTTTGCAGTTGTCCTAGTCATCTATTGTTAGCAGAGTAAGCAAGTTTGATTACAAAAGCAAAAAGAGGTATGAACTGTCATAAAAATCAAATTATTAAGTAGAAGAAATTGACTTTTACAATGGTATAATCAGCGTTTTTTGTTTGTTTGTTTGTTTGTTTATAGTAACTAAAGTGTGAAGATTGCTTATCTATAGGTAAGGATTAACTTCCTCAGAGTCACGGATCACTGCCTAGATTGCACTCCTCAGATAGGAAAATTTTATTTCTTCTGTTAGAGGCAACTTACATCCCAGTTGTATGTGGGGTTCTGTCTTTTTCTCCTTCACTTAATATTCTATTTGTCCAATATTTATTTGAGAAGTGTTTGCTAATTCGTTTTTCATATGTGTAATTATCTGCCAGCCAGATAAAGGTTCTTGAGTGTAATTCCCTAAGCACGTGACTGTTTTTCGGTTTTCTTATATGCATACCTCCGCCTTTCTCTTCTATGAAAGCAATAATTCCAGAATTTTAAACTATTTACTTGCAGCCATTGCTTAAAAAGGAAGAAAAATTAAGTACCATAAAATTTTAAACAAATCAAATATGAAGGATACAATGACAGTTTCCTGCAAGATATTGATTTTAATTATATTTGACTTCTTTGGGTAAAAAGAGGCTCATGACTGGAAATATCCCTATTTGTAACAAGATTTTGATTTTATAGGCTCTTTATGTCTGTGTAGTACATGAAAGTTTCTGAAAAATATTATAACCAAGAAAATACTGATCTAAGTCAACTGTTAATAAACAGGATACAGAAAAATATAACCATTCTTGAATGAGATTTTTATCTTTAATAAAGATCAGTATATGACATATTCCTTCAGATGCCTATCAGCATAGGTAGGGCAGCACAGGTGAAACTTAACGTTGGGTATGTTCTCTCTAATTATATTTGATTTCCTTTATAACATCTCTGTGTTGTTCACTCACTTACATTCGTACAATAAAGCTACTTCTGTTATTTGAGGTCCTAAGTCCTCAACAGCAACCTATCTAGTGGCATGGGTTTCATCAATGCCACGATTATCTCAAATGTTTAGTTAGTGTCTTTTGCTCCTTGATCTCCCCTCATGACTTCAAGCCATAGATTTAAATAAGTTATTGTTTTCTCTTTATTAATATGTTTTAAATAGAATAAAATGTTATCACTCTTCTCATTTTTAAGTCTGTAACAAACTAATATTTTAATGCGTATTTCATTATAAGAAATTAATGTTTTCTCTGTTATTTGGAGTTGAAGAGATTTTATACATTTAAAGATTTTTCATAGCTCTTTGAAATGACAACTAATGTTTTAGAAATATTTTAAATTTTAAAAATGTAATTAAAATATAATTACATTTTTCCTTTCTTTCTCCAACATCTTCCGGGTCTACTCAACCACCCCACCCCACAAGCTAACTTTCTTTCAAATTATGGCCTCTTCAACCATGCTTTTCTGCAATTCTGGTGGCATAAATGAACAGAAGGCAATAGAAATCACCCCAGTGAATGCCAAACATGAATCACAAAATACAGTTTTTGTTAGGAAAAAAATATCTACATGATATTTTAGTAACCACTATTTCGCCTTAAGAATAATGACCATTTGGTATTGGATAACCAATTAGTGTACTTTTCCTTGGTTCAGGGAGTTATTACTACTTTCAATATAGGTCTTTACACCATCCAAAAGTTATCTAAAAGTAACATTATACAGACTAAGGAGGTTGTATTTAAGAATATAATCATATTCATATATATGCATATAATAGCTATTAATGTAAGAACAGGCCATGAATTTGAAAGAGATCAAAGAGGGATAAATGGGAGAGTTTGAAGGGAAAAAGAAAATGGAGGGAATGATATCATTGTATTATAAATTTTAAAAAGGACAAAATAAACTATGAATATGCAAAATAAAATAAAATATGAGAGGGTAAATATATAAAACCCAGTGTGTCTTCAGAGTGGGCCATTTGGATTTTATCTACTCGTTTGTTTTTAGAATAAATTCAGACGTTCTTTCTGAAATGTAAACATGTGAAGAAACTAACCACTCAATGGATGGATGTCCCCATTGTGTCTGTAATACAGAAAGGATTCTCCATGCCCAAAACAACTGCAAAGAAGCAAACCACCCTGTACTAAATGTGAACTTAGCCATACTGTAGAGTAGGAGAGAAAAGATTCACCTAAACAGAATTAATGTTGCTAAAGACTGCCCAATCCAACAAAGAGAAATTGCTCTCTCATTTTCCAAATTTGTTTTGTTTTGTTTTGCTTAACCCTGTGCTGACTTTTGCTGTCCAAGAGACTTTTATTCAAGGATCTTAATTTTAAATGTAAAAGTTTAGGTCTTCTTTTATTTACTTAGTAACAAGCTTCTATATGAATACTTCGGTCTAGGCCTGTCTTGTGTGATGACACATTTGAAATCTGTTTCAAATTTCTCTCTAATCTTGTTCATTATTACTTCAATATAAGTCTTCTGCTTCAGGAGCAGTAGTTCAGCCCTGCATTTCATTCTTCACTTGTGTCTCTCACATACCTACCTATACTCTTCCAAGACCATCTAGGTTGGGATAAGTTCCACATTTAAACAGTAGGAATATGATGTGCTGGGTATAAAACTGTAAGATTTTTTTAATGCAATTAATCCTATTTGGAGTTTTCATAATACTTTTAAAGCAGTTTTCACTTTGTACTTTCTTCTCTACTTTTGGTATTCAAGAAGATCTTTATGCATATTCCCACGGCGCATATATATATATATATATATATATATATATATATATATATATATTATGGGGTTAAAATTTGCTAATGTACACTGCTTTTTTAAAATATACACAAACAGAATTTATATATCATTTTCTGGCTACAGATGAATAACAACCATAAGCCAAGTAAGAAGTAGCATCTATGAAATAAGGATTGTTTTTCTTCTAACATCAACATGAATTATAACAGCTAAATACCAGCAGACTAGTATTGTTGCCAAAGTCAGTATTTTAATCAGTACAGGGAAATGAAAGTTTGGATCTTTTGAATTTCATTTCTACTTCCCATTAGCAATAGTTATTGAGAACCCAATCCATGAAGAAAATCTTCCGTCTATATAACATAGCTTCTCTCTGTGGAGATGAACAACATCTGATCCTTAACCTTTACTTCAAAGTCCTTCATACATACTAGGAAATGATTTCAGATCTTACCACACAATTTTCTTTATCCAGACAAATAATCCCAGTCAGTGCCTTTCCCACTGCTGGCTTTTTCTGTAATCAGGGTTGCTTTTCTCTAAGTCCTGACTGAACTTTTCATTTCTCTTTTCAATTGTGAGAGCTATAAGTAAATTGGAAGTGTGATTCTATTAGGCTCAAGCCTGTGATGAAAATAATAGGAGCATTGTCCCAAAACCCTAGTTCTATATGCACAGTGATGTCAAAACCATCCCTTTAACACGAAGGGATGAAAATTAATTCAATAGTGCAGATATTGAAAATCACCAACAATTATGTTTTCAAATATGTATGTAAATACACAATATAAATATAGCAGTACATATAAAATTTATCAACATTTTCATCTTTTGAATTTTTACTTGCACTGTGAAATAATGAAAACACACACACATGCACACAAACAGAGATACACAATCACACAGCCACACACACAGACACACACACACATATATATGTAATATATATGTAATATATATATAATATATATGTATATAATTTGTATAACCAAACTAGAAAGTATGTAGAACAAATTAAAGATCTAAAGAAATTAAAGTTCTAATACTACAAACATAAATTAGAAACCAATTATTTTCACTAAATCAGATATAATATAGTTTTGGTGTTTGAAAGTCAAAAATGTAGAGATTTTGGATAATTCAGGAAAATTTCATGGGTGAGAGCTATGTTTGCCTATATTACACTGAATATTGAAGAGCTAGATAAATTATAACAGAATTTTCCCAACTTCTCCTTACCATATGAGGAAATCTTTCGGTTAACTCAGAAGGGTTAATAGATTCAGCTCCAATACTGAACCCACTTGCCTGACCAATAACGGGCAGTAAGTTGCAGATAATTGTCTACTCACCAGCAACCTTTCCACTTGCACCTTTAAGCATGAGCTCATGTAAAATCTATGCATAGCCTACATTTTCCCTTTTCTCATTGAGAAGGTGCTTTTGTTACTTAGGAAGCATATAGTACTCTTGAGTTACTAGTGGTTGTAGTATTTTGTTGTTTTGGTTTCTGTGATAATAAAACAATGACAAAAGTAATTTGGGAAAAGGTATGATTTAGCTTTCTGGTTCAGAAATTGGGGAGAGCCAAGGCAATAACCTGGAGGGATGAACTCTGATGCCATAACTGAAACATATATTGCAGAGGAACACTATCGACTAGTTTGCTTGCCTTGGCTTGCTCAGCTACCATTCTTAAACAGTCCAGGCCCATGTCGGAATGCCAATGTCCACAGTAGACTATGTCCTCTCACTTCAATCCACAACCAATAATATGCTCACAGGTATGATCACAGTCCAGTCTTATGAAGCCATCTCTTAAATCTAGGTTCCCATTTTTGAGGTACATATGTTTGTGTTGATCTGACAAAATCATGCAGCACAGAAATAAAGAGTTGATTGGAATCTTTTCTAAAACTTTATCACCAAAAATAGAAGCAGGAAATAGAACCAACCAGCCAGTTGAATGATCTATGAGAGTCTCATGCAGCTTCCTCTGAACCCATTGTCCTATACACATTTGTTAGTTATACATGTCTGAACACCTGAAGCATCCTGTCTCAAAGTGGTGCTTAAAATATCTAAGGAAGGTTGGTAGTTAAGCTTCAAGGTAACCCTTAATATACAGGAGCAAACACAATTTTATATAGAGCTACTTAGATGATTAAATTTTAAGGTATGATATATATATGTATATGTATATATGCATATATGTATATAGAGAGAATGGAAGAAGGGAAGGATACAATGTAATGAATAAATAAAGGACACACCACATACTACAGAATAGAAAGACATTTTTCAAATTGCTTCACACAATGGAGTCACTTAATATGTAAAGAGAGTAAATGAAAATAGAGGTCAAAAATTAGATGCAAAACAAGAGGCTGAAACGAAATGGGAGATAGCCAAAATAAAAAGGCAAACCTCATCATTAGAAAAGCAATGTATAAATCACAAGGCATAAAACCAACAACAGATGCAGCAGAAAAATCAAATTACCAGGAGACAGGAGACCTGAAACATTCACAGCAAATGTCAGTGGAAAAGGCAAAGCAAAGAAGTAGTGAAGGCCACAGCTGTACTGAGGCAGACAGGCTAAGATGCAGCTTCTTTAATACAACTGGCACTCATGATAACATGAGTGCAGAGACAGAGCATCAGATAACTTTGGGAAATGTCCCTCAAAAAGAAATGTAGAATCACAAATTGAAATACTGCTCCATATTTCTGGGAAATTGAATATATAATTAGACATGGAAAGATATGAGGTAGATCTAATTTAAACTATTGAACTCAAAGTGCATAGAATGACTTGAACGTACATGAATAAAACACCTACACAATGGAAAAAGGCAAGACAGAGCTCCCAGGTGGTAGTCCTCACTGTCAATAAGCAATGGAACAATGGTATTCTAACGTACTATACTTGATTATTTATTTATAAAGGCACATTCTCAGTGATAAAAGGGATGACAGAATACAGTACCTTTACGTTGTTGAACAACAAAGAAATCCAGGCAATTAGGAGTACCATCAAACCGGAGAGCTCTGCACAGTGCAGAACAACTGTTGACTTGCCACATGTTCACAGAGATAAATGATAAAATTCAAAACGGGAATAATGAGTATGGACGAGAATGGCATCACTGTACACTTATATACAGAGAAACTAACACTTTACCAAAAGCCTGCAATTGGGGAAATGATTGTGAATATAGTGATGATCTCTGCTACAGGCAGCCTCCTCTTCTCAGCATGGAGATTTGTCATGATTCTGAATCCTCAGCTTCAAAAGACTACTGTCCAGAAGATATTGCTGTAAATGTCTTTTTAGTTGCTCCCTCAAAGGTTTGTCAAATTACACAGAAGTGTGTGTAAAATCTAAGATTTAGGGAATTAAATTCATATGATATTTTTTTTCAAAAACAGTAGAGTGATTTTATGAAATACGCTTGTACATTTGTGCAGTTGTGTGTGTGTTGGTGTGTGAGAGTGTGTATTTGTGTGTGTTGATGTGTGTGGGTTTGTTTTTGTGTGTGATGGTGTGGTTTGTGGGTGTTGGTGTGTAGGTGTGAGTGTCTGTGTGTGTTTCTGTGTGCTTGTATCTGCACTTGGAATCAGAAAATTTAGGAAAATTTTAAACTTAGTAAACGTATTGCAAATCTTGTCTCTGAAAACAACAGAGAGGAGGAAGAGAGAAAGAGTCAAAGAGAGACAGAGACAAAAGAGACTTGGGAAAGGAAACATGATAGGGCGGTTGAATATAAAGGTGCTTTCATTATTTATCTGTTTCTGTATTTTCAGATTTTTTAAAATTATGATGTTCTTTTAAAAGAATTCAATGCAAAGCTAGTTGTGAAAATGGTGTGTAACACTGTGCTGTGATTTCAACTCCCAAGATGCCCTTTATGTCCATTATGGAAAAATACAATAAATTACTTTAATTGAATGCACACGAAAAAAAAAAAAAAAAGAAAATCTTGTGAACGACTAAAAGTACAGCACCAAGAGCAATTGCTGTGACCATCTTCCTCTCAACTCTTCAATATCCTGATGACTAAATGATCGTATGTATTGTTATTAATGTTACATATACTAAGCATCTACATAAATTTAATGCCGCACCAGAACATTCTCTGTTGCTAAGACAAAGTAAACTATTCTCAAGTTTTCTTTCTAGATTTAGAATTGTTTGAGGCTTCCTACATGCAAGTGTTTATAAATGTCCAAATACTGTTCAGGATGAACAATTTATATAGCTTCAATTTAGAAAAAAAAAAAAAAAAAAAACAGAGGGAATAAAACTTCCAGCTTACTTTTTATGCTGCCACTAAAATAATATTTGAAGAGCATTAATGCATTCCTTAGCACAATAAATACCAGTCCAAGCATCTCATAAAACTCACTGAGAGTCATTCAATGGCAGGTCAAGGATAATTATTTCATCTTCTTACTGAGAATACTCTTTTTAAAAAAACAAATACAAGGAACTTTGGAAGACCAAAGTGTGGGGGCTTCTGTCCTTCTTAGAAAGGGGAACAAAATACTCATGGGATCAAATACATAGACAAAATGTGGAGCAGAGACTGAAGGAAAGGGCATCCAAAGACTGCCCTGCCGGAGGATCCATTCCATATACAGTGACCAAATCCAGATGTTATTGGAGATGCCAAGAAGTGCATGCTGACAGGAACCTGATATAGCTGCCTCCTGAGAGGTTCTACCAGAGCCTGACAAATACACAGGCAGATGCTCACAGACAACCATGGACTGAGTAAGGGGTCCCCAATGGAGGAGTTAAAGAAAAGACTGAAGGAGCTGAAGAGGTTTGCAACCCATAGGAAGAACAATGATATCAACCAATCAGACCCCCCAGAGCTCACAGGGACTAAACCACCATCCAAGGAGTACACATGGAGGGATCCATGGCTCCAGCAGCATTTGTAGCAGAGGATGTCTCTTTTGGGCATCAATGGGAGGAGAGGCCCTTGGTCCTGTGAAGGCTTGATGCCCCAATGTAGGGGAATTCAGGGCGGGGAATTCAGGGCGGGAATCAGTAGTGGGTGGGTGGGGGAACACTCTCATAGAAACAAGGGAAGGGAGATGGGATAGGGGACTTCAGAGGGGAACCTGGAAAAGGGATAACACTTGAAAGGTAAATAAAGAAAATATCCAATTAAAAGAAAAAGAAAAAAATGAAAATTTGGTAAATGAATAATTCCACTACCTTTTTATTTTAACTTTGATACTTGTATTGGACTTTTGTTTAGTTTTGTGAGTACCGTGTGAGTGTGTGTGTGTGTGTGTGTGTGTGGTGTGTGTGTATACACAATCACTTGAGCATCATAGTATGAGGTCAGGTGTATATCCTGGTTTCCATCTGGTTTGAAACAGTCTCTTTTCTTTTTAACTTTGGACATACCATGCTTCTGAAAGCTTCATGTTTCTGAAGATTCTTGGTCTCCACCTCCCATCACCCTAGCTAAGCATCTGGCTTTTTGTACTGAAACAAGGCTTTTATTTCATGAAACCATCTCCCAGTCCCTCTCTGCCTTTTTAATTTTTAATTTTTGGTTTCTAGAAATCCTATCGTACCACAAATTAGATCAGATTGCATAATATATGACAGTTCTTAAAGTGGAAATTTCAAAAACTGAAAAAAGAATGTATATCGTGAAGTGTTATAAAATCTTCCAAACTGAAGATCCATTTCTAAACAATGAATAATGGCTTCTTTTTTCACAAGAAATTAAATTAAATTTAAAAAAGATTATTGCACAGTGTATTTAGATCATAGAGGAGTAATAATTAAAAGTGTGTGATTCACAGTAGTAATATGAATTAAAATTTATATTTCATAAGGCACATATTCTGTTGTGATGTATTAGCTTTAAAACATAAATCTAATACATTCGACAATAAAACACAATTCTTTGAAAATATAAAATTCTAGAATATGTATAAAATTAGGTTGCCAGAAACTAATTTTTTTTGGCTACTAGGATTTCTACTTTAGTCACAAAGACTGAAACATGTCACCTGCAAAAATATGGATGCAATTGATTAGTAGGATATTGATATCCTATTAAATTAAATGTACTATATAAATAGAAATATCTATGTGTATATTTATATATGGAGAGAGATATATGCAAATACACAGATAATAGTGTATGACATAAGAGGTTATTTTGGAAATGGAATAGGGATGTATAGGAGAGGCAGGTTTTAGGAAGTGGTAATGAATTATTGACTAAGGAGTATATATGTTAAGCTTTCTTATCCCAGAGCACATTAGAGGGATTAAAAGGACGTTTAACATGTATTTTGATTTTGCTGTTACAGTCAGGGATTAGCTGCTAACCTACCTATAAAAAAGTTAACACTGTAGGAATAGAAAAAGACTTCTTGATTCACCCAAAGCACCACTTCTAGCTAATTCTTTGGCTTTGCGTTTCATCATGAAATTCTCTAGTATTTAAAACATCATCAAAAATTGATGAAAGAATTCTTTTAGGGAAATATTTTATGTTTCCTTATATTTTATAGAAAGTTTATAAACCTTCTCATCCCAAGGAATTATATAATTGCATTAATTATATGGCTCATTACTTAAAAGAAAGCTGGTTAGAATGCTTATAATACCATGGATTCTGATTCAAAAAAAAAAGTAAATGTGCTTCTCATACAACTTCTAAAATTTACTCGGGGTGTGTTCATATTTGCTTCATATATATATATATATATATATATATATATATATATATTATTTGTATATACATTTGTGTTTTCATACCAAGTGTAGCAACACAAGAATACACTTTGTGAATACTTAGTCATACATACATATATACATACAGCTTTGCAAATCAATAACCCATAAACATCCATATGCCTTTGAATAGTGTTGAGTACATTTACATGCCTTTAAGAAAAAAATAACCCAAAATATCAACATCCATTCTTATGAACATATTTTAAGGCTTTTACAGATGTCTGAGTTTTGAATAGAGAAATAACTCCACCAAGCTACATGTCAAGTTAATATTATATTGGAAAGAGTTATTTTTTGCTTGTTTGATTTTGCTTTTAGAAAAAACCTGAAAACAAAATGGAGCAGAAATGTAAGCTGTAAAGCCTTAAAGAGAGACCAGTGAATAATTACTCATTACCTTATAGTCTAAAGCACTGACTCTTGAGAAAATGCTGACTTGATTGACTAAGTGGGGTCTGTAAAGTGCTCAGAGACTGAGTCCCTCCCTGGTACTTTATGGATGAAGAAGTTAATAGCAAATGACTTCTATGGCATCACATACCTCATAAATACCAAAAGCAACATTAAAACTATGCTACCTAAATTCCAATCCATGACCTTTCTCTGTTATCCAAACACATTTAAAAATAACAAAGTAAGGTAAAACTATTTTAGTGTCCTTCACAATCAATTTGGGATTGGAAACAAAGTAGATCTTCCTTTTTCTTTTTGTCTATCTAAAATATAAACTATATTAGTGCTGCTCTGAGTAGTAAGCAAACATGAAAGTGAATAGCATGTTCCAAAAATGCTCCATTTTTATAGTTTAATGTGTTTCTCTCTACCTAATACATTGTATCACTGAAACAACTGTCCACTGTGATTTACTCCCAAACTCAAAATTCCTACATTAATCTCTTAACATATACTTTATTAATGTGCAGGATGGAGCAGTAGTACTCAGGTTCATAGGAATGGAGAAACTCTAGCATCACAAAACAACTTAACTCCTTCTGCTTTCAACTTGACACTCAGAACTGATGAGGTGAAGAAGGAATTAACTGATATGAGAGAAAAATTAGTAAACAGGGTAGGGGAATAGCAGAGGTGAAGGCTTGCTTATGGATAAAATTAATTGCTTGAATTTAATAGTAGAATAATTCTAGAGTAAATTAAAACAATAAAGCTTTGAAAATTGCACTTTGGAGATCTGCTATTCAAAATACAAATTTGATATTTTGTGATATCACATATACTGTTTTAAAAGTCAGGATAAAACCTGGCAATTAGGAGAATCATTTCCAAATCCTACATCAACAAAGGACATCGTCATAAGGCCCTTACCTTCTAGGCCTCCTAATGAGGTTTATTTGGTTATGTAATGATTGTTTCTTTTATTTGTGTAACCATGGTTTGAAGACAAAACTGTCAGGTGGACATATTATCCAATGATGAGTCAATTTTGGTAGTTTATTTCTTGGTTGTCTTTTCTATTCCATTTTCTTTCTATTTTTCTTCCAGTTCCATGCTTTTTTTTTTTCTTTTTTCTACAGTTGGACAGTCCAGATGCAGGGACAAAAGTGGATCAATGATTGACAGAAAGGCCATCCAGTGACCAGCCCAATTTGAGATCCATCCCATGGGCAGGCACAAACCTTGACATTCTTACTAATGCTATGTTGTGCTTGCAGACAGGAGCCTAGTATGGTCACTCTATGAGAGGCTCTACCAGCAGGTGACTGAGACAGATCCAGATACTTACAGCCAAACATTTGACTGAGGTCAAGAACTCATATGGAAGTGTTAGGGGAAGAAATGAAGGAGCTGAAGAGATGGCAACCCCATAGGAACAACAACAATGTCAACTAACCTGGACCTACTTCCATTCACCACAGTATTGACTTTTACAGAAAGGCCAGCAGCTAACTAACCCTGACTGGAACAACAACAAAACCAATAATATGTTAAATGTTTTATCTAAGCCCCTTAAAATGCCCTGGGATCAAAAAGCTCAACAGAGACAATGCTAGGGTAATATTCATTTTGGAGAATGAAGCTCGAACAGGAAAGAAAAATTCAGAGGTATAACTCTTCATCTCTCATTTTCATTTGTAAAAAGAGAGAATTTTATGCTTTTATTTGCATAAAAGCTAATACAAGATTATTTTTGAATACAAAGTGTTCGCAAGAGTAGCATTGTGTTGCTATTGCTTACATGCTGGCTGTTAGAATAAAGTACAGAAATACAGGAGCATAGTAGTAAAGACATAAAGGAAAGTTTGATCAGTGTTTTTGAAAAAGGAAGGAAAAAGCCTCCTATTGCCTGAAGCTATAGTCACAGCCTTCTATAAAATCAATCCACAGACTTCTAAGGCTGACAGGCTACATGTGACATGGAATGGATCAGGTAAAAGCCTCCATGTGGATGTTCTCAATATTTCTTCTAGATGCCTATTGGAATACAATCAATTATGGCACCATGAATACCATATTTTCTTTTCAAAGTGCCCTTCTATTTTATGTTCACAGTTTTAAAAATGTCTTTATGCTGACCTGAATGAAATCTTGCCACAACAATTGACACAAATCTATCAATGTTGCATCTAAATGATTCTTTATCTTGATTCTAAAGATAATTAAAAATACAATGTGAAATAGTGAAAGAGGCCAGCCTGAGTCATCGAAGGCAACTGCTTGACTTAACTCAGTCTCTGTTCCTTCCAGGGTAGATGATTATGGGACAATTAGTTTACTCTAAGTCTCATTTTCCTTCTGATATAAAGGAAACTCATCCAGAATTTGTGCTCTAATGATTTTTCTATAGATATTATAGGATGAGAAATTATAACTCCTAAATGTGTATCTTAAAATCTGACTCCCAATATGACAATATTTGCTGGAAAATTATTAGAAAAGTATATACAAATTATATCAAAAGAAGGTTATACTGATAGAATAGGTATGAAGAATGATATCTCTTCCTTTCATTGCCTAACATGCATAGAATACACAAAGATGTCTCATGAGAGCAGTGTGAGATGACAGATATAAGTGTTATACCAACTATCCAAACAAATAAACAATCAAACATTCAACCAAACAAACAATCAAAACATCAAACATCCAACCAACCAACCAACCAACCAACCAACCAACCAACCAACCAAACATCCAAACAACCAACACCCTGTTTTGTACATTTCTCTTAGTATTTTCAAACTTCAGAACTATGAGAAATAAATATCTACTTTAAGTCATTAATATCTTTGGTATTTTGTTAGAATGAACTCTGTGTATTTGTGTGTATATATGTCTGCATTTGTGTGTGTGTTTGCTGCTATCTATATAGCACAATGATACACATAATGATACCATTTTTGTTATCCATAATAGTAATTGTAAAACATCAAGCATGAAACAAAACTGATTATTGTTTTAATTTCTTAACTTTATACACAATAAACTGTAGAATCAGCATTTCTGTAGTAACTTTTTGTGGTCATTACGTATATTTGTGTCTTATAATAAATATTCAATATTTGATGAGGTTTAAGTGAATGTGTACATGGATCAAAATAATGGGATGATGTTGATTTCAAAGGCATTTATTCTGTGTTCTGGCTATCACCCTTTTCTATTTCTATAGGTAGAGGTGTATTTTCATGCTTGCTTTCTGCTCCTATTACCTCTCAACTCTTTTAAGGGTTAGAGATGTCCATTTATTTCATTCAACTTTATTATAGTCATTCTAAAAATTCATTCAAATAATTTTCATCAGCTTTAATTTTTCTAATATAGCTACTTCATTCATATTATAAACCCATAATTGGAAAGTCTAGATGGTATCCATATCTTCCTGGCTAAGAATCTCATGCTCAGAGTGTGTCACCTAGAGCTCTCATAGTGTGATGCTAATGATGATGGTGATTCTAATGGTGATGGTGCTGATGATGGCCATGTTGATTTACTGCCTTGTCATTGCACTTTCTATATTAGCAATGGTTCATTCTTTCAGAATTAGTAAACATGAGAACTATGGTCTTTTAGATATCATTTAAAAATATTATTCTAGTCATAATTTTTGAAAATCTCTCTCATGAGAACAACAGAAAAAGATGCCTCATATTAACAGAGCAAGTCTAAAAATAGTTTGTGATTGTAACTGCAGATACAGCAAAATAGAAAAATGCAGTCTGCCTACTAAGAAAGAAGTGTATGTTGTTTTTGCTTGTATGTTTATTTCTGGATAGTACCTTCTCAGCATTTGTCTTCAACTGTTAACATCTGGTCACATACCTATAAGTTTTTCTATGTAGGCTTGACGTCACTTGTACTTGAGTCTAAGTAACAACACAAACCAGAAGCAGGGTTGACAGAACTTGCTGTTTAATATCTCACTGTAGCATAAGACTATTTAAGCATGATCGACTGTATTGACAAATGCATTTTATTTTATCTTATTTTGATTTTTCTTTTCTTTTTGTTTTTTAGCAAAGGGCTTTGCCTGATGCCCTTAAAATCACTTACTATATTGATGGAAGTTGCAAAAATAAATTTTGTTATCAGAATTTTGGAGGACTGATTTGAACTATAGTTAAAAAAAAAAGTTCATGTCTATGGTATATTGCAAATGCATGTCAGCTTTGAAGAAATCTTCTAAGGCAATGAAGGATACAATTGTATCCAAAATGAAAGGAGTTATTAGAACAAATCATCTTCCAACTGCTCAAGCAAGGTTTTCAAACCGAATTACTCAGTTCCAGTACTGATTACACCTGATACACTGAGTACTACTTTCTGTGTTACAGTTTGACTTCTCAAGTTTGCTTGCTCTACTCATAACTACAGACTAGAGAAGAGGGGGCTATGCATGGACATAACACATTCTATAGTGCCTTGATTTGTGATTTAGAAACCCAAGTAACATCCAGTTTGGCTGTAACTCATGATGTGTACGGACACCATGTGAGTCAGCTTTGCAACCATAAATAAGTTTCTATTCAAAGGCAGAAAAGTTTGAAGACAGAAGTGACTGAGTGGTGTTCCCAGTAAAGTGGCACATAAAAGTAGAGATTGCAGGATTCCTTTGTGATGCATGTTTTTTACTGCAATATCATTTTCCTCAAAATAAAATCCCATAAATAAGAAAAAAACCACATTTTGTATTGTAATTAAAAGTTTCCCTACAAAATCAACCATTTTGGAATAGAGCAACAATTCAAGAAAGTATTTTCATCTATCCATTTAATTGTGTGTGTGTGTATACATGTGGAGGTATGCATGCCATGGTATGACTTGGAGTTGGTCTTCTACTACTGTGGATTCCAGGGATTGAACTCATGTCATCAGTCATGGTAGCAAGTGCCTTTACCTATTGAACCATCTCCCTTATTATATGTATCTTCTTCAAAAGCAAACATTATAGCAGAAATCACAGTCCATTAGGATGACATACTATTTAATGAAGTTAGTAAAAATTTTTTGGGAACAACAAAGTTTTTGTCCAACTTCTCTTTTTATGAAGACAACTCAATTGCATTTAATAAAAATAGTTGGGAATGAAAATAAATTGCTCTTATTTCTTATGGGAAAACTTTTAATGATGAATAAAGAGTCTTAAATAAGATTTTTGTGTATTTTTTCTAGAAACACAACTGATAAAAAATATTAAATTGGGATAGATATTAATGAACATAAAATTATTTACACTAATTATTTGTAATGATAAAACACTAGATAGTCTAACAAAGGACAAATACCCAAAGATTTTTCAGACATTCTTATTTTATTAATTTCCACTATTTAGAGAACAGATTCAATTATTTCAAAGTACTATATTGTGAAAACTATGAAAAATTATGCAAATGCTTACAGTGACTGTTATTTAAATTAATTAGGATGAATATGAATATGAATTAGTACTCAGTAAGGATTTACTATTATCCTTTAAACAAATGTATAGTAGTAGTGTGCCAGCCATGCAATGTTAATTTAAGTTAATTCTAGTTTTTCCATAATTACTATAATCTCCTCTATAAAAAAAGATGCTTTGGGCAATATGCTTACAATATTTGGAAGACCACTTTAAGCTTTTGGTTTTTTATTCAAACTGCATACTGATTTTCTATGGAATAACCATAACTACATATTTAATAGTGGATTGACATGATTTTTGTACCACTTGGGTCAGATAATCTCCAGATAGTGAAAAATCACTCTTCATCCCAGATAAAACCTTGACCTTCAACATTTGCTCTTGTTGTTTTAGAGTCAAAGAAGAACAACATCAATTTTGTTCAGGGTGTAGGAGGAGCTAAGGTGGGAGGAGTTAGGAGAGGAAGAGAATAAAGGAAGAGGAGGAGCAAGAGAGGGCAGAGATGTAGGAGTGATGGAGGCGGATGTTCACGTGTCTGTAGCAGTCAAAGGTAGCTGGTATACCTAGGTTGGGTATTGGGTTACACTTCTGATTGTATGGGTATCTTGTTATTGATCATTACCAAATATATAAGCTTTGATTAATCTATAAGAATTAGAGTCTCATTCTCTTACTGGGCCCGCATGGATGGCAGAATGGTCTGGGCAATGCCCTGCCTTGTGGAGACAGCTTGGAAGATTGGCAGAGACATCTCTCATGCTGGCATCTAGTGAGTGGGTGGCAGTGCTGGTATTTCTGGTGGCCGGTTCTAGCTACAGCACACACGTGGCCTCTGGCCAAAAAACATGGTGGCAGGGCTAGGCAGAGTCGCTGCAGCTTAGACAGTCGGCCTGGGCCAGAGGTCATTTTAAATAATTATCACAACATCAGGGTACCTTGCATTTTCTTCAGGGAAATAGGACACAAGAATATTCAGAGATAGGGATATGAAGATTAAAGTGTTTGATGAATGGAGAGAAGCATAGGATGGTGAGAAATAGTTTAAGGGGCAAGACCACCTGAGGAAAAGAGATGGGACATGCTGGAAGGTCCAAATATCCAAGAAATACTAAAGGTGCCACCATAGCTCAAGTGAAGGGAAGAACAAGCATGAGCTCAGAGAGGCTGTTTGAAGATCCTGTGCTTCTGCTCTCTGGGTGAGAAAACAATAAAAACCATTTGGGCACAATGTACAATGCAGGTTTAGATTGGTCAGAATCTCCTTCCTCCGCTGGCTGAGGCAAAGAAAACAACCAAACAAATGTGATGAAGTCTAAGAAAGCAGGTAGATGCTTCAGGCACACAAAGGATCATAGGCATTTGAGCACGATAGAAGCTAAAGATCTTCACCAGATTTTGAAGTTGAAGTCTGTGGGCATTATTGTTAAATAGGAGTTGTGCTGTAAGGTGGGAGAGGTATTGAACCAGTTTTGTCTTTCCACTTGTCTGTTTGCCCTGAGCAATTGAAATGATGCCAATGTACCAATAAGAGGAGAAGTTTTCTGTAGATGTATTACAAGTGTGATGCTTTGAGGGGAAATGAAAACTTTGAACATAACCAAGTGACTGCATGATGTGTACTAGATATTGGAATACACTGGGGAAACATGATGAACAGACCTAAGACGCCTCCCAACACCTCTCTCTCTCTCTCTCTCTCTCTCTCTCTCTCTCTCTCTCTCTCCACACACACACACACACACACACATTCAGCATGGTGATGCACATCTGTAACCTCAGGACTTGGGGTATGGGCAGTGGGAGATAGACAAATCCAGGAGCTAGCTGGGTAGTCAGTCTAGGCAAACTGAAAGTCTGTCTCCATTGTCTGCCTCTAGGTCCCTTTCCTCTAACTTGGATGCATTGCCTAGGCTCAATAGGAGAAGATGCACCTAGTACTACTGCAACTTGATATACTAAGGATTGATATCCATGGGAGGCCTCTCCTTCTTTGAGAATAAAGGAATGGGGGGATGGAGTTAGGGCAAAGAGATAGAAGGACTTGGAGGAAAAAAAGGAGGGGAAGTCGTGATAGAAATGTAAAATAGATAAATACATTAATAAAAATAAAAGCACACTAAAAAATAAGGAAGTAGTAATAAAGGAAGACACCCAGTACCAACCTTCTCTATGAGCTCATTCATATGCAGGTATACACACATTAATGAATAAAGAAGAGAAATGCCATACCATGCAACTGTGTGGTTCATTGATCTTGATACATTGATTAGAGTATGGAAACACGCATAATAGTAAAGAAAAGACAGACATCAGGGTAATGAGCTTCCTCTTACCCATGTTTCACCCTTAGGGCTTTGAGCACTGCTGGATGAGAAGCAGTTGGAGATACCTTGGCTTATGCCTTCCCATCTCAGTTCTTGTATTATACTTTCTCTGAAGCCTGAGCCACCCACAAGTTTCTATTTTTGTAATTTGTATATTCGCCATTGACTTAAGACAAACAGGGATTACCCAGACCTAACTTCCCTGGAGACTCAACTCTTCATAACTCCAGTATTTAAGGTATCTTTGACAGTGAATTCTCTGTGAACCCCTGTGTAAACACTCAGGCCTGTCATCATATTTTTAAGATTTCATGTGGGTTGCAGAGAAAGTCAGACTCAGAGCCACGGGGTATTTTCTTAAAGACTCTCCATTTCTATCTCAACTGTTAGTCTGTCTTGAACTTCAGGTTATATATATTTTTTCCATTTGATTATTAGCTTTCTTCTTGACATTCAACCTCTATGTTCGAAATATTGCCCCCAAAAGAAACTAGCACATTCCCCAAAAACTTTCCCTGAAGCTCTTTCAGCATTCCATGAGAACAAGATCTTCCTCCTTAACACTTAGCATGAGTGTCTTTGTACTGACCCACTGTTTAACAGAACTGCAAAACTATTGAATGTAAACAATTGAGATTTCCATATTTCTATCAGTGTAACATCTGAGTGTAGGTAATTACTCCTCAGATTCACAAGACACCTACAAAGATTTCTAAACACCTACTTTTTTTAAAAAAAAAATCAAAGACATTGTAGCTATAAATTAAACTTCTCCTCAAAATGAATGCCCTGAATTCAAAATGTTTGTCAAAAAATGGTACTACATATATCATGAAAGAAAAGGTGGATCAATGAACTTCTGTATCTATATATGAAGTAATTATTTGGCAGAAATTTTTCTTTTTTATAACTGCAAATCTGTGTTTTCATTTAAATTTCAATGCAAACATAAAAATCAAAAGCAAACTGCATTATTTCTGTTTCACTGACTCTTTATCTTCTTCCCTCTATTCTTTCTTCTTCACCCTCTCTTCTTTCACAGCTCACTAGAGACATTTTCCCTCCTCTTTGTAGACTTTGAACCCTTGCAGAGTAACTCAAAGATGAAAATGCGATATATCACTTCTCTGTGATGACATTTTCTTTTGAACATAAATAACAGAGAAGCAGATAGCTGACCTCCAGAGCATAATATAAATATTACACAAAATGACACTGTCTGCTAGTCAGCTTGTATGGTACTTCATTGTTATATATTTAGTGTAGTTTAATTAAGAACATTAAATTATTTATGTGTTTGGAGAGGACTTATCAGAAAATAAAATTAACTAAAAAATCTGTATATGCACACTTAAACAATCAGCAACATATTGATTTCAATACCAATAGAAGAATATATATACTCTGATGCATATGTCAAAGAACAGTTTAAAATGCTTTCTAGACCAATAAGTTGAAGATATTTAAACATATTATATATTTCAAATAAGTTAAAAATAACTTTAATATGATATGCTCATCATAATGCTTCTGATTGTATATTCATTTTTGGATATTCTATCATGAAAATCTTTATGACATATTTTTCTTTTAATATTTGTTTTCTGAACCCAAGCTTTATTGTTATTAATTTTTAAAGGTGCAAAATGATTAGAGTCTGTTGATATATTTCATTTTCAAGGTTCACTTCTCAAGATCAGTTTTAGTTCAAACTATATTCCATGTAATGGGAGACAATTAGACTTTCATCTTTCCAACTTCAGATATATGCATGTTTAGAAGTAGCTAACTTTAAAAATAATAATCAAAGAGAACACATATAAGTTTTAATTAAAAGACTAGGCGAGGATACCTCTTGACTGAAAAATATAACAAGATTATAATGTATCTACCCTAGAAACCAATTTATGCACATGTTAAAGAAAAAAAATCACATGTCAAAAGTTATTTCAAAAGCTATCCAGGGTTTAATTTACAAATTATATAGACAGTTGGAGGGTATGGATACAACTGCTCAAAAAAGAAGATCCAGGGTATCTATCTTTTGTTTCATTGTATTTTTGAAAATGCATTTCAGGAGAGTTGCTTTTGGCAGTTCCTATAGACATGATGAAACATATCTAACACCGTTCCCTGTCCTATAGTATTTATCCCAGAAAAATGGACCCTGTGTTTTATATCAAGAATATTTTTGCTTAGAATTAAAATAATGATATAGAATGCAATAACAATCCATAGCTACTGTCTGCTTTTACACAATTGTAGATATTGTATTTCAACCTCAAAGAATTGGGGTACTTATCAAGGACAATATTAATCCTGACTACAAGACAGATATCAAAAAGGAAATTAAAATAAGATAGTTCTCTTTTGTACCAAATAAGAACTATTCAAATACCCTCAAATTCTAAACTCTTTATTAAGCGTCTATTGTGTGTAAAAACTTCTTTATACTAAGTATATTAGTATGGTCTGAATGTATGTTGAGATATTAATAAAGACCAATAACACCTGTTTTTTTTATTTCCCTCTTATTTTAGAAAGGTAGCCTAAAGTTTTTGGACTTTGTTATATTTGAGGTAGAATGGCTGTACAATAATTGGCAGAAAGCATACAATTTAGGAAGACAAAGTCTTTCTTGTCTCATGTTTATGATTTTAAAATCAAATTCTGGACTAGTTATTTCAAAGTAGCTGAAGAATCCAAGAAAGACCTTAGGAGGTAGCTTAGCTGAACATAAAGAAGAAGTTCAGATTCACCAATATCAGAGACGATGTCCTTTCTGCCTGGAGAAAACCAGAATCTGTGTTGCGAATATGCACATGAGCTAAATTCCTGAAACACAGACACTCTAATTTCATACTCATCAATGATCCCAAGGTAAGCATAAAGCAGTGCACAGCACACGTTGTTGAGACAGATAATGGATAAGACTATAGAAAAATGTGGGTTCACAAGAAAATTGATGAAAGTAAAATACCATCATACAAAAAAATAACCAAGGTTTTGAATAACAGATAATATATGCTTTCCCTCATATCAAGTTCTTGGCCACTCACTGTTATATACAAATATCTTGGAGATTGTAAATTCAGGAAAACCCTGGATGTTACAAAGAAACCTTTCTGATAGGAAGAAAATCAAATGTGCATGAAATTTATATATTAAAACCTTTTTTTCTAAAAATATAATAATAATAAAAACAAATAATAAATATGTATCAAAACAAATGGGTCTTCTCCATACATCTTCCTCACCTCACTGCTCAATGGTGGTGGGCAATTATTAGGAGGAAGGAAGACTACTGATAAAGCTGAATAACTTCTCTACTAAACTTCACTTTTAGGGTCAGTTTAAGAAAAATGTAGACATATACAGTTTTGGTACTTCTAAGTTGTATAGCTACAAGATTCATAAAGAAGGTGGAGCATAAAAACTGGCTTTAAGTAATTGATAGCATATTGGCATAAAAAGGTACATAATTTTAATGGAGTACATAAAAGCAGCCATTTCCAAGGTACATGAGGCTCATGAAGGAAGTATGAATGATTTTTTCCAATAATTATTTCTATTTTAACTGTATCTGTTAAAGACTTCAAAGAGTGGTTTTTAGATTAGAAAAATACAGTAATTGTCAGTCAGAAGATCCAACACCTTAACAACAGCTAATTGTCTATAACACCAATACAAACTTAATGAGTTAATTTTGTCCAATGTAGAATCATTATCATTCCTATACATTTATATGTGTTTCCTTTCTCAATCAAGTACTATTTTTTCCAAAACTTATAAGTAGCCAAAGTCAGTCTTTGAGAATTATTATGGTTATCTTTGAGTCTCAACTGGATGGGATTTAGTATCACCATAGAGACAAACATCTGAACGTGCCCATGATGTAAATTTTAGGTGGAGTTGATTAATGGAAGACTCCACACTAAATGTGGGCACTAATATCAATGAGCTAAACATGTAAAAGCAAGGTGATCACCAGCATGCACTGCTCTCTGCTTCCTGATTGTATCTTCCCCCATATCCCAGCCAGCAGGCCTTACTTAACTCTAAGCCACAACATTTCCATGTTTCCTGCAATTGCTTTTTTTTTTTTATTATGCATTTTGACATAGCAACAAAAAAAGTCACAATGCAGACACTTTAGTTAATTTGGTTATCAGCTGATTCTAAAAAGCAAAGAAGCTTTTATTTTCCTTTCATACAACTAGAGGTCAAAAAGAAGGGGATATGGATCTGACATACTATCCCAGAAAAATATCCAATTTCCAATGCTTTTGATGTCTGATCATAAGCTTGCATAAGGAAAATGACTTTTCAAATTTATTTTACAGTATACTAATCTCTTAATTATTTATATCATTGCTGCATCATGGAGTCTTAGTAGTTATATAGCATATAATATAGTTTATTCAATATATTTAAACAATATAAATGTCTTGTGGAAATTATGTTTTAAACATTGAGACTTTTGTATGTGTTGGGAATATTCAAATTAAAGTAAAATGAGAAATTAACTTTGAATAATTAAAAAATGACTAATAGGCTAAGAGGTTTTGAAACTCTAAGTTAGCCTATCTTGAGATGATCATATCGCAATTCTGAATTTCAGAAACGACCTCATATGATTGATAAGAGCATACTAATATTGTTTCCTATAAAAGCCTTAGAATATTATGCATACATAATTTTATGGGACTAGAAATCTATTTACGTGATATTTTTTTCTAATTATAAGCAATAAGCAGGGATAGGTAAGGCTATTGCCTTTTGTTACAGGGTCATCATTATTAGCTTGAGAAATATGTAGTTGAAGCATATTGCAAGATTCATCTCAATAAAAGCAATGTAAATCCTAAAGTTGAATAACCAAAACACAAAATAAAAACATTGTGCTCCTGCTAATGCTTCCTAAGGCACATTCTGATCGGGTAAAGAGCACTTCCAATTACCTGTTATAGCGTTATCTGTCTGAGCTGAATTCGCTTCTGTGGGCAAGATGAGCAATGTGTTTTCTATGAGGCTATTAACTTGGACACATAGCATATTTTAGACTGGCTACCTGGGCCTTCTGAAAATTATCTATTTGCTCTGCCATTAGTATGAAAATCCCTTTACTGTCCCTTAATATTTCTTTATCAGGGCTGCCTGTAATCAGTTTTCAAGCTTTCATATTACATTTACTGATGCTAAAGATCTTTCTTCTGAACTCTGAAAGCGTCTTACTGATATGAACCCGTATTTGACTACTTGAAAATATTGCTGTCCTTTGGTGAGATTCTCAGCCATCACTACTTGAGATACGAGTCAAAGCTATATACAAGCACTGCACTATCAGTAAATCATACGAATTGGAGATTCTCAAGAAAGAAAGAGAGGAAGAAAAAAAAGAAAAATAATAAGAGAAGAGACAAAAATATGCAAAAGAATATCCAATGGGTAACATCTGCAAAGACAATACCAGTATACCTGAGTATTTCTGTATAATATATCTGGTCCTTTCTAATGGACCTGAAGACCTAAGAGAGATATCTGACTCTCTATTTGCTGGTCATTTGCATGTGGATAGGCAAATGTGACTTGACTTGTTTAGCATATGTATTTTGTTCATCCTCTGGATGTTGCTTATTTCTCCATCTAGCCTCAATATCCCAACTTCAAATTATCCACATTTTTCATGTGATATATTATAACAATATTTCAGTAACAATGGAAAATATTTTGATTAATGGATTTCAAATTGCATCACATTTGCACATTTGTATTAAGAATGCTGCTGTGGAATTTATCAGAACTTTTTTTTAAGTGGACCATGTTTGAAGTAATATACAAGAGAATATCGTGAATATAAAGAATCATCTTACATTATAGCTACCAATGGTCAGATTCTACAAGGATTGAATCACACACTACAAGTATTTCCTAATTTAGACCACATCCTGGAATTTTTTTCTCAGTGAGCATGTCCTGTACATTCTAAAATACTATTGCCTAAGTAAAAATAATCACATCATACTAATAGAGGCTACTCATAACAAGCACCGAGAAACACCTGTAAGAGTTCATGTAATTATAGCAGAAGTACAGAAAAACAGTAGTCCAAAATATTAGCTCATTTCTCCTGTTATCCCTTGTTTCTTTCTGAATTTATCTAGCTAGTAGGTGAAATAATTATTACTTCCAAAATGTAATGTTTCCGTTTTTAAACAAACAAACAAATAGACTAACAAAACAAAACAAAACGATAAGGCCTTTTGAAATCAAAAGGCTGGACACTCAGGGGAATCTGGAAAATTAAACAAAGACAAATATTGAGCAGAAGTCTTCCCCTGGGTTGACACCTATGTAATGATTTTCTACTGGGAGAGCAAAGAACAAGGGTGATGGGGTTGTCTAAGTTGAAAGGGTTTGCAGCCCCATGAGGAGAGTAACAATACCAACCAACCAGAGCCCCCAGGATCTAAACCACCAGCCTGGGAGCACATAGGGAGGGGCTCATGGGTCCAGCTGTATATGTAGGGGAGGATGGCCTTGTCGGGCATAGGTAGGAGAGGAGATCCTTGGTCCCATGAAGACTGGACGCTGAGGGTGGTGGAATTTGAGGTGGGGAGGTGGAGTGGATGGGTGGGTGGGGGCACATCCTCATAGAAGCAGGAGGAGGGGGGATGGGATGGGGGTTCCTGGGCGGGGGTGGGGGAGAATGGGGTAAGGGGGATAACATCTGAAATGCAAAAAATATCCAATAAAAAAAAGAGTGACAAAAAAAATCTCTGTCTTTCTGTTCTGAGGACACTACTCAAGGATGGACAGTCACAGAAGCTGGAGAAGTCATTAGAGTAAAATTATAATACAGAGGCTGCATACATTAACTTGTCCTAGAATGTAATACTAGAAAGACAATTATAACCTGGTCTCCTATAATTAGCCATAAAAATCTATATATAAGAAAACTGATACACTTCCACTGTTATTGTCTTTTTGGTATTTTTTAATATGCCATTTTCAGAATTTATTTATTCAACCCTTAAATTGATGTGTTAAACTCTCTAATTGCTTCTGATGTGCCTTCCTTTAACATATTTATCCAAGGAAAGATAGAGTATAATTAACAAAATTGGTAAAAAAGAATAGATTATCCTTTTTTGAAGGATTCCCCTGGGTACTTAGGAAACTAAAATACTACATCTTTGCTTCTTTCAAAACAGTTCTGGAGACAATGATCTTCCTGGAAGTTATTTGTGCCCTAGTTAGCAAATGTTCTCCTAAGCTAATGCTTTATATTTCTCTGTTACCCCACTACCTCTCAGTGTTACATTCTCATATTTACCATCTTAGTGTAGATATAGATACAAAGAAAAATCAGTTTGCTTTTGAGTGTTCTAATAAAGAGAAAGAACCTTGAACTAAATTGAAGACTCGTTAATTAACTCCAATATGAGCAAAATAGTCAAACAGATAAACACTGTAAACAAAATGTATATAAAAAGTGTATAGAAAAAGTGTGATCTACTTCTTAGTTATGAGTGGATAGTAAACAGGAATAGTACCAACTGAATGTTTCTCAGTCTAGAGGGACGTGACAAAAATCTTGATGACAGATTCCTTGAGTAAAGAAGATATAGGAAGCCCACTGGTTAGCAAACATGATATTAAACAAGGCTATCAGTTTCCAGATATATATAAAATATATAGGCTTTCTGATCTGGCACAGAAGTTTCTAATTTCTTTCTTTCTTTTTTTTTTTTTTTTTTTTTTTTTTTTGGTTTTTCGAGACAGGGTTTCTCTGTGTAGCCCTGGCTGTCCTGGAACTCACTCTGTAGACCAGGCTGGCCTTGAACTCCGAAATCTGCCTGCCTCTGCCTCCCAAGTGCTGGGATTAAAGGCGTGCACCATCACCGCCCAGCAAGTTTCTAATTTCTGACTGTGTATTCCTCAGTGCTTTATCAAATTTTTGCTGAAATTATATGCATATGATATAATACATTTACACTCTAACTCTTGTGAGGTACGGTTCTTATGGTCATCTATAAAATCACTTTTGTCCCCCCCAGAAAACATTGTAACTATTTAGACACATCCTCTTCTGTCTCTGGTAATTTCAGTAAATCATTTTCATTTTATTTCATAAGAGGAATTGTGATTAGGCCCAAAACCAAAGATTGAACCCAATACAGTGGTAGTGGGTACCAAAATATCTAATTCTGACCAATACACGGGTCCTTTAGACACCAACTAAACAGTGAAAGTCTAATGACATCATAAATGAAATGAGACCAACATACTCTCATGAAACACTGCATTGAAACCCTAAAGAATACTTTTTCCTCACGAACTATGAGTCTTTCAAAAATTATCACATATTGGACATAAAGCATTTCTCAACAAATATATGAAAATCAAAATAACAGTCTGTATTTTATCTAACCACAGAGGAATTAAAACTTGACAGATAATAAGAACAATATAAACAACCAAAATTATACAAACTCATTGAAACAATATACTACTCAAACAAAATTGGAACAATAGAGAAATCAAGAATCAAATTTGAAAAATAATTATGGTATATTATTTTATGGTAATAAAAAATGGTATGGTGAAAACACACCACACCAAAACTCATGGGACATAAGGAAGTCAGTCCTGAGGGAATGTATATTGGCCCCTTACTGAGAACTAGCTTTGACATTAGTGAAAGGTACCATACATGTTTCCAAGGGAGGGAGGCTACCAAAAGTCCTATGCAGCTGTGTCCTATGAATTACATCAACAAACAGTATGGCACTGTAACTCTACAGGTGCAAAACTGGCACATATACCTTGGCACTAAATAACTGGTGTCTAATTAGACTTAACACCTGCTCAACAAGAGGGATATCCTGTATGGGATTAAATACCTAGCTAATTCCTCTTTGCTAGTGAAGTAACAGTTACTGGAGTAGAATCTACAACTACTTATTCAATAAACAGGATAATCTCTAACAAGAGTCTGTAAACATTTGTCCTTATACCCGTAGTTAAGTGTAGTCTTCACCCCTCATCAAAGAAATTTCTCTTTGTCACATATAGAGACAACAACCAACCAAAATGCAGAGTGTGGAGCCAGTATGAAAAAAAATCTCTCCTATATCCATGGTTAAAGAAACTTTGTGGAAAAGGGGGCAGAAAGATTGTAAGAGTCAGAAGATCAGGACGTTTTCTCTGAAACTGCATCTTCTGGTAATGTCAGAAGCTATACTCATAAAGTCTCAGCAACATGACTGCCCAAATGTGTGCTGAACAAGGATAGCACCAGTGAATGAACATACTTCATCCTTAGGTAAGGATATACTAATTGCTTATTCACTGTCAATCTGCCCTATAAATATACACACAGGTAACATTACAGAAACAGAACAGGATATATTTAAAAATACACACACACACACACACACACACACATATACACACATGTATACCTGCAATAAATATTTGAAAAATACAGGTCATGAATTTGAATTAGAGTGGAAAGCAGCAGTGGAAGGGTTTATAGAAAAGGGAAGGGGATATGTCATAATTAAATTATAAACTCAACTTTTAAAAGATCACATATTCATATCTTAATTATAAACACAAAGGCTGTAGATCACAAGAACAAACAACACCTGAAAACAGTAAGTGCACAGAGATAAAAAAAAAATCAGCCATAAAATTAATGAAACAGAAATGAAAACAACTATAAAGAATCAGAGAAACAGTTCATTCTTTGAAAAGACGAATAAGTTTGGCAAACCATTAGCAACATCAACCAATTGATAGAAAACTCAATAAAAACAGAGATAAAAAAGGAATATTAGAAGAGACATTTTATATTTTATAAAATTTTATACTTTTATATTTTTAAAAGTATATTCAGAGAATAATAATTAAAAGTATATAATTTAAAAAAGTAGATATCATGAATGAAATATGTGAACTTCTGATACATATGACCTACCAAAATTAAATCATAATGAAATAAATAATTTAACTTGGTCCATATTATTTAATTAGACAGATGCAGTAATTACAAATGTATCAAATAAGAAAGGCTTCGGCGACATGGATATAGTGCCAGATTCTATCAGGCCTTCAAAATCAATGAACAGCAATGCTCCTCAAATTATCTTGTAAAAAAGAAGAAAGAACACTTCCAAAATTTTTCTCCAAAGTTAGTATTACCCTGATGGAAAAACTATAGTTTCAGGACAAAAGAAAAGAAATGAAAAGGAAAAAGAAATAAAAAGGTAAGGAAGGAAGGAATGAAGGAAAAAAACAAGAAAGAAACAATCAAAAAAAGAAAGTTGTAGAATCATTTGTCTGATGAGCATAGACTCAAAAATTCTCAATAGAACATTGCACTAATGAAGACACTGCTTACTACAGTGAAATGAAAAATATCTGGAGTTACTTTTTTTTTTTCTCTGAAATTTGGTATTAAAGTGATAGCTAAGATGACTGCATTCTTAGAAGGAAAAGACATGAGGAAGAATAAAGAAAGTAATTTTCCTCTCATTACTCTGAAAAATAACAGGAAATGGTGGGGATGAGTAAGATGAACGGAAGAAAAACCATGACTGTTACAGGACTTAAAATACCATGACTAGTACTCACTGAACAAACATAGACCCAGTGTCTCGTCATTCTGACAAAGGTTTTCTCAGTATGAGCCGGAACATTTAATTTCCTGAGATTCTCTTTATATCAAAGAATCTATCCACAGATCTATAAACATGAAGATAAGGAAGTTATCTCCATCCTGTACTTAGTGTTAATTTCTTTTACAAAACACATATTTTACCTATACTCAATAGTTGAAGATTTTCTGCTAAATATAAATTCTTTATGTGTGTAATAAAATAATTTGTCTATTGTTCTATACTTTAATTTTCATTTACTTTATTATGGTTTTAGTTTCTACCTAATAACCCAAAATAGCATTCTGTATTTGGAAGTAGAACTATGCCTGCATTTTACATATATGCTAAACAGAGAGAGACCAAGATAGGAATACTGAGTGATTTGTTCATTTTGTCTGATCTATGGCCATTCGTTTTTCTTTTTTTTTTTTTTTTTTTTTTTGGTTTTTTTCGAGACAGGGTTTCTCTGTGTAGCCCTGGCCATCCTGGAACTCACTCTGTAGACCAGGCTGGCCTCGAACTCAGAAATCCGCCTGCCTCTGCCTCCCAAGTACTGGGATTAAAGGTGTGCGCCACCACCGCCCGGCTGGCCATTTGTTTTTCTATTACTTATATCTCAGTATCATTAGAAAGCTACATCCATTATTCTACCATCCTCAACCTTCTCCAAAGGATTGCAAAGTAGTTTGTTGTTGTTCTAGAATTTCTACAGAATTGCTTATTTATCTATATTATTGATATTATTAATCATGAAATGGAATGTATTGTAAACGACATCTCTGATAAAACTCTCATTGCTCTCAGAAAATGCTCATACATCATTTCTTTGATTGTCTTCTCAAAACTTGTAACTAGATTTAAGTTAAGTGCACATGTCATATACTGGAGCTAACTGTTACTATTTTTCCTTGTAAAACAGAGACATATTAAATAGTCACCTTTTTTGGTACATAAAATTAATGATTTTATGGATTGTTTCTGTAAATGAAAGGTCTTTAAATTGGGAAAATCCACATATGGACATTTCAGTCTTCCTGTGTCAGTGTAGGTAAAGACATGAGGTATAAGTACAAAGAATGCTTTATAAATATGCTGAGCCATAGCAAATCTTTAGTGCTTATAGCTATAAAATATTAACTAACTTCATATCTATTAAGGTTCAGAAACTGCAATCCCTTTATCCATTGCTTATAAAAATTTAACGTTTATTAATACATAAACTGGCAACGCATCGCAGGTTTAGATTGGCTTTGCAATTAGTGTCTGGCCATTACTCCAAAGTTGATCAAAAAAGTGGAGAACAGTTGCTGTGAAGTCATCTTTGGTTTACTTGCAAGGAACTACTGGGATTCCTTTGCTCAAACAAGCAACCATTTCCCTTCCTTGGTGACACATCAGAAGAAACTCCTGCTCATCTTTTGATGAGCTTCGGCTTGACAGATTTTGTCCTGGATGAAGGTATGTAAAAACATTTGAGAGCTTTCAGGGGTGATTCAGATCTGTGTGTTAATACTTACTTTACAATTTATGCTCCCAGGATGAATTTTTGGAATTTTATAATGGGCATGTTCTTTAGAGTTTGAAATTGAAAAATAAAAGACAGGATAGCAATCTGCCCTGAATAAGATTGTGCCCCCAGAAGTAAACATAAGACACATCTCTCCATTACAGAGATATTCTTGTCTTATTTTACTTCTTTTTGTCCATTTTGTGTCCACTTTACTTCCTGATCACAGACCCCCATCCTCCTAGTCCCCATCTCACAGAGCCCCTGTACCATCCCCTCCCTTCTTATGTACTGTTCACTTTGCAGTATTATCAATTTAGTATGAACACTTTGATGAGAAAAATGAGCCAATGTACTTTTTCAAATGGGAAGTATAAGTTGAATTAAAGATATCAATTTTACTTTAAGAGTTTAGCCTTAGAATCTGACCTTTCTATACAACACCTGGTTATCAAAACTTGGCTTGCTTTCGTATCCTGTTATGATTTGCTTGTATTCCCCGTAACAGTCAAAACATTTTTTCAAAATTAATTCATTTAAATCATGATTATTTTTATAACATAATATAGGTATTTTCTATACTATAATTTATATGCAATATACACATATTTTAGAATGAATATGAAGAATCACATATAGAAAAGAGTTCTAGTATCTGATGTCATGGTAGCATCTGTGACACTTGCACAAATATTGCAAGGGTTGAGCCACCCATGCATTGTCCTGGTAAACAGATCATAGAGAGGACCCACACATCTATAGCTTACACATAGCTCAACTTTTCAAGCAGAAGGAACTATTTTAAAATTCTATATTATTACTACAGGCAACTACTTTTCTATTTTAAGTATCAGAAAGGATAGATAAATTATTATGTTCACTCAGATGTAAAACACCAAAGCACATTGTAAGTAGTTTGCTTAGTTCCAGGGGTTAGATCTTTAACTTTGATGGCATACTGCCAAACCATAGAAAGCATAAGCAAAATTTTAGGAAGAAAAGGATTTTTTTTTTAATCTAATGACTTGGTAGTAAATAGTATGTAGTTATAAAACCACAGAGAGTCAGATGTTTCAATCCTCAGCTTCTGCATGATTAGATTAAGCCAAACACAGAAACACTCAAAGTAAAAAATTATGTTTTGATTTAACATGTGCAGATGGCTTTTTTTAGATTTCCTCAATTTGTTGCATAATGGTTTACACAATGCTTATACTATATTCCATATCATAAACATGGTGGTGATGCTTTAAAGTATATAGAAGGACTGGAATAGGTCATATGGAAACACTATGGAGTTTTACATAAGGGACTTAATTTTTGATGCATTTTAGTATTAATTAGGCTAGAGATAAACTGGAACAATTAAGAAATAAATCCTTCAAGGAATAGATGGCATGGCAGTATGTACAAAAACAAACACACCCCTACAAAACTAAAAAAATAAAATATAAAACAAACAAGCAAAAACCTGCAACATTTTTTTCCTGAATGACATTCTGTGTGTTTGTGAATTTATTTTCACACTAGCAAATACTACTCTAATCTTCTATACATATTAATAGGATGAATCACCTAATGTAAAATCAAAACAAGAAATCAAAACACAAGGAAATTGGTTGGACTTTTCAAGTTCTGAAACTATGCAGTAGAGCAGTGTAAATGTTTAAAAACCTAATCTTCCAAAGTGATTAGACTCATGAAGATAGTGAATCTCAGTGTGATACCAACTTCATACTCTCCTCGGAGTGAACCTTCAGGGTAATGTCCATGAACATGAACTCAGTAACTGATACACACTACCAATTCTCCAATGCAATGGAAAGCTCACTTGGTACATTTTTCTATTGTTTTGTTTTTTGTTTTTATCTTCACAAGGTTCATTATCAAATTTGAATTTCACTCATTGAGCTGACCAGAAAATAATACTTATGAATATCCTTGCCATCCCAACAGCTTTGATAAGATGCTATGTCCTACAAGAAGACAGCTAGTTCTACTCCTGCATGATAAGCAAAACAAGACAAGACAAAACAAAACGAAGCCAAACAAAACCACTTTAAAACTACATTTTAATGGTACATTGTGATTTTTTTTTACGCAGTTCAATATAAAAACAATTTTGAAATGAATTTAGAGTTCCTTCTTCCACCCTCGATGTTTTCATGACCTGGGTATTTAGATTTCATGTCTGCTTGTAGGGAAAGCAGGCAAAGATATGGGTGTTCCCTTTGTTCCTGACAACATTCTAGGTACTTTGCAATTGTTGAAAAAGTTTCAGTTTTCAGAAGTCTCAAGAGAGCAATGATATTATTTCCCTCAATTCAGTGACGAGGAACATGAGGCAGAGAGGTGTAACCTTCTCACCTTCATGCAACAGATAAGCAGCACATCTGGGATCTAGGCCAGATGTTGTGTGCTTAGGGTCTGTGTTATTAAATCTCTACACAATAAGAATCAACAGTCTTAGGTAAAGCATTCATAAAACCTCTCTGGAATTTCTGTTTGTGCAGAAACCTTCCCGATAAGCTGAACTTATTTTCCTGAGAAGTCGTTTTTTAAGTGATACACTATAAGAAATAAAGAGAAATGAGCATTTAGGTAAATCCATATGATAAAACAAATCTATGTACCTATAAAACTATACAGTATAGTTCATATTGACATAGGCAAAACTAGCTTAGAATAGGTTGTTAAATATTTTAATTGCAACAAAAATATCCAAACTCACTTTGCAAGTTACATCACAGACTGATATTCTTAAAGTCCAGATAAAATGAAGTCCAAGCAGTGCCCAAATACTCCTTATTGAAAAACACTAATTAAGGTTTTCTAAAATCCTGTAGCATCCATCAAGTTACCCATGTTTGTTTTCCTTATCAGAGCAGCCCATGACTAACATTAACAGTGGAGTGCTTTATGGCTATTACAGAAACACCTGCAGGAGCATAGTTTGATTAAAGCAAACAACTGACTGTTCAAATTAAATAGCCATCTAAGTTCAGTATTAGGAAACCCTCAGATACATAACTTCACAACCTCGTATCCTTCTCTCCATGGAAACCGTTCCTCCAAAGCATATGCGTGAATGTTTATTTAGAAAAGAAATTGTCTGTTTATTTCTTTCTCTCGGGTGATGCTATAAAGGGCTGCCTGCCACATTTTGGTCTGTACTGTCTGTCAACCTCACTTGTCTTCTTAGCTCACCAGACACATAACAGAGCAAGGTATAATAATAGTCATTAGCAGGCATCTCAGACAATCTCTCCACGAGTATTCACTCACAGCTCATTCACTTCAATTGCTTTATAAAAAGACCTCCCAATTTCTGGTCTCCATTACTGTTTTCAGCTTTGGAAGACCATACAATTTTCAAAGGTGAGACAGAACATTTCATGTGTCAAGACAGAAAGTAAATGGGCTTATCATTTCCTTGATGTCCCTCCAGGGACAAATCCCACCTAGGATACAGCCTGCTATGTGCTCTGCAGGCTGAACTTCATGAAACAAATCAACAGATTCTTCTATCCCAGGTTTTCAGTGGGTTCCACAGTAGAAGGGACCAAACAGGAAACAAGTATTTAGAATACAAATGGAGACAAATACAAACATTTAGAATTTGTTCCTGGCTTCTGAGCTGCAGCTGGTTGATTAGTCATCTCTGCAAAAGCCCTCTTACCTTACGTTTTACAGCATCCTTTTTTGATTTCCCACTGATCTAGAGATACCATGAGAATACAACAGGCATTATTTTCACCAGAGGTTCAGCAGAGACCTGTTCCCTGACCTTTGTTACATTTTTAAAAGATGCCACTTTGTTACAGTCCATGAAATATCTCATTTAAGAAAACTGAAACTATGATATGCCTACCATACACTATTGAGCTAGTGTGTCTGTGTACGGTAAAATTATTGGCCTGGAAAGCAGTGTAAAATAAAGATACAACTAGATGCAATTAAACTATTTGTTACTGTTTACTTTTTGCCTCAATGGGTATTGACAGATGTTCACCCAAAGCTAATTAGATAGCTTAAACATTTACAATGTAGTTTAAGATGTAGTAAGGACTGTGGAACACATTGAATTGATTTAGATTAGCATATACCTTTCCTCTCTTTGACAATTGTTCAACAGCTCAGTTTTAATGAAAACACACAGTTTGCTCATTTGAATGAAAAAAATGTCTCCATAGCTTCAGGTTCTTGAGAACTTGGTTCCTTGGTAGTGATCTTTGGGGAAACTATAGAATCTTTAGCTGCTGGGGCTTTAATGGATGAAGTTTGACATAGAGAGGCAATCTTCCACTTTGCTTTCTCGGTTTCCTGTGTGGTCTGATTAGTACATTCTAGTATTTTATGTGACTATGCCAATATAGGTTTTAAGAGTGGTATTGAAATATTTTAGAGACATCACAAAGTTATCTATGTCATTATATATTGTTAGCCATACTTGTGGTACAAAGTAAAATCTTTGTGGAAAAAAATAACTGAATATGCAAATATGCATACTTTAAACTGAATTAATAGATATTCCATGACAACATCCATGTCAAATTTACTGTTTTTTCTACAAACTTTCCTAATAAATTATTAATGTTTTTACTTGAAGGGCTTGCATAAGAATGTAAATTTCTAAGGCTGGCTAGATGGCACTGTGGGTAAGAGCGCTTGCCTCCAAGTCTGATAACTTAAAATCCACGCCCAAGACCAAAAATTAAACAGGAGATAATGAAGTCTTTAAAGCTGTCTTCTGATCTTTTCATATGTATACATATACACACACACTTGCATCCGTACACACACTAAATAAACACAATTTAAAACAATTAAACATGATTTTTCTGCTTCTCTTTAAAAAGTTTGTGACATACGATCTTTAGCCTGGTCAGGCAAGTCGAGCTGGGGATAGGTAATAAAGAGACATGTCCTTTTTACTGCTTTATAGTGTCTCTCATCCTCTTTCCTTACCATTCTTACTTTCTTGGGGTTCACTAAGAGGTGATCATAATTACTTTCTTTTGCGATTCCCTAATATCTATCTGAATTATTGGTGAAGAAATCAGCATGAAAATTGAGGTGGTGCATATTTTAGTCATTTAAGCCTGTGCTAAGCTTCTTAACCAACCATGTATAATAAGTGAAAATGAAATTGAGTGTGGCTGTAATTCAATAATCCTATTTTGAAAAATGACTGGCCAATTCAATTTGAGCCATAAACCTTAGATTGTCAATCCACACTTCAAAAACTCAGTGAATCTATAATATGTCACTACATAGAATACATTATACTATAATATGGGGTTTTAGTTAATATCTTCCATCTTTTGTGGATAGGAAGAAGGAAGGTATAAGGATAAGTGGATAGCAATATCCAGAAGATGGGTATTGAAAGTAACCATCTTCACCAGATAGATCCCTGGGCACAGAAAAACTGCATGTATCAGAACTACAGGTATGAACAACGGCTGGGTTTCCAGAAGTTTCAAACACAGAGATGGGTCCTGGTAATCTTCATCTCTTCTTCACTTTGATAGTGTAAAATTTCCTACCACATAATGAAATCCTTAAATCATAGGATTAAATTTGAAAAAAAAAAAAGATAGATGAAAGTATCATATTTTTACGTCCTGTGACAAGTGGAAGTAACTCTGAGACACTCATAATCAATATCAAAAGCTGTAGGTTGCTGTATTGGGACTGAACTCTGTGAATGCCTGGCAAGTACAGGGCCAGCTGTTGGGACCCTATAGAGAAAACAATACACTGGTAACTAAGGGGACGAGGACTGGGTATAAAATCAAAGTGTGTCGGGGGACCGGATCAGTCATTAAAGGCTTGAGCTGTATTATGTCACACTCATCTCTATGTATTTCTGTCCAGCTAAGGGTTGGCCTCGTGATTAAATATGGTAACATAGAAGGATCTTTCAACTTGTTAGATATTCTTGACCAGTTTTGGATGACCTTAGAGTTACATCTGACAAAGAATATCAAGTCAAAAGCCTGAATTCAACAAGGAATTGTTGAGTGCTTTTCATTCTGTTGCAACCTCAATCCTAGACACATGAAAATTATGACAGGAAGAAAGAAGGTGAGTGTAAAGTACTAGATCCATGGCTACCCCTTTAAATTTTATTTTAGAGGATTAACTAAATTAGTATGTGTACATTTTTTTGTGCTGGGTATTATCCACTGCTTTTTATAAACTCTCTCTCTGATTGTTGGGTGTGATAAATAGCAGTTCAGCATTGACAAATGTGTTCCATAAGTACTAACTTAGGAATTTACCTGTGAATTAAAGTAATGCAAAATTTTTTACCATTAAATACAAATACTTCTCACTGGGTTTAAATTAAAAATCATCCAGATAACTGGAGATGAAATAATTAAACATAATGTCATTTAAGATAAATGTCAATAGAATAAAGCTTCTTGATTCAAATACACAACTTCTGAATGACTAATAATATATTGTTTTAATTTTTGTTTTCAAGTTTTGTTCTAGGTTCAAATACTAAGGAGCAAGCATATAGAATGTATTAAGGAAATAAATGTATGTTTTCCTCATTTTTCTATAATCACACACATCTGTGAAAATATTTGAAGTTATAGTGCTTTTCCCATTGGTGTTCCTCTAATCTCAAAAGACAAAGCATTTTAACCTTTATTGTGAATTAAAACAGAGAACAATTAGGTTCTTACTATTGATTTAGCTCCATACTAGCAGGTCATGGCTTTTAATATGGTATGTAGCATTTTTATATTCAATATTTCTTTATAGATAATATAACAGAAACTTATAAAAAGATTTTCCCAGTTTTATTCTAACTTAAAAACTGGCTATCCATTTTTAATTGGTGAAATGTTCAAATTAAATTATTTTCTCTAATGTTTTAGCCAAGTCAAGGGCAAAGTTTTCAAATACATATCTCTAACTCTCATATCTCATTGGTCTTTGCATTTGCATATGCTATCTCATTCTTAGATTAGAAAAGCTTCACTGATATTGGTAATAAAATGTTATGTGTCTTTTGGGCTGAATAGTTTTATGCACTTAATGTAAAACTAGATTGTAATTACAATTATACTTTTGGCTTTCAATTCACCTTATATAGTTTTTTGCTTCATGGAACTTAAAATTGATGCAAAAGGTAAACGAAAATATAAATAATTTTGTTCAGAGACAAGTATATGCTAAAACATGATTTTTAAAATATAATTCATTTATCTCCATTAGTTATCTGTCAACTGAAGTTAAATACAGAAACTTGTACTTAATTAATTTCTCCATTGCCAAAAATTATTCTCATACATTTTCATGCATTTTGTTAAAAATTTACATATTAGTAGTGTCAGGGATTTTAAAGAATATATTGATGGCAGCAACAGTTTCTCCAGTTAATCACAATCAATGATCCTTCATTTCTGACTCACAGTAGTTGTTCAACTGCTTTGTTTATACTTGCAGTAAAATTGCAAGTAGCAATTCCAGGGTATAATGCACACATGAAGAATACATCTCCGTGATCCCTCATTACACATGTACACTTGTGTTCTTCTTTTCAAAAATACATTGTATCATAATGCTATATTTGTTTATAGAATTTCCTATGTTGCACCCTCAAATACCCCCATAATCACAATATCATAATCTAATCTAATCTATATATATCTAAAACAATTAACAACTAAACACAAGCAATTCAAAATTGATTTAAGTTATAAAAATGTCAATCAACCTGACAGAGAAGATCTGAAATTGCAACCATATTTTAGGGCACATAAGATTAATGGCGTCTGTTCCTTTTAAATGTCAGTGAGTTCAGAACCACAGAGAAGGCTCTGTTTAGCTTATTTCAAGACTGTCTTCAGCTAGTATGATCAGAAAAATTTTAGCTACTTTATATTTGGAATTTTCTAAATGTAATTTTATAAATGAATTAAAACTAGTTAGTAACAAACTTTGCGAAAGTGCTCATCAGCCATTATTATCCCAGAAAGTTACCCAAGGGAAATACCTAGAGATAGTAAGGAACCTAAATGTCATGGTTGATCATTTCTACACTCATTTACCACCTTAGATTCCAAGTAATCCTGTCACCTAACTTCAGGTGCATAAGCACCATCATGAGCTCGTGGCTTATGAGCCTTCCTTCAGAAAGTAAGAGTGGGACACTCTAATTTTCTTTATATCCATCTTCTTATCTTCTTTGTGTGAATATACATACCCATTCTAGTTTACGTAAGCACATTTAAAAGAGTGTCAACATTTGCCCATATTTTCCACAGAAATTCTGGACTTCAAATGTATGATTAAAAAATAGAAGCATTTGCTGGCTCATAAACAAGGGATCCTTCTGTTTCACTGCGATAGACCAAATGTGTACTTCCTCACAGCAGGATAGCCGTTTAGACCAAGTGACCTCCACATGCAGAACACAACACACTACACACACACACACACACACACCACCGTGTTAAGGACAGGTCCTGTGAAATTAGTGACCTTGAACCTTGAAGATGAGATAGTTCAATACCTTCGTAATGTTAAGCACCAGCAGGTACTTTGTTAGAGCACAGATATACTGAAATCATTCACGAGAGGTGTAACTCTGTCTGGCTTGTGTAATATCTAACTATGATTCTTGCATTCTGGATCACTGATATTTTCCCTATTTTAAAAAAACAGAAACTGATTTAGAGGTATATGAAAACACATCATTTTCCCCATTTAAACTTTTCTTTCTGTTCCTCTGTGGAATTAGCAGAGTTTTAGAAACTTGATGGAATGTGTACTAAATGGTAAACAAAATTCTTAAGGGAGTCACAACTGAGCTAGGTGGAAAGGAGGCAGGCAGTCAGAGTAAAGACAGACTCACATATTCAAGACTTGTAAGTGTATCTTTAAAATTTCATATAAGGAATGTATGCATTTAGTTATAAGTGGATTTTTAGCTCAGAAACTATTTAGACTTGAGCTATATGACTCAGGACACAAGGCATGGGAAACAAAGGGTATATCTGGATGAGAAGTACAGATTTTAATCCAGTACCGTTTTAGTAGCAGAATATCTGTGAATTCATATTAATCTATAAATTTTTACAAAGACAAAAAGAAAATCTCAGAAAGACATTTTCCACTAAAATGACCCTATGCACATTTTGCATTCATTATTATGATATTATATTAGTTTACATGATCACCAAAACATTTATTCTTAAGAATTTCTTTTTTAAATAAAATGTTTATCTCATGTATTTATTGTATGCGTGTGCATTTATGTGTTTGTGTGTACATGTGGACAAGTTATTCTGTCCTATTAGTATTGAGATTAAAGGCATGAGCTGCTACACCTCTCTAACAATCAAAAATTTTAAAATCAATAAACGTTATAAGAATTCACAACCATTTCCTGACTCTGATAACTGATTTAGTCTAAGTATTTGTCAATTTACTTTATGACATTTTAAAAGAGTAGCTTCATTAGCCGTTTGATGCATAATATGTATTTAATAATATATGAGTCAATAATTTTATTTTAGGGCTCATAGGCTATGTAGTATCATAATTATGTTAGCTAACATTTCACTTAAGAACTAATAGTCATCTACTCTTTTCTTATTTTTGTTATTTTTAAGATTTATTTCATTTTAAAACATGTGGATATAGAATGAATATGAGTATATGTATGGGGCAGGAGAAAACATTGAATTCCCAAGAACCACAATTACAGTTAGCTCTGAGCCACCTGATAGAGGTGCTGGAAACAGAATTCTGGTCCTCTACAAGAGCAGCAAATGACCTTAGTATCTGAGTTGTATGTCTAATCCCTTGTACAGCATGTCTGAATAAAATTTAGTTTTAAAAATATTCTTCTCTGCTGGGTCTGGGTTTAGTCAGAGAAGATGCACTTAACCCTCAAAAGACTGAAGGCTCCAGAGAGTTTAGAGGTCTGGTGGGGTGGGGATTCGGGAGGTGGTGATGTCCTTGTGGAAACAGGGGTGCGGGGAAGATGTATGGAATGTGGAACAGTCAGAGGGTGGACCAGGAATGGAATAAAATTTGGAGTTTAAAGTAAATAAATAAATTAATTAAAAAAATATTCTTCTTTATTTATCTAAGCTAACCACAAGCTAGGATAACCAGTAATATAGTTTTAAAAACTTGGCCATCAAACGTCTCTATTTTATACTCATTTAGTACTTGTTCACTTAGCTTTGAGATTAGTATTTCATTGCAACATATTTGTTTCTTCATCCTCCAAACAGTTCTCAATATGTGTGTTATCACTCCTTTGGGGATGAATGAATGATTCTTTGGCAGGGTAACCTAAGATCATTGAAAAACACAGATGTTTACATTATCATTCATAACAGAAGCACAATTATAAAGTAGCAATGAAAATAATTTTATAGTTAGGTATCACCACAACATGAGGAACTGTATTAAAGGATTATAGGATTAAGAAGGTTGGGAACCAGTTGCAAACTTTCCCATATACTGCTACCACTTCTTCAAATTAATGGCTTTCTCTTTCACTAATTGTTATTGCATGTATATGTGTATATTTATAGGCATATATATTCCTAAACATAACCTGTAGCCTATATAATGTTTCTTGTGTGTATGCTTTCAGGTCTATTTGGGGAGGAACAATCAATTAATGTGTGTGCTTTACCCTGGGGATGAACTAGTTTTGCTCAGTTAACTAGAGTTTTTGTGTAGTACTGAGACTTCATGAGCTCTCCCATGTCCACGTTGACATGTTGTTTGATGTCCTCCTTGTTCATCTCAGGTTTGCGTGGTCATGTTGCTGAAACTTTATAAGTTTAAATTCTGTTGGTACTAGGAGACAAAATTTCAAACAAACTCCCTGAACCTCTGACTCTTACAATATTCTGGCTCTCTTTCTGCATCATATATTTAATATTCAATTTCATCTTATGATGTGGAGAAATGTCATAGTGAAATTTGTTTATCTACAATATAATAGCGATAGCATAAATTTATAATTATCTTGCTTCTAAATATATAAGTTTATATAATATTTCAATCAACTATTAATAAATTGTAATAAATATAATTTGCCCAACAGTAAATATATCAATTAGTAAACAGGGAATATGGAATACATTTAATACATATTATCAATAGATGAGCATATATAATTATATATAATACATTATTCATTATTATATACTATGCTTTAAACATTATTAAATTGTCTAATGGAATTAATTCCATTTAATAAGTGATAATATTTGAAAAAATCTTCCTTAGATTGAAATTTGGATATGCAAATATAAATATTGGGTGTGTTTTAAACTTGGCAAAATTAATTCCCTTGACTAATGAACTAGATGAAAACAACAATTCATTATATTCTTTTAGGATATCTAATAGCCAAAGCAAGTTGAGATTAGATTAATTAGAAATACATGAGCATCCTAATTATATCACTTTAGAGACAAAGCAATATTAGCTCACTCTTTTCAGTCATGACTACAGATCAAATTAGACAAGGTATTTTGTCTCAGATTTATACAAACAGATCATGGCATGACAGAATCTTGGGGATAAATTAGATTTTTGTGAAGATTAATTGCAACATTAACTTAGCTCAACAAAACCAGTATGAGGCAAGATCACAGGAGTGGGTCTAATCAATTTTGAATGAATTTAAAGTAGTAATATTTGATGGATTTGATTTTAATAACATCTGTCCATGTGTTTCCCAGTCCATCTCCTGCTGCTTTATTGCAACTACCTAGAGCAGTCATTCTGCCCCCACCCCAGTAAAGTTCAGGACAGGATGGGATCAGTAACAATGGTTTTGTTTCAAAGCGTCAACACAGCACCGTTTGGGTTAACACGCATACATAGTCTACTAGGAAGCTAAAATAGGTCAAGGGGTTCAGAACTTTTTGAACTGTGGTGATTTTTAAAAGTCCCCAATATCCAAACAAGAACTTCTATCCAAACTATTAAATGCCATAATTTTTAATTTCTAATTTTGCTATTTCATAACATTTTACTGTGGGTATTTATGATCAATATACAACCTTCTCCTGCATCTCTGCACTAAACAGATGGAAGAATATTCGTAGATACGAAGTTCAAACATGTGATCTAAAATAAAAATGTTGCCTTGTTTTGAAACCTAAATTCAAAATTCTAAAAATGTCTTATATTAAGATTTGTTTCTTTCCTTTTTTTTTACCCTTACCTGGGATGACTGTCCCCTTTTTCACAATGTCATGATTGACAAAGCAAGGAGACAACATACATAATTCATGAATTCTATCACACCTAAGTCAACTCCATGCATCTAGAAGTAATATCAGTTATGGTTTGATATATTTATTAAGGATTCTATGTCTTAGAGATGAATCCTCCCTTTTCATTACATTATATCCTTTTGTATTTGAAAAAATAAGTTTAAAGCATCAGAGAATAAAAGAAACATAAATTTGTAGAATATCTTTGGGTTTCCTCTATGGTTTTTTTTTTTTTTTTTTTTGACACAAAGTTCTAAATAAGTAAAAAATCATGGTTCAATATATGCCCAGATTCCAACACAACTAATTCTTTCCAGCACCTACAAATATCGTAAAACGACGTTCTGAGGTGAGAAGCCTCCAGGATCCAGGGTGGATGAGGTTGGTTACTGTATTCTAGATCTATTATCCCATCCTACATGTTCAGAGTTCTTCTTCCAGGGTTTGTTGAGTGAAGTGTTCTTCCATACTTAACATAATCAAACTTTTGTGGCTAGGAATACAGGATGTGAGTTTTCATGTTCCAGAAACATGACATTGGTATTGTTGATGCATGTGGAAACTCTTTGTAAGCTGATCTTCAAAGCAGCACCTGTACAATTTATTCCATATTGTGGATGTATAAAATTGTAACTTTTAATGCTAAAATAACTAAGGATGTTTATTATACTTTTAAGGTTTGCTATTATGAACTGTTACCAGAATAATATGTTTATCCACCTATTTATTTTTTTAAACACTCATTGAGATATAATTGCATATTGTGCAAAAGTGGACAATGCCATCAAACTGTTTCATTTAGAAAAATGACCACAGCTTAAGATATTTAATACTTACATAAAAAGCTGATTATTAATTAAGTGAATATTGATGTTCAAATTCCAAGAAATCACTTGCAACTGAAAAGCTTTACACTGTTAGGCAGAAGGAATTCTTATTATTTTCTGCATTGACGGATAAGTTTTCTTGAGAAGAGACAAATGTTACTAGACAGTAGCATATCCTGGAGTAATGATAGTGTTAAGATTTTAGTTTCCAGCAACTACCTTGGAAGCAAATTAAGTAGAAATTAGTGAGATATCAACAGAACTGTAATTAAAGAGACTGGATACTAATGATCGATGGCAAACATTGTCCCTATTCATCAATACCTTAGCACAGTGAAGTTCTGGCTATCTATAAAAATGAGGTGTAAGTCTCTTGAGAAATCCTATTAGTAGAGAGTTTTGCCATAGAATTCAAAACCCATTGCTGAAATTTAATATTTTATAATAAGTAACTTTCTCATCTGAGAACTGCAGATTCAATCTATATGCATTCTTCAATAACACTATGCATAAATTATAATGTTATTGAAAACATTCAATCTGCAAATTATTAAACCTTGTTCATTTAACAGGAAGATGTTTTAGGTAAACTTGGCCCAAGTAATCATTCCATATCTGAGAATCTGCCTGTTTAAATCACTATCATTTGACTTGGCTAAAGATGGTGTTTAAGTGAGAGCTAACTGGAAAAGATTTTTAGTGGCAAGCCATCCAGCTGAACGTAGTTCCCAACATTTGTTATTCAGTATCACTGGGCACTGCATGCTGATATTCATGTTAAGTTTTGCCTTTGAGGAAAAGAGTGTACACTTTGTGGGTATTTCATGTGTGTGTATGTGTCTGAGTATGCATGTATGCGTGTGCGTGTTTGTGTTACTACATACATGTGTATTTATGTATATACATTCAGAAAACTAGGAAATGTAGTTTCTGTTCTCAAGCCCACAATTTGACTCTGACTCTAAAAATATTGTACTTAAAACTTAATGACTGAATTTTATTCCAAATTAGGTTCTTCTCCCTTGTAAACACAGTTGCCACCTCAGCACTTATTTAGTTCCAGACAATATATTTTGAAGGACTTCCCTGCAAGTTGTCTGTTTTTGCCAAGTGATGGGGCTCTCCATGGAACTGGCAACTCTAAGGGAATTAATTCTATTTGTGCTTTGATTACTTATTTAATTGGCTGACACATCCAAAGTTTCAATGAATTTGTTATAAAATTTATCATTGTCAACTTGGTTTTCTCTATAAGTAACTACATCTCCTTGAATTACCGTGATCATCATAATTCACCAACAATGCACTTCCAATGAAGAATTGATATTTAAGTTCCATATGCCAGATGCAACTAATTTGGTTCTATGTCTGAAGGTTAGAGTACTTGTAATTTAATTAGTTCTTTCATTCTCTTTAGGCCTCTATATTCATTTATTTTCATTTATTTTTAAATCTTCTTGACTTTCCTACAGACCAAGCTATCATCTACCTTAAATCAACTCTTAGTGACTAATAAATCCAGCCTTTGACACAGTACTTCTATCTGTCAATCATATATTATAAGCAATGTATTAAATGTCCATGGCTCTTTTCTTTTACAGGGAATGGATTATATGGAGCACAGGGTGACCTCTTGATGCCCTCGTGGGTCAGTGGCCAGATACTTACTGATAGATTCAAGACTGTCACTGTCTGGTGATCCTACCTCTCACCAGAATGGACCAGCTCATGGGAACTAGTGAAATTAATTTAAACAGCTGTGTACTTATTAAAAATGAAGCAAAATGAGATCAAGTGACATTTTAGAGTTGCTGTGAATATATTATTAAAATATTTTAAATGTCTGTGGATATAGCATATGTGTATATGAAATAAAATCTGCCTAAAAACATTTTAGAAAACAGTGAACGAAGCTGTACACTGATGAAGTTAAATACAAATGTCAATAAATCATGAATGCTTTAGTGGGAGGTAGTAAAATGCTATATCTACGTGTCACTCTTCTTATGGATTCATTTTTGAATAGGACTCTTCTTAAAGTTTTCTGAAAACATAAATAAAAGAGAAAGTCACTTTTCTCTCTACCCCCAAACCTTTAGCAAGGGTCTGAACCCCAATCTCTCTTTCACAAATGTGTGTTCTTTCTAACTGCTATAGAGATTTTATTTGAAATAGTACAAACACATGACCAACCACTAAGAACCTATGGCAGATGAACAGAGTGATGGGTGAGGGAACACCTGGCTTGTGCATTGTTGTTGATGTAGTTCATGGAAAACTCCTTCTCCTCAGATCCATGGCCTCCGTCAGTGATTTCAGAGTCATGTAATTAGACTCAATATGTATTATTGATCCAAGAGGAAGGACTCTCTTAACAGCATTTTCAATCATGTGCTGAATCATTTTCATTCAATAACCCATTATTTAATTAACGGATGGCTACTTAGCAGGCATTTTCATTAGTCATTCAAGACCATTGAGAAGCCAGGATGCTGAAGGAGAGTGTAGAGGACACTATACTACACAACCCACAGTGGTTTTTACACCTGCATCCAGGACAGCAACCTCTGCCCGGTTAGAAATAGGTCATAGAGGTTAGTTTCCTGCACATTATCAGTAGTATTTCTCCTAGTTGTGTCCCTCTTGTTTCTTATAAAACACAAAACATTTCTTAAAAGCAGAGTTTTCTTTTTATGTTGAGAAGCCTTGACAGGCAGCTGCCCTTGGTGTCTGTAACTTAAAAAGAAAGAAACTCAAAGAAACTTGACCATGCCCAGTTCTGGCATTTCTAAAGACCAGGTGCCAGCACAGATATGACCTCTCACTGTTGCCTGGAAATTTATCAGGTGCAAAACTATGCCTCTGTCATCCAAACTGCTTCCATTTTCCCTTTCAAGGCCAGAGCCACCTTAAAAAACAAATGCTTTTAAAGAATTTTTACTGTTTATTTTCAAATTTCTCAAAGTAAAATAAAGTGTGTAATTATAAGGACAGTGCATAAAGTGCTACTTTACAACATCACCCAAAGCTGAATAATATTCAGTATCCAGTTTGAAACATTCACACCTTGTGGTTATTCACGGCCATTTTGCCTATTTTGCCATTTTGTGGGAGAGCCTTGCTACCTTAATAACAAAGGGAGGCAGGCTGAATGAAATTCATAATCCACAATTATAATATTCATACCTCTTACTGAGTCAACTGATTTTGTAACATATCAATTTTAATCCAAAATTTAATATTTCATGTGTTGTATAGAAACTTCTAGTTTAAACATTCCATTTTGGAGTACGCCATTAAGACTCAGGAAGGTCTAAAATAGGAGGAAGCAGGCTCCTCAACACTGAGGAAGTAAAGAACTAAAATCCTCAGGAAGTCCCACAAACATGAGGTCTTTCCCTTTCCAGAGTTGTATCAGCAGTTAGGACTGAGGCGGAGATGAAAGTGTCCCTGTCTGTTGAGGTGTCCTCAAGCCATTCAGAAAACTCTGGAATTCCTGTGGGGCTTTGGTGGCGGTGGTGGTTTTTTGTGTTTTTGTTGTTGTTGTTGTTGTTTTTGTTGTTGTTGTGGTTTGGTTTGGGGCAGTTGTTATTTTTGGTGGTGGTGGTGGCTTTTTGTGTTTTTGTTGGTTTGTTTGTTTTTATTATTCCCAGGTGACAGGATTTCTCTGTGTAGTCCTGACTTTCCTGGAACTCACTCTGTAGACCAGGCTAGTCTTGAACTCAGAAATCTGCCTGCCTCTGCCTCCAAAGTGCTGGGATTAAAGGCGTGCGCCACCACCGGCAGTGTTTTTGTTGTTGTTTTGTTTGGTTTGGGGGGATGTTATTTTTGGTGGTGGTGGTAGTTGTGGTAATGATGGTGTTGGCTTTTTGATATTGTTGGTGGTCGTGGGTTTTGTGTGTGTGTGGTTTTTGTTGTTATTTTGTTTTGTTTTTAGCCATCGCCTGTGCTGAGGTATGCTTTTGGTGATATATCTGTATTTGAGTTCTTTATGGTCCTGTAAGTGACCCTTTATCCACACTCCTGTAAGGAACCACAATAAACTTACTGGTTCAAAAAGTTGGGTGTGGTGGTATCTATGCAGGTTTGGTCTGTTGCTATGTATTGTAATGCTAAATCCTATACCCAAAGGTCTAGGCTTATAAACAACATCTCACATTTACAAGTTTTTTGTGTGAAAACCATGTTTTTTGATTTAAAACTATTGGTTAAATAAATGACTACAGCCAATTGCTAGAGGGATTAGAGGTAGGTAGGTTTGGAGTGTGACCTGGTTGGTGGAGGGGAGACTGAAGGGAGAAAGAAGAATGAGAGGAGAGAAGGATGCCTCCATAAAGGGAGATAGATGATGAACACATGACCAAGAGAAACAACAAGTATCTGGGGTACTCAGCTGGGGAGTTAGCCAGGCCAGCAGTTAGAAGAGTAGAAGAGTAGAGGTTCCCCTTCCCAGGAATTGTCAAAACCAAATAAAATAACCATAGTCTGAAACTCATTTATTTGTAAGCTAGTCAGGAGTAAACTTAAATTGGTTGTACTACAGGTATTTACTTTGATTTGTCATAAGTCCTCTCTGAGGTAAGAGGATACTTGTTACAGTGTCACCGTCATCATAGCAAAGAGAATTACTTGTTTCAGTAGAGAAACCAGACAACATTGCGCCAGTGCTCCTCCTTCCTGTTGCCTTGAAAACATCTTCTCCAAAAAACATAATCAAGAATCCTTATGCCTGGGAATGGAGTTGAATTTTATATGTCTGAAGGATATTTGTACCTTGATCGATCGAGGAACATTTTTAGCTGTTACATGATTTCATTCCTCATTACTGAACAGTAAATATTAATGATAAAAGAGCCATGTACACTTTTATATAAACACTTTTCTATTTGAGTACAAGAGTTATAAAATAAAATGAATAATATTAGAAATGTTCATTTAAAAGGAAGAAAATGCTGATAGGCAGTATGATTTTCTTTGTGTTAACTATTTTCTTAGACTATCAAATGCAGTTGATAGATAAAGGATGTTAATAAATTGCAGAAAGCTTTCAGAATCACCTTCATGGGTGCACACTTAGGTTGAAAATTCTACAGGGGAAAAAACAAACTGAAGAAAAATCAACATGGAAAAAGGTGTTTTCTCAGATATTCCTTTGATACAATTTATTGTTTGAGATATAATATATGTTTTTGCTTCTAGGAGGAAAGGAAGAAACTATCAAAAACAGAGCCAAATATTTTATGTAATTTATGTCATAGCTAGAAAAATTAATCTGTGTATTGTAATTTAATAAAATATAATCTATGAATTAAAGGTAGAACTAATAGTTTCTGAAAGTTACACCCCAAAATAATTATAATAGTTCAAATGCAAAATGTAATTCAATTCTAGGCTAAAGAATTAAAGTACATGTTTATAAAAGAGTCATAAACAGTTTTCTCTTCATTTGATTTAGGGCAAGTATTCATGTTAGTCAGAAGGAACATGATCATATCTTCTTCCTGAGATTTTTGAAATTGGTGAATTGAGAGTCACTTTTCAGGAAGGCTCAGATCCAGAGCTAAAGCAGTAGTGTCAAGTGATCTCCAAATGTTCCATAAGAGAACATCCTATTTGCTCTCATCCCAGTACACTCATTTTAACCCAGTCAAATATCCGTATATAATACCCAAAGCCATTGATGACACCTCAGATACAGCAGAAGATTAGTCACATCTGACACCATGGTAACATGGCAAAGAGGTGTGGTATTGCTGAAAACTTTAAAAAGTAGTATTTACTAGTTTCTCTGGAAATCTGCTTTTTCACCATGACTGATGTTAAGCTACCACTTGATACTCCTGAAGATAGATATGGAAAGAAATTCACAATAACAAATCCTTACACAATATATATATTATTCATACAGTTACAATAGATGTAAATGATTTCAAGAACACAGGCAACAGCAAGATAGTAGTAAAAACAAAGAGGGACAAAGAGGGGGTAAGATTTATTTTTTTACAGGATCTTACCTTGTGTTTACTGGCATACATTTATATATAAGTTAGTGTAATTTAATATTAATAATGGTCTTAGTTTCTGGCTGACACAATGAGTATCACTTTTGAACAACTGACTTTCAGGAGAAGAGTCATAGCTGGATTGATGACAGTTATGACTAAATTCAATTCATAATCCAATCCCCTTGTATTATAGGTGTTGAAATAAATCCAGCTATATTGTTACAATCACAGTGAGTATTTCTAAAACCTTGATGTTAAAGAAAGTGCATGTCTTATATTCCCTTGGAAAGAATGATAAAATTTATCAATCTTGGCCTCAGAAAATTGTACATGTGCAAACATCAACTTTTGCTCACAATTTCAGGAAATCATTGCTCATTTCTATAGTCATTTTAAAATTACCAAACAAGTCATAAAGGAACAGTGGGATCAATTATTAGACTATAACCTAAAGTAACTCATCTTGTACTGTTATACTTCAACATATGGAAATGAACTTTTCAATTAACATTGGGATTTATGTTTGCTTCCTAGTGTGGTCATCTCTAATCACACCAAGCTACGCATCTTAAAACAAAAGAGATGGATTTCTTCTCAGTCTAAGAGTTCTGAATTATCACATAAAGATATCAGCAGAAGCTGATAATACCTAAATGTTATCTTTGCGTGTTCTGATAGGTCCACATAGCTCGATTGTGACCTCAGCTATGAAAATCATCAAGAACTTTTTCTGTATATTATTTATATTATCATATTATATATGGGGAACTACCAGTTTAAAATTTCAATATCTTTTTGGATAACATAGTTCAGCACTTTAAATATTAATTGATTATTTAATAAATTACTTTTAGATTAATATTAGTGTAGTGTATGAAGGTTTTAATGAAGAACAAAGAGTATAATTTAGTGGTACATCACTTTGGTAGCATGTAATACAACAAACTCTGATGAAGAAGCCTGCCCTGCGTCATTCATTGAAGATAAAGAACTTCAACTAGATTTGGGGCCTGGGGTAAATCTTAGTCTTCCTTGTTTCTTTCTTGATGGGTTTGTGGTATTTTTGACAGGAAGACACTGTACAATTCTGAGTACCCTAAAACTCTCTGAGTAGCCAAGACTGGTCTTAAAGTCTGAATTTTTCAACCTCCATTAAGACATGATGGATTACACATGTAAGTACTATGGTTAGTTCCACATTTTCTTTCTCCTCACAAAAAAGTCCTTTCTCAAGTTTTCCTCTCAAGGTCTTTACCCTACATAGGATTCTACGTAACAAGTTTTTCTACACAATAGAAAGTAAAGAAATCTTCCAACAAGGAAAATGTGAAATTTCAAGTTCATTTAACTTAATACAGAGGAAGCATATTATATTCTGGTCTCCAGTGCTGAAATAGCTTAAATCTAAAAAACACCTGTTGTTCCTTCGTTTCGTTTTAATGTTCTTTAGTCTGTGCTGTGACTCCTCAGCTAGAACCATGCAGGTTTCAAAAACAATGAGTAAAAACATGAAAAGAAAACTGAAACTTTCATCTGTGGGGCTTTCACTAAGCACTTAGAAGAAAGTCTTTAAAAATCAGGGCTAGCAACATTTGATGGTCACTTTATGCATAGAACTTTCATACAGTTGAGTCAGTTGATGAAATGGCAAATGTTACAAAACTTAGCATCATTTATTTCTTATCTGTCTCTAATCAATGATGCTTAAATCTGATATGACCTCATTTTCTTAATTATAATTTGTATTTAATGTGACTGCTTGGTCTCTGGCAGTTATGGAATCTCAAATTCAGCTTTCTATCTTCAGTTCTCCTTAAATACAATATAGAACATTCAGAGCTAGGTTAGTTTCAGTAAATGCCATGTCAGAGACAGACAACACATACATTTTTCATAGTCTGAAGCAAAGTTTAGATCCATGCTGACAGTTAGGTATGACAGGTGACAGGTAGTCAAACCTTCTCAAAAGTTTCATGAACCTTCTCCAGTGTTATCAAGGAGAATGGATGACTCTCAATTATCCTCTTCTTGTTGCAACAATTATCCCACTAAGCTGCAGTCTTGACAGGTAAGTACCAACCTCGAAATGATTGAGAGCCCAAACTTAATTTCTATTAAGTCTAAAAAGGACAAAAGCACCCTCACTTTAGTCTTCCTCCTTCTTCTTGAGTTTCATGAGGTTTATGCGTTGCATCTTAGGTATTGTGTGTTTTGGGGCTAATATCCACTTATCAGTGAGTGCATACCATGTGTGTTCTTTTGTGATTGGGTCATCTCACTCAGGATGATATTTTCTAGCTCCATCCATTTGTCTAAGAATTTCATGAGCTCATTATTTTTAATGGCTGAGTAGTACTCCATTGTGTAAATGTACCACATTTTCTGTATCCATTCTTCTGTTGAAGGACATCTGGGTTCTTTCCAGCTTCTGGCTATTATGAATAAGGCCGCTATAAACATAGTGGAGCATGTGGCCCTGTTGCATGTTGAAATATCTTCTGGGTATATACCCAGGAGGGGTATAGCTGGGTCCTCAGGTAACACCATGTTCAATTTTCTGAGGTATCGCCAGACTGCTTTCCATAGTGGTTGTACCAGCTTGCAATCCCACCAACAATGGAGGAGTGTTCCTCTTTCTCCACATCCTCGCCAACATCTGCTGTCACCTGTGTTTTGGATCTTAGCCAATCTGACTGGTGTGAGGTGGAATCTCAGTGTTGTTTTCATTTGCATTTCCTGATGACTAGGGATGCTGAGCACTTCTTTAGATGTTTCTCAATCATTCGAGTTTCCTCAGTTGAGAGTTCTTTGTTCAACTCTCTACCCCATTTTTTAATAGGGTTATTTGATGGTCTGGAATCTAGTTTCTTCAGTTCTTTGTATACCTTGGATATTAGCCCTCTATCAGATGTAAGGTTGGTGAAGATCTTTTCCCAGTCTGTTGGTTCCCGCTTTGTCCTGTTGACCGTATCCTTTGCTTTACAGAAGCTTTGCAGTTTTATGAGATCCCATTTGTCAATCCTCGATCTTAGAGCATACGCCATTGGTGTTCTGTTCAGGAACTTTTCCCCTGTGCCCATATGATCAAGGCTTTTCCCTATTTTCTCTTCTATTAGTTTCAGTGTAGCTGGTTTTATGTGGAGGTCCTTGATCCACTTGGAATTGAGCTTTGTACAAGGAGATAAGTATGGATCAATTTGCATTCTTCTACAAGTTGACCTCCAGTTGGACCAGCACCATTTGTTGAAAATGCTGTCTTTTTTCCACTGGATAGTTTGAGCTCCTTTGTCGAATCAAAAGATTCAACCAGAGCTCCCAGGATCTAAACCTCCAGCCTGAGAACAGACAGGGGCAAGCTGTCCTCCGAGAGGCTCTAACCAGCAGCTGACTCAGACAGATACAGACATCCAGAGCCAAACAGTGGATGGAGCCTGAGGACTCTTAAAGAAGAATAGGTGGAAGGATTGTGGGCCCTAAGGAGATAGGAACTGCACAGGAAGATCAACAGAGTAAACGAACCTGAACCCTTGGAGCTCTCAGAGACTGAATCACCAACCGTGGAGCATACCTAGTCTACACAGATCTACCTCCATGGGCTGAACCTAGGCCTCCCTGCACATATGTTGTAAATGTGCAGCTTGGTTTTCATGCAGGTCTCAAACATCTGGAGTGGGGGCTATCCCAAAACATGCAGCCTGTATATGGAGTATGGTCTTCTAAAAAAAAAAACAGTGGTTCAGTTATTCATGGAATATTATTTTTTTTATATCTCTAGTATTCAGTTTGCAACTACTTCATTGAGAATTTTTGTATGTATATTCATGAGGGATACTGGACTATAACTTATATATTTTTGTTGGGTTTACACTTGATTTCACTATTTCAATATTATTTGCTTTGTGAAGGAGCTTATTGTGGTTCTGAATTTTTTTAAACATAACTCAAAAAGTATTGCTTGTTTGAAGGCTCTATAGAATTCTTGTATAAGTATATCTGACCCTTGGTATTTTGCTTGTTTGTTTCTTTTCATTTTATTCTGTTTGAATGCTTTTTAAATTTTTTTGATTTGCTGAAAATAAAAATTAAAAAAAAAAAAAAAAATTTCTATTAAGTCTAAAGGTCTATTTCATTTTTAAATAGATCATTTGAGAAAAAAATAGTTTATATTCAAAATACAGATCCCCCTATGTTTCTTGATAAATTGTAGCCTATGCCTCAATAAACACAAATTATTTCTGGTCCGAGTAGCATTTAGCATGAGCATAGCCATATTGGTTTCATTCACTTTTGCTAACTCATCTGGTTCTCCACTGTGTACATCATTAACCACTCAGAAGAGAAGATTGTTGGGAATCAGCAAGAGATTTCAGTGCAGCGTTGACAATTGATTTGACCAACAGGATGATGAACACCGATGGAAGCATTCCATATCTGCACAGATAAAAATTAGTGAGTGTTGTTCATCCATGGCTATTGTGAACAGGGAAAATAAAGAAGGCTAACTAGTCAACTTGGTTTTCCAATAGTGTTTGACTTGAGTTTAGATCTTTATATGCAGGGATACCACATTGGACAATGCAGGTTTGTTGTAACTGACAGGTCCATAAACATAAAAATGTAACAGACAACTTACAATTCCTGGCGCAGGGCCCTGACTGAGAGAGATGAGGTTGTGGCAGCATTACCACATAGCTTTGAGAAACTGACGTCTGAACAGGGATTTGATACCACAATTATCCAGGTGGAAATGTGGAAAGAGAGAAAACTCCCAAAAAGTATATCATAAAGATCATAGGGGTATAAGAGAATGTGTTACAAGTAAACAGCTTCAAAAAGGCATCAGTTTTGGGTAGAAAAGAGTTGTTTGTGAGACACTGAATTCACAGCTTCCCAGAAATTCATTTACAACTCATTCTGCATCCACATTTTGTTTTGACTTCTAGGAAAAACATGAGCCTGTTTATTTGAGTAGTATACTTCAAAACATGTAAGTTAAAATTAACGTTGATTTACACAAAACTGCCTCAACTAGATTACATTTAATTAGAAGTCTTACAACAATTTTTTACTCTAGCTGCGACTAAGCCAAGTATTTCCTATCATGCATGGGCCAGTGTGGCTTCCGGAACAGAATTGCAAGATTTGCATGTCTATTTCATGTCCTCTGCATAATGTTGTACCATGGTTTTAGCTTCCTAAACCATTTAAATATTGAATAATTGTTGGACAAATATTACAATCTAGATTTGTGTTATTCACATATTTTAAAGTTTTAAAAGCAAAATTTCAAATAGAAAAAGAAGTGGTAAATTTCTGCAGAGTGCTACAAGACAGATAGACACCAAAGACAAAACACCAACAATAACAACAATGCTGTCACATTCTCTAGGTAACGGTTCGTTCTGTACCTTCATGCTGTATTCTTGGATTTTGAGATGTATTCATTCATATTTTAAGAGTATGGGTTTTTTGTTTCCATGGAGGAACAAACACCACATTTGTACAGTGCCCATGGAGAACAGAAGAGAACATTAGATCCTCTCATACTAGACTTATATAGATGGTTGCAAGCTGTCATGAGGCTTTTGGGAACCGAGCCTAGGTTTTCTGCAACATGTTTGTTGAAATGTTCTTACCACTAAGTCACCTCTACATTCCCACTTCCCTCTTTTATTCTTAATGGATAAAATATCTGTTTGTCTTACATGCTATCTTCATATTTCCACCAACATACTTCAAAACCTTAAATCTTAAATCAATAGTAAATTTGAAACTAATCCACAATTCTAAAATTTGAACAACACGACCATGAAAGACTCACACAGTAGCTGTTCGTCGTATGTACATTGATGGTGAGAAATGAAGTCGTGGTCTTTAAAAATAACAAGACTAGAATGTAATGGTGGAAAGTAGCTAAATTAAACAAAATAAAGGCACAAATACTATAATGGATAAATGAAAACTACAAAATATTTAAAGCACGTATAACAGTGTTCCCATTATCAAAAAATCAACCTAACTGCCCCTGAATGTCAATATGTAAGTAGGCTTCATGTTCATACAAGTTTATCTTATTTGTTTACAACAATTCAGTAGATCCACTACCTCTCCATTTCATTGAGGGAATGGAAAACCAATGACTGGCCCAACTTGAGACCCATCTCTTTGTAGAGAGCCAACTCCTGACACTATTAATGATACTGTGCTATGCTTGAGACAGGAACCTCGCTTAACTGTCTCCTCTGAGGTTTCATCCAGAAGATGATGGAAAGAGATGCAGATACTCACAGCCAAACATTAGGTGGAATTCATGGAAACTTGTGGAGGAGTTGGAGGAAGAAAAGGATTGAGGGAACTGGAGAGGTCAAGGACACCACAAGAAGACTAACAGAGTCAACTGGGTCCAGAGGTACTCACAGAGACTGAACCACCAACCAAAGAGCATGCATGGGCTGGACATAAGTCCTTTACACATTTGTAACATGTGTGCAGTTTAGTCATCATGTGGGTTCCCTAACAATTGGAGTGGGGTTTATCTTCGCTTCTGTTGCCTGCCATTGGATCCCCTTCCCCTAGTTGGGCTGCCTTGCCTGGCCTCAGTGAGAGAGAATACATTTAGTCCTGTGGTGACATGATATGCACACTTGTATACACATGGATGGGGGATGGGTGTCTTCCGCTTCTCTGAGAAAAAAGGATGAGGGTAGTGGGGGAAAGAGTATGTGATGGTGAGGCTAGAAGGAGAGGAAGGAGGGGAGCCTCAATCTGGATGTTAAAGTGAATTGATGATAAATATATAGATAGATGATGATAGATAGATAGACAGACAGAAAGACAGACAGACAGACAGACAGTCAGATAGATAGATAGATAGATAGATAGATAGATAGATAGATAGATAGATAGTAAATAAATGAGTAAACAAACACTGTTTACTATCAGACTGATGTCTGTGTGTGTGTGTGTGTGTGTGTGTGTGTGTGTGTGTGTTTCTGCTTGTCTTTATCTTTCTCTTCAACCTTCCATTTTAAAATCCTTTCCTATGTTCTTTCATTTCTTATTGTCCTGGGGATAAATTATCTGTCTCTGTCGCTCTCTCCTGCCATCTCATCCTCTCCTTCTCCTTTTCTTTCTTACCTTCCCTTTCTCTCAGCTCCCTTCCTCTTACTTGACCTTCCTCTCTCTCTTTCTTACTTTCTTTTAACTTTACCTATATCCCTTCCCTAATTTCTACCTTTCTTGTAGCCTTAGGGACTGAATCCAGGGCTTTTTTTTCTTCAAGCATTTTTATTTTTTTTTTTTTATTCATTACAACTTTCTACATCTCTACAGTGCATCTTGATCATATTTACACTCTTGCCTCTTTCTCTCCCTGGGCCACCCAACACCCTCCTCCATGTTCATGTCCTCCTCCTCTTCTTCCTTTTTATTTCTCTTCTTAGTGTTGACTGTGTGAGCATGGACAACCTAGCAGCAGCTAAAGCCACACCAGTAATTAGTTACCAATAACCCCTCAGCTAAGGCTGGAGACCCCTGAACCCCTCCCTCATCAGTGCTGGACTTACTGACCTTTTTAATTAATTTTTTATTGGATATTTTATTTATATTTCAGATGTTATCCCCTTTCCTCATTTCCCTCCCACCCAGAAATCCCCTATCCCATCCCACCTCCTCCTGCTTCTATGAGGATGTGCCCTCCACCCACCCATTCCCACCTCCCAGCCCTTGCCCAAGAATTCCCCCACACTGGGGCATCCAGCCTTCAAGGGACAAAGGACTTCCACTCCTACCTATGCTCAATAAGGCCATCCCCCCTCCTACATATACAGCTAGAGCCATGGGTCCCTCCCTATGTGTTTCCAGGCTGGTGGTTTAGCCCTGGCAGCTGTGGTTGGTTGGTAATGTTGCTCTCCCTATGGGGCTGAAAACCCCTTCAGCTCCTTCAGTCTTTTCTCTAACTTTTCCATTGGGATCCCCATGATTGGTTCAATGGTTAGCTGTGAGCATCTGCCTCTGTATATGTCAGGCTCTAGCAGACATCTAAGGAGACAGCTATATCAGGCTCCTGTCATCATGCACTTCCTGGTATCCAGATCAGCTTCTGCCTTTGGTGACTGCACCTGTGATGGATACCCAGATGGAGCAGTCTCTGGATGGCCCCTCCTTCAGTTTCTGCCCCACACATTATCTCCATATTTGCTTCCATGAGTATTTTGTTGCTGCTTCTAAGAAGGACGAAATCACCCACACTTTGGTCTTTCTTCTTTATGAGATTCATGTGGTCTGTGAGTTATATCTTGGGAACTGCTTGCTTTTCAGGTAGTATCCACTTAACAGTGAGTGCATACGATGTGTTTTTTGTGATTAGGTTACCTCACTCAGGATGATAATTTCTAGTTCCATCCATTTGCCTAAGAATTTCATGAATTCATTGTTTGAAATAGCTGAGTAGCACTCCATTGTGTAAATACATCACATTTTCTGTATTCATTCCTCTGTTGAAGGACATCTGGGTTGTTTCCAGCATTTGGCTATTATAAATAAGGCTTCTATGAACATAACAGAGCATGTGTCCTTGTTATATGTTGGAGCATCTTCCTGGTATATGCCCAGGAGTGGTATAGCTGGGTCCTAGGTAATACTATGTCTGGGTATATGCCCAGGAGTGGTATAGCTGGGTACTAGGTAACACTATGTCTGATTTTCTGAGGAACTGTCAGGCTGATTTCCAGGGTGGTTGTATCAGCTTACAATCCACCAACAATGGAGGAGTGTTCCTCTTTCTCCACATCCTAGCCAGCATCTGCTATCACCTGAGTTTTTAATTTATGACTGGTGTGAGATGGAATCTCAGGGTTGTTTTGATTTGCATTTACTGGATGACTAAGGATGTTGAACACTTCTTCAGGTGCTTCTTGGCCATTCGAGTTTCCTCAGTTGAGAATTCTTTGTTTAGCTCTGTACCCCATTTTTAATAGGGTTATTTGGTTGTCTGAAATAGAATTTTTTGAATTCTTTGTATATATTGGATATTAGCCCTCTATTGGATGCAAGATTGGTTAAGCTCTTTTTTCAATCTGTTGGTTGCCGTTTTGTCTTATTGACAGTGTCCTTTGCTTTACAGTAGCTTTGCAATGTTATGAGGTCCCATTTGTCAATCCTTGATCTTAGAGCATAAGCCATTGGTGTTCTGTTCAGGAACTTTCCACCTGTGCCCAAATATTCAAGGCTCTTTCCCACTTTCTCTTCCATTAGTTTCAGTGTATCTGGTTTTATGTGAAGGTCCTTTATCCACTTGCACTTGAACTTTGTACAAGAAGATAAGAATGGATCAATTTGCATTCTTCTCCATACTGACCTTCAGCTGAACCAGCACCATTTGTTGAAAATGCTGTCCCTTTTTCACTGGATGGTTTTAGCTCCTTTGTCAAGGATCAAGTGACCATAGGTGTGTGGGTTCATTTCTGGGTCTTCAATTCTATTCCATTGATCTTATTGCCTATCTCTGTACCAATACCATGCAGTTTTTATCCCTATTGCTCTGTAGTACAGCTTGAGGTAAAGGATAGTGATCCCCCCAGAAGTTCTTTTGTTGTTAAGAATAGTTTTCACTATCCTGAGTTTTTTGTTATTTCAAATTAATTTATAAATTGCTTTTTCTATGTCTATGAAGAAGGAGAATGGGATAAGGGGTTTTGGAGGGAATGGGGAAAGGGCTATATTAAAGCACTTTAAGATCAGATATAAAAGATATTGAAAATGTCCACCTAAAAATATCACACTATTTTCCTTCCTAATAAAAGATTTAAAATTTTATAATCAAAACATAAACAGAACTAAAATATTTGATGCTTCTAGACATCAATATTTGACTAAAACTGCTTTATCATGTACAATATTTGAATCAGCAAAATTTTTAACCATATACTCTTAATTCTAATAAATTTTACAGCTGGGTGTTTAATGCTTGATAACTAACTAGGATCTAGATTATGAAACATAAGTGAGGAGTGTTTAATTTTGAAAATATGTAAGGATTTTGTGATAGGATATCTTTCTTTGATATTATTTTGGTCATATTTACATATAAGCAGAGCTTTTGTATATAGAATGAAAACATATGTCAGTTCTCTAAATGCTTTTGTATGCATAGATCTTCATTCATTACATGAGCCCTCTCTTACATTTTTTCTTTAGTAGTGTATGAAATTTTATAAACATTTGGTGCTTTCAAATTAGGTGAGAGGATTGTGGTTTAAAAATAAAATAAAACAAACAAACAAAAAAAACCCACACTTTTATCACATAGTGGTTAGACTCTAAATCTTTCCGGACTATATACTTTAATGTTTAATGCATTTCAAATATTTTTCTAAATGAATTGCAGAATAGATGAAGAAAATTCAAAGCACAATTTTCATTAACCAGCCAGAAATAACAATTAGCTGAATTTCTGAACTGACTTAAAAGGTTGTAAATACTAGCACCTTTGCTGACCAAACATCTTGAGTTTCTTGCTGTGTAATATTGATAAGCAGGTAAAATTATTGCATTAGTAGAAGAAAATGCATTACGTAAAGCAATATATAAAATTATGTACTCAGACAGTTTGGAAGTAATTTTCATGCCAGGTTAAGCAAAGCCCAAGGTGGCTGAATAGTTATGGAATTTAGGAGTGAGGTTGAGGATACTGAGGGGTAGGGAGATTGGTGAGAATTTCCGGAGTTTCTGTTCTTGTATCCCGAGAATGTGGGATGGCACAATCCATCTAAGATGGGATCAAAAAGCTGCAGCCATGACATGCTGTGGTCCATTGGCCATATCCACAGTTTTGTACTATAGTCCATATTAGGTTAATTATATAACAGTGAATACCAACTGGTTTAGTCAGGGTGTGTACTCTTGCAGAAAACATCATGAACAAGATGCAAGTTGAGGAGGAAAGGGCTTATTTAGCTTACACTTCCACATTGCTGTTCATCACTAAAGGAAGTCAGGACTGAACTCACACAGGGCAAGAACTTGGAGGCAAGAGCTGATGCAGAGGCCATGGAGGGGTGCTGCTTACTGGATCACTTCCCTGACTTGCTAGCTTGCTTTATGGAACCCAGGACTACCAGTCCAGGGATGGCACCACCCACAATGGGTCTTCCCACTCTTGATCAGTAATTGAGAAAATGCCTTACATCTGAGTCTCATGGAGGCATTTCCTCAAGCAAGGCTCCTTTCTCTGTGATAACTCCAGCTTGTGTGAAGTTGACACACTAAACCAGCCAGTACAGCTATCCTGTGTTTTTGGATATAGAGAAATCAATGTCTAAAGAAGTATCTTGCTAAGGACTACCATGGAGGATATGTGAGGCAAAGTTCACCAACAATTGCCACACTAACAAGAGAACTTGCATTGTGGTGAGCTAAGGTTATAAAACAACGTGACTGTATCAGTGTCAAGAGGCTGAAAATTTCTTGGAAACTGGGTAAGGTACTCCTATTTCACTTTTTGTTCTCTAGACATTGTGAAAGAGTAGATACAGATTGAGAACTGATGACAGCTCCTCTCACTGGGAGAAAGTCCATTATTTTTCTTGTTTCTCACCCAGAACATGAATACAGCGGGGAATGAGAGCAAGCTGACAGCAGTCTTGTACATACCTTAGTATTATTGTTTCTGATATCAGAAACAATATCACACTTAGCTTTATTTTTGCGTCCCTTTTTAAAAAATGATGCTGGAAGAGTTAGGGGAAGGACTGAAGGAGCTGAAGAGGATTGCAAATCCACAGGAAGGACAACAATATAAACTAACTGAACCTCCAGAGCTTCCAGGGACTAAACAACCAACCAAAGAGTACACATGGATGGATATCCATGGATCCAGCTACACAAATAGCAAAGGACTGCCCTATTTGGCATCAATGGGAGGGAGGCCCTTGGTCCTGTGGAGGCTTGTTGCCTCAGCATGGGAGGTCAGCATTTGAAATAAATAAACAATAATAACCATAAACAAATAAATAGACTAAATAATGGTTTAATTCAGCAATGTAAACAATGATAAGGGACTATGGCAAGGGAAATGACAAGGAGTCTTTGCACCAATGACTGGATGACAGAAAGTAGGTATTATCATATTTTTCTTCGAAACAGAGATCTGGAGGTGAGGCTACCTGTTCTGTCACCAAGCAAGTACTCGCTTAGTGGCACTTAACAGCCAAACTTGTGCTCATTTCCAAGATTACGAACTTTCTCTTTAGAGGCACATATAATTTTCAAACAGAGAGTTGAATTGAAGCCATTCTCATTACAAGTATTTCTGACTGTGAATTGCTCTAGCACACTACAGAAAAGCCTACGAAGTCACACAGGAGTTTTGTGATGTTTTTGGAGAAAAAAATTGCACGCTTACTGGGACACGCCTTACCAAACAAATGATTTCTTTCATAAATATATATGTTATCAATAGGTAACAAACATACAGAGAAAATTAACTGAGTACGGAGGAATTAAAGTGACCCAAAAGACCATGAGAAACTAAAAAGCACAGATAAACAGAATGAACAAAGGAGCTTCTTATAGTCTTGTTATTGATTTGTGAAATTTGATCATCTATAGAAACAGAGAAGGGCACCTAAAATAAGACCAAGAACAAAAAGACCCTTGAAGACTAAATTTCAGTAAGAAAATAGGAGAAAATTTGAGAAAGATGAAAAGTCTCACTTATGCACTGAATGAAAAGATAAATGAATACAAACTATAAGAAATAGCTTAAACACATGCAAAGAATTAACTCAAAATAGCCCCATCAATCAAGAAAGAATTTGAAGGATACATAGGCAATAAAGAGATGGAGAGAAAATTTGTAATTAGATCCAATCATGATAGGCGAGATAAGTCATGGTGAGAAAAGTATATACATGTTTTCCCCCATATATAATCTTTTGGGGGAAACAGAAATGAGTAAAAGTAGAAAGGAAACTATTAGCAGATATAGAAGAGAAAGAATGTAAGAAGGATATATGATCAGAGTATCTTACATACTTGTATGAAAATTCTATAGTAAAACCTATTGTTTTGTACAGTACATCGTATTTGCTAACTTATTTAGCGAAGAAACTAGGACTAAAATGTTATCTAACACCAAAAATACTTAAAATAAAGAGATAGATTTTATGGGTACATGTTCATAAGGGTCCTGTATAGATACAGGTTCATCATCTACTCAACTCAAAGAAAGCCAGATTTCTACTGGTACCTGCAATAATCTAAAGGCTTTCACCTAACCAAAACTGCTTATCAAAAGAATCAGAATATGCTCACCATTATATTCCTCACTGAGAATTCTGAGTATCCTAAACCATAAAGCTTCAAATTTTTGAAAAAGTCTGTAATTTTGAACTTGAAATTTTGATGTTAGCTATATTAATAATGAAGGTGACGTCTGTCGTTCATATGGACTTAAATCTTTTATTGCCCAAAGTCCTCTCTGAAACATTTCTTATAGCATCTAGACAGAACACTGAAAACCCTAAAAAAAAAAACAACAAAAATAAAAAACCCCAAGCATTGACTTAGCACATGGAGGTCAAAACATAACAAATATAAAAATGGACTAGGAGTGCCCAAGGAAACATCCTGGGATGGTGGTTTAGTACAGAATAATACACATCACACAGTTACGATGATATCAGTAGCAACAATAACAGTGCTATCTTTAGGAAAATATCTCTTTATCTTAATAGAAGTCTAGCTGTTGGTTCTTTAACCCCAGAACTTCATGCTATTTTTAGAAAAACATTTTATTTCAGGGTACTATTCATTGGGTATAGTTTCTGCCTCTTGTGTAGTCATGAGCCCAACCTCCATTACTGCAAACCATAACACAGACTTATAATCCTAGCTGTTGGGAGGAGCAGGCAAAGGCCTCTACTTCAGAACAAGTTTGAGGGCAGCCTGGGGTGTGAGAGACTTCCCAAAGTAAATAAAAGCATAAATAATGACATAAATGAGAGGCTGGAGAGAAATTAAGAGTTTGAATAGAGCATCGATATAAAATGTATGGCATGGATGTGAGTATCTGTAACATCAGTGTTCTCAGAACAGAGATAAGGGACTAACAGGCTTGATTGCCTCAAGCCTAACTCTACATTCATTAAGAGACCCTAACAAGGGAATTAAGGTGAGTGAAAATGCAGGAAATCTGATGCCCTCTTCTGGGCCTCACTATGTATGTGCATGCATCAATGTACACACGTGTGGACACACCCACACACCAAACCCATATGTATATGTGCATGTGTATATGTATGTGTATGTGTTTATGCATTTGTATTTCCAGTCAAAATGTTATATGTAAATATATATTTCATAAAAAGCCAACTAATTAATAAATTAATGTATGCCAGGGAAAAATTCAGTCAAATGTGATGTCAGGAAATTTAAAAAAGCAAGTCAAATTTTGCTGTCTAAAACTGAAGATTTTCAACTCTCTTGACTTCAGAGAGACACATACTCGGGATGAAAGCTTTCCCTTCCTCTGGTTTAATTACAGCAATTGTCACTGTAGGGAGATAATTTGAAGATCATACTATGATAATATGCCATTTATTGGCTTATGTGTTTTAAATTTTATGGTTAATTTATAGTGATGACTGAAAACAAGCACCTCTAAATATACAAAGCCTGTGCAACTGATCGAATATAACAGGCCAATGAAGGATCATCCAAAGGGACAGATATTCTCATTGTTTTTAGTTTACTAAGTATTTCTTGACACTATCATAATTGGAATCACTGTTATATTTTCTATCCATATTTTTTATCATTTGATAATTTAATTCTCAACATCTTTTTTCTGTGAATGAACCAAATGCAGAAAAAGTACAGGAAAACATGAACTATACTTACATTTATTTAAAGAACTTATCAAAGCTAGGTAAATCCGAAAATTTGCAAACCTATCATCATGTAGTGACTCCTCTACAGATTATAAAAAACAAAAGCAAAAACAAAAACAGAAAAACAAGCATTCTATTTCTGTAAAGGTATGAAATAACACTCCAATGATAGTTTTGAGAAAGAAATTACAATTGATCATAATTATCATTCCCTGTACTACAAAACAATTTTCCATATAGTTAGTTGAGAAGTTCTACTTGTATTTTCAGAGACTGGAAATACTGTCCACACCACACACACTAATACACACCTATTTGAGTTTTTGCATATGGGTTCGATGGCATAAAAATATTTCGCTGCAAGGATGTTCTGAAATAGTAAACATTTTGACTGGAAAAAATTGTCTTGACTTAGCAGGCTAACACAGCTCACCGCCACATGCAAAAATGAAAGCATAGGAGACAGTGAGAAACGACCAGCCATTTCTTTTCTCCTAGCTGATACATATCTTATTTATTCTTTCTTGTAATGTGTGAACGCTGCACCATGCCCTATTTTGTCTTCTGCCTCAATTAAAATGTAAATTTCTGCAGCCCATCTCTATAATTCCAAACTGCTCTAGGCAGGGGAATTTAAACTGCTTTTAATAAAACCAACTACAGATGCTGAAATAAGATTTCTTCCCAAGTCTTTGAAATCTATATGTGCAATGGAATTCTGGGTCTTCTCTAGTTATATTTCATCTATAAATGTTCTAAGTAAAAAAAAAAAATGGATTGGTGCTTTTAATATCACAAATGCAAACCCATCCCTGGGCACTGACCAATCTCTCCCTCCTCTGGAACAGTTTCTAGCAATCCATCCTCTTTCTTTGGTAACATTTGGTCACATTTAGCGATTTTTGGCTTCAAAACGCAACTAGAAATTTCAATAGGCAAGATAACAATATGATAGGTAAATTAAAAACTGAAGTCAAGTTTGCATAAATGATTCCTGGATTATCATTTTCGCCTGTTGCTCTAAATTCTGAATTTTTCTATCATGGTGCTTCCCCTATTTAAAAACAACAACAACAACAACAAACTTATAAAACCTTGTCATTTCTAACTTTGTGCTCCTTTTTGTTTAATTCTTGATTTTCTTTCAAATCATTGGTACTATGTCTCCTACAAGAAATATCACCAAGGCCAGCTAGAAAGAGGTAAATTGTTCTCATAACTCTCTTGTTCTTAAAATGCTCCTTTCTCATAGCCATATTAATTTAGAACTTTCCCAGGGATGCTAGGACCTAAAGAAAATGAGTTTCACACCATTGCTGGATTATACAATGAAGTAAAAAGACAAAGACTTAGCATATGGCAAGGGAAATGGCTTATCAAACTGAGTATTTTACATCTGTAATTCTTTTTTTTTATTGGAAATTTTATTTGCATTTCAGATGTTCTCCCCTTACCCCATTTTCCCCCTCCCTCCCAGGAACTCCCTATCCCTTCCAACCTCCTCTTGCTTCTATGATGGTGTACCCCCACCTCCCCTCCCCCATACCTCCCCTCCCCACCCTCGAATACCCCCCACGACGTCCAGCCTTCATGGGACCAAGGATCTCTTCTCCCACTTATATATAGCTCCCTTGCATATATAGCTGGAGCCATGGGTCCTTCCCTAAGTGCTCCCAGGCTGGTGATTTAGACCCTGGGGGCTCTGGTTGGTTGGCATTGTAATTCTTATATGCCTCGAATCCAGAAACCTCATAGCATAACAAGGGTCAGAATTCTCATAAAGAAATAAAATAATTTCTCTCTCATTTCATAAAATAACACAACATTTAACACAATAGTCTATTTTTCCCCCAAATCAATGATTTTCTTGTTGGAAGTTGATCTTACCCCATAAACATTTTCTTGGGGCATTGTTAGAGGATAAAGAGGCACCAGTGTCTGAGTGTCTTAGTTATTTTTCTATTGCTGTAAGGTACCATAACAAGGACAACTTGTAAATGAATGTATTTGTAGTTTACAGTTTCAGAGTATTTGTCTATGAGTATCATAATTGGGGAATATGGCAGCAGCCCAGCAAACATAGCATTGAAGCAATATCTTAGAGCTCATTCTTGATACACACATGAGGAAAGGAGAGATATAGAGCTGATTAGAGTGGAATGATCGTTTGAAAGATTAAAAGTCATGCCAAGTGACATACCTTCCACAACAAGGTCTAATCATTCTCAAAGAGTTCCAGAAACTGGGACCGAGGCAGTGAAGTATATAAGCCTGTGTAGTCTATTCTTGTTCATGTCACAACACTGGCACATAGAGGCATGTGGTGACCACATTCTGGTGTCTTTCAAAAACACAGAAATATTATAAGAATATGTTTTCATTTTAATCCCAGTGGTGGGATATGGGGCTGCTTCAGATTGCTCACAGCAGTTGATTATGACTTGGGTCATGTTCTGGCACAGGACATCATTTTGCAAGCTTCATATAGTTCCTTTGATTATGTCACATTGGAATTCTGGGAACTTTTCAGAGTGTATATAAATGCTAGGGCCTCAAGAGGTGTGGGGCATTGTTGATGGGTTGTTGATAAGTTGTTGGTTGGTTGTTGGTTGGTTGCTGATTATTATTGGTGGTGGTTTTTTTAAGTGGTCATGTACAGAGAAACAACAAGAAGAAATTAGATACCTTTATGGCAAAGATCAAACTTGCCCCAAGGAGGTTGATGCTGCTTATTAGCAGAGAACATAATGTTACCTTTTTTTCTGACCCTGACTTTAATCAGGGATCTCCTTCCTTTCACTTGTTTCCTTTTTCTCTCTTACCTAGTGTTAGGGGGTTGAAAGGATGGAAGAAAAGGGGTGGAGAAGGATGGAAATAAAAAGAACCCAAAAAGTTGTCAAAGACAAACTACAGGGGCATGAATTCTTTTAAGCATTTTCCAGGAATACAGCTTATTAGTGTCAATGCTTAGAAATATAATTCTTACAGTGAATGCAGTCAAGGTGATGAAAATGGAGCAGAGAAGATCTAATATTCTCACATTTACTCTGTCATGTGGCCCATAAAAAAAAATGAATGAAATTCAATTTGCTGACCATTCACAACTCCTCACTTTTGTACCCTATTTTCCTTGTTGCAGGGAAAATGGCAACTAATGAGAGAAAACAATTCTACATCCTAAATCTATTTCAATCTAATTAAAATGTGCAACTGTTCTTGGAATTATCAAAGTCAATCCTTTCTTTCTTTTTTTTTTTTTTTTTTTTGTTTGTTTGGTTGGTTGGTTTTTGAGACAGGGTTTCTCTGTGTAGCCTGGCTGTCTGGAACTCACTCTGTAGACCAGGCTGGCCTCGAACTCAGAAATCCGCCTGCCTCTGCCTCCCAAGTGCTGGGATTAAAGGCGTGTGCCACCACCGCCCGGCCAAGTCAATCCTTTCTAAGTATTTCTCTCACCACTGCTAAACAATGATCCAAAGTCCCTGCTTTCTGTATTGCAGCCTGAAATAATGCATGGAGCATGAACTCCAGATCGTCAGCCACATGTCTTATCAGAAGCCATGTTTGAAAGCCCTCTATAGGCAACAATTATACTTATGCATATTTGAATGTTTGACTTCTCCTAAGCTTTGTCAACTCTAACTCTTCAATGTCTCCTACTTAGGATACCTTCACATTTCAGTTTAATTTTATCCAATTCTAATTCTCTTCCAAAACCTGATTAAAATTCAATTTCTGCAAGTCTTCACTCTATCATCCCTATATCTTTTAATTCATTGCCAATTTATATTTGCAATCATTTCTTTTATTATATCATCATAATCCTTGCATAAAGATTATTAATATGAAAGGAAAAATATAACTTTTTAAAAATGTGAATAGTTATAGATGCCTATCATAATGTTGAAACTTGAAAGATGAGATGGAAAAAAACGACATGATTTGATACTATAAATCCAACTAGGGCTTGGGATAGATATTTAGATGATCTATACTTGTATCTACATTGTATATGATATGTATGTGTGGTATGTATGTTGATGTTATTGTGTGTGTATTTATCTCTATGTATCTATGTATCTATATTTGTGTATCTATCTGTCTATCTATCATCTATTGATCTATTTATCTATCTATGGATTTGTCTATCTCATCTATCTATCTATCTATGATTATCCATCTATCATCTATCTACCTACCTATCTACCTATCTATCATTACCTCTCCTGCTTCTCTGTCTATATTCTCTCTGTATCTGTCTCTCAGAAAGATTTAATTTCTTCAGAGCTCTTATGTACATTGAACTATTCATAAGTAGATACATAAAAGAGTTATTCATGACATGCCTGGGAACTTATCAGTAACTAAATAAGCTTCTAATAATATCAGTTTTTAAAGGAGAGTTTTTCTTTCTATTCTTAATTTTAATTCAATTTCAGCTCTTTGTCCCTCAGGGACGAAGTATTTTCAGAAGATATTCAGGTTGTTGTCAACTTTTTCATTATTGCTCATTTTCTACAAGACTGGAAGAAACTTGGAAACAGAAATCAGAGGCCAAATTAAATATGTTTTAGAAAAGGTGGCATCATAAGACAAATGTACAATATAAAAGAATCATTGCAATGTTTCAATTTTTATCAAACAGTCTCATGAGCAGGAGACCATAGGCAGGAAGTTTCAAGTCCATAAATTTTTGCAGCTATTTCTTTGCTTGTTTCTTAGTTTTCATTTTAAATGCAATCTATGATGAGTTTTATCATATTAAGACAAATATTATATTGTATGGTGATTGGTCTCAATTAAAGGATATTTTCATGGAATGATGTTATAGTTTCCTAGCCAGTATTTCACAAACTGAAAAAGAACATGCTAATGAGGTATGAAGAATATCTATTCTTAAAAGGGTCTGTGTATAACCACAATTTAAAAGTACTAATTCATAAAAGTATGTATATTTCAAGGCACTATTGGCCCACTTAACTAGAAGTAGCAGTGATGCAGTGATTTATTTGCATTCTCAAATAACTGAAAGGTTTATTACTCAGTGATGCAGAACTCATAATAGACTAGTTTTCCTCAATGGATGCTCCCTGCTAGATGTGGCCATGTATTTTCTGAGTTGTCTGTTTTATTTTAAGTTAGGTAATGTTCTTCAACAGCCAACAAGATTTTATGTTTGACTAATACACAATTAGTACACTGATAGAGAGACTGCTCAGTTGTGAAAAAGCACCTGCTGCTTCTCCAGAGGAACTTATTTGGTTCCCACCACCCATATGGTGGCTTACAACCATCAGTAACTCCAGTTCTAGACATTCTATACCCTGTTCTGGCCTCCAATGGCTTTACATACCTTGTACCTCAATATATATGCAGGCAGAATATCTACACATTTGAGAGTAAATCTTAAAATAGAAAAGTTTAACTACTCTTTGATTTGTCTATTGAAAAGCTTGTGGATTTGTTAGTCAAAAATACTAGACTTTAAAATTCTATGTGTGATATATTCATGTGTTCATGTTTGTAAGTGTTTTACCCTGTGTGTACCTGTACATGTGGTGGCCAGAGATCAAAGTAGGGCATCTTCTATTACTTTAAAATTTACATGTTATTAAAGGGTCTTTCACTGAGCCTGGAGCTAACCAATTGCGTAAGACTAGAACCCTTATGTCTCCACCTCCTCAGCACTAGGATTATAGAAATTTGTCACTCTTCCCAGATTTGTAATGGGTGCCACTTATTGACCTCAGGTCCTTCTGTCTGTGCAGCAACACCCTCCCAACTAAGCTATATCTCCAACTAAAAAAAAAAATTCTTATTTAAAGAACTCCTTCTTTGACGTCATACTAATTTTTATAATTTTGATTTAGCAAGTAAAAAATTTGATTACATTGCTATTAGAATCCTTGCAAAAAGTATACTTAGCAAAGTTAGTTGAATGCTGATGTCATTTTCTTTTCTCTCTTTACTTTTTGTCAAGACTGTTATTATCAGGGTAGCTTGAAATGAAGTAACAAGAATGTATCCTGTAACCTCAAAACAAAACAAAAAAAATGAGTCTAGAAAATTCTTGAGTCTGTGATTGCTTTCATGGTAAAAATTATGATTATTTTTAGTTATGATTAAATAAAGCACTTTTTACATAGGCAAGCAGCTGAATCCAGTGTAAACCAAAACAAAGCAGAAAATGTCAATGTATTATGCTGATCAGTAATCTTTAAGCCTCCTGATGACTTCACTGAGGAAACAGCTATGTGGGGCAGTGCTAATTGTTCACTGAATTCCCTGATATCATGTGTACATGTCTGGAACCTACAGAGCACCACTCTGTTTCAAGAGTGCAACATAGGCAATAGCTAAAGGTGGTGAGGGCAGATAATCGAAATAAATACAGTGATTAAGCAGAGGAACATATCCCTATCTCAAATGGAAAGCACTTCCTATAGAACTTGTAGAAACTTTCCTTTTCAAGTTGGGGTGACAGTGACTGGGCCACTTGTGGGCAATGGCTGAAGTTGCCCCTTGTAACCAGGTTAAGATACAGGTAAAAGATCTGCCTTGAGGATTTAAAGATAGTATTTTTCAACCTTTCTCTTTGTGTCCCTGCGTGTTACTAATTCAATTTTTGTATTCTTCATAGACACTTCAATCACTGTCTGTTTACCTTATGAGTTACCCAATAAGTACCTTTCTAATTCGTGCATTGAACAATAACAATACACCTTAAATGGATACCAGACTCTGGGAACTCATGGTACAAACTATCCAAAGCTTGATCTTGGCCATTCCTTCACTGGGAAGCATATTTTGTTATAGCATGGCCTTCTTTGTTTCTGAGAAGAGAAAAGTTTAACTGAATTCAATACATAAAACGTTGAGAATGTGCTGTATAAAAGCTATGGCCACATGTGGAGTGTTAACAGCAGCAATGCCAGCTAAGGAATTGTGGGAAGTGGCAGGCTGACAAGGCACAAGCCTGAACAGATTCTGTGACTCCAATGCAGGGTGTGGAGGAAAGGAACTGAAAGGGCAGCGTGCTCTCTCTTTCTCACCCTTAAATATTTTTAATTTTCATTTTATTTCCTCCCCTCTCACAGGGAAACATAGACAACACCTGTGTTTCCTTTTATATTCTGACACCCTGCTCCCAGCAACACACCTTTATAGCAATTACACTAATGAGTTGTCTCCTGTCTATCAACTTTTCTTTTGCCTAAGGCAGCACAAACCTTCCATTGTAAACTATCTTCACACTTGTATATTAAGGTATCCTCAAGTTGCTACCACACAATGTACCTTTCTCTCACACAGAGGCATTTCAAAAGCACACTCCCTTACTCTACTCTCTTCCTCCCCCACAGTTAGAAGTACTGAGTATTTACTGTGTGTGGTCACTGAGACTACTCCGTTTCTTCAATGAGACACACTCCTCAGTTCTTATTTACCTTCCTGACTGCTTGGGTGGCATGTAGGAGCTGGGCATTACGAATCTGCTTCTTCAGGTTCACCCCGTTAGACTCACTCCTTGCTTTCTGTTGCCTGTGTTGACTTCAGCACGATATTGTCTGCACTTTGACTTTTGTTTGTTGGTTGGTTTTAAATATGTTTGTTGGTCCGTTGGTTTTACTTTACAAAACAATTTATAATTGGAGCTATTCCTTAGAGTTATTATGTCAATGAAGTGAGTTAATACAAATAAAGCAAATTACAAAATGTCTGCTACTCAATATTGCACAGCCATTATTATACATGCCCAAGAGAGGGTTAGACACAGCTGATCACCACCTTTAAATTGAAATTATCATTATGTTCAGTTTCTAGACAATGACCTTGTCCAAAGATTACTTACTTCTGTCAGAAGGTTGCTCCCCGTTCCTCTGTTTCCATTAATGTGGCTTTATAGACATCTCTCTCATCAATTTATATATTTGCTAGGAATGATTTTATCCCTTTTTCTTTTTTAAATGCGATTGTCAGATTTCATATTTTCTGTAGCCAAACTTCTTCTCTTAAACTTGACTATACTGCATCACTCCAGGGAGTAACCTTAGGAGCTCAGAATGCTTCATAAACATCAACAGTGGTACCAGGCCTGTTTTCTTTCCTTTCTGAATGAGTCATTTCACCTAATCACCCATTTTCTACAACTGAAAGGAGTGACAGCTTTCTAGTCCAGAAAGTCTTCCAGAGACTCTGATGGCATAGACTCACTCTCCCCTTCAGCCCCTACCTCTGAAGTCTTGTCCTCATTTGAATCTAATTAATGCCTTGGAAACTTTAAACTACTCTTGTTTTTATTTATTGTTTTTGTTTTATTTTTTAAATCTTTTCTTCATGCTCCACTTTCTTTCCCGTCTGTTATTTCTGAAATACTGTTTTCCAGGGCTTCCCACCTAATACTGTCACAAACCATCAACCTATCACATTCAAAATGTCCTCGGAGTAAGGCACAAGCCTACCCTCACTGTCCAGTTTGTTGTCATGACTCTTTCTGTACTGGAACTACTTTTCAATTGCTCTATATTTATGCAAATGTTCTTTAATTCAAAAGATTTTATATGAGTAAACATAAATATGTGATTATTTAAATTGCTAGCCAAGCAGAGATGTGCTGAGAAACTATATTAAGAGTCCTTTGATGCAGACATGTTGAGGAACATGAATAGCTTACAGCTTATTCAACTGATTTCAGATTTGGATATACAAGTTAAGAATCTATCAGGACATGGTAAGGGATACCAGTGGCAAGTTTGTCACGATATGTAGTTTAGCTATGCATTGGTGTTACTCATTGCTATTTTTAAATGTTTCTGTGCAGAGCTCATCATCGGTAAAATAAACCAGAAACTTTGGGACCCAGGTAGTACAGTTGGGATACAGCATAGTGACAGAACACTGATATCATTATGTGAGGTCTTGGGTTTGGTCCTTATTGCTAGAAAACATGTAGGACTGTGGTAGATTACATGGTAAATCTTCTCATGTAATTCTCATAGTTATAAGGTTTGAAACACCTACCTAATGTAATCTCCAGTTTTGCAGATGAACAATTAGATGAAATTCCATTTTATTTTCTTATTTGTTTTTTTTTTTTACACTAGGGAAAAAATACTCAGAAATGTGTGACATCTGTAAGAAATGGCATAAAACAATATAACTGAAGGACATACTAAATAATGGGTTAATTCTTTGTGAAAAGTATGCCCGTGTATTTTAGTAATCTGACTAGGACATTTTACACTCCTTGAGGTGAGAAAATCCACTCTTTATTGCCTTCAAAAAGGCCAAAAATGGTGAATAACACATAGCAATCATTTATTAAAAACCTACCAGAAAGAAGATTGGTGATGTAGATGCTGGCTGCCTATCCTAATAACCTGAGTTTGCTCCATGGACCCACATGTTGTAAACAAAGAAACAACTCTTACATGTTATCATTTGACTTCTGTATGCATGTATACGTATTTCCACAAATACACACACACATGCACATATGCATATACACACACATACACTACACAATAAAATATGTGAAAGTAAAATTATCGTAATGAATTAATGAATGACGGTTTACTAGACCTTAAAAGAACATTCAAGGACACTATAAAATACTCTCATTCTTTTCATGTTTCTAATAAAAAAACTGTGAATTTTTCATATTGATTCAATACTAAACTCTGTACGTTTCTATTTCTGGATGAGTGGAAACAGATGGTGACTGTTATTTCTCTCCTTTCAGGAGTGGACTAATATTTAAAAATTAAATCCCAAAATAGATTTCCTTCGATAAATAAAATATCCCATTTGGGGACTAAGTTTTATTTTTCAATGGGATTCAGATTGGAAAACAAAATGATAAATTATCTTTCAACTGCTGAGTTAAAATATCTATGGAAGTGAAATTTAATTGGAAATATTTTTAAACAGTTATTATGTACTAACTTGTATTTTTTACATCATCTATACATTGAATCCTTACCCAATTGCGATTGCATTTAAGACAGTTCTCTGAAAGAATATCAAAAATAAATGAGTTCAGTCCAAGTCCAATTGGATCGATGTCTTTACGGGAAAAGGAGGAAACAATGGAGATTACATTCTCTGCATTGTAAGGATTCTACTTAAAAAGTTGGCTATTCTCAGCCATGAAGGAAGCTTTCACAAGAAACCTAGATGTGTCATCATCCTTAACTTAGGACTTTTACCCTAAAGAATGGAGAAAAGGCAAAAGCTGTTTTCTAGTATATGGTAGGCTGTTAGAAGGGATCAATATTAAGACAGACTTTCTTTAATATCATCAATGATAGTTAAAAGGAAGCAGAGAATTAACATTCCAAGGTTTGCCTCTACAACACATAGAAATTATTCTTGGGTAGAACACGAGATTGGACAGAAATAAAGAAAACAAAATTCCCTGAAAGCAAAACAAAACAAGATAAAAGATTTGGTCACTTTTTAAACACCACAGTAGATGTGTGGATAATTTTGTATGTTATCCCTTGACAAAATATAGCTTAGCAAAAATTACTGTGTGTCAGTCATACTTTCAAAAGTTTAAAGTTGAGGACCAAGACACAAAATAATTTCTTCCTAGTAGTTTTGGGTTTTGTTCCTCACTCATTTTGTTTAAAAATAAAAATTGAAAAATAAAAATGAACACTTTACATTGTAAGTGGAAAATGACAAGGGGATTTATTGGATCATCAGGATTCTTCCGACAGCAAGGATTCGCTCAACACCCTTAGTGTTTATTCTCATATATTCTGCAAACCTCACTGCAGTAGATTTTACAAGCTACCCTGTGGCTTTTCAAGCAAAATAATCATTCTTTTTCTTATAAATTCATTTTAGCAGCACTTGTGTTTTGATTTGCTTTGAGTCCTCTGACACTTATTAACATTCAGAGTGGTTCAGGGCAGCCTCATGCTAATGCACCTTCTTCAGCCAACATATCACACACTTTCTGTTTGACAATCAACATTTCATTAATAGTGTGCTAAAGCAGAAATGGACCTTAATAAGGACCTGGTTCACCTCCCATCCCTGCCCAGCAGTTCTGTAGCACATAAAAGGCTCAGGTGATTCGACTTCTAGCACTTTATGCAACCTGCATGAACAATTGGATGGAGATTTCTTCATTTCAATCATTGTCTTATTAAGATCACTTTTGATCTTAATAAGAATGGATAGAACAAAGTTTCAAGCTGTTGGAGAATTTGTATCAGGTCTATTCCAAGTTGAATACGTTTTGAAGTTCCAAATACTTGCTTTAATGGGAGAATTGGAATTAAAAACCATTACATATGATATTTATATTTAAAATGTATCCTTCAAAATGTAAAATATTATCATAAAAAACATTGGTGAAGCTGCCAGATAGTCTAGTGGATAAGAGTGCTTGTTGGGAAAGCCTGAGGACCTGAGTCTGAAACTCTAGCACCCACATAAAAGCCTGGCATAGTTTCTCATGTCTATAATCCTTGCACTGAGGATGGACACAGGCATATTCTGAGCACTCCATGGCCAGAAAACCATAAATGATGAGTTTCCAGTCATATTCAGGGTTGGAGATGTTTAAATGACAATTAATAAAAGAGGTACAGAATATAAAATTTACTAAATATTTAATACTTTTAAAGCAATGCATCTGTGTGGGTGTTATGTGGGGAATAGATGTACTCTGTGTGCACATATTTGGAGAACAGAGGATGGCATCAGGTGACAACCTCTGTCAATATGTAACTTCCTTGTAAAAGGGGTCTTTACATGACTTGGAAGCTTATTATTTATTAACTATTTACTAATGGGCCTGTCCTGGGATTTCAGTTGATATACCCTGTGTCAATTAATCGAAGGAATTTATGAAAACAAACAAGCTTAATACTGAGGTCCAAATAAATAACATATCTTCTCTCTAAGAGCATCAATTAGAATGAGAGCTGAATGAACTCGGCCAGGTTGTCCTCAAGCAAGAAGCAATATGCTAAGAGCAGTGAAGCCGAGACAGGATGAGGTTGCCTGGACTTCCACAGTGCTGCTCATTTAGGCTTAGTATTCATACATGTGTATATGGTAGTAGATGCATATGCATTATAGACTAATCCATCATCATATGAGTGTATGAATAAACTGAAAACTCCACTGTGACTAATTTTTTCAAAATGATAGTATTATTCAGGTAAAGACATATCTATGTCCTTTCAGGAAGAACACGAGTCTTGTGGGCAGCTCATCATGTCCCTTCCTCCTTTTATGGGATTGAGCTCACTCTTCTAAAGTTTGTTTTACTTTGCAGTGTAGCCATGATTGGAGGCTAATGAGAATTTCCACTTATTTATCTCATGCTCGTGACATTTTAATTAGTCCCATATTACACAAATCCACCTCAAGGCAAATTTTCAGGAAAAGACATTTGTTAAGTAAGATTTAATAAATATGGCTAATATGCTTTGACTTTAAGAAACATCACTCATGCTGTCCCTCTACTTCAGAAACTGAAAGAAAGTAGAAACGTACCTCTTGTCTTACAGTTTCTCTCCAGACACCCACCTGGTTGTCTGTATCTGGCCACTGAGCATGATTTGTTTCCTTAATGTGCAAACACTCTTGTCACAAATCTGCACCAAACACACGGCACATAAAGGGCCATGGATCGCTTTCAATTCCGAGGTAACACCCTATCATTGTGAAAGGGCAACAGGTTCTGGCCCCATGGAGATTACAGGCAGCTTCAGAGCATGGGGTGAATGAGTAGGTGGAATGTTAAAAATTCTCCGCTAAGAGGACAGCATGCTTAGGAAGCAATTTGGGAACAGGAGAAGGAGAACATGCTGTACCTTCAATCAATCATCCCTGCCAGAAGTCAGCATGAGCAGCTGACTAGACTTTCTACTGATGGATTGTATGAAAGACCTAAGGTATGATACTATAGAATGGAAGAGAGGGACGGTGGCAGGGACAAGGGGACTTTAAAAGTAAATTATGATATATTTCCTATTTCCTATAAAACTGAGCCCCTTTCTTAGACTTTTGTACTTCCTTTTAAGGCTGTAACTCCCTCGGAAGGAAGTTTACAAAGAGAGGGTGTGTATGTGTGTGGGGTACTTCTCCTTATAGATCATAGCAGTAGTATACCCTTAGAAGGGGTACTCATAGTCTTCTTCGAAGACATTCTATTGTTCCACTCTGAGGCCAAGTCCATTAATTGGAATCACAGAGAATTAGACGTCTACTGCTAAACAGCCCTAGTTCCAGTGGTGCTGAGCAGGCTAATTTTCTGGGCCCAGTTCATAATGTTCAATTGGTAATAGGGGAGTCACAAAGCAGTGAGCCCTGATATGATGACTAATCAATCAGAATTTGAAAGCTCAGGCACAGGGCATTCTGGGAAAATCTAGTGAGGCTTTAGAAGCTCTGCTAAAGCAAAAGGAAAAGGCCAAGGCAAGCCTCCCTGGTTCCTTTTCCCTCAGGCTGCAACAGCTGTCATCTGTCTCAGAGTGCCAATGATAGTTTTGTCTAAGTAAAAGTCTCATTTGCATACTATAGAAAGTAGCAGGGAAATCCGTGAACAAACAAATTTAACATCAATTCCTATCAAATAATTATGGTCCTTTCTATTCCCTGAAGTTTCAATTCAAAATGACTAGTTCTGTGAGCTCAACTTTTAAAGACTCTGTGTTGAGGGAATGTCCTGATCTTTCTCTGCACAGCCATGCACTGCTGCTGTAACTTTTCCAAATGATACCCCAAGCTCCACTCATTACTAACTAAATAGAAATAACTGTATCGAGGCTTCAAAGAGGATTTTGTTACCCACCATGGATTATCCAAAAGCACTGGCCAGAGCAAATCCAAAGAGTGTCTTTATTAATTTAATGGCAAGTAGCTCATCTCGCTAATGCCTTGTGTGTGTCTGAAAGGTGAAATTAAACTTCTCATAACATTTCACTAGATGGTGATGGTTTTTTTGCTGTCCTCAAACATTCAAAGTTTGTAAGAGTCACATATTCCATTTATTCACTCCACAGTTTAAGCAAATTAATCTGCAATGGACTTAATGCGATAAAAAATTATTGAAAAATAGTGTGATATAGGGGGAAGTGATTAAGAAAACCAGCAAAACATGAAGATGCAGAAGAAATGAATGAAACTGTACAATTGAGTGGTCGTATGAGAGATGGCTCTGAGGTCTGCCAGAGTTAGTGAAAAGAGAGAGACCCAGAACTCCAGTTGGAGTTTGGATAGATAGCACTTATTTTTGTATAATGTAGAGAAAAATGGGCTTATTTAAAAATATTGGCTATTAAAAATAATTATATTACATCACTGAACTTTAGCTTCTATGACTGATAGGATGGCAGGTGAAGAATATGTGCAGAAGAGGTTCCTTAAGTCTTTGCTGTAGGCATGAAAGAGAAGTAAGAAAAAAAGCACAGGACCAAAGGTATTCTGAGACACAAAAGATGAAAGGCACTGACCAATAGTAGGAGGTTGAGAGGGATGGCTGATCACAGTGTCAGCTAGTCCATCCCCACTCACCCAGAGCCAAGCCCTTTGACAAGTCCCTTTGCCATCAGAGTGCCTTTTCAAGCATGCATCTGCTTTCTATGTAATCCTCTTCTTCAATCCGTAGCAGACTCACTACAATGCATCCTTCAACAGTCAAACTGCTAAAAAAAATTAAAAATAAATAAAAATAAAAGCCTGCCCATTTTCAGAGAGACTTGAACTCTTGGAACTCCTTCATGCTATTACTCTAATAACTTCTACTCTAAAGCTTTAGCCTACTTATTAAAATCCCCTTAATGTCACAGGTTAGGTGGCAGCAAGAGACCCAAACATTTCTCTAATTAATATTTACGATACAAAAAGTCTTTCCCACCTATTGGACTACTGTGCATAGCTAATACAGGCTAAGTGAATATAATGAATGCCTGCCTAAGGCCCTTTTATTCTGTTTACATTGATAACAATAGCTACAAATGGGGGCATTTTATGAATCTAATTACTATCAAACAAAGTAAAAATAAGATCTAGGTTTGGGTACATTAAACAGCTCTGGCCGGGCTGTGGTGGCGCACGCCTTTAATCCCAGCAGTTGGGAGGCAGAGGCAGGCAGATTTCTGAGTTCGAGGCCAGCCTGGTCTACAGAGTGAGTTCCAGGACAGCCAGGGGTATACAGAGAAACCCTGTCTCGAAAAACCAAACCAAACCAAACAAAAAAAAAAAAAAACAGCTCTGAAATCATACAGATTATATGATACCATCATGGTCTGCACACCATGACTAAGGGTCTACTTTCTTAAAATGGTTAGGACATTGCCCTAAACTGCTGTTGAAAACCCACTTTCTTAAAATTAATTATCTCTTTCAACTTAAGACAGATTTCTGTCTTCTTTAAATACATATACAGGATATAATTTTTGAAGTTATAGGCAAATGGGTAAAATGAAGGCAAACCATAAAAATAAAAGCAGAAAATTAAGGGAGTAAATTCAGGACCATGTATTGAGTCATCACAACTTTAACAAAGGGCCTCATACTTTGAAAAATAGGGACATGAAACATAGACAAAATTTCAAAATTGTATTTTAGAATATATTTTCACTGTATTTTAAAATTAAATACAAATCCAAGCCAAAACTATACACATATTATACATTTGAACATCTTGACAAAGAAGTGACTCTCAGTACTGGGGATCAAAACATTGTCATTAAGAAAATTATCTACCAGTCATATAAGTAACATTGACAACCAGGGTCAACTATGCTTAGCTAACACCACCTTAGGAAACAATCTACGAAGAGCTTTGAACTAGCCAGGCTACATATACAAAGAAATCCATGAAGGGACACAGATTTGCATGTTAAAACAAATGGGCTAGCAAAACTGCAGCTAGAATATGCTCTTTATTGAGAACTTTTGTCTCAGCAGCTAAAGTAAAAGTTGTGTCATTTTTATCCACATTACCAACATTATTAGATTCAGCAGAAATCCAATTCTGAAAATAATATGAAGTATTGAACTGAAGAAAAATTAGTGACTTAATGAATTTCGAAAGGATTTGGTAATTCTGCATCTGAGAACACCTTCATATCTACCCTTTATGGTGGCGGGTAGTCCAACTCAATGGAAGAACATGACCGTAAGATAACAGAACACAAGGAAGCTATAAATATTCTCATCTGGCCATTGATTGTTCTTTTATAAAATAGGAACATTTTATTGGTCAGTGACTTAGACCTATTAGAAAATCAAGTCAACTCAGGTGTTTTACAAGGAAACTTCACGAAGAAACTTCGGCTGAATTAAAGGACATCCAGACCCTACATAAAGGGAAATCTTGATTGCAGCAGGGCTGGAAGTGATAAAAAGAGAAAATTTGGTTTCTGATCTTGTCATAGCTGGAGCTGAAGAGGATAAATCCCATGACTTGGATGTACCCGTACAGTGTTGGCCATGCAAGGATTGGAGAAAAGCTTCAACTGAACCGTCTTTTCTATGTATCTTCAACTTCTTTTGCTTTCTTCTAGGTCAATTCTGTAGATACCAACCACTCAGAGAGCCTATGTGATGCATGATCCAGGACCAAGGCTTGCTGGTCACAAAACAATTCAAAAAATAACACAAATAATGTTCTCTTAAGTATTGTAAAGCATAAGTAAATAGATGCTCCTATTCTGCTACTTGTTCTTGGAAAGCGAATCATTCATGCTTTCAAAGTACATAAGTTACATCTCTTTATTCATGGACATGGCTTAAGCAAACTTATTGCTTCACAGAAAATCTTGACTTGAAAATGGCAAGGGAAAAGGTCCCATAGATTTGTTTATTTACAAAGAGAATCAATCTATGGACTAATTTTTAAAAAGAATCCCTTGCAGCATATCTCAGGTGTTTTTAAGATTGTTCACAATGGAAAGAATCATCTTAGAACAACAAGCATGATTATCTTCTACGACTTCCCACAGATCCAAGGGCACCAGGGTAGTTTATCAAACACACGTCAAAATGCTCTAGGCTCGGATTAACTAGTTTATGCAAAGAAGATGCTCCATGGGAACTTTGCACACTGTAGTGTTATCTGCACTTAAGTACAAATTAGTGAGCTAATGAATTCAACAGAAACAGTTCTCTTTAGAGAGACAGGAAACCTGCCTGCCAGATTTGGATCTACTGTTCAGTGACCAGAGGATCTTGCAACAGAAATATGAATTATTTATAACAGACTGCCATTTATTTTAAACTTCAGAGAGAGCTTACTTCTAATTATGATTACAGAGTGACATTGTTGGAAAAAAAAAACAGTCAGAACAACCTTTAATTCTCAAGGTACTCAATGAAAAGCCGAAATCTCTTAAAGCATAAGAAATGAGAAGCAAACAGGTATAATCGTGACTCCTTACTCCATGTATCTGCTTAAAACCTGATGTTGAAATTCATGTTCCAAGGCCGTGGATTGTATCTACACAAGGTATAGAGATACCCAGGCATGGACACATGGCTGAAGTTTATATCTGGCCTTCTGGAAAAGACTGCACTGGAAAAGTTTTAGAAGAAACATCTCCACTTCTCCCACTTTCTCTGCTGTGTTGTTTTAGTTTGTTTCTGTAAAGAAGAGCACACAATCTCTGTTCTTTCTTGAGTTTGATCTCTTCCCAAGCAACCTTTTCTTTTAAAGTCATTTTTATTAATTCTTCAAGACTTAATATACATAGAATGTTTTCATCCCCATCCCTCATCACCGCGCAGATCCACTAATTTACACTCACCCTAACTCTGTGTTCTCATTTCTTCAACCCATAATGTCACATTAAGGCTGCTACTTTACTCTATCTATAAACAGCTATCAATTACCAACAGCTTCTTAGCCAGAGGAGGGACTTTATGCTCCCCCTGCTCTGCATGCTGGAATTTTGTCTGACTTGAGTTTGCACTGATTGTGTGCCTGCTGTCATGCCTATTGTGAGTGCACACTCTTACTAGGGCTTTGTCCCTCTTCTGGCCCTTTTTAAACGTTTGCTAAGCCTTGAGAGGAGGGGTATAATGTTAAATGTAAGGACTGAGCATTCCACAATCACTATTTTCTGTAACTTGACCAGTGTGGGTCTTTATGTTAATTACCATCTACAAAAAAAAGCATTGATAATAAGGGTTGAGAGATGAATTGTCTCTGGAAATAATAATAAGTCATCAGAAACCAATGGCAGTGGGTTCTCCTCTAGGGCCTATGACCTGTCTAGTTAATCCCAGATTCATGTCTCTGATAAGTCTGCAAGTTATGAATTCCGTCTTGTGGATCCGCTATCATTCCAAAGATATTTTCTTATAAAACCTATTCAATAAGTCAGTGCTTGATGAAGGGTTTAAAACATCAATGAGATTGAAATAACCTTGCAGTACATCCATAATATAATTTCTGTACCCCATACATTTTTGCATTATCTTTTGCAAAGTCAAGTTTAGTTTTGTTGGTCCTTTTTTCCACTTTTGTTGTCGTTGTTGTTGTTCACTTATTTTTAGACAGAATCTTAACTGTGTGTTTCAGGACAGCCTCATAACTGTGTCTCTCCTCCTTCAGCCTCCTGTCCTCATTACTCAGTCTGCAGGTGCACTCCACCAGGCTTACCTCAGCTAAGGATCTTGATATAGGGTGATTGTCCTGGACTAACTGGGCACCCTACTAAGAAAGATGCTCAAAATAGGAACTGTGAGTCAGAGAGGAACTGTAGGCATGTGAGCCATACTTAGAAAGAAGAGACAGTGATCTTAACAGTAAGGCTAGAGGAGGCAGCCATGGACAGAGCACCTAACTTGGACAACACCCTTGAGTATACTTTGAAAATCTGTACAAAATAAAAATGATGAGAAATATCTGTATTTGACAATATATTCTAGATAATCTGAGTAATTATTCTAAAGAAAAATACCATTGTTTAAGATAGTCCTAAAATGTCAGAATTCTCTTTGTAACAAGTATTTAAACTGGGCAAAATGGACAAATGATGAGTATATTTTCTCTTTGTGTTTCTATACTTTCCTTTCTATATCACAACTCTGTGGTGGTCTCTAGATCAATCTTATGTGCAATCTCGTCCCCTTCCTGATTCATTTGCAGACCATTGTTTCATAGTTACAATTTTTTATTTTAAAAGACAGTTTATATTTAAAAGATCTGCACTTGACAATGGAGTGTGTTTGTTTGTATGTGTGTGCTCAAAAATTCAAGTCCTTGCCTTTCACCTAGAAGATATTTTATGATCTATGTTAAGTAAATACTTTCTTAAAACACAACATAAAATTTAAAAAATTCAGTGATACCTATTCTTTGGGGAAGATCTTCTCTATCCAATTAACATAACTACTCACTTGTGAATACTATTAGTCTTGGTTGTAGGGATCAAATGGTACTGTAATATCTATCCTGAGAAACCAAGAATCTCAATATATGTCATACATATAGTCTTACTAAAAGTTAATGTCACAAAATGATATTCCTACAACAAAAAATGCATTTATGCTTCTCTTTTAGTTATCTTCAATATCATTCTGAAAAATATTTATATTTTGAAAAATTTATAGCAATTGACTTTGACATGTTTTGGAGAAAGATATTAAAATATATGAATAAATGGAGAAATAATGAAAACTTCTAAATTTTGCTTGTTAATGACAGCCGTTGAAGTACAAGGAAGCATCATTAAGTTGCCTGTGCTTTGAGCCTTTATGTTTGTTCCTTTAGTATGGCTGTAACCTGGTGCCTTCTTCTTGAATAAACAACTTGATGTTGGAGCCATTGAGCAACGAACTATGATGAGTCTGTGTACATTTTGCAATGATGTTTACAGAAGAAATGATGAGTATTACTAAGAGTTGAAATAAAAAGGGGTATGAAGTATACCAATTAGTAAAGAGGAGATAACAACCCTACAGCAACTCTAAAAATCTAAAACTTCAAAGAAATTAGTGACAGAACCCAGACCGGGAAGCTTTTTCTACTGGCAATGTAAAAGCAATCATTTATGTAATTTATTAAAACATTAAAAATTTTAATTATAGGAAAAGGCTTCAGGGATATTCATTTAATAGAATTTTTGTTTCCTTAATCTGTTATTTTTCTAACACTATGAGGAATGTGATAAATGCAAGTAAACAAATATCCAAATATCTCTAATTGTGAAACCCACAGAAATTTCAAAAGCAAGTTTGGACCTCATTAACACTTGTAAGGATGTGATATGAGGGACTGAGACAAGAGCTCAACTGGGCCAGAAAAGGGAGGAAAAGTGTTGGATGAGCATAGGTACTCTCTAACCATGTAGTGGGACTGGAACATCAGTCAGCTTAGGAATCAGTAAATCTTCTGTTAACATCTGATGACTTAGTCTTGACATTTGAATACTATACACATAACTTAATACATCATTCTATCAAATTTATCTGGATATATTGGTGAATATGATTGTGTCCATGATATATACGTATAGTAAGCATATATCTCCTGTATATGACAGTGTGTGGGTATAATGCCTATTTCCATAGTTACCCTTTTTATTTTATTGTTTTTCTAACCATTTTCTGGCTTTCTTTTTTAATTTTCATTGGTTATTTTATTTATATTTCAAATATTATCTCTCTTTCCATTTCTCCTCTGCAAACCCCATCCCTTCCCTCTCCCTCTGCTTCTATAAGGGATATCCTCCAACCACACACCCATTGTAAAAATATTTATAGATACTCTTTACTTCAGATAAATGTCACTATTCCAGCCATAAATATAATTTACTCATGTGAACTAAACTAAAGCAATAACCTTCAAACCCTTCTATCTTGAACCATTTTTATTATATTTTTTTATTTTTTAAATTATAGCAACTTCCTCTTCTCTTTTCTCCCTGCAAGACCCCCATGTATTTCCCATTTTCTGCTTTCAAATACTTTGCCCTCTATTGTTTAGTTGTTGTCTTACACAACACACACACACACACACCCTTCTCAGTCCACCATATGTTACTTTTATGAATATATTTTGAGGGCTCACCATCTAGTAGCAAATAAACTGAATTATATGCTTCCCACTGGGAAAGACAATTTCTCATTTTGAGGATTACTTAGTTCTTTATCTATGGTTGAGACTTCCTGAGTTTTTCCTCTTCCACGCTAGCATCCCTAATTGGTGTGTTACTTTCTTGAGTCAAGATTGGACAGTAATGTTGTTGAGATTTTATGAGTTTAACATCTCTGACATTTCATGAAGATGAATTCATAGAAAAGTCCTTGATCCTATGTCTCCTACAACCTTTCTCTCAATTTTATGCAATATTCCCTTAGCTTTAGGTACCAACGTTGTATTGTGGATATAAGAGTTGGGACTTGAATCTACAGCTCTGCTCTTTGGTCAGTTGTCATTCATTCCCAGAAATTGTCTGGATTTCTCTGAGAAGTTGTCATGATGAGGGATAATGGATGAGGACTATATTTATCTGTGGGTATGAGGTGAATATTTAGGAGATAGTTAGGGAATATGCTGGTTTAGTAAAGTTGTGGTAGCGGGTTCTCTTCAAAGATCGACAACTTCACTAACTGTAGTTACAGTTTACAAGGTTTCTAATACTATTATGCATGGATTTCATTTGTTGAGAAAGCCTTAAATTCAATTAGAAAACTGTTGATCATTGCCAACTTAACATCTTGGTGATCAATTAACTTCTTTTTGAACTTCTGAACTGACTACTTGAAAACTCCACGATGTTCAGTGCATCCACAGGCAGGCTCACTCATGTCCACTCATGCCTGCACCTCTCTTCATTTTATGCTTAGAATCATGTATATTCCCTGCTCCTGATCTGACTCTCCAGTCAGTTGGAAGCCATTTTTCATTGTTGTAAAAATACTACATTCATTTCACATAGCATATTGTGATGTCTTCTCAAGTACAAATTTCCAAGTTACATTGTTCATAAACAATGCTAATAAAGAATCTTAACTTGTATTGATTAAAATCATGACATTATATAGCTAAAGGTAGGACTGTAACTTCAGGCAGGATGCAGACAGAAGAGAGAGCTGGGCTTCTGCACACAGGGTCTATTAGAAATTCAGCATTTAACACCTGTGGCTATCTGGAACACTAGATAAAATACACTTGTAGAAATATGCAGTGAGAGAACAGATGGAAGGGTACATACATATGCTGTGAAGGGAAATTCTAAAATATTAGAAAGAGGAAAACATCAGAGTAGCAACACAGTTGCTAGTGAAGAGGAGGTCAGCTCAGGAACTTTGGAACACTTGTTCCCCCTCCCAAAGGAGAGGCTAGTTAACATTCCTGTTCAGCTCAGGAACTTTGGAAAGGTCACGGGACACTTGCTTCCTCAGACCACAGGGGAGGGAGTGCACCTGCGGGTGGGGCAGGCCAAGAGCACACTATGGAGTACATTAATGCAAAATAGCATGGGGATAGAGTAAATATAAACTATAGTTTATTTAGAGAATAAAAAAAGCAGAAAATGAAAAACAAAACAAACAAACAAATAAAAACAGACAAGGTGACTTAAGAGAAAATTGATGACGAATCTTTACCAGAGAGTTCAAGCCTTGTCAGCCTGTCTCTATGTTGGACCCCATCTCCACACCATTATCCTAATTCAGGAAGTGCTGAAGTCTTGAGTCAATTCCAAGAACCCCCATTGGTCTTATTTCTAATCTTGTCTTCCCTTCTTCTATGCTTGTATAGTGTCTGTTCGCAAAGGTTCATGTGCTAGAAGCAAGGTCTACATATCACAATATTGAGAGGAAATAGACACTTTAAAGTTTCCTACCTGCCTGCCACAGAAGCAAACAGACCTCTGTGAGTTCATAACTAGCCTAGTCTACATAGTGAGGTCTAGTAAAAGCCAGGGGTACACAGTGAGATTCAGTCCCCAAAACAAAACAAAATTCTAGGTGAAGTATTGTGGCATTTAGTGAATCAAATCTTACTTTTAGCCAAGTTGAAGCTGGATGTAACTGATTTCCAAAGACAGGATCACCATCTTCAACATATACATTTGTCATGCCATGCACTATGCTATAGTGCAGCATGAAGCTTATGCCAGTTGCTGGCACCATGATATTAGAAGTTTAAAGTAAATGAACTGTAAACTAAAGCCTATTTCCTTTATAAAGTACCAGCTGGATGTATCTTGTTATAGAAATATAGAGTAGACTAAACTATTCCCAAGGATTCTTTTTCAGCAGAATGAGTATTAGTACTGTTATCCTTGAGGGATTATCCTTGAGGGCCATCAACAAATAAAAGTAGTCTTCCACTGTGCAGATGTCTTTTCTTTCACTTTCTGCTCAGTGTGAGACCTTTGGTCACTAGATAACACTGTGATAAAAACAAGGACAATAGGAACATGTCAATTTGTAGTTGGTCTACAAACATTTGTTGAAAATATTAATAATATATTTTTTTCTACATATTTCTTTTGTTCTTCTGGTAAATTTGTAGCAAATATCTAAATACACATTAGAAATCATAATTTGTTCTACAAACACCAATTGTGCTGCTTCCAATGATCTTATTTTATAATCACTAATAAAAGTTTATTTCTTCAAAAAATGTAATTTACTATATTGGTGGTAAGTGATAGGCTTTTAATATATAATTAATTAATTATTTAATGAACTACTGGCTGGAAAACTGAATAATCAATAGTAGGTCTTCATTGAGATTTTCATAAAGCACATAAAAGTTAATAAATATATTTTTCAATTTTTCTATACTAGTAAATTTTTTTATTTGAAAAATATCTTCTCATACTCTTCACATTGTTAAATTGTTCTTTTTTCCTCTCTCTGCAACACCTATGAATATAATTGGTAAAAGAATTTATATAGCATGTAACTGGAAAATGTGTTCTTCATTGTGATGTATGATAATTATAGTATTTAAATAAAAAGAATTTCCTCATATCTAACTGAGAACTTAACCAATTAAATTTTTACCAAAAATGCATTCAATTCTGACAGAAGTTATTAAAGAATTAAACAAGAGAATAATTTTGTCTGACCATAAGTAAGACAGTGAATATTTGAATACTTCCAACATGTCAATAATTCCATTTAAGATCCAGCAAATTATTTATTAATATTAATAAATTGATTTTAAAGATTGTGTCCTGCCAAATGGTGAGCTACATATTAAAGGGGAAGAATAAAATCAGTGAACTTGAACAAGAGAAGCTCAAAGTCTACAAGCTTCATACATTAAGGCTGTGTGACATTGGTAAAAAAGAATAATAAATAGATCAAAGGAATAGGAAAGAAGGAGATCAAAAATAGAAAGACATATGAACATAGTTGATAGGTACTTACCAAAGATCAAAGACAAATCAACAACAACAACAAACAAACAAACAAACAAACAAAAAACAGCAAATGGTTTTCCCAGCAAATGATAGTGGAAATGTGGGCACTCATGTGCAAAACAATTCAGGGAACTTAGGAATTTGTTGGAAGAAGGAATTGTAAAAGGCAGACTTCTGGGCATGACATGAAATTAGTATGCATCAGCTCACAGCAGCTATGGTACATGCACAAGACCTATACAAGAACAAGATAATAAAAATTCAGGCATGGATGTGGGAGGAATTTATGAGACCCACCAATATGGGAAGAGCTGCTGAAAGAGGGAGATAATTTCCTTAGAGAATATTGCATTTCCTATTCACTCATGACCCAGTGGATGGGCACACATGTATGTGTGTATGAGTAGCACTAGTTGGATTCAGTGTATTTTTAACAAAAATAAATAAATAAATAAACCAAGAACCTATGAAGCTTTGAGGGAGACAGGGTGTGAACACTCAATGGACTTAGAGGGAGGCAACAATGAATGAATACGATTGATCACTATATACTGTATAAGTGAAAGAACTTTATTATAAAATGATGTGAATATCTACTATTGTTAACAACTTTTATTATTAATTTTTTATTATTAATTTATTCACTTTATGTCCTGATCACTGCTCCCCTCCTGTTCCCCCCTCACACACTCCTTATCCCCATTCTGCCTTCCCCTTCTCCTCTGAGAAGGTAGAGGCTTCCTTGGGTAACCTCCCCCCCAACTTTCCCACATCAAAATTCAGCAGATCTATGCACATACTCTCGCACTAAGGCTAGACAAGGTAGCCTAGTTATGGAATGGATTCCATAGATAGGCAATAGCTTTAGGGACAAGGTCCAGTTGTTGGAGGACCTGCAAGAAGATGGAACTGCACATCTGCTACATATGTGCAGGGGAGAAAGGGGTGCTAACAAATTTTAATAGCATTAAACATATTTTAATATGACCCAGCAACTGTGTTCCTTGACATTTTCTCAAATGAATCAAATACTTATGTTAACACAATAACCAGCATAGAAATATTTTAATTGCTGGGGCTTTGAAGTAACCAAGATATTCCTCAACTGATGAAATGATAAACAAGCCATTGTATATATAAAGCTTAAATAGATATAAAGAAAACTTATATATGACTAAGTATAATCTGAAGAGGTAGAGCATTCTAGAAAATGTAAAATTATGGGTCTGTAAAATTGTGAGTGTTTGCAGGTAAGTGTTAGTGTTTGGAAGGAATAAATAAAAGGAGCACAGGAAATCTTTTATTACTAACATAAATGATGAGAAAATGGTGAGTACATATTATTAATATAAAATAATTACAGCGTGGAAGCAGGATTAACTCAGCCTGTATTTAGTTAATTCTTAGAGAGAAATTGACATTAAAATACTTATGTAGTACTTATACTATTTATACTTCTACTACTTATTTTACTGAGTTAATCTACAAAAGATATTCATTATTGCCTAAATGTAGTATTAAAAGTCTAGTTTTATTAACTTGATAAATTCTATCACTAAAGTCTATTGACAGCACAATAAACAGCAGCCTAAAATTAAATGCAATGTGTAGAAAATGAAAAAAAAAAGAATTATGATAAGAAGGCAAGATTTATTGGTCATAAAAAGTTGATTATTTCATCATCCAAAGAAATCAAGAACTAGCAAGAGAGAATCTCTCTTCACATCACTCACTGTTCCATATTCATCAGCCATTTCTCTGAGTTATATCACAGGTGTGTCCACAACACTTGGATGGTTTTCATCCCAAGTATACCTTAGAATTGTGAAAGTTGTGGCCTGGCCTAATCCTATTCCACTATCAGGGAGTTCATTGACAACAGAGTCCAATACGATGGAGGTAGTATAGACACTAAAACATGATCTCAGGATCCCTGCATCCCATCATTTTTCTCAGAGTACATAATGATATTTGGGCTGTACTGTTCATCAAATCAACTCTGGATTGAAACTTCCACCATTATATGTTCACACAAACATGCCAATACACAACATAGTACAGGGATGCTTTCACAATCTGAGACTAGAGTCTGAGTTAGAACATTTTATTGGTTCTGAAAGAAACCTTTATTTAGAGATCACTCAGATGGTGTCCAGACTGTCACATAGACAAGTGTACCTTCATCTGTCACAGAGTTTGAGCCTATTAGATCAATGAGTTCAAATGTATGCTCCAAAGACACTGACATTTGGCTAAGCTGACAAATTTGTGTGGTAAATATAACTGCATAGCAGGAAGCTTTCGGTCTGCTGTAACCCAAACTTTGATAATATAAATAGAGCTGGAATCATTTGTTCAGGAAGCTTTGAAGGTCAGTTATATAAATGGATAAGCTCCATAGTTTCATCTTTGTTCTGCATTTGAATGGCTCAGGGGAAGGGGCAGAAAGCCACTCTAGAAGGTCTTCATGACTTCCACTGGCAAATGGAACTGGTGGGTTAAGTTGAACTCCACAGGAATCACTGAATGTATTATGTGTAAGAATCTGGGCCAGGTTAGAGAGACACGAAGCTTGGCGGCATCAGTCAGGATCCTGTCCATTGATGTCTGAGGTTAGACAGCTCTCACAGTAGTGGAAATGGCCCCATTGATGTCTGAGGTTAGACACAGCTCTCAAAGTAGTGGAGGTGGCTGCAGGGGGCAGAAGGTGAAAATGGGGAGACTCTCCAGCTCCTGTCAATAAGGCCTGCCATTTAAGTGCTAAGAATGCCTGCACAATGACTTTGAAATAGTCCTGTAACCCAAGCATCTGCCTACGAACTCACTTAACAGTTAACAAATACTTGTACGATCCTGCTCAGATAGATCAAGCCAAAGACTAAGTTCTCATTCTTAGATAAGAGTATCACAAACCAGTTTGAGAAACCTGAGACGTTGAAGAGGCAAACTGTAAACTTACAGGACTCAACACAAGTGACACATGACTGCCTGATTAAACATGATTGTTAATGTCTAAACAAGCAAATCAGTCCCCTTATAGATCAGTTCCACTCTACAAAGGTTAAACCTAAACACACTGAAGGGCAAGATGTAGCTGAGTAGGGTGGTCATTATATTTAAAAAAAAATGTAAGAACTTTAATTACAATGGTTTAATTCCCTTATTTATTGCTTTATATGCTCCTTCTATGCAATATTACACAGGTTCAGGAGATAAAATTAGCAGGAACCATTAGTCAACTGTCCTGGGGCATAGTTGGAAATTAAACTTTGAATTCAGGGCTTCTCATGAACATGGAGCTAGGGAATTTTTTTTCTTGTCATAGAGTCTAGTTATTGGAAGATATAAGAAACATAGATATATCTGTCCCCACCAAGTGAAACAGTATATTGGGACAAGCATTTACACTTTGTTTTAAATACTGTTGAACTTTTTGACTTTAGTGATTATATAAATTTACTTTTGTGAAGAAATAGTATCCCCCAGAATAAGGAAAAGGAACATAGATAATTTAACATTTAACATATAGACAAGGAAGGAAAGATAGAGCCCATCTGGAATAGGAAAAAGATACCTGAGCCAGCATCAGGTAAAATCAATCAAAAGAACTTGGCCAAAACATATATTTGATCTACTTTAAGACAAAGTCATCCTTGACATAATGTAACTAAGCTCTGGCCACTAAATGATTTTACCTTAAGGCAAATCTACACTACCGCAGACAAATACTGCACTTTCCAAGCATATATCCTCTTTATTTGTGCTGAAAATTTCAGCATTTGAGTAATTTTATTTAACATGAGACAATCATATATACTTATCTACCACATTATTAGTATTAATTATATGATTTGGAATAATATTTTATGTCATGATCAACAATGATATAACACTAAGCATAATACTATCACAGATATCACTGCATATCTGTAGAATGGGAAAACATTAATTAAAATACCCACACTACTCAATTACTTTTCATTGAAACATTTCCCCTTAGGAATTTATACACTGCTTCACAAAGACCAATTTATTTTCAAAGGACACACAAACAAATCTTCTCTGGAGAGGCAGCGCATGAGGGTAAAACTGCCTTGATTAAAATTCTCTAAGATGCTTTATCTAGTGCTGGCCCTGTCTACTGCAGGTTACAACAAAGAACTGACCCTTCAAGTGCAAACTACACAATATCAGCAGGCATGGGCTTCCAGCTCATTTAGAGTTCAAGAGTAGCCCCAAGAAGGAAAATCTTCAATAAAAATTTGAACTTTTTAAAGTAAGTTAATTAGCTTCTTTAACTTAGTTATAAGTCAAGGAAAGAATTGTTTATCGTGTGTTGCTATTCATACAGTGAAAATAGTGGAGAGTTTCCAGGAACTTGCTAAAAGATTTTGAACATCTTTGAGTCACATATTCTGTAGAAGTCTTGTCTATATGAGTTTATTGAAAATTCAAATAATATTCAGTTGTCAAAAAGCTGATATTAATGTGGATATTTGTTGGGGACATGGTGATGATTTCAACTGAGTTCACATAGCATTATCATTGTCGTCATCATCATCATCAACAACAACAAGAAAAACAACAACAAAATTGGTGAGTTCCACTGAGGAGACATAAGCGGGAGGTTGTAAACTGATTTTGATGAATTAGCATAGATGAAGCTGAAAAACAGAAATTAGAAAATGAACCTATTTTCCATAAAAATGAGTTCCTGGAGACTTCCTATAAAGACTGTCCTGGAGGGATAACTAGTAGATGGAAGTGAGTGAGACTCAGTAATAGAGGACTACTAATGAAGAAATATGTAAAAGTATCATGACATTGATGCACACAGATCATAGTATTCCCATAAATTAATCTGAGGAATATGAAAATCTTAATATATTCGTGGATAGAAATAACCCAGCTGTGCCCATAGGAAACAGAATGTCTGTGCAAGATCCAGAGACATGCTTATTAAGTTGGTATCATGTCTCTTCTTATTAGAGCTGGGACATTTGTCCTCGAGTTCTTGTTCCTATGATATAAACACAAACTGAAATTGAAACAGGAGAGGAGGTTTTGAAAAAGAATGTCAAAAATACCTTATATTTTCAGTACCAAATTTGTAAGTGAAGTGTTTTGGATATGAAAGCAAAATCTACTACTGCCAAAATTTACAGAGAATATAAACCTTTTAAGTCCTTGACTTTTTAAGTCCAGTGTCAGGCTCAGAAGCTTAGTAAGAAATGCTCTGAGAACCACTCTTATTCCATATGACACCAGTTAACTCCTTAAGGCAAAGAGGACATAACTGGTACACTATACATATGTATATGATTTATTAGAGTGGTTTACAGGCTATGGTCCAGTTAGTACACCAGTGCCTATCTACCAACAAAAAGCCCAAGAAGCCAGTAGGTTTTCAGTCCATAAGGTATTTCAGCTTGTCTCCAGTACACATGGTAGTACTGAAGCAATAGGCTCTATTCCCAGTGTTGAAGAAATAAACTTACAAATCAGAATAAGGCATAGCAGGCCAAAACAATAGCTCCCTTCTTCTACGTCCTTTATATAAGGTGCCACATAAAGTATGGCCCAGATTTAGGGTGGGTCCCTCACAGGTGTCTCAGCATCTTGAGTTTTGGTTACTTCAAGATGTAGTCAAGTCGACAACAAGAATAGCCAATAGGTCACCTGATATCAAACATCTCACATTAAGGAATATGATAGAGAGGCAGGCGGATTTCTGAGTTCGAGCCAGCCTGGTCTACAGAGTGAGTTCCAGGACAGCCAAGGCTACACAGAGAAACCCTGTCTCGAAAAAACCAAAAAAAAAAAAAAAAAAAAAAAAAAAAGGAATATGATAGAAATTTTCAGGCCTTATCATCTCTCATTCTGTGATCAATCTGAGAACCAACGTGTTAGCATCAAATAGTCACTGAGACAAGTCATAGGAGTCACATGCAGAGTGGTCACCTTGCTCTTAAACATCCTCTGGTTCCATCTGGATTGATGCCTTCCATAGTAGAAAGGGGAATGGAGTCTGTTCTAAGAAACACCTTTCTCTTCTCTTCCTCCCCCATTGTTTATGTGTGTTTGCTTTTTGTCTAGTACTAAAAAATGCCAAATCAAAACAAAGACTCTTCTAGGTTAGTGTTCCACACAAACAAGTCATTACAGCTCGTAGAGTTTTGTGGTACTGACAACATATTCACAGGAGATTGTTCTGTGAGCTCCCTCTCTCCTTTCTGCATGAAATTTCACAGCAGTGAAACAATTTGCGCAGGACAGGGACTATTAATCATAGTTTTACAACTGAAGAGATAGGACTTGGCAATTGCCACATCAGGGATTAAAACCGGGTGCCTGAGAGTTTTAATTGGTGACGGTCCTTGAATCAAAGATGAAAATATGTCATGACTAGAGACAGCTTTGAATAAGAAACAAGGGCATGCCTTCTAGTTGAGCTCATTTTTACTCTTGATTTAGCTGCTGCTTAGGTGTGAGAGAAAGGCAATTCACTTGAGCTCTAAGGGTCATAGTTTTGTTCCCTAGAAAATGGAGGGTGGTCACACAATCATATCAGGTAAGATTTAAGAAGACACAAGGTTGTTAAGCATGGGGTCAAGTATAAGTCAGCCCTTGATTAAGATAATGTTTATTAATATGATAATTAAAGAGAACTAGCACAACATTGGGAATTAGAGTGATACCTGCACTACAGGATTCAGGATTTGAGAGATCCTAAATAAAATATTTAATGACTAATATAATATGGTGATAACGTCTCATTTGTCTTTCTGACACAGGAAACAATTTACTGCCTGTGGTTATAAGGCCAGTAACAAGGTATTTCTGTCTGAAAGTTTTCACATAAAATTCATAAGTAGATAGAAAAATATCACTGGGCTAGTCTTCCTTTTATCTCTGATTTCAAATTCTACAATTTTTCTACTTGTGTCTATCATACTGGAACCTAAAGCCAGGGTGGCCTGTTTATAGCTAAGACTTCAATTTGGAAATTATGAAGAATTGCTTAATAGAAACACATAACCCGATTTAAAGGCAACAGATACTTTTCTAAAAAGCTCCTAGTAGAATATGTTATTTTAGGTAATTCATTTTTGTGAATTGTTTTATATTAGAAAGTATATGCCTTAAAGTCCTTTGTAGTAAATTCTTAAATTATATATTAATAAAAGTCCCAAGTCCTTTAAATTCCTAGAATGTCTCTTTATTAACAGTCATGCTAACCCAAAGATAAGACAGTAGAAAGAACAGCTTGGTGACTGACAGTTGGAGGAGGGTATAGCTAGAACCAATGTTGTCAATGACATAGGACAGCTAGCACTAGTGTGAGATGTTTCCTTCTGTATCTCACCAGAAGTAAGTCTCTCACTTTCAAAACCATGATGTCTCTTGCTTCGATTATTAATTGCAGTTCACTGCATCAACATTTTTCAAGGTAATTTTGGCCTAGAAGGTAATTTCTGTCCCTGGGTTTTCTGGTGTGCCCAACAAACGTGCTAAATGACAGAGTATGAGTAGAGCTTGACATGAGTCTATAGAATGGGCCTCCGTTGTACTTTCTGCAGTCAGTGTGAGGCAGAAAGAGCCTCAGCAGTAGCACTGTGGATTCTTTTGTCATTCATAAGGCCATGGAATAGGACTGAATCTAAACTGCATTCTCAGTTGCCATACCCACAAGAGTTCCCATCAACCCAGAGAATCATGATATTGAGGATAAATGATTGTTACTCTAAGTCACTAAGTTTTAAAGTAGGTGTTTACACAGCACTATTGTGTACATAGTCAGTAGAGACAGTAGGGTATATGTTCCTCTCCTCCATCACAGGTTATATAAATGACAATCAATTTTGCTAGTCAACAATTACGTGAATATAACCCAAGGTGCTGATGAGTGGTATTCCACAGGTGGATAAAGGAGAAGATGTCAGTTCATCAGAAGCCAACTGTCCAATAGGACAAAGAATAAAAACAGGAGCAGTAAGTTGTTGTAGATGTTGAGTTGAAAATCTGTAATTGACGTAGTAATGAAGTTAGGATTAGTAAATTAATCTAAGAGAAAATGATGCCTAGAAGAGTTATTTCTATATTGAGCTTATGAGACCATAAACTCAGATGTCCAGAGATGTCAGGTAAATATAGAATAAGATTGGCAAGGATACATAGACTACCTAGCACACATTTCCCTGCAGAAAAAGCTGCATCTTATCTCTGATAAATTATAATTAGGATGGAACTAAACTTAAAAGGTGCTTATGTTCTATTTTTCAAAAAAAAAAAAATTAGTATATTCTCCCAAAATTGCTCCTTTGGAATTTTTGTGCAGATATTTAATCTATTTCTTCATTCTTGGCAGCCAGAATGCAAGATCATCATCATCATTGTCACATCATCATCATCATCATCATCATCATGCTTATAGGCAATATATGAACTTAGGTTTGCCAGTTTTCACAAGTGAGAGAGCTTGTGGAGGAGGTCATGTGAGTAATTTCCTTTTGTAGATGATAAAATACAATAACATAGTCACTTAATTATATAAGTACTTTTATTATTACAGCAATCAAAGCAGTTTTGATAGCTAATAATGACCACTTTAAATTCTCACAAGGGAGTTGCTGAGAATCTATCTATTTAATAACTTACCTATCTTCTAATATATACTGTATTAATATAAGAGGGAATGGAAATGCAACTTTAGGTTATTCATATTTATAATCCTGCATATCATGTTATTCTGTAATATATCATTGTCCAAGTGATCACAGCTATAGATGGAGTTGTGTCCCATGCATTAAATAGTGTGGGATATCATATAATCCAGTGTTTTGTTATCATAGTTACCCAGAAGAAAGATGTCTGGCTCTAAGACTTCTAGTTTCATTTTAGTGGGTTTTGGGTAGGGTCTAAGCTTTGTGTTTCAAACACATCTATACATTGGTTCATGGCTTTCCAGGACTGTGGATAGCACAATGTGGTAGGTAGTTTTCAATGGAAATAACAAAAGAAATATAGTATTCAATACTTTCATTTTTATAAATGTGTTCTTTTGTTCCTGATTATATTCACAGCTTGAGGGCTTGGAAAATACAAAAGTCTGTCTATTGCCGGGAAACAATAAAACCCTTTCTCTTTCTATTTTCTTTTCTTCTTTTTCTTAACATTACTTTTTAGTTTCAGGAGATTTCTTCTGGTAGTATATTCCTGAATGTTTTAAAGAATCTACATTCCACTTACTAATATCCTTCAAGGAAATAAACTTCATTTTATTTTTTTAATTCATTGATTTTCTTACAGTAAAACTTCTCACCTCTCCTTGTTATTTTATTCTATTAGTAATCTCTGTAAATCCTTCAAGCCTCATTAGAGCGTACTGTACAGAATTTTGACCTCTAATACAAATGCAATGATACCATTTGCCCTATTAAAACTTACAGAATCACATAGCTCTATTGTCCACCTTACTTGAGAATGATGATTTTTGCAAGCTGGTTGACTTGTTCAATTCCAGTGCAATACTAGTCTCTAGAATATTTTCAAGGGTTGTTGATTTGGATTTAGATAGCATTTTCCCCTATAAACAAATGGTAGTATGATATATAGTAGCTCAATTTATCATCATATGTTACATGCTATTTCCAGGTTATTTTGAAATAGCTATGAATCATCTATTAATTAATCCATTCATACAGCAACACAAAATGTTTTTGTATGACTGTATACTAAACTGTTTCAATATTTTGAGTATATTCTAAAAATCTTAGAGATATCCTATTACAATTAAAATGGCCTAGCATCTTCTCTGGGAATATATGTTTTTAATCACTGTTACTGTTCTCCATGAATGGATACCATTTTTACTTGGTTTAGCCCTATCTTATGTTTTATGCTAATGTTATTTACCTACAGGAGTTTTAGAAACAAATGTGTCAAGTTTAATTTTCGGTTTTACACAAACCTCAAACACCATGTTCCAATGATAGTAAATTTCAATTTTCTCCCTTTTACAGACATAAATGAAGATAAAAACAGCATCATTCTTTTCGATTAGTGAAACTGTTAAAATGCTTGTATACTATATTGCCACATATGATGTCCAATATATGGGAATTATTAGAATATCAATGAGCAGAGACTGCATGTTATTAATTCAACGATGTTTGGATATAATAATTTGTAAAAGACTTGAGGACTCTACTTCAACATAGTTGACAATTCACTGGAATTAGCAATTGACAATGAATGCATAGGTATATGACAATAGATTATCTTAAGAACAATGAAGGAAAAAGAAAAGCATCATAGAAAGAAGTAATCAAATAATTAGGTTATCATTAGATAAAGAATAATATAACCCCAAGAAGACAGTGTTTGTGCTATGACAGTCAGAGAACTCAGTCTTGAGAATAGCTAGGAGAGAATTTCAGATGTTGAGAGCTTCCCAAACAAAGGTTATAGGAACTACAATAATTTGTTCTATTAAGAAAATTGTGGGATCCTCATCACTAGGGCCTAAGGGATAAAGCTGAAAGACATCAAGTCTTTCGTCCACAGTTCCACAGTTATTTGTAGGATGTATAAAGGATATTTCAGTTTAAGGAAACTGGAAAGGTCAAACAATTTTAAGTTCTAAGAAGGTTCATGCATGTTCTGATCAACATAAATGAAGTTGGGTTCACAAAGTAGCAAAAGTAGAAGGATACAAATTAAAAAAAAAAACAGTTATTTGACAGGTTAAGTAATGGATGGGAGCTGCCAGACTTAGGGAATGAGACTTAGAATGCAGAGGTGTTGGCAGTTTTGAAATAGATTTTGAAGGTTGGGCTTTGGTGGATTTATAGTAAGGAATATAAAAGAGAGGCCTTAAATCTGATGCCTACAGTTCATATATTATTATCCAAAGAAGCCATTTTCATGAACTAAAGCTCTATTTACTGATTTTGGACAGATTTCATATGTGTAATGTATAAGAGTCATCGCTTACTTTCTTCTTATTAGATATTGACTTAATTGTGCATGTTTATTTTCCTGGTACTTTTCTTAATAAATTACAATGTTAGAATTTTTCATAGTCTTTTATAAGTGTAAATAATGCTATTAAGCATTTTAAATTCTCTTGAGAAAGACAATAATATTTTAGCAAGTTATTTTTTTTATTTTAATAGTATACCTTTATATAATATTTCATATGTACTAGACCATGATTCCTGTCAAACCATAAGTCATACAGTCCATTTAATCACAAAACCTAATCCTAAGTCTCTCATTAATATCATTCTAAAATTCATTTTCATAACTTTGGCTCAGTGCTATATGTACGATTACAAATACTACTCAGTTCAACTCAACCGTCTATCCTCAGGGTCATTTCTAATAGTATATTTATTACAAATTTTCTCTTTCTTGAGCTATCCTAAAATACAAGGTAGTCCCCTAAGTTCAGGTAAGCAATCATGTCCATAAGGACATAAGATCTATAAGAGACCTGATAGCTTGTCACTCTTAGTTTGAATAACAGCAGTAACCAAAAAATGCAAGGAAATTAAAAGATAATCAATAAGTCAATAGGATAAGATTCTTCCTACATGAACCTATCAGATTAACAAAGAACACACTGTGATATGTGCATTTCTATCATTAATAAAGAGATATAGAAAAGAAGATTACTTAAGCAAAGTCCTTTCTCTTTTAGGGGTGGAATTGAGTGTCCTTGAATACTACTCGGCTGAGCCTAATCTACATTGCAACTCATTGGCCTATCAGACAAAGCTTAAAACCTGGTGATGCATTCAGGGATTCTTCCTCACAAAATCCTCAATGAACATTGGGATACTATGACAATGTGTCAAGGGAAATATAGTGGCAGGAAGAGAGACTGACTGTGTGCAGTATAGGAGTCCTAGTCCATGGCTGTTTCTTATTTAGGGGAGATTCTGATCATCTTAATGTATCCACAAAACTTTCAGTCAAAAAAAAAAAAAAAAAAAAAAAAAAAAGGCATGCAGTGGAAAGCAATGTGGTTTGATACAACAGTGAGGTGAATGGTAAACTGAAGCCAAAATTTCATTCATTATTATGTTAAAAAGAAAACTATGAAAATGTCCCTCCTTCCAATCTACCCTCCTGCATATATCTGCATAATAACTCTGTGTGTTCTTAAGTCCCAAAGTATCTGGGAAGCCCAATTACCATCCTAAAGAAGAAGTGTAATACTGTTTCCCCAATCTTCTATCTGGCTAGCAATCTTGAAAAAAGCACACTCATGCAAAATCCTCAGCTATTTAAAATTGCTTTTGTTTTCACACACTGTAAGTCTGTGATAAAGTGTTATTGCTGAAGACCCAGCAGTCAATTCACTACCTCTTCAAATGTCAGTAGGAACACACAGGAGGAAGAATTGAATTACATAATTTCATCCCTTGGACTAATTATTTTCAATTCTACTCCTCTGAAAAGGACCGGATGCAAACTAACAAGTGCCATGTTTATTTTCCTTAGCAGGAAAGCAGTTCCATGATGTGATTACCATGGTATCATGTTGTTTCTTATAGAATGTGTTCATGCATCTGACCTGCAAGAACAAATAATTGCCTAAACCCATTAACTGAGAAAAAAAAATAACTTTTAGCTAGACAGGCAACTTCCATAGAAATTATACAGTAAGTTGCAATTAAATATGAACTAAATTGGTGTATTTTTACTGCTGATACTGCAGATTCTTCACCTGTCTTTACTATCTAAATTTAGGCAAATACTAGGTTTAATTCCAAAACCCTTGTAGTTGTGTTTGACGCTTCCTAAACTTTAGCCTATTAGACAGTCTGGGAAGATCTATAGTGGCTTTAACATTGAATAATCAAGAAAAATTCAAACTGTGATAACCATTGAGAATTTCAGTTTATTTTCTTATGGTTTTTGTTGTTGACTCTTGTTAAGAGTATTTAATAACAAATGGGGTGAACAAAATCACTTAGCCTTAATTTTCATTAGGAATTCTTACTCGTCATTGGATATTGCTATGACTGCCCATTTTATTGATACCTATACTATTATCCAAGTTGTATTTCACAAAATATCAATGTCAAAATCTTTATCTCATAATTAAAACATTTAACCTAATCTTACATATAATGCAGTTAACAGCTTATACCCATAATAGCCATCGTACAAGAGAAGATAGACTAAATGAAATAGACAACTTGGAGTGTATGGATTGTTTATGAAGGACTCTTTGGTCTAAAGACGGATATTTATCTGTTCTGCTATCACTACAAGAGTAACATATAAATGAGAGAAAAATAATTTTCACAAACTCCACGATTAGGGTGTCAGCAAATGGGCTCTAATAAGAACCTTTGTCCATGCAGCAGATAACTACTTTTCCACTGACCCTTCATGTGGTAAAAAGGACCATCTAGCACAATTAGATATCTTTTACACAGGCCACGAATCTGAATTTCGAAGAGTTACCTTAAGAAGCAAGTCATCTCCCAAGTGCTACACCTTCATATACCACAGCTGGAGAAGAATCATCCAGATTATTGATTATTTAGCACAATAGTTGTCATGTACATGAATAAAAATCTAAAATCATACTTAAAAAGAGACATAACTGAAGTAGTTCTCCAATTTGAAATCCTGCTAAATAGCATATAAAATAGGCAGGATATGAAATGACTAAGATACAGCCCATGTCTTTGAGAAATTAACTCTCACTGTGTGGACTGCAATACACTGCTCATTCCATACAGTGTTAACAGTGGAATGAGTAAGGTACATGGGCAGGGAAAGCATTACTTGCAGCTGCAGGTACAAGGCAGAGTGTACATAAGACTTAGGATCAGTTTCAGAGCCTAGCAATACACGCCACACATGTTTCCCATTCCTACCAGCCAGATGTACTAACATCACACTAAGGAGTTAGTCACACACCTTTTTTTCTGTCTCTTCTGTGAAAGAGACAACACTTACCCAACACATACATGTACCCAAAGACGTTAAACACAGTAGAGAAAGAAAAACTAAAACCTGAGTAATGGATTTAGATGGAAACTCCTCTGAGAATGATGTACTATGTAAATGGCAAATGATGAAAACACGCTTGCCATCATTAGACAGGAAGGAAATGCAAATAAAAAGTACAAAAGAGATATCGTATTCTACATTCAAGGGTGATAGGATCAACATTAACTAATTAGGTCAGTGGATTGGCATTAAGGTAGAGAAATAGCAACATCCCTGTTCTTCTGTTGGTATGGAAAATTATAAAGTAATTATGGAAAATGGTTATCCAATCATTAAACACAGAGTTAATATCAGGCCCATAAATTTCACTCATGGGTATATATACACAAGAAAATTGAAAACATGGGTCCAAACAAAAAACTTGTACACAAAGATATAGACCAGAAATATTTAGATATAGAGAGTAGAATTATTTATGTGGACGAAAGTGAGGTTAATCTAAGTTCACATACATTGGTAATGAGAAAAACAAAATATGTTATATTCATAAAACAGAAGACTAATTGGCCATGGAAAGGAATAAAGTTTTACTTTTATGCTACAACAAAGAGGAAACTTGAAATATTATGCTAATGAAATAAGCAGAAACAGGCTCATGGAATTCTGTAATTTTATGTAAGTGAAATGTCTTAAACAGGGAAATACGCAGAGATAGGAAACAGATAAATAGTAGTAGGTAGAGTTGGTGGGATTGGCAGCAGAGGAGGAGAACAACAGGGTAGGGTTGAAGGACATGGGGTGTCTTTGTAGGTAGTCAGGATGTTCTAAAATTAAATTTGTTTTATAGACATTGTTATATATATATATATATATATATATATATGTGTGTGTGTGTGTGTGTGTGTGTGTGTGTGTGTGTGTGTGTGTGTGTGTGTGTGTCTGTGTGTGTGTGTGTATTATGATGTGTATGTATATGTATATATGTCTGTATGTGTGTGTGTGTCTGTGTGTGTGTGTGTGTGTGTGTGTAGGCAACTGTGATTACAGAGAAAACCATTGAAGGATATACTTCAAAAGAAAAACATGTACTCTACTAATTATCTGCTAAAACATGAGAGTTACAATAAAAGTCCACAATCTTACTGCATAAAATACAGAAATAATTACACCTAAGATTCCTGAACAGTAAATAAAATGGATAAAAAAACGTGAAGACATATCCAAAAAGACTTTGCGGCTTGAAACTGGAAAAATGGCAGACACTAGTGATGTTAACTGCTAAGAGCTAAAATTAAAATGGCAGCATTTAATTGAGTCTGAGTCTTGTCATAGGCAAACTCCCCCTTGGCAAACATGTGGTCTGGGTGTTTCTGATAACATCATCATGAAGTATGCTGTGTGCAACTTTCTAGTGCTGTCAGCAGTTCTTGTCAGCCCAGATGGTCAGTTCACCTTGCTTAGATTGTTAAAACTAATTAAATCATACCCTTAGATTGACTATTTTATGTTCCTAGTTAATCTCCAGCTTCTATCTTTTCCTTTGGCTCCTCCTCCTCCTCTCCTCCTCCTCCTCCTCCTCCTCCTCCCTCCTCCTCCCTTCTCCTCTCCTCCTCTTCTACCAATATAAAAGAAAAAAAATAGATTAAAATAATATCCAGGATACATGAAACTCATTGACAGAAACTGCGTTTTTTGAAAAAGGGGGACTGATGTGGACATCAGAACACAGTAGATGCCAAAGTAAATATTGCTGTAGTGAAACAAATCCTATCTCCAATACAAATAGGATTTCCATGACCAGCTGGAACTAGCAAAAAACTACTGGCCTCAAGTATGACTTTGCCTCTCATAACCCATAGAGACATTTAAAAGAATGTTTTAGATACTAGAAGTTTGCCCATGACAACCATGATTTCAGCTACAAAAAGTAAAGAAGAGAATTTACAGAGAAATGGAAGAAGCCCCTTGCAGATGATTTAAAGTCATGTTCCTGACTTAATTTAGCCTTAAAGTGTGTGTCTGTCATCCATGTTGTTCGATATCCATTTGGTAGTAGTGAAGAATCATCAGTATAAACTTACCTAAGACATTCTCTATCTGAGTATAATCATCAAATTGCCTGATGGTTGGATAGTCTTTGACAATAAGGGTAATTATAGATACAAATGAAATTGAAGGACTATTAGGTAGACAGAGGCAGTCTTGTAAATTCAGGCAAACGCCATTCAAATTAGGCACCACAAATAATAATGGAAGAATAATTGTTATGCTAATGAATTGTACAATTACTGTTTCCCACTTATGGCCAAAACACCAAGCCCCAAAACAAAAGAGCCAATACATATAGAGCTTCATGGAACTCCCAGATTTGACTTAGACAGTTAAATGATTCTACTTGGTCTAACATCCTTGCTTGTTCCAGAAGAGTACCTAACGCTGCATGTGCTTCATTTAAAATGATAGGACTCAGCATAGGAAATAACAGATAAAATTGTCATATCAACTATGAATTATCAAGATTGCTTCTTTTTGAGAAATACCTAGAAATTGATGACAGTGTGCAAAGATACATACACTTCTTCCCAAGTGAATTTTAGCATTCTAAGAACTGATACAGAAATGAGCACAACCTTAAGTAATAAAATATTAATATTATAATTTGAATACCTAATTTTAAGTTATAATATTAAAAACTGTTTAGTTCACCTTATTTTATAATTGCTCAATAAATTGAAATAGTATAAAGGGAAGGTATACTACTATATAAGGCATTTACAACTATTAAAATAAAACTCTTGTCAATAAAGAAATAAATGTCAATCTATGGTAGACATAATGTATTCATGTTCCTGAAATTCTACCATTGCCTTCCTACCAGTGTGTAAGTCTCGTTGATAATATGTTTCTCCAAAATCAGTGATGATTTATAACAGTGAGGAAAGGATTGTTTTAACAATAAAGTCCAAGGCCAACTGATGTCTCAATGTTGTGTTAGCATGATTTTGAGTGCATTTGGCAATGCAAAATACTTTTTCATAATCTGGAGTCTGAAAAACCCTAGATAAAGGTGGCAGCTGGGCTAGTTCCCACTGAGGACTCAAAGATGGCTCTTCTATGTGTCTATGTGTGCCCTCTTTTTGGTGGGCCCACATGAGAAAGAAGAATGGACAGACATTGTATTGTCACCTTGTAGGACATATTGGACACACATTTTACACCTTGTACTTGATGTATTTTTATATACATTTAGTTTTAATTTCTGACTCACTGTAATCCTGTGACAACAAAAAACATCTGTGTACCAAAGATTACACATATACATCTACAGATGCTAGGATATGAAATGAATCCTAGTACATACAATATGATCCTAGGAGACAAAAACATATAAGATGGCCATGCAAATAGAAGTCAGAGTCTTTTTTTTAGATAATTAGAATTTTTAAATAAGTAATACTTTATCAATCTTACTATTAAGAGACCTATAAATGATCTGAGTGATGGGATCTGTGTGGATCACTGAACTGTGTTATACAGTAAGAGATTCTAAAGTAAATGTATACACATCCATAGGATCTGTCACTTTAATTAAGGACTAGTTATGACTGCTTGTTCCACAATGGGAAAGTTCCTTTGTAAACAATAGGAAATTTACATGTTGTGACTTAGACATTCCTTTACTTTCCCAAACTTTTAAGTTAAAGTTAAATTTAATTTTTAAATTTTAAATAAACAAACTCTATCTTCCTAAACTTTGTCAAACTTTGTCAGGCATATTGAGAGCTAAGGCTCCAACATAGAAATCTTGAAAGACCACAGCTTAGTTTGTTACAGTGATATAAGAAGTACAAAGAACCATGAGTCTCAATGGAAAGCTTAAAAAATATTTTGATAGAGAGTTAGATAGTGGGTTTTTTGCCCATTCTATAGTGGTTTTTATGTTTGCAACTCAGCAGAGACAAAGAAAAACATCCAAATGTATGCCCCAAGCTGAAGAATGAGTGGTCTGTGTGCTTATGCGTCTTCTCATCTAGCTGGGATGTGAAGCAGAACCAGCAGGCTATGAGCAGCACAGCAGAAAGTTAATGTAAAATGCTGCACAAATGGATATCCTCCTTCTGCCACGGCCCTAATTTTTGTCTGTGTTTCTAGTGATTACTGCCAATAACATCCCTGTGTATCATCAGGCCATCATTATGCTGATTCCTCCACAATTCATGAGAATTATGAAGGGACATTTACTGCTGTAAACATTTTGTGGATGAAAACCAAATGGGTAAAGAGAGACTGTGTGAAATGTTTTAATAATGTGTCGTTTATTTTTACTTCTGTTTGCCTTTGCTTAATCTTTGCAACTCAGTTTCAGATTTCTCCTGAGGGCTGGAAGACACTTGGGTTTTTTAATGTTGTTGTTTTGTTTGTTTGGTTGTTGTTTTTTTTTGAGGTTTTGTGGTTTTGTTTGTTTGTTTGTTTTGTGTTCCTTCTTTATCTCTTAGCATATTCAAAGCTATGGCTAGCTGTTATGAGTATTTTTCTCTTTTAATTCTTAATCCAAATAGTCATGGAAACCTACAAGGGAGTAATTATCATTATTTTAAAGGTGAAGGAATTGAGGATTACCAACCTGGCTCAGATGAGATAAGCCACACATCAAAGTGCTTAGCACTGAAATGTCATTGTACTAAAGATAAAATCCAATCATGTTGTTCGCTGAGCACTCAGAAACTGGACCAGTTTTCCAATCTAGCCAAGAATTTCTCTGTAGAAACAATCTTTACATGTGACCTTATTTCTACATGCATTTCTTTCTCTTCTCTGAGAGTTTTTTTTTTCTTTTTGTCCCCCACAATTGGGAATGTTCTATACTGAAGTCTTATTTTCTCATCATATGTTCATTAGATCCTTTGCTTCTCTTCTTTTCTATATATTACTATAACATTTTAGTAATTGCCAAAGTCTTAGCTTCTGATCTAACCAGTCTTGGAAGCCTAGGCTCCAGTGGTGTCATCAAGTCTCAGTCCACACATTACTTGATAAAATATTCAACACAGAGATGCTCTCTTCTATTGGTTGCTGATTTACATAAACATTGTGGTTCCATTTGTACATCTAAGACTACAACTTGTTAGCTTGGAACATATACAAGCATCTTTATTATTGTTAAGAGGAATTCTTTTTTCAGAAAGTGATGTAGTAATTTAAGTATTTTCATCATAGAAAGCAGATTTTTAGCACGATTAACTTTGTTTACTTTTATTTTTTAGAGGTGAGTAAAGGTTTTGCTCTATACTCCACGTTAGTCCATACTCTTAACACTCTTGTTCAGGACAGGCATTTGCCATCTCTGCCAGACTTTGTGTGTTTTGAACTGCTCTTCTACAAACTCCCTTCTGTTACTTTTCCACATCTGTTTTTCTTGCTCTAAAGCCTGCTTGTTCAAGAGTCTACTGCTGAATGCTTGAAATATTATATGAAATCACATCTGAAAGAATATAGAAAGTAGTTCTGAAAATAAAATTCCCTTTGGGAGATGTATTTAGTGTATATTAGGACATTTACATACTATACATATATATGTGTGTGTGTGGTAAAATTTATGCCAATGATGGTCAGCATATATAATGATGGTCCCCAAATTATAATGAAACTTAAGAATTCCTACCACCTAATGACATCACAGCTACACTGACATAGCAGGAGGGCACTTAAGTCACGTTTTTGTTGTTTCTGGTTTAAACAAACCTACTGCACTGCTAATCATTCAGTATATTTCTTACAGTCATGTAAGAGTATATTCTTTCTAGTAAACAAGTTCATAGTTGACAATAGAGCAAATCAGAACCAACCTTAGACATCTACTGACGCCTGCTCATGCCTGCTCATGCCTGCTCATGCCTGCTCATGCCTGCTCATGCCTGCTCATGCCTGCTCATGCCTGCTCATGCCTGCTCATGCCTGCTCAAGGTCACTGTCATGTGACTGAGCTTCACAGTCTAGATTTAAATAAGTACTTTGTGAGGTCTAGATATCAAAATACCCTCATTGTCTCAAATATCAAGGAGCCATTCTTACATGATTATATGGCTGTATGTTAAGCTATAATTCAATATAGACCTGTATAATGTAAACCTACTGACGTTGATAGAAAACATCCTACTTAAAATATCCGAACACCTTGAACTATGGGCCCTTTCTGATGGAGAGCAGAATCTACCAGGTAATCCCCAGCTTCAGGCATAGAAGAAACACAAGTAATATGAGAAATTGAATTTCTACTCACATAGTAGAAGACATGGGACATTCTTAGATTTAACTTCATGCTTCCAAATTGGTTTTATAAAAATTTTTGACTTACTAGATGTATAAATACACAGGAAAATGCCTTCTACAAACCCTAGTTAGAATGTCCCCAGATATTTGTTAAAGCAAATCAATATTTTATCATTTTTTTGTATTCATGTAGACTGCTTTAAAAGGAATTCCTGTCTTTTTGCTGGAAAAGTTGAAAAATGTTTCATTTCTTATCAATGTCAGGTCTGTGGCTCATAGTAAGAGCCCTTCCTAAATGACCTCCTCATCTACGCCCTTCTGTGTGGTCGTGAACTGTAGAGAGGTCACTTTAAAATTCATACTTTATTGATAAGAGATTAAATACCTCATACTGTATGCATGTCTGCATTGATTCAGACACTAAATTTAGATTCCAGATCAATGCTGAGCTGAAACGGTAGCAAATCTTCTGTATGTTTGTTGAGGCTTGTCTTACAGTAAACATAAGGTTTGTATGGGGGTCAGGATGGACAGCTGTAGAAAAGGATCTATATATGTTCAAAATTATAATTAGACTATAACTCAAGCTATGGGGAAAGGATGCTGAATGTATGATTGGACAAAACAAAAGTAAATAATTATTTAAAATGTTTATACGTTTTATAAAATTAAGAACCATGGTACTACCTATTTAATGGAAACATACACTGGCTACAGGTTTCAGAGAGCATCTGGAAGTATTCTCTTTAGGTCCCTCCCTGACCTTATTTCCTGAAACCAGGTATTCCTTCTATGAAAACAGAGACTTTGAATGTTTTGGGTGTGGCTAGGTGTTGAAGGATTGGTCTCCTTCTAATGACTTTATTGATATTTATGAAGTATGGGAACACCGTCATCATCAATGGGATCATCCATTAATAATTTCAGAGGTGAAAACTTCTTAGGAGTCCAGCCATAGCACAGAGAAGTAGGTGTGCCTTTGAAGGCCATGCCATACCCCTAAACACTTCTTGTTCCTTCTGTCTGCTTTTGAACCACCATTAGATACAAAGCTCTATGCCACTATATGCTGTACTGTGGGACCTTCTACTTACAGGCATACAGTGAGAAGGTCAAGTTTCATGTACTAATTACCCTGAAACTGTGATACCAATAAATCTTTTCTTAATTTAATATGTCAGTCACAGTGAGAAACATCTCTCTCTCTTTCTCTCTCTCTCTCTCACACACACACACAAGAGGGGGGAGAGAGAGAGAGGAGAGAGAGAGAGAGAGAGACTATGATCTATCCAAATGTTCTAGATTACATATAATATTAAAATGCCTTACAAGCATTAGACAAATCAACTTAGAAATTTTTAATTATATTGTAAGGTCAATAAGCCAGGGTTTCAAACTTTTTGTGGCTTTCTTACAGCCAAGTACTAGGCTAATGTTCAAAAATGTCCAATGATATTTACAGATAGCTATCTTTACATTTGAAATATACAACCCCACATTGTTATTTTTAAAAACATATCTGCAAACTTATTTATGTTATTATTTATTCAAAATTATCCCATATCTTGTAAAACAGTAATTTCTGGATGCCTTGACCATGTAAAATTCAATTTTCTTTTTAAATTAAAATGCAAGGTAAATGCTAAAATTTTAAAATTATACTTGATGTTTACTGACTTAAATTACTGCAAAGGGCAGCTATATTTCCTTTAATCTAGATTTTTCAAAACTTTAAAAGTCATAAGTTCAAGAAGGTTCATATTAAAAGTCAATAAAGGTCCAGGAAAGATCAAAAGTTATAAGGCAAAACAGGAATCTGATAAAATGCATGATTAAAGGTTTATGAGTACAAGTTTATATTTTTGTGGGGCTTTAGTCTTATGAAAAATACACTATGCTTAAATTTTTAGAAGTTAGCATAATATATTTGAATAACATTAATAATAAGGATCCTTTTTCTCCTTTCACACATTTCTAAAAGAAATAAATTGTTTTCAAATAAAAAAATCAGTGACAGAAACGCTAATTTATATTAGGATAATCTGAGACTGTATAAAACACTTTATAATATAAACATTTCATTTAAAACTAAGATTAAATATTCGCAAAAGATTCCAGCTAACTTTTTTATGAAATCATGTTTGGTGAATAGTTATCAGTCATACAGTGTCTATGCGGAATGCTTAAGATATGTACCTAGTTGCCCATTGGTGAATTACTCGGAAGCAAAATTTAAGGAAATAATTTCCATTTGACGATAATTCAATATGTAATCTATAAGCGTATTTTTGGAAAAAAGAATTAGGAATTAAAAAAACATCAATTTGTGGTAGGAAGTTCACTATATTTGTAGAGGAAATTCTTGCAATTTTGTGAGAGTTAAAATAGTTCTATATTCTTTTTTTACTCTCTTATTTTTAAATACTTAATAATTAGGCCTATGATATTTTTATTTCTTTTTCAAATATAATTTAGTAAAACACTTAATTCAGCTACTTAAATGAACACAAAAGAGAGAATATTCAAAAACCCAAACGAGGAGAATTGTATATTCATTCAACGAGACAAAAATTTTGCCATACATGAATTTGCCTATTACCTAGAGCAAAATGTAGATTTTGCTCTAATTCTAAGTTCAGAAACACACACACACAACACACATCACACCACACCAGTCTAAGACACTGCAAACAACCTCTTAATTTTTATAAATGGGAAAAACTGAGAAGGTAACTGGGGTTTCTGGTAAGAGGGACAAGCCTTCTGGTCACCAGCAGATGGAATAGGAGGGAATGCAATTATGAAGGCTTTATCTACTGCCATACAAAGTTGGGGATATTGGATAATATTTCCTTTAAAAATTGAAAAATTATTTTTCGGGTTTTTTGTTTTTAACTGTATTTTGTCCTCTCTTTAAATAAAGCATGCTTCACTTTTATACCTTCACATTTTTTGATGACTATAGAAGCAATAAAACATAAGTTAGAGTTTTCAATACAAGGATATAGACCATATTCAATTGTAAGCAAATAACTCCCTGAAAAAAAATCCAATTTCTGTAGTATACAGGAAAAAAAGAAAGAAATATAAAATATTAAGTTATTTTCTCCCAACATACACAAACTTAAAGACCATGATACAGTATTCATTTGTCTGAGCTAGTACCATGGGTCATCATCATTCTTAATTTTCAATAAGGCACAGGCGTTCCTGATTTCCTGAAGGACATAAATACAACCATGTACTTTAAGCTGTTTAAATTACACTCTTGCTATGCAAGTTTTCCTTAAATAGATTTGATTTTAGTTGTTTATTTTCACATGACACCTACAGTTACTCCGTATTAATAAATCATTTTTCTCAGTACACTGAATTTAATGTCAAAGATATTATTTGAAATATCATCTACTTGTCTCCTCATGCACACATTTAAATAACTTCTATTTTTGTTGCCATTTATTTTCTGCATATATGATATTTTAGAAGTCTTCATTGTTATATAACACATCTGTATATTAACACTTGGGGGCGGGAGACTTTCCAGCACATCACAAAAATAATTAGAGTACAGGGTAATAAAGATGGCTTTTAATCAATGAGAACATATTCAAAACACTGCGTTTAACCCTTCTGCAATTAATCAAAGCAAAGCGGGGGCATGTGTAGAGTAGTGGGACCTTTCAATTTCACACTGATAAATTCGGGCAGCAATAGGCAACGGAGATAAGCTTTTAAAATGTTACAGTGTTACATTTTGAAAGGTATAGTGTAAAACTCATCTTCAATCACTGACTTACCCAAGACCATGAGCTCTGCAGAGGCACTAATATTCTCATTCTTGTATGTGACAACGCAAGTATAGGATCCACTGTCATCATCTGTCACATTAGAGATGAGCAAATTGCTTCCACCCAACAATGAATACTTTTTAGACCTGTAAGACAGAGGTCACAAGAAATAAGAGGGCCAGTTAATGTGTTTGAACATCAGGCTGGAACTCAGAAGTGTTGATGAATTTCATAAAGGCTCACATTATAAAACCAAAGAAGATAAAATCCCTGTGTCATTGAAGTTTTATAGTAACTCACTTTTTGAACTAGTATTAATTCAAGGTAAACTCCCATGGGAGTTTCCGTGTATTAATTCAGAGATGGGGTAGATTAAATATAATAGAGTAATTAAAAAGAAATTTCCAAATAATCTAGTCTGATTTTGATTCTATTACTTTAAATTTAGGACCTCAAAGACAAAGAAACGGTTCCCAAGGGTGTAAGTCAATGCCTTCTCAGACATAATCAGTCACCATTAAATAATTATATTATAGATATAAAATTTTTAAATCTATAGATAAAAATATCATATCATTACTATTACAAGAATTAGATACTTTAAACTTAAAATGCTTTATCTACTACTTCACCATTAATGAAATACAATGGTCAATAAAAATTGTTTAATCAATATACTATGGTATATCATTCAGCTGAAACAAGAGTATGTGGTTATAAAATGAGCACACTAATTTCCTGTATTCCTAATGACCTCGGAATTGATGACATATGTGTTGATGTGTGTGATGTGTGTGAGTGTGTGTGTGTAATTTATTGCTAAATACTTATTAAATTGGACAAATTTAACCAAAATTTATGATTAGTGTATAATCTATCATGGAATTAAATGTATTACAAGAGTTACTTGTCATTTAATCAATGAACCTATTTTTTAATAGATCCATTTAATCAACATGTTTAATTCTTATGGCCTTGCATTCTAACTCTCCTATTATAATCTTAGGATAATTAATGTGAGCCATGTTCTCGCATTATCTTAATTTATAAAATTGGAATAATAAGAGAACACTTAGAACTAAAATCTAGCAAACTTTGCAATGAAATGTGATACTTTAAACTGAACTTGTAATTATTATATTTATTTATTTATTTATCATTACCTTAACCATTATTAAATATAATAAATGGACAATGATATATGCTTATTTAATTATACCTTGGGTGATTTATTATATATAATAATGTTTCAATTCATTAGTATGAAATGATTGCCTTGTCAAGCTTTATCTTCTAGTACTTGTTTTATGAACTATAAGATCTTTCATACCTTTCTATCATATTCTGTAAATTTACATCATGAATATCTTGTCATACTGAATATCAATCTAATTTTTCAATTTCCTTCAGACCTGACCTATGGGTTTTTACTTCTTTCCTCATACTGCGATCCCAATGGTTAATATCTTCTACAAATCATGAAAAGATTTTGCAGACAAACTAATTACTTTAAGAAAATTGGACCTATTAGAGAGTCAGAAGCAATATCATATACTTTTCAAGGGCCCAGGTGGGTAATACCTGAGTTGAATGACCTCCTCGCCTCGTAACCAGGTGAAACTTGGCGGAGGATAGCCAGAAACACAGCACTCCAGGACAGCATCTTTTCCTTCAATGGCTATTACGTTGGATGGTCTCTGCAGAAAATACAGCTGCCTATGCAGGCCTGGGTCTGTGGAAAGAAAACAAAGGGATCATATAATCTCATTAAATTTTTTAGCTTGGCTCATACATTTACATCAATAATATGATGTAAAATAATGAAGACTAGACAGCCATAGTAGCTCATAACTTGGATCCGAGCACCTGGAGGCAGAGCCTGGTATATTTCTGTGAGTTTGGGGCCAACCTAGTCTACACTGTGAATTCCTGAAGAGCCAGAGAGAGATCATCATCTGGGCAAGGACTAAAGGAGCAACCACATAGGAAGAACAATATCAACCAACCAGACTCCCCAAACCCACACTTCACAAGCTTCCAGGACTAAACTACAACCAAGAGTACACATGGGGGACCCAGGGCTTCAGGTGCATATGTAGCAGAGGATGGCCTCATTGGGCATCAATGGGAGGAGAGGCCCTTGGTCCTGTGAAGGCTTAATGCCCCAGTGTAGAGGAATGCTAGGGTGTTGAGGCAGGAGAGGGTGAGTGGGTGGGAAAAACACCCTCATAGAGGCAGGGGGAGTGAGGGGGGATATGGAGTTTGTGGAGGGGAAACTGGAAAGGGGCATAACATTTAAAATGTAAATAAATAAAATAAAAAATGAAAAATGAATAAAAAGAAAGAAATAATATCTGAGAATAAAATTAGAAAAGTTGACACATGCAAAGAAACCGGAAGATAAAATCTCAAAAGATTTTCTCCACTTTCAAAATGTAGTCTATTCCTGGCTACTAAGTAATCAAAGTATAAGTCAAATGGCATAAGGTAGATGCTGCAAGATCCTTTATTTGAGCTCCAGAATTTATTTATTTATCATTACTGGAGAAATAAACAATATTTACAATAACTTGTCTGAACGTTATCATTCAAAAACATTGATCATTCATTTGGTCTGCAACTATCTCTATTGTACTCTCTCTGTGTCTTAAAATCACTCCCAAGTGTTGAAATTGAACAAACATAAGAAGGATTTTACATAGCATGTAAACAGTATATTAGAAAATACAATTTTGAGGAACCATTTCCTATTTACCAAATGAAAGTTATGCTTGCTTGAGTTTTCTTCCATGCTTTCTAAAGATAAACCAGGCAATGGATTAGTTTTCTATTCATTATCAAATTTTAAAAATCTTTTCAAACAGCGAATGTGTCAAAGCTAAGACCTAGGGTGAATGAAGAATTCAGCCTCCTTCCATCTCAACATTGCTTATTCTGTTGTGTGTTGTCCATGTCTTCTAGCACAGATGTACGATCTAGTGATTCAGGAGCTTCTTTCTCAGACTCGTTGATCAGTTCTCACTGTCTCTCCATCCCATGGAAGAAGCAGAAGCTCTAAACCTAAGGGTCAACACTCAGGAAATACTCTTCAGAGTAAATCACATCCTTGTTTTCATTATCTTGAGTTCCAGGAATGATCCCTGTGGACTTACTAATCAATGCAATAGCATTATCCGCTACCCTAATCAATGTCCACCAGAGTTGATTTACTTAAGCTATATTACTAAGTTTCTTCATTCCTATTAAAATCCACACCCCTACAGGAAAGTTTAATTAAGGGTATTTTTACCTTAATGAATTAAATAGAATTAACTTGTCAGTAATGTTGCAAACTCAAAAGTAAAATCTGAATGGGCAGAAATTGAGATGATGAAATCCTAAATCTAGGACAGAAGAAGTGAAGAGTCACAAAGTCACACACAACCACTCCATAGTACAGACTGCTGCTGAGCTCATCAGGAGTGATGTCACAAGAACCTGGAATGCATTTGAACATGGTCATTGTCCTTAGCCAGATTACACCTCACATTCTTTGATTGTAGAGCAATAAAACAAACAAAAGATGCTAGTAGTAATTTTCATCTTAAATACTCTGTGTATAGAAATTTACATTTCCTCTGTCTTCCCATATCTTTCTCTGATAGATTGAAAAACATCAATAATCTTCAAAATGAAAATACTTAAAGCATTTTTTTTATAAATGTGTTAATTGTCCTTAAACCAGTGTTGTAGAGAATACCTCAAATCTTTTGGAAATCACATAGTGGCATATTTCATTTCCTCTCAAAAGTGACTTTTCAAATAAACAGATGTGGTTCATAAAATAAGAGTGCTTAAGGAAAGTATTTTCTGAGATGGTCAAATCCCCATGATGTGCATTTGTCCATCACTGTCCTTGTAAAGGCAGACCATTAAGATGCATCCCCTTACCACCTATGTCCAGAAATACCATTCATATCTATGCTGCACTGGGGTGCACTGTCTCACCTTCATGAGATCTGCTCAATTCTATTTTCTACCTAAAGGAAATTTTACTTAAGATTCTATACAGGTAAATTATTTAACAACCAAGGAGCAAATATTGCAACAGAAATTATTGTACTTTCTTTTACCAGAGCATACAACCTCCACATAAAATACTTCAGTTTCAATACTTTCAAAATACACAATGCAATAAAAACTTGAACAAATAAAATAGGAGTCATTTCTCAGTGTCATGTTCCAACCTTCTGCCAACATTTATCCTATCATGAATATCTTATATTATAGTATATTAGTTGTTACCATTTAAAAACCAATGTTAACACAGTTATTAAATTATCACAATAGTTTAAATTAGGGCTATTATTTTATATGAGATTTACAAATGCGGGTCATGTATCCATAATTATAGTATGTGGTTTCTTTACTTATTAATCTTTTCTGTATTAGCCCTGCTTCAAATATTAAGGACCAACTAATCATTTTATTACTTATATTGAAATTTTTCTTTTGAGAATTAAAATTATTTGCATTTTCTATGTGTTAAGGTTTTACCTGAGTAACATGGCAGGTTATAGGTTAATTAAATGTTATTATGTACATTAGTTTATTAATCATAGCATATGCTACTTTCAAACTGGATTTTTTAAACTTATCATTATAGTCTTAACATTTCTTCGTTTTGTGGGTGGATTTTATTGTTGGGTAGAATATAATTGTACCAATATGTAATGTTTATTAGTTTATTAGTTCACTGATTGAGGGACAATTAAGTTACTGTCAGTGTTTGATGTTTATGAACAAACCTTTACTATTACATATAAACTTTGAAGTGCTATTAATTAGGTTATTATTGACAATTTCATACATGTACACAATGGCTGCTGACCACTTCAGTTGCCACCCTCTTCCTTTCCCTTAGTATCTTCTCTATGCTCTCTATATCCCTAAAAATCTATTCTCATGTTTTGTTTGTGATCAACTGAGTTTAATTAGGCCTACCCAGTATGTTTTGGAGATCCTCAATGGAGCCTGGTACACAATGATTCCATACCCCTAGAATCTATGAAGCCAAAGGTAGGAAGGGCCATTGGGCCTCTGAGCCTCTCACTTATATGACTGCATATTGACAGAACCTGTTTAGTATGGGATCAGTGCATAAAATTGTAGTTATGAACTCAAAATGACAGTAGTATATTGAGCCTAGATGATGTCATATCAAAGTATACCCTAACCTTTGGCTTTTAAGTGCTTCCTGTCCCTCTTCTACAATGCTCTCTAGTCTTAAAGGTATAAATGTATTGTCTACAGATGAGTCCAATTCCTCAGAGTAGAAGTGATAAACTGTGAAGTAAAACTCTGGTTAGCTTTGGAGAAGACTTCCAGACTTCTTCGAAGTTACTATACAGTCTTTTTGCTCTCACTAACAATGATGGTTTTCCTGTTAGGAACTGGCATGAATTTATTATGTCATGTATTTGGTGTGTCATAGTTTTATCACTGTTGTTTCAAAAAGCAGTTTGAGATGCAGAAGACCATCGCATGCTTTGCTCTTGCTGGACATTTCTTTTGGTGAACTGCATGTTAAAATCTTTTACTCCTTTTAACTGGCTGGGTGGATGTGTTTGATCACTGCTTTTAAGTAGCTTATTGTATATTTTGGAGATAGATCCTTTTGTGAAATGTGAGTTATGAAAATATTCTCCCGAGACATGGGCTTTTTGTATGTATCATTTAACACTGCCTTTTAATGGGATATGAGTTCTGAATTTTAAAATATCTATCAATTTTGCCTTTTATTTTTTAATGTGTGATATCTATAAATCTATGATCCCCTCCAAGCCCGTCAATGGGAAGTCTTATGGTAACATTTGGAAGTGTTAGAGTTTTGTATTTTCATTTTGGCTAGTGAGCCAGTTTGAGTTCATCTTGTAAAAAGCATTCCAATTGTCCCAACATCCCTTTATGGGAAGACTTTTTTTTTTTTTACTTTTATTTTTTCCATTAAAGCATTGCTCTGTGGTATCTATCTGTGAGAGCTCATTTCTGTTCTTCAATCCAACACCCTGTTCTCTGTCATTTCCTACTGTGTACCTCCTGAAAAGGTACTTTAATATCTGAAGTCAGATAGTGTCCATCTTCTCTCTTCTTGCCATTTTCTCATTGTACTTACAGTATAGCCTCTTTATATATTAGGCTAAAATTGTGCTTGTTTTTATTCAGAAACAACATGCTGAAATTTGAGCCTTTGTTTCTATATACTTGTAGTTTGACATCATAATACCCACACAGCCACCAAAGAAACAATCTTCTAAACGTCGTAGGACAAACAATATATCACTGATTACCCTGATCCTGTCCTAACCCACTTCAGTGTGATCAGACCCCTTGTGGCTTCACAAGCATTGGAATTTGTAATTCCCTATATTTCTTTCTTTTCTTTTTCTTTTTTATTCTTTAATCCTTTTTTTTCTTTGTAGCCTATAATTATTTTTATTTTTTTACTGTATATTTTATTTATTTCATTTCAGATTCTTTCATCCTTTTTTACAGTCCTATCTTGATCCCCCTCCAGTCTACTACCTCTGACTGTTCTTCATCCCGTACCTCCTCTCCACACCCCTGTCTCCAAGAGGATGTATCCACCACCCACCTCCATCCCACCAGACCTCCCCACTCCCTGAGGCCTCTAGTTAGGTGCATCTTCTCTGACTGAGACCAGATCAGGCAGCCTTTTGCTGTATATGTGTCGGGGGCCTCATATCTGCTGGTGCATGCTGCCTGGTTGGTGGCTCGGTGTCTAACAGATCTTGGGAATCCAGGATAGTTGAGACTGATGGTCTTCCTATGAAGTAGCTCTCCCCTCAGCTTCTTCAACCTTTTCCCTAATTCAACTACAGGGTCCTCACCACCCCCAGCTTCTACCTTTGGTTGGTGAAAGTATCTGCATCTGACTCTTTCAGCTGCTTTTTGGGCCTCTTGAAGAGCAGTCAAGGCTAGGCTCTATTATTTACAACAGAATTACTGTTTTAACTCTCAAATGTATTTATATGTATTTCATCTATTAAATTAAGATATGATGGGTGTTCCTGCCAAATCTGATAGACATTTTCTCAAACAGTCAATACTTCCTATACTAGATAAATCCTTTTCAGGTTAAATATCAGCACAAATTAATTGAAGCTCCTTCTACCTGAAACTGAGTGGCTCTTACTCTGTGTTCAGTACTGCTGAGGCTTTGTATTATGCTTTGCTCAGAAGGTTGTGTAGTGTTGCTCTGTTCCTTTGAGTCTAACTGGAAAGTGACAGAGACCATGGAGAGGAAAGAAAGTCCAGGTGACTGTCTCAAACCCAACTGTCAGATTGTTAAGAAGAAAATCTTATTTTTTTAAATTTATTATTTTACTTATTTATATTCCCAATGTTGTTCCCCTGTAGTTCCTCCATCCAGAGATTTTTCACCCTATTCTACCTCCCCTTCACCTCTGAGAGAGTATCCCCCTCATCAGGCATCCCCATTCCCTGGGGTATAAGACAGCAACCAAAAAGACAATATTAAATGAGCCCCAAAAGGAGAGACCCTACAAAATCAGAAGAGGTAAGAAATTTTTCTCTGTCTTAAGTCACTATATTTTTTTAGCTCTTCTCAAATAGAAGAGCAACAGAAATACATGCATAAAAATGAACAAAATATACAACCTATCTGAACAATTTCAAATACGCACTGGCCATTGTTGTTGTTGTTTTGTTTGACTTGATGATTGGGTCATCTACATAGATAAGACTCAAATTCATTATTCTTTTTTCCCTTCACCATTAAAGCAAAAATTTTTGGAGGAGCATCTGAAAAACCATGCCTACATCTTAAATCTGTGGACTAAAGACAAGACAATTGCTAAGGTTAACTTTGTGTGATAGAACCGCAGGTGGTTTTTATTTTCACCTTTAAATTTTTCTGTATTTTCTAAAGGTTTCAAAATGGCATGTTGTATTTTTAGAGTGAAGAGTTATTTTAAACTCCACTGTTGCAAGGTATATAGAACTTTTACAAAGAGAAAAAGAGTCATAAAAGTTAATGACTAAAACTCAAGGCAAATACTTAAAAGTAAATGAAAGTTTTCCTTCTAAGCTCCATAGTAGTTTTTTGAAAAATTCGTTTTGGTGTGACCTTGAAATTCTAGATTAAAACTCTTGTTATCTAAACAGACTTTAGTAAGAATGGGATGGATTTATTAATTAATGATAAATGTTATCTGTGTTCTAGCTATATGAGCAATAGCTATTCAAGTCCTAGTAAAACATGTGAAATGTTTTCAAGTGAATTAATAAACCCACTTTCATTACAGGAAAGGGAGGTCAGATCATATTACTGTCATTTACTACACTGTATATATGCTTTATATAGTATTTCATATATAAAATATTTTAAGACAAAATTTGGAGAGAGTTGTGGGTTACTAGATAATAGATTTGGAAATTTTTCTGCAGAAAAACTAAAAAAAATTTTCCTGTGCCAAACTTTAATGTTAACAATTGTGAATAAACCTTCTGTAATGTAAAACTCATGAAAATATACAAAAACTTGTGATTCTAATTTGATTGTAACGATCATAATGTATTTCAGTTAAAACCCAGTTTAGGTTTTACTGTTGAAAAAGAAGAAAAAATGATGGCTTGTTGTTTGTTTTGGTTTGGTTTTGGTTTCAGTTTTGAGCTGGTCTGCCAGTCCCCAGAGTGGGCACCCTTAGAAACTGAGAGAGTGGTATGTATATAAGGATTCAGAAAATAGTTATTACAGGGTCATGCACAATTCTTCCTGGGACTATACAGATGCCTTGGAGCAAAGAACTACACATAGCAACTTAGTGCCTTTGACTATTCCTCACGAGTTCTCTTCCCTTTTCACTTCTTTTTAAATGGAAATTTTGGCCTACTTAAGCTTCATCAGTTATCTGACTTGGTGGAGACTATTCTAAAATCATTTAAAGGAGAATTACATGATAATGTCAACAGAGGATCTAAGTATGCTGGCTATTACTGAGGACTCAAAGAATTCTCTTAAGGTAACTGAACCTTACAAAATGGGTATTTCAAGAATAATTTGCTATTCCAACAAAAATAGCAGGGATAATAGTGGTGATTTCATATATTTGTAAAAACTTCTTGAATGTGTGACTTGATTTAAAATAAGCTGGTTTTAAGATGATTTCTTGATTCATACATTTCTCATGGGTAGTTTTGGTTGCATTTCTTGTGAATAGTCCAGAGTCATGTAAATAGCTACCTTCACCCCTGAGACCTCCAACCACATGAATCTGCCAACAGAACACTCTAATGATCTTCAAGACTAGAACCAGCCCCTCTAGTAGTAGTGGCCAACCACTCCTTTCAGAATGAAAAGCTCAAGGTCAGTACCAGACTGTCAGATACTTTTCTCTTAAGTGTTAACATCTCTCCTACACACCCACACTTCACCTGTGCCTAGAGTAGAGTAGTAACACTTGAGTTTGGAACCTGCCCCAGCAGACACTTATATTCCCATTAAGAACTGGAACATTTGCATTGAAGAAGACTTTCCCCTCAAAGCTCTAACTCTTACAGAAGTCAAGGCAAATTTTGATAGACTTTTCAGATAATTGTAGAGTATCCCTTTAATACTATACCAAATTCCAACAACTAGTTTCATGACAGTTAGTTGTAATGTAGAATCTAACATGGTATTAATAAACATTCTGTACTATCTTATAAAAATAATTTCATCTGGCCCATCTTCTACTTTGAATGAATCATTTATGATTTGTCACATCAGTCAATGGTAATTTGGAATAGTATACTATTTTAGTCAGGACTTCCAACTGTTGACATGTATCATTATAGAAAAAGTCATTTGTTACTATTACCAGCAAAGCCATCGAAATGACTCTTAATGTTGGAAAGCTGTCAAAGTCCCAGTCAAATTTGCAAGTTTATCAAATTTCTAATTTTAGCTTAGAAGCCTGAATTTAATTCTCTGTAGAAAATATTTTTCCTCAAGTGACTCATTCAAGTTTTACACTTTTGATAAAATATCTCATAAGTATTTGAGTCTGAAAAGATACCATCCTCCTGACAGTTGTCTTTTCAAGTCAAGCTAATGTTCATTCCATAAGGGGAACCAACAAAAAAGTAACTAGTTCTGTGTGTAATCAAAATTATCACAGAAGTGTTTACTTTACAAAGTACAGTATACTGGGATATCCTTCATGTGCATTTTCAACATTTGATGAACAGAAGATAAAACCAAACTAACATAAAGAATATCAAGTTTAATAGGCATTACTGTTTCATCAAGGACATTCCAGGGCAGTTAGGGAAAACTGTAATAGAGAGTATAGTACTAGTGTCAGACCTCACAGGTTCCCTCAGATGACCATAGAAATCCACTGTAGTGGTTTGAATACACTTGGCCCAGAGAGTGCCAATATTAGGAGAGGTGGCCTTGTTGGAGTAGGTGTGACCTTATTGGAGAAAGTGTGTCACTGTGGGGGTGGGCAGTGTGATCCTCCTTCTGATCACATAAGAGCTTGTCTTCTCTTAGCTGCCTGTGGAACAAGAGGTAGAATTCTCAGCTCCTCCAGTGCCATGCCTGCCTGAACACTGTTGTGGTTCCTGCCATGATGATAATGGACTGAACCTCTGAGACTGTAAACTACCACCAATTAATTGTTGTCCTTTATAAGTGTTGCCTTGGTCATGTTGTCTCTTCATAGCAGTGAAACCCTAACAAAGACACCCATGAAACACTCTTTGACAACCTGCAGAGAAAGATCAGAGGAGCAATCATCATGAAGACCCAAGAAGCACATCAGCACAAGAACAGCTTTGAATCTATTAAATAGGAACTGGTGGTATGTGTTCCCTCTTCCTCGTCCTCTTCCTCTACATCCTTCCTATTCCTTTCCTACCCTTTTGCTTTTCCTTCTCCTTTGTCTCATCTTTATTATCCTTATTTTCATCATGTAAAACATTAAACATTGTCTAATCATTGTCATTCAGGAAGGGTGTACTCTGGTAATTATTTCTTGATCCTCTGGAATCATATACTATGACACTCTGTCTATGATTGATATATACAGGGAAAAAAAAATCCCATCAAATGCTATTGGAGCCCCTGATACAAAAAGGTAGATAAAAGGTTTACTAGTGCATTTGGAGGATAGGTAGTTTTGAGGGGCATTTTCTGAGACAAAGGGAACTGACAAGAATGACAATTGAGTCTGAGGCTCCTTAGGAACACTCTTTATTCAAAGATTTATTTTCCTAATAGATCAGACCATTGCTGTTAAAGGCCTTCATGGCAAATGCCTATTTTGACAATATAAGTTATCTAACTGGAGCTGATATTTGGGGTAGAAGGAAACTCTCTTATAGTCATAATACTACATGGAACATGGTGTTAGTGGATTGTGGGTAAGTGGAAGTGCATGATCAGCCTGTGATGAAAGCCTGTGCTTAAAGGGACCATTTTCCAGAACTCTTATTTAGGAATTTCACCATTGAAGTTATGTGCTGATTCTGGGAAGCAATTGAGGCATAGAAAATTAAATTATAGATTTTTGGAAAATGTGTCAGCAAGAAACAAAATTACTAGTTTTCTCAGCTTAATAACTGTCACTGTGAAAATAACTACTAATGGTTTTAATTTTCAGGTTTTCTGAATGAAAAACCATTTCCCCATTGTAGACTCTTTGGTGTGCCTTAATATCAAACTTGAATGGATTGTCATGTATGTTCCAATTAGAACTGAAGAGCAGTGCAAGCTCAGATACATGACATACATATTCATTTAACTTGACAGATTTCTCTATTTGCTTTCTCGCCTTCATGTTAACCTGCTATTCACCTATTGGCTGATAGCCATTGTCCTTCTAGTCAGCTTTGCAGGTCTGTATATTTCTGACACCATCAGGCACATGCAATGGTGTAAGAACAGAGTAAAATTTCCCATGGACGGTCTCCCAACTCATTGTTTGGAATTTTTTCTAAAATGTACTTAATCTTGACAGATCATAAGAATCAGAAAGTATTTAATAAAAAGAAAAATTAAAAAAAAATGCCAAGTGGTAGTGGAACACATTCTAATCCCAGCACTCTGGAGTCAGAGGAAGGTTTATCCCTGTGAGTTTGGGGCAAGCCTTTTCTACAAAGTGAGTTCCAACATAGCCAAGACTTCACACACACACACACACACACACACACACACAAACCTGTCTGTCTGGAAATAATAAATAAAATAAAATAAATATAAACTAAGCATTTTCAACTTGCTGTACACTGGGGAGCTTTGAACTGAGAGGGAAGCAAGAAGTCACTTCTCTCAGGAGTTGTTCTTCACTTTGGGATTCTATCATTTTCTTGCCATGTTTATACTAATTTTGTACTAAAAATGACATCCTCTCTGTAAATATTCATACATCTGTTCATATTTCCTCTTACTTTTTCTTTGAACGCACCCTCACTGCTATTTGTGGTTAGATCTGGAAGAAAGAGAAATCTATTCTTGTCACTACCGTATGGCTAAGTTCCTTCTGTCTCTCGGGGAAATTTTGGTTCAATAATTACTAAAGCAGGTCTGAATGAGGTGATTTTTCTTTTTTAGAATGGTTTAATTTTTTTAAAGCTGACTTAAGAATTACAACTGTTGCCATTATGATGTGCCAAAGTTAATTTAAAGAATCAAAAAATTCTTCATAATACATATATATGTATATATATATATATATATATATATATATATATATACATATATATAATTAGAGAGAGAGAGAGAGAGAGAGAGAGAGAGAGAGAGAGAGAGAGACATTGGAAACTCTCCAGCAAAGTTATGTGGTTTTTATTTCAATACTTGCTTTTAATAGTTTTACTTTCAACTAAAATTATCTGGGTTCTTTGCTATTAATATTATGTAAAGGTAATGACGGCAAAACTGTTATACTTTATAAAAGAATATACTTTTATTTTTCCTAGGAAGTAATTAGTATTAAACAATGTAGACAAGGAAAGTATTCTGAGGATTTCAGTTTTTGTTTCTGACACTTGCACTGATAAATTGGTTTTCCTTTCCGCACACCCTCGTGTCTGAATTAGAAAAGACTGTCTGCTACTACCTTATTGGAGTTGAACATGCATTTAACTCATTATGCTTGGGAGAACACGGGAGTCCTTCTGTTCAAGAAACACCCATTGCTCCATTTGGAGGCCTATCAAAAGAAGGTCATTTTTGCTTTTTACCATTTGTGATAAAGTAACTCTTCATAGAGTGGAAGCTAAAAGAATATAAAATAAACAATAACTAACATTATTCATCGTCAATGGGAAAGTAGAAACAGTAATGCATTAGATGAAGGGATGACAATTGTGATGTGATTGTGATGGGAAGGCAGAATTGTAATATATGACACCCCCAGTATTTTCCCTTTCAAATAGGAATCATGGATCTCTTACTCCAGTTCTGATAAGAGACAGACTCCAGGTCAGAGAATGCTCATTTATCTGTAGTAAGCTCATAATACTAACATGCTAAATATTGTTGCAATTGATATGATTTTAATCTATTCTTTAGATTTATTTGCATATTGCATATTTTCTATACATGTGTATATGTGCACAACATATAGTCCTAGCTCAGTGTGCATTGGATATCTTAGAACTGGAGTTGCAGACAGTTGGGAGCCAATATGTAGGTACTGCAACGTTAACTTAACCCTCCATGTGAGGAGCATGGAGACACTTCTTTAGCCTCCAAAAGGATTTTGATCAACCCCATGGAATTGGCGGCTTTTTTAGTTGTCTCACATCCATTAAGATATGACCTTATCTCCTGTTCTAATTTTAATATAACATGAATGCCCACTCATTCCTGAGCCCTTGAGCCCAGTTTCCCATTAATGATAGCTCCTAAATGGTAAGAGGCCACATAGTTTCTTGGTGAACTCTATACAATAATTATTGCATGATTGCAATTGCCATGCATGTTCCAAAATACTGGAGTTTCTATGGCAAACTGGAACTCTTAAATCCTTGAAAGGCAGAGTTGGGGCTGTATGTGGAATGAAATAATAAATGGCATCCTTGGCAGTGAAAACATTTGCAAAGTCAGACCACATTCTATCTAAAATGAGCCAAATAAATTAGTGTTGTATGAATTGCTAATGGATTTTGAAAAATAAATACTAGCAATCATATTTTTCTCCTCATTCTCATTTAAACCAATATGGCTTATTGAGTATAGCAGAAGATGGAGAGGCATGGCTTGAAATCATAGAGTAATGAGATACTAGAGGGAAAGTGCTTTCATGTATCTGTGGCTTAGATATAAAAAATAAAGGAGAAGACTAGACATGTTACAGATATTTAACTACCAGGCTGATTGTATACTCATAATCGAAACAAGGTAAATAATCAAGAAAATAATCTTCCCATGAGAATAAAATTATTTAGTATTGAGGAAGCTTCTAAAATTCAAAAATAATTACAGTATCTACTGAGGACTACAAAATGTATTTGGCCTGTCAAATTTAATCTTTACAATCATTCTACAAAATATATCCTATCTCTGATTTTGTCCCACAAGATAATGCTTTAAATTAAGTAATTTGCTCAAAATTGTACAAGTAGGATGAGCAAACCAAGATTCGTGCTTAGTTTGATGTTAAGATCCATGTCCTTCATCATTTTTCATAATAATATATTGGGATCCTAACTCAGTCTGAGCCAAATGTAGGAAAACAGATTGTAGTGGTCCATGTTCAGACCCTTTCATGCAGTCCAGATAAATTATGGTTTGTAGAAAATCTGTACTATATGGAGCTTAATATAATGTACTAACGTAATTTATTCTCTCCTAAAAATATATACAAAAGGAACACAGGTAATAATTTCATTCATTTTTAAATCTTCAAAAGGCCACATGTCCTGTTTATAGCCTGATGTCATAAACAGTACATTCAAAATTACCCTTTACAAAAAGTTAAATGGAGTGGAAAATGCTTTACTTCAGGTAACATGAAGTATAAGAGAAAAATATTTAGTGATAGATGACTCATCCTTGTTCCTGTTCTTCCGACCTATACTTATGTCAGAATATACAATCTTAAGCAGCACTTGCAAATATTCCCAACCATAGACAAATATACTCACTTTAAAAGTGTAACCAAGAGATTAAAGAATCTCAGTATGCAGAGTTCAACTTTATATTCCATATTTGACACCTCTGGAATCATATTTCACAGAGTATTCCTCTGAAAATATAGGTGGACTTCAAAACTATGCAGATCTCCACTTAGGCTTGTTTAGTTACCGGTCCTTATTTGTAGCTGGTTATGTTCACATTTATGTCCCCTTCCATACTATGTCTTAGTCAAGTACTCTCATTAATTAACAACCTAGCTTGATGACTAATTCAAAAATTAGATGTAGTATATTGTTTACCATCCATTGCAGACCATTAATCTGAATATATTATAAGATAAAGTGGTCATATTCTCTGATATATCCTTATGTTTTTCTGTTTTGGTTGTATTTTATGAATATTTGCTCTTTTGTTTGGGTGTTTTGTTTGTCTGTCAAAACCATATTTGTCTAATACCATAAACTCACACCATGTCTCGCTCGATTTGGTAATTCTCACAATATTTTGAATTCTTATAATCCATGTTTGGGGATCTGTGATCACTGGCCTTTACTCTTACAACTGCAACTATTTTGAGAAGTCATGGCATAGATTACAAACATTAAAGAAAATGGGATTTCCACCTGTTTCCACATTTCTCTCTCCTCCCCCTTCCCCATGCCACAATTTTGAGACAGGGTAGTAATGAAACTGGGCTGCACCTCATGACTTAAATTCAAATCTAGAAATGAGTTCAGTAAGGAAGAGACTTTTGCTGAAAGCTTAAGTAGACTGAAAGCAAAACCTGTTGTACCAATCACTTAGCCAAGTTACCAGTACAAAGAAAAAGTTCTAGAAAGAAATTAAGCACTGCTCCATTGAGCACATAATTGATAAGAAAGTAAAACAGTTGTTCTGCTGATATGGAGTAGACTGGACAGAATACCAATCCAGGTATGAAATGTATGTGAATAGTGGATCTCAACAAATAACAACAAATAATGATATAAAATATGTAGTAATTTATCAGAAAATCTCACCAGAGACAGTCAAGGAAGCTGACTACACTAACAGCTGATTTCCAATGTATGCCAACAGCTTTCTATTCAAATAAGATGAAACCTAAAAATCTTATAACTAGAAACAAATGTCAATAACTGGCTTCAAAACTTCAAAGGTCATGCTGTTTCATGTGTCTAGTGCTAATATAACTAGTAACTAAGTTAAGAGAGATGTTAATTCACGTTTGTGAAAATCTGCTTGAGGCCATTTAATTATTATACATCTTTCTACTCTGCTTTTGCTCTCAAATTACAACAAAAATAGGGTGACAAATCAATTGTTTGTGGTATATATTATGTAATATTTAAGCCCAGCATTGATATCTGCACACATACCAAAAAAAGAAACAATTTTTTACAAAATGCTACTCCTCACTGGCAATATTCTTCCTCATTGGAGAGCAGTTTAATGACATTATAGTTTCATGTCTGATAATATCACATCTGTCCTGCATCCCAAGGTTCAAAGACTAATTTATGCCCAAATCTTATTATTGGAGAAATACATTCCATAATGTTATTTCTTTCATACAGAGTGATTCTTCTGGTGATCTATACAAGGAATATTGAAGGAGTAAAGAAAGTGAGGTTTTGGTAAAGATTCACTGTTATAAATTCCATAAGAATATTTATGATTGGTGGAAGGTCACAATATTAACACAAATAGGATTATGAAGGAATTTGATTACAACTGATAGATAATGTTGAGGAGTCCTGTTTGTGAAGATGAAGTTACATCAGATGAGTGTAGAGCAGTAAAAGGCTAGAAACAGTGGAGGATCTTGCAGATATGGATGAGTTGCTATATCTGGACAGAGTTAACTTGTCAGAAGATTGAATTTTATGGATAAGCACAGGAGACGATATGAGACAAGAAGGTGCCGTGGCTATTATCTTATGAAAATAAGTTTATGAATATGATGTCAACGTAGTGGATAAAGCACTGTCTGAGTTTCAAAGGTTGACTTGGTACTAATAGAAGGGCCACAGCCGACAAAATGCTATTAAGCAGTAAGCCTGCTACTGCAGCAAACCCAGTCGTGTCTAATTTTAAGGTCTTCTTAAAGTTATCATATGTTCAAACCCTGTCTCGAAAAAACCAAAAAAAAAAAAAAAGAAAAAAAAAAAAGAAAAAAAAGAAAGTTACTCATATGTTCAACAGCTACTACCCTGATCAGTCAGCAGTGTCAGAATATAAAGATTCAGATGAACATCAACTGGTTTTGTTTATGTGTGTGATAAAGGTTTCGCTATTCATCTCTGGCTAGCCAGTTGCTCACTATGTCATCCAAATTGGATGAAGGCTACCAACCTACCGTATCACTTTTCCAAATTCTGGGATTTATGTTTGCAGCACAATAATAAGTTAATTCAATTTTTTAAAAAATATATATAATGCACATTTGTTGTTTTGGGGACATAATATAATTGAACATTTTCATAAATTATACAATAATATAAATATAAATACTATACATACTTCCAAACAAAAATATTTACATGTTTTGTGATAGTCATATTATTTCAGTGGTCTGGAACTGCACTTGGGATTTTTTTCTATGAAAGCTTGTAATTTTTTTTTAATAAAGGGGTAATTTATTCAAATATAATGTTGAATATAATATTGTCTTCTTAATGATATTGTGAAATTATCTGTTGTATGCTTACAAATAAGATAAAAATTAAAAACTTCCTACACTGTATTTGAAATAAAATCAAACAATATAACAAAAAATAGAATATATTTTCAACAAACCACGGAAAGTTAATACCTCTGGGTTTATAGAAGGCATAGCATTACTTGACTACAGCTAAATAAACAGTAGATTGAATCATCAACTAACTAATACAATTAGATCATAAAAAAAAAAAAAAAAAAAAAACCTAATACAAGAATTCCAGTGCCTGGACAAGTTCTTTTTGTCAACCTACTTCTCAAAGCAGATTTATAATTCAGTAATCCACTCTCTGGCTTGGCATTCATATGTGATGAACCACGAATAAAGTTAATTATACAACCACAACTGCTGGCTGCTTCAATCTATCATATAGTCCCCATTACATATGCTGTTTATTAACATTACAACCTGTACTGCTTCAGTTGATATTTTAAAGATAGAGTATTAAAGCTGTTCACTGCTAATTTACTCTATCAAAAACATATAATTACTCATATGAAAACTCAATTTGTCTTAAATCATTAATCAACAAATTAAATTAGTTACCAATTTTCCTACTTTTAAAAGAAATAACTATTTTCATGTGGAAAAGATGAAATACTGTGGAAACCCTCTCTTGAAATACTGCATTGATGTTATCGATAACAACCATCTTCTCTGATGCACAGGCTTAGTAAAGATGTAAGACATGACCACAGGCCTGTCTCCACGCAGATCCTACTTCCCACCTTCTGTTTGAACCCCAATGGTACCTCATCACTCCTAAGTTACAAAATCTGCCCTTAACAATATTGAGATCATCTCCATTTCTTAATCCATTCTAAAGTCACCAAGGGAGCAGCTCCTGATCATTTCTTTGCAAAATTATTGTGACGATTTCTACCTGGGATTTCTTCCCAGTCTGACTTCCTTTCTTCTGGTCTGCCTCCTCTCACCACCACTTCTGTTTTCTAATGCCCTCTAGCAGAATCTCTGAAACTTCTACAGTCTCCTGCTCCTCTTGTTCCTTCTCTATAGTTGCTAAACATTGTCATGCTTGACCATCATGACATCATACATAGGGTGAGAACATTTTGACTTGTGTTGTTCACAGCATAATCTATTTGCTTTATGGATTTTCTTTCCAGGACTTCATCAACTCTTTTATTCTGTAACTAATGACTGCAATGTAGGAGGTAGCCAAAATGGTGTGGGATGCAATAGTTATAAACTGAAACTCATCACTATTACTTACTTATTAAACTGAGAATTTAACAGAGGCTAGTTATCTGTTGATACTTATGACCAAGAATGTGTTCCATGAGTTTGAATAAGTTTATAATGTTCAAGTTACTTAGAATTAAATAAACTTCTGGGAACATATACATGGAAATTTACTATGATTGGGGTATGACAGAGGTTTCGACCCTGATAATTGGGAAGTTGAGGGAAGAACATCCAAAATTCCAGGACTGTCTGGACGACAGAGTGAGAAAAATGCTATCCTAAGCAACTTAGTGAAACCTTGTCTCAAAATATAAAAAGAAAGAAAGGACAGGGATTCCAATCAGTGATATAACCCTTACTCTGGATGTCAGAATCCCTAGGTCTGTATTACAAAGACAACAAACAAACAAATACATAAATAAATAAATATCTAAATACTTTACCAAATAATGCTAATGAATGTGTTGGTGAAGCTTTGAAATTTTACTTTAGCACTAATGCAATATATAACTTCAGCAGCATAAGGCTTTAGGCATTACAGAAAAATATTTTTAATGATTTATGATTTCAATACTGTTTTTATTTTGTTTTTGTTTGTTTGTTTGCTTGTTTGTTTTGAGGCATCTTATTCTGTAACCCAAGCTGACCTGGAATGCATGACATAGGCTAGTCAAGTCTCAATCAGGTGAACATATTTCTGCCTCAGTTTACAAAGTATATACACTACACGCACAAGCTGTCTCAGCATGCACCTGTAGTTTATATGCTACTAATTCATGTTAACCACACTACGGGTTTCTGTTTTACTGGCTATATCATTTTTAATTAAATAAGAGTTAGAATAGAAATGTACACTATGTATATGTAACAATTAGTGCTTCAAGCTGGTGCTTCTGGAAAGTGAAAACTGATTCAAGAAAAATAACAAGATGCTAAAAATCAGAGAAGTATAATTAGCAACTCAGGCATTAAGGATAATGACTTACTCATTCCCTTGTATAATCTTGTAACTTTTGTGGATTTTTTTTGTTTTAGAGCTAAAGAAACAGGAAAACTTGGGAACAAATGAATCAAGCAGACCTCCTCTTACAAAGACCATTACAAGTATGCACAAACTCAGTCAATCATGATTTCATGTGTGTGCATGTGTTAGCTCATAATTTTTCGGAAGTTTATGTCTGAGTATTTGAATTAAAAAGAATTTAAATAAAATATATTATATTATTTCAGTTTTTTCTCTGAGAATTTCTTTTATATTTATTGAAAATAAAATCTTCTATCATATGTCCTTGACCACAGTTTTTCCTTTCTACTTCTTCCAACTCTTCTGTCCCTCTTCTTTCACCCATATCTATTCCCCCTTCATTTCCTCTTCAGAAAAGAACAATCCTCCAAGAGACAAAAGACAAACAGGGAGAAACAAGATACAGAGAAGGCCAATCTCTCCTAGTGAAGGCTGCCCTAAGCAACAAAATAGGAGAAAAGGAGTCTCAAGAACAGGCAAAAGAGCCAGAGAAGCACTGGCTCCCAATGTGAGGACTTCCACAAAAACATCAAGCTAAAAGCCATGACTTAGACATTCACATTGTACATGTTCATATCCATCTTTCTGCCTCCAACTCTTTCCACATCACCTCAACACATAGCCTTATTTCACTTTAGTTTTCATTCGAAGGAGAATATCACATCTCTCCAAAGTATACTGATGTCTTCTTATATGAATCAGATTAACAATGTGTCTTTAAATAAATCTCCACACATTTCAATTACAATACAGTCTGCATGGTGAATAAATAAAGGCCAATAGCAATTTAATGTCTATTTTGCATTTTCTATTTAAAAGTTAATATTTGATTAACTCACTGTGATTCTTGAATGTTACTGGAAATAGGGTCCTCTGTCATATTGAGATAATCAAGCATATTCTTGTCAATATTTTAAATGGGATTTGTTTTGGCTCCCTTTCTGATGATTCAATATATGCATTATTTATGACATAGAAATATGAATATTTAATTTGGGGGGTATGAAATTGCTTCCTAAATAAATCTGAGCATGTGTTACTAATAAATGCTCCATTATCATTGCAAGGTGGATGGAACACAGAAGTGTGCAATAGTTACTTGTACACTGAGGTCAATATCTATGTCACTGATGGAGCATAGAAGACACAAGGAAATGAGAACAATGTTTTAAACTTGCCTTCTTTATCACACTGAATGAACTTCACTTGAATTGATAGTTTTCCTTTTAGAAAGCTTTATACTGTCTAGTTGTGAAATATTTACTATAACTACAAACAGCTAAGAGTGTAGGATGGACATCAGCATCTACCATTTGAAGAGCAGTTTATTCAAATGCCTCATTGCTTTCTGTGATTCCTGAAAGTATGTATAGGACTACCCAACAAGACACAGGGATGTAGATGTAGCTAAATGAACTCTGGCTTCTTAGGAGATGGTAATAAGATGGCCAGAATCATAGAGATTTACTCAAGAAAGAAAAAGGATGAAAGATAGAAAGGAACAAAATTCTGCATCATAACATTAATTACATTTTGTCATAATTACTTGTATGTTTACATTAACCCAGAACTCTAAAAGTCCAGGCCCTGTGTCCGTTTTAAGCAGTTAGATGCCCCATGCACACACAGTACAGTGCATTTAAGAAATTATTGTGCCAAAGTTTGAGTAGATATTTGTTAAGTATTAATCTAAGGATGACATTTAACCTCACAAATTCTTTCATTTTTATAAATAGGAACATTTCCTCTCTTTTAGACTGTTGTCAAAAGAAAATGAAATAATATGAGAAATGTTTATAAATGGGCTTTTGGCAAAAAATGAAATAAACATATACAAACAAAAGAATAAATGACAAAATGAATGATGCTAAGTGTATTCATATTTTTCAAAACAATTTAGTAGTATACAGAAACTTAAGAATAGCTGTTATTACCTCATATAGTATAATAGCAAAAAGAAGTCAATAAAAAAGAAAAGCATACAGAGTATGTAATCCTTAGAAAATATCTGTCCAAGGAAAACCATGTTGTATTGTGGAGAATGCAGTAAGTATTGAAATACCTGATAAAATTCTGACTTCTGCTTCATTTCCTGTTCTTGTGCTGGCTGGATTCCGAGCAGAGCATCGGTAGACTCCACTGTCTCCTGATTGAAGTCGGCTGATCTGCAATGCTCCCGAGGGCAAGATGACTACACGTGAGTCTCCTGGGGTTGGGTTGAGGTCTTGCTGATTTTTCTGCCAGTGTATTGTTGGCATGGGTTCTCCAATGACTTCACATTTAAGTAACACTGTATCCCCATGAAGGCTGTGATAGATTCTGTCTGTGAAAGGAACCTCAATGGTCCTAAAAGAAAGACAAAGACAAAAGGATGAGTCTTTCAAATAAAGCACAATAATTATCAGTATCTGCTGTTCTTTGTGAGACAGTGTATTCCAGAAGATATACTCTCAAATTCTGTTTAGTCTTTTAACTTTACCACATACTATAACATATCAAGCAAGACAAGTAAATTATTTTGATTAGATAGGAAGATAAATATTGGCACTGATTTCTAGAAGCCTCTTTTATGATACTCTGGAATAACAACAAAATTCATGTGAATAAACAGAGGAGATAAGTTTAGTTTAATTTTCACAAATATGGAAATTGTACTTTGAAAATTAAAGTTTGATGAGCAGCTTAATGGTGGTCATGTGTGTCAGTGCTGCAGGTATGTCCTTGCTATTTTAAATCTGAATGGTATCCTGTCCCAGTTACCTAACACTGGATCAATGTCTAAGGAGTTATGGTGACTCATGAAGAACTGATTGTGTAGTATAAGTTTAAACAGCTTTAAGAATGAAAAGATACATTCACTTCCAATTATATGAACAGACAACAACCATTGGTAGGTGACAGTTTACTGTGAATATTTACTAGTATTTCCCTTGTGTGTTTGCAATATGACAAAGAAAGTCCTCAAGTAGAAGGTAGAGTAGCTTGTATTTCTAACTTGTGTGGACCACATATACATATGAATCATTTCACATTGTGTTTCATTTACTGGTCTAGTTAGTGAAACAGTACTACTCTCCATGTGACTACTCTCCATGTGTACTACTCATCCATGTGACTACTCTCATGTTCTCGAAAAAATGCTATTTGAAATGCCTGGCTCATAGAGTAGAATAGGAATGAAGGGGATAAGTGACCGACCACAATGGAGTAAAGCTTGGTGAGTAAATGCCTCCAGTTTGATGCTTTATTAGAGAAGAGCAGGAGATGCTATGGTCTTGACTTCCTAAGCTTTCTGCAAACAAGAATATATCAGTTATCCTAGACTATTTTCCAAGAGAATCTTAGTATTATTTGGTGACTCCAAACACACCTGTATCAAATGTGTCATTATTTATAAGCACTGTACATTTTCCCCTAGGCTAATTGTGCCTAATAATGTTAATTTTTGATTCTTTGATATAGCTATCGCAGATACATTGTTATATTTTTATTTCCCCTTAATCTTGATGATACTGTTTTCATTTTAGGTACATGTTACAATCCCATTTTATTAACTCATTAGTCTGGGCTTCATTACATTTTACTAATTATATTTAATGATATTGTAATGTTGACAAATGTATCTTAATTAAGTCAGAATTTCCCATACCTGGGATTAAATCATGTCATAGAGTTTTTACTTTTTCCCATCAGCATTGTATCCATGACAAATTCTACTGTAATCCATTTTCACTACTGCTCCTTTGAACTTGGGTCTATTCCCCTAAACCTGAGAACAGAATGTCAAAGGTAAATGGACTGGGTTAAAGATAATTTATCATGAGAGGCAGTAAGAAACATTATAGTGGTGCTTCAGGTTAAGTCAAAGAAGAATTTCATGTCTACTTCAAATACTAGGGGTCAGAATCATAAGACAATGGAATAAATGATATATACATCTTTTTCAGCTCTTCATATGGAATAGGTACAAGTTGCTAAAGACTACCATTGTTATATCTCTGAAGTACTTGAAATGATAGAGATGTAATCTTACGGAGATGCAATGTTCTTTAAAATAAATGATTAGTGCAAGATAGGTAGTTTTTTAGTCTGTGATTATGGGAGACATTTCGTATTAACTTGTCAGTTAAAATGTATCCCATAATCACAGACTAAAAAACTACCTATCTGCTTCCTAAATTTGAATCTCTTGGATTTGGATCTACAGAGCCACCGAGACCAGCACTACAGAGGTATCTCAGGAGGGCACCAGCCACTTGGAAAACCTTACTCTTCCAATCAGTAACTCATCCATAACTATGTTAAACTTGCCCGGAATTGTTAGGAAAACAAAAGGAATCGATTAATTTATTACTAGTTTCATGGTCCAAAATCTTTGTAGGTTCCTTGTACAATTTCGTATGAATTTTAAAGAAAAATATAGGATATATTAGTCTGCTACTAATTAACTGTGTATTTAAAGGATGAAATCAGAAAGCAGCTGCTGTAGTATAAAGATTCTACATTGAGGAGGTTCATTATTATACTATGGTTTATGTCAGCAAGCAAGTCTCTAACTACTGAATAGCCTTATTTCTTGTCTTCATTGTTAGACTTTATCTTATGCTTAAAGAAAAAGTTATGAATAATTATATCATATATTAAATTTATAAAAAAGAATATAGTTTATTAGTGTATGCTAAAATTTAATATATTTAGAAAATTGAAAAAATATCTGGATACTTTTACGTGTGCAGAAACATGGTACTGCATTAGGTGTAGACACTGTCCAAGTACAAAACCACTGTGTTCCATCTGATTATCAGTGATATTAAAATTTTGCTAGATTGTTAAACATTTGCTATTTATATTTTGAGATTTTATAATATAATTAAATATATTTGATATTTTTTAATATTTGCTAGGATATTAAAATAGTACTAGAGACAAGCAATTCAAATTGATATTCAACAATTGTTTTCCTTTCTCAACCTCATCTGGCTGGTATAGTAACATAATGAGACAATGGAATTATCTTCTTGTCTACAAACTACTGTACAGCATTATTCTCTGAACTGACAGGAAGGATGCTACAAGAAATTTAAAACACTTGGGGTCTGATATAAGTGACTCAGCTCAGAAATTGAGTCAGTCACCCATGCTGTTATAAGCACTCTCAACAAACTCACTGGTCCACCACTGCTGTCACTTGTTTGGTCAGTGCTGATGTTGGGTAAATTATAACTCATCACATCTCCCGAGGCAAAATCATATAACACATATTTATTATATATACACCACCATATTGATGTCAGATTTTAAGTAAGAGAAACAGCAAAGACCATGTTAGTTTTAATGCCTTGTACCATAGGTTCCAGAGTAGAACTACATTTAATTTTCAAGTTAATAATGAAACATAGGAAAACTTCAAATAATAGATTATGAGGATGGAAAATTATAAAATGACTTTTCGTCTTTTACTTTCACTGCTACAAAGAAAACCATGCAACAAACAAGTAAGTTTATAGGAATTCATGTGGCTTGAATTACTGCTTCTAATATGTAGCTAAAGGTCTGCATGACATCTTCTGGTTGTGAAAGAAGAAGTTATACGATATCAATTTTGTAGCATATTTTATTTATTAAGTTTCCTGAAACTCATAAAAATGAAATACTGGATTTTTCAGAAATCAATATATACAATAATATAAAGTAAATATTTTTGTGCTTCCTAGGGTATGAGATTAACTGATCTTTGTGAAGATTAGTTTCCTGATAAGCAAGAGCCTGTTCACACTGAAAAGATTTCTTGTGATACATTGTTTCCTATCTCTGTTCTTTGTTCATTCATGTCCATCTCAGATATCAGAATATATTTCTAAATCAAGGAGTTTATACTGCAGTTGTTGAACAAGGCTGTGCTTAAGATTTTTGGTATTATCTTATTGTCCAAATGCTGTAAAGAGATTTGTTTGTTTGTTTTTATTACATACCCGGGAATCTAGCATAATTCCACATCACTTTTCACAACTATTGTAAAAATAATTTTCAACTCAATTGAACTTGTCTAAGACCCTAAACTTAGTCTTCCCTTTTTTGGTTTTTCTTGGTTTTCTTTTTGGTTTTTATTTTGTTTCGTTTTGTTTTGTGTTTGTTTTTGTTTTGTATTTTTTTGTTTTTGTTTTTTTGTTTTTGTTTTTGTTTTGAAACAGGATTTCCCTGTGTATCCCTGGCTTTCCTGGAGCTTGTTCTGTAGACCAGGCTGGCCTCAACCTCAGAGATCTTCCTGACTCTGTCTCCCAAGTACTGGGATTAAAGTAGCACGCCACACCCTCTAAGTGGCTTCTTGTCTTGATGTCACTTCTTTAGCAGTTTCTCTAGAAAGAGATATTTTTCCCCCTAACTCTACCTGTAGACATTCTAAAAGCATCAACTATAACAGCTTATACTTTTCCAAGTCATTCTGAGAATCATCTGTCTGCCTTAAATTTTTTATATCATTCATAATTTACAGACATTATGACAGAGATCATTGTATAAATAAAACCTGAAAAGTGTTCTCATGTTCCTGTTATGTATCTGTGGAAACAGGGCATAACAAATATTTACTGACAATAAAAAAATAAACTTTAATCTTTGATTAGTTTCTATGTAAGTCTAAATGCTTTCAAAATATCCACATTTTGAAACTTGCATTTGTTTTTCCTTCATGACTTTCAAACTCACTCTGGGAGCTTGACAATGACTGATAACACATCAAGGTTCCAGATGATCTGGGTCAGTTTTGCTGCTTCATCTCTCCAGGAGTTGGCTGACTTTGCATTTGGGTATCATTTCAAGTTTGATATCATACTACACTAAACATCTTGGTTCACTTCACTTAATTTTCACAAGTTATATCTTCCCCTTTGAGTGTATAATAGGAATTGAAGCTAGGACCTTATATAATCTAGCCGAGTGCATTACCAATGAGCTTTGCTGCCAGCCAATTATAATTACTTAAGTACTACTATCTTCAATTTGTATGGAACAACACAAGAAAAATCTAAATGAGTGCTGTGGAACAAGAGTATTTAAAATAAAATTTGGTACTCTAATAATAGTTTTTAAACTTCTTTATTTCCTTAACCTTGAAATGTGCTTGAGATGAGTTTCTTCTATTTGGCAATAATCTGCTCTTCCAGTAGCAACATAGAACTGCATAAGAAATTCAGTCAAGCCAGTACAGCTAACTCTTAATATACATTTGACTTCAACAACTGTTGATTGAAAATATTTTAATTGTATTTATGCCAAACTGTGCAGGCTTTGTGTCATGTTCCCTAGGCAACCTAACTATTGTACATAGTATTTACATATTATTACATTCGATGAGTCAGCAAGACATGATTTAAAGTATATGCTAGGATGTGTTTTTGCAAAACTGACATCTTATGTAAATATATCAACATCTGGAGATTTTCGTTTCTACAGAGTCCTGCAACCAACTCCCACCTCCATCCCCCCCAACACTGAGGATAACTCCAAGTTTTGTGCTCAATTAAATTCTTATAAACTAACTACAGTCTGGAGTGCTGTACTATTCAAAATAGCATACAAATCACTTTGGAATGCCACAGGAGGGCTTCTATCTTTAATCTTGAGAGAAGTTTGTTTCCTAAAAGGAACTGCTGTCAAGACACCTACCTTCACACCCAGCCTGGCCCAGGATGCTACAACAGCTTCCTGTCTAGGAACACCTGGAATGGCAGAAGCTTCCCACACCAGTCACCTCATAGCTTTAGACATGTGCAGTGCTACCATGTGTCAATATAGACCAAAGCCTATTAGTAAGAAGCTATAAAAAGAAAAGCACAGTTTGTTTTGCATATGGGAAAGTCAAGACATATCCCACATAGAGAAGCTCTGTTTTATCTTCTTGGCCTTGAAAAACTAAATACAGATACTTCTCATCCTTATAAGTGACTTATAGAGACTGAAGTGTTTAGGCTTCAGCATAAGAAATGTTATTGATAGCACCAATCCCTATTACGACTGCATAGTAAACAGGACTGACAACAAGAAATATAGGTCCATTATGAAGTTAGCATGGAGGAGAGGGCCTGTCACTTATTCTGATTTCCATAAAAGATCCTTCTGTTATTGCTGTATAATACTTTATCATCTAAAAGATTTACAAAGAGCCTCTTTGCATGTGCACTTTGTTAAATGTTGCTCAAGGTCTGTTTTACGTCCATAAACCAGATTCCTTCCTAGAACATTTACCATCAATACTATGAAGGGTTCATTCTTTTTAGCTCTCATTAACATAGTCATTGTTTATGGGGAGGTGGTAATGTCAATTCAGGGAATAAATCCTCACTTCATCCCTCTGCCCAGGTACAACCAGTTATACTCGAGTCACCTTTGTAGCACATACTCAGACTGACAATGAAGAACCGTGGGGTTTATTTTATATTCCAGGCTAATCTGCAAATTCTACGAGCAAAGGACTCCATCCTAGTTTTATTATATATTGCAAACAGCACAAGGCATACTGATTCTTCATCAAATCCATACTTGTTGAATGAAAATTATATAATGTGATTAATTTAATAGTTGGTTTAGATCAGTACACAGGCCCTAAACATTAGGAAGTAGTGAAGGAAAGTTCTGGAAAGGAGTTGTTCTGTACATGAACCCTGTGCCAAGGCTCATTAAATGATTAAATATTTAAAATAGTGAAGATATTGGAATAAGGCAGGTCCAAAGCCCGATCACAATTGATCTTTAGTCTCTGCAGTAGCCATCCCTTGATAATCACAGTCAGTTCTGGCCCGGTCCTTTGTGACTAACAGGTAAAATATTTTTGTAGTGTTCTAACTAAAAGAATTCTAGAGCTGAGACTTCTTTGCTTTACTGTGCTACTGTTACCAGGAATGTGTTTAAAAAGCTCCTTAATTTATGGCCTTTGTTTTGTGTCGCATAAAATTGTCATTAAACTGCTGCCACACTGGAACATGGGAATCGAGACAAGCTGAATCAGTATTCCTGGGACATGATTACATAAATTGCTCAGAATAAATCTTCTCATTCCATTTGAGGTAAGAGCTGTGGTTTTGCAACCATGGAGAATAATAGCAATGATGGGGGATGGGGTAGGAGGAGCAGGGTGAGTGGGAGAAAGCTGTGACTTCTTCAGGCAAAGTGTTAAAGAGCTGAAGCTAGTTCATACGATGCTCACCTGTACACATACACTTTCACATGGAAAACATTGTAGGTGTGAAAATCAGGAGACAATCCCTAATGGAACTGCAAAATTCTTATCTTAAATTGAAAAGTGTGCTTTGAGAACCAGCTTATATTTTAGGTGGTATTTACCCAACTTCTACATATGTTGTCCCTAGGAAAAATTATGAATGTTTTCTGACTAGACTCATACCAGTCTTGTCAGGCCAGCTGGGCAAGGGATACTGATATGTAATTTCTCTGCCAGTGAAGTGAGTCGATTCAAGGCAGATTAGATTATATTAAGTCAGGGTTATTGGAAACCTGCCCTCCAGTGACTTCACTGACCCCAAGGACCAAGGTCTAGGAAGTCACCATGGGGATTGAGAGTCTGGGGGAAGAGAAGGGCACATATGCAGAGAGAGATGAGAAGAAGAAGAGAGTGGAGAAAGAAAAAATTATCTGATACATAGGGAAGACCCTCTTGGGGGAGAGGAGCCCCACCTCTTGGGCTAGAAACTTCAGGATTGGGCTCAAGGTGTTCCAGCTAGGGACTGAGGAATCCTGAGAGAGCCTGGAGGCCAGTTCTACTTTCTTGCACAAAATATGCAGTCTCATGTCACTGGGTCCAAAACCAGATACATCCAACTATACCCTTTAAGCCAACACATATTTTTCTACAGGCTAGATACAACCAAGCTATTTCCAGGGCAGTGGAAATATTAACAGCCAAAGCACCAAAAAATGGTTTTATGTTTTGTTTTCTCTTGAGATTTTCTTTTCTCATGGTACAAAAGATGGAAGAGTTAAAAAAAAAAATCTCCATGGCAATGAATGCAAAGCTGCTAAATCTGTAGGGAAGTATTAGGCTCTTCAGGCTTAAAATAAGGAGAACAATAGTCCACCCTTAGCCTTCAACCCATGCAGGCAGTACCACCCAGACTGAGAGAAATCTTCCATCAGAGCCAGACACAAAGCTGGAACATCTCACGCAGGCACTTTATTTCATTCAAATCTACAGCACTTTGGATTTATAGTGAATGTGAAAATAAAGCATTTCACAGTCCAGGTTTATGTATGTCAGGGCTCACTGCCTCCAGGAGGTCTCTCTGTCAGCCACTGGCATACAACAGGAACAACCCTACTCTTTCCTGTACACTATAATCTGGAAATGGCATGTTCTTCTGATTTGCCCTCTAGCCTCCTTGATGGACTATCAGAATCCACATCTTCTCGAATAGAAGTCTAATTATTAAGTAATTAAAGTTCATTTCATAAAGAGACTTATCAACTAGGGGACAGACCTGGCAGTTGGAAATATGCTTTGGTTTTAAATATTCAGCAATGAGGTAATATTTTGCAATTGCCAGAGGAGAGTGTCTATAAACACTGTTTACTCTATATTAAAGACTGAAGGTTAAGCTCCCTCTAAGAAGGACTGTTTTTGCCCCTGCTTAACTGTCAAATTAGCTGTAGGGAGGAGAAAAGAGGCAAGCCGAATAGTTGTTCTCTAAGTGGATTATTTTTTCTCAAAGCAGTAAAGAGCAATAAAGCATCTTCTTGGGATTTCTTACTATTCTCTGCCTCCACTTTCCATGTCTCATTATTGTAGTTTGTTCTCTATTCTGCTGTCTTTTCAGCTCTTTTCTTTTCCCTCTCTCTTGGTGTCTTTCCATCTCCTTCTTCCTCTCTATATATTCATGTTCCTCTCTGTCACTCTGTCTCTGTCTATCCTTCTTTCCCTCCCTCCCTCTCTCTCTCTCCCTCCTCACCTCTTTCTTTCTCCCTCCCTCCTTCCAATTTGTGTTAGCAAAATTATAGACTCTGAGGTAATTGTTTTAATAGCAAGTGTTGACATGTGGACTGACATTGTAAACCTGCCTGATGTGTTCCAGGCACTGTCATATATATGTAATTTTGTCATGTGGACAATTTACTTGACCTATATACAGTGTATATACAAAGTGGAAAGGAAAAGTTTAGAAACAAAATATACACACATGATCAGTTCGTATGCTAACTCTACAATTTACTTGCAAAACTGTTTCTCAAAGTCAAAGAAACTGTCAAGGAAAATCATCAACTATTGCTTGGAAATCACCTGCTGGATTTGTTTCATATAACACTCTGGGGAATGACACAGTGTTATCTTTTGAAACAATCGATGAGATACATGATCATGAAGCAGTTGGTGGTTAGGCAGACTCCATTTTACCCATGGCCAAAATACAGTGAGAAGGTGTTACCTCAAATCTCATCTTTCATTAGAGTCTCTCTTGGTTGACCTTCAAGTCCAGAGTTTGAACTCTAGATTCTTTAATCATCTGTAGTGTCTCATTTTACCACTGTCATAATGAGGACAGAGTACTATTTCTGAAAGGATAGGTTTTATGAAGCTATTATAACAAGAGAAGCCAGCCACTCCAGAGATGGATTTCAGGACCCACCAACTTTGCTCTGGAGGGAGTTATCAGACATGAACTACACCTGTGTGCTAAATGGTCTTCTCCTTCTGATTTTATTATCAGCTATCAGACAAGTCTGAGTTCTGCATTGCCCTTCCAACTCTTTCATTAACTATAGCAATGGAGCTCTGGGGAAGTTCACCTAGTAGCATTTTAATGAGTCTCTTTTCATTCATCTGAGTTACTATATAATATCTATTTCCAGCACAAGATTAGATATGGAAGAATTTTTCCACCACATCCCCAAACCTATGCAGTATTGTCTTTCAGAATATAGATACTTCATAAAATATAATGAAATTGTATGGAACACTGATGCCATTATTGTATGTTCAATTATAGCATAGAAAGGGTTGCACACAAGTGATGCTAAGTAGCAAGTTGTGCAGAGTGGTAGCTAGCTCTCAGATTAGCTGTGCTGACCTTATCTCTGATTTTTGCATTGGTGATTTACCTTCATATATGTATGGAGCCAAAGGGAAGTTTATAACAGTTACACAAATCAGATGTTTGACAGTATAATACAGAAAAATGTATGGAAATTATTTAAAAAGAAAAATAATGCAGACAAAAAACTTTATACATCAAAAAATAAACACAAGCAACATTTTATATAGTAATTTAGTCTATAATCCTCTTCATAATGAAAACTAGGCCAATAGATATGAAAATTGATATATAACTTGGCAAATTGATTCGCCAGTAAATTTAAACAAAAAAAAATACTTCAAGGAGTTTATCAATAAGTATATAAAGAAAATTCAAATATATAAAAGCATTTTGTTAAATGTAAAAATTAGAAAATAATTAACTTATCCTATTGCTAATTAGTTAAACAAATTACATATATCCACTTATATAGTTTTGGACAACCACTGAAAATTAAGTCAGTAACCATTTTTGTTATTTGCAGAGTCTTAGTCTCTAACCAACTGGCCTCAACTTATATTCTCCTAATTCACTTTCTCAATTTCTAGGATTAGAAGAATATTAGCATACCAGGCAAACATTGTTTGTTTCAGTAAAAGAAATATACTTATGTAATTTTGTTTTAAAAAATCAAACTTATCTTAAAAAATTATAGTAGGAAAGAGCACAGAATCACAGTATTCCAATACTCAGATTATCCAGTGCAAACTTAAGCAAGCCTTCATGAGCATATCAATGTCCTATCTAGAAGATGTTTCCTTCAATAGCTTGGACAATAATGTTATTTTTATTCACTGCTTTGAAGTTAAAATTCTCATTACAAAGGCTTCGATTGATTTATAAATAATAGCAAAGGTTCTGTTTTGTTTTGTTTTAAATCCAATCTGAAGCTGAAACTTCCTACCAAGCTTACATCCCATTGTATACTGCTCATGGAGATTGACTGTGAGTGTGGTTGATACTTATGGGAAATTCTTGAAAATGTGTTTATCTAATAGAAGACATCAGATCAACCCAATAACAGAAAAGCTAACCTTAACATTTGTATTGCACTTCATTCTACTTCTCATTATTGTCAATACCTTGTTTTTTACTTTATGAGGGTTAACCTGCCAAGGATCCCTAAGCAATGCCAATTAAATTAACCCATGGGCACTTCCAGATCATTCAAATTTTTTTTTATAGTCAATCATTAGTTCATTTAATCATGCATTCAATGTTTCTAAATTTCTAAGTCATGGTGAGTCATGGACTCCCAGGAAAATGAGTGTATTAGGTATGTTAATCAGGGTTTTTCAATATAAAGATGACATTCTAAAATGCAAATTGTATAAGGAGTGTATCTTCCACTTAGAGCCCATTGGAGACCTATGTAGGGTAGCAGGGAAAGACACAGAGGCTCTTTTCTATGCCTGCTTTACCCTAGTTGGAACACTAGATTTTTTTTTCCTGACTTTGAACTGATAATTGGATTAGAACTGATATCATTCTTCTTCATGTTTCCTTAACTTTATATTTAAAAATAATTAAAGACATTGTTTCCTGGTTTGAATGTGTTAACTGCAGATCTTGGAAGTTCTTAACCTCCAGAGATTTATTTAATAATTTCTTATGTTAATTAATTTCCTTGAATCAGCAGTCAGACAGACAGAAAAATATAGGTTTGACATTCCCCAAATTAAAAAAAGAAAACAACTTATATATAAAAAAACCAAACTTTTGAGCACTGACATATATCAGTATGCAAATAAATGGCACTCGGCTTCATGAGTAAAATTATTAAAAACATTATATGAGTATACCTCATATGTATGTACATGAAGTATGTTTTATATGATACATGACTGGATTTTGCATTCATATTGGCCACAATGTTAAGACTTCTCATCAAACATATGTCAATATATCAAAATCTGAAATAATTCAGAAATCTGAGATGTTTGTGATCCCGAGATTCACATCCCTTCTCTTATGGATCAAATGCACACCAATTAGGAGTTCTTCGTACATAAGAGGATTTATCTTTGTAACTATATTTGTCTTTGTTCATTTCATCAAGTAGCACCTTTTATATCATAACATATGTCTTTCCTGATTATAAAGGAAATACATGAGGAAGCTAATGCAGAATTATCATTAGAGAAGTTTTTAGTTAAAGCAATACTTAGGAACAAACTTCAACTTTGTAAAATACGAACTTCATAAATGAATAGGAGTATACAAGATCTAAGAGGATATTCTATACATAGAAATAGCATTAAAAATCCTTAACTCTATTGAGCACACAAAGTTTGAATATATAAATAATTCAATAAATTATGGGAAAGCAAAGTGAGGTGTGTGTGTGTGTGTGTGTGTATGTGTGTGTTTTGTCTTGTTGTGTTTACTACTATGTTACAGAGCTCAGCAATGCTCTTGATTTTCACCAAGGCTGTACCCGTTCCTCTGCTGAAATATTTCATTAAAGTAGAAGTTATGAGCCCCATGTCTTTGTATTATTGTCTAGGTGGACATAAAGGATTTACATTTACGGATTTTCATTCCATCATGCTACACTAATGTAATGTTATATGACGTGTGCTACCTCTTACTAGTTACAATGGCATGCAATCACTGTTGAGAAAATGATCATGATTCTGATTTGTGCATTCTAGGATGTGAGGGAAGAAATGCTTTAGAGTAACAAAAAAAAGGTTACAAAGTTCCAACAATAGAAGAATAAAGATGATGGACAACTTATCACCAAATTTTGATATATTAATTCCCATGATGAGCTATACAATAGTCTGCACTGTGAAGAGTTCAAAATTTTAATTGCTCTTCTACCACCAAACAAGAGCATCATAGTTGTAATAATTAGTCATAAAAACCACTTATTGGGAGATTTAAATCATTTAGGTATTGTGGTACTCTAAACTTAACAAACTACTAAGCTGATAAGGTCCTGAACTATAGAGGAGAACCTCCTACTGCCCCTCACCTAAACCTGTATAATTTTTAGTTGCACTCTAAATATTTATCCTAATGCCACATGAATGTGGTTCTCAACCCTCATCTAAGAACCTTTTAGGAAAAGATGGAAGCGGGTTACAGAAATTAAGAACTAGTTAAAATGCAGAGGAGATTAGCCAGTAGAGTTGCCAACCTCACATGGTACATCTACAATGTAACTTTACACCTAAATTTCAGGGAACATCATGGAAGTCAGGGTGGAAAGTTTGGAAAAGTCAAAAGACTAGATTATCTGCCAAGAGATAATGAGTTCTATATATGACAGAGATTCTGTAACAATAAAATCCTAACAATCTTGTGGCCTAAATAAGACCTGTACAATCACAATATCAGTTGGCAAGTCATCATGGATGGGAAGAGTCCTGTAGCGTTCTAGCACTAGATGCAGGATGATAGGAGAGTCATAGTTTCTGAGTTGGGGAGAATCAGTCTTATTCAGGGATGGTCCATTAGTAGATTCTCCAATCCCAAATGGTCATTTTAAACACATACATAAACATCAGCATTAAATGATTAAATGGACTCAGCAATATATACATATATATGTATGTATACATATATGTGTGTGTGTGTGTGTGTGTGTGTGTGTGTGTGTATGTATGGTGTGTGTATTAAAGAGGAGAGATCAACAATTTGGGAGGAAGTAGGGTGGGCATGAGAGAAACTAAAATTTTTAAATTGGGTTTGTGATCAAAAGTGACTGAGAATATTATAGATAATATACAAAATCAGGAAATATGAGGTGCCACTATTGTTTCCTGGCAACAGTTTTCCTCTAAGTTGATTTAATAGGACCATCAACTCTCCATATTTTTTTCTGTCAAAGCAAATACTTGAGTTCTGTTCAGAATTTGTGTACAGAGTCAAATAAATGACCAATATAAATGATACAAGTTTTCAATATAAACAAGTAGCACAGAGAGTAGTCTCAGTCCAAAACATTTATTTTAATATATTGATTTGTTACAGATAATTTGATTATAACTAAGGCACACATCACAGACATCAAAATTAAAACTACGTGTTTTTTTCTGTCATAATTTTGATATCTTTATCCCACCTCACAAAATCCATTGTATGAAAAGTGAAGCAAAATCCCAAGTACCAACAATAATCTAAATTCCATACTTTAATAAATCTGTAATTGAAAGTTTTATCCAGAAGTATCTACCAAGTGAAATGGGCCATTAGTAAAATTCATTGGCATGTTGTGTCTTTGCCCAACCACAGTGAACACTAAAATAATTCTGCTTAGTGCATTTGTGTGTATAAGGGGAATGGGTTGTGTGGAGGTAGTTGTGTGTGTTCTCACACTTGTCCATTCACATTACTGTGTGGGTGGGCATGCATGGATCTCTGAATACAGATACAGATACCAAAGCATGACATCCATGTCACTCTTCTGCCTTGTTGACTTCCAACTGTGGGAAAAACAGAGGGGGGGGGGGGGGCGGCAGCAAGCCCCAGGCCCATGCGGCAGCAGCCCGGGACCTGAGAGGTGGAGGCTGCCTGTCTCACATATCTGAGGAAGGTCCCAGGTTCCAGTGGCTGGAGGCTTCGGTGGCGGCAGACCCGCAGGCCCCAATGACATGAGGAAGTCCTTGGTTCCAGAAGGGTTTATTGTCATGGCGGATGGTGGACGGATCTGGATGTAAACTCCCAAACTCAGGGCAGACTTGGGTTAAGTAGGGAGGGAGAAAGGGGGAGGTTCTGGGGGCAATGCTTAATTGGCTCCACCCTCTGACCTTCATTAGTATGTAAATCTCTAGGGCCTGAGGCCTGTAGTTACACCCTCTACCTGTGCACTTTGGGAGGGGCTGTAATGGCCTTCGTGACTGAACAATGTAGGTCTATGGAGATGCTTGTTAGGACCCTGAGTTCTGGGGACGTGGCCGAACTCCTGCCGTTTCTCCCTTGGAGTCTCGGGGTTCTAGGCCCATGCCCAGCCAAGAACCAGGATCTAACAAGAACCACATCTAACAGTTTAATCAGTAAACTCTCAAGGTCACCCTGTGTCCATCCCATAATGGCTGTTTTACACTCATGGTATTTACCATCTTCCTTATCTCTCAGAAATCATTTGGAAGTAAAGAAGTGTCAGGAAGTTGGAAAACAGTATATCACCCTGTAGGACAGTCTCCCAATTGTAAGTTCATTGTCCTGGGCCCACCATATGCCACTGGTGTGTGGAGATTGATGGAGTGTAGACACATCCATCCAAAAGTTAGTTATATTTCTCTGCTGCTTCTAAGAGAGAACAGAAGTGGGCTGCAGATGTTTGGCAAAAACTAAATCATAAGATTGCAAGGACATTGTTGTTTAAAAAAAAGAAAAAACGGCGCGGCGGCAGAGGGTTCCAGGAGGAGAAGTTTATTTAGGTGGAGGGAAGAGAGGAGAGGGAGAGCAGAGAAAGGTGGAGGCCGGCCATGACCACGTGAAGGGGGGAGGGGAGAGGGAGAGGGTCAGATACGACCTGCAGGCGCAAGAGAGCAAGAGAGCAAGAGAGCAAGAGAGCAAGAGAGCAAGAGAGCAAGAGAGAGAGGAGGGCCCAGACAGCCCCTCTTATAATAGTGGGCAGGGCTACCTGGCCGTTCCCAGGTAGCTTTGGGGAGGAGTATACCTAGCTGTTGCTAGGTAACTGTGGAGGTGGAGTTTAACAGAATGCTAACAGATATAACCTAAGATTGGTCTGGAGTCTTATGAAAAGAAAAGAGTCAATAAAGTGCTCAGAGATGCAATAACTGACAAACTCAAGCTAATGTGAATAACTATACCATTGAATGAAATCATGAATAATTAACTGTCATTTATTATGACTTCACAATATTTTATAGGAGCTTTCTGTGATTAACTTACTTTTCAGATAGGACATTAGCCTTCATGGAGTAGCTAAATTATTGTTATTTTAATATCTTAATTTTTTGACATAGACATCAATCATCTATGTTCAAAGTTGTTTTATTTATGCCATTTTCTGCCAAGTTATTTAAATTCACTTTCAGTAAAATTTTCTTCCTATGGAAGCCAATTCTTTTCTTGGCCTCAGAGCTTAAGGACTTGAGAACCTTTAGAATGATTTATAGAGAGTTCTATATCAGAGTGGCATCTGAGACACATATTGATAAGTGATTTTAATCTTAGCATTTCCTTTGGGGAAGTTTGCTAGTGAATGGAGTATTATATCTAGAACTATCTATTACAATGACAACAGAGTTCATAATATGAAAACATGTTGAATGACATGAGAAATATATCTTAAGATGACTTTTTACACCATATTTCCAAAATCTTAACATCAGATGATAAGTTCATATTTGAGGACCTGAAAATACTCTGAATATCTCATTTATTTCCTTAATTTTTGTTATATATACATAATTTCTTACTTGTTTATTGGATTTTGAGATGTCCTTATCTTCCATAACTCCTTATTTATAAGAATGTCCCACTCTGACAATCTCCTGAACATTGCAACCTGATCTCCCATCCACTTGGCCAGCATTGTCTTACTCTGCCCCTACCTCTCTGCTAGAGTTATTTCTATTTTTAATCTCATAAGCACAGGACTTTGTCTGGGTTTGGATGATAATAGTCTGCAGTTCCTAGTATGTTGTAGGGAATCACGTACTTTCTAAGGAAACAGCCAATATATCTGAATTAAAATCCTCCTAACCACAGAGTAAATATTCTTTCTTTTGTTTCTGATACCTCAGAATTTACTAGTATTTGCATCAACTGGTACTTGTTAGATACTCATTATCTTAGGTTGGGTTTCAGTTGCTGTGACAAAACGTCATGACAAAAAAGCAGGTTGGGGAGGAGGGAGTTTATTGAGCTTACATTTCAACATTGTAGTCCATCACTGAGGAAGCCAGGGCAGAAATTGTAAAAGGAAGGATTATGGAGTCAGGAGCTGATGCAGAAGCCATGGGTGCTGGATAGTACTTCTTACTGGTTTGCTCCTCATGACTTGCTCAGTCTGCTTTCTTGTAGAACCCAGGATCACTAACTTGCCCAGGGGTGGCAGTACTCACCATGGGCTGGGCCCTTATACATCAATCATTAATTAAGAAAATACTCTACAGGCTTGTCTACAGTCTGATCTTACAGAGACTTTTCTTAGTTGTGGTTTCTTCCTTTCAGATGACTACAGCTTGTATCAAGTAAACATAAGTGTAGCCAGTACACTCATTAAGATGGGTGCCATACTCAATTTCAGTCTCTGTCTTCTCCATTGTAATTCAACATGTTCAAGCAAAGGATACCTTACTCTGTATTTCTGAAAAAATTCACAGTGTCTGACAGAGCAAAGACACTCTTTTAAAAATCAAAATACTCTTTTGAAAATTCTTATTACTCTAAGAAATAATTGTGGCTTTTTGACCCATTTAAACAGAGGACCATGGCAGAAGGAAACTCAAAAATAGTCTGCTTTGTTTGTTTCATCCTTTAGTTCTATCTGATGGTCTTTTTTATTTTATTTATTTACTGAAGTATATTTTCTGGTGGGCTAATTTACCAAAAAAAAAAAAAAGTTATTATTAAAGTTTGGACTATCTAACCTGTAATACTTTAGAAAATATGGAGTTTGGTGAGGACATAAAATTTTTAAACAAGATATGTAATATATTCTACATATTTTGTGATGATATCTCTTGAGTCTGAAATATAGGGCTTATTTATTAATGTAGTATGTATCAATCTTGGTCATGCTAGGGCTAATATGAGTATCTGTATATCTTTCTAAAATAATATCACAAATTCATTGAAGGTAAGAAAACTTGAGTTATTATGTTCTTTTCTTAATCTTGCCTAGCACCTAGACAGTTAGCTGAGGCTCAAAGGTAATTGGCTGATTGTTTGCCAATACTTTGATTTTTAATCCACATTTTCTCCAACCATTCTGTCCTGCAATCATGCTTCTAGCATTGTCTAACTAGTGACTAGTTGGACAATGAATTGGCGTGCTATTCCTTTCAGAAGACTATTTCTCTGCTCTCAGCATTTCTTAGTTAATGATAGATCCTTGAGAAGGACCATTTCTGAGTTAGCAAGTCTACTGGTGTCTGTGTTCTATTTGAGTTTATATGTATAGAGTATATTTATATAACATATATTCTGTCAAAGATATGTTTAGCTATCAAAGCCACTAGGGAATCCACTGGGAAAGTCATATTCTTATCACAGAGCCTTTATAGTTTTTGAAAAGTAATTTTAGGTTAAGTGACTGAAAAAGTTAACAAAAGTTTCTTTGTTCCTCTTTTAGAGTTTTCTTTTTTAAGCGAGTTTAATCAGAACTTATATCTAAAAGTAAGCTGACCTCAGTTCTCTCTTTTAAAGAAACGGTATTAGGTTTGTAAATCTTGAGCATGTCCATAACAGGTTGTTTAATGATTCAAAATCATCAGAGAAGATGACTTATTATTCACACCAAGCTGAACTGCTAATTTTCAGAGATAAATGCACCTGTGGAAAAGAAATCATATCTTTAAATTGTATTATCCACCTACAAGACCACATACTGTTTTGTTCTTGTTGTTAATACAGAAATCAGAGGGTGTAAATCTCTTCATCTTCCTGTCAGCAGTTCTGGCCAGGGTGTTAATGGCCCACAGCCCAGAAGTTGCATAGGCTTCTAGCCAATCAGCATTGAAACCATTTAATTGGTATTTCAAACAGGAAACACAGAGGTAGGGAGTTGAGTTGGAAGGGGTGCTCAATGCTAAACTGCATTTAGATAAGAACATATTTTCAAATCTCCAATTAAAACAAGAGATCTTAATCCTTTGTGATATAAAGTGGGTTAAAGAGTCTCATTTCATGCATTAAATGACAAAGAATATTTTTGCCTGTTGAAAGTACATTATAAATGACTTAAGAGATAACTTTCCAAAAGAAGAAACCTGACTTCCCCTGCTAAGATGAAAGTTGTCTTGTTTCTCCAACAAGAATACAAAAGGCTTCCTGCATAGAAACAAAAACATCTAAAGCTATATGGTGAAAAAGCTCCCTGGCCTTTAGCACAACTGAAGCTAAAAGCCAGCACATGGGCTGCAACATTATCAAAATGGGAACAAAGACCTAATCTATCCAAAACCTGTTTCATAGCTCTACAGATCAACTAACCTTGCATTTTGGCTTCTATCGTTCTGTTTCTTGTTAAATCAAGTATGACAACCAGGATGTGGTTTTAATGGAAAAGAAAGAAAGGAAGAAAGAAAGGAAGGAAAGGAAGGAAGGAAGGAAGGAAGGAAGAAGGAAGGAAGGAAGGATACTGCTGTGCTGTGAGTGTTGGGGCTACATGATTTGGGCAAGTTCCTAGTGCAACCAGTAGCTGGCAATAATGACTTTGTTTTCACCTTGAAGAGTATCTGTATGTTGATGTCTGGTGATTTACTTGGCAAAAATGATTCTCTCGAACACTGGGTGCATCATTCTCAGACATCAGGACTAAGAAAAAAATATCAACCCTTGTCATTCTTTAAAACATAGGACACTGAGAGCCTCAGAGTCTCTCTTAGATTTTCCATTCTATGACCTCCCCCTACCCCTGGTCACTGTTGTGAATAATAGAGCACAGAATTTATGCTCTCTAAGGTGGATCACAGAAAATAAGATTCTTCTTCCCTACAACATACCAGGAAACACTGTTACCTTCATTCTCCTTTCTTGAGGACAATCATTCCAAAAGGGTCCTACTCCATATTGGAAGGGAAAAAAAAAAAGAACCATTCGGAAAATCCATGAAAATGAGTAGCCATGCCTGGCTGTTCTCACTCTTCTTTCGATCATGATCACTATATGTTACATTCAATCACATTTACACATGGCTGCCCTTTCTTCATCCACTCTAGTCACATGAAGTAGTTGCTTTCCCTAAATTTAGACTTTTCATTCCTATAGTTTCTAATGTCATGCAAAATTTAGATGAAATAAATCTCTTTTTTGTCTTACTAACTTGCCTTTGTTACTGGCATGTTGGAAAAATGGCCCTTATCTTGTTAATGAAAGGAATTACTAACACAGAAACAAATTGAGTAAAATAATAACATACAACTAACAGTAGCTTTACATCTGAATATGGTGGCATTGCAGAATTTCAACTTTTGTCATTTTCAGGAAAAAATTTGAATCTAAGAAAATAGTTGCTTCAAATTATGACAGAAAAAAAAAGACATTTTCTGATATCTACAATGGTTGTGTAATAAAAGTAATAAACATTACGTAAGTGATAAGCTATTTACTTAAATATTTGTTATAAATGGGAGGGTATATGATTCTAATTCTCTCACTATGCACTGTACCTAATAATAGAAGTTTCTAAGGTTAGTTTCCTTTAATCTTAATGGAGCATCATTAAACTGAACACCATTATGACCTTTTTCAGGAATCGCCTATGTTTCCTCTTGGATTATAGGCTCCGATGGAGAAAACACAATAAAAAACACTAGACAGCACAAAGGGTGGGAGATGATTGTGATCACTGTCTAGGTATGTAACCACTTCTAATAGGATGAAAGGCCTTGCAAATAGCAGCAAGTATATGCCTGGTACTATAAACTTGCCTAGGAAGGTCATAGTCCCTAGAGGGGGACTAGATAGAGAGCAAATGACTATAAAGTGCTCTGCCCTAAAATAAGTCACTGACACTACTCCCTCAGTAGGTCTAGGAATATTTTGGAAATTGAGGATGAAAGAAAAAATCACAGGTTAGGCAGAAATGCTGAGAAAATTTGTTTTCTGAACAGGACATAGCTGTTGACCTAGGAACTCACAACAGCCTTGGTTACCTTTGCAAGAATTTCACAAAGTTACAACCTGCACCATTTCATCAGAGATGAGAGAGGTGAAGTGCTACTTCTTCCTGAGGAGCTACTGACAGTTAATGGCTCCTGGAAGAAGGGGGTGTCATTTGTCTTCTGCTCTGTAACTACTCATAAATTGTTCATACAATCAATCCTTTTTAAACTCAGTGATTATATACACACACAAAAAAAGACATGAATTCATGAAGGGAGACTTGATGGAAAGGTTTTCAGCAGAAATGGCAAGAAAGGGAATTGAGAGAAAACAACTAATGTTTATTGTTTAATATTTGGAATCACCATAGAACACAAGAAAAAACAGTAAGCTTGGCTCTCCATTTGTTCATATATATGCCAATGAGACAACAAAAAATAATTGACATCTTCTAGATTTCTCTTAGTGTAAAAACAGATGAGCCTACATTAATTAGTGTTAAAGTTGTAGAGTGAGAACAGGACACATTATTAGCTTTCCAGAAGATCTTAATTGAAGATAAAAGACAGCCTTGGCCAATAAAACCTGCAACAAAAGACTCTCATTTTATTCAACATACATTTACCAAATCTACTTCACTGGCATCTGATCTGTTCCTATTGTACTAGAAGAGCCCAGGAAAACAGCAGTATTGTACAGAAGCATCTACAATGGGGAAGCATATACTGATCCTTAGCCAAGGTTATCCCTTCATCCATTTTGTGTAGCTTAAGTTGAAAATGGTTGAATGAAAAAGCATTTACATGAATTATTTCAACCCATATGATCATTATAAGAAATTTAAATTCAGTGCCAAGAAACAAAGTTTAACTGGATACAGTTGTACCCATTTCCTTTCTTTTGTCTTGGCTCATTTTGAACTGTTAAAATAAAGTTTAAATGACAGAGAGATGTGTCTAGACATACCAAAATGTTACTATGTAGCTCTATAAAAAAGAAGATTCCACCTCCTGTGTATTGTAATGATGACTCAGGGGTTCTAAGTTAACCAGTAAACTTTATTAATGGTTGGCCAATGACACCTAGAAAATAATCAATCAGTCTTGCTTATTTGTTATTTGAGATCAATTGCACAAAAAAATATAATTGCTTAATACCTTAACCTTCATGTAGGCACAACCCCAGAGGGGATTTTTAACTCTCAAATGCAACATTTTTATGACCACAATAAAAGCAACAAAGAAAAAATGGCAAAGATTAATGAAATAAATGCCTTTCTTTCTCTCTCTCTTTTAGGTTCAATTTGATTTCCACAGCTACTCAGCTAGTAATAAGTGATACAGTATTTGTTAAATCAGCAACTCTGGAATTTGCAGTTTCCAGTATCATAAAAGCTCAAATATGAAGCCCTTTTCAGTGCCTTACCTCCTGGATTACATCAATGCAGTTGTCATGTTTTGGTCCCTAAACTCTCTGTAGGAAAAGAACTAGGGATAAGATTATAAAAGGAAGAATTTGTAATTGGGTAGGTGTTCAAAGTTCTACACTTGCTCCACTGTGGCTCCTTCAAAATTATTCTAATAATATTTTCATGAATCAAGTGCATTTGAGATGAGTTTCTTTCGAACACTTCAAATGTTTTTCAAAGTAGTTTATACCCCATGTAATTTACTGGGAACCTACTATGGGCCACGAATTGCTTCTGGTACTAGAAAAAGGATGCTAAGTGAAGCAATACAATTGACCAACCTAGTAAGGAAATACAAACTTTCAAGAGAACTCATACAATAATAAATGAGCAAAAGTAGTGGATGGAAGAGGGTAATGACTATGTGGGAATGTAATTTAGGAAACGGGGTTAAGTATACCACAAGGAAATAGAAAAAGGTGTCCTATAATTTGGTATTCCGAGAACACTAAAATTAAGGAGTTTGGGAGACATAAAGAAAGAGCTTATTTTCAACCTACTCATTTATATTTTGCCTTCGTTTCTTCCCCTAAACAGACCACAGGAACTAGAATCCATCTTCAAAGCAGTAGAATCTAGAAGTGCTACCCTGGCTCTCTCTTGTCTTTTGGCAATTAAGCTGCCATAAGGAGATGCTGTGACCTACTTCATCAGATAGAAACGTAAGACTTGCTCCAGAAAAAGCTGTATATAATCAGGAGGGAGGAACATTACATAGAGGAGCCAAGAAGTACGAAGACCAACGTGTTGGGTTTCCCCTGTTCAGCTTGTATCTTACTTTTATTTCTATTTTTAAAATACTCTTACAAAAGGCAACCCAGGGAAGAAAAAGGATGTTTTAGTTCATAATTTCAGGCCAAGTTCCATCATGGAAAGGAAGTGAAGGCAGGGACATGAGGCAACTAGTGATATTACATCGACAGCTCAGAGGAGAGAGATCTAGGTATGGTGGCACAGCTCTTTAATCCTAGCCCTTGGAAGGCAGATGCATGAGATCGCTGTGAATTCTGTAACAGCCTGGTCTACACAGTGAGACCTTGTCTTAAAATATAACAACAACAAAAATTAAAACTGAACAGAAACAAGTGCATCCACGCCTACTACTTTGCTAGCTTGCTCTACTTTTATACAGTACAGAGCTTCAAACCATAGAACTGTGCTATCCACTTTCAGACTAAGTCTTAACACATTAATTAAAGCTGGTGAGGGGGCACCCAGAGACATATCTAGATTGTAGATTGCTTAAAGCTGTCAATAAAAAGTAACCACCACAGCTGGATAGTAATAATTGATGCTTTTCCCTGTGGAATATATTTCTATATACTTGTATATTTTTAATAAACCTGAACATAAAACCAGTTACTTCTCTTTGGGTGGCTGGGTTTTCATTTCATAAGGCACCGATGTCTTCAAAACTGCCATAGACTCCATTTTCCTATGCTCTGTTCTTGTTAACCTGTGTTTTGTTTAGCAGTGATGACCATGACTCTTGTGATTGGTGAGAGACAGTAGAACTGTCTGGCTCTTCAGTGTGCTGTATGAAATCTGTGGGAATTCTAAATATGGGAGTCAGAAAATGTCATATGGGATGATACATTGCAGCTCATAAGTATATATGTAGTGACTAAATAATATGTAAATGACAGATTGTGAAAACACTTGGTTGACTGAAGATGAAGGGTGCTTTGAAGGAAATAATACTAGTCAGTTGTCAAACGTATTCTGTAACCTTCCTAATAAGGATGAATAACTATATACAATGTCTCTTATCTGGGGAAAATATATTTTGTGCTTATATGAGACACGGACACTAAAGCAGCAGCTAAACGAGTAGTTTGTTTTTTTGAGGTTCAAGAAATAACAGAATTTTTTTGGAGGACCTGATTTTAGAGGACTTCTTACAGGATGGAATGAGGCTGGATGGAAGCAATCATGAGGCGAGTGAGCAGAAGATGCTTGAGCAACGGAGTGACCTGTGGGCTGTGTGGGCTGTTTCACATTTCCTAATGCAGAGATGCATGGGTGGGAAGTTCCACTGACTCCATGCTAGAGAATTAAAAGACAATCTGAATTTATGCAAATCTCCAGAGAATTCATAAAAAGGTCCAAAGTTAAGATGCCTTCATCCTTTTGTTAGACATTGAAAGGCAGGATTGACCCTGGATTTGTAGGGCTACATTGTTAGAAAGTTTCACTATAATGCAAAAATTCTATAATTAAGGAAATGCAAATAAAAGTTCTTTATGAAAAGTGATTTGTCATAAACTGAACTCCTTAATAATGTATTTAATTGATATAATAAAGCCTTTATGTTTTTTATTACCTGTCAATTTTGATAAAAGTGATCATTAAAGTTAAGTACTAATAAACTAGTAGTGGAACTCTACATGACATTTATCATAAAGAAAAGTATGGAGACCAGTAGAAGATTCAAATCTGGAAAACTCTACCATTAAATTAGATCAAGATATGACTGAGTCTACCAAATACTGATTAAGAGTTAAAAAACACTCTGTATTTTACATTGGTAAAACTGATATATAAAGACTGAATTAACTATTCTCTAATGTTTACTTGCCAACTGGATTCCTACAAACTTTGAGTTGCCATGAACAAAAGTTGCTTAAATGACAGGTAAAGTGAAATGATGAAGTCTTTGGAAATAACATGACACACAGTAAGCACTTAGAAATGAAGCAAGTACTGGTGATCAGAAAAGGTACCCAAAGTACTGAGTGCTCTGGACAAAGGACCTGCAAGGGGCTCACAGATGCCCTGCCCTTACCTCTCCCACCATTTCTTCTCTACCCACTCCCTATGCCTCTCCCCATGGTCACAAGGGACTTTCTCTGAGTTTTCTTTATCTTCTACAGAGAGATCATTCTATCCATAGAGGACCCCAATTGTTCTGAGTCTCCTCCCTCTGTGATTTCTTAGCCACAGAAAAGTCCACTAAACTAAAGGAGATACAGTAAGTGACATAGAATTTGTCAATGGCCTGGTCATCCCTCCTAGAATTAACTTTCTATTAATGAAACTTAACCTACATGATGAGAAAATATGAGTTTATCTCCCTCCTCTCCTCCACTCCCTTGTTTACTGCCACCTTCTCCCGGAGCCCCAAGCCATGATTCAAATGAAGAAAATTTTCAGGCATCTGACTTTACTCTCATAGAATCCTCACCCAAAGATGTAGGCACATGATCAATTTGTTGTTTCTGTTAGCCTGCCCTCCATCACAATTGTTCATAGACTCCAAAATGCAACTGTCCTAATTGAGAGCAAAATTTCTTTTCTCCAACATAGGAAAGGCTGACAGCAACATTCCTTTCATTTTTCTGTGTACATCCTCTCACCCAAAGATCTGCAATGTTTTAAGAAGCTATCATGGGTTAGGACTTCTTTTATAAACAGAGTGTGGCAGATCTTGCCAAATGGAATGAGAGATCTAGAGGTGAAGGGTGAAGGGATCACTGGACTTCCTTGAAGCAACCTCATTGTCTTGCATTTAGCTTCAATTTTCAGAGAGAAATGCTTCAGAGAACTCTTGTGCTGCCTCACAAGGCTCTTTTCATATTCCTCATAAAAACCATGACAAGAGAAACAGAACTGCAAACATGAAAAATCTAGAAACCTTTTAGGTTTCAAAGAGCTAGGTATACTACACTGCTACAAATGTTTTACTACCACCTTCAAATATATCGTGATAGCCATCAGCATCAATGGCAGCATGGATATTCTACCCAATAGCATTCATCCCTTACTACTAGTTTTAATCTTTATCAACGGCTAAGGATGAATTTGAAGTTCACAGTTTTGGTTTTTTTGATTCATTGTGATTATAATTTCTACATATATGTGTTCTTGGAGTGTACAAAAGATATCATGTTTGCTGTTTATATTTCAAATCTCTAACTCTGAGAAGGAGACAGACTGGTTACAATGTAGCCACATTGCTAGAAGACAGTAAAAATGTTGAATTCAGTGGCCAGAATGAAAGAATGGATTTAAAAAATATTATTTGTATGCTTAGTGGAAATTTTCATTGATTTTAAACAAAGAAAAAAAGTATGATTACAAATAGAAAATGTTCTCTATTATATGTTCTAAATCTCTATACATTATAATTTGGAGGAGGGACTTAGGAAATTGTATGTGTGTGTATGGGGGTTTATATACACATATATGCATGTGGATGGAAAGTCCATGTATGTGGGGTTCAAGGACAATTAAGTATGTATATAAAAGTGTGTAAATTTGGTTGTCATTCTTAAGGTGCTCTTAGCCTACTGTCTACCTATCATCTATCCATCCATCTATCATCTATCTATCTATCTATCTATCTATCTATCTATCTATCTATCTATCTTGTGTGTGTGTGTGTGTGTGTATGTGTGTGTGTGTGTGTGCATGGGTAAAATATTACTTATGCCAGGACCTTGCCAAGTAAGCTAGGATGTCTGGCCAGTGAGAATCAGAGATCTTCTATCTCTATTTTCTCAGTACTGGGAAGACAAACATATCCCAGCTTTGTGCTTTCTTGAGCTTTCAGGATCATGTCACTTTAAAAAACGTTCCAGTTTCAGAATTTTATACAAAATCTGAGAGTTGGTGTTGCTACTGTCGTTGCTGAAAAAAAAAAAAAAAAAAAACCTACCACAGTGCATTCATGTTAGCAATAAGGTCCCAAAAGAAGAATTGAAATAAAGAGGTAAGCAACTGGATGTGAAATTTTGAAGATTTTGGTCAAAGGCAATCCATCACTTCCTACTGTAACATATATGTATAATGAAGGATACACCAAAACTTGATTATAACCTCACAACACTGTTATTTTAGTTTCTATATATCTCTATCTTCTTAATACTGGCAATTCCAAGTTTTGATTTTAAAAGCTCTCTAGGACAGAAAACCTACTTTTCTGAACTTAAATATGGCTGCTATGAAAATCCTGTATATATTTTAAGTGAGTTTTAACCTTTTAAAGCTGTTTTGTTTATCCTCATCAAGACTAGGTACTATATCTCTGTATTTTAATACTGTCATTGCTCATTCAGAAACACATGTTGAAAATTTTGTATTATCTCTAACCAAATGCATTATTCATTTCTCAGGAGGGTCACAAGTCATGTTTTGGAGATCTTAATTTGCTTTTCATTAACAATTCCTTGTGTTATATCATACAATATACCTTTCCAGATTAAAATAGTTAAATTTATTATTTTGTATTTGCATATTCTGCAATTAAAATAACATATATCATTATAGGAGATGATAAATCAATGTTTATTTTCTAGGAACTTTATTTAAATATATTCACTGCTCTGGGAGGAATGAAGTATAAGTGTAACTTTGTAAATTCATACAAAAACATTTTCCCAAAGATATTCAAGATAAATTCTAATGTTAAGAGAACAATGTTCCAATGTCTTAGGGTAGAATTCATACATTTCTCGATGTTTAAAATATTGAGTTATGCAGTTGTTTGACTCCAAATTTGAGAGATGACAAACTGTTTATAAATATTATATAACACATAGGCAATAAAATTTATTCATAAGTATTTAAACTTATAAAATAAATTTTGGTTTAGCATTCAAAAAAGACTAGTTTTAGAGATATGAAAATATTGATTTAGCTTATTTTTGAGTTGTCCTAAATGTTGATAGTATTTTGTATCTTATTTTGTAGACATATGTCTTTGGTGTATTTGTTATTTGATCCATTGAGAAAACTTTCAGCCAGTTTCATTACGTTCATAGTATGTTTTTCCCTCTCAGGGACATCTGTTATGATCTTATCTAGATCTCTCAGTCAATGCAAACATGAGAGTTTTGTTGTCATTTTGAACAGAATTAACATTTCTGATAGTGACATTTCTTATGATTTTCAAATTTTATGAATATTTATTATATATGATATTTTCTTTCATAATGATATAGTCATACAACTGTATATTGAGCAGATTGTTTCTCTATTTTCCCCTTTCTGCAAAAAATTAAGGAAATACCAGTATTGTTCTTCTGGGGATCAGAAAGATAAGCTCAATGAGTGATATTTAGCATGCTGAACTATGAATAAAGAGAAGTGAGGTTAAGTCTGGCTTTCCTCTCCCCACTGTCTATTGATCCCTCCTACCAGGGCTAAGAGTTACTTGCTTTGAAGCCTATTTGTAGGAAAATCAGATCCTCTATATTAGATCATGGAAAAATAACTTGACATCATACCAGAATCTAGGCAAATATAATCCAGGTTGTATGAGTATTTTGAGCCCAATCATCTCCCATAAAAATCATTTTCTCTTGCTCTAAAATGGCATATAACCTGTTTGTTTTTTTAGAATTCAACCATCTGGCTTTTCTATGTGCTTCATACTTTGTATATATGTCATATCTTTGCACCTTAATACATTTAAATGTCTTTGATTCTATTAATCTGTTTGCTGTCAGTTTATTTACAGACTCAAATAAACACAATTTCAGGTGAAGAAAATGTTTCCTTTTTCCTTCCTATATATACTAAATTAATCAAAAGAACAGAATAGACAAACCTTTTACTCACCAAAGAACTTTTTCAGAATATTTTTCTGAGGGAAAACATCCCACTCATCAGCTACCTAAGAAAATCTTCCTTTACCTCCCTCCCTTACCCAGATTCAATCACTAAGTTAGTACCATTCATCTGTAATTTCTGAATTTGTTTACACAACCTACTATTTCCTTTCATTCTTATATATCACTGTGTTGTGTGACAAACCTTTTCCTAGCAAGATGTCTACTCATTCCAGGCATGGAACCCTTGATGGACCAAAGTATGGAAAGCATCAAAATGCAACTTGGTAAACCAATGAGGTTTTTCTTTCTTTTTCTTTCTTTCTTTCTTTTTTCTTTTTTTCTTTTTCTTTTTTGAGGTCACTTAGAGGACTATAAGTGAATGATTACTTACAAAGCAGAAATGACTCAACATACATCTGTGTCACCAAAGCCCACCCCAGCCTGGATGATAGCTCACAACAGCTAGAAACCTGGAGCACACTTCACAGCCTGCAGTCAACTAATAGTTTGGAGAATGCCTTTTCTAGGTGAGTCTGGTCTAAACTTCTAGACAGCTTGTCTGGTGTTAGAGTCTTCTTTGCTTCTTAGCCTGTCAAAGATGGACTCTCAGCTTTTATTACTCATGCTGGCAAACAGGAGCCTAGCAAATCTAGTTAGTTTCAGGAACTTCCTTAAGCTATTTTAAGTGTTTGTTTTCCTGTTTATGAAACTAGAAAGAGGATGAAATACTTCAGTCATAGTGGGAAGGAATATACATCATCATACAACAGAAAGATCCAAGCCAAATATGTCCTAATTTACATGTGAACTGTTCTGTATAATTTTTTCTTGAATGAAAGGATTCTATAGATTTGACATACTTAATTTTAGTAAAACAGCCCATAAATGACAATGCCCCAAGGCATATTTATGTATTTTGGCTGCACTTTTGGAAGGGCGGGAGTTTTAATGTTAATACTTTGTTTCTAGTTCAGTAAGAAGAAAAGAAATAAACCAAATTATTATTTCTAGACCATGGTGAGATGTAAGACTGATCATTGGTGCGGATGTATTTTCTGTATCTTGATTTTATTCAACAGCTGAGATTGTCACCATAGTTAGACCTTGGTTTATAGCTCATTTTTGAATTGTGAAATGAACTAGACAAAGACTCAGTCTCTATACATGACTTACACACACAATGAATCCAGCAAATCTCCACAGATAGAAGAAATTCTACCATGAAAGATGAATGACAGTTGTTGTTTAGATTCTCTGAACGTTAAACTTATCATTCTTTTAATAGATAGCTTTGGTGATGACTTCTGGTAAGATAATTAGGTTTTTTATTATCTAAATTCATCTAAAATTCAGTGAACCAATGATTGCCAATTTTAAGGCTTGCACATTAAGTGCTCTTAATATAAGATACCACTGGCCTTAGTACCACTTATCTGGAACAATCTGCAGATTTTCCAATGGTCTTCTGATTGTTTCTGGGAAAATACGATAGTTTATATAATTATTTTTATAAATTTTATAATGACTTGAAGTGTTACAAGGGGAACAAACTAGTAGTTAAATGAGTGAAGTCTTTTTTTTTTTTTAATTGTTGTCTCATCACTTAACTCTTACAGCTGATCCTTAGGAGCAGCTAAAATGATGAGTAATCAAAAGAACCCATGCATTCATGTATTTTATTAGTCCCAGAGTCTATTATTGGCATTGCTCAAGTCTTTTCCAGGCAAGTATGTACATTATTACATTTCCTGGGCATACTTTTCATTATGAGCCATGCCTGTCCATGACCATGTAAAACAGCAAGAGCAGGGCTGGGAAAGACACTTGTGGTGTTTTTGTTTTGATTTTTATAATGTGGCTGAGCATAGGATCAATCCTCAATTACTTTTCATCCAGAGGCCCATAAATAAGTGGTGCAAGTCATTCCCTCATACTAAGCAGTCTCCTGTTCTTGCCAACACCGTATAGTCATTGTGGACTAGGCAGAAATGTGGAGAATAATCTGAGTTTCCCACACTTCCTCAGTCATTTGTGGTATTGTTTGTCAGGCACTGTCATGTCCATGTGGTAATGGAACTTCAAGTCACAGACTGTTCCCTGTCAGCCTTTGCATTCCTGCACGAAATATCATGACCAAGCAGCAAGTTGGGGAGGAAAGAGTTTATTCAACTTACACTTTCACATTGTTGTTCATCATCAAAGGAAGCCAGGACAGGAACTCACACAGGGCAGGTACTTAGAGGCAGGAGCAGATGCAGAGGCCATGAAGGAGTGCTACTTACTGGATTGCTTCCCCTGGCTTGCTCAGTTTACCTTCTTATAGAACCCAAGACTACCAGCCCAGGAATGCACCACCCACAATGCAATTCCACAATGGAATGGGTCCTCTCCATCTTGATCACTCATTGAGGAGATGCCTTACAGCTGGATCTCATGGAGGCATTTCCTCAAGGGAAGATCCTTTCTCTGTGATAACTCCAGCTTGTGTCAAGTTGACACAGAAAACCAGCCAGTAGACTGGATATCAAGTACATTCTCCCCAAGGTTGCCCTCCTTTTATTGCCTTATTCCAGAGCCTACCTTCCAGCAAGAATATATCCCATATTTAGATAACTGTTTTGCTGTGCTGAGCCTTCCTCAGTATTCCCAGAGAGGGCTCACATCTCTGTCTTCATTGTTTTCTCTCTGGGCTTGAAATTCCCCATAATATTCATGCTTTACCAAGACTACACCTTCAGTGTTGATGGGAGTTAACAACTTTCTTGAATTCTAATCCCAGTTTAAGAGTATTCAAACTTTGAATACTCGAGTGATAGTTTTACTGACCTCATATATGTCAATGAATAGAACAAATAGACCAAACCAAAACCTATCATACAAACAAATAAACAAGCAAACAAACAAACCAATCTGTCCAAATCTAGCTTCTTAACCAATGAGTATAATAAGACTAGGTATAGCACAGATAATTGGCCTATGTATAACCTAAGGACCTCTCCCCAGAACATTGGAGAAAACTCACAAAAGCTGTTATCACTGCAATCTGGACCTTCCACTTCTTTATACTCTACCATACCCCTGTATCACACAGGAGTTGGATGTCAAGAAGCTCAGGTGAGGGTCTGAGGAACCAAGAGCTTGCCTGTGTGTCAGGGTGGGTCATGAGAGCTTCTCTGAATTCAAGATTCTAGTGACCATGTCATGCCTACAACACAGGTTTCCATGGAATGCATTTCATCTCCCTGATGAACTGTTAGCTAGACTTGCTTTAAATAGGGTTATGGCATCATCACAAAGAAAGTGCTTGCTTTAGATCATCAAAATAACTTGTCACCAATTTTTTCTGCTACCTAAACCACCTAGAAAAGAATAGTGATTGTTTTGACTAGAAAGTTAGGATGTATTTTCAGCAATAAAAATATTTGTGAAAACAAGCCAAAGATTTTAATTCTTCCTTCCCAGTAAGCAATTTGGCATTAATTTACATATATTGTTTTAACCAAATAATGAAATGATTTTTTTTTTCTTTCTGTTGAAAAGCTCATGGACAATACTTAGTCTAAAGGGCTGTTTTAATTATGAGGAGATTGTTATTTTCCCATTTGTACAGATTTGGCTCATTAGAGCTATAATCTTTTTCCCTTAGCCCACAGATAGAATGTAACCTTTTTCTATAATTATGAGAGTAAAACGGGCTGCTTAAACAAAAGTTCAAATCAGAGTAACTACAAGGCTTGACCAACATGATGCTTAACAAAGACCAGAAAAGAGATCAAGTCCACAAATCCATTGAAGGGACTTCATAAACAGTAATGACAGTCTCTGGGCTTAGGCTTGGGGAGTCTCATGAAATGTGATGTGAAGTTCTAATTAAACAACATAACATCATGGTGTCTAGCAAGCCAAATTCAAAGCATATTCAGTTTATACTGTTCTAATCTCCAAATGCTTTGCTGGGTCATTTATACAATTGAGTCTTAATGGTTAGGAATTAAATTAGAAGGGAAATATGCATCATGCTTCTACTTGACTCAAATGAAAACTTCTTTTTCTAGTTAAGTGGACCATATTTCTCTTTTGATATTCAGCAAGGAAAAAAAAAGAGAGAATGAAAGTCAGGATTTAATGGAGTGAGAACATTATACTGCCTTTGCCCACCCATTAGCTCTTCTCATAAAGCAAAGATAGTGGAGTGTTCCTCAAGCCGGTCCACAGTCTGAGTTCACTAACTGCACTTTCCTCTCAGATTCACACCATTAGGCATTGACTTAGTGTTTGTTTTCACCAGGGGCTAACCTAATTAAGAAGGAATATACATGATATCTTTTACCATTTTTAGAATGAAGAAAATAAATCACCTCTAATGGTGATGGATCAGTTGAGCAGCTAATACTTATGAGGCAAGCAAATTAAAAGTGGAATCTAATAAATTCCACATACAAGTGGAATTTAACCAGACTTGAAGCTACATCTGTACTAATAGCTCAAAGCAGAACTTGTGGGTGAGGGGCACTCAGGGTTATGGGTACTTGCTGCTTTTTCACAGACCCTGAGCTCAGTCCACAGTACCTATCAGATGTCAGGTAACTCACAGACTCCTGTAACTCCAACTCCAGGGGATATAACATCTCTGTGGCCCTCTGAACCCACACATGTCATACACACACACACACAGACACAGAGAGAGAGGGGGGGTGAGGGGGGGAAGGGAGAGGGGGAGAGAGACAGACAGACAGACAGACAGACAGACACATTAGTTTGTAGGAAGAAGTTGTAGGTAAACTAGAATTTAAAAATATCTAGACTTAATTCTAATTTGTTGAACATAGTAATTATCCCTAATCTGTGGACCAGAGGGAAGTGAAGTTTCCAGGTCTTAAGGTGAAAATGAGTCTTTATAGTGAGCCTTTCTTGGACATGCCAAATGTAAAAATAATGATACAGAGATTTCTAATATAGTTTAAAGCTTAGGCCTTTTACTTAGATATGCCCCTTGATACTTACAACTCTTTGATCCAGGAGTATTATTACTATTACTATCATCATCATCACCAATTGTTTCTTCATATACTATATGCCAACCACAGTTTCTTCCCACCTCTCCTCTCAGCTTCCCCTCCCACCTTCCCTCTCCCTCAGATCCACCTCCTACAGTCCCCCTCAGAAAAGAGCAGTTATTTATATTTTATTGATATAAAAATATACTGAGTCTTAAAGAAGTTTATACACTTATGTCTTATCTGTGGATAGGCCTGGAAGAGAATCCTTGACAATTGTTTTCAGAGTTATTGTGTCATCTACAGAATTCTGGTTGTGTCATTACTGACAAAATGAGTTATCCAGAATGTTATTAAAATATAAGTTTTGTAGTACTGATGATGGTAGTAGAAATTGAACTCATGACCATGTGCCTTCTAAGCAAGAGTTGTACCATGAAGCTACACTTTCAACTTCCTAAAACAGAATTATATATAATATATGGTAAAGTTAAAAACAATTACATAACATTGTTTTGTTTACTTTTATATTTGTGAATAAAGTGTTATACAAAGAACATCGATGCCAGGCCAATTTACCTTCCACTATGACTTCCTCATCATCCAGAGAAAACTGAAACTATGCAGAGAGAGGTGGTTATGTGAGATAAGAATAAATAGTAAACAAGGAAAAGCCAGGAGATTGAGATCAGAAAGAGTGAGAGACACAGGATCCAGAAGACACCAGAGACCAGGATGGTCAGGCTTCTCCACAGGGGAGGGTCTCCTACAATGCTGAGATGACACACACAGTGGCAAGAAACTTCATTCAGGACTAGCTGCAAATTATGGGGAGAGAGTAAGCAAGAGGCTACAATTTGCATTTCCTCATGAAACAAAATAGAAATTAAGTAATTCAAATAGGTGGTGTATTTGGAATGTCCATTTTGTTTCTTGGCAGGCTCTGGTGCAACATGGAAAGCTTGGCAGAGAGTTAGCAAAATGTCTCATGTATCTTACACTATCGTTAAAACAGCTGAGCATGGGCATGAACTGGTGGTTGTTAGCTTGCTAGTGGGCATGGGCATGGGCCACTGGGCTGATTAGCTGCTTGGGGCTCTGCCTGGGTGTGGAGTGATCTCAGCCTAAAGAGCTGAGGCAGAACTGAGGCATGATGGGGGTCAGTGGGGAAAAGGCCCCGACAGCACCCTGCAGGAAAGAGACTCTTTGCTACTTGCACTAGCTTGGCTGGGTCGCTGGGTCAGCTAGCTTGCTTGAGTTGGCAGGGCTCCATGGAGGGAATGTAGAAGAAGTCCTCAGCTCACTAGTTAAAGGCCTTCTCCACTGTTTCCCATGGCGAAGCCCCAAAGACATGAAGAAGGCCATGGTTTTACAAGCTTTATCGTCATGGTGGATGGTAGATGAATCTGGTTGCACACCCCTGAAATTCAGGGCAGACCTGAGTTAAATTGGGAGGGAGGAGGGAGGAGGGAGGAGGGAGGAGGGAGGAGGGAGGAGGGAGGAGGGAGGAGGACCTGTGAAGGAATACTTAATTGGCTATGTCCTCTGGCCTTTAGGTATCTCATTAAAATGGAAATCTCTAGAGGGCCTCAGGCCTGTAGTCACACCCTCTACCTGTGTTGGGGCACAAACATCTCTTTGGGAGGGGCTGTATTGCCCTATATGACTGAAAGGCACATGTCAGGAGCCTGGAATCTGGGAGTGTGGCAAAATGTATTCTGTCCCTTGCAAAGTCTTTGGCCATTTCTAGTCAGTGCTCTACCAGAAACCAAGACATCCTTTCATGGTCCCACAATGAACTTCTGATTCTCTTGCCCATACCAAAGTACTGGGATTAGAAACATGAACCCACCATTCCAAGAGAACTACTTGGTACTAGAGGTGAAACACAGGGCTTCATACTGGGTACATAAACCTATGGAACTATATCCCTAGCTTTGCTGGCTAGTTTTATGTCAATGTCAAAGGTACACAAGCTTAGGTCATTTGGAGAAAGAGTCTGAGTTGAGAAAAGTATCCATAATATAGGCTGTAGAGGCTGTAGGCAAACCTATAGGGCATTTCTAAATTAAATAATTGATTGTAGAGTGCCCAGCTCATTTTGGGAGTGTCCATCCTTGGGCTATTGTTTTCTAAAAGAAACCAGACTTTTAGCAGCTAGGAATATGGAGATTGAAGCAGCCAACTCCTTTAACCCAGCAGGACTTCCAGTGGAGGTAGGGAGACATCAAATCACAATACTTGCAACCCAAAATTTGTCTTGCATACAAAATTTTCAAGGAGAAAGATGGAGTAGAAACTGAGAGAACAGCCAACCAATGACTGGCCCAACTTGAGACCCATCCCATGTGAGAGAGCTAAACCCTGTCACTATCAATGATATTTTGCTATGCTGCCAGACAGGGGCCTAGCATTACTGTCTCCCAAGAGTTTTCATCCAACTGCTGATGGAAACTGATGCAGAGATCCACAGCCAACATCAGGGGGGAACTTGAGGAGTCTTAAGGAAGAATAGGGGATAGGATTAAGGAAGCTAAATGAGGCGTCGAGGACACCATAAGAAGACCAACAGAAACAACTAATCTGGGCCCATGGTGGCTCACAGAGACTGATCCACCAACCACAGAGCATGCAGGGGCTGGACCTAGCCCTCTACACAATTGTACTATATGTTCAGCTTGGTTATCCTGTGGGTCCCCTAACAATTGGAGCAAGGCTGCCTCTGACAGTTGCCTGTAATTGGATTCCCCTTTCCATAGCTGGACTGCCTGGTTGGACCTCAGTGGGAGAGGATGTACTTAGTCCAGGACAGGGTAGTATCCATAGGAGGCTTCCCCTTGAGGATTGAGGGGAAGAGTTTGTAACGTTGGGACTGGGAGGAGAGGAGTAAGGGATCTACAATGGGGATGTAAAATGAATGAATAAGTAAATTAATGAAAAAAGAAAGAAGGAAGGAAGGAAGGAAGGAAGGAAGGAAGGAAGGAAGGAAGGAAGAAGAAGAAGGAAGGAAGGAAGACTGGCTAGATATGTAGGCTGAGTAAGCTGAGGAGCTTGTCAGTATGCAGAACTAGTCTATTGTCTTTGCATCAGCTCCAGCCTCCAGGTTCCTGCCCTGCTTGAGTATCTGCCCTGACTTCTTTAAGTGATGAATAATGATGTGGAAATTTAAAGCAAATAAACCATTTCTTTGCCATCTTTATTTTGGTCATGGTTTCATCACAACAATAGTAACCTAGACTAAAAACCAGCTTACTTTATCAAAATTTCTCTTGACACAGTCTGTGCTCAGTAGGACTAGTCTATGGATAAAGAAGCCAATAAACTCACAGTATAGAAGTAAACTATAAAACTGAAAACTATTAATCTGAACCATGAAGACTGGGATTCAAATTCCTTGTTGTTAGAGATTTGAGTTCTTATTAAATGTTTTGTCTTTCCTCATTTATCAAACAAGCATAAAGACAAGGACTCTTGATGCATCAATACTGATTTACTTAGAGGATCTATGTGTTTCTTTCCCCAGTGGCAAGATCACCATTTCCCATAGGAATATGTGATTTCACATTTACTTTTGCTATTTATAAGGTTTAAACTGATGTTGATCCGTCAGCCACCCAGGAGGAGTGAGAGCAAGTAGAAATGATATTACAGTGAGAAACTTGGAACTTAACTCTTATTTCCTTTATCTCTTGCATCTTGTTTCTGGGTACCTGACTGAAGAGCACCTATAAATAATAACAGCATCTCTTGAAATATTCTTCCATATCTCCATAAGTCCATCAGTTTAGCTGTCCTACTACATGAAAAAAGCTAATTTCCATTGCTACTTACACAGATGGAAGCTGCTTCATAGAATGCCTGGAGAATTTAATGACCAGTGACATGACAAGTTCTTTAGATGACAGATCTTATTTTGTTTTGTAAACATTTGAGACTTGAAAACCCTGGACGGCTTTCTTTTGTTTTTTATTTTTATCATTTTCTTTTCTATTTGCAACTGTTTGCAGAAAACCACAGTTTAGAATCTGTTTTTTTGCAGGGCAGTAATATTCTATCTGACGCATGAAAACAGATGAATATTCTTTAATTACACTTTTATCAGCACTCTCAATGTCCTCTTGGACAGCTCTTTGCTCTGCTCTGTTAGTAGGCAAACACCATCACTATGCCTGGTGTCCATTTTAGTTGGAACAGAAATTAAAATTTTTTGATACAGTCAACCTAAACCATCTCAAGGATGGAGACATGCAAAGCCACTCTCTTGCTAAAGAAATAAATGAAATGCTTCTAAGAGCCAGTCACTCACTATAAGAAAATTGTTACTTTAACATAAACTTATTTCACTGCTTTCCTGTTAACTGATATCTGTAATAACACGTGGTTCATGTGGACATTGTGGAGGTATGTAAATTAAAATAAATCTTTTAATAATATTTACTATTATATTGATATTGTACAATTTTATATGATATATTGTATAATTATATTAGTAGTGTATAATATTGATTTGATGTATGTAGATTTGTTTTCAGTGAAAAAAATTATTATCTAGAATACTTTTCTCTAAATTTCTATGTTTATTATTTGAGTATCTTGCAGAAAAAGTAGTTCACAAAATATTTCAGAATCTCTCTACACACTATACTCATAAAAGATGATAGCTTTATGTCTATTGAAGTATGCATTTAACATAAATTTACAAGTACCTCTGAAATGCATGGAATATTCAGGGACCAACTAAGTTAGGTACATAATCAAGATCTGCAGAAATAAAACATAATCACTCTGTATCAGTGTCTCTGTCTTCACGAAAGAACAGAGAATCACCTACATAAAGCATTCTGGGAGCTCAGATATTTCTCTTTTGTATTTTTTAAAATCTTGTTATTTTTGATATGTCAAATATATACAACAGATGAACAAAAGTTAACAATCATCTGACATTTTAGAGATAGTATGAAAATAATATAAATGATGAAATTCTTGCTATCCTGCCTAATACAGTATTTATATGAAAATAATATGATCAATACTGGATCCAAAGAGAAAGTGGTTTTGCTTTTTTTTTTCTCTTAATATATCTGTATAAGTTAGTGAATTCTAATATTTATTTTTATATTCTGACAACTTTCTTTAAATTAAAATGCCAATTTCAGTTAAAAATAATAATTTTATATAAATACTACTGAAATATAAAAAATTTGAACAAACTGGTATATTGGGCATATCCAAAGAATAATATATATTTGTGTCCTATGGGATATATGCTTTATATGTGTACAATTACAGTACATATCTCAATCATTCTAATGATAGAATGTAAATTCTGATGTGTGTCTTGTTAAAACCTAGTGTAAGGTTATAATTATCTATAGATCTTTTAACACCTAGCAGCTGAACGGAGGTTTGCTACATAGGAGAGACTCAGTAAGTATGTTTCAAGTAACTAGTATTCTGCTAGTATATCCATTAGTGTCAACTGACCTTCAGCATTAAATTTGACATTGTCTGTTCCCATTGTTTCCATGTTCCTTAGTAACACAATTTTTTATTCATTTAGAAAAGAAGATTAGATTAACATAACAAGGAAATGTGGATTCATTTTTCACATTTCATAGAATATTGAAAATTGAAAGGTAACAAGACTGAATAACAGGGGTATGTGAATATGATAAAAATATATCACCTACATGTACAAATATGTCACACTGAAACAGTATCATAGATAATTACTATATACTGATAAAACACTTGAAAATAATAACTCAAAATGAAAGAGTAACAACGTTGTGACTAACATAATTTCAATCAATCATCTATGTAGGAATTCCAAACTTATTATATAAAGGAGGTTTGATGGAATTATAAATATATTATTTACTGGGTGCCCCTGCTCTGGCCCATATCACTGACACAATCAAGTCAGTAAACTGATTAGAAATTGTATGGGTATAGAAAGTGTCCCCCTTAAGGGCAAACAGTGCTTTCTATGATAAGACTTATATATTGTCCAGGGTAATTTAATGTTGACTTGACACAAGCTAAAGTGACCAGAGAAATATGAAGCCCAGTTTTAAAAAGTGCCTCCAGAATGTCAGGCTGTAGGCAGGTAGGCTTGTAGAACTTTTTCTTGATTAGCCTTTGCTGGTAGAGGCCCCAACCCCCTGTGGTCAACAACCCTTGAGCTGGTAGCCCTGGGCTTTGTCATAAAGCTGACTAAGGAAGCCGTGAGGAATAAGCTAGTAAACAGAACTCTTCATCAGATCTGCATCAGCTCCTGCTCAGTTTTAGTTCTGCATGGGCTTTCCTCATGTGGACTGTGAATCAGGATATGAAAGCTAAATAAGCCCTTTCTTTTCCAAGTTCTTTTTGGCAACGCTGTTTCATCACAGCAGTAGAGACATGCTTTTAAAAAAAATAATACATAATTTGACTACTACTGAAAAACTATCTAGCGAGATTTGTAAACAAGGTACAGAGAAACATTTCTTTAAAATGTATACATATGTTAAAACAAAAACAAAAACCTGAAGACACATCTTACCATACTGTGGAAATTATTTTTGTAGGGCAGTGGTGACCTCCCATTCAGTGAAAACATGTGTATAGACATTGAAATATAGCTGGTTTATCATATGCATGTGATTAATGATACCTACCTTATGGACATATTTCTATTTAAGCAACCTGTGAAAATGATTCAAAAGCTGTTTAATTTGTTGTTAATTTATCATTAAAAGTATAATACATTTTAAAAGATACTATTAAATCTGAAAAACATCATGATTATTTTTAATTTGGGTAGGATTAGATATGACAACTTAAAGGGAGTTTTGAAAGTCATTAATTAATCTGAGTGAACTTTGCCTGCTGATTTTAAGTTGCATCAGTAACATGAAGTCCAATTTGACCCTAGAACTTAGTTGACATTTTCTAGCTTAGAAAAACAACAGACCTCTAAATTCAGATCAAGATCCATTACCTACATTTACTCAACTTATTTTTGAAAGCCATTATTAAAAATTCTTGTTGAAACTGGAGAGGTGACATAGTCACCAAAATTGATTATCACCCAAGCATAAGGACCTGAGCTTGAATCCCCAATCCCATAGGAGCACCCCAGGGATTAAGAATTCCCGGGACCCTTTGGTTATCTGGTCTATTGAATCAGTGACCTCCAGTTTCAGTGGAGACCCTGTCTCAAAACAACAGACAGCAGAGTGATAGAAGGCATCCAATGTCTTCGTTTACACTGTCAGTCTCACATGCATCTAGATACACATAGTGACACACAACATGTACACACACTCACAAGAACACACATGATCACACACATGTCTCATACTCACTTCTGTAGAATGCACAGAGACCTGGGAGGTAAGAGACTCTCAGGACACAAAGGAAGGACATTAAATGAAATGCCACAATAATCAGGAGAGGAAACTTATAGAGCCACCTCCAACAGGAAAACAGGACATCAAGTGAGGGAAGGGGTTGCCATCTATGGTCAACTCTGACCTATAATTGTTCCTGTCTGAAAGAACTGCAGGGATGGAAATGGAGAGGAGCATGAGGAAAAGAAGGTCAGTGACAGGCCAAAGTGGGATCCAGCACAAGGGAAGTCCCAAGGCCTGACACTCACTATTACTGAGGCTATGGAGTACTCACAAAAAGGGACCTATCATGACTGCACTCTAGAAGACCCAACAAGTAGCTGAAAGAATCAGATGCAGATATTTGCACCCAACCAATGGACAGAAGCTGGAGACCTTGTGGTTGAATTAGGAAAAGCTGGAAGAAGCTGAGGAGGAGGGCAACCTGGTAAGAGGACCAGCAGTCTTGACTAAATTGGACCCCAGAGATCTCTTAATCACTGAACCACCAACCAGGCAGCACACAGCAGCTGATATGAGGCTGCCAACACATATACAGCAGAGGACTGCTGGGTCTGGGTTCAGTCAGAGAAGATGCACCTAACCCTCAAGAGACTGAAGGCCCCAGGATGTTTAGAGGTCTGGTGGGATGGGTCTGGTGGGGGTGAGGACATCCTCATGGAGACAGGGTTTGGGGAGGAGGTAGGGGATGTGGAACAGTCAGAAGATGGACCAGGAAGGGGGAATAAAATCTGAAGTGTAATAAATAAATAAATAAATAAATAATAAAATAAATAGATAAATAAATAAATAAAAGACAAGGACAATCAGTTCAGCAATTAGTTTTAAATTTCCAGAAAAATTTTTCAAAACTGTGGCATCATCTATCTAAAACTGGATTATTACAATGAATAGTGACATATTTCCTATTGATATATTCTCAAAGGACCCATACTTCATATTGACTCTTTCTGTTCTGTGAGAGTCACACACATGCACACATTATCGAAGGTACATGATTACATACATATGTACACATGATCAGATATGCACACGTATACGATCACACACATGTACATACACACACAATCATGCATACCTATATACAGGTGAAGCTGTAGGCAGAAAACAGCAGAGATTTCGGAGGAAAGACCTTCCAGCCGAACACTGTTCATCCAAGTCTATTCCAGATGGCAGAGCTTGCACAATGCTCATTCTCATTAAGAGCAAACAGGAAATCTCAATTGAGGATGCCCAGAAAATAGAGCCTCACTGTACAGAGTCAATATGAATTCTTGTTCCTTTGAGAACATATCAATAGGAAATATATCAATATCATTGAAATAATCCAGTTTTAAATAGATGATGCCATAATTTAGAAAAAATTGTCTGAAAACTTAAAGCTAATTGCTGAACTGATTGTGCTTCTCTTGAATTTCTTTTATGGAAGTGATGTACTTCCATATTAATTAACTTTACTCCTGAAGAACTGGGAGTGAGTCCAAATTCTGATTGTCTGATCTTTTCATTCCCATGGAAATTATTTCTCCAGTTCTGTCCTTGGGCATACAGTGCTAGAGATAGTGCCACATGATATACATAGGAACACAGAAGTCAGTCTAACTTAGCAAGTCTTTCTCAAGGATGGCAAATTATATTTGCTATCCACCATTGACTTCAAGATTCAAACCCAGTCTGTGACAGCCATCTAGGAACCATGATCTCTAATTCTTTTACATCCAGCAAAATTTTATCTGAAAGCAAGACTATTTGGTTGTGACCTAGAATGTTTTTGCGTTGTTTTACAAGACTTTACTTATAAGCTTTGTTTTTTTTTTTCTTTTCTACCTCCCAATTCAAATAATAAAGCTGACAAGCCAGTGTGCTGTCTCTGCAAAGCTCCCTAAATATGAACAGTAAAATTAAAAGTTCAGTTCACTAGCTGCTACACCAGCACTTTATCTCCCTTTGGTTCCTTGCTTGGTTATAAAATTCTATGCTAGATATTCTGTCCTAAAATTGAAAGAAACATTGTAATAAATAACCAAGTTATAAAAGCAACTTTGTATGAGCTTTGCTGCTAAGAGTGTATTCTGTTACCATGGCGGTTTATTAAAAAATAAAAAAGTTGAAAATCTATAGAGGAATAGGTATGAGTGATGCTCCCAAGCAGGTGCGTTTTTGAGCCATAATCTTTCCTGCTTTCTCTTCAGGCACACCACCTACTTCTCAGTTACTTAGATTTAATCTCAGTTGCTCAGCTAGGGGCAAAATCCCCATCCTTGATTATAAGTTAAGTTTTCTCAGTGAGTTGGAAGAAGAGCAACAAACTGGCCAATTCTATCCACAGTTGGCAGAACTGGTGAAAATGGAACCAGCAGGAAGTCTATCTGCTAGAGACAGGAGAGGAGGTCTAGTTTATTTTCAGAGGGGCAGAGGAGAAACATAATTAACTAAAGTAGGCATGACCTAGGACAGATGGCAACCAACAACTTAGCAGGGACACCTTGTCTAGGACAAAGATTCCTGCTGTGCAGAATTAATTCTGGGAATTAGAGGAAAATCAGAAACCTTTTGCAAAATTATGAGTTAAACTACCTGAATTTTTCAGAAAGCATCGTAGAACACTCTCATTGGGGTTGGGATGGGCGAATATAATAGAACTGAAAATATAAATGAAATTCAATAAAAGGAGAAAATGTAATACAGAAATGCTGGTAAATTGGTAACAATATCTAATAACTCCTAAAGATTTAGAATGGGTCAGATGGTATGCCAGATTAATTTATCATTTGGTTTGGTCATGCAACGTCTTGGAGGTACTCAAAATCCCACTTTCTTATTTATTCAAATTGTGGCCAAGATGTATCCAAGATTACACTAAGAAAATCATACAAGTTATTTGAATATAAATGTACATTAAAAATATTTGAAAAAATGAAACTACTCCAAACACAAGTAGTGGCCCTGAAAAATATGAACAATCTAAAACAATTAGCAAAAGATCAATAATGCTGTTATATACCTTATTGAGACAATAAGAAAGCTATCTTAGCAAACCTTTATGCTCATAACCTGACCAGAGCCACGAACAAACTTCTAAGGTAATTAGAAATAAATACACAAAATTCCAAAGCCTAGACAGATACCTGTGAATTAAAAGAAATAAAAATTACCTTATTTATTTCATAAAACTACTTAAAATATATATCATCCAAAGCACACTGCTTTAAGGCATAAAAATGTGTTTCTCATCACCAAAGCAAGTATTTGCTACAGTAAACAGTAAGCAATAGAAATGACAAGCATTAGTAAGCCACTCCAAGGCTCTCTCATTTCTCCTCTCAGCTACAGAAAACAAACAAAAACTCATATTTTCTTTACTCTATTTAGGGAATTTAGGAGCTAAAACAACCAACAAGTAGTAAACACCTTATTAGTTCCTAACTAGTTTCAATTCATACAACCATATGAAAGATGTCAAAACTGGAAGAATCTAGAGATTAGTACACCAATTACTGTTTTGTGAGTCACAAAGATAACCAAGGCTAACTACCCCATTTCTGGCTTTTCTGATTACTTTGTACTGGCAAGGTCCAAACATAGTTTTATCTTTGCTACAAGGAAATACAATGGTCTAACCATAACAATAATAATTGGTGATAGTATATATCAAGCTCTTTCTCTAATCCTGCACTTTTACTGTGTATCAGTGTGCTTGTGTTTGTTAGTTACAATTATAATGTGGAAAGAAAGAAATTGATGGTCAAAGAAATAACATTTGGTGAGTAATCTGGCATCCCGTGGGATGTATTTCTATTTTCCAATTTAGCAACTGTTTTTTATGCACCTTCCTATCTGCACAGTTTGCTAAATTATTGAATGATTTCTGTTGTGATGATCAGACATCTCTATACTCTCTCAGATCTGTGGTGTCAGGAGGCCCTCCCTGCTTTCATGGGCCATCTGAAGATACAGCATCCAATGAGCTAAAGCTTTTTAAAGAAGTTGGCACTCAGGAACTAATTTCACTTAGTTCTAACAACACGTTAGAAGACCTTGCAGGAAAAAGTGTAGCCCAGACCTTCATGGTAGGACACTGACGCACCAGAACACACTGAACGAGATTGTGTAATTGTGTACACTTCCTGCCCTCTATCTTTTTCTGACAGAATCCAGAAGATGGGTTAGAGGATGGGTGTCAATGAACTTCTTTGCTCCTTTTTGCCATCTGACCACACTGAATAAATCTTTTTCTTTTCTTTCTTTCTTTCTTTTTTTTGCCTTTCACTATTTTTTCTCTAATTGGACTGTAGAGGATTGGTGGTCAAATGTGGCTTGTTAGAAAGCTACCGGGGCACACTCTCTGACCTTAACTGTACCCAAACAATATCTTTGACTAGATCAACCTTTGCACTTTTTCCCAGTATTTTGATCACAACTTCTGAGTATACTGAGCTTCAAAGATCGATGCAGAAAGAGACTGACTAGCTAGCAAAAGTTTTAACCCATGTATAAATTGGAAATATGAAACATTCTATGTCTGTATTAGAAGAGACCTTAGCAAAGGAACACATAGGAAGAGAAATGACAATAATTGACAGTCGTGGGATATTATTGTAGAAACATATAAAAGTGTAAGCATTTGACCTAAAAGGTGAAGACTTGACAATCCAAAACACACGTTAATATGGTCAGATTGATTCCTCATCAGTCAGAGCTCCTAGAATATTTCCTACATTTGCACCTTCTTGCAAATCTGTTTGTCCACCTACAGTCTGAGCCATCTGTTTTCTGCGTGGCTCTCTACACAAAGGGGTGATATCTAACACTTACATTTAATTTCAAAGGTTCTAGAATAAAATCAAGATTCTCCCTTTCAACAGTTTCCAGGTGAAATTCACACATCCAACATTTCTTTTCTTTTCTTTTTTCTTTTGTTCTGGTGTGTGTGTGTGTGTGTGTGTGTGTGTGTGTGTGTGTGTGTGTGTGTTTGAGAGAGGAGGAGATAGAGAAAGAGACAGACAGGGAAAGAGAGACAGAGATGGAGAGAGAATGAGAATACAGGTGGTCACTAAAAATTAATGCTTTGCATCACAGAATTACCTTTCATAGTATGGGACCAGAAATGGAAATTTGCTGTACCTTCCTTTAATTCATGGTTTCTGTGAGAAACGAGTGGTATGGAGGATATTATAACCTACCATGAATTATTGAAATCTCTGTAATACACCTAATGTTGTTACTAATGTTGTTACCAGTGCTGTCTGTCATTGCTTCTGGTGCAAAAATATTAATTGAGAGACATCAGGCTCAGAGCTCTAGAACTTCAAATATTTTACCAAACTCAAGTCCAATTTAAACAGAAACAGGAGTAAAAAAAACAACCAGTTACAAACCACAAAGTAACCTCTAACAAATCTTACATTGTGCCTTGCTATATTGAATCAAGTGAGGGTTTTTTTATTTGGTTCTCCTGTCAGCCTATAAAACTCTGTTGAAGACGGTGTTGAATCTGATCCCTCTGAACCTAGGTCTGAAGGGTGGCCCATCTGTGCACTGTTCTTGCCTCAAATAAATTGTATACAATCTTATGTATGTTAAATAAAATAAGGCAAATACAGCAGTTAATCAGAGACAGAAAGTTTACACATAATTACTCTTTAGGAGTCAGGTTTATTAAGAGAAAGGGCCACAAGGCTATGTATGGGTCATGAGGTGGAAGGGAGAACATTAGTCAGAAGAAATACAATCTATGGAGTGGTAAACATACGGTGTGTTATAGGGAAAGAAAAGGTTTTCTTCAAAACCAGGGGAAAGGGAACTCTTCTGCAAAAACAATGACAAGAATTTCCCCTGAGAAAAGGAATAACTGTTATAACTTTTAGGGAACGGTAGGGAGTTTTCTACCATGTGATTTAGGCCAACATAGTGCATGTAACAAAGATCTTGAAGAGCTAGATACTGGCAAGGACCATAATTTAAGAATTATAGCAAACAGTTCTGTGTAGCAAACACAGAACACCTTAATACTCTGCCATGGGAGAGCTTCAGGGGTCGTGGCATGATCTTTTCAAGCCACAGGATCTGGACTTTTAGAGTCCATTGCATTAAAGGGGCAGCTCATGTTCTAACATTTTGCGCGCGCGCCGCGCGTGTGTGTGTGTGTGTGTGTGTGTGTGTGTGTGTGTGTGTGTGTGTGTATGTGTGTGTGTGTGTGTTCCCATTTACAGGTTTACTGTGAAGATTCTACACTCACTGAAAGCAGAACTTAATTTACATGAAAACGATCCTGAAGGAGGATTTCCTGTGTTTGGCAGAGTTTCTGTCTTACCTGATACTAAGGGTTATTTCTACAAAAAATCTTTCTCTGAAGGTATTTGCGGATGGGCTTTTTAAAAAAAAATCACAATATTGTCTCCCTGGGGTAATGTTTGCCTATGAATCACCAGTGTAGGGATTATGATGGATTTTCTATTTAGTAGAAGAAAATTGCTGCGATCCCTCAGAGTGATTAGTGACCACTCCATTATTACTTATCATTAAAGCTTATCATTTACATTAAAACTATGCTAATAGAAGACTTTATTTCAAGTCCTAGAGAGGGGACAGAAACGTAATGTCAGCAGATCGAACAGCTCAGTCACTTAACACGTGTTGCATTTCCCTAGTGAGAAAAGGGAGGCAATTGCTGTCAGCCCTCGCCTCAGAGTTGCTTCTCAGCCTTATTCCTTGTCGTTTCCATGTCTCTTCTTCCCCCAAGGGATATGAGATGTGACTCCGTGAGTTCATTTTCCACTGACATCTTGTCAGCCAGGTCAGACGCTGGCACAGATGAATACTTCTTGGACAGGTCTTTGCATTGCGTAAAGTGGAACACTGCCTTTCCTTAGTGGCAAATTCTTTTCTCTCCTTGACCAAAGAATATTCTTGGAGGTTCCTCCATGGAATACACCAACTACAGAGCTTGATTCTGAAGCCGTTCATTCAGAACGTCTTGTCCACGTTTGATAGCTAAAATCAGAGCTTCTCTCACTGACATAAGTCAGTGACAAATACCAAAAGGAAATTCATACTTTCCATTTATAAGAGTTAGTCTTCAAGAAAAAAGAAAATACAGTCTGTGTTCAGAGAATTCATGTAGCTTTAAGCTCAACAGGAGATGTTTCCTTATCTTGGGCTATTTCATATTTATTTATTCTGCATTTCTCTTTATTCTGTAATACATATATATTAAACTAAGCCATAGAATGGTTCTTAGCAGATGGTGTAAACTCTATAAATATGAGATAACCAAAGAAATGGTGGGACAAGTAGTGACCCAATTGATGAAATAATTGTGCACTGCCTTGTATGGACCCCACGCTACAGTGAGAGTCACAGGCAAATTATGCATATCTGAAAAATATATAGACAATGCCTCTTAACCAGAGACATTGAAGACACCTTCTCTTGAATACAGGATGATTTGTACTTGCAATAGTTAACACATAGACCAAGTGACAACTAAAAACTGGCAGGTTCCTAAATCTCATCCACATATTATTACTTGCGTGCATGTGTGAGTAAGCATGTGTGTGCCTGTGTGTGCATGCACACACACATTGCATATTGCTCTACATCATAGAACAATATGCTGTCTTATCAGAAGTCTCTCTTCTTAGCAGATAAAATACCATGAACGGTGTCTTTGCCTAATTCAGCATTCCTGTGATTCAGAACTGAGAAAGATGGATAAAGAAATGAAGGCAATATCACTCACATTAAATTTCAAGTTTTCTATAAAGTTTACATCTACTTTACAGCCTTCGCCTCACAGATCAAAACATAGTGGTCATCCCATAAGCATGTAAGCCATGAAAGACAAATTTTCTATGCCAGGGTCATAGTCCCCTGGCAAATAGGAAACCTAAGTGATTACATCTAACTTTATACCTTAAGCTTGTATAATTATACTTATTCATGATAATATTGTTCTGCAAAGTATTTAAATGTTCTAGAAAAAAAAAATGTCCTTGAATGATACTCAACCTCAATGTTTTTCTCTTTGCTATACAAAAGTTTCTGCTATGCTTTACCTGTGTCAGTCCTTAAGTAGAGGAAAAATACTGAAGACCTGTTCCGGCAAGCTGATTCTGACAACCAAGCTAAATTTGGCATCATGAGCAAGCAACATAACTGAGGCCGCCACACGTGCACTGCAGATGGTGTTTAAGCAGTCATTGAGTAATGAGATCTTCAGAATAGAAGGCACAATATGAGATTGACTTCCCTTCTCATGAAAGAAAAGGAAATACAGCTCAGACAAAAAGAAATTATGTCAGGAAGGAAACGGTGGTGCTCAGTGACCTTAAACAGTGCTAGACACTTACGCCACTTTCAATTATTTGGCCATAGACTTTCCATTTTTAAAAATTCATTACTTTAGAACAATTCAGATAGTTGCATGTTTTTATGTGCTTTTGAATATGTCATTTCCAGAATGTTCTCAAACTTTGATCTTTATACTTGTCTGTGTCTATGTATGCACAGGTCAGACATGTGCTTCAGGCATTACTCAGGGTCTCCTCCTCAGAATATAAGTATATTGAATGTGACATGTTACCTTCTATAGGAAACACACTTAATTTAGCAGATAAAAAAGATAAAAATAAATCTTTGCATGTCTTTATACCTAAATGATTACGGAAATCTCTACCTAGTGTCTAGCAAAATGTCTTAAATAACTTTAAACATTTGCACGTGCACAGAGCAAACAGCTATGTGGTTAATAAGCACAGTTATTATTTGGTTTTCTTTCTATGTCTCCTAGGGATCCATATATTTGTCTCATAGACATCTCAGAGAGAGAAGTATGTAGATCTACTTTTCTGTACAATTTTCAACATATGTAAAAAAAAAAGGTCTTGCCGTATCCAATTCTTTAAGACCTTTTACTAGGCCTTTTGACATACCTTGAGGACCCAGTCATGGCCTATTATCTGGATAATATGACTTTCCCACTTGAAAATCATTGAAGACTTCCCCTCAATCTTTATCAAGTAAGAAGGAGAGAAGTTGATTTATGCAAAGCTGCTTCTAACAAATGTTGCCTCCAACTCAGCCATAGAACAGTAAATCAACCAGATCCTCCAGCCAAATAGCCAAGATCCAACTTGACTCTCCACCATGCATTCATTAGTTGGGTGCCATACTCCTAGCAGCAAAACACAGCAAGAGGATCTCTTGTTCATATACTTTCCTGGAGAAACCTTCCTGATCAAGTTGTCTTCAACTTGACAGTGCCTTAGAATCACTACACAACCAAGGCGAATGTTCCCTAGTTTGAAAAATCACTTCCCGAGTAGCCTGGGATCTAATTGCTACAAAGCATAATATGTCATTTCTCCATAAGACTCCTGAATACTCAGAATAAAATCAAGCTCCCATCCATAGCTAACAAGTTCCCCAGCCTACTGTCTATTCTCTGATTTTTTTTCTCTTACTAAAAGTCTTCTTTATTTATGCTAATCTTTGACATCATTATTAGCACTCTATAAGATGGCTGTTATTCATCAGTTTGATATGAATCTAATGGTACTACATCCCAAAAGACATTCATGGCTAATTCTGCCAATATGCTTCTATGCACCCCCAGTTCTATGTTACCTGCTGCATTTCCCTCACAATACCTAGCCAGCCTGAAATGTTTTGCTTTTGTTGGTGGTGTGTGTGTTGCTTAACTGATTATATTTGTATTTACAGGACCCATCAAAGCATCTACCCAGAATAAATAGATGTTATACAAATATTTTAACTAAATATATAAATAACGTGTGTGGTTTAAAATTAGAATATTTTATTTCTATAGCTTTCATTGTTCTACTATGGCTGAATTATTGTTTTCATTTAGGCTGCACAAGGTTAAAATTTTATATTTTAAATACTTCAGTAATCAAACGAATGACTAAATGGATCAAAATTGTCAGAATAGTTTATATCCCCCACACTTTTAACTCTCCTAATATATACATTTGCATTTTGACACTGGGGCCACCCATCAAAAAGCTGGTTATTGAGCCAATCCCTTATTAAATCACTTAGAATTAGGTACATAAATATGCTATCTGCTACATGGAGATCAAACACAATTCCATAAGTATTGGACTCAAAGCAGAAGAGGAGATGAAATATTTCTTAAGGTACAATTCTGCAGGATTTTAAGTTAAACAATCTTCTGAGGAAATACTCAGTAGACTAATCCCTGGATATTTAATATACCTATTAAATGTTACTACTCTTCAATAGATTTGGGTCTCCAGACCAGCAGCTTCATCCTCAATATTTACATCATCTGACAACATTTTAGAAATAAAAATAATTGGGATCACTGGAGAGCTAAGGAAAAAGAACTCCCATGTGTCCCATGGCTGCTAGTGGAAAACTCACTTCCAAGCAGCTAGGACTAGAGTTTTGTAGCCCATGCCCATTATGACACACCTACTCTAACAAGATCATACTGCATAATAGTGCCACTCTTTGGCCCAAGCATATACAAATCATCACAAAAGGTATCTTCAGTTGGGAATCCAAGATTTGAGATAAATTTATGGCCCAGTATTTACCTTTTCATTAATTGGTCAGTCCTTACTTCTGGAAAATCCTCGATCCACATGTTCTAAGTTCAGTGTAACACCTGATTCTCCATAGCATGTGTTTGGTGGAAACACTCTGCTAAAGTGAAATATCCTCAGAATGATATCACTATGTTGAGGTTCAACTCTGCTTTCAGCATAAATATCTGAATAGTCATAACATGTGGGACTGTGTAAGGGTATCCTGGTTCTTGGCTGGGCATGGGCCTAGAACCCTGAGACTCCAAGGGAGAAATGGCAGGAGTTCGGCTACGTCCCAGAACTCAGGGTCCTAACAAGCAGTCTAATCTCCATAGACCTACATTGTTCAGTCATCGAAGGCCATTACAGCCCCTCCCAAAGTGCACAGGTAGAGGGTGTAACTACAGGCCTCAGGCCCTAGGGATTTACATACTAATGAAGGTCAGAGGGGGAGCCAATTAAGCATTCCTCTCCTCCCCAGACCCTTCCTACTTCTCCCTCCCTACTTAACTCAGGTCTGCCCTGAGTTTGGGGGGGTAAGTCCAGATCCATCTACCATCCGCCATGACAATAAACCCTTTTGGAACCAAGGACTTCCTCATATCATTGGGGCCTGCTGGGCCCGCCGCCGCCAAAGCCTCCAGCCACTGGAACCAGGGACCTTCCTCCAGTACGAGACACAGGCTGCCTGGAGGCCTCCAGGCAGCCTCCACCTCGCAGGTCCCGGGCCGCTGCCACCTGGGCCCGGGGCCTGCCGCTGTGGGTCCAGGACTCCTCGCTGCGGGCCCGCCAGATTTTTCCCACAATAACATGTTTTTGTCAAGTGATGGAACTTTACCTGCACTGTCTTAAGTACATATTTGATACTGTTCTACAATATCTTGAACAAGATGATGGGAGGAGTTAGTTCCCACAAAGAAGTATCATGACAGCCGTCAGTCGGCCTAGTGGTGCAATCATTTCCTGAATAGAAGGTTTGTAATTAGCACTCTCAATGATATGATGTGTCACTGCTGATTATTACAGAAGATGAAGACGTTTCAGGAGCAAAATAGGACAAAACTCACCTTTTTCCAGTCTCTGCTTGTGTCTTGCCTCATTAGGTGGGTGTCTGCAGCCTTTTATTGTGATTAATGATGACTCCATCTCTCACATGCAAACACATGCTTGAATACCCATGCATACATGTGAAAACTATTATCCCCTTCTTTGATACAAGGCTTTTTGTCCCAATTAGAAGCCAAGGTATTTCATTATTCTAACTTTTTGGCTATGCAAAATAGTTTAAGTTGAAACTCAGATATAGATGAAGAGCTTTCCAAATTCTATTGCCTTTCAGCTCTACAGTGAAGTCTGAACTCTATGTGGACAATATATATATGTATGCTTTATCATGCATTTTTTCCCTAAATGTTCCCTTACTCTGTTGAAGTAATCTCATTATTTCGATTTTTGGTTGATTGGTAACCTCGGTTCATTTCCTTCTTTATTTAAGCTATATTTTTTTTTCTTCTGAGAACCATATTAACCTAATCTTTCCATTATCAATAAAGATGTCTCATCTTTTAATATACTGTTCAAATTAAAATTCAAGCCCTATTTACTCTAAAATATTGATGAACAACATTTCTGTCTTTCCTGAATTCCTATGTAGTAGTATACGGTTTTCCTGACACAGGTGCCATTTATAAAACACTTTGCCCCCAAACAATATTCTATTGTCACACACATACACAAACTGCTCATTCTCTATAATGTTATTTGGATGTATGCATGTATATTTTCAGAACTGATCATTTGGTATAGGATAAACCAGTAGTGGGCTCTCGTTACTTCCCACTAGGAATCCTTTTCCTATACATAGAGTTGAGGCTAGTGGTCGTTCTCCTGTCCACCTTGTCATGTTTCTTGCTGTTGTTTTCTTTGTTCAACTCATAATTGGGTAGATATGTAAGTGAAACTTAATGAGTATAACTTCTGAGGTAACTAGAAGGCATAATCTAATAGCAAACTCCCTGGTCCTGTAGTTCTTACAATCCTTCTACCTCCTCTTCCACAATGTTTCCTGAAATATCTGTGTGGGAGTTGTTTTATAGAATTGGAATTAAGATATATATGCTCAACAGGAAATAAAATATGGACGGGAAACCTAGCCTACTACCTAGGGCTAGTGACATCATGAATCTTTGAGGAGAACCTGACTCTATCATTAAAACAGCAGAATCCTGGACTGCATTCTATATATTTGTCCTTATATCCACAGATATGATATAATTCTCATACCTCATCATGGAAACTTCTGTTCGCAACAGAAAGAGACCAGTGGTATAGAAACCCAAAATCAATTGAAATACAGAGTTTTGGAGCCCAGTCCCAATGAATATATCTATAAAACATTGTATAATTTTATTGTAAAATTTGTAGGGCTTAAAATAAGAAGGAGGTAGGATAATAACAATGTATATACTTTGCAGTGACAGTTAATAGTTTCTTATTTCCCAAACTCCAGGCTTTCCCAAAGGAAATGCATACTCAATGCAATATTGATGTTCAATTGCAGAACTTTGGGATTTTTGATAGAAAAATGTAGGTATTATTCTGAAACACTATAAAGCCATGAGTCAATAGATTCAAACTTAAATGTGTATAGTATATTTTAATTCATTAGACAATAAATTAGAACCATGATTTAAAATTATTCTTTCAATAAAAAATAGTCCTATTTAACAAAGAAAAAAATTCCTAATGTCAAAGTACAATATCACCTAAAACCCAGAATGGATGAAAATTTTATAGATTTTAAAGAGAAAGTCCAATAACACAAGTGCCTACAAATTATTATTTTTTAAAAAAGAATTGTACAAGTTTTACTGTGTGCATTCTCATGCTGTCCATCTGAATCCTATTTGAAAAACCTACAATCTCTCCACCTGTTTTCCCACACTGGGGCAGCTCAAATAGAAGGACTGTGAGTTTCAGTCCAACACAGGCCATACAGTAAGAAACACTCTCAAAGAGCAAGTCACTAAAAACCAAGCTAGCCAATAGAGACAAAGTAACTCTTATATTTTTGGTTGTGAGCCTAGCCTTTAATGGCTGAGCCATCTCTCCATCCCATGTGCAGTCACCAAAGGTAGACGTTGATGTGGATGTCAGGATGTACATGCTGACAGGAGCCTGATATAGCTGTCTCCTTAGAAGTCTGCAAGAGTCTGACATACTCAGAGGCAGATGCTCACAGCTAACCATCAAACTGATCATGGGGTTCCCAATGGAGAAGAGAGAGTGAAGGCTGAAGGAGTTGAAAGGATTCGTGACACCATGAGGAAAGCAACAATACCAACCAGCCAGAGCCCCCAGGGTCTAAACCACCAGCCTAAGAGGGCTTAGAGAGGGACCCATGGTTCCAGCTATATATGCAAAGGAACTATATATAAGTGGGAGAAGAGATCCTTGGTCCCATGAAGGCTGGACGTCGTTGGGGGGGGGGTATTCGAGGGTGGGGAGGTGAGGTAAGGGGGAGGGTGGGTGGGGGTACACCAACGTGGAGGCAGGAGGATGGGGGAAGGGATAGTGAGTTCCTAGGAGGGAGAGGGGAAATGGGGTAAGGAGAGAACATCTGAAATGCAAATAAAATTTCCAAAAAAAAAAAAAAAAGAGAGAGAAAGTAACACATGAACAACAAACAAACGAGAGAAACAACAACAAATTTTCCTTAAATATAATGCCAAAATAAAAAGTATTCTTAACAATAAAAATTCTATCATGCTAAACTTTATTTGCCTACCTGTGAGTTTCAAAATAGATTCACTTATAAAACTCACGTTAAATCAAATTTGTACTTAAAAAGATAATATTTTAAGATGTGGAAAAGTTAATAATTGAAAGAATATTCTTTGAAGGCATTTAAATTTACTATAGCAAAGATTCTCTTTGAAGATATATTTCTGTTTCAGCATGAATGGTTATATATGTGAAATAGAATCTTAAGACCTACTGTCTGGAATTAAAACAGACTTGACCTTCTAAAAATATCTAGTCATAAGATAGTACTTTATGCAATTCCAAAGCAAGTCGAAAAACAAAAGAATCAAAGATAGTTCAATTTAAACTTTAAGTGAAGGAAATCAGTATTATTTTCTCCTTAAAATCAATGGTTTGAATGTAGGAACCTAGTTTAAATTCAGGGGATGTATACAATGTAAATCACTGAAATTGCATGACATTTGTGTGGTTCTGTTACTATGAGTTTGCTTCTGTTTGAAGACATAGCTTGGAACAAATTTGTGTTCGTCCATAAATTTCTTTTAGGAGATCTTAATTTCCAAACAAAATTTTAATAAAGTTTAGTTCAAACACTAATTACTTCTAAATGAAGTATACATCATACAGAAAACCAGGTTTAAGGCAGGGGATTTCTGAGTTCGAGGCCAGCCTGGTCTACAGAGTGAGTTCCAGACAGCAGGACTAACAGAGAAACCCTGTTCGAAAAACCAAAAAAAAAAAATAAAAAAAAAAAAAGAAAACCAGGTTTTCATGAATGTCTGGGGTACTTTCTATAAGTATTAAAAATAAAGTTAATTTGGCCACATCCCAGACAAGCTTCCTGGGTAATTCTTTGGGACACTAAAAGCTAGGCAACATTGCCCAAAACCTTTGTCCTCAGGCTTCTGTGAGTGTTAGGTTCACCCAGATGACCTGTAAAATCACAGATTGTGGCTCCATTCAGTAAACACCTTCCAACACTAAACCTCTAGTTTAAACTTCTAGCAAAATTCCCAAATAGCACCTCTGTTTCTGACCTGAGATTCACTTTCAGAAGCACTCCTGCAATTTTTCCTAAATGTCATGTTTTCAGTTGTGTGTCGACTGAATTGGGCTTAGAAATGTTTACAAGTTTCACTTCCAGTGTTTGGTTCAAGAGTTCTTAATTGAGGACCCATGTGCCAGAAAGGGAGGAGGGCATGAGGGCTAAGGCCCAATTACAAAAATGTCAAAGCCTAATGTGTTCCAACCTGTGTGAAGGTCAGACCTCTGTCCCATAAGAGAAAGCTGCAGGTAAGAATCTGACTCTCTGTACAGATTGTGGTGGATGGGCTAAATAACCAGAACCCTGAGAGCTCTGTACTGAAGCTAAGAACTTCTCTGACCTGCTTGTTTCCAGTGAGACTACAGTCTTCAATGATGTTGGACAGAATGGATTGACAATAGTTCCTAGGCTCCCAAAATATGATATTTCAGTATAGAACACTTTTAAAAGATTGGAAGAAATGGCTTTTGGTTTGGAATTTCCAAACTTCATGTGTGTGTGTGTGTGTGTGTGTGTGTGTGTGTGTGTGTGTGTTAGATTATATAATATATTGATACATCTGTGTATATATACAAACTATATACATATACATACATATATGCACATATATCTTTAAGATTTTAGGGTTCTAGAGCCTCATTAAGATGTAGCTGCTCATGGCTAATCAGTGAATTATCCAGAAGACTGTGTTTCACAATAGTGTGAAACACTACATTAAGTACCCAAGTACTTAAAGGTTGATCTGCACATGATAAAGTGAGTTTAGGTTCATGTGAAAGATAGATGACAATGAGTTTCATTTTAGACTAGTAAAAGGTAAGGGCCATCTTCTGATTGTAAATTCCAGAGTATTCAAGTTTATTCAAATTTCACAGCATTGGATAACTCTCATTATTATTAAATGAAAGCATATTTATTGTCTTTTGGCAATGGCAAAGTACTATGCATATGGCTAACCTAGGAATATTTTTATATATTTATAATATGAGTTAAAATTTTATGGAATATATTCATTGCCATCTGTCTTCCCAGGGACCAGTCAGTCAGCTTTGCTAACCATAATAGTAAAGAAAATGTTTTCTCCTTTCAAAACAGAAATTACCTGAAAGTCCTGATAATTGGTCCACAACTAGCTTCTTTTGTGAAGTCAATGGCCAATAAAGTGACACACTCTATTGTGTTATTCTTGCTACTTTCTTCAGGAAGTGATTGTAACAATGATATGGTGATCTATCTCCATCTCCTGTCTCCTTGCTAATGATACATCTTCTGAGAAATCTTGAGGTCTTAAGATTTGAGGCATCAATCTTCATGTCATCATTTTATCCAGTACTTCCTTGATAATATTTATAGTGAAATTCTGTCATAGATCACACTTGTTTACTTCTAACCATTCCAATTGCTCCATACTACTTAATACCAAGAATAATTTAACTTAACCAAGGGTCCTCCTATTTTCTATTTCTTTGTGTGTGTTCCCCTAGGGTAGCACACAAAAACAGAAACCTTTTATGGTCTATGTTGAATTCCTAGCATCTAACCAGTGTCAGTAGAAAGCATATTCTCCATGAGAATATTTGATAAATAGATAATTAAATGCAAACATAGATAAATGTGCACATGAGCAAAATTCCTACACATTTTTCTGAAAGCATAGGTACCTCAAAACATGTCTTGAGACATTAATACTCTCTTCACATGATGAGAAAACTGAGAGAAAAATTAGTATTTTATGTCTGAGTTCTGCCTTTATTTGCCAAGTGAAGTAGCATTATAAATCATTTTTACTGTCCTGTCTAGGGGGACACATTTCACAAATGTACATGTGTGTACAATGATAAAGATTAAAGATATTTCAAGGATAGGTCAGTCTCCTCTAGAGCATAGATAATGAGTTTATAATAAATCTAAAGCTAATTAAAAAGTTAACTTAATCCATGCAGCACAGTAGTTAAAACTTAGGTGTTTATATTAGTGAACTTATCACACTATAAATTCCATCTTGGACCTGGTAATGCACAACGAAAAGAATAAAGAAAGAATATTCAGTAATAGGCATCATAACTTTATATCAGAAAAAAACAAGATGGCCCCAAAATGGCATCCTGTTTCTTAGATTGCAAATTCTTAACTCAAATGAAGAAATTTAAAAATAGCTAAATACTTTGAAAATTGAATTAATAGGAAATCAGTTAACCATGCCAGTACCTAATTTATACTAGTGATCTTATTCATAATGTGAGCAAAATCACTCTTATTTCATCATTTGACAAGAAACATGAGCGAGATTAAAAAAAACAAAACAAACAAACAAAAAAAAAACTACCATTATGTTATGCAGACAATTTGCTTTTCATAAACCTTCCATTATAAATGGTATAAAAACAAATAATTGATCCAGAAATTATGTGTGCTGTTTCATATCTTTAGTAGCACCCTCACTTGTTAATATCACTCTCACAGAGTAATAGCATAGTAACTGAAGGCATGAGTCACCCAGATCGTATAAGTGGACTTCATTGCTCTGGTAGATGGAAACAATAGATTTTTGAGTTTATATTTAATAATTTCAGTTTCTCTGAGTTTTTGGTGCAGTCTAGTTTTAGAGCAGCCCTTTTTCAGAATTCATTATTATTACTGAAAAAGTTCTACATCACAACTCAAAATGATAATAAGAGCTACTAAAATATTTTAGATGAGGAGGAAGATCATGCCTTTGTTGCTGAAATTGGAGACGTTAAGTATCTTTTAAACAAACACAGAGACTAGATCACATTTACCAAAACCACTGTTCTTCATATATTCATAATGCTTCCTTCTATGATATGTTCTGCCTTTGGACAGGTCTGGATTATAAGGGCTTTAAGGTGGCATGCAGTTAGAAGGAACAGGAAAAGTACAATCCAAATCTAATAAACTTTCAATATCCAGGAATCATACCCCAATTCAAAAATTATTCCTAACTTAATTAGTAAAGAATCGTGTAGTTTTCACCTCACACCATTTCAAAATAATTACATTGAGAATTCTTGGGTGCATGGTAGAATAAGAGTTCAGGATTGCCTTTGGTCGTGAGTAGACTAAACAGAGTAAGGGAGAGCAACTAAAACTGAGGACAGTTAATATACATTGTCAACATGACTGCATTTAGTAGTCTGCTAGAGACTGCAAAAGCATGCCTCGTTGCTGTGTGGCAACTGACAGAGAAAGACCCCATCATGAATTTGAGTTGCATCATCCATAGGCTAGGGGCCATCTTAGGCTAAAAGAGAACAAAAGAGACTCATCCTAGGGGTAGCATTCTCTCTTCTGCCTCTTGACCTAATGTACTGTGTCTGCTGTATGTGTATGTGCTCAGAAATCATGATGCAAAATAAATTCTCTCTCCTTTAAAATTAATGAAAAAGCATAAAATCCGCACAAAGTCTGCGTAAAGAAAAAAGGTCTTATGATACTATACAATTACCCACTCAGAAACTCAGCCACGCTGGGGCCTGTACTGAGTTTAAGCATTTACCCTTTAACATACTTCACAGGGAAATCCTGTGAAGACAGAGAGAGAGAGAGAGAGAGAGAGAGAGAGAGAGAGAGAGAGAGAGAGAGGCAGAGAGAGAGAGGGAGGGAGAGGAATCTTTTTTGGAGAAGAAACTGTCAAAAATACTGTCCAAAAAATGGTCTACACCAAAAGAATCAAAATAATGACTATGCTTAAAATTTGAAATGTTTCTCCTTATGACTAAGGATAAGATCTTCAAAAGTTCTAGATGTAGCCAGCCAAAATAGTAACTGAGGTAAAAATCATGTGTCTTCTAAAAACTGTAACTTCCAAAAGTGTAACTCCTATATTTAAAAACCACAGCATAAAATCAGGCACAGTGCTGTATCTCTCTAGTCCTAGCACTTGGAAGGCAGAGGCAGACAGATCTCTCAGCTGGAGGGCAGCCTGGACTACAGATGAGTTCCAGGATAACCAGAGCTGTACAGAGAAACCCTGCCTCAAATTCCAAGATAAACAAACAAACATCACAGCATATTTAATGAAATATAAATGTACAGAAAAAAGTCCAGAATTAATTGTATGGACTTTAGAGAGAGGGCGATGCAAGACTAATCTTCATACATATGCCACATGCTAATTCTATGCTCCAGTAGTTTTCTCTATGCTTTTACTGTGCTTATTCTACATGCTGGGAATATGAGGATGATGTGAGACACCCATGATATCAAGGACAAAAAGGGCAAGTGACACCCATGAACTTATCTGGAAAAGGTGCGGTCATGAGTTCAAGCATGGGGATATATGACATGAATAATGTGTTATGGTAGAGGCTGGGAATCTGTGCCACAGACCTCCTAATAGCAGCATGGGGAAACTTTCTTCTTTGAGGGAACAGGACTCAATTTGCTCAGTGTGGACATGTGTCAATACCTCACCCTCTGTGCTTGCCCTGACTGCTCCTGTAGTGTCTTTCCATTCCCCCATCCTCATATGATGTTACATTTCTGTCCATTTGACAGAAAAATTAGATGGTCCATGCCAGAATGAATAGGACTTTGGGGAGTGGTGGAAATTGTATTATACAACTGAATACAAATCATCGATGACTAGCAGGAAACTTCTTCAAAATAGCAGCTTAAAATAGTGTCCTTAGTAAATGTTTTGAGTTTGATCACACTGAAATAATGATGTTGTGGCCACTGCATTTAATTGCTTAAGTAGTCTTACAAATTTAACTGTAAAATTCAAAGATGACCTATGACATTTTTGAAAGAAAGAGTCTCTATATACCTTTATTCAGCTTGTGGATTTTTAAACCATATCATCATCTATTTTTATCTTGTGGAAAACTCTCTAATGTGTAAGTCAACAGCACTTCACACTTTTTTTCTGCATCTTGGCTTATAAGCCCACAGGTGAGTTATCCATAAAGCACATGATATGCTACAACTTCTATCTCTGACATATATAGAAAAAACGTGGAAGAAATGATTATTGTTCTTTATATTTGTGTTAGATAACTGAATACCTTCAAGCTTGTTTACAATTCTGTTTAAAAATTTCTTTAAAGGTGACAATATCATGATTATAATCTCCGTGAGTCTAGAATTTCAGCAGTAAAGTTTTACCAGAATACACACAAGTAAATAAATGTCTTCAGAGTGTATTGCTGTTTGTAGCTATTATCACTAACTTAGAAAAATTAATAGGCATTTTCTATCATGTAAAATTGCATATTAAAATTTTACAAAATTAACATTATAACAAAAAAATCCAAAGGATCTGTGTTAATTCTTTTAATTTCCACATGTTAAATACTGGTATATATTAAATATCAAATTAGAGAAGAATATGATCTGCTTCTTTCTTAATCACAATAATACACCAGAGTCCCTTCTTCTGGCACAGCTACAAAATATTGACTCGTCTTGCAAGAGCCTTCTTACTGTGATAGAAAAACCATGTCCATTGTAACAATGAAGAAGCCGAGAGATGAGAATAACTCACCCTCATCAAAAAAGTTTCCCTTTAAATACATTAATTTACTTTTTAATCTGTCTCTGTATCTGTCTCATCCTCCCTCACTTTTTCTCTCTCATCATCATCTCTCTCTCCCTCCCCAGTCTTTCTGTGTATGTGTGCATGTGTGTGCATGCATGTGTGCGTGTATGTGTGTGTGTGCATGTGCATGCATGTGTGTGATTGTGTGTGTGTGTGTGTGTTTGTGTTTATGCCTGTAATAACCTTTAGCTTAAGTTACAGGCAATTGTGAACCTGATAAAGAATATAGCTCAGATCCTCTGGAAGGGCAGCAAGTGTTTTAACCTCTGCAATACCTTTCTAATCAAAGAGAATATTCTTTATGCAGTGTATGATCATTAATATAGAGATTCACAAGTTGTCAAAATGAAGAAAATAAGTGTTGTGGGAACCTAGACCCAAATGAAACATTTCATCCCATTCTTCCCACCTTACTAAGGAAACATGGTTAAAGGGAAAGACACAATATTTTAAGAGCTGGATGCCAGGAAAGTATGCTGGGAAGTACTATCATCTAGACATGACAGGGATGTTACACCCTTGAACTCATAGCACGTCGGGTTGACAGCACAAGACCTGTAGACAATCAAGCTGGTCAACATTCCAGTGTGGACTCACAGGCTGCAGTGCAATCTGAGGAACCAGTGAGAGTTGATGGCCGCTGGAGATAGGAGAGTCAATTTTCTTCAGCAGTATGGCCTATGATAGATTTCCCATACTCCAGTGATGGCACCCTACACCCAGGCACATATGTGTAGGCCTAATTGGATTTAGTATGTGTGGCTGAGGCAGGGAGAGAAGACAGAGTGAGGAAGCAGAAGAAGAGAAGAAAGAGGAGGAGAAGGAAGAACAGGAGGGGGAAGAGGAGGAGGGGGAGGAGAAGAAAGAGAAAGAAGAGAGGGAGGAAGAGGAGACAGGGAGTTGGGAGGGCAAGGAGGGAGTGTAGATGCTAGAGGCATTGATAGGATATAAATACTTTGTATTCATATTTCTTGTTACAAGTTGACTGATGTCATACAGCTTGACAAAGTTAAGGAATGACTCTAGTGCAGTATCTTTACTATAGCAGTCTCCCTTTGCATGGAAGTTAATCTTTTAAAGGGTAGGGAACTAGTTTAGTGGGTGAAGTTGCTATCCAAGCTGCAGGCTTGAGTTTGGATACATAGCAACAGCATAAAAAGCAAGGCAGAGGAGGACAGTCTGGTCACCTATGTACTGGAAGGAGGACCATTAACAAGCAGATATTTTGGGCTTGCCAGCCAACCAGACTAGCTAAAAGGACAAACCAGAGATTTACTAAGATACCATCTTTAAAAATAAGACAGAGGGAAGGTTAAAGAATGTCAACTCTAGTTCCCACAAGGGTCCACACTGGAATAGAATACCTATACACATGTGAATGCATGATACACCACACACAAATGTCTGTTACATATAACACAGACACACACAGACACACACACACACAGACACACACACAACCTAAAAATTAGGAAAAGATATTAATTCTTTGACTCTTTAATACAAAATAATGTAACAAATTGCTTAGCCAAAAAACATAACTTTAAAACCACACATATATGAAGTAAATGGAGAAGCCACTATGCATCTCTAAGACATTCAAAGGCTCCTACAGTGAAGAGGCAGTGGACTAGCCTGGCTGTTGTGTCTCTAGTGACATGGATAAGTCTGATATTTTCAACTGCCCACTAAAGCCGCAGCAGCCCTACGTGGGTCAACTCCTAGTTTTTCTCTGCTTTCAAGGTTTTTTTTTTTTTTTTTTAAAAAAAAAAAACTTTAATTTATTTCTATTCCTAAACTTTAATGATTTTGAAAAACAACTACACAAAACCCTTGCCATCAATACACCCTTAAAATAATCACAGTGTTTCCTATAACTTTCCTCCAGTGGATCCTGCCAGCATCCTGTGATGTACAGTCAGGCCCAAGAGTCTTTCCAGAACATTTGTGGTGAATGTGCAGAATAAACAGACCACTTCTTGTTTTGAAAACTGTTTATTGTTCTTCATAGTTCTGAAGTGGAGCTGCTGTTAGACATAACGAGGAGTCATGAGTCAGAATGACTTTTGGTTCTTTGAAAATCTACTGGGACTAAGGTTGAGAATGGACTCTATCCCTGATCGCCAAATTGTGAACTGGTACATTCACCAATAAGAACAGCACTTGAATCAATTTTCAGTGTCCAAACTGTCTTGAAACTAAATTAAGCAGCCAAAGTCATTTTACATGGAGGGATCCCAGCTGGCATCGGAACAGAGATGTGCCTTTCCTGTTTGAATCATCTCACTGCATTTTCTCACCTTCTCATCTTTGCAAGAGTCACTCCTTATGTTGCTAAGCTCAACTCTTCTCATTCATTCTCATTCAATGTGTGCTGCTTGAAATCCACAGAGCTTTACAGGTTCTCTCTGTTGTCTGTGTTACTCTATGTTATACAATTTTATCATATCTTACTCCCTTTAATCAACTGTGTACAGACACATGCTGTGGGTCTTAAACAAATGTGCTTTTAGATACTGAGCTTATTCTCAGTAAGTACAGAGACCATGCATGAAAATCTGGTCAGAGTTACTCCCATCGGGATCATGGCCATGACATTTGGATTTTATGGATCACACAATTAATAAAACTATTTTTATTTTACCCATACGCATTTCCTACTTTAGCAAGTAAAATGGAAGATAGCCTGAAGACAGAACACTGCTTTGACCTTCAAAGGTTTCTGAGATTGTAGAAAACCTTTACTTTTCAAAGACAGCTGCTCAGAGCAAGGAGGAAATTGGAACAAATAGCATTGACCATAGGTTGCACTATAAATATATCACTTAGAAATAACTTCTTGATATTTTAAACCAGTGAAACGAAGTGCCATCGGGAGTGGGATTTTGCCTTCATTCATAAGTCCATGAGGAGTACAGCAAAGTTTCCAGCCATTGTTGAAAGTATTTAAAAATTCAAAGAGTAGAGGGTGGAACATTGGATCAGTGGTGAAGAGCACTTTCTGCTGCCTCCAGAGGACTGGAGTTCAGATCCCAGCTCCTACTTGGCAGCCCACAGCCGTCTAGAACTCTAGTCCTAAAGCATCCAATACTTCTTATGCCATCCAGGAGATTTGAACAATATGCATACATAAGAATGAAAGAAAGTCAAGTTGATACCTACTACATTCAAATAAATTGTTCCACACATAAAAAGACCCTGGTGACTTCCAGGTGGAGTCTGTGGAACTGAAGATCAACTGTTTAATACAAACATACAAACACATTCATCCATGAACATAAAATTACAAGTAGTGTATAAAAACAAAAGGACTTGGTAAAAGCTCTTAGATTATAAATATTAGTTAAATCTGTGCATTGTTCTTTGGATTTCTAACCTTGAAAAACACTGCCTCTTTTACCATCTAGCATCCTAGAGAACTCATCAGTCCTATTATAAAATCATCCTTCACTAAACCACCAAGCAATGAGTACACAGTGGGTACCCATTGTTCTAGCTGGGTATGTAGCAGAGGTTTGCTTTATCTGGCATCACTGGTAGGGGAGACCCTTGGTCCTATGATGATGACCCAGGAATGAATAGGCTGCTGAGGCAGGAGTGGGTAGGCAGGTGGGGAAGCACCCTCATAGAGGCAAGAGGGGGAGGGAAGAGGGGATAGGGGGCTTGTAGAGGGGAAACTGGGAAGAGGGATAACATTTGACATGTAAATAAATAAGATAACCAAAAAAAGAAAAAAAAAAGAATATACATAGTCAGAACCTTTGTGGATGGAGTCCTGAAAACAAAACAAACAAACAAACAAACAAACAAACAAAAAAAAAACTTTAGACAACCAGGAACCCACACCTCTACCATCAACTTCCACAGTCTGAACAGTGAAAGCCAGCATTTCCTTCTCTGCAGAGGAAAAAGTAAAGAAGAAAGAATTGCATTAAAGGTGAACTTCAAAAGTAAGTCATTGAAACAGCAGTTCCTCAGGACCAAAGACTCCACCTGGGGAGTCATCAGGGTCTTATTATGTGTGGAACAGTTTATTTGAATGTAGTAGCTATTGACTTGACTTTCTTTCATTCTGATGTTTCTGTGTTGTTCAAGAGAAAGAACTAGAGTAGGAATTTAGCTATGGGAATAGCTATTTAATGTGGTTGCAGAATGTGTTTACTTATATTTTGAGGGAGAATGAAAATAAGATTGTATTCTTTTAGCTAGGCATCAGGTGACTACAAATCATAAAAACAAAACAAACAAAAATGCAATACAAAAACAAAAGCCTTTTTCTTACCTGTATCTTAAATCAAAGTATCTCACTTATGTCAACAACTGAAAATAAATTATGGGGCGAGGAATTTGGAAGGTCAAGGGGTGGAAACGTGATGGGGTATTTCTCACAACCTACTCCTTGCAAACACTTAACCTCTGCACAGAAAGGCTTTGTGGAGGAGCTACAGTGGCTCCTGTTGGATTTGCCTGAAAATACTGGTCTGTGTTTGTCATAGTCTTACAAAAGTGAGTAGAATTTAGTTTTATAGGTTCACGCAACACTAACTAAGATTAATGGCATTTGAGAATATATTCACTTGAGTCAACTGGAGATGAGTTCACTCTAAACTATATAAATCAGTGGACAAATGGAAACAATTGATTCCAAAGCTCAGCTGTCAAATTCAACCAAGATACCATGAATTTGGATATAGGGGTGGTCAGATATCACACTCTGAAAGGTATTTGTTTTATTTGTAAACACTGTTGAAATCACATGATACACAATGCTGTGACTGTTTGATTCAATAATGAGTACCCAGGTTGCAGCATATAATGCTCTATATATTTAAATATGAAAAGGAAAACTTAAGACATAGATAGACCTTTCCATATAGTGCCTGCTCTTGAAGTCTAGTGATGGAGAAAGGCAGTAAATAGACAATTAGGTCAGGCATGATGATGCATCCTTAAATCTCAGCAGTTATGCCATATTTAATAATATATATAGATAAATTTGTAGAGTATTTAAATGAATGTGAAGAAATGAACTAGATAAAATAATTTTGAAAAATAGAGTAAAATAGTGATACGGCTTTTGTATTTTGCAAAATGGAGGTCTCTGGTGTCTTTTCTGAGATTGGTCTAAAAGGAAAGTTGAGTGAAAAGCCTCATGTTGAAAGAAGGAACCATTGATGACATGAAGATAGTATATTGATAAACTCATTACAAAGCTTTGGTAGAAGGAGAAACACAGGGATGGGACAATGCCTGAACATCATACATCGCCAAGGGTGTGGCTATTGAAACCTGAAGATGTCCATTAAACCAAGAATGATCCTATCAATAGTGGAAAATTTATAAAGGGGAAAAGCAGAAGAATGAACCTTGAGGATATAAGAAAATAGAGATCACCAGTTGAAGAATATATCGAGGAGTAGATTAGAAGAAGAAAAAGGAAGGGAAGGAAAGGGAAGGGAAGGGGAGGGAAGGGAAGGGAAGGGAAGGGAAGGGAAGGGAAGGGAAGGGAGGGAAGGGAAGGGAAGGGAAGGGAAGGGAAGGGAAGGGAAGGGAAGGGAAGGGAAGGAAGGGAAGGGAAGGGAAGGGAAGGGAAGGGAAGAATAGACTGAAGAATAGATAGAAGCAAGAAGTGACCACATAGGTACAGAGAGAGTAGGAGAACCTAACACCATAGGTACAGAGAGATTGAAGCATTGAAATTTAAAGGAGATCATTCTTTTCCTAAACGATGCTCTTTCAGGACAGAATGTGAGCACAGTAGTTAAGAAAGGAGAAGGTTTTCAATGAGAAAACTAGAGTTTATTTTGTTTGTTTGTTTTAGTAAATTGACATAATAAATTTACCAGAGAGACAGAATACTTTGCTTTTCTCTAAGGGTTATCTAGTGATTCATGTCTCACATATTGTGACTTTTATCTATGTAATTGTACCTACTACTATGTCAGACCATACAGAGTTCAGTATTATTCTCCTATTACACAACAACAAAGGATTTTGTCAGGAACTTTTCTGGCTTTTCAGTCCAAATTCCTTTCTATAAATTGCTAGCATATCGGGGGATTGACTTGAATGATGATAATAATTGCTTAATGTGTGTTTAAACTAAGAGTTTCAGAATGGACCCTCAAATTGTGTCACCTTTGTTCCTCTAGTTTTACTGTGTCACCTGATAGAGGTGATTCCAACTGAATTTAATACTGCATTTGGAGAATAAAAAACTTTGGGCCAGTCTCATGTTGAACATATTATATTGCTTTTTCATTTGTTCATCTACATATATGAGTGTCTTAAGCTATTTTGGTGAAGTTAGAGAACTATAAGACTGCCTAGACTTCAGAGTCCTTGTAAAATATGTGTGTGTGGTTTGCTTATAAAAGTACTGAAAATGTTTTGTATTTCATATTGAAAGTCTTCCCACTTAGAAAGTAGCTTGCATGATTAAATACAATGTTAGATCACTAAAGAGGTGTTTCTAATTATGCCCACATGCAGGGAAACACCAGAGAAAAACATTTTAATTGCTTTTTCTATGTTAAAATATGGCCATGGTCATCATTCCTTAAGGCGTTTCTAGCTTATGTGTCCTCCATGCTAAGTAACTACATCACAAGTGCGTCATCCATAAGTCTCTTTGCTCACTTGTTCAAATATAAAACAGATGAAATGAATTGTTCTAAGTATCTGTTTACAAAAGACTGTAAGTGTGTGAGTGTGTGTGTGTGTGTGTGTGTGTGTGTGTGTGTTTAGATACATACCAACATAAAATAAAAATGAATCCATCTTTAAAACACACAGTTTTTCAGGAGTTTCATAGGAAAACTGGAATGGAGTTGCTATTATGTAGATAAAGGTAGAATTCGCGTGAACTAAAGTGCATTGACTGTGAGGATTTCACATTGTATCATTAACTCATGCTCTTTGTGATGAGAAGAGTCCTGGTTATAATGAGTGCTTAAATGTACTCATCCTCACATTCTCATGTGCACAACAGGGGTTGTAGCAGCCACCCATATGACTCAGGAAGAACATGGAAACTGCTCACTTAGGGAAGCTCAGCAGACATTGAGCAGGTTTGTGTTAATACACAAACAAATGAACACATACACACATTAAAGGAGTAGACCTCAGCATCTGAGTAGTCCTGCATTGTGGGTTCCCTGTAACCCCACTAGGTGTTCTTTGGAAAGCAGGAAGCTACTTTTCTGTTAGGGATATTCATGTTGAACTTGGATGATCTACTACCCCAGCTTCTAGAGGAAATGATCTTGCAAATGGTGTCTCAAATTTCTGTTTTCCATAAGACCCAGTGGTTCAGTGAAAATTTTCAATCAAGGCTCTTAAAACCTTAGAAAAATTTCCCCAGAATCCTTTCTGGAGAAACATGGATGCCCCTGCTGTCTCATTCAGCAAGAGGCTACTTACTCTCTCTGTGCCTTGGATAGCTTCATATACACACACCACACACACACACACACACACACACACACACACACGATTATTAGTAGTAACTACTTAGGATGCTTATGTAAAGGTTAATGAAATTGTTACATTTGGTGTGTGTAGAAAACACTTAAGCATAGAGGAGTATAGGTGGGCTTGGTAATGTGTATGCCTGCCATTCAAATGACCCTGAGTTCTATCTCTACCACTACAGAAAACCAGGTAAGACAGTGCATGCTGATAATCCGAGGCCCAAGGAGGTCGAAGCAGGAGGATCAGGAATCCAACATCATCCTCCAGTTTATAGGATACACGAACCAGCCTGCTTTCATCTTGGGCTTGAAAGCCATCTTTTGATATAAACAAACTGGTTCATTTATGTTCAGGATTAAACCTGTTACTCAAGGATTGAGCTATGCCTCACCTCTAACTTTACATACAAATAGTTCTCCTGTACTGCTTGTTCTAAGAAATAGCAATCATGTTTTTGGTTCAAAAATTTGTTATGACACTCTTACAACCTTAGCCTTGTATCAAAATGTCACCTCGCTATGACTAGCTCATACTGACTACTTTGTTATGCTGCTTCTGTAACTTGACATACTTGCTAAATCTCCCATTTGGGAATTCCCTACCCCTAAGATAAAAACAAGCAAACAAACCAAAAACCAAAAAAACCCCAAAACCAACAAATAACAACAAAAGAAAGCAAAAAAATTCACCTTGTCTTGCCCATGTCCAATACTGACGTCTTAAATCTCACTTAGGGGGATACATCAATGTACACAAATAAAAAGTTTGGTGTAATTAATTGCCGGCTTTAGTTAATTTGGACTTGATTGTTTGGGCTGGTACTTTTTCTCCATGAATCTTTGGGATTTACACATGTTTCGTGTCTGTGTGAGTAATATGAGATCATGTCTCCAAAAGAAAATAATGAAACAATGATAAAAAGGAAACGACCCAGCATATGTAAATGTTTAGTAATTATCAGTCACTACTGTCAGTATTATTACCAACCATTTGGTTGCTTTGTGTTGTCCTTTTTCTCATATCTTGTCACTATTTACACACTAATACACCTGTTTTTGTTGGAGATATACACATGTATTAGGCATGTTTCATAATTTTGTATAATAGATAAGAGCTTTCTAAGTAAGTTAGCCTGGTGTTATGCTATGCTTTCTGAAATAAATTTATAGACTCTATCTCATATTTTAAAATAAATACAACACAGTTATTAAATAATGAATTATTACTATATTTCACAACTGATATTTGTCTTCTTGTTATACTTCTTTAGTATAACTATTAACTCATCTGAGTCATGGATAATTTATTTTGTAAGCATGAAAATTACTGTATTCATCAAATTGGCTACCTTAACATTATACCACATAGTGGTTGGCCTAAACAATAGAAAGTTATTTTCCAGTCTGGAAAATCACAAGTCAATGACGAAAGTTCTAGCAGGGCTATTCTAAAAGGAGCATGAAGATGTCAGCTTCTCCCATGGTCCTCAGGAAGCCACTGTCAGTCCTAATTAACCATTCCACCTCCTTGTTAAACTTACTTCAACACACAGTCAAACTGAGATGGTCCTGCGGCACTCATGTGGGATGGGAGCCAGTTCAAGCCTCTATGTTATCTAGTGTTCCATTCTCACTCTGTCTTATTAAAGTGTCAATCGGTCCCAGTCAATTAAGCCTGAATTTGGCTACAAATGGGTATCATCTTTTACCACAAAGTCACTTATCATCTTTGGACCACAAGGGACACCTCTAATTTCATCTCCCTAACTGAAACCATAATTTTTCCAGATGCCACATTTAATTTTAAGTTATCATTGGCTTTTTTCTTTCATCATCTATTTCCAATGAGTCACTGTGTAGGATTGACCCATCTTTGAAGCACCCTTTCATTTTTATTAACCCTGTCACCACCTCATGATACAGCTCTAATCACTTGATGGATTACTAGTACTACATCCTCACTAATCTCTTTGCCTGCATTTTCCTCCCTCCAAAGGAAGGTACACACTCAATTACTCTCCCTAATCCAATCCTATTTTCAATTCACTGCTTGTATTTTCCCCATTATGCGGGGTCTAACAGAATAGAATCTCCTTGGTATCTGAAAGTCTTTGAATTCTTATAAGTTAAGTTTGGCTTTTCAAGTCTTTTTTTTTTTTAAACAAAAATTGTGTATAAACTACAAACTTGAGGGGTTGATAATGAAGTTACTGGACCCTTGGGACCTCCCCAAGACTGAACCACCAACCAAGGAGAATACATGGGTTAGACCTAAGTCCCCTGCAGATATGTAGCAGAAATGCAGCTTGGTCTTCATGCAGTTACTGCAAAACCTGGAGCAGAAGCTGTCCCTGACTCTGTTGTCTGCCTATGGATCCTGTTCCCTAACTGGACTGCCTTATCTGACCTCAGAGGAGCATGGGAGGGGAGTATGGTAGAAGGGCTATGTAAGGTGGGAGGGATGAGAGGAGGAGAGGTTGCAATCAGGATATAAAATGAATAAGTAAATAAATTAATGGAAAAAAGCATGTATTTTTTAAACAGATTTTAGGCATAATAATTATTTTCTACAGTTCCTTTTTACAATACACAGCGCCTTTTCCAGACAACATTTTCTCCAATGTTACTGGGAGAAGGTCAATATGTCTAGTCTGGTGTCATGTGATATGTCAAGTCAAGATGGTACAAAGGAAACCTGATCCTAACTCAGTGTTGGCTGAATCAAAAGATGGCTTTCTCTGCAGAAGAGAGAATGCATATGACTCGGTACAGCTGTTTGAACTTTCTTCCTCAGCAGAGATTTAGTGACTCCCTGCTGGCTTAGTGTTGCCAGTAACAGTGCTGCTGTGCCCAAAACAATTCTATATACAAGTCTTGTGTTTGAATAAACCAACACCCACTCAGTATTTATTTCTTTACTATGAGTCTGTCTTTCTGGGACTGTGAGAGTTTGGACATGCTGGGCTCCTGCACTGGGATACAATCTCATGATGCTCCAATAGTGGCACACTTCTAGGTGAATGCATAATAGTCAGGTTCCCATATGAAACGGAGACAATGGGATTTACTTAAATAAGTCCATGATTCCACCACAGTGAGAATTAAGTAATCTCATGGTAGTCAGTGGACAAGGAAGAGATCAAGACTCACCAGTGTGAGTAGAACTTTTCTATCTTTGAAGACTTGAAGATGTAGAAAGGCCGAAGATGTATGTTCTAGTATAAGGTCAGCTTCCTCAAGACTCAAGTTAAATTGATGTTTGTTCTTTCAGTTACAAAGGAGCAATACCTAGGCTAAGTAGTCAGACAGGCATGCAGGATAGACAGAGAAGCAGTTTCCTCAGGGCTTTTATTCTAAACAGGCCTTCAACAGATTGGATACGATCCATATTCATTAAGGATAGTGACATGCATTCTTCAGACTGTGGGCTGAAATATTAATATTATCCAAAAAAATCCATGTAGATATACCCAGAAAATAAACACTTAGTCAAATTTCTGGACACTGTATGACCTAGTCATGTTGGTACATATAATCAAATATCATATAATACTTTTAAAAATTGACTAATTCCTGACTTCAAATTTTTACTGTGCCTACTACAGTAAGTCCCTAACCTATCCCATTTAACATTATGGAATAAACCATAATTCCTGGCCATGAAATAGGTGATGCAAAAAGAACACAGCTTGCATGAAGACTGTAAAGAAGAATCACCTTGTACAATATTCATTCTACCATGTTTCTTCCCTCTGGCCACCATTTCCTCCATGCCTTTTGCCCAAATACATTAAACCTCAATTGATATTTTCAAAACAGATGCCACCTATTTTTTCCTGAAATTCTTCAATACTGGTTCCATGGTTTATATGTTCTTAAAATGTTACTGTATGTCTTACATATATAACGGAGTACTGATAGAATTAATATATTTTATATCATCTATGTCAATTATTGAGTCTCATTTTGACTTAGTATCTGTGATAAATCTTTCTCATTTTCCTGGGAGTACTAAATCTTTAATAAGGCTTCCAGAATACCTTTGTTGGATTGGAAGCCATCTGGAACTGGATTTAGATTACACTGGACACAGGAAATGAAGAAACTAATGTAATGGCTACTAGAGATGTCTCCTGGAAATGTATATTCTATGAGTTAAATATTTAACTTATGAACTCAGCTTTGACCCAAACTCTTCAAGCAAAGTTTCCTCAACTACAAAATGTAAATTATATCCCTGAACTTGCAACTCCAGTGTTGTATGTACAAACCCTTGTAATGTATCCACACACAGTTCTCCCTTCTTATATACTTATAGAAACGAATACCAGAAGCAGGTTTTCACTGCTTATATACTTCATTGCCTTTTTTTGTCTACCATAGTTATAGGGCAAAAGTATTTGTAAATAATATACTCTATCATTTTCCCTCTCAACACACCCTTTTGTTTGGAGGCCTTTCATATCTCACTGTTCATGAACAAATGACATCTCCTAATACATTTTTATATAATGAACTTCCTGCGGTTTTACTGTTGAAACCTATCTTCTACAGCATCTTCAGACACTAGTAAATCCATTCCAGAACTACTCACCATCACTTATATGGCATTAAGTGTTTTTTTAGGATTAGGCAACAACTCTATTGATAAACAGTAGCCACCAGAATTAAAATTTGTTATCCTCAATTTAGCCCAAATTTCCTAAGTCTGTTAAATGAATGTAATAATAAACTGATTTGTAAGGACTTGCCATCATTTTCATAGATCAGTGGATCTCAATGATCATCTAAGAACTTCTGTTTTCATTAGATGGCGATTAAAAATGATTCCCAATTTGTCATGATTGGGAGAATATGAGATTGAAGAATTCTCAGCCCTAAACTGACCATATATACCAACTACCCATTTCCCAAGGCTGTTGGATCATTGCTGAAGAGATGAAAGAAATACTTTAAGAGCCAGATGAGTAAAATAAAATAAAATAAAATAATATAATAAATTAAAAAAAAACATATTCTGATCACCTCAGAGCAGCTGCACATTTTAACTCAGAGTGGTTGCAACAGCACACACAAAACATTGTAGAGCTTGAACGTGAACAAATCTAAGTGTGAAACTGCAGACTAGGCATACAATATCGCCTTTAACAGTGGAACTATCAACATTTGTTAGCTGCTGGGATTGGAGGAAGAGCTATCTCTAAAAGTGTAACCTCTCGTAGGTAGATCACTCTCTAAAGTAAAAACAATGCATCTGAGAATATTTAGGCAGCACAAACTGGTCTCCAAGTTTTGTTTTGTTTTGGACACAAAAATTGGCTGGTAGGGAAAGAGGGGTTGGTCTAGGAACAGCTAGGAGAGTTGTAGGAACAACATCAAAACAGGTTGCATGAAACTCTTTAAGCACCAACAAATGTTCATTATATATATATGCATATATGCATAAAATTCCCAGCCTGAAGCACTATCAAACTCTGCACCCCTAGTGTTCAGCAGTTGTTAAGATCTGTTGAATTCTAATAGAGTTTTGCCTTTGGGTACCAGGAGCAGCAAGCACACAGCATGAGATTATTCAGGCATTGCCCCGATTACCTGGATCCAATTCAATTAAATGTAAACTCTTAAGTACTATTTAGGTTGCTGGGTTTTCTGGAAACACATACCCTTGGGCTTTTGAGTAAATAGATTTCAGCTCCATCTCATATCTTGACCATCAAAATAAATCATCATTAGTATAATATTAGGATGAAAAAATTGAATTTGGGTAATTTTACAGGTAAGTTTTCCCTTCTCTGAACCTTTAGACATTAGGTGTGTAAAGTATGTGGCTGTCTGCCTTTTGTGTATATTCCTACTGTGCTCCGTGAGGACAAATAGTTTAAAAAGGAAATTTTTAGTATTATTGAAGGCAATTGTCTTTCTCCTGGATAACATAACAATTATCTTGCCTATCTACCTTTACTGAAAAAAATGTAGTTTTTCTTTTCTTTTAAGTATTATATTTGTGTGGGGCATTGGAGAAGAAAAGGAATTTTCCACTAAAAGAGATTACACAGAGTAGATAAGAATTATTCATCCATTAAAACTATATATCAGACCAGCAACACCAGTGAATTAAAATCCTTGCATTATTATAATCCTACAAATTGTTAGTTCAACATTCAAATGCTCAATATTCAATTCAACATTCTCAACTCACCTGAATATTTTTTCCCTCACAATTCAGGAAAACTTAATTTTATCCTTACTGCTAATTCTGTTTTAATTCAGGGTGGATATGCAAACCCTGATATAAACTCTGAATAACAAACAAATAATGGTCCACAAAAACATTTAGGATGAATGAATGTGGTATTTTGGTTGTCTTTGCTTTCTTTAGTTCGTTTTAGGTTTCCCAAGTGTCTTTTGTTGGTAAGATAAAGATAACTAAAGTGTGATTGATGCAAATTACAGAAGAGAGCTAGGTTTGAAGCAAAAGCATCTGTTAAAAAGAAAACCTAGCTATTCTGATCTTAAATGAAGATAATGGAAAGCTACACAGAAACATGGATTACTTGTAATTCACTATATTGATCTTCTTTTGTGTTTAATAAGATTGTGATTATGCTATTTTCCTCAAATTTGTTTACTTCTTTTCTTGTGTTAAAAAACAAAATTCTACTAGCTATCCAGTTCAATGAATGAAAATAAATTTAGCTGTAACCCAAATGAAAATATGGTTTTTCCACAGTGTTTTTTAAATATATTTGAATGTTTCTCCTAAATAAAGTGATTTTATTTTCTAATATTAATTTATGTAAGAGAAATCACTTGCCCATTTTTTTTCTTGTGAATGAGTTAGGGCCATTGGCTGAACACTTTCTCTTCAATCACTTCATGACACCACCCTTTAATATTGATTAGCTTATTTATATAGTAGACATGAATGATACTACCCATAATAATACCTAGTCTAATATTATGTCACATATGCAATACAATCAAAAGAAGTAGGAAGAAAAGATAGCACACATAAAAACTTAAGAAAGATGATAGGGACAACTGTTTAGCTTGTGCAAGATTATTCTTCTGTAGCTTGAAAGTAATTTTTGTTTTCTTAAACACAGTTTTTTTTTTTTTTGTTTTCCAAAGGAAAAATATAGCTAATAGTCTGAATTCTGTGATGTTTACATCATTTGAGTTGATCAGCTCTCTCTGTTTCCCCATCCATTTCAGATGATAAAACAAAATGGCTTCCTGTTCATCTTCCACCGTCTACTCTCAGGCCATAGGAACATCTGTCAGCATATTAGATGGCCTGCTTTGATCTTAGTGTCTGCATTCTCCAATCCCTTCTTGTTTTAAGAAGTTGGTCTCTGGGCTTGATGTGATGGCTCACTAAACTAGGTAAAGGTACTTGCCACTAAATCTAATAACTTGAGTTAAATTCTAAGGAGCCACCAGGTTGATGGAGATGACTGACTCCCACAGACAGTCATCCAACATCCAGATATGGGCAGTGGCATGTCTACACACACACATACACACACACACACAAACACACACACACACAAATAAAAGGTACAAGAAATAAAATAAACCTAAGTGGATCCCTTCTGATATTTCTCTTGGCAGTATATTGTCTTAAGACAAATCAAGAAGTATGATACTTATGTTAGTAAATACATATATATTTTCATTAAAATGAATTTTAATTATAGGCAATGTATTCTTTTTACTGCGTTAGTGGTCTATGTACATTTTCTTGTAATCTTATGGTAATGTTAACTCTATTAAACAAAGAAATTTAAAAGTTGTAAAATGAATATTTTTATTAAAATGTCAAAGTTTAAATCAAATATGTCCTCAGATTTAAAGTTCTCCTTATTAAGGTTCCTCTGAGAATCCATTCCATCTACACCCACAACTACCATTAAGGATTCCTGCTCTGGAGATCAGAGTTCTCTGCCTGGTTGGAAGCCTTCATTGCCCTGAGACTGGGTAGTTCACAAGACCAGTGGATCAGCTCTAGGAAGGCAGGCTGACTTCAAGCCATGTTCTGGAGGAAAGACAGAAATTTTGTTCTTATGAGAAACTGCACTTTTTTACCCCAGAACTCCTGCCCAGGTAAAGTAGCTCACACACAGGATGGGAAGTCTGGCACTTTTATAAGTAGTTGGGAAAAGCATCACTTTCTCTCTCTCTCTCTCTCTCTGTCTCTCTCTCTCTCTCTCTCTCTCTCTCTCTTCTCTCTCTCTCTCTCTCTCTCTGTATGTGCATGTGTTCTATGCATGCTTCCCTTGATGCTGGGCTTCCCCAACATTTTGGGCTTCATTACTTACTGATCCTTAGAACTCTCCCTCCGTTCTATATGGCTACTTGCAAGTCACTTGCTGAGCTCCAAGCCACCTTAAGCAAGCACCATTGGCATTTCCCTTCTCTCCTCTGTTTTCTTCCTACATCCCCAATAGCTGCCCCACTGAAATTTACATCTTGCCTGCCCTAGTATTTCTCTATTTTAAAAAATTTAGCATGAACTGCATGGAAAGGAGCCTGAGGAAAAGAAAGTCCAGCCACAGGCCTAAAGTGGGATCCTGCTCTGGGGGATGGTCCCAAGGCCTGACACTATTACTGAGGTTATGGAGCGTTCACAAAAAGGGACCTATCATGACTGTCGCCCGAAAGACCCAACAAGCAGCTGAAAGAGTCAGATACAGATATTTGCACTCAACCAAAGGACAGAGGCTGCTGACCCCTGTGGTTGAATTAGGGAAAAGCTGGAAGAAGCTGAGGAGGAGGGTGACCCTGTAGGAGGAACAGCAGTTACAATTTACCTGGACCCCTGAGAACTCTCAAATACTGGACCACCAACCAGGCAGCATACACCAGCTGATATGAGGCTCCGACACATATATACATCAGAGGACTCCCGGGTCTGGGTTTAGTCAATGAAGATGCACTTAACCTCAAGAAACTGGAGGCTCCAGGGTGTTTAGAGTTCTGGTGGGTAGGGTGTGGAACCATCCTCATGGAGACATGGAGGTGGGAAGGAGGTATGAGATGTGAAACAGTCGGAAGGTGGACAAGGAAAGGAATAAAATTTGGAGTTTAAAATAAATAAATAAATAAATACTTTAAAAAAATCTAGTAAACTTGTCCTTGCACTTTTGTTTAAATCCATTCATATATATATGAATAAATATAATTATATTATATATATATATATATATAACATTTATATATTATATATATCAATAGTTTTTTTAATTAATAAGACCAAGAACTCTAATAGAGGACCCTTTCTCTATATCATCATGAAGCAGTTGGAGGATAAAAACAAAGGACATATATTTAACACTGGTAGTGACTAGCATGTGAGCTTTACATCTTCCAGAAATCAGAATTGCTCACATAAGCCATTTGGGGTAATGCCTTTATTTAAAGATGTTAAATATTTTCAGTCAATATCACCATACCAGAGACTCATAGTTACAAGGAAAGGGAAAGATGTTCATGGAGTCTCCCGGGAACTCAAAATGCCTTGAATTCACAAGAAGAAAAGAAACGTAGAATACAATAGGCAGAAGCAGGCGATGGAGGACTTCAATGATAAGGACTAATGTAAGCAAATGAATCCAATTTAATTGGCGTTGGATATTCACCGAACCATTCCTGCAATGAGCTTCTGTAACAGGTGCCTCTACCTCCCGTCTATAGGTGGGTATGGACAGTTTCACATTTATACACTTTCTGATCTCTTCTGTGCCCTTAGTTCTTCTAATATAAGATGCTTCAGTGCATGTTTTTCTGACAGCCTCAATTTTCTTGATCATTGTTGATGAGTTTCACATTTTTGTTTTGAAATTGTTTGGTGGTTTGCATTTTGTTATTTGTGACAAATTTATAATTCATTTGATGATTTAGATGGTTTGTGTGAGACAGGGAATAGGAAAAAGACAGCCAAATCTTGCTTGACTTATTCCCTCCCTCAGAATGTTAGGCTGTCTACTGGATTGTCACTGTGTAGCATTTCTTAATGGTTCATATGTCAAACTGAGACATTTGTCAAGTCCTCCATAGTGATAAAAGCAAGTTCAATATCAAACTAATACTCAGAATAAAACTATCCAGAATAAGCCATATTAGACAAAAATGCAGATAGGCTGTGCCAATTCTGAGCTTTCTGGCCTTTGTCAATGTGTATGTATGAGGGGACCTCTGCCTAAGTCTCATCTAGTACGTAAGCTTCTGAAGTCTCATACACATGGGAAAGCTTGCTGGGGAATGACTGTAAGGAGCAGGTATCAGAAGTAAACTGTAGGTTTCAGCAACACGGAGCATTAGTGGTCATGGCAACCACAGAGCCAGAGCCTTGAGCCATTTAATATAGCATCAGTCAGAATTATCACATGAAAAGGGATGGATCTCAGAAGCAGGGAGCAAATCACCAGTGAATGAAACATTTCCCGTATGTTTCCGGGGAAGACCAAGAGAGGAGGTGTGTAATTGGATGATCCCTTGTTTGTAACTGGAAAACATAAAATCACATTAAACTCTTACGCTGGCTCTGGTGTGAAAGCGGCCCTTAAAGGAGGATAAACACCTGCTTGCAGTACAGTTGGAAAAAAAGACTCACCAAGTGTTACAAGATTATTATGGATTTTGTTTAAAAACCAGTCCAGAGGCAAAAGAGAAGAATATGATGAAATTGATTTATTTCAGGCTGATATTTAATGAAAAGCGAATCCGGAGGCCAGAGTTCTAATACTATTGCTTCCTCCTTTCAAGCCTCCAGCATCTTCTGACCAGAGCTGTTTGCTAAACTAATATCTGTGTTTTCAACAATGTATCATTATTTCCAAACAATTAAGTATGTGTGCTTATAGTCACATGTGCGTGACTTTCACTTTGACACACTGTGTGATATGAAAGTGTTTATTAATATTACAAAGTCAGATCACTTGTCTGAGAGTTGACTGTGTTTTACACTTGGCTATTCATAGCCCAGACAGAAATATATGTTCAGGTAAACATTCTCACTATGCATGCATCTGGAGTTGTTAATTTCATGAATCCGGCACTATGACAGAACTTTGTATATGTATTCACCTTGACCAATCTCTCTCTCAATCTCTCTTTCTCTCTCTCAACTTAGCAGCATTTCATACGAGAGAGGATTTTAGATGTATTTTATTGCAATGAAATGGATACATGGATTAGAACATTACACAATAACCCATTAATAGACACAATTACAATGCATCAACTAACATTTTAAAAATGCAAAAAGGAGATTAGAAGATTTATCCAGAATGACCCCTCATAAAAACTACAGAATTTCGATGACATTCATATGTCAGTGAAGGCCTTTCTGTTGAAAGGAGCTTGTCAATCAATATTAAGGATGTGGATAGGGAGAAGTTTGCTTTTGTGAAGCATTGGGATATAATAAAATTTTAGTACTTTTACTTCAGTTTTACTGTGAATCTAAAATTGAACTTTATAATGTCTATTAAAAGAAAGCTTCAGAAAGTATTTTTTCTAGAGAAGCTTGCTGTTTATTGAAGCCAATGGGAATTAATAGAAAGGACTATTATGCATTTCAGAAACAGAAAATATATTCAGAATAATATTGAAATGTAGATGTTCTTTTGGTTCACTGAAGTCAAGAGACCTCTTAATAAAATGTAATCCACATGTCAACTGGGGCTGCCTAACTCTTGAGAATGCTGAAAATTGCTTTGAACCCTCAAGAGGTCTAGATTTCCGGGAAGGAGATAGTAGCTTTTCTTGATGTCTTTTGTGTGTCCAGTCATGTATTGATATGCTTAAGTTAAATCAGACAGAATAGAAAGGTTATTAAAATTCACTATGTATAAATATGGTAGACTTTTATGAAATTTGATTTGGGGAAGAGTGTCAAACAAATAACGTAAGCAGTTTTAAGCTGAAAATCAGATTTCATTTTCTAAGACGTCTTTTCTGACATTCTTTTATTAAAAAAAATATGTTCATCTATTCTGCTAGTATGTCCTCATCTCACCCCTGTCTCTTCAGGCTTCCTGCTCCAACATCTTTAACTTATTTCTCTAGTCTCCCTTTTGGGGAACAAAACAGAAATTCCTATAATTTTCTTATCCAGAACAATTTAACCGTCTCTTTTTATAGTTGGGTCTCCTGCTGACATCTGTGCCCTCACAGTTACACCTTGCACAATGCTTCACTAAGGTATTTTGACAAATAACATTTGCTGTCTAGGATGGATTTTGGTGCCAGCTGTTATGATAACATATCTTTTACTTGGTTATATAAGAACTTTATTTGTCCTGAAACTACCCTGGTTTGAGTTGAAAGGTATAGATCGAAAAAAGTAAGAAATTACTCATTTTATAGCTTAGCTGTACTGAGCACATTGCAAGGCAAGTCTTAATTTCCATGTATGTCTTGCTGGGTCCTGTGAGAAAGACAGTGCTTGCCATCTTCAGTGTAAAGATGATGAAACAGAAGTTTAGGGAGGTTATAATTTTGCTTAAAATTGTATATTCACTTACTGGAAGAGGTCTATTTTAACAAATTTTACTCCAATTGAAAAAAATATAATACTACTATCACAAAAAGAAATGTTGATAATGGGAACATGCATCATGTTTTAATATTTTTATAGGTTTTAGGATTTGACTAATGCACTTACAGGCTAGTTATAGAGTCTAAGGGAAATCATGATACTTTTATTATTTTGGTTTTTTTATTATTATCATTCTTAGCATATTTCCCTGTAAACCTCAGATCCTAAAGGCCAGATGACTGGTCCTAAGAATTTGATGAAAAAAATGCCATAGAAACATCTTGTTAATGAAATATAGTTTAGTTCAAAAACAAAACAAAACAAAAACAAAAAACAGGTATTGGGCATGGCAAGCTCAAATAATGAGTAAGCACTCTCCTGAACACCTATGCTCCAGTGTCACCCCCTTCCCCACATCCTGCCTTTTGTGTTTATAACCCCTGTGTGAATAATTAAATTACAATTTGATTTAAATAATTAAATAAATTTAAAAAAATAAAATAAAAGGAAAAAAATAAAAAAATAAACATAGTGTCAACATATGCAACCCTCTAAGCTTTGGTGTCTCATATGTTAAAAGATAAATTACTAACTTCTGAAGACATATGTACTGGATAAAATAAGCAGCACAGGTGCTTGATTGATTTAGTATGTAGTGAGTTATAAGAGTTGATATATATATCATATATATATAATTTGATAATTTCATACACCAATACAATGTCTTTAGATTGCTTGTTACTTTATGCAAGTGCTTGATGTGACATCACCCTCTCATTGTTAAATGAGATTGTCAGTTGCAATAAAGGATCATATGTCACAAGCACACAGACCTATATACAAATTGTGTTGCCTGAAATTGTGCTCTACAGTAGCATTGTATTTTAAAACCATTAATACGCCACAATCCAAATGGCAAAAAGTTGTTAAAGAGTTCACCTTTTCTATGTATTCCTCGATTCAGAATTTGAAATACATCTTTCACTCTACAGAAGACTTGTTTGAAAAATATCTGATATTCAACTAGACTAGTAATTTCTATGATGATTTAAATGTATGGTCAATACCAGTGAAATGGAGAGACAAGCATTCTCAGGATCTGTGACCCTATAACTGCTGAACTTGTGCTCCAGTTAATTGAGACACCCTCAATTCAGCTACATAGATTTGGTTGGAGTCCTTTCCAGTGCATTATTTTCTTAGAGTATGAATCCCTCTGCTTTAATGTAGATAGATAAATAGATTCTACCTGTATTTTGCTTAGATTTAAAGAAGACCCAAATATAAACTATGAATATATAAGCAAGAGTGTATCAGTGATTAACAAGTTGAGCTAACCAGTAGATGAGCACAGATATGGTTTCATATATAGTAGCAGTGGTCTCTAGCCATATATGTGGAACCAGGTACATTGCTATGATCCTTCGAGCCATTTCTCATTTATGCATAGGCATCCCAGCTAGCACCGTAAGCTGTTTACAAGCCTTTGACTGGCTTTGACTGAGGCTAACCGCCACTACTGCTGAATTATTAGAAGCTTTGAATTATTAGAAATCCTTTGAATTTCCCACTCAATATCACCTTCAGGCTGAAGTACAGGGAGATGAATGTTTTACTATGAAATACAAGGTTTAATGTCTTTCTCTTCCCAAATTTTAGTTCAGCTGGCGTTATATCCCAGTAGATTTCTTAGCTTTTGGGTCTTTTTGAGAGTTCTCAAAATCTCTCGAGGTGTGTGAAAACAAGTTCAAGAAGCAAAGCTCTCCCATTGTTTTTAAGGACACAGTTTCCTCCACCTAGTTAACTGTCACCACTATCACAAAAGTCTGCTCCCCTTGACCAGAGTGTAATATGTGGTTAAAAGTGATTAAAGATGAGAAGGGTCACCTAAATCTACTATTGAGTGCCCAACAGCTGAAGGCCCTGGCCGTTGATTACAGACAGGCACTTCTCCGTCGCGTGCTGTACCTTAGGAACATACTGCGCTTCTCACACACACATTTTTTTGTGTGTGTGCTGGAAAACTTTGGCTTCTAAGTTAATATTTAGGTTCAAATCCTCCTCTTTGCTTTACTCCATACATAGCTAAAACTAATTCATTTTACATCTTTCAATTTCTCAGTATCCAGTTATAAAAATGAGAATAAGTATACTGGCTGCATTGTATTATTTAGGATTAAATATAACTCTGACATCTAGTTACTAAAAAACTATATATATACACACACATATATTAAAATGTGTGTGTGTGTGTATGCACAAACACAAATAAATATGGAGAAAAGTACAAACACTATTATTTTGTAAAAAAACTTGGTATTTAAAGATCTATAATCTTCCTGGATATTTATATAGCCAAATATTGATTGTTGAATACCCCTCCCAAAGGGGAAAACTATTACTTTCCTTATGTTATTATCTTACTTGTATGGCTCAGAGGTGGTCCTGCTAATCTGCCAGTCTTGAGGTAAGTGATTCAGAAGCAATTAGACACCATTTAACTTTCCTCAATATCTTACTTCTGTGCTCTATTGCTATTCTCCAACTGTCAGCACAGTTAATGCTAAGTACAGATCAGAAAGACATTAATACAAAAAGGAGGAGGATGAGGAGAAAAGAGAAGGGTGGAGGGTGGACATAGTATAGAAAAAGAAATTGTTGGCACAAAGTAAAAGAAAAAAAAAAACAATACTGAGGACTTAGAGATGGCTTAGTGGTTAAGAGTAATAGTGGCTCTTCCAGTGGACCTGGGTTTAATTCCCAGCACCCAAGTGGCTGCATATAACTTTCTGTAATTCAGGTCCAGTGGATTCTACTCCCTCATACAGACATACATGTAGGCCAAACAACAAATGTACATAAAAATAAATGAAAAATTTTTTAAAGAATAACATTGAAATACAAATAAACCAAGAACTATAGAGATGATTCATGAATCTAGTTGGCTGAAAGTTTACATAACTACAGGATTGTTTAGTCTTGCTTTGCATTGATAACCAAAAGGAAATAGATATAAGAAATTTATTTTTTACATCTTTATATTATCAGTGAAAAGTATATTAGGAATAAAACAAGGCTGAAGGTGACTTGGCTTTCAATTTAAATACTCTCTTAAATATTTCATTATTTTCCAAGCTAGGTTCCACAGAAAACTATTAACTGGCATGTTAAACATTAATAGATACATCACACAAAGAAACGTTCCTAAGTAACCAATTTGGAAAATGTGGCGACAGAGCGCGAGCACTACAGCGATGTGCCACCGCTAGGCCTCCCTGCACATATGTTGTAAATGTGCAGCTTGGTTTTCATGTAGGTCTCAAACATCTGGAGTGGGGGCTATCCCAAAACATGCAGCCTGTATATGGAGTATGGTCTTCTAAAAAAAAATAAATAAATAAAAACAGTTGTTCAGTTATTCATGGAATATTATTTTTTTATATCTCTTGTATTCAGTTTGCAACTACTTCATTGAGAATTTTTGTATGTATATTCATGAGGGATACTGGACTATAACTTATACATTTTTGTTGGGTTTACACTTGATTTCACTATTTCAATATTATTTGCTTTGTGAAGGAAAAAAAAAAAAAGCCCCATAGGAACAATGCGAAGCTATCTTCTCCCCATATCCTCTCTGACCTTGTTATTGTCAGTCTTTCTGCAGTGCCATCGTACTATGGTTAGATTTTCATTTCTTTCATGATAAGAATGATATACTAAATAAACATCTTTTTTCTTTGCAAAAAAAAAAAAAAAGGAAAATGTGACAGGACCCTCGCCCTACAGTAAGATTCAAATTTCACATTAATACAAAAGACTGAGCACTCCACAGTGTAGGTAGGAGGGGGGACAGGTAGATAGATTCTTAACCACTGATTTTCTTAGTTTTCTACTTTGGATCAGGGAATGCTTTTATGGATTTTAACTATCTAATCATACGGATCAGCCTTCTGTTTGAAAGTCTTCCCAATAAAGTGAGGAAAACTGATACCCATTTCTTACAGCTACTGTGAACACTCTCAAGTCCACGTGTAGCATCAGTGGTTCTAAGCACATAGCTTTCCAAGCATGTTGGTTCCCATGGTTATATCTGGGTTCTGGTTATTATTTAAACAATACTACCATTTATTGAGAAAGGAACTGAAAGTTCCCAAATTGCTGCGGCAAATTACAAAACAACTTACAAGTGATTTCCCTTCCAGAGGGGAGAAGTCCATTTCTCTATTGCTGGCATCCTGGCTGTTCCTATGGTGATAAAGAATCTGTTCCAGCCTAAGGCTCAAAAGACAGACCAAGTTTGACTTTCACTCTTGCACCCCTAAAATCTCTCTGGAGCCACACTAGCCTGCTGGAGGGAACAGTACCTGGGGAAAAGCCCCATAGGTCCATCCTAGGCTTTCAAAGCAAATCATTCCTGTTAATAAACCAGTAGGCCATAAGAACATGAAGAAAATGGGTCCAGCTGTCCTAGACCAGGACTAGCCTAATGACTACCAGAATCATGAACAGTATAATTGTTTTAAGCCCCACACTTCTAAGAGATTCTGTTATGAAGTGACTGCTGATGTATCAGTCAAAATATGGTGCTTTAATTCTAATCTCCTATGCTGGCAGTCTCTTTTAAAGCAAAATGTGCTTCTCAATACAATGTGATCTGTTAATGTAGTGTATATTTTTCTATTTATGAGCTTTCATTGATCCATATAAAAGTTTGCAGCATCTGTTTGAAGTTGAGAATGTAGTCACAAAAGACTTTTTTCAAACATGTTTATATCTGTATCGAATCTCCCCACTGGCATCATTTTCAGCCATGAAGGACAGCTGTCTGTGAATTGTTAAATAGAATCTTATTTTCCTATATACCTGGAAATTCTAGAAACGGTACCTTGGCAGAGCACAAATTGCAAAGATATGATGCTGTCCAAAGCTTACAGGCAATGCCATTCTGTAGGAAATCTAATATTTCCCATGAGAAAAATAAAACATCATTGTCCTTAAATGCTGCCAGGGATGGGGAGAGGGGGATGGGAAGAATGTTTAGAAAGTCCCCCAAAGACCTGAGGTTGGGTAGGCTTTCAGGACTCAGCAAATATGCCCAACATTGGGGATATGACATGAAGAGACCACCTCTATTAGTTAAGAAGGACCCCTAAATGAAGGGACAAATGGGGATACCATCCCATCTACAAAAGTTTCTACAAAAATTTCTCCTATGTAAAAGAAATACAGCAGAGTCTGAAGGAATGGCTGAACAGTAACTAGCCCAAACTGGGATCCATCCCATGGCTAGGCACCAATCCCTGACACTATTAATGCATGTTGTGCTGGCAGACAGAAGCCCAATGTGGCTGTTTTCTGAGAGGCTCTACCCAGCAGCTGACTAAGACAGATACAGGTACTCACAGCCAATCATTAGACAGGGACTCCTATGGAAGAGTTAGGGGAAGATTGACAAACTGAAGGGGATGACAACCCTATAAAAAGACCAACAGTGTAGACTAACCTCGATGCCCTGGGAGCTCCCACACACTGAGCTACCAACCAAAGAGCATATCCAGGCTGGACTGAGGCCCCAGGTACATATATAGCAGAGGGCTGACTTGTCTGGCCTCCTGAAAGAGGATACAGCTAATCCTTGATGAAACTTAATGTTCCAGGGTAGGGAGATATGGGAGGAGGGGGCAACATTCTTAGAGGCAAAAGGGGAGGCAGGGAAAAAACTCTATGAGGGGGAACTGGCAACATTTGGGATGTAAATAAATAAAATAAATAATTAATGAAATTAATTATAAATTATTAAAGTAAAATATTGGAATGAATCTTGTTTAAAGACTTATACTTAATCAATTGGTGCCAGGGTTGTATTTAATGGTGCAAGCAGCCGAATGACAATGCTAACTGAGAATCTCAGGCTTTCATGACAATTTTTGCTTTGGATTTATTTCTGAAAGAACCCATGAATATCTTTTCTCTTTAGGAATACTATAACAACAAATTTGATTAATTTACTGAAAACTACAAAAGTGTATAGCATTTATTACAAAGGATAACCCAGGAAATTTAAGCCAACTCAATAAATGTTGGGTGACAATTTATCTCTCTTAACACATTGATAGCCTTTAATGATTCAAGGGAAAAAAAGGGCTGTGGCTACCACCAAGGATCTTTCAAGTAAGTGAAACAGCAAAGCAGCCAGAGGAATCATTCAAATTATTCCTCTTAGATACTGTAGAGACCTACAAGGCACTAGGCTTGACCTGGCAGAAACAATGATGAAATGAAGAACAACAGATGCTCACACAGAAAAGCTTGGGTGATCATTGTGCTCTTATGGAGACACACAAGCAGCCAGAACACTACATTTATTCTATTCTGCAGGATGAGGATGCAGGTTTACTATATCCAGGTGAATGAGGAGGGAGCTCTGGTTTCTGCATACACTGGTTTTATGGAAAGATAAATCATTCTTAACATCTATACATACTTGTATCAGAGGAAGAATTTGCCATTCCTCTTAAACAAACCTGGGGAAGATATTGCCATTCCCTTGGGTCTGAGGTATTGGGGTCCTTAGCATGTCTATATTCATACCATATTCATACTACCTATACTTAGGTCTTAATTCTCTCCCCACAGGGCACACCAAATGGGATGTAGTAAATCTGATCTAATTTGAACAGGTACACATTAGTCCTTGGAATAAAGAAAAAAAATCAGAATGATTTTCCAGCTTTGTCCTAATACTAACTTGCCACTAGTTCTATTATTGATTTTATCATTGGCATTATCTATAATAGTGATATAAATGGAGTTGCAAGAAGCAAACAATTCCAAGTAACTTCTTAGGGGAAAAAGACCATGCTATATATGTGGCAATGTCCACCCTAGCATGTGGCAATAGAGCATTTAAAATAGCTTTCTGATATTGATCTTTAGATGACAGCTGGCGTCTATAGACATACTTGCAACATGATAAGGTCAGATATTTAGTTAAGTTGCTGAAATCATGGCTGTGGTCTTTGACAGTTTTCTCTAAGTGCCTTAGTAGGGTACTTGTGTGGGTTAAAATTCTATTCTTGCTCAATTAGCATGGGTGCAAACTTCAGCAACTCAGAAATCTTCCCTTTTTGATTTCCTTCTGGTCTGTGGGTCTCCTTGGTACATGTATATTCAAAAACAAAATGCAGCATACCACAAAATGACAGTAATATTTTATCATGATCATGTTTCTGGTTTCTTTCTGTACAAATAAAGTTAGATTTTTTTTTATTGTCTAATGATTTCAAGAGCTCACTGAAACTTAATGTATAGCAGGATAACCTGCTGCTTAAATTAGAACAGTGACCTAGCCTCCATTCAACAGTTACCATTTCATGAGAGTACCAAGCAGCAGTGCTGAAACTTGCTTCTGATTTCAATAATTCTAAAAATGCATTTATTTTTTAAATACGACTACACATGGTACTTCCTGTGAGTATATAAGAACAATTATTTCTATTTCAAATATTTAATCATAATAATAATCTTGTAACCGTGGACATTGACTCTAAATTCAACTTCTCTTTGATGCCTCTTCCTTTCATTTATCTCTTCCTCAACATGGTTACTTCTCTCATGTTTCCAGAACTATAAAAGACTCAAGAACACACACAGGAATTCATTAGCAAATAAAGTTTCCCCTTTCAACTCAGAAGGGTATCTCTATAGAGAAACATTGCAGAAACACCAACTTTACTCATTTCCTTTTCAGTCTTTTCAGTTAAATCAATCAATGCCTCTTAGGCTTCTTCCTTCTGCATGACAAAAATTTGTGTATTATCTTTGCTTTCTATAATCTAATAAAGTCTCATTGCATAGTGCTGATGCTACATCATGACAGAGTCTTCTGAGCAAGTCAACAAGAAGGTAGAAGTTGAGAATTAGCAATTTACTGTTCAGTTGAACTGCTGCTTGTGGTCCTCAGCTACCTTCCAAACAAGTTCTAGAAGCAGCTGATCCAAAGAAGTAGTTCCTGGTAGTGAATACTGGATACAACTGCATCATGGCCTGTGTGTGAATAACACTCTGATGTGTCTGAGCAGAAAACTGCTCTATGGAAGAAAGAATAGAGGAACTTCCCTATAGAAAGAAGCTAGAGATGATGAACATGCACCTGTTGAATCATGCATCCAGGATCACCTGGATCAGCATCCAGCCCAAGAGCGTGAAAAGCATAGTCAATAGCTATGAACAGAAGACTTCACCAGATCCAGTCTACTTAGACCAATCCTGGGATATTGACAAGGCACCAACCGGATTTTCTAAATGCTACAGTGTTTTCACATCAAGTATAATAAAATACATCCAACACCAAGTTATAAGGAATCAGAAAGAGTATTGTCAAAAGGTCTTGTCAAGCCGTTACTTACCTCATTATCACTAATCTTTCTTGCACATGCCTGTGGATACTGATGGAAGTAATAGAAATTTTATGTACTTTGGTATTTGTTTGTGTTGTAAATGTAAAAAAGGAGGAAAAATAAATCATTTTTGGCTCTGCATAAACATGTTTATTTTACTATAAGAATATAAAAAATGACAGTTTTGTTGAGGGTATCAAGAAAAAATAGCCAACTCATTCAGACTGAGAACTTATATAAATTGAGTTTCTTGAATAATTTTCTTCAGTTGAATGTTAGAGTCTAAAACTCTGCTGTCTAAAGATGCTGCTGGTGTAGGTCTGTGCTTCATTATGACAAGTAACATATTGTTAGAAACATCTGACACACAGGGAATCTGTATGCCTCTTGTTTGTAGGTTCCTTGAATTTAACAGGGCACCATCTGTCCAGAGACATACAGGCCCTTCAACAGGTTATGTGATATCATGAAACACTAGAGATTTACATTCCCTAACAAATCTGTCAACTCATTCTTCTAGGAGAATGTCAGGTATTAAAATCAAAGTGTTTATATAGAGAGCATAATGGAGACTCTATTTCCCTAAACTTTTCTTGAATTTACATCTTATTAAACAAAGCATGAGATTAAACAAAGCATTGTACGTGATTATTGTTCTCCTTTCGCAACTTAAAGGGGAACCAAAGAACCTCAGGTAGCTGAACACAAGAGAAGTACTGACTTAATTCCCAAACATAAGAGGTTAGCAGGCATAAACTGTAGAAGAGACTGTATGTGAAAGAGGTTCGGGAAGGAAGGCTGGAATCCAGGGACTGCCTGTGGTTGTCCTGGATATAAACACAGCAGGTGTTCAATGATCCTTGTGGATGAATGAAATGCTCAGTAGTAATAAACCATGTATAATAATTTTGCCTTTGCATACATGCCTATGGTAAAATTTAATATAAACAACCCACAGTAGATATTTACAATGACTGACAATAATAAAAGTAGATCAAGCCATACACTCTAATAAAGTTACATGAGTGAAGTTTTTATCAATTGTTAATTTTTAACTAATTGTTTAAAAAATATAGTTATTTTTTAAATATAATCACATCATTTCCCCTTCCCTTTATTCCTTCCAAAGTCTCTCATATAACCCTCCTTGCCTTCTTTCAAATCCATGGCCTCTTTTTTCTTTAACTGTTGTTTTACACACACACACACACACACACACACACACACACACACACACACACACGTGCACACACACACATAAAACATGCATAAATATAATTGAACCAATTTTATGTTATTCATAGGTATGTTTTCAGGGCTGACCATTTGGTATCAGGTGACCACTTGGTGTGCTTTTCTCTGGGGAAGACTATTTCTATCATTCTTGGCATTTCTTAGCTGCCTGTAGTTCTCTTTGGCCGAGGTCCCCTGGCCTTCTCCTTGTTCACTTTGGCATGTCTACTGATGTCATTCTTGTTCAGCTCATTTTGGGGCAGCCATGTTGGTGAGATGTTATAGGATGCAGCTTCTGATCTTCATAAGACACACAATCTTACAGAAACATCCTGATCCTCTGGCTCTTACAATTTTTCTGCCTCGTTTCTACAATGTTCCATGTGACTTTGGTACTAGAGTGTTTTGGGACTGAGCTCCTCCACAACTCTGAACTTTTATGGCTGTTGTTTTCTATAGCATACTATATTTATCTGGAGGTAAGTGCTGTCTGTTTTATTATACGTTGACTCCTGGTGACTGTAATCAGAGGGAGGAAATTGCTGATAAGGTGACTAGTGTACTTGGAATTGACTATGTATATGGTCACAAAAGCATAAAGACATCCATTAAGAAGCTATGATAGAAGCTGAGATCTCAGTGAGAGACTCAAAATAACTGAGAACCCATCAGAAGCAGTCTTAGAAGTGGACTGATGCAAAATTATGACACACAAAAAGAAATTGAAGCTAAGTCCCATCTCCTGACTTCTAAAAACAGCATACCCTGTACCTTCTCAAAAGGCTAGAAGTTCAAAGAAGATACTGCAAATCAACCCTTGTTGCTGAAGCCATGACAATAAAACTAGTATTGTCTTCCCTGGAGTCGAAAGAGAGAATCATACCTCTCTGGATTCATAAAATTCATTGTGTTTGAAGAAATATGTTGAACTAAACAGGGTCTTTGACAAGCTTTTCCTCTGAAGTGCATCTCCTTTTGTGAAAGCTTCTTTCTTCAGGAAGGACCTTTGTGCTGAGCTCTGAAAATTCATTAACTGGAGAGAGTGTTTCGTGCTTTCACCCAACTGTCTTCATGTGAAAAATGTCCTTTGATCATTCTGAAATTATTTTCTTTCAAAATAAAATCTCACACTGTTACTTATTGCTAAGAATTGTCCTTGTATATTCAATTAGTAATAAGAAAGTTATTTTACCTAGCTACCCAACAATGTTTACACATTTAAGATTTTAAAATATATTATGGTAATATTTTTATTATTGTCTTACTTAAAAATATATGGATTTTAGAATTTATTTATGTATATTATATTTACAACACTTCCTCTCCTTCCTCTTCTCTTTCCTACTCTTCCTATGCCTTTCTTCAGTCTCAATTCATGACCTCTTCTGTAAATTATGTATATATATATATATATATATATATATATATATATAATATATACTGATATCTTGGTATTGTATAACCAATCATGGCAATTATCCCTGGAGATAAAAATGATGTTCTTTTGCTCTTTCTTTCAGCACCCTTGAATTTATTATAGCCCTTTACCTAATGATGGGATTTTGTGAAATTTCTCATGTTAATTCTGACACATCTACTCTGGTTGACATTATCCAGGTCTTGTTTGAGTCACTATATATCATTAAGATCATATGGGTACAAAAATCCCTGACATTTCTAAAAGATACTTTATATCAACAGGTGTCTTGGTCCTTTGACTCCTACATTCTTTCCACTATTTATTCAGATCATAAAACTAGAAACCTCTTGTACAATAAATGGAAACATTTATTCTAGAGAAGAAGAAACCCACAGAGTGGGAGAAAATACTTGACAGCTATGAATCTAACAGAAAACTAACTTACAGAATAACAAAAAATCAAAGAGTCAAAAATGACTCACTTAAGAAAATAGGCTAGAGATCTGAACAGAGAGGTGTCAAAATAAGGAACAAAAACAGTTAACAAATAAAATAAATATTTAAGATCGTTATCGATCAGAGATATGAAAATCAAAACTACTCAAGATTTCAACTTATATCCCCAGTGGGGAATCACTAAGATAAACAACTGACAACAATTGCTGGCATGGATATGAGGAAAGGGAGAACCTCATTTGCTGTTGATGGAATGGCAAACTGGCATTGTCAGTATGCAAATCATAATGGAAAAGTCTTGGAAAGCTAAAACTAAATCTTTCATACGACCCACATGTATCGCTCCTTGGAATATGTCTGAAAAACTCGACAACCTATCCCACAGATATTTTTTTTTATCCATGTTCATTGCTGCTCTATCCATAATAGCAAGAAAACGGAAGTAACCCAGATGCCCGGAATCGATGACAAGATAGTAAGAGTGCAGAACATTTATGCACTAAAATTCTATTCACCTGTGAAGAAAAACAAAATCATGAAAATATCAGGTAAATGGATGGAACTGGAAAATATTATGTTGATTAAGGTAACCCAAACCCAGATGACAAATCCGCCATGTTCTCTTTCACTTGTGGCTTTTAGGTCTGAGTAGTTAAATTTGATCACATAACCTTAAGTAACTACAGAAGCCAGGAAAGAAGAAAGAAGAGGGAATGATAGAACACAGGTACTAGGAAGGGAGAAAAGACAAGGTGGTAAACTGGGGTGGAAGGTCACAAAGAGGAGAGGAAGGAAATAAGGATAAAGGATAGTGAGGATTTGAAAGATCTATAGAGAAATATATTATTTTTTAATCTTTCATAAACACACAAATACACACACACACACACACAATACGAGAGAGGGCCTCACTAAGTAGTTCTGGGGCTCTCAAAACTCATAATGTAGACCAGGCTTGCCTGGAGGTAATTCATCTGCCTCCTGAGTGGTAGGATTAAAGGTGTGTGCTACCATGCCTGGCTCAAAATCATATATTTAAAAAGATTTCTGAAGAAAACTATAGGGCAACAGTGAAATTTAATAATGCATCCATGGATTTTATTAATTTTATTAATGTTTAAATTATTAAGTACAAAGACAAACTGAATTTATAGATTTTAGAAAATGAAACAGATATTTACCTATTCATCTCTTGTCTATTGAATCCTATATAAAAGATGAAATAAAATTTTAAAAAATGCTAGTTAAATTCTTAAAAAAATAATAAATATTATGTGTTATTTAAAAATTCCCAGAAAGATATTATAAAACCTCTATTTTAATTAATAATACTTCCAGGTTTTAAAATTATGCAAATGAACATATACATATTTATAGACTTAAAATTCCAGATCTGTAAAGACACAAAATTCTTTCTCCCACATTTATAACTACTATAATTCACATCAATTATCAACATATGTCTTGGGGAAAAAAGTCACAATCAATTAAATTGTATGGAAATAAGGAAATAAAAAGAATCTGACAAAAGGACAAGGCAAGAATATATTATTGTGCCTGTGATTTAGGGATGGGCACATTGTTGGTTTGTGCATGTATGTTGGGTGGGTGCATGATGTATGTTTGTGCAAGACGGCACTTGTTCATATGTGGACCTGAGCTTAATGTCACGATGTCCAGTTTCTTCCTTATGCAATGAGCTATGTCTACATATTTTTGAAGCCCTTAATTCATCAGATCGGGTAAAGAACAATTGTATAGTGCAGATTCTGAGACACACACTATACTATTACATTTAATTCATAAAATGCGGTAAAAGTTTCTGTGTGTGGAAAAAGGACAATTAGACGAACACAAAAGCAAGTGAAATATATTATTTTATTTCTTTTTTTTTCGTCCTTTTTTTTTTAATTTATTTTTGCTTATTATTTTGTCCAGAGCCCCACATCTTCATTTTCCTGAGCCCTTCTGTCCGATTGTCCTCTAGTCTTCCTTCAGGGCAATAGGCACAGCTAGAAGCCCCATATAGCTCTTTGGATAGCCCCACTCTTTAGACCTAATCCAACTGCACATTTGCAACATATGTCAGGAGTAGTTCTAGCCAGGAGCTAGTGGAGCTATATGCAGGTTGTGAATTATTTCTTGTGGAAAAAAAGCAGACAATTTAGTAAAAACAGCCAAAAAACTTAAATGCTAAACAATCAATAACTCAATTTCTTTTTTTTTCTTCTTTTTTATTTTATTTTTTTTTTGCTTATTCACTTTATAACCCTTCTCAGTCACCCCTCCCACAATCCTTCCCCATCTCTTGTTTTCTGAGTACCCCCTCCTCCTGTATCCCCCACCCTGCCACTTTAAGTCTCTGAGAGGCTAGGTGCTTCCTCTCCCATTGAGGCCAGATGAGGCACCCAGCTAGAAGACCATACTCCATATACAGGCTACATATAACCCAATTTTCAAAAGAATGTTCCAAATATGAAATCATGGGGCACACGAGCCTATGAAGGTCCTACCCCTTTGCTTCCTTTCCGTTTAGTACTCAAAAACAGACATCCAGACATAACGTTATTTTTGTAATACCTGACCTCCGTACTTCAACAATCTCTTTAATTTTGTGTAAAGTCAGAAACTCACATGTCTAAGAATTTCTAGTTTAGGAGAGAAAATCTCCAAAGAAATAGGCATTGTTTTTATTATCTTCTTGAATACTGTGCACCGATTGACACTGACTGTGAAACTCTGCCTAGTACAAGTGAGCGAAGAGCTTCTGTTCCTGCAAGACCTCTCAGTTGTAGAATAAACAAATTCTGCTGTTTCTTATTTCTCCTATTAACTCATGCTTAAAAAACATCTTTCTTTTTTACTTAGGGAATAATGAATATTTGATATGTATGTTTACTGAAAATGGATAGGGAAGATAATATCATAGAAATTTAGTTGTGTAGTTCATTAGGATGTTGCCTTTTCTTTCCTCTGGTGGCTTGGGGATTCCCTGGGTACTCGAGCTTCTCTGAGAATCTGCCAATTCAGTAAATCCCATTTTTCCCAGCAGTTCCATCTGAGCATGCTCTGAGCCAGTGGTTCCTAAAGTAGCAATGTTCATCATAATTACCTGGAGGGTTTGTTAAGCACAACTTGCCATCTACTCCCTCCCAGACCGCAGTCCCAGATGCAGTAGGTCGAGTTGGGACTGATCAGTTTGCAGTTCTGAGCATCTCCCTGGTGATACTCAGGCAGCAGCTCAGAAAATACACTGAGAGCAAGGTTCCAGGCCACAGTTTACCTAACCAGCCCGAATACCACAAACATCTGGGACTCTTATTCCATGATGATTTTTCCAAGCCCCACATCACTTGGGAAATTACAAACTGGTACATTTAACAACCACCTCTGGAGATTCTCATCAGGGAAAATTGACTACAGCTTCATCAGATCTGAATCATTGATCTTCTTTTGCAATGGACGTTTGTGTGTTCTTCTTTTATTTTTATGTTTGTTATTGATAGTTTTTTAATTATTACAAGTTTTTGTGCATAACCTTCTTATCTATTTTGTTAGTTTTGGAGTTGTAGCTTTTCAAAGATTAAAATGTTGTTAGCAGAAGTAACATAGTTGATAAATAAATAATCATGATATAAAACTCACAGTTAAATATATGAATACAATAAACACAAAACAACACTTTCCTTTGGGTGTCAGTTAAATTGTCATTCAGATCATGAAACTGACATTATATATTCATCAATTAGTACTCACAAATTCAGAATCCTAACTAGTTTCAATGACTAAATAGAAGCATAATCTTTGAATTTTACAATAACTAAATACAAATGCATACTCTTCCACACAAAGCATTTCACAGTTAGAAGTATTAATACTAGCAACCCACAGGCAGTGTAGGGTTCTAGCTCAAACCAAGAAGTGCTCATCAATAAGTTGATAAATAACCATTTACCGTTTTGTTGTCCCAATGCCATTTAATAAAAAAGAATGAAAATTAATAGTTTCTAACAACAAAAGAGCACACCACAATAAATGAAAGTAGATACACATATCTAATAATTACACTGTGAAAATATAAGATAGAGATAACTCAGAATAAGAAGGTTTCATAATATTTTGTGTAAACCAAAGCATTCAATCATTAAGTTTTGGTAAACATTGTAGTTGCCTGTAAAGGCTTAAAAGAAATACTTCATTGTGAGAGGACTAGGCCTCACAAATATACCAGGAGCCATCAAGGAGAAACTAAATATTAGTAGGTGATCTTTCGAGATGACTATTAAGCTTGAGATAGATAATGAATGTTTAGCCAAATAGACTTAATTGATATGCATGTAAACATTCTCTGTTGTAACTTTATTATTTAGATTTATGATTTGAATTTATGTATAAACTTGTGGTGAACTTTTTAAACCACGTGACAATGTATTCTGAAAGATGTGTAAGTGCTGAGGACAAAGAGAGGAGAGCCCTGATCTTCTCTTTTGCTTTAAAGTACTTTCATTGGAAAACTTTTTTATAAGAGATACTTAAAACAAGAGTTTAAACGACTCACTTTTTTCAGTGTCCATTTTTTCCTTCCTTGTCAACTTTAAAGTATGCAGGCTGGAAAGTTTATATATGCAAGTAGTTTTCTTGCACTAAAGATGGGACCACTGGAACTTACCATTCACTTCAAATGTCAAATACCATATAAGTCTACAGGTTTTAATTGTCTATAGTCGCAGTTCTTTTATACGCCTTAGGAGGAAATGGAGCATACGGGAAGTTATATTTAATCGATCAGATTTTTAGAAGAAGTTATCAAACAACATTCAGTACAGTTGGAGAGCTAGAATGTCCAGAGGCCATCAGTCTCTAAAGCTATACCTGTATCTAACTCTGTCTCTCTTAACTCATTCCAGGCTGGGCAGGCTCACATCACAAATCACATCATGATTCTATTGCATGCCAACTTTAAAAATACGGCACAAAGAAGTTAGGTAAATATTGGAAGAGACTAGAGAAACAGTAGGGTAAAAACCTGATTAATATTACAAGAGGTTTTGATACTAAAAACATTTCAATCTCCCCTAACATAAGTAAATAAAATACACAAGGTTTGGGAGAGAACTTTCTATACAGTGTATGATCTTCTCTTGGTGAAAGAGTAATGATCCACAGTAGCTTTGGTTTTGAAGATTAACTCATTCGTGGTTCTAGGTAATAGAAGTTCCCAGCTTTTCTGGCCAACTTTAGACAATGAGGAAGAAAATCAAGCTATCTTGAAACACTGGAAAGCAACACTAAATGATATCAAGGAGAACACACTAAAGGAATTGCCAGTGTTAGTAAGCAGCTCAATCAGTCATACTGCTTTTAATTTTAATATGTAGTTTTAAAAAGAGTAGAATTGAATAACAGTTACATTATGCACTTAGTCCCAGTCTGAACTTTTTTTTATGAGAATGAAAACTCTTTTTTACTGCACATAACCATGAGGCATATACCCATTTATCCTGCTTATGCCAGGTCATTTTTGTGCATACTGTCTGTGTTCATTATCCAGCAGGCACCAGGCTACCCCAGGATTCCTCCTAGAGGAAATGACTGCAATGGTCCCTTTAAGTCTGGGAAGTAAATTTCAGAGCATTTGAAATCTGCTTTCCAAACGAAAGCAGAGTATCCCTTAAATACAAAAGATGAAAGCACTAGCTTTCTCTGTACAGTCCCGGAAGGAAGGAAAGGTCAGGCACCATGGCTGTCTTATCTTCCTGGGTATGTATGCCCTGGGATACAAATAATCCCTGGATTATAGGTCCTTGAAGCATGGAAAAGAAAGGCAAATGCAGAATCTTTTAATGATCTGCATTTAATTAATATGTTTATGAATTTCCTGGCATTTACCTTTTTTAAAAAATACGGGATCCTATGACTCTCACAATCCCTGCTCTCTAGACTAGACCTAAACGCTGGTGTAAATCTTTTGGATGGTAATCAGATTACTTGAGTCCAAGGTAAATAGAGAGATAGGTACTTGAGTAATTATAAAATAAATCTTCAAGTTTCCTATTCTGCAGTTCTCTTCCCACCTCAATTGGTGATTTCAGTTAGTCCTTATCTACCACACAAGCAGGACATTCAGGTGTGGTCACTATATGCTCCTGTGAATACAAAAGTCCTGTAGTTTCTCCCATTCTGGGTAACACTTGGATGAAGCTAAGCAGATGTGAGAAAACTAACATTTTTTGTGAACAGATAATTCTCAAAAGAAGGGAAAAAAAGGAGCTAAAATATATCTCAAAAATTTTAATTGTCTTTAGCAATTAGGGAATTCAAAACTCAAAAGAGCTTTGAGAGTTCATTTTACCACAGGTAATATGACAAAAGTCAACAAAGGCCTAAAAACAAATGCTGGAAGGGATGTGGGAAAAGGGAATCATCATTATTTACTGTTGATATTTCAAAAGTGCAAATCAGTGTAGACTATTTAGCAAATGTTTAAATGGGCATAATATTTTAAGTGAACAAAGAACAAAGGAGCTATCAGAGACAGTGGAGTGGACTAAGCCTTGCCAGGAGATGTAACAAATTCTGTATTCTAAGACAGGATGCAGGAAAGAAGTGAGGTGTGTTGAAGAAGATGAAAGAAAATCTCCATTACAGTTGGAGCCTCTGAAGAGATAGGCATGAGAGAATTTGTCTGCAGTGAAAAGAGAAAAAGGAGGCATGTGGTAGTAGAATGAATATCAGCCCTTAGGTTACATCAAATTTATCTTGTTTCTAGAAATAGGCAACATACATAAGTTTGGTATTTGAAAAAAATTCAATCAGTTCTTGGATTCTGTGTAGGAATAGCGTGCAAGTAATTAAAAAAATTGTATAAGATTTGAAAAAGATGTCAGCTTCTGTTCGATGGCAGCAATTGATTGAGAAAAAGATAAGCCATAATTGTTTTTCAAAATACTTTCTGGTCCTTGTAAGGAACAATAGGAGTGGTATCAAGAGTGCTTTTTCAACATTTGATATTGAAACAATGATAGCCATGTCTGATGCAAATTGAAATGTGAATCTTGGTAGCCTGCCTGTAATCCTGCTCTTGGGCAAGGCCAAGGCAGGAAGATTGCTTTAAGTTTAAAACAGCTCAAATACACATAAGCTTTGTGTCAAAATGAAACATAAAGTTATATTTAGAATTCGTAGACTCTTCACTGAAATAATCAAAAGAGACATAGACCTCTAGTAAAAGAAAATTATAAAATCCTAGAAGAAAACAAGTGAGGAAATCGTAGTGGTTTGGATGTAGACACAGTATCAGTGACACATACAACCCTAAATGAAAGTTTTAGTAGGTCAAACTTCATTAAAATGGAAAACTTTCTGCTATGGGAAAGCAGAAAGAGAACAAGACTAAATTGGTAGGAAATATATGCGTACAATACAGTTGTTGAAGTACTATTTCAGAGAAGTACACAAAAAATTTTAAATTTAACCATAAGAAAATAAAATGTCTATTTACACAATGAGAATAGATGCTTGAACTTGGATGATGGGCATATGGTTAAAAGTTCAAAGAAAGATGGTTTATTTGTCATTAGGAAATTAAAAATTACAATCACAATGACTTCATGCTACTCCTCTTTTATTGTAAAACTAAATATACTCCCACCACACAGAAGGGTCATGCCCTTTGGTATTTACTAAACTCACAGTATACTGTTTGATCATGAATAGGCATATAGACCAGCACATAATAACCCAGGTGTGGTAGTGCATACCAGTAATCCCAATATGGAAAGCAGAGGCAAGAGACCCAAAGATCAAGATTGCATAGTGAGTTAGACAACACCACGACCTTTCTCAACTCCAACAAGCAAACTAATAAAATAAAACAAAAATTCAATAAAAACAAATACCCAGTAAACATATATGTACCCCAAACCTTACACATGATTTTGATAAAGCTTTGTTAACATTTGACAAAATTAAGAGTTTTGCATATTTGCCAAATCCTGCAGAATGTCCTAAACTGAGATAATCTAAAGTGAACTATGGGCAGCAATGGTGTTATAACAAATAAAATCTCTGTTGGAGAACATTAATAGTTGGGAGACTTTGGAGTAGTCGAGCAGAGGTTATATAGAGATATCCTGTTAATTATGCTCAATTTTATTGAGAACCTAAATTTGTCCTTACAATAAGTGATTTAAAAAGAAAACCAACCAATCCAACAACCAAAGAACCAAAAAACTCAAAGCTACTTCCATATTTGTTATGGCCTATTAAAAACATACATGACATTCTTCACAGAAAAATATTTTAAAAATCTAAAAGTCATGTGTACTCACAAAAGAACAAGGCATACAACTAAGTTGAAAACATCAAAGCATCCTACTTTAAAACATACCCCAAAGTTGGAAAAAAATAAGCAATTCTGAGTAAATCTCAGCACCTAGACCAGCAGAAAGACGGTAAAGCTCAGAAAGGTACCTATGTTTATCGCCTGGTGATTTGGCAAGTATGCCAAAACATACATTGCAAAGAACACAGACTTTTTATTAAATGCTGTTGGAAAACTAGATACACATGTGCAAAAGAATGAATATCAATTCTTAGCTTTAATTTTATAAACAAACATACCAGTAACATTATCTGGATGGAAGAGGTTATATTTAGAAAGATGTGTATGTGTGTGTGTGTGTGTGTGTGTGTTGTGTCGTGTGTGTGTTTATGTATCTGTGTGTGTGTTTGAATGACTTAACAATGAAAAAAGAGCTCATAATTTGAAGGAGACTGGAGAGCATTATATGGCAGGGCTCAGAAGGAGGAAAGGAAAGGTAGAAATGTAATTAATTATTATTTCAATATCAAAATTAAATTGAAGGAAGATAAGTTTAATTCCTACAAAATATGAAAACTATAAAATGAATACAATAAGAAATTATCAGGAAACCTCAAGACATTGATTGGTGTAGGCATGCACATCTTGGATGAGACTTTACAAACCTGGACAATAAGTAGACATTAGTCAGAGGCAATCGCACCACACTAATTCCATCCATCAGGGAACCCACTCATAGAATTCAACATGATTGTTCAAGATATTGGCAAAATTATCAGCCAAGAATCCATATATACAATTGTTTAATTAATTCAACAACCTAACGATATAAGAAGAGTATAGAAGAGGAATAATATGATTATAAGTAGGCTGAAATTCTAAATAGTTGTTTCTAAAAAGGAGACACATAATGACCAATACATATAGACAAATGTACTAAATATAATCAATTAACAGGAAGGTTGCAACTCAAAAACACAATGACCTATCATCTCACTATTGTGAAAATAATTATTAACAAAAAGACAGAAAACTACATTGTCTGATGAGATTCGTAGAAAGGATAATGCATAATTCAGGGAGATTACATATTGATACTTAGAAATTATTATGGAGATTCCTCAGGAAACCAAAAACAGAATTACTATGTAATCTATCCTATCTATTCCACACTAAAGTTGAAATAATTTCATCAAATAAATACCCACATTTGCATATCTATCACAGCAATGTTTATAGGAGCCAAAATACAGAACAAACTATGGTGCTCATCAATGAGTGAATATCTAAAGAAAAAAAATATATGCACATACATATGGACTATATTTCAGTCATAGAAAGAAAGTATGTCAGCATGGATGTCAATGGAGGGCATCACAAAAACTGAAATTAGTAAGGTACAGAAAGGCAAACAGAACTTCTCTTTCCTTTACAGAAGCTAAAATACTAGTCCTCATGTAAGAAGATATTGTGATGTTTGTGATCGTTGGAGATGCCAAAGGAATTTTGAGGAAGCTGATGTGTTAGCACATTTAGAAGGACAGCTCTCTAGCACAGATGTCACAACAGTTTGCAACAATTTGTGATACATTCCAAACAAATGAGAAAAGTCTAAAGAAGTGATTATTACGTATTCTATACATACGTCATATTTTGCTACATTAACTTAATATGTACATATATTTTACAATAATAACATATTTTTAAATCTTTGGAAATAGTAGATAAGAATTTTGTACGAAGCTAGGCAAACCTTGTACCTGATTAGAAAAATGATCAGTGATAGTAAAAGCATATGTCTACTGGGCACCCAACTGGGCAGCTGGCTGGATTGGATGCTATCCCTTCCGTGGGGCCAACATGAAGGCAGAGAAAGAGGAGGCAACAAGGTGAAAGAGAAACTCTAAGGAAATCAACTACATCTTAGTCTACTTTTCCCACATTGAATTTAGAGAATACTGAGAATTCAAACATCTTCACACTTTGGTTTCTTTTTATTTGCAAGTCTTTATATCCTAATAGTTTCATGAAAAAAGCTAAGTCACTTAAAAGGCAGGCATTGTATATTCCTGGTAGAAAACTATAAAGAGAAATAATGTGTCTGTGTATAGAAAAGTATGAACGGAAAAAAGAGGTGGAGCCTGAAACTTAGGTCCAAACACTACCTGTGTGACTGTTGGTTAGGAAGAAAATTGTTCAATTACTTGATTTACAGTTGGTAATGAGGAATATTAATACTGTCTTTTCAGTATGGGGCAAAATGCTGGTCTTCATATGTTGCAAAGAAGTCTGATTATATTTTGAATTGTCCAACACTTCAACATGGAATTGACAGCCACATCTAAAGTAATATAATATTGTGCACGTGCAATAACACTAAATATACATCAAAAATGTCAATTTCTAGACATCTCTTGAAATCACCTAAAGCTGATGACGCAAGTCTGTCTCTTCACTGAGGGACTACCTAGTGTTTACAAACTGTGTGCATTCCATCCTTTTAGGAACACATTTTAGGTAGCCCAGCATGTAGACATTCCAAAGCCTGATGTCGTTTCCGTTTCTTTTCCATTATCTTTTTTTTCCCCTCCTTCTTTGATTGTAACTTTCACAAAAGTAATTTTTTAGACTTAGCTGCAGACAGTCAAAAATATAATGTGTTAGGAGGGTATCTACATTATTAATATTGGTGTTAAAACCTACAATATATTGAATCAGAGAGATATGAGAGAAATATCCATCTTTGCAAACATGTATATACACAGAGAGAAAAGGGAGTGACAGAGAGGGAGGAGAGAAAGAAAGGAGAAGACAGAGAGAGAAGAGAGAGAGAGAGAGGAGAGAGAGAGAGAGAGAGAGAGAGAGAGAGAGAGATACCAAAACAGCAAGGTTGGAGAAAACACTGCGAACTTTTAGAAAAATGTCTACAAAACGATAAATGTTTTAAAACCAACAGACTGGAGACTAAGAAATCTCCAGTCAATCAGGGTCATGTCGGAAGATATTTGGTTCAGTCTATACCTCAGGTGAAACAGTTTAGTCCAAAATGATGAGGGTGGTGTAATGGACGCTATATTCTCTATGATTGGCTGAGTGGTAAGTAGGACCCTGAGACTCAGTAAGGAAAGGCCACAGGCCAGAATATATTGACCAGATCTTTCGATTTCCCTTATTTGTCACCTGCCTCTCATAAGTCTGCCTGCAAGCAGTTCTAGAAGCAGAAAAGCTAAGCAATGTATGAAAAGGTTACTCTGTATAAATGAGAAATGGATCAACTCATAATTTTTAAAACACATGAAACACATGTTCCCCAGGTAAGACCTTGCACTTCAAATGTCAGGGCAGAGTGAATTCCTGAAACCGAGCTATAAAGTTCTGGAGATAGAGTTCATAATGAAAATGTTGACAGGCTCTTGGAGCCTCTGTTGTATACAAAATTTAATATGTCACCGTGTTTTACAAGATTTTACTGGCAAGGAAGAAAATTAAAACATTTAGCGTCTTTCATTTTACCAAATTGCTTCCCTCCTCCACCATGCGTTAGCACTTGCCATGCTGCTTCCTTTATAAACATCCTTGTTATTGTCACAGCACCAACCACACACATTCTCAACTCTGCACTCACGGTTTCTTTCCAAAGCAATAAAAATGCACATTGGGGGCATTATCTTGCAATCTTATTCACATTTTCTGAAGGCTTGCGAAGTTATAAGAGTTCTGGTAGGAAAAGGCTCAAGTTGTTTGCATAATTATATGGTCTACATAAATAATGCTGATCATTAAAATGCTTTCTAGGAAAAGCTTTAAAAAAAAAGCCTTTTAAAAAAGAAACATTCCCATTATAGATATTTGTACAAATTTGAGGGGGTGGGGGAAGATAGCTTTGTTGGAAGAAATACATTAAGAACCCCTGAAAAACTAGGGCTACAGCTTGAGTGTTTTAACAATAGCATAAAGTGAGGGATGATTTCCTAAGTCAGTTGTAACTAATCAAGATGTATATGAACATATAGCTGTTAAATTAGACTGAGTCTCTAAATCTAAGGATTATCTTCTGTCTTTAATAACCATTTATATGCATGATGTGTTAAAGGACAGCCAGCCGGGGAACTGGCTCAAATGCAGTTCTCATGCCTTTCTGGAAGGAAAAGGGACTCTTGTCATGCTAGTACAGAGACAACTTTTCAATGCCATCACAAATTCTACTTCTCAGTATTGCAGAGGGAGAAGGAGTGTACTTCCAAATGATCAAATGAAATCAAGCTCTGAGTATTCGATATGTATTTTCTAACATACTATTATTTTATTAAGTTTGATGGACGAGGTGGATGTGCTGATTCTGGAGAATCCTGGCCACAAAAAGCTCAATTTTCTGCACAGGACTCATATGGGCAGGGACTGACTGCCTATACATGAGAAATAGATCACACGCTCACAGAGAACAAGACAGCAAATCTTGTGGCTTCCCTCCCCACAGGAAAAGACTATTTGTGAGTTTCTCTTATCTTAGATCCTTCTAGGGAATTACATTACATTAAATCTTGACTCTTTTACGGAATTGTTCATTATTGTGTTCCTATTGCTTTCTAGCCTCTCTGCTAAGTATTATAAGGTTGTGGTTACAACATCCTTGCAGGATAAATCCACTGCCCCTATGCCACTGTCTCCCTGGAGAAACTAAGCCACACATGGCTTACATTCACAGAGGTAGTAAACCCCTGTTAATAGCTCCACGTCATGCCTGTCGCTGGGCACTCCTAACTACCACATCATTCCATTCAGCTAATGAAGTTTGTAAAAGATTGACACCTGGGAAAGCTAAAGCAGATGCCCCTATGATCAGTCACCTTTTCTTTAATTAAGTCGTTGACCAGCTGCAGTAAATGAGTATGTGTGCAGTTACATTATGGAGATACAGTGGTACATGCTCTGTACTTTGACAAGTTATAGAGAGCAAAAGAGGTTAGAACGTCTCCTAACATATGGGCTAAAGATACCTGAAAGCAGTTCATTAGGATTTTCTTTTTAAAAATGTGTTAGCAAGAGAGATGAGAAAATGAAACATACAAAATAAATATATACGTACATAAGATAGCACAATGCACGTGCTTAGCACCCTTTCTTTAAAACTGATGGTATAGGCAGATTTGGTTATTTTACATGAATCCAAAGACATAGGCACAAGCCAGACTTCTAATGGCCTTTAAGCAACCAGCAAGCATTCCTCTTCTTCTATGGTGTGCTAATGTGGCACAGTGTCATGTGTCAGGGACATGGAGTTTAAAATTTTCAGTGCTGACCTAAAAACCTGTTCTATCTGACGCCCATCCATGGAGTGATACTTGTAGATGTCTCCTTTCACACAAAGCAGGGACTATTGGGTATGAACCATAGGACTGTCTGCTATAATCTGTTGTATACAAGGTTTGCTTCAACAAATGAATATTTATATAAGTTTTGAGAGTTTCAACCCATCCTCCCTCCTTTTGGACTATGCAGAAGACTTTGATGAACTTTGCAAGTTAAGGAGAAACCAGCTTTATTTTTGGTTATTGGAGTATTTAACCAAATTCTGGCTTCTGATATTTAGGTCCAAACGAACAGAGGATCTTGGGCCTCTCATGTCAATTTATATGCTCATGTTCTGACTCATTGATTGCTTTTCTATGAATTTTTCTACAGAGCTTATCAAATATATTCACACTTGAAATTCCACTAAATACAAAAACATGCATTGATGTGCCATTGGAAATTAGAAGTAAAATATCTGGTGTATGAATGGCAAAATCATAGACTATTGTATAACAATCAAAACATAGACATATACAAGAAAACATAGACATAGCTTCAAGATATATCACAAAGTAACAAAACAAGCCAAAAAACAATATTTCGTGTTAAACTAATAACATTTTATGTTAAAAGTAATCAATAAAGACAGGTTGTATTAGTGTTTTTCAGGAAGTAGCTAAATGAAAGAATGAAAGTGAGACAGTTTTGCACAACCAGAGAGTGGTGATGGTTTCATAATTCTGTGAACAGTATAGTTAGAATGGAAACTTTCATTTTAAAGAAAGAATTACTTGGTATATAAACCATTTCTCACTATAATGCATATTCCAGAAACAAGTCATGAGAATATGAGAGTAAGCTCAAGGTGTTCATGCATGTCATCTTTTCTTATATCCTTTAAGTGAGGGGATACATTGTGCAGGATTCTAGTGGCCATGATCATCGAGAAACAGCTATAATGTTGGGCTATAATGTCCCCAATACACCAATAGACCTAACAGAGAGTATCTGGATTTAAAAAACAACAAACAAAAAACAAAAAAAAAACCTACCTTCTTATTTCTCATATCATATTTTAGCCTTTAAATTGAATTCCCTTTCAAAGATGGTCCACAAAAATCCAATGCAATAAAATCAATCATGGCTGAGGCTTAAGGTTGAATCTGTACAGGTAGCTTTAATCTTTAACATTGTTTCTTAAATGGGTTTTGTGTTGATGAAGTGTTCCAGGTAGAATCACTATAAATGAACCCCAGGAGTGGCCTTTTGTAAGGGTGGTAGAGCCCTGGGGTTACAACAAAACTTATTTTCTTTTCTGTAAAAAGCATTTTTTGGTTGTTGTTTAGAAATAGGTGTAATAGAACAACAGTCCAGAGGTTATAAATCAAATGATGAGTTTTGTGACTGTGGTGTTCATCACTAGATTTAAGATATACAGGGAGGGAGGGGGGGCAAGTAAGTGGGAGGTATTTGTTCTGTATTGATGGCCACATATATTTGGTTGAGGCTGAGTTAGGTTGGAAACATATTGTGCAAACCTAATAATCTAGTGAGCATGAAGGAAGAAAAGACAGAAAGCATCTCATATACTCCCAGCATGCTGATGTCTATCAAACTCTGAAATTGCATTTATTCTATGATTCTTCTGGAGGAGTCATGGTGTTCTGGGAAATAATGTCAGAATTTAGCTACCTTCCAGCAGAGAGCCCCATAGCTCTCTATGATCCACTTTATCCAATGCCTTCATATAAAAGCTTTATGTAGAGAAAAATCCTACATTAAGAAACTGAGATAAATTCAGTGCAAAAGGATGCTCGTTGGATATTTGGAAGGTTTTCAAAGCAAGTCTTTTAAGTAAAACAAAACTGCTCTGACCTCTGGCACTAGCTAAGGTTTATGGAACCTCTGAATGAATTGTTGGTTGTATCTGTGAGAATCAAAACCTTGACTGTGCCTACATGTATGTCTATGATACTTAGTCTCAGCATATAATAAAGGACTTAGATCATTCAGAACCTTGTATGGTTATTTTATTGATATGAAAAATATGTTATTTTGTTTCTGTTTTGCGTTAAACTCACGAATCCATATCCAAGTCAAGTCGCTCGCTGTAATAAGAACATGCAGTGGCTTCAGGGGTCACAGAGACTCAGTTTCAATTATTCTCTCCCCTCTAATAGAAGACATATTTAATGATTATGGGACAAGTGGCCAATTACTTTTATTACTATAGATTACATAGATACAGATATAAATTAATAAGTGGACTATTAAGAGAATAATTTTAAGAGACATGAGTAATTATACTCATTACTTTTACTCAGCATTTTCAAATATATACATTATTGACTCTGATAGAAAATAAATAAGTATGCAACTGTGTTTATGCTTGGTCTTCAGGCCCTTTGCTGTTAATCATGACAAGAGAAAAATGAGATGACTTTGGTACTCTGCATACTGATATTGCCCACAGTGGCTTCCTGTTTATTCTTCTACTTGTAGAGCATTTTCTAGGTTTGAGTGACTTGCTATTGTGTGGAAAAAATTTTATATGTCATATAAACAAATACCTTCATTCAAAGATCTCCATGTAATTTTGTTGAATTGCTAATATTCTTCATAAAAATCTCAATGCCAGATCCTGATGTATAAGAGCATAAAAATGTTCTTCTTTAACTACTGAATTTTCATTAGAGGTGTAAAGATGTACAGCTATGTTGCTTAGGCTAATTAGAGGTGGTTCACAAGAAATAGCACCATAACATAAGGCACTTTTCAAGCCAAGCACTGATGTTCCACAGTTCCTCTGTGAAATTAACGTGATCTAACTCTGCAAAAGTATGTGGTAAGATCTGCATGAAATGAATTGTGAACCCATATCTTGGGAGGAGATATGTAAAAGATACAGGAAGTCTCTGAAGAAGCAGGCTGTGCTGAGTGCCTTCTAGTTTATCACCATCATACATGAGCTATTTTGCAGATCATATATCCTGACCCTCATTCATTCCTTTCTTAAATGCAGCAGAAGCACAGTCACAGTCTCCCATACATGGATCCTCAACTCTTTCATTGGCAAGGCTCACGTGCGAGGTAAGACTTTTCATAAGCAAACATGACATTTTTTTTCTCATATCAATATGTCCTTTGTTACAGAGGCCTAAGCCTCTGTGATAGACACAGGGATATCGCAAACCTCTGATAGATGAGTACCACATCTGTGATAAGTCTTGAAGATGTGAATAGGAAAGAAAAAAGTGTGGTTATTAATACCTGACTTATTTTAGCTATTTCACCCTTTCCATTAGAACACCAGCAAAAACCACACCGCAACAGGAAACGTGAAGCACAGCATTCTTCCGAGGCAGATTAAATTTAGATGAGTAATTGATGATTAGCATTGCCACACGAATTAGAATTCATAACAACGCAAGAAGTGAAAGACTGGTGATATTTAATTTCATTTTGTTAACTCCTCCACAGTTAAAGACCTAGAAGTTCTCGGTCTCCATTTTTCTACTGGAGGAGATCTGCCCAGTCTCTCAGGAATATGTTTTGATTCTAACTTATTACCATGGCTAATTGAGAAACGTAAAATCCTCCTCTTTAAAGTTCAATTACTTAAGTTGAGGGCAATATCAGCAATTACACAAGGTTTATTTGGCAATAATAATAATAATTAAAAAGTCCTGTACACACAAAACAATTTCATTCATATTCTTTCTCTTTTATGTTTTAACCACAAACTAGAGTATTTAGGTAAATTGGGGATAATTAGGGACGTTAAAAATTATAGAGTCAGACAAATTTATTTCCCTGTTCATCAATGGACGGTAAACAGCTCTCCTGTGAGTGACAAATGGAAGGTTTACTCCTTGACTGAACCTTCCTAAAATAGACTTTTCAGAGATTCCAGGGCCCGGGGATACATTTTCCAAACTGCTTTACTGAATGAACTTGACCTTCTAGGCAAGATTCTTATATTTGCTCCCGTAGAGAAAACGAATATGAGCATTTTTTCTTGCTGTTTTCTTTATATAACATTTCAGTGACCTGAGGCAATGTATTTTATTCTCCTTCCCGTCAGACAAGCTTTTCTCCTGTTTCCTTTTAAGCAAGAATGGAAAGGTCAGGTTATCATTTCACAAAAGGCTCTTTCTAGCTTTTCTCACCATAATATGCTTCCCCTAATTATTTCATAACTCATTTAAATGGGAGGCATTCTGGAAGGGAACTCATAGAAACAACTCCTCAAGTAACTAATTATTTAAAAAAAACACAAGGGAATTTTAATTATAATGCCTGGGTTATTTAAAAGCAAAATGGAGCAGTTTGCATCTTGAAATATCTATTGTAAGAGAGAGAAGAAAAAGAAAACATCTCCCTGAATGACATACCACGGAAGTAAATGCAATTTAGTTGCTCTTTTATTGTCTTGGTCTTGAAGAAAGAGGACAAAAAAAAATATACAATCTTGGCTTGAAGCTTGAAATCACTTAAAAATAAATTGTGTTCTTAGAAGACACATATGCTTACTTAACAAAGGCAGGTTCTCTATCTTTCGAGAGAGATTTGTAATATATATTTGTTGAATATCCAGCTTTGACAATAAAATCATCTAGAAGAAATTGTGATTTTTTTTCCTCCATGGAATTGATGTTTTCAAGAAACAGATAAAGGATTGATAAGTACAATCAATTACTGGTATTATTGTTTTTCTCAGTTTGTATTTAGACAGCTTAAACTAAATTTTTAAAATGCATGCTTGTGTGATTAGTAAGGAGAACGTTATCTGGGGCCTTTAATACCAGCTGTCTTGAGAAGCTAAGTGATCAGAGCCTGTTTTGTATCTTGTATTACAGAATTTCTGTACCAGTCTCTGTTCATAGAAAGTTATATAGCATCTTACATTCTCTTCTGTCTGCCAGCTGTAGCATTTGTATCTATTAAGAAATATGTGTCAGGTCATACCAATAGATGTGTCTTCTGCAGAGCTCTACAAAGCAAATCTAGTTGTTTTAATATGACTATGTAAATGCTCAAACATTGACAAAAATCAAATCTTGCTGAACACACCACTGTCTCATCAATCTATAGTCACTATCCTTTATTTATTTGGTTGGACTCTACCCGACTCCATTGCTAAGAATGTAAGGACAAGAAGATGTTTCTCTTAGGTTCTATGTGTGTACCTTGGAACCTACAGGGAATATGTGTGGACAATCAACTGTGTAAAAAGCAAGTGTGTGTGTGTGTGTGTTTGGCTATGATTATATCAGTGAAAAATAAATTGCAGTGGATCTACTATGATTATTCACAGCAAGTTTGTGCATATCTTCTTATCTTTAGTACTGAAATGAATGAGTTCCTGGAGAAAGAACATACATATGTGAAATTCAGAGTCTAAATCACCACAACACATCATGAGTCCTGCTTCAGTAAACCTTTTACAGTTGAAAGGACATTAAGGAAACTATGAAAATGATGCAGAATATTCTTCATAAGGGATTGTAACAATATTCTCTTTAGAGAGAGAGCTCCTGATGTGGACAATTTATGTTAACAGCAATTGGTCAGAAATAAATGTTTTAGCTTTGAAAAGCATGATAAGTTGATTGAATTTTTTGAGATCTAAATTCAGGCTTGCCCAGTTGTATTCACAGATGGCAATAGTAATTCTCAGATTTAAGGATATATATATATATATATATATATATATATATATATATATACTGTGTTTGACTGTAGTCAGTATTTCAGTCAACTTCTCAAGGGTTTTGAACTATCATTATGATTATTGAAAATTTTCAGTTCATAACAATGATAAAATAATAGTCACAATACTATCATGATTATAATTATTAGCTATATTAATAATACAATTCTTGTTAAGAGATAACCTACTCGGCACTACAACTTATAATATAGATAACATTTAAAGTGGCTTCAGAGCTGATGTTTGGCATACACCATGGGGACCCAAGTTCTATCCCCAGAACCTACATAGATAAGGCACTATACCTATTGTTATTGTAGATTAATTTTTCAGCTCCAGGACAGTGATAGACAATAAGTGGATAGAACCTAAGGAGCAATACCCAAGAGTCCAAGTGAACTACATATATGTGCACCCACATACTTACAAATGCACACAGTTGCCATAGCCAAAATCCAGACAGACAGTGTCAACATATGAAGGAAAATCTGTGTCCTTGACTTTGTGCATATTTATCTTGATATTTTGGGTCTCAGTATTATCCCATGGTTTTATTTTGAAGTGGAACAGATATTTTGGCATAGTGCATTTTCTAATATTAAAGTCATCTAGAAGTTTGTATGGTGTGAGGCAAAAGTGTTTTGAAAAACCATGTCTGTGTTGAATGACAATAGATCTAGAAGCAAAATTCTTTAATAATCCATTATTAGCAAGCCCTGCCTGTCCTACTATCTCATGGTTATTAACAAAGTTTGTTCAATGTAATAACTTGAGCAACACATAGCAAAAGTTTTCTCCACTTTGCTATAAGTCACCTATTGATGCCCCATCAATGCATTTGATAAACTCATGATTTATAAACTTCTTATTTCCTGTGATAGGAAAAGTCCATGCTATGTCTACCATCATAAAACTGTTTTTCAGGGGAACATGAATCTGTGTTCTTAGGCATGATTACTCAAATTTGACTTAGATAATATCATTCCTTCTGGAGCAGTTGCTATGGTTTTGAACTGACAAGATAAGATAATTGAGATATACAAGTTGTTCTATCAAGGATGTATCTATAAATGGGCAGCTGTGAGGGCACTTAAATCTGATCAAGTACAATAAAGAAGAAAAACAGAAGCAAAGTAAAGAAGCAGGAAGGGAGAAGAGTGTGATGTGGTAGATGCAGCCAATGCCCATGTCACCATTGGCAGGATACATGCCTACAACTAAAGACAGTGGGTGTGTTTAGACAAAAGTTGGAAAGCATGGTAGAAAACAAAAGGCAGCTTTGCTGCTCCCCTCAAGCTCAGCTTTCTAGCTGTACTGAAGTGGGCATAGCAAAGAAAGACTGCAGTCTCTTAGCTGAGAACTATGAGGATGACAAGTCCCCACCCAAAGCCAATCCCAGTCAAGTTACTTTCAAATGGAGATTGGAGAGGTCGTTTCTCTTTACTAACTGAACTCAAAAGTCACATTACAGAAAAAAGCCCATCATTTTCATTAGCATGTTACATTGCAACCTTTGAAAAGATATTGCTGTGATTGTGCACCCCCACCCCTTATCTTCTCTATGCTCTTTCCCTCTCCAGCGAAGTGTGTACTCAGGATTTAAAGAGCACTCGAGAGATTCCTGGAAATAGAATGAATGGTGTGTGGCAAGATGACTGCATAAAGTGTTCTGGCTGATCAAAGAGTGATTTCATTTGCCACTTTTCCTTTTTATAAAAACATAACAAAACAACAACAACAATAACAGGCAAACATTTTGAGTTGAGTAAAAGCAAAAGAGGGCGATTGCTTACACGGTTTTACACTGTACCTGAGGGGACACAAGAGCTATGTTTTGGTTTTGCTTGTTGTTTTTTCGTTTTTTATTTTTCTTACCCAGACAAAGCTGACTCTTACCTTTTTAGTAGTAACTGCTTTATTGACTGCTAATGCTTTAAAAATAAGATTAGATCAGGACTATGGTCTTTATTGCAAGGAAGATATATGCCCCTTGCGAATTCTAGTGGCTTGGCAATCGTAACCTCAGCAGACATAACATTGATGTATTCCGTGTTGCTGAACAGCATGGTAAGTGTTTAAAATGCTGTGAAGAGCCTTATTGCATCGAAATGATATGATCTAATATGAGACTGCACCTCAATGACTACATCCTTGAGCCTACCCTTCCACAGAATACTAAAGGCAAAGCCACTTTATTTTAATATCTCACAGGGAAGGAATCATTCCTCACTTCACAACTGAAACAGTGAAAACATAAAACTGAACCTGGATTGTAGAGAAATAGAAATTGTAACATTCAGGACATTCTCATTAGCAGTATAGGGAGAGTTGTCTTTTGTAACAGGGCATCAAAATGACAGTTTGCTTCATTCCTATTGTCAGAGGGACTTTGGCCCTTTGGAGAGCTGATGGGAAGGGTCCACAAGTCCAGAAATGGACATACTACAGAAAGTCAAGGTGCATGTCCGTCTCCCCAGATATAAAACGTTTCCCTAATTCTCAGTATGTATCCCACAGGAGCCTCTTAATCAATCACAATTATTATTAAATTCACATCCTCCCTATGAGTTATATACAGCAATGAAATTCCAAAAGCTCATCTCTCACCAGTCCCAGGTAACTTAAACAGGATATCTTCCCACCTGTCTCTTTAGAACAGTAGTTCTCAATCTGAGGGTCACGACCCTTCTGGGTGGACTGATTTTTCACACGGGTCTCGTATTAGATATCCTACATATTAGATATTTACATTACAATTGTAACAGTAGCAACGTTAGTTATGAATTTTATAGTTGGGGATCATCAAAACATGAGGCACTGTATTAAAGGGCTATAGCAATAGGAAGGATGACGACCACTGCCTTAGGATGTCATTACTAAACCAGGCAAGGGACCTCTCTGTATGATGGAACAAGTTTTACCTGGCTGCTGAAAGGTTTCCAAGAACATAGGGCTTACAAATGTCAAATCCAGGTCATTCTAGGGCAAATCAGAATGGCTAGCCATTATTCTCCTGATAGCCAAGTACCCAGCTGAACACATCAGCTCAGGGAACTGGATATGGATGAGCCTACTTTAGTTTGCTATAACAAAATACCATAAATTGAGTAGTTTGTGTATGATAGGAATTCTTTCTAATAGTTATAGAAGCTGCTCCTCTGAGATTAGAGAGTCAGCACTATTTGGTTCCCTTATGACTCCTTCCAGATATCACCCCCATTGACTTGCTATTCCCACAAGTCATGAAGCATGTTGTAGCTTGCTATATGTCCCCTTTTGAAGGCACTACCTATTCAGAGGCTACATGACAGTTAAGTCATTATAGACACTATAACTCTCCACACAGATCTAGTACTGCATGAGCAACCAGAAATGCTTAGAAAACGGAAAAGTTGGAGCAGATTCAGCAACATCCTGGGTCTCAAAAACACCCTGGCCTATTTAGTTAATTTATGCATATTTTTGATATTGACAGATGAAAAGAAAAGTGTCCATCTTATTCTTTGGAATTGAGCTAGGCATGTCAATAAGGGTGCTGCCCTTGAAAATACTAATGGGACATTTTTATTTCTCACTTGAGGTCTACGTTATAGACTAGGGCACTGATTGAAATAAAATATACTGCTGTCAGGGCTTACAGCATTGATTTTATGAATGTTTAACACGACTGAGTCTGTAAAATAGAATTGATTAGGGTGTATTTTTTTTTAAATCTTATTAAAAGTGTCCACCCATTCATCCATTTGAGTCAGCTTTGTTGTGAAAGAAGATTACATAAAGCTGTGCACACTGCTGAGCTGCACCTGCTGGTTTGGTTTGTTAATTGAAAAAGAAAAATTAGTAGAAAGGCCATGAGATATGACTCATTTGATCTGCTTTTAGTTCACTTACAAATGTGCATTGTTGGTGGAAAAATTAATATGTGGCACTATGGAGTTAAAAATAGATGCAGCATCAGAACTATAAGCATGTCACCAGGTCCATTATCACCTAGAGATGAAGTTAGTGAGACAATTGGATGTCTGTAACCCCATGCCTCCTGCGGTACTAACTACAGTGCCTATTTAGAATCATCCTTCATGGCCATCAGCAGACGTGAGATACATGAACAAGGGAACAGCATCAACCCACAAAAAGGAAGCATTCTGTTATTTTAGAGCACTTGTTGAACCTGGAACATATTACGCTAAGGAAAATAAGTAAGAAAGGAAAAGAGAAATACTACATGTTTTTATTTACATGTGGAATCTAAATTATTGAACTCAGAAAACAGAATGATAATCAGAGAAGCTTGGTGGGTTAGAAGGGTGAGGTCTGAATGGGTTGAGGAGTTAGAGCTGTCCAGAGTATTAATCTGAAGAAGAAATATAGATATTCTAGACTGATGATTCAGCATAGTGACCATAGTTGTAATTGTAATGTGTGCTTTGCCATTGCTAAAAGAGTAATTTCAAATGTTCTCACTACACAAAAAGTATGTAAAGTTAGCCTGATATAATTGCAAATGACTATACTTTAGCTTATAGACTATAACTGTTTGAATTAAAAATAATAAGTCTTAAAATGTGCATTTATTGTTTTTACACGGATTATTTCTCATTACTACAAAAGATCAAAGAGATAAAAGAAGTAAGAGAGAAAAAAATATCTACATACCTGCTACTGTAACTTTTGCTGTCCGACTAATAATTGAGCCAGAATCCCCTAAGGATGCCTCACATTGGTAAAGTCCTTCATCTGGCTTATGGTGTCTGGAATGAAGTATGTTTTGTATCAGCAGAGACCCGTTAGGAAGTTGCTGCTTTCTGTCATCCATGCCCAAGGCTAGGATAAGGCCATCTTTCTTCCACTTGATGACTGGAACTCCGCGGTCCGACTCTGCAGAACAGTTGAGCACGACGTTTCCTCCCCGCATTGTGACAGCATCAGAAGGTTCAGACACAAAATGAAGTGATGTGAAAGGTTTAATTTGGAAACCTGGAAGAAGAGAGAACAAGGGAACTAAATCCATGTAGTGTGAGAAGTTATGAGTTCAATTTCTCCAATGTTCTGTCACAAGTCTTAGTTTTCGAAAAGCAGTTGTTTTTCTTGGTTTGTTTTTCCCTCCAATTATAGATAAATTTAATAGCAGGACTTCTGTATTAAACATAAGACAAATACTTGTGTGAGCAACAATTAATGAAGCAATTAGCCCTGAAAATATTACTAGAAAAGAAATAATTCATAAGCTATAAATAAGAATATTATTACATCATTCATTACTTGAAAACTTTAGACAGTCGTAATTAGTATTTGCCACATAAAACCGGAAGATGTTAAGTTAATAGGGTGATAGCTGAGATATGATGGACCTGATTAATCCTATTATCTGCATTTTAGTATAGTGTTTATTAGTACTCTGATAAATCCAAGGCCTTGACAAGTTCTCAGGAGGTATTAGGGTTTGTTCACTTTGCTCAGACAGTTATGAACCTAAGTCACTGGAGTCAAGACACTTTCAGTTTTGACAATCTCTGAGGCTAACAGCTCTACAATATTCCTTGGTGTTTTCTTTCTAACATTGGATCTTTGCTAAACTTTAACTGTACTTTTGGCCACTATTTTATCCCACTTTCTCCTGAACCACTTTGCATCAACAAAAAAAACATGTGATGATCAATTTCATGGAAGTGTTCCTTTATTCATTTAAAGGTACATTTAATTTCATAAAAATTACCCATAAATCAAGCTGTAGCTTTCATTTTTCTCATGATGACAACCACAGATTCTTTAGCATTTTAAATATATCTGGGAGGGGAATACTGTTGGTTATTTTGGGAAAACTTGCCAGCTTTCTGTGATTTAAATGGCAGACATCTTAATTAATGTAATTAGTATGATCATCATGAGATGACCCAAGTTGGCTCTCATAATCAGAATTATTCCTGATTTTCAAGGAAGACACAGGTACTGCAGCTGTTTTCTCCCAGGATTCCAAGGTCACACCCCCAGTGTTTATAAAGCTAGATCTCAAGTCTGAGGCATGCCCAGTGTACTGCATCACTTCTGATCAGATGTTAAGTCCGTGCTACCAGGTCACTTACCCAAGGAAAATATCTAAAACCTTGTTCAAACTCATACTGATTACAAAATCATAGTAATGCTAGAGTGATAAAGGATCCTGATGTCTCCAATCTGATCCTGTCAGGGCCAACTAAAGATCTTTCCCATACAGATTAACTTTTGTGTGCCCAGCTCACTTATAAAGAAGTCTGTTTCTCTAATAGAAAGTACCTCAGATTGAGAATCTGAATCTCTAGCTTCTTGTCCTATCTATATGCCTTAAATATGTGCTTCCCTAAATGTTATTGTATGTTCTCAGAACTCAGGTCCTTCACAGGCAAAATGGAAGTACTCATGGCAATAGAAGATCTTTCTGTTCAGCACCTATTTTGGAAAGGATTCACACAAGAATGAGTTGAGGAAATCTATCAAGGGAACCTATTAAGTCTACTGAGATGCAGATAGATTCTAAGTCAATTGCCTCCTTCTCATTTATAAGAAGGAGACACTTTCTAGCAAATGCCTAGCTGGAGGTGCACTGAGGGTGGGAAAGCATACACGAGTTCTAATGTTATTGAATGTCAAGATGTGCCATCAGAATAATGTCCACAATTTCCATTTAAGTAGCATTAAAACAGAAGAAATAAATTTAGAATGGAAGACTAGGCAACTATATTAAAAAACATTTATTGCGTTTTTGTTCTACCCGGGGCCTATATTTTAAACACAATCTCATGCTGAGTACATTATTTATGTCACAGAGCACATAATGCATTTAGCACAGCTGTTTATGACAGCATGTTAATGAGCATATTGTGCCCATTATCACAAATAAATAATCTCCTTACTCTGAAACAGGAGGTTATGACAGTTTTCAGTGCTGTGAGTACATGGTTTAGGGAAGTTAAGTAAAGATTAATTTTTCTGTAATACAATTACCCTTGCTGCTTGTTGGTAATTTGAGCTTTTTTGTACTCCTTATAACAATTATCCTTTAAATATATGGCTTTGAAATTAAGAAAGCTCTTTGCTTTCAGGAGCTTGCCTTACTTAATATTTTAGAAAAGACAGACCCAAAGTGAGAAGAGTTATTTGAGACATAACAAGTGACATGAATGTCAATGTTTCAGCATACGTGATGCTAGGGCTATCCCTGACCCTCTTGTAAGGTGCCTCACATGTCTAAGAAATAATCCATTAATATATCAGTTACTGGTAATGTAGATTAACAACATCTCAGTTTCCGTTAACATGGTTTAAAAAATGGGTTATGTGGTAGCTTCAACTAGAACAATAGACAACAGGAGGGGAGAGAAGGTCAACAAAAATACTAGGAATGTTCAGAGAAACCACAGGGAAACACAATATTTTGCAAAGTAACTTTAAATAAATTATGTATGTGTATACATACATTTGTCTATATACATGCATATTAATGGAGTTATACCACATGGGTAGTAGTATTCCTATTAAGGGCCATGAGCTATCTAATGAAATCCCCAGTCCCAGGCATGAAAAACCATCCAGTTCTCATACTGTTGGGTGGAGTAAAGAAAAGGGTCTTCAAAAACCGGATGAGCTATATCAATTTCTGTTAGCTGTGATGGTTTATATGAGAAATGTCTCTCATAGGCTCTGGTATTTTAACACCTTGTCCATATCTGATGATGTTATCTGGGGAGCTTTAGGACATATGGTCTTGCTAGAGAAAATGTGTCACTGGGGGTGGGATCTGAATGCCTACATCCTCATCCGACTTCTAGTTTGCTCCTCTGCTTTGCGTTTGAAGTTTAATGGGACTTCTCAGCTTCCTGTCCTTACTTTGTGGTTTGCCACTTGCTGCTATGGCTGCCTGCCACAATGGATTTTTATTCCTCTAGAACTGTAAGTCAAAATAAACATTTACATAAGAAAGTTGCCTATAGTTATGGTATTTTATCACAGAAGCCCAAAAGTAACTAATACAGTTGACTTCTTGAATGTAAGACTCTATTGCTGAAAACACCACAAACTTTGAATACAGAATTTGGAGACATTGACCTGGAATTGATCTAAAAGCCTCATCCCTGAGCACTGGACCTCATCATAGCAGAAGGTACTGTGCAAGCTGCCAAGGGAGAGAAACAGTCAGGAGACTTCCCAGCTGTAAAGCCTGAGAACCATGACATGACTGGCCTAGCAAGGTCCCCAAAATAGACTGTCACTAATATCTTGATAACCAACAGCTGTCTATTTAAACCTAAGGACTTCTCAATGGGAGGGAAATGGTGCCTTATCATTTAATGCTAGGCCACTAACCATAGTGCTTTGAGAGGTTATAAACCTGAAAGGAGACCCTACTATCATTTTCCTAAATCAGCATGATGTCTAACTGTATTCTAAATAGATTTCATTATACCCACAGATAAGTACAGTTTCAGCTTTCATCAGAGATGTTTCTATGTTCAATAGGTGGAGACAAGTATGGAGAGACACAACTGCCCAGAATGTGGAATAAAGGGACTACAGGGTACCCAGCCACCATGGATACATCTGTAACTCAAATCTACCACCAAAGGCTCAGGGAAAAATGAATCACAGAGCAGTGGGGAGGACAGATGACAAGAGCCAGGGGCCTGGTATGTCTGCTGCTTGGTTGTTTCTCCTCCCTAGTATAATTGGGAAAATGTACCCAGGAAATATGATTACACGAACACAGCTGGCATAACGGCATTAGCTGACACACCAGTGGAGAAAGAGAAAATTCCACATGATCTCACCCCTAGAAGTTGACCTATAAGAAGCCAGTGATTGCTGAGATCCAGATTCTGTGACATTAATTATTTCAAACCTTATTTTTAATAAAGGTTCTTAAAAACTTTAACCTCCTTTGGAGCCCACCATCCACTAGAGGTAGTGTAAAAGAAAGGATACAGGGAATGGGGGAGGTGGACCTGTTTAGAAATGTTCTTTGGAGCAACTCCCATCTGTATTGTCTGGAAATAGGCAGTTCAGTTCACAGGTTTGCAGGCAGTGGCAGCTTGATCTACTCCCAAAACTTTACAGATACACCAGCAGTCACGTTTGGTAGATTTGGGTTAGTGACATCAGTGACACAACCTAGCAGAGACAGTCAAGCCTCAGCCTTGGCTCAAGTCAGCAGAAGGGATGAACAGAAATATCAGGAAAAGTTCTCTGCTGTGCCTTTCTCAGGGAAATGAAGATCAGGAAAACTCAAGACCCACAAGCTTTGCATAGCTAGCTGTACCAGCAAGCCAATCTCTGTCTCTGTCACTGTCCATCCAGTCCTATTTATACCCTCCAAACATCACATGACCTTCATGGGCCTTGCAACAGCATAGCTCTTCCCTCTGCACAAGTCTTGCCTCAGCACATGCAGCCAATCAGCCTGAGTCACTGGGAACTGCAAGGGCAACAAACTGCAGTACTCCACTAGATGTTTTGTTTTGGTGCATTTCTCTCTATGGTGTCCGACAAATGCAGCTCAACTATACAATGTAAGGCAGACCAATACATGTGTGTTGTTAGCAGAGAATCCTTCATCACATGTCCTTTCATGTGCTTACTTTAGCAGAATACCACTTCTGTGTCTGCTTCAGAGAAACATTCTTTCATGAATTTGTCTTGTTCTTTCACATCTGTGTCCACTTTAACAAAATATTCCTTCAAATGTTTGCCCAAACAAAACACCATTCAATCAACTTTCCAAAGAACCCTTAGGTTTCCACTTCAAGGTTCTTCCAGAAACAAGTTACTGCACGATTTGTCCAGTTCCAAGTGGACAGCTCTAGACACATGTGCATATGAGCAATGATAAGTGGAATCACTATGTTATATGGCTATGTGTACATGTGTATACATGTAACATAATAAATAAAGAAGATATCATGAATTTTGGAAGTGGAAAGATAATAGAGTTAGGGAGAAGGGGGGCAGGAGTGATGTAAATACAGGGCTCATAAGTGAAGGTATTAAATAAAAGTGGGTCTCTAACTTCTGCCCTCTCCAAAAGTTGACTTGAATAAATCTTTAGCCAAAACATAAGTGAAACATATATATATCACAACTGACAAATTTGTCCATCATCCATATGTTTTATCTTTAAAAAATTTTCTGCCTAGCAGTTATGTTGAGCAGATAAGTAGTGTCTGTTTTCTTGCAGAAGAGGACCTATTCTTTGAAGATGATTCTAAGGAGAAATACTACCACTTATTTAAGTTTTTTCAGATGTAAAAACAAAAAGAAGCAAAAAAGTTTTGTTAGTTATTCTTTGTAGTCAACTTGTCAGAATTTATATTCACAAGGAGAAGCAACATATGGCCATGTCTTTGAGTCTTTCTTAGAGGAATTAGCCGAGATGGGTAAAGCCAGTTTGTGTATGGTTTGGTATATCCCTTAGAAAAGGAGACCTTACTGATTAAAATGGGGAGGGGACATCAGAAAGTAAGACTTGCAATTACATCTCCAACCATCTCTTTCTTGCTCAACAACATGCACCAAGCCAAGCCAACCTTGTCACTCTTGCCACCATGCCTCCCATTCCCATGTCAGATTGTAATTTCCTCTGAACTGTGAGCCAAAATAAATGATTCATCCATAATATTTGGGGAGGGGCAGATATTTATTTGCAACAAGAAAAAAATGGAAAAAACTGACAAGTTCTTTCAAGTTATATTGAATATTTAGAGGTAGAAATTGTACTTAAACCATTTTTAGAAACTCTCCTAAATAATTCATGGTCTGACCTGTTTTTGTAAGTTTATGTCCCTTTGTGCTTGATCTCCTTACCTTGTCATATTCTTGCTTATACCAAATCCCAGTGAGTCACATAGGCAGGCTAACCTAGAATGGCTGTACAATATTTTATCTACAATATCGAACATTGTTGAGTGTGAAAAAAATAATTCCCGGTAGAATCAGAAATCTTGTTCTGAGTCCACAGTGTGAAAGCTTGCAGTTAAGACCGTGAAAGGTAAAAGACAAATTGATGAAAAGCAGCACAGACGTGAAATGAAGTTTCTGAAAGTGCCCAAGATTAGAAAATGTCACACAAATCCCCACAGAACCACTTTGCATAATTTAATCTATTTTAAATCACATATACTTTAAGATGCTCAGAGGTTTTCATGGTGCCCAAATCCTCAGAACTGAGCCAGATAACCCTGGCACCATCACCACTCCTTTAAACAAAGAAATTTATGTTAATAGAAATTAAAATAATTTTGTGAAAGATATAACCTTCCTTGGGATCCCCAGGCATCAGAGATATGTGGCACAGTAACATTGGTCTTTAGTTCTGACAAAATTATAAAATAACTTCAAGGCTATGAATTGAACTTGGGGATAAAAATCCTCTACAAGAATCAACAGAACTAAACATACATGAATATCATGGGGGTTCAGTAGATAAAAATGTAAAGTTTGGAATAGGTTTCATACTAGCAAGGTCAACACCACTTGGGAACATGCTAAAACTATAATTGTAGACAGTGCCAAGACCTATCAATCAACACCGGTGGGGGTGGGGTGACCGGCAACCTGTGTTTGGTCGTCCTTTCAGGGAACTCACAAGTAACTGAAACTTAAGAACTCTGTTCACAAACAGAAAGATCATGGTGTTCCTCGGACAACTCATTCACAATTACACACACACACACACACACACACACACACACACACACACACATTCATTTCAAATCTCTTTAAAAGGCTGAAGAAAGATGAGGAAGGAGAACGAGGACATAGACCAATGTTTACAGTATCAGAGCTCTCTTTACCCTAACCAGAGCTCTGCTGAGGTTCCGCCTTCCCACCCCTACCCCTAACAAAGCCTTTTAAGTAGAAAATAAAATTCCTGCTTTAAGCAAACCTTATATAAACAGCTATTAAATGTTTGTTTTGAAGAGTTGTAACAGTGACATTACCCTCCTAAAAGAGGTTTTCATTAACGAGATATTTTGTATAGACTTCACTTCCCTACCCCTTTTATAATTGATTCTAACTCAGCAATATAATTGTGGTTTTCTAGAACATTGGGATGTCAGACATGTAACTGGATGATGTGTCTATTAGTCCAATCTAGTGTCAAGATGGCCAAACCACAATCATGCTTATTCTGTGTAGTCTGAGGAGCACTCTGAAATTCATATTGACCTAAGATTAACATCAGATAGTTCAGACAGAAAGTGTCTATTCACTGAAGGCCCAGCACAAGGGAAGTAACTCAAAGTGAATCCAGATAAAGCCAGGATATCTGCACAAATATTTTTATATAACCAAGTAGCTCAACTTATTTTCAAAAAAAAAAACCTGTTGGAAATTGGAATAAATTACTTTTTATAAAACACAGGCAACATCATAATCAGTGTACACTATGGGCTTCAGAGCCCATGGGCAGGAGTCTTTGCTCTGTACTACAGCACTTTTAGAGTTTTATACTTCTTTGAGAAACTAGGCATAAATAATATTCAGAGTATTTGGTCATCTCTTAAAAACATTGTACTCATTCTAGCTCTTGAGAGAGACTAATAGATTCTAACACCAGACAACTTTAGTTTCCCTTACAAAGAAAGAGGTATCAGAAATGAATTTGGTGTATGGTATTTATCCCTGAATGTAAATAATGCAAAGAAAAAAATATTCCTGGAAGAAAATCAGGTGCATTTTTATGAAGAATCATTGAAATGCAAAGATGAACAAAACTTTAAAAGAAAAGTTTAAAGGAAAAAAACTTTATCCCCCATTAGAGCTGTTAGATTTAGTTTACAAAATTAAGGATACAAATTATACATAGATTAAACATACTAAAGTGAATAGTCTTTTATCATAATGAATATATCTTAAGCCTTAGGAAAAACAAATACTGATAGATCTATGACACTAAAATATTATATTTTGTTTATCTAAACACTCAAATTTATTTAGTATTTTTGGTGTGGTTGTGATTTTCTTATTTTTCTTTCCTTTTATTTCTACTTTCCTGACTTTTCATTTCTTTTCTTTTTCTCCCTTCTTTTCTTTTTTGTTTTCTCCTTTCTTTTCTTTTTTACTTTTTTCTCTTTTTTCTTTTCTTTTTCTTTCTTTTCTTTGTGTATATGGCTGTTTTTCCTTAATGTATGTCTGTGTACATTATGTCTGTGTAATGTATGTCTGCATGCCTAGTGCATTCAGAGACCCAGAAGAAGGTGTTAAACTCCTTGGATTACAAATGGTTGTAAGCTTTCTGTCATTGGCCCTCTATTGGCAAGATTCCAGAAGCTCTACTGGAGTCACCTATAGAAGCTCTCCCAGGGATCTTGCTCTTGTGATGGTTTGCACTAGTCTCCATGGTCTGATTTGGCAACATGGACTAAATGTGTGCCATCAGTGTGGCCTTCAGTACATGACACACATAGGGTTCATTAAGTTAGACTAAGGAAATTTGGATGGATTTTTTTTAAGACCATCTACCTAGCGAACAAGACCATACTAGTCTTTGTACAGAAACAAGCAAGCCAAGAAGCAAGCAAACAAACAAATAAAAAGCCTTTAAGACATTCAAAAAATAAAAGAATAAATCAAAATGGTTGTGCACTGTTGCAGGATGCTGGGAATAAAACCTAGGTTCTGTAGAATAGAAGTGCATGCTTTAAAAATGAACCATGTCCCTAGTCACAAAGTGTGTCAGTTTTAAACACGGAGCTTTTCATAATATGCTCACATAGGAATCTCGTTTAACTTGAGACGTTGGTATACTCTGTTTTATCTGACCAGTCTGTCTTCTATAAGATTCTTTTCCTTAGCACATAAGTGAAAGTAAACAAACTTCATATAGATTCACATAATCCAGCATAGTGATCCAAGAGACGTAAAGAAGACTGAACTTGTGGGATGCTACCATGAGTAAATCAGGGAGTGATTTTAGTGTCAAGTCATTCACTGACATTATGCATCAAGACCAAGTATCTCCCAGAAAGGTTGTTGAACCCGATTTGCTTTTCACATGGTGGGCCCTATTTTTTTTCTCCCTTTACAAGACAAGAACACATTTCGGAAATAGAAACATAAGATGTGTAGTTCAAAAGCAACAGCCCCAGCAAAAAAACCCTCAGTCAACCCACCAGAGGCTCCGTGTCAGAAATTCAGGGCACATGGTATCTTCTGTAAGCAGAGGAAGCTTTGTGCAGATCTGAGTTTTCCATAGGGCAAAAAGTATGCCCGAGGCAACTCTCAGAGTGTCCTCTGGCGAAATCCAATGGTGAAGAAATATGATAAGAGCCACACTGGAGTGGCGAGTAACTTTCTCAGCCCTTTTCTGCTTCAAGGGCTAAATCTCTTAAGTCTCAGCTCAATTTGTGCTGTGTGATACTGGGGAAATTATAATGGATTTCCTTTTCTTGCTGTTCAACAGGTAACACAGCCTGACATCTAGGTTATCATTTCCCAGACCCATGCAAAATTAACACTTAAAAGAGAAACTTTGATGTGTTGCTTAATCTGCCCCGTGTTTGAACCTTCCCCTCCCCAGTGTGGTAAAGTGCAAGTTATCGTCCTCTCTCTTTTTTTAATGCCTCTTTAGCCCATCTCAGACTAGGAGTAATGGCAGTTTATGTGTGAATATCTGGTGACTGGAACACTGAAATAAGTTCTTTTACTTTCCTGTTTGTTTGTAAGAGTTATTAGTTTTTGAATGAGAAGATAATTACATCATTTTTCCCTCCCCCTTCTTTCTTACAATCCTTTCCTTCCCTGCTGCTCTCAGATCCATGGCCTCTATTCTTTCTAAATTGTTGTTACATTTATATTTTCTCCAAAATATACAAGTACAACCTTCCCAGTGTGTATCAAGTTAATTTTATGCATATTATTTCAGGAATGACACTTGGCATTGACTGACAGCTATGTGGGCTCCCCCCAACCCCAGAACCATCTTCTTGTAGCAGAGAGCAATTATTATAGAAAGTCACCAATGATCACACTGCAGAAAACAATTGGGAATGCAGTACTCGACCCCAACGGATACACCTACAACCCAACTCCTGCTTCAAAGGCACAGGATCATAGCAGAAGATTGCAAAAGCCGTAGGGACAGGAGAATCTGGCTGCCTAAATAAGACCTGAACACTAGCCATAGCAATTGACATGGAAACACGGAAAGGAGGAATCTCTTGGGTACTCCATCATAGACAATGAAGGATCACTGAGAGCAGGAGAAGATACCCCAAAGTTTTAGCTTATATTTCTTAGCAGTTTTCAATGGGGATTGGTTTCATTCCCACATGGGTGTTTGACAATATCTGGAGACATTTTTGATTCGTAATCAGGGGAGTGCTATTGGGAGAATTGAGTCACCCTGCATTACATCTTATAACAGACCAAACAGATGCTCTTAATTGTTAATTACTCATCCCCAAAACACAACAGGTCCAAGTTTAAAACAAACTTGTTTAAAAAATCAAAATGATTGTTTTGAGGAGCGAAGAGACTGGTGAAGTGGTCACTTCAAGAACAGATGTAAGAAGCTGGGATTTGGTCCTATTGCAGTGGAAATAGTAAGAAATGGCCAGATATAGTACTCATTGGGCAGTACAGAGTTCATGGTGATTTAAGATTCAGTAACTCATCAAAGAAAAGAGTCTGTAATAACTCTAAGCAAATTATCAGAGAGAGTTAAACAATTTATATGAAAATAAAAGCAGTGTCAGTTTCAAAAGAAATCTTTGATCCCAGGTGGAGACAAGACTTGGGCTTTGGTTGATCTGTTCTTACCCAACCTTCTAAGTGTGCACTGCAGCATAGGGATCAACTCAATCATCGATAAAACAAGAAGCAGGGTCTAAAATATTAGAATATACACAGTTATATATCAAAATTGTCTCAGAATCCATCATCTATCACTTTTACTACCTGTAGAAAAAACTACTCTCAAATTAAGATAGAAATTTATTCTATGAAGAGATTTACTCCACAGCAAATCTGTAATATATTTTTCACAGTCTAAAATAAGACCACAAAGAGATATAGCTAATGGAAGTACCAAGGGACCCAGATCCCACCTCATTAGCTATAAAATAGAGTCTGATCTTTTTCTCTTGAAAATAAAAGACTGCAGAAGTTCATGCTGCTGACAAATCATGAGCTGCTTTATCATGATTCATGAAAAATGAACTATTCATCTTATGGAAGCTACTATCACAAACAGAAAGGATTAATTTCTTAACTGTCTGACATATCCAGGGAAGACCTTAAATATTCAGCAAAACTCAGGGCTGATACTGTAGCATGATGTCTGATGTAGGTATTCTAACTGATAAAATATTTGTATTATAACAAGTCCAATTTTCTCAAAAAATGGAGGCCAAAAGTTTTCATTAAAATACTGTCACTCATTTTGTGTGGTATTTACTATATCTTGTCTGGGCAGAAGAATGCTATTTTTCTGTAAAGACCATGGTGACTTCAAAGATGAAAAACCCATGATGATAATAACCAGGACAGAAGATTTGCTTTGCAAGCCAATGAGTCTTGCACTGCCCAGGAGATTAAGATTTGTTCAAAGATCCTCTCTCTCTCTCTCTCTCTCTCTCTCTCTCTCTCTCTCTCTCTCTCTCTCTCTCTCTCTCCATAGAATATTTATATGGTTTCAATGAATTTTGACCCAGGCTATGAGAATGAAATGCTTTGGATACTTAAAAGGACAAAGAAAGAGACTTCTGAACTTTGCATGTACATCATACATACATAGGATCTGTGTGATTTTCAATGATGAAGGTCTTATACATGTGATCTTACATGAAAAAAAAAACATAAGCATGGAGAATCATGCATTTCTTCTTCTTATAAGGGCTACCAGCTATTGACACATTGGCAAAACTCTTATAAATATTTCCAACTGCCTAAATTATTACAATTAAAAGCAGATAAAAAGGCCATATCTGACTCACTTGGCTTATAGCCTGTGCCCAATCTTCTAGGAAGATGATGCTGTAAGCAGTGAGGAGGATTCATTCTTTGGGCTGCCATCATTCCTTGTTCTCCTTCATACTCTATGCTTTTAGGGAATCAACTTAACAACTTTCAAGGTTTTAGAAATGACATTGAATCTCTTGGCTACGGATAAAGGTGATGTTCTCCAAAATTATCAGTTAATTAATTAATTCATTTCAAAGATCAAACACTTAATAATTCCTGATATCCATTCGAGTTCCTCAAACCTTCCAAGAGTCACTAGTCTAGGATGGCTGACCCCACTATCCATATTCCCATGATCCAATTCCCTGCATCCCACAGTTTATTTGCAGGGTACTTGCAAATAGTACACAGCAGAAATGCCATGTACAGTATATTTCAATTACTATTGATATATAATATACCTAGTATTTGAACAGTACTTTATGAAAACCCTTAAATATGTTAAAAATGATCTTAATTGTCTTTGGTTTTTGGCTTACATAAAAGTATTTTTAAAATGATGGAAAATGTTCTTTAATTTTATTACTGTAAACGGCATCATAAGAGCTTTCCCTGCCACCGCTCAGTGAGCTTTTCAAAAGATGCCTTGGTAACATGCAGTCTCAGAGAGGAATCAGGTTGTGTAGAAGATGATGCCACAGAGAAGCCACTTAACATCCCGAAGCCGTTTAATCTTGTTTTCAATCATTTTAGATGAATTTATGTCCAGCTGCGTTTCATGAATGTGTCCTATTTGATCCTTATGCATTTCTACCACATCATCTTTAATAAGAAGAAAAAAATCTGTAAGAATCAAAGCAAAGTAATAATCTCCTGAGTGTCACCATTCAGAACTAGTAAAAGTCTAAACTGTATCAAAATAATAAACAGCAGGTCTCCTTGAAGGATAGAAAAAAAGCTAATTCCATTTAGTGGAATCTGTGTATTTTCCTGAATCCTCAAAAGGAAATTCATATTCAGTTTTCAGATGAAACAAAATAATCAAAAGCAGAAAATGTTTTGAGTTTATTTAGTATAACACATGATATCTATTGCAATGTCAATACTCCCATAATGCTGCCAAGGATGCTTAGCTCCTGTCACTCATGACCGCTGCCAAGTGTCCCTGCTTCACCTCCAATTCATTCCCCTTATACAGTTCTTTTATATCCCATTTGTTTTTTACTCCATATTACTGGCAGATCAGAGACTCTGTGCATTTAATATGCACCTTGAGAACACTAAAGATATTGTTCTTTATTAGATAACACTTACATTCTGTTGTAGCTGTCTGAACTGCAATCTCAAACCCCAAAATATGTATGAATTTTAAACAACATTAATTAAATCAGTTAGGATCTTTGTACTATAATCAAATAAATCTAATTTTATTCATAATTTCATTCTAATTCTTTTGCTCTCTGAACAAGAAAAAATATGAAAATTGTGCCCTTGCTTTTTCATAGAAGACAATGAATGCTATAGATATGAAAATAAGTGACAATAATCAAAACTAATTACTGGCACAGAACTTTATTCTCTTCTGTAGTGTGGACAGAAGGTGAAGATTGGCTTACACACCATTTTGGCCCATGGCTCAGCAAGAGGATTTGTTGAAGTTTTGTGTAGAGTCCTACAGGCAATGAGTATTATCTTTCTCATCATGTTTTTCTGTATTTATGATGCTGTCTGTATTAAAGATGAATCAGAGTTTACCTATTACCTGTTGGAATCTTACTGATCAGAAAGATAATTAACTTCATTTTGCATGAGGGTGAGAAGTTCCAATATTTTTAACTCTTTTGATCACAGTCAACTATTTAAGAGAGTCTCTAGCAATCACATCTAGTTTTCTCAATTCTAGTGTAGGATTTGTCTCAATATTTCTGGTTATCTAATTTTTGTTTCCCTTCTTTATGCTTCCTGAAATTTATACTCCATAAAATACTCCAAGCCAAACAATTCAGAGATGAATTTTATAGAAACACAGGATCTTAGCTGAAATATTTAATAAAGTCCTCCCCTTGGCTACTGTGAATCTAGAAAAGCCATCATGTACATTTGTAACACTTAAATCTTTTTGTCATGTAAATTTGCAGTCATATAAAAAGCACACATCAGAGCATCCTCTGCTACTCAAATACTTTGGTATAAAATGCGTTTATGAACTATAGATTTTAGAAATCATTTAGCTCAAAAAAATGACTCCAGTGGTCACATCCTGATTGTCCGCAGGGTGGCTCAGGGGATTGCTCAGAATCTCTCTCCTTTTGCCTGGCCCAAACTGTAATTTTAAAGTCAGAGCAGAGACCCAGTATATCCAATGTAGACAAGCAAAGGGAAGGCAGTTTGAGAGTAAGGTACCCAGTATACCAGGCAATAAATATCCAATTATTAGAGAGACTTTATTCAACTCTGTTTTCTTCTCATGGCTACCCATGAGTCTAAATAAATCTAGGTCTAGCCCACATGGCTAAATATGAGAAGAAATAAACTACATAACAATTAAAGTTGATCAATACTTTGATATAGCCTAGAAAATATATGTTCCTCAACATAGGTAGCCACATTTTCATCTCTCAAAAAAAAAAAAAAAATAATGGTGCATAAATCTACTCAAATTCATTTTCTTGTTTTTATTTAACTTCATACTAGATAGACAGAAAACATTGGGCCATAATTTTCTCAAGGAGGATTAAAATGTCTTACTAACTTTAATGTGTTCAATGAATACAGAGGGTAGAAAGCAGAAAGTGTACACACTGAAGGGAGTTTTGTGCATAAGTCTTCTATTTGCCTCAAAGGCTTCAGGACTCATGTTGTGTGGAGTCCCTTTCTTAATCAATCTCTACAGACTAAAAGCATTGTGGACATCCACAAGGATACAAAGCACAAGCATTTCCAGGATACATTGGAGTGTCATGGTTGGAGACTGTTTTAAAAATAGCTTTTACTTGAAGCTGCTATTGTATACCATCATATCAACCTACCCCACGAACACCATAGAATAAAATAAGCATTAACAATATGATGGTAGGATTCAAGAAAAGGCTAAATATGACACTGTGCATTTTTCTTTTTGCTAATTTCAAGCTAATTAGCAGAGTGAATGCTCTCATAATTTATTATGCAAACCATGTTTGAGACTGAAAGCGTACTTTTTTTATACAGTTATCAGGACATGTATAAACTGAGATTGTTCTAGAACCCCTACCTATGAATATGTAAAGGAAGATACAAATTCAGAAGTCTATCTAATAATGAAAAATATTATCAGGTACTAACAAATTTCAATATTCAATAGAGTATATATTTTTAACATTGAAACTAACATTTCCATGATTTTGCATTTGGGATAAATTACATTGGAGACAACAATGTCTCATTCTTATTCATCTAAGTGTTGGCTACCTACTAACAGAAGTCCTTTATCTATAGGTAAGAAGCAACCTGTGCATACTGGACTATTTCACACAGGTGACTTGGAAGGATAGTTGTTGACTAATCTAGAAGTGAACTAAAATCAAATGGACCAAACTGAGATACGCCAAAGGGTATGAGACTATGGACCAATGAGAAAGTAATCTACCTGCCAATATGCAAAGTCACTGAAAAATGACAGTTCAATCATGGGAGAAAGTTATATAGGTACTGATGACACTCTTGATCTTGTCCATGAAGAAGGATGGAAGAACAAGGCTTGAACCTGTTTCATATGGGACTCTATCCCCATCATGCTTAAGGATCAATTTTTATAGCCAACCAGGTCACCGAATAGGGTTCTTGGCATTGAGATAGGCAGATGTGTCTGAAAATCCTCTGCAATCAGCACTAATATCAACAACTAGGATTTCTATCATGGCCTTTAGGTAGAAAACAGGTTGGATTGACATTTGTTTATATTAATTATAAAGTCATACACGATATGTTTTTGTTGTCAATTTAAAATGGATCTTCAAGTGACCACGCCCTGTAAACAGGAAAACAAACCACTATATGAATATTAATTACATTTTAAAACTTTTCCTTTAATAATAAGAAGTGGACCAGTATACAAGTATATGCCTTGTTTTAGTTTTCAATTTTGCAATATAATATTTATTAGGCTAGGTTTAGAAAAAAAGACTGATGCAAAAGTCAATAGTCCCAGTCAATGAGATTGAATTTCAAATACCTTTGATTGAGGATTATATTTTTGACTCTTAATTTTGTTACTATATCAGAGGCCCACACACCTCATATCTACATTACAATACCTAAAGCTTTAGTAAGAAGGGAGATGTGTAAACAGAGGACCAGGATGCCTACTGCTTGGTGGAATCTTCCATATATGACAGGGATGCTGTACCCATGGATTCTGAACAATATGGTTCCCTGAACAAGACTCATGTGATCTTAACTCCAGTTGAGACAAAAACACAGATAGAACAGATTTCTCAAGGCCTAATACTAAACAAAACCTCCAGGCATCAAATGGATGTTGAGAGATAAAGACTTTGTTTTATCCAGGGATGAACTTTCTAATAGGATTTAATACAAGTGGTTATCACCGAATATAGGTATATAAGAACAACATTCAATGGAACTAATAATGTTATGTGTATGTTTACATACATGTATGTATATATAAAAATTCTCAAATATAAATGAGTTAAATAAAAATACATAGTAATCAGCCTAGCTTTTTGGGCCTGCTCTAATTTTAATTGCAGAAGTAGTCATAGTAAGAAGAGAATTTGGCAGGGCCATATATTATCATCTCCTGTAAACTCTGATTTAACCATCAGAAATGAAATCAAATAAAATAAACAATAAAGCTAGTAGTCATTAATATCTTACAGTTATTCCTCTAAATGTTTCTAATAGGTCAATATTTAAGGAGACAATCCATGTCTAGCTTGCAGTTCTCAGTTTCCAGATTACTTTCCCACAAAAACTTGAGTTTCTACTTACACTACGATTCTCTGTCTAGTACATACAGGAGATTGTCATTGCTATGAATCCTGGACATGCCTAGATTAGAATTCAAAATCCTGACTCAAAGTCCTAATGTTGAAAATGCAAGCATGTGAAGCCCTGAGTAAGAATGGAAAGAGGTAGGAGGTGGGAGGACCCTCTAGAAAGTTCCAGAGACCTGCAAGGTGAGAGAGTTTCAGGATTTAAAGGGAGGGACCTTAGATGTAATACTCTACAGTGAGAAAAGGGAACTTGTAGAGCCCACCTCCATTAGAAAGACAGGGCATCAAGTGAGGGATGGAGTTGCCATTCCATAGCCAAAACTCTGACCCATAATTGTTCCTGTCTGAAAGAACTGCAGGAATGGAAATGAAGGGGAGCCTGAGGAAAAGAAGGTCCAGTGACGGACCCAAAGTGGGATCCAGCTGAAAGGGAGGTCTCAAGGCTTGACACTATACTGAAGCTATGGAATACTCACAAAAAGGGACATATCATGACTGCCCTCCAATAGACCCAACAAGCAGCTGAAAGAGTCAGATGAAGATATTTACACCCAACCAATGGATAGAAGATGCTGAGTCCTGTGGTTGAATTAGGGAAAAGATGGAAGAAGCTGAGAAGGAGGGAGACCCTATAGGAGAACCAGCAGTCTCAATTAACCTGGTCCACTGAGATCTCTCAAACACTGGACCACCAACCAGGCAGCATACACCAGCTGATATGAGGCCACCAACACATATATAGCAGAGTACTGCTGGGTCTGGGTTCAGTCAAAGATGATGCACCTAAACCTCAAGAGACTGGAGGCCATAGGGAGTTTAGAGGTCTGGTGGAGTGGGGATGGGGGTGGGGATGGGGACATCCGCATGGAGACAGGGGGTGGGGAGGAGGTATGGGATGGGGAACAGTCAGAGGGTAGACCAGGAAGAGGATAAATTCTGGAGTGTAAAAAAATAAAGATTAAATAAAAATAAAAAATAAAGTATTTAAAATAGCATCACCTAGTGGGCAAAGAGGAGCACTGTCCATTAATCACAAAATGTATGATGGTATGATTAGATAACACAACGTGACTTAATGGGTAACCTCAAGAGTTATGACAGTTTAATGGAGGGTTATGCTTGATTAAATTCAGCAACTATTTATTGGTCTCTATGAGATATATTGAGAGCACAAAATGCTGTTAAAGACAGTAATATGTATTTAAAGCCATAAAATGATGTAGGCACTAGTAATTCATTTCCTAAGGATTTTTCAATACTACTACTAGTAGTAAATAATAATATATCAGTGAAAAAAATTATCAAAACATACCAAAGCCCTCATTATACTTTTGTATATCATAGAAAATGCAAGTATGTTTAATTGTTACCTAAAAAAAAAATAAGGAACTACACATATAAGCACATATTGTGAAATAAATCAAAATGATCACAGTGAGGATCCGAAGAACCATCTGATAATAAGAAAATAATCGTTTGAGATTTTGAATGATTAAAATTCCCTTCCTAACATGTCTTAAATAAAGTTATGACATCAATATTGACCACATATAACTGCTGAAATATGATTATGGTGTTTATGGGTCTACTACACTATGTATATCCTACACACACACACACACACACACACACACACACACACACATTATTCTTTTGTTTCTCTATCCTTAAAATTTTTACTATAGAGAGAAGCAATTCTGGGTCAAAAGTTTTGTAGGTGGGTTGGTGTCCCCATCCTTCTCAGGGTCCTGTCTGACCATTGGAGACGTTATTTTTAAGTTCCATATCCCCATCATTGGGCTAGTCGTACATCTAAAAGAAATGCAAGGACAAAAATGGAGTAGAGACTGGAGATAGCCAGGCTGACTTGGGATCTATCCTATGGCTGAGTACCAATCCCTGACATTATTACTGATGCTATGTTGTACTTGCAGACAGGAACCTAACATAGATGTCTTCTGAGAGGTTGTACCAGCAGCTGATTATGCAGATCTAATGTAGACAGATGCAGATACTAACAGCCAAGCATTGGATGGAGGTCACGGACCCCTATGGAAGAGTTAGGAGAAAGATGGAAGGAACTGAAGGGGATGACAACCCCTGACCTGGACCCCGAGGAGCTCCCAGAAACTGAGCCACCAATCAAAGAGCATACACAGGCTGGTCCAAGACTCCTGGTACATATGTAGCAACGAGCTGCCTTGTCTGGACTCAGTGGGAGAGGATGCACCTAACCCTGTAGAAACTTGATGCTCCAGAGTCGGGTTATAGAGAGGAGTGATACCCTATCAGAGGCAAAGGGAGGGGGAGTGGGAAAACCATGACTGGGACAATATTTTGGATGTAAATAAATATATAGTTAATTTTATAAAAAAATTTACATATTAAATATTATTTAATTTTTAATAATTTTAAATTAATATAAAATCTTAAATAATTTTATATAATTAATATTTAAACTAATTATATAAAAATCAAACAATGTAATTACAGGATTCTTTTTCTACTGAAATCACCACTCAGCTGAGGCCTCTGTTATTTGACCTTTCTCTATCCATCATCTATGACAGACACTACCTGTGAAAAATACATAACTGTGTTTTTGTTCTGCACATATTTTCTTTTTTCTTGAAGCCTATTCCCTCACTCCTCAGAGGCCAGTTAGCAATGCAATAAATTAATTTGTACTTTGGAGTGAACTCTTTAATCCTTTTTTGTTCTCTCACCTCCCAATCAAAGGCAGACCCTCACATTTGCATGTATTAACATAATGAAGCATTAATTACACAGTGTTTGGGATAGGACAAGCAAAGCGCTTCAATCAATCTCAATAACTTGCATCAGGAAGGGAAAGAATGCTGCCCAGCCTTATCAGGACCACATAATAGTCACAAATACAGGCTCTGTGCTTGTTGTGGGTGTGATTTATAACCAACATCGAAAAACAAAAGGCAGAAAATTACAAGGGGACAAATCAATAACAATTATCTTAATGACAGATGGACAAATTTTATTCTATTGTTTAAGCGGTATCGTCAGGCTACTGGTTTGTTTGCAACAAGGGATAAATATTAAGCGTTAAAAAGCCAATGGCTTCTAAAAATGCTCAGTTCCTAGGGTGTGAGGTGATATTGTAATATCTATTTCCCCCCAAGAAACTAAGTGGTCAGCACAGAGAGAAAAAGTGACTTCTGAAGCCTTCTGCACAGCATCCATGTGAGGACTGAGTCAAGACTCTCTCCTTTCCTAGTCTTTCTGTATCTGCATGTTCATATGTATGAGAGGACTTGACTTCTCCTACAGTCAACCTACCCAGCTATACTCTGTTTACATTCAAAATCAGTTCTGATTGGTTGCTGCTGAGCTCTACCCACTGCTGCTTCTGTGAGATGTGTATGCAAAGACACCATGATTAGAATCCAGTACTTATAAACGTCTTCATGATTTCGTATACTTTTTAAAAGAATAATGATTTTCAAATAGCTACTGCAGAAAATGGGTATTGGATTTTATGGAAGCTCAAATTTTGGGGTGGATATATTTTGTTAGAACCATGATAGACCAATGGGAAAACAACACAGCAACAAAAGAATATTTTGTCTTTCTGCAAAGCTGTGTGAGTACTCCACTAATTGTCAATAATGAATATATGGCCACTTTGGCCAGACTACTGCTGTGGGGAGATGATGTGTGCTGTACAGAAAGTTTATTCCATTTGCACATTATAGGAAATTTGGTCTCTAGTCAATAAAAGCCAGTTACCAGGAGTGTAAATAATAATAAGGCCTAAAAGAATCACTAATATCTCCAAGGAAAGACCCAAAACATCACCAGTTGAGAACTATGATCCTATTCACTTTTATACAAAAATCACATGTGAATTTTAGATTCACCTTAAAGAGATGGTATGCTTTATTTAGATATTTTGCCATTATATATGCTTTGAAATAAACACATTTTATATGGATCTTAAGTCAATACTTTGAGGCAACGAAAAGAGAATTTAAGTCAAAGATTCTCTTCCTGATGAGCCAGGCCCAATTGTGTCCCCTTGAACAAGTGTCTGGTTTTTTGTTTGTTTGTTTGTTCTTGTTATTTGAGGGTTTTTGTTGTTGTTGTTGTTATTGTTTAGGATTTCAACCACTGCAGAGAATGAGTTTGAACAAGGTGTTTAAAATCTTTTCCAGATTCTGGATCCTAGCAATTCCATCATCAGAAGATGTAACCAGAACAATGCATATGCTACCGAGATAAATCAGATCAGCGTGGACCATCGCTCTTCATTCTACTTTTCTTGTATTAAGATCACTAAACACTTCCTTCACTGGCTCATGCACCATCCAAAATGCTAACCTCGCAAGAAGGAACAATTCATGATTAAAATCTGAACATGTAACTAAGCCAAGGCAGGAGTATTTCCCATTCTCAGGCAGTAAGAAGGAGACAGCAGCATCACTGGAGTGATAATTAGTGTGGATTCCCTCATAAATGGGGAGCATGAGCACAAAGCAGGCACATTAGCAAGCAACAACAAAAAAGCAGACTACAAAATTAAGCCTTATCTACTTCCTATTGTGCTAAAGCTTTCTCCCCCTTATTATAACAATTTTATTCAAGGTGGAGATTATACTTAAAGGAAAAAAGCTAAATAAATTCAATTGTTAAAATCCAATTTTCCCCGAATCTGACCCTGTGGTGAGTTGGGTCTCAGAAGCACATGCTTTCTGATTTGTGGTTCTCAAAGCCCATTAGTATTTGGTATCGCTCCTCCAAAAGCACGCTATTCACATAGATCTCTAGGGATTCTGGAGACCAGTCTGCCCTTTTGACAGCTGTCAAATCCTCGTTTGCATGAAAGATGCAAAAAGTCAATGCAATCATCCTTCAAGACCCTGAGCACTGTCAGCTATTGGCCATCAGGACTCATCCATCCGTGGGCCTTCATTTGGGCCCTTTGTATAACTGATGCACTAGCTCTTGCATTCCTGCAATTGCTCAAGTGAGTGCAAAATGAAAAGACATGACAGAGACACAACGTTATCATTCTCTATATCCAGACTTTCCAATGACCTGCCTGCCAATATAGAGCCGTGTGTTTCCATTTACAACGTATCCATCTTAACAGGGAATTGAGGGCATCATCTTTCAAATAGGTTGTACTTGTCTCTTTTCATTGCCTCTCATCATTCCTGGGAGATGCATCAGCACACAATGATCCTACTCTTACATTCTCATGTGTATTAGTCTTTGGGCAAGAAAGGCAAACACCACACTTTAAGAGATGAAGGACAGAAAAAAGCACTGCATAAAGAAATCTTTGCATGTTCAGGGAGGGCTGGCTGTATTGAGTACTGCTGTCCCAATGCCTAGTAACAGTCTCTGACAAGATAAAGAACTTTACTTCGACAGCACCTGCCTAGAATAATTTGTATCAGTAACAACTACTGAACAGGTTTTAGCAACCTAATTGTGCTTTCACAATGGTTTCTATCTTATTCATTAAAACAAAAGAATAGATATGAAGGGTAGGTGGAGGGAAGGAATGAAGGAGTAAAGAAGAAAATAATCATAATTACAGAAGAATAGGAGAAAGGTCAAATCTTAGAAACTGAGAATCAGAAATCACATCTTTATTCATATCAAAGATACCTTGTTGATGATTATACATCAATACCCTAAAAATGAAATCCATCTACACTGAACCAAATAATGTCTAACAGCTGAGAAAAATGGGAACCATTAACAATAAATTATATCATTGTTAGGAAATGGAAGAGTTGGAAAGATAAATAGCAAATGGATTACAAACACAAAATTAATCTTTTTTGAAAAAAAATGTACGTCACAATAAGGCTGGTGGACCATAGGTTTTAAATGCATTGTTTTGGTTTTTTGAAACACAAATATATATTTTAAACAGAACTCAAAATAATACCAATCCACAACGCATCCAATAATAACAGTGTGATTTCAGTCATGTGATTCCAGCAAACACAGCCAGCAACATTCTCCTATCCTATGTTTCTGACCAGCAGTGTTTGGTTATGTGTCGTGAAAAGGTAACTTTCTCAGATCACATTTTCTTTCCATTTGGTGAATTTAGCAATTTCAATATAGGGAAATATAAAAGTGAATGGATAAAAGTATGTGTTCCCGAGACTTATAAACTCAGTAGTTTTAATGCTTAAAATAAATGTTTAGTGTCCACCTGCTCCATTATGTTATATTACATGTGTGATCTTTATTTTTTTTCCTCCATGATAGGCAGACCACATAGCAAATAGATAAATGCAATCAAGGTTGCAAGATCCTGAAACTCTGGTATTCATTACACTATCGGCCTCATGGTGAAGTGGTTGTTGCATTTCTAAGTCTCTTTTCTGATTCATGTAAGTGTTCTAATTTACTAGTTCAGAGTAACCTCAGAACAATACAAAATGACACCTTTGAATCTATTAAAACATGCCATCCAGCCATAGATATCTTCAAAAGAATATCATTATTTTCAAGATCAGCAAATGACAGCAAACTCAGAAAAAGTGTTCCTGCTCACAAAATGGAGAGAATAAAAAAGAGTTGCTAATCCCTATAGGCAGTAATTTTGGCTTTCTATTTCTTACTGTTTTCTGAGAACTGTGATATTATCACTGCAATGTAAGTATGAACTGCAGTGCCCACTCATGGAATAGATTGTTTGTATTAAACATCATGAGGGATATGGGAAACTCACCCTGTTTATGATACCCATAGCTGGAAAATAATTATAGATTTTCTAAGCTAGAGAATTTTTAAGCCTTAGAGCTTTCCTAGAACTGACAGGTTTTTGTTCAAAATTATGATTAATAGTGATAAGGTCAGCAATAACTTCTATTGTTATGTCATTCTTTAAATCTGCTACTTACTATATTATACAAGTATGTATATATATATATATATATATATATATATATATATATATTTCACATATCTGCTATAATTTGGTTGCTTCTATTATTTCCATTCTGTAGGTGAAAACTTGGGTACAGAAAGAGCATATAATTTGATCATTACATTTAGCCTATAATAAATCAGGGCACAACTCTTGAATTTTATTAGCCTTTATGTTGCGCTTTGAATCAAAGAATTATATTTAGAGATGTGAGACCTGGATTCTAACAAAAAATATAAAATGTCCGGAAAGAAATGCTTTAAATAACTTAAAAATGGAGAGAGATGTGTGTAAACAATGCTGGGACATTTATTGCATCTTGAGGCAGGGTAGAAATGAAATGTGTGGAAAATAATGCCTGGAAAAGTAAGTGAACTAGCAGGTAAGTTGCAAGATCATCCTGGACACAATGAACTGAGTTAAATGAAGATTCAACAGAGAAGAGATGCAGGATAAAGAAGTAATTCATCGTGCAAAAAATGACTACATAACAGAAGGAGGAGGATGGTTGGCTTATAGACAAAGTAACTAAGGACAGTTGAGCTCATGGACTATGAAGGTAAGAATGCTCAGACTTGAACTCAAGCACTGCCGCTTACCAGTGATGTGACTGAACCACGGTGTTTACCTTTTCTTTCTCTTCTATAAATTGGGATATTGTTATTACCTATGATCTGAGGCTGATTAAAATTATTTCTTACAGTGCTTGACATATTGACTGTGCTGTGCTGTTTGTCACACTACATGCTGGTTAGATTTGATCAGTTACCTTATCTCTGCTGTTCCTTCTATCTATTTTGAAGTGTGAATATATCAACATTTTTTTTAGTTGTACCTGACTGGATGAGAAAATGCCTGTCACCCATCACCAGTCTCCATTCTTTGTGTGGCAGCAGACAGGGCACAGATTATACCAGTGAGGAGAGACTGTGCTCTCACGTGTCTCTGATGAGTCATGAGATAAACATTCACTCTTTGTTCACCAGTCTCATCTTTGAGTCTTCTTGCAAGAGCTTGAAGCTTTGGGGACAACTTCTGGTCTTAACATTTATACCAAGATCCTCCAATGACAGAGCAGGGACTTAAAGGAAAAAGGGACAGTGCTGTGCATTTGGAAAATGAGATGTGTCTCCATCATAGTAACTCTCAATAGGGCTCTAACTCTGCTAAATATCAGCTTCCTCAGCATTTCTTGTACACAAGCACACTTCCAGCTACTTCCTTTCCTATGAAAAGTTTCCCTAGCCTTGGAGGAAATGTAAATATCTTTAGAAAGATTTTTTTTTTTCATTATACAACTTTGAACTACAACATAGATGATTATTTCACTTACAGATGGACAGCTGCTGCCCTGGAGACATTTGAAGGAGATCAAGGGAGATTACTGACAACTAAAATAATATTCATAGGTAGCTTTTCCTTCCTTTGGTGAGAAAAGGGCTTTCCTATGATCATTTTTTGATATATAAAGTTTCCGTTTTATCCTTAACCTTTTTGATGAACGATTCATGAAGGATGGCATGAAACATAGGGGAATCCTCATGGTGGTAGTCACAGCAGGGTTCAGTTTATGAGGGCCAAACTGTTAAGCCTGAGTAGGCTGTGAGTCTACATGAACATTACTTGGGAAGAAAGCACTGACATATGTCCTTGAAAAATCCAGAGGCATTTTATGAGCAGAATGACAGGTAAAGAAGTACATAAAATTGTGAAAAAAAGTGCAAGCAATTGGTAAAATAGGAACACAATTGTCTAGAGGAAAGCAGAGACAATCATACTATATTATCCTTTAAAAAATAATGAAATATATATATTTTAAAAAAGGATTAAGATATCTCACTTTTGGAAGCCTAAGAGTATTGTAAGAAGGAACTCAAAATACAAGTGAATACGTAGAGTTATGAGAGTCACCTGAGACATAGCAGAAAGTAAGAAACACATCAATTAGAAACACCAAACAGGAATGATATAAGCACATCTCATAGAAATAATGAAATAGTTCTAATAAGAAATTGTTTCAAGAATTATAAACAGAGGTTAGGAGGATGAATTTGGGTAGAGTGCCAAGGGATAGAAGTTTTCATAACAACCTTTACTGAAGTCTGTATTTCATCCAATAACATGAGAGTATTGTACAATTTTGGCAAAAATTGAATGCAAAATGCATCCTAACTTATTCTTAAAAGTGATTTGAGATACATTTATATCCAGGAGATCACTATATTTGGAGAAGAAACCGGGATTTAGAGGCATGATTGGGGAGAATCCATATGACTCTAATAACTAAATATCCTTAAATGAGTAGCCTTCTGAATAAGCTAAGTTGTATATTTGAAGACAAATTGGATAATATCACTCAAGATAAAGTGTTATCTCAGAGTTAAAAACCATCTTCATATACATAAGACTTGTCTTTATCAACTTCTTTGCTTTGTTGATAGTCAGTTTTCACATAATCTTTTATACATGGAGCAAAAGAACAGTAACCCCCTACTGTCCTGGGAAACACAGAGTTTGCTCATCACATTATTTTTAGAATTTTGTGAGCTTGAATGGAAAACAGAAGGAGCAGGCCAACATTAAATTACTCACTTGAATGACTTTCCAAATTGAAATCCCAAAGATTGCAAGTCCAGAGTTGTAACTACACAGGAACCCATTTGAAATAATTTCAGATCTGAACACTGCCATACGGTCCTGTTGATTTTGATGGGGGCAACCTACTCATGTGGATAATGCAGGGAAAGTCATGGTTCTGGGGCCTTCTGCCAAGTTCACCCCCAAGCCCTACCTCATCATCACCTGATGGCCATGTATTCTCTTGGGATTATGCATTATTCTAGGAGCAGGGGAATCTCCGGTTTCATGACAGAGGGTAAAAATAATAAAACTTCTAGGAGGTCCATTGAGTTCATCTATATGTTTTCTGCCAGGAAAGGAAAATCATTTTCTTTAGGCAGTTGCTCAAAAATCTCTGTCAATGACACAGGCAGCAAGAAGTTGTGCAAGCAACTTCCCTGTATAAAGGCCCATGCATGAGCAGTAGGTCGGAGTTGGCTGTACATGGGTTTAATAAATAGTCATCAAATGATTTTCATAGTTGTGTCACAGTTTTTGTTTTTAATCTTACATTCCCTTGATCTTAGCTAACATACAAATCCACTCTAGATAGAAAACAAAGGTGTATGTTAAAGACAGCATTCATTGCCTAGCAAACTTTTAGTAGTATATTAGATGTTCTCTTAGATCAGAGGTTCAGTGCACCAATACTTCTAGGTAGGAGAAAGTATCTTCCCTGTGTGACAGTGCTTTTAGGTCTTATTAACCTTCATCAAAGTTATCAGAGAACACACAAATCTACACAAACAAAATTCTTATTTTTGGTTACAAACACAAAAATAATGCCCCATGTTTAGAGAAAACAATCAGAGAGTCCCCAATAAAACCTTATTTATTAATCGTAGATGACTTCTATATGAAATTTATGTTTTATTTTAGCATTTTAAAAATTAATTCCTAATATAATTTGTGAAGATATTCAAATTTCTCCCAAACTAGGGTTGCCTTCATCCAGGGATCTACTACACTGGTAGTCTTCTAGATCAGCCAACGCAACAGAAGCTGAACATATATGTCTGGGATGCTTCATGCTCACTGAGATCTCTGTCTTCACTGGGCTGGCCTGTCACAGCCCCCTGGGATCATGTTTATGTACCAATCTCTTTTCAAAACTTTAGCAGGTGAGATTATGTTTAAAAGGCAGTTTAGGTTTTTTTTTTTGGTTTTGTTTTTCTGCTTAATATTTTCTCTGTCTTCCCATTACAGAGAATCCCCAAATCCTAAATGTGAGCTATATGAATCTATATAGCTCCTAGTTCCTACACTTCATCTTGTTCCCCTCAGAGCATCTTCAACATGTCCTAGCCATAGCTGTGTCCATTCTGTCTCCAATAAACTGACCTGAAATGTTCATCAATTTGCACTTGGCTAGTTCCTGGTCATGCTTTGGTTTCACCATAAATACCATTTTCTCTTAGCAAATGTTTTTTGTAGACCCTGGTTCAAAAGCTGGGCCTCCTCTCATCTTTATAGCCTTGTGTGGTGAGCTGTATTGCTGTTTAAGTTATTCACTCTAAGAGATTTGATTTTCTGTTCTTTAGACTAAAATTGCTTCTCACATGTGACAATAACTAGCATGAGGACAAACTTTGTTTCTTAATTGCACCATCCTATACTCAGTTCCCAGCAGGATGCACAGTACAGCTAATAGAATAAAAGGCAATTCGCTGATAAATATCCAAGTGTATAACCTCCCCTTCTAAGCTACAACACTGAGAACTAAAATAAAGCTTTAGGCTCTTAGTCATTCACTTTGTACTTATTACGACCACAAATGGTTGATTTAAAAAAAAAAACTTTTTAGAAGTCCTTTCAATAAGGTCTCCATAATTATTTGCATGGTAGCATGTCACAAATACATACCATGGAAACTCTGATTGTGAGCACTTAATAGTAGCATTGCATGGTGTGTTATTAGAAATGTTAAGATGAAACCATCTATGGTTTCAGGTTAATTGGAGTCCATATAAAGAAAGAGGATACATAGAGTTATCTAGACAAACAAGGAAGAAGGTGAAGTAAGAAAGAGGCAGAGATCAGAGCAGCATAACTATAATACAAGGAATATCAAGGATTGCTAGGATCTCCCAGTACTGAAAGAGACAAGGAATGAGGATTCAGAGTTAAAATGACGTTACTGATATCATGCTTTCAAGCTTCAGTCTTTCACAACTGAAAAAAGTGCCCTGTGTTTTAAGCTTTCCAGATTGTATAATACACAACTGCATAATTGACATTTTGCTCATTTTTAATTGCACCATGCAATGGCAATTAGTATGCGGCAGTCTTCAATAGCCTAAGAAGCCTCCATGTACTCTACCTAAATGAGTGTCTGGCCTTTGTTGAATAACCATAACTTCAATATCTCGCAGAGCTATCCAAAGGCTGAAATTTTAAGAAAAATCATAAATGCATGCATAACCCATATTAGACTACTAGAATAATCATACCTTCCTGTCACCTCTGTGAGTATACCCTCCTAACTCAGGGAAAGCAGCTATAAGGAGTGGCAATGTTGCCATTTAAATCCTGACCAAAATTTATGTTGTTTTCCTTAAACTAAGTTCAATATTTATGAGAAAGAAATAATGGAAATAGTATTTTGTGACATAATTTTGTTCAATTATCTCTGGTCAAGTCTCTGTGACATCCAAAGAATAGATTGATTTTCATACGTGTGACCAACTTTCCAGTCAAAGTATGTCAAGTCAATGAAAGCTTATTAAGCACATTCTTTTATTTGGTAAATTCATTAAAGGCAAACACTGATCCAGAAAACCATGCCAGTAATAGTCTACATGAGGTGAGCCATCTCTGTGGCCAGTACAAGAAAAAAAGAGATTTGCTAGCTTCAAGAAGCTCTGCTCACACCACAACTAGTCAAGTGTCATTCTACAGTGACCTCTCCCCTGACTCCTTAGCTTATTTGTGCTAGAATGTGTTATAGTTGTTTTCTGTTGTTGTATGTGCGTGGTAAAATACAAGTTATATAGAAGTCATAATCTTTAAATGTTCAACCACATTGAACCTTCTATGTATTATCGAATTGAGATAATGGAGTCATGCATAGTCCTCTGTGTATGTCTTCTTCCACTTCATGCTCATTTAAATTATACCCTCCTCCTGAAAAGACAAGTTAAAAACCTGTCATCCGTGTAGTTTATGGTTGCTGAACAGTACCAGCAAACTAGAGAGTGGGGCAGTGCCGTGGGTTGAAAGTCCTCTGGGAACAGAATTATGTTTGGTGTCCATTACACATGCATGTAGTTTTAGGTTCTCAAATTGCTTCCTTTGGGACCACATATGCTATGGCAGGTATGCTGTTCATGCTTCCTAGACCATATAGAGAAACACTGTTGCTGAACTCTGAGCTGGAGGGTGCAGAGGCACACAAGTGGACGAGCCTTTCCTTTCTGTAGCAAACAAGATTCGAGGATCCTGGGAACTTTAACCAGAAAAAGATGAGAAGTGACTTGAGTGACAAAGGCCAATAATAGTGCCTATTAAATGAATGATAAATTTCCCTATATGTCTAAGCTTCTGATTTATAGTGTGTGCTGTTTTAAAGGTTATATGACATACAGTTTAATAACCTAAAATAAAACATTTTTATTTAGCTTCATGATCCCTACCCCACTAAATATCACACTCCCCTGTGTACCAAAGGTCAAAGACTAATGTAGCTCATACTCTTTACAAATCTGCACTGCTTGACTAGTTTGCAGAGGCTTGGTGGATTTTACTTCTGTGAGCCTGCACACAGTCAGTTATCATCACGTAGAAGATGTACAGACATGCCACACACTTTCCACAACTGTCTGGACATAAATTATTACGGTTTAAAGTAGGTGACACTGCACAAGGTAGGGTTACAGGGTGAAAGAGTGTATTGCTCTGTTCTCAGTCACTCAATATTCACATAACTGTTCATCTTCCTCTCAGTTTTTAGTATCTTAGAGGCTTTGTCAAAGACTGACCAAAAGTTTGAAGGAAAATTTTAGTATGGAAAAAATTGGTTAATTATCACTGAAATGATGTTTACAGAAACTAAAAGAAAGTAAAACCTTATTGATATATGAAGAGGATAGGAAACAAAGAGAGTCTTTTAAAGGATCATAGAGCCTTATCAAAACAGATTGGCTTTTCCCATGATAGCCCAATATAATATACTACCTTTATTCCCTTGTAGGTGAAGTCTTTTACTGACAGGCCAGGCATCAGTATGGACAAGGATAATTGCATAGTGTTTTTAATTGGCATCACGTTTATTTATCTTCACCATTCGTCATAAAGAAGAACTTGCCAAGCACAAGATGCACACACTCAATCAAAACCCACATGTAAGACTACAAAGGGTTCAGTGAACAGCTGCCACTGTCAGATCCCATAATGTTATCAGGATCTTCCTCCCTGTCCACCAGGATGTCAAAAGAGCTCTTCTTCTCTTCTTGCCCATCACAGGTTGACAGGGGACAATAAGAGAGTCTCTGAATGATGGTGCCCAAGGAAGTCCAGGGATCACAATGTGCCATTGACTGCCAGTATGACAGATTGCCCGTTTCATATGCAAAGGAGGAAGAAAAAAGAGGGGTCCCAAGGGCTTTGCTGTCCTGCTGCTGCAGACATAGCCTGCAGGCATGGGTCTGGCAAACCAGGACCCAGTGATGGCCCCTGCCTAGGGACACTCAGAACACAGTACACTGAGTGGTGCTGCAGGCTTCAGCACTGCATCTGCTCCCTAGGCGTGAGTGGAACTGAGAGATCCAGCAGGTGATGATATAGCCCTTGCCTCTTTGAAGGAAAGAGGCGCTGAGGGACAAGTCAAATTCTTGAGCTCATGCCCATTTAAGAGCAAGGTAAATGGGACACTCAAATTGTTTTTATTCCGAGCCAAAGTTCAGAAGTTGTGTTCTAATCCAGAAAGCATAATAATAAGCATCACCATTAAATGTTTTGATGTGCCTGATGGGGGTCATCAGCAGACTATACAGTGAGACCCTCTAGGAAGAGACAAGAGACCTAGGCACAGGGGGAAACTTCCTGAACAGAACACCAATGGCCTATGCTCTAAGATCAAGAATTGACAAATGGGACTTCATAAAATTGCAAAGCTTCTGTAAGGCAAAGGACACTGTCAATAGGACAAAACTGCAACCAACAGATTGGGAAAAGATCTTTACCAATCTCACATCCGATAGATGACTAATATCCAATATATACAAAGAACTCAAGAAATTAGACTCTAGACAAACAAATAACCCTATTAAAAATGGGGTACGAAGCTAAACAAAGAATTCTTAACTGAGGAAATGCGAATGACTGAGAAGCACCTAAAGAAATGTTCAGCATCCTTGGTCATCAGGGAAATGCAAATCAAAACAACTCTGAGATTCCACCTCACACCAGTCAGAAGGGCTAAAATCAAAAACTCAGGTGATAGCAGATGCTGGCGAGGATTGGAGAAAGTGGAACACTCCTCCATTGTTGGTGGGATTGCAAGATGGTGCAACCACTATGGAAAACAGTCTGGCAGTTCCTCAGAAAATTGGACATATCACTACCTGAGGACCCAGCTATACCACTCCTGGGTATATATCCAGAAGATGCTCTAACACATAACAAGGACATATGCTCCACTATGTTCATAGCAGTTTTATTCATAATAGCCAGAAACTGGAAAGAACCCAGATGCCCTTCAACAGAGGAATGGATACAAAAAATGTGGTACATTTATACAATGGAATATTACTCAGCTATTAAAAACGATGAATTTGATAAATTCTTATATAAAATGGATGGAACTAGAAAATATCATCCTGAGTGAAGTAACCCAATCACAAAAGAACATACATGGTATTCACTCACTGATTATTGGATTTTAGCCCAGAAGCCTGAAATACCCAAGATTCAACTCACAGACCACATAAAGCTCATGAAAAATGATGACCAAGTAGGGGAAGCTTCAGTCCTTCTTAGAAGGAGTAACAAAATACTCAAGGGAGCAAATATGGAGACACAGTGCAGGACAGAAACTGAAGGAGGGACCGTCTACAGACCATTCCACCTGGATATCCATCCTATGTGCAGTCACCAAAGGTAGAGGTTGATGTGGATGTCAGGATGTACATGCTGACAGGAGCCTGATATAGCTGTCTCCTTAGAAGTCTGCAAGAGTCTGACATACTCAGAGGCAGATGCTCACAGCTAATCATTAAACTGATCATGGGGTTCCCAATAGAGAAGATAGAGTGAAGGCTGAAGGAGTTGAGAGGATTCGGGACACCATGAGGAAAGCAACAATACCAACCAACCAGAGCCCCCAGGGTCTAAACCACCAGCCTGGGAGCGCTTAGGGAGGGACCCATGGCTCCAGCTATATATGCAAGGGAGCTATATATAAGTGGGAGAAGAGATCCTTGGTCCCATGAAGGCTGGATGTCATGGGGGTGGGGGATATTCGAGGGTGGGGAGGTGAGGTATGGGGAGGGTTGGTGGGGGTACACCAACATGGAGGGAGGAGGAGGGGGAAGGGATAGTAAGTTCCTGGGAGGGAGGGGAGGAAATTGGGTAAGGAGAGAACATCTGAAATGTAAATAAAATTTCCAATAAAAAAAAATTCAAAAAAAAAAAGAGACCTATGCATAGCTGAAATACTGGTGTGGTGTGATTCAGCTAGAAGGAATAGTGTAGGAAGGGATAGTGACAAAAAGATCCCCTAAAAGCCATCAAACTCATGTGCTGAGTCTCACAAAAATTGTTCGTGGGGGATCATTCCACACTTTTGTAGGTTTTCCCTTTTTATGGCAATGGTTTAAACACGGAGAAAAGATTGAATGCACTAACAAAAGAGAAAGTCCGAATTCTACAATAAAGTAATTTCAACTCTTCAGAAAGGAAAGCTGAAAAGAAGCTGATCCTATTGGCACCTTCACCTCTGTTTAGCTCCTACAGACATCAACATTGCTCCTTATCCAACACAAGTATCCGGGGCAAGGTCTAAGTCCTGCTTTGATCCTGGCTAGTTACTGAAATCTTAGAGCTAGTGGTTAAATCCTGTAGCTGATGTTTGAATAGGTTGGGGGAAGGGGCTCAAATTCACTTGCATACCATCATTAGGACTAGGAACTCAGAGAGAAGATGAGAACTCAGTAAACGATGTCTAACAAGGGAGTATAGAAAGCAGAGCTGTCAACAAACTGTTTGCAATCATATAATACACATATCTCTGTTCTGGCTGAAGATTAAAATCACCTGATGACAATTTTAAGTTGTAGCTGTCCGGGGTTTGCTTCAGAATCACTGATGCTAGAGTTACTGCCCAGGTCTGAGCATGATCAATAATTTCCTGATGGTTTCTGATGCATGGAGAGAATTTGAAAATCAGAGGCTTGAGAGATGAAGAGGCAGGCCTGAGGAGATCTAATGCTCTCCTGTGGGGGTCTTCTGTGGAATTAGTAAAGGAAAGCTAGAATCTATGATTTTCAGCAGCTGCTGCAATGACCCTGCTGACAAGAAGTACTTCCACCTACATAGATCATCTCCCAAATGGAGTGAGGTGCTCAAAATGAGTGCTATACACATTCCTGCAAAAACATAGGAAATAGTCTAACCGCCAATACTAAGCCCAACCAAATTACTCAATTTATTTTGACTGCCAAAGATAACATCTTTTATCCACATAACATTCTATTGTGAGTAAAGAGTAAGAACCACCACCGAGTGTGTGTATGTATGTGTGTGTGTGTCTGTGTGTGTGTGTGTGTGTGTGTGCGTGTGTATGTTCCTGTTGAAGGCAGCAGGCTATAAAAGTATCAGAACACACAGTATTGATTAAAGTCCATAATTAACATATAATTATAGACTCCTTTCATCAGAAAATCTGAAACTTAATTGTAATCCCACTTTGGATTAGTGCTGAATGTGCTATAAAATAATCAGATTTAAAATGGCTAAGACACTTATCCAAATGATTAGACTTTTTTCTACTCCACCCAATCCTCTTTTGGTAGGAAAATTGTTTTTCCCAGTATAGTTCCTTCCTTTCACTTTAGTATGCGACCCAACTTCAGTTTCCTTTCACTTCTTTGATGCTTTCAAAGCTTGTTTATCATTGCAGTATTTAAAATTGTTACATGGCTAAGTTCAGAGTCTACCTCCAAAGCCATTTCTTTCCTTCTCACTTGCTCTTTCATGACTAACTAGTTAGATTTCTACATTCTTGTAAACACTGCTCACTAAAATCTCTAACAAGGAAGCAAAGCAAACCTGTTTCCCAGGTTCTGTGGGACTTTTCACAGTTTCAGTGGGTTTGGATGCCATGTGTGTGGAAGCTGAAATTAGTTATCTCGGATTAGCAACTTTCTTTACTTTTCTTTACGACGTGCCCTTAACTTGTCATCTTTCTAGTAAGTAGGTTTGGAATAATCATAGCACTTAGCACTTAGAGCTGTTTTGAGGATTAAACAACACATTAAGTAGTCACCACATTGCCATGAACATAGCAGTCATCTACAAGTAGTACTTAAGTAGATGGTTAGCCACCAAATAAGAGTCTGTGGCCTTGAATCAGTGCCCAGGCAATTAAGTCCTCATCAGGGCGGCTCACTGACTCTGAGCTTGTATCTTTTCTACATGAACTGGTAATATTGGTCTGCTCTGGCATAGAGTGTGTTTTGATTATGTACATCTGGTCTGCAAGAACCAAGTGACTCCTTGTATATCACTTAGCACTGTGCCATGTGTAATTACAGGCTTGACACTTCCCTTCTGATGATAATGATGATGACAGTAACAGCAACATTGATAATGGCTAAGAAATGATGAGTAACCTGAAATTCAAAGCTTGCTCAAGGAGGGAATTCTCCCTAACTGTTGCCTGAGCACAATCAATGTGATCATCCTCAATCACAGATGCAATTAAACACTTCCCTGCTGGAAGTTGACAATAAAAGATCTAACAAGTACATAAGGTTCGGCCAAAATGATATGTCATGTCTTTTCTCTTTCTGATTATTTCTTTCATTTTTTTGTGATTATAATATAGTCACATCACTTTCTCCTTCCTTTCCTTCCACCAAAACCTCCCTATGTGCCTCTTTTACTCTATTTCAAATTTATAGTCTTCTTATTATCATTATTATTATTTACACACACATGTATATATTCCCTCAATCTGTTTAATATCAATTGTGTGTATATTCTCAGGACTGACCATTTGGCCCTGAATAATCAATTGGTGTGTTCTTTCTTGACAAAGACTATATCTCCTGTTCTCAACATATCTTGGTTACCTATAGTTCTTTGCATAGGTTGGAGTCCTCATTTTTTTCCTTGTCGAATTTTAGATTTTTATTGCTCTCAATATTAATCAGTTCATCTTTAGGCAGTCATATTGAGTGTAGCTATCATCCTTCACCAAGGAAACTTCTCTATGCAAGTTACAATTCATTACAGAAAACCGTAATTAATCTAAGTGCAGAGTTGTGGCGCCCAGTCCATTGGGACATCTACAAAGCAACTCCTGCACCTAAGGCATTGTGGCAGCTGGGTGGAAAAAGGATAGGATAAGAGCCAGAGGATTAGGGAGTTTGGTGGCAGACTGTCTCCTAGTAGTGTCATGAGCTACACCCATAAAATGCCATGTCTTCTTTATTCTGAAAAATGTACTTCAAAATATTAACAGGTCACAGATGGTCAATTGGCATCCAGTAGGCTACAGCAGTCTTTAATCACTTTCTCTTTTCTTTGGTTTAGATCCTACTGTTCTCTCTCCTCTGATCACTATCTTATAAAGGTAAAGTTTCCTTAAAACAGTTCTCCAATTTTCATGATTTTCCAAACGTTCTGTGTGCCTGCAAATTGTTGGTGCTAGTCCCTGGTCTTGAACTTCAGCACAAACATCACATGAGCAGAAGTTATCTGTACCTGTTTTCCACCATTGCATTTACAGTGCTAGCCAAATATAATAAATTAATAACATAGTGTGTGCAAGAAAATATCTGAGCTAGAGACTCTGGAAAAATTGAGTATCAGCTTCAAATTCCCTCAGCACATGATCTGTCATTGGCTTTCTGGAAATTCTCAGCTAGACATTGAAGCAACTTTATGTCCCAAATATCCCTTTTCTATCAATTAGGAAACAGAATTTAAAAGTCAAAAAGATGAAATTATCTCTATTTTCCTTAGAGGACAAGTGTGAAGAATGAGAAGCAGACATTCTAGAGACAAGAGATGGAAATACTTGACAATAAATGGTGGACTACGGTCTGAGAATAGCTTCTATTTGCTCAGAAACTCCTCATGTCTGTACCCTCAAAACAAAACCCATTTCACAGATCTCGTTTTTGCAAAGTTTAAAGTGAAACAGGTCAAATGCAAATTGTGATGAACAACAAGGGGGATATGTGACCTCAGATAATGAAAATAAAGAATGCCACCATAAATGTTTTGAAAAGTCATGCTTCTCAGGAGAACCTGGCAATTTTCTGAGGACTATTGATCTTAATTCTAGCACCAATCATTTGTTCAACACACACACACACTACATGATATTTCTACACCTGGCGTGTTTCCTCTTGGCATATAAATACTGTACACTTTGAGAGTAATCAGTTGAGTTGTGTTAGTTGTATTTCATTTGCTTTTCTACTTTGCAAAGTCAGTTAAAAGCATATTTCTCCATAAAGTCTTGAGAAAGGTTAAGTGGGAAATATATGCAAGTCATTTAATATGTATTACCCTGCATCAATTTCAGTAGTTTACCAAGTATATGTCAATTGTGACAAATGGAAGTCACATAATATATAATTAGATAAAAGAATATTATGCTATACAAATATAATAATATGCTTCATGCTTGATATTGTCACTTAACAGGCTTTGGTACAAATTGAGGTAAGTGCAAAAATTCTTTTGCTCTGGTAGTCTTCTAATTCAGCTACATAGATCCAGGACTTACTGGTACAATCAAATTGATGTACATGCAACCGTTAATTCTCTGGTAGAGATAAAGCAAGTCAGTATCATGGTTAGAACTGTAGCTCAATGTTGAGCAGTTGTCTAGTATTGTAAAACATTATATTTTATTCCTCGTATCAGAAAAAAGTAATATTTGATTACAAAATGACCATTAAAACATGAAAAGAAGAGGCAGATGTCACATGAATTCCACAGTGATCTGAAGAGTTTTAACTTCCCCATCCCCCTTCTTAAGAAACGAAATGAGGATCTATGGAAAGACCAAACTTCAATTCTCCCTTAAATAACTTAGAGAAAGCAGAGGTGGTGAAGTGATGGCACTCATCATCATCCAAACTCATGGTCACTGCATGAATGGCCTAGCAGTCAAGACTGAACTTCAAAAATGAAAAGACAGGGTGTAAGATACAGCTAAGCAGTTAAAAGCATTTGATAGTTTTGCAGAGGACTCAGGTTCAGTTGATAGCACCCACATGGTGGCTCACAACTGTCTCTAACTTTAGTCGCAGGGTTCTAGGACATATTTAAGCCTCCACAGGCATCAAGCACACATACAGTGAACATAAATACATGTAGACACAGTGTCCTTACACCAAAATAAGGAATGTTTTTTAAAATACAGCCAAAATTACACATCAAACTTAATAAATATGTAATAAATTTGTCATGGAATCATTTATCAAGAAAATCTTCTATGTTCCAAATAATGCTCTCAACATTGAGTGTCCAGGAATGAGAAAGCTCGGGCATTTGTCTTTATGCTTCTTATAGTCTAAGGATGGATATAGATATTAAATAAGTAGAGATTTAGCTGGGCGGTGGTGGAGCATGCCTTTAATCCCAGCACTTGGAGGGCAGAGTCAGGCGGATTTCTGAGTTTGAGGCCAGCCTGGTCTACAGAGTGAGCTCCAGGATGGCCCAGGCTACACAGAGAAACCCTGTCTTGAAAAACAAAAACAAACAAACAAACAAAACCTGTAGGGATTTGGTATTATAACTTCTATATCACTAACAAAGATATGAAAGACATTCATCCCTCTCTTCTCAGCTATTGGACTAGAGTGATAATAGATACCAAGGAATTATAATTTTTCAGAAATTTATACATGGGAAAGAAAATACCAGGGTTCTGCTGCCAGTCAAAGGAAGAGATTTCACATGGGGATGATAAATTGGGTGTCAAACCAGAGATAGGATAGGTGTCAGTGATTGGCAGGACCAAAACATGATGAGGACCATTTAATGATATTTATATTACACTCTGTATTTAAACTTCAAGTCAGTACACTATGCATAGATTTAGAGATTCATGAGTTATTTTATTTCTATTGGCTTCTCTTCCCTCTAAAATTGGCCACATTGAATAAATTGTCTTTCTTTGCCTTTCACTATTGCCTGGCCAAAATAAGCACAATTGAGAAAGGTTATCGCTTGTAGTGATTCTGGGATTCAGGCTTCTCATGAACAAATCACATAATATAACATTTCCTAATGTGGGGGAAAAAACATCATTTTGTGGTGACGGTTGGGAAATAAGGTATCTACTTGAGACGAGATGGTTAACTACCAAACAAACAGTCATCATTAGCTTTTATGTTTTTCCTGGAAGAATAATTATTTTATTAGGTATTAAATATTATCTCATTATTAGTCACATAATTTCCCTCCTCAGAGTACAGCTTCTGCCCTCTTTAAGTATTAATTCTCAATGAACATCTTCTCTCTTCTTCCTAGATGTCAATATCAAAGACAGAACAACAAAGTTGCGTTTGGAAATAAAATGAAGTTTCTTCTAAGATCAGTTAAAAATAGTCCTTAGGGACTGGAGAGTTAGCATAGAGATCAGGAATACTGATTCTTTTACAGAGGCGTTCAGTGCCCACCACCAATGTGGCAGGTCTTAACCATCTGTAACTTCAGTTCTAGGAGATCCGATGTCTTCTGTTTGTTTGTTCATTTTTCTTTTGTTTTTTGAGACAGGGTTTCTCTGTATAGCCCTAGTTGTCCTGGAACTCACTCTGTAGACCAGGCTGGCCTCAAATTCAGAAATCCTTCCACCTGCCTCTGTCTCCCAAGTGCTAGGATTAAAGGCGTGTGCCACCACTGCCCGGTGGAGATCTGATGTCTTATTTGAGCCTTTGTGGGCACTTGATGTATACAGTGCAAGATGTACATGTAGGCAAAATGTTTATGTGCATAAAAATTAATAATACATGAAAAATATTTTTAAATACTCTTGAAATTTATATTTTGAAATAAGCCTGTTGTTCATTTTGTGTGCTAAAAGAGGTAGTTAGTTATTATGTAAAATTAAAAGTTATAGAAAATATAAAAAAAATCACAATATCAAGTCTCAAGAAGATTATAGTTAATATTTCATGCATTCTATTCATGTATTGGTGAATGTCGTATTTGCTCTTCTACACATATCCCTAATGGAGGAGTTAGAGAAAGGACTGAAGGAGCTGAAGGGATTTGCAACCCCATACGAAGAACAATATCAACCATCTAGATCCCCCAGAGCTCCCAGGAACTAAACCACCAACCAGAGTACATACTCATGGAGCAACCCCTGGCTCCAGCCGCATATGTAGCAGAGGATGGCCTTGTCAGGCATCAATGGGAGGAGAGTCCCTTGGTCCTGTGAAGGTTCGATGCCCCAGTGTAGGGGAATGCCAGGGCAGGGAGGCAGAAGTGGTTGAGTTGGTAGGGGAGCACTCTCATAATAACATGGGGAGGGAGATGCAATAGGGGGGAGAGAGATGGAATAGGCAGATTTCAGAAAGAAAACTGGGAAAGGGGATAGCATTTGAAATGTAAATAAATAAAATATCCAATAAAAGAAAAATATTTCATATTGAAATTTTTCCTTTTTAGTCTACCTTTCCTTCCTCAACATTTCAACATAGGAATGTTTTCTTCTGTGATAAAATTATCTGATAATATCTTAATAGCAATAAAATATTTTCTCTTATGATGACACTATAATCAGCCATGTACATATGGTAGCAATGTAGACTATTTCCGACTTTTCATTGTTAAAAAGTCAAATGCAATCAGTGGCTTTAGAAAACACTTTTGTGCACACTTCTAGTTATTTTCTTAAAATAGATTGCGATTTGAGAAATAGTTCATGGAGGAGGATAGGAAACATTTTCAAAAATGTTTAAATTCTACAAAATGATACCTAGAAACTTGGTAGGCTAATGGACAACCTCATTACGCTGAGGATGGCTGTGTCATCCTCTCAGGAGACCAATCACTGCTTCTTCTAATTCTGTTATTCTAACAGGATAAAAATTATATTCCACAGTTATTAAAAATCATATTCATCTACTAATTCATTGAATTGAATGTGTTTCTTTTTATATATCACTCATTTATATGATTTCTTTCCTCTGAATAGTGAAACTCACATAATTTGCCTGTTTTTTTCTAATGGATTTGAAATCTAATTTTTAATTCACTTTATAATAATTTTGCTAGATAAGAACCCTTCCAGTTACTTAATGGCAGTGTTAATTTTTAGAACATATTTGACTGACTGAGGAAATTTTAAAATACAATTACTATAACATACTTTGCATAAAAGCATTTAGTATTAGAAAACTAAAAGAGAGTAGTCCATTCTCCTCAATTATATCAAAGGTGTTGATTGCTGTGCGGCTATCAGAGACATTAGAATAATACACACACAAACACAGACACACACACACACGCACACACACACACATTTTAGATGGCTCGTAGGAATGTCACAGACATTGATGAACATGTTTGTGGGACTGTGTAAGGGTATCTTGGTTCTTGGCTGTGCATGGGTTTGGAATCCGGTGACTCCAAGGGAGAAATGGCAGGAGTTTGGCCACGTGTCCAGAACCCAGGGTCCTGACAAGCAGTCTAATCTCCATGGACCTTTGTTGTTCAGTCACGTAGGCCATTACAGCCCCTCCCAAAGTGCACAGGCAGAGGGTGTGAGTATAGGCCTCAGGCTCTAGAGAGATTTACATACTAATGAAGGCTAGAGGGCAGAGGCAATTAAACCTTCCCCATACCCTCCCCCTTTCTCCCTCCCTATTTAACTCAGGTCTGCCCTGAGTTTGGTGGGGGGGCGGGATATGTCCAGATCCATCCACCACCCACCATGAAAATAAACCCTTTTGGAACCAAGGACTTTCTCGTATCATTGGGACATGCCATCGCCAAAGCTTCCAGCCTTTGGAACTCCAGACCTTTCTTCTGTATGTGGGACCCACCGCCTGGAAGCATCCAGGACTCCTCCACTGTGGGCCTCCTTTCCCACACATGTTCTACTGTAATGTACGGATTTGGGACAGTGCCCCTGAAGAAACCTCTGCTTTGCTTTTGCCTACTTTGACACTAAATACTCTGTTATCATAATCCATTCTACATCTATTGTTTGTGTTAAGCAGTGGTATGGGTGAAATTCAGGACTTCTCATATGCTGAGAAAGTTTTCTGCCACTGAGCTCTTTACTTTTCCCTAATCTACCGTTTAAATTTATGTTTTAAAAGTTATTTCCAGTAGATAATGATTTAGAGATCAGAAAAATCTGTCCCTTGCAAGGGAGATGTACATGCTACATTACAAAGAGCTTTGTTGAGGTTGTTGAAAAAAATAGGAATAGAGACAGAAAGAAAGAGTAGAGTTTAACTGAATAGATGTGACACACCAAAATAAATCTGTCATCTGTCCTTGATTAGGACTTAGATTCCTAGGTGTGTAAGGACCAGTAGATGAGGAGACAGCTTTTAGGCTTTTGGTAGTAAGCTATAGCATTTAATTCTGCTTCAGAGGCCTCTCTCTCTCTCTCTCTCTCTCTCTCTCTCTCTCTCTCTTTCTCTCTCCCTCCTTCCCTCTCTCCTCTATCTTTCCATGTCTCATTATCTCAAACTAACTTCTCTCCATCCATGGTGTGTGTGTGTGTGTGTGTGTGTGTGTGTGTGGTGTGGTGTTTTGAGTACCTGTGCCTGTGTATGTGTGTATTAATGCCTGGTTGGGAAGATATTCATGGCTGAAGATCTGAACACATCTGTGGATTCTCTTGCTGTGAATCTTCACCCATATGTCCTCAACTGCACTGTAGGGTGGACAGTCTGGGCTTGTGAGTTATAACAGCTTTAGAGTTTGACCTCTGCCATCCGAAATGACCCTGCTACCAGGCTTTTGTATCTGAGTTGAGGTTATTCAAATATCTTTTCCCCTATATTTAAATTGACAAATATAGGTTGTATGTAGTTATAGTATACAACATCATGATTTGATCTGTGGAATATCTCAATCAGGCTAATTAACATATTGCTTACATCATCCACTTCCCCCACTTCCCTCCTTGTCCATGGGAGAACACTTAAAGTCTACTCTTTGCAAGTCCATGACACAAAACATTGCTCTAAATTATAAATATTCTCAGTTGATTCTTCCTAAATAGAAGTTTATATCTTCAGACTAAAAGTTCCTTAATCTATGACCCCTTCCCATTTCCTGGTAACCACTAGTACATTCTCTATGCTTCTGTGGATTTGTGATTTCTGAAGTAAGATTCCACATATAAGTATTGCTACATAGTGTTCATCTTATCTGTGCCTTATGCATTTTACTTGGCTTAATATCTTCTTGGTCTAATTCAACCTGTCACAAATGACAAGATTCCTGCTTTTGAAAGGTTGAATTGCATTCAGATATGTATATTTACTTCATCTTCTGATGACTGATGGAAATAGGATTAATTCCTTATCTTGGCTATAATGTAGAAGCTTCAGTGAATATAAGAATGCAACTCTTTGGACATATGTACTCAGAAATGGAATTGCCTAATAATACTGTATTACTATCCTTAATTTGTGAGGAATATCCTTTCAATTTTTTTTGTAATGGTCACAGAAAGCTCTACAGATATCTTAAAGCTGCAGCAAATTACACATAAATGGATGCAAGTTATTTTTTGACAATTCAAAAGAAACTTAGACAGGTAAGATAAAAACAGAGGCACAGACATTACATATCTTACTTGATATCACTAAAATAGAAAGTGATTGAAAACAAAAAATAAAAAAAAACAATGTTGGGCTTTTCTCTCCTAGTCAAACAATATCCTTTAAGCAAACATGAAAGAGCAAAACACAAAATCAGGTAAGTTTAACTGAGTAGAAATGAAAAAAACTACTAATGGTGTACTATTATTTATATGTCTATAGTGTTGTTCATTTCCCAAGCTGCAGTAAAATAATTCCAAATGTGCCCAATTTCACTTTCTGAAGAGTATAGGTTCCTCCTCTTGATGACTTCTCCACAGGCAGATCTAGACAGATACTAGACAGTCTCCTGGTCACCTGTTTTCTTCTGATCAACTCTTTCAGTTTTTTCCTTCTTTAAATATCAGCTTAGACTTTACTTCTCCCTGAAAACTCTTGGGTTCATCTCCCTTTGCTTTAAGTTGTAAAAGTACCTGTGCTTGCCTTTAAAGATACTTTGTTTGTATCCAAACCATTAAAAGCAGTCTTGTCCTTTTCTTCCAGATATAGCTTAGCCATGGTGAATTAGAAAGAGTAAGGAAACAAACTAATACAGGTGAAATCCCAAGGCTGCAACTGTGCTGCAATACAGGAGTTCTTTATGGCAACAAGGTTACCACTTGAAAACAACTAGTCTGGACAGTGGTGATTGAATTCAACACAGTTCAAACACACAGCCCAAAAGAAACAATGTTTATGCATAACCGTCTAAATATCAGATACCTAACTATATTTGTAAGTGTTAACCACATACAAAAATATTGCCACTTTTCTGCTTTCTTTTGTATTGCTTTTGATCAGCATCATTACAGCAGCAACAGCAGCAGCAGCAATAACAACAATAACAATTACAACAGCACTGGCTCAGCCTATACTGACTTTCTTTCAAGTACAAAATACTACATATTATCTTCAAAGATAATCAGACCTACTACAATTCCTCTAGCCACCTAACTGCCTTCCTCCTATTCCCCAAGGAAACAGCCTAAGTGCCACGCAGAGGTGGTAGTGCATCCTAGAACTCAGGTGGAGGAGGCAGGTGAATCTTTGAGTTCAAGGCCAGTCTGTTCTACACAGTGAGATCCAGGACAACCAAGTCTACATAGAGAAACCATGTCCCAGAAAACAGAACAAACAAAACAAACAAACAGAAAAAAAAAAAAAAAAAACAGAAGAAAGAAGAAGAGTAGGAAGAGGAGAAGCAGGATGAAGAAGAGGAAGAGGAATAGAAGGAAAAAATATAAAACCAGCTTGTGACTCCTGACATCCTTGATGAACCAATCTGTATCCATAAATCAGTGATAGTTATCCATCAATACCCTTGGGAGAAGAGTAGATATAAAATATCTACTTAGAACGCAGTGAGACAAGCATCTATGCATGCTGTATGAAAACCAGACCTATTTACTTAGACTGAGTTTACACAGCATTCGTCCTTAAGGCACTGCTAAGAGAGAGCAGTGGACACAGCTGTGGACACAATGCCTAAGATAATCTCACCATCTGCGAACTGAGTACCTCAAAGCTTCATATTGCAATGCATGAAGAGAGTTTGAAGCATGACTAGCCATAAATGAGGCCTAGAATATAAAGGAACAGGTTGTACCACATCCTTCAGGTCTAAGCAAAGACACAATGGCTAAGTGGGATGATAAAAAGCAAATCCTAAAAGCCTCTTTCTTATCCAAGAAGAGGTAAAGGTTGATAAGGCACCAGCAGAGTGAAGATGCCATGTTCTCCCACATGTGCTGAGTCGATGGAGGAGGAGGGACTCTTGTCAAGAGAGAGGCCACCGTGAGTGGTGTTAATGTGTTCTTGTTTTTGTTTGTTTGTTTGTTTGGTTTTAAAAATCAGATATAACTACATTATTTTCCTCTTCTCTTTCTTCCCTCTAACTATTCCTATGCACCTCCGTTGCACTCTCTCTCTCTCTCTCTCTCTCTCTCTCTCTCTCTCTCTCTCTCTGTCTCTCTCTCTCTCTCTCAAATTCATAGCTTTTATTTCTTTAAGTGTTTTTTTCCTGGCTAGTTCTATGTCAACTTGACACAAGCTAAAGTCATCAGAGAGGAGAGCACCTCATTCAGTTTAGACAACATCTCCAAAAGATAGGGCTGTAGGAAAGCCTGAAAGGCACTTTCTAAATTGCTGATATATGTGGGAGGGCCCATCGCATTGTGAGTGGTGCAATGCCTGGACTGATTGATGATCCTGGGTTCTATAAGAAAACAGACAAGGCAAACTAGTAAGCGCACTCATCTGTGGCCTCTGCATCAGCTTCCGCCTCTAGGTTCCTACCCTCTTCGAGTTCCTGTCCTGACTTCTGTCAATGATGAAAAGTGATACAGAAGTGGAAGGCAAAACCCTTTTTTTCTCTAACTTGATTTTGGTGATAGTATTTCATCACAGCAATAGAAACCCTAACAAAGATACTGTTGTCACAAATGTGTGTGTGTGTGTGTGTGTGTGTGTATTACTAAACATATAAATGCAACATACTCAGTCCATATAATGTTACTTGTATGTATACAATTTCAGGGCTGCCCACTTAGTATTGGATAAAATTGGAGATTCTTCCCCGTGGTTCCTCAGCATTTCTTAGTTGCCTACAGTTCTTAGTCAAGGATTCAAATCTCACAAGTTTTTTACCTTCCATCTTAGTATGTGTATTGGTTTATTCAGCTCAGAAATCATAGCAGAAGAGGAGGTGGAGATACCAAACGTATGAACCAGAAGAACATGAAGTTTGCCATGAAATTTCATCTCTTGTAATTTTAGAGAATCTACAACCATGAGGTTTCAACAATACAGCTGCCTAAACAAGACCTGAAATCTCTTCTGAATAGCTGATGGATGATACTGGTTGTATAACATTAGGACATTTAATTTCATTAACATTTAATTTGTCAACTGGACAGGACATAGTAGGGCCACTTCAGAGCTCATATTTTTGAGTGGAAGTCTTTCATCTGTTTTATTCATTACAAATTTTAGAGTAAGAGAAGAATAACATTTATGAATATAAAAATAATTGGGAGCATATCCATACATAATTTTCTTTAAAGTATCTATGCATCAGAAAATTATTAAAATTGCTCTAGAAAGCCTCATATGTTTATTTAAGTCAAGACCCTAATTTATAATAAATGAGTTACAACTCACCACTCTTTTCTTACTTTACACAAATGTGTAACTCATGTGGCAAGGGCACAGGGAAGATGAATACTATACCAACTAAAACTAAAATATTTTCCTTCAGTGTATGGTGACAAATAATTATTATATTTGAATTTCATCATGTACTAAAGTTGAAAGTTTTATGTGCCTGTTGACAGAGATTTGTAATGATGCCATGTTATATTGCAAAGCTCTTCCATATGAACAGATTTCTTTCTACCTACTTTACAGGATCATAGAATGTCAGCATAATAAGCGAAATAAGAAAGTCACACAATGCTAAATATGCACTTTATCTTAGATGCAGTATAGAAATATTAATTTAAGTATTCCTACACAACTCTGCAATTCCACATTTACATTGGGAAGTAGCAAATATTCAAAGATAGCAGACACACACACAAAAAACATACATTAACATGTGCACCTACATATAACACTCATACAGATGCACACACATGCATACAAATGAAAAGCTGAAGGGCTTATGACTACATGGCAGGAATATCTAAGAGAGGAGAATAGTTTATTTAGCCCACATATTAGAGATCAGTAATAGATGATAAGATACATCATCATAGATATCAAGCATTAATTCCCCACTTAGCAGTAATTGGGGAAATGAAGGCATAACAGCAACTATTCAGATGGGCACAGATGTAACCCAAGAGCTCTAAAACATTCAAGAAATATTTTCTGGATATTAAGTTGTTTATTTTTCTTTTAAAAACTACGAACACATATATGTAGCGAAAGCATGCTTACTGTCACAGTTCATTTCATCATAGTTTGAGGTGGCATCACCATATTGTAGTATTGTCACATTGTCTGTGAGAAGGGCAGGTAGAGACTGCACAGCTTGTGTACCTTCCATCTTAGTATGTGTATTGGTTTACTCAGCTCAGGAATCTTAGCGTGTGTGTGTGTGTGTGTGTGTGTGTGTGTGTGTGTGTGTGTAGGTTGACAGCTGTCCTATTGAGATTACAAGGAAAGAAAACCAATCAGATCTGGCCTTTTAACTCAATCAATGAGAACACAGCCTACCTATAAGCCATAACCATAGCACAGGAAACACTTGCAGGACAGTAGCTGCTCTGGCTAGGATAACAATAAAAAACACCACACTGTGCTAAATAAAAAAGAAAATACTATCTTAGCAAAGTGAAGGGAAAAAAAACAGTAGGAGACATTTTAATGTAATATAGATGTACCAATTGTATTGAAAAAAATGGGCTGGGGCCTTGAATTATATTAGATAAGCCCTTATCAGAACACACCATATGTTACTTAACTAGGAAAATCTCCCAAACTATATTAGTCATTGATCAGAGGCTATCATAGATGCAATCCAGCATGGCCAATGAAATTTACCATGACAATAGGTTTGCTATACAGAGCTTTGTGCAGGTTTCATTATTAACCCCTTACTGCAGGGCAATGTGTAACAGTGAGTAGTAATGCCATCCAGGGACTATCATGTGGAATTTGGAGCAATCGTGCCAGTGCTTTAAAGGATACACCTGCTGGAACAACAATTGATCTTTGCCCTAGAAACTCCTAATTGCTTTCATTTCCAAAACAGTTGGTTCTGTGCAAGCTGTATCTGGCAATTGACACAGGAAGAATTTGCCTAGATGTTTAAATTTCTAAGTCTATTTCTGGGTAATATTATGGTAGACAAAAGAAATGCCCATTGCACATAAGTGACAACTGTAGTGCAAGATAGATATGAAAAATTTATCATCATTCTCAGGGACAGAATATGCCAAGAAACTGCACTTCAGCTCACTTCCTTAAGAATATCTTGGTTATGATGGAGTGAACATAGATCTGTTCAGAAGATGGTGCCTGTGCATAGAAACTTCTAGTAAAATATAAAGGAGGGAAGCTTAAATTAGATGTAGACTAGTAGGGAGAATTTGAGTTGGAGAACAAGAGAGAAAGGATATTTATTGTGGTGTGTGTGTTTGTGTGTGTGTGCATGTTGATGTGTATTTTAGAAAGATAGAAATATTCCACAACTTTTACAGAATTCATTATATTTTTTTATATTTCCTTTCTACATGTGTGATCATGGAAACAAAAAAAAACATTTGAAGAATATTTCCTTTACCCTCACAGATGCACAAAAGAGACTCAGATTCCCAAATTCATCTTAGATTCAAATACATTATATAATTAGGCAGGATAAACTAATATTCTTTCCAAAGTTAAAAAAATCACAGCACACAGTTTTGATGAGGCCTTATATTAGACATCATATAAAATTCTGACAGTTTCTGAACACGGAGAAAGGTTCAAATTCACCCCTGCCCTAAAGTTCTCAAAGACACTTTTCTCCTCTCATCTGAACTTGGCCTAGGTTTGTGACTTGCTTTCACTGGATTAAAGAAAGGTGTTCTTGGAATTAGGAATGACAGAATACAGAACACCCATTTCTCCACACACCTTCTGCAACTTCATGAGGTGCACCTAGATCCTGATTACTTTCTGTAAGCTAAAATTAGATTTAGTTTTACCAAGCTGAGTAAAAGAGGTGACCTTATAGTCGAAGTGTGAATGCAAACTAAAACACTAAAAAACCAAGAGCAGATGATACCCTTTAATGATAATGAAGAGTACCAGAGAATATAAGAAGGTGCCTGCTATATTCAAAATAGATTTCTCAATCATACTTCCAAAAATGTCTTCCAGAAGGCTTAAACAGCTGTTCTTCAATGGAATCTCTTGGATGAATGATTGCATTTCATATTCAACTTTATGTTTAGAAATATGGCATTTGCAAGTCCTCTATTTAACAATGCACTTATGGGTGTTTTTGGCCCCGACACACAAAGTATTTTTTCTGGACATTGCATGTATTGGTGGCATCATCAACATACTTCAGATAAAAATTTGAACTAAAATAGTTATTTTGTACTAAAGCTTGTTCACACATATGATTTAAAATATTGACAAAATTTACTGAACTTCAGAATGTGATCTCTCTCTCTCTCTTTCTCTCCCTCCCCCCCCTCAGAAATAGTGCCGCTTTGAAGCCTCTGTGTTCCATTATTGAAACAAGAAAGACAACTCCACAGATAACTCCTTATACTCACAACCTTCTTTTATTATTTCTTCTCTTCAACTAAAATCTAAATTCTCAAGGCTCAAACATATCTGCAGAATATTAAAATAGAGCCAAATAAAATCCTCAATAGAGAACAATAAAGACTATGACTTGTTGAGAGGAAACAAGTTGGGTCTCCTCTATGTTCTGAAACTATAGTTAGGCTTCTACAACCATACATACTCTTGCAGAAAACTCTCTTCTGAGGCTCTGATGGTTTCAAGAATGGATTACATGCTATCATGCTATTGGTTAAGAATGAAATATTATGTTCACTAGAACTGAATTAGGACATACAGTTTCTAAGTGGATGAAGTAGAGACAAGGTGTGCTGGAAAGAATTGCCCAAGACTTTTTGAATGACAGGGCAATTAACCTGAAAACTGGAAGATATATAGTATTTGAGGAGACACAGTAAGGCACAACCATGGTATCAAGTTATTGGAAGACTAAGAATGAAAGAGATTGCACACTCAATGGAATCATACAGAAGTAGCAGAATCCACAGTTTTAGTTGGTTACGTCACAAATACATGGGGATTCCTTGAGACATTAGATAGCATCATTTTAAATTACGTATGTGTAAAATGGGGCGAGGCATCTGCTGCAGAATCTAATTTTTGAGTTATTCAAACAGGGATGCTGGGTCAATGATAGTCGAGAAACATTAAGAGAGAAATTTAAACCAGGCCATGAGGATTGCTGTCTGTCTGAGTACTTTAGATTTTGTATAGCCATATAGAGGTCTTGATAACTATATTTCTCAGAAATTGGGCCGGGTTCAAATATTTGAAAGTCAGAATATTTCTCCTGATATTCTGTAACAGGGGGTTTGGTAGATATTTCTTACCAAAAGCATTTAAGAGACAACTTGTGACTTGAAGGATGCAATTTGAAATGGTAATAAATATCAAGACACACCTGCAAACAAAACCGGGAAAATAACTGCCCTGACCACAGTCATTTCAGGATTGCTCCAAAAATAATGAACTTTTCATTTGACGAGGATGTATGAGCTATCTGCTTCTGGATTGATGAAGATTGGAGTGGTCTTTTCTCTAGCTCCAACTTGATCAAACCAATTTGATTTGTGCCTCAGTTTCCTACCACATGAATGGACATTAATATCAAAAGTCCAGGAGTTACCACATTGAAACTAGGTAAAGAACTTCAAAATACCAGAGTTGAGTTTACACAATACAATGTTATATGTAAGAGCATGTGCAGCCTAATACTTGCAGGAAGAAGTTTGTGACAAATGCTGGGGAAATGGCCACCTTAAAACTACCTCCCCTAATCATTTATGCTCATAATTAATAAATACTAAATCTACCCTGTTCACAACATTCACATTTTTTGGAAGATATGTACCCAGGATTCTGACCTTAGACACACTCTATCATCCAATACTGACAAACTCTTTTCATTTAAAACACGGCGGGTACTAAGAGGCCAATCAAGTTCAAGTACATCCATCCAAATCAAACATTACATAACACACTGCAGCCCTGAAGCTATTAAGTTCCAAGTTCCTCTTTATGAAACCAGGTGAAGTAATTGTTCTTAATTTCTACTTTACAAATGCAAAAATTGAGACCCGTAGAGGTTAAATTAGTAATGTAAAATGGTCATATTTAATTTTTGACGGAGTGAGAAATATGTTAGCTAATGTGTGCAAAAATAAGTGGAAACAAAAAAGAGTCCTTACACATCTATCTCTTCCATTTTTCTATCCAAATACATAAATCTATACAGCTGACCTCAAAACCAATATAAATGACTCTTGCATAAAATCTGATGTCCACAGTATCCAAAACAAGGGAGAAAAGCCTCAATTTATCCAGTAGGTGTCACTGTGGTGCACATAAGCGTATCTTTGTCCTCTTCCTGTTCTGGTCTACAGATAGACTGCTGGATAATTATATAATGTTACACCTGGAACCATAGATGATTGGTAATTTACTATTTAATTTTCCAGTTTAAGAAATAAGTTCAGGTGACTTGTTCAAGTTCACACGACAATAAGCATATCGGACATGAATGGGATTCACTTGATACATAGCTGAGCACAGCCCTCTCCTCAGTTTTGTTGGTGACTGGGGAGTGCCCTTTTATCTGTAGTAGAGTATAATGTAATACATGTCTAAATATAAAGCACAGGGTTAGCATAGTTCATTTTTAAAATAGAAAAATAAATAGAAAGAAGGGCAATGAATCTACAAGTTTAATATTCCATTTTAAAACAAAACGTTATTTGACTACACTCATAGAACATTAAGGAATTCTGTAGGTTGAAGGGACCGAGTTATCTCATCTCATTTTTTTTAAACCTTTTTTCTATTACACAAACTTAAGACTGTAGTGTGAGGTCACTATCTCTCGCTCCACACACACTGATTCTCTGCTTCAGGATCCAGGAAAGAAGAATTCTAGTTAGATATTTTATAAAATAACAGATTTTGTCATGATTAAGCTCTAGGGATACAAGCTGGGGTGAAAATGACAGAGGAGAAATGTCATCAAGCGGTATGGACGACACATGCTTTTAACATGATTAAGTTGTGATAACTCCGTTCAGTTAGCTCTGTTAATGATGTTCCATGGGCTCTCACTATGAAGTCACTCATCTTCCTCATTGAGAAGTCTATTGTTGGGTGTGTAGTTTCTGTGCCCACTCTACACTAAATTTATAATGCTTATACGAAGTAAGAGGACATTTCATCCTTTCACTAATATCAGGCTGTTTGGATCAGGAAAGAGCGATGCATATTTATTTTGAGTTGGGATCTAAGGTTCAGCAACACTCTATTCTTTGCTTATTTGGGTTCTAGCTGTGAGAGCTGAGTGTTCTTTCATGTTGTCTTCAGTATCTCTGACATCTTTAATTTCTTTTCTGAGCAATCTATTGCTTCTCTTGCTACTTGATGTTCTTGGGTGATCTTTTGCCTTCCCTGTTCCAGCCTTAAAATCAGCTACCTCTCCTAGAAACCAATGTTCCTTTAAAATGGTGTTGGCAGACAGCAGAAGACAAGACATTTGCATGAGATCATAGCTCACAAGAAGGACAACATTTTGTGCTTTACAGACCAATCAAGCTCTTTGTAAGTGGTGGGATGACTTTGTTTCTACGAACTAATGTTTTTTTTTTTTTTTGACTATGCTTATTGTTTCTGCCCTCGGGCCTTACAAGTCTATCATTCTTACTCAAATGTGAGGGGTAGAGAGTTGAACAAAGAACTCTCAACTGAGGAAACTCGAATGATTGAGAAACATCTAAAGAAGTGTTCAGCATCCCTAGTCATCAGGGAAATGCAAATGAAAACAACACTGAGATTCCACCTCACACCAGTCAGATTGGCTAAGATCCAAAACACAGGTGGCAGCAGATGTTGGCGAGGATGTGGAGAAAGAGGAACACTCCTCCATTGTTGGTGGGATTGCAAGCTGGTACAACCACTATGGAAAGCAGTCTGGCGATACCTCAGAAAATTGAACATAGTGTTACCTGAGGACCCAGCTATACCCCTCCTGGGTATATACCCAGAGGATATTTCAACATGCAACAGGGCCACATGCTCCACTATGTTTATAGCGGCCTTATTCATAATAGCCAGAAGCTGGAAAGAACCCAGATGTCCTTCAACAGAAGAATGGATACAGAAAATGTCGTACATTTACACAATGGAGTACTACTCAGCTATTAAAAATAATGAGCTCATGAAATTCTTAGACAAATGGATGGAGCTAGAAAATATCATCCTGAGTGAGATGACCCAATCACAAAAGAACACACATGGTATGCACTCACTGATAAGCGGATATTAGCCCCAAAACACACAATACCTAAGATGCAACGCATAAACCTCATGAAACTCAAGAAGAAGGAGGAAGACCAAAGTGAGGGTGCTTTTGTCCTTTTTAGAATGAGTATCAAAAGATTCAACCAGAGCTCCCAGGATCTAAACCTCCAGCCTGAGAACAGACAGGGGCAAGCTGTCCTCTGAGAGGCTCTAACCAGCAGCTGACTCAGACAGATACAGACATCCAGAGCCAAACAGTGGATGGAGCTTGAGGACTCTTATAGAAGAATAGGGGGAAGGATTGTGGGCCCTAAGGAGATAGGAACTGCACAGGAAGATCAACAGAGTAAACCAACCTGAACCCTTGGAGCTCTCAGAGACTGAATCACCAACAGTGGAGCACACCTAGTCTACACAGATCTACCTCCATGGGCTGAACCTAGGCCTCCCTGCACATATGTTGTAAATGTGCAGCTTGGTTTTCATGCAGGTCTCAAACATCTGGAGTGGGGGCTATCCCAAAACATGCAGCCTGTATATGGAGTATGGTCTTCTAGCTGGGTGCCTCATCTGGCCTCAATGGAGAGGAAGCACCTAGCCTCTCAGAGACTTAAAGTGGCAGGGTGGGGGATACAGGAGGAGGGGGTACTCAGAAAACAAGAGATGGGGAAGGATTGTGGGAGGGGGTGACTGGGACGGGTTATAAAGTGAATAAGCAAAATAAAAAATAAAAAAGGAAAAAAAAGAAAATGTATAAGTTATAATTAAACATTTGCAAGTATTACGAATGAACATGAGACTTAAAAGTAATGCACAAATGAATGCAGAATGCCGTACTTAATATAGAAGTTACTATGCAGCTAGAAAGGAAAGACAATCTCTTTTCATTGAACTTTTATTTATAGAAACGTACACATATTTTTAGAAAGAGTTAAAGGTAGATTTGCTCACATTTAACATAAGACTTATAGCGTGACCCTGTCAGAGAACACTATTACTGGTCTTGGCTTCAGTGCTTGAGAAGCTGCTCAGACTCTCAGCCAAAGCTCTTTGAGAATCATCATGGCTTCTGAAGTTCAACTCTGCCTCCATGAGCCCTTACCTCTAACACTTGATTCTCAATGTCTAGATTTAGAAATAGAGAAACATCTGACATAAGAGAACATCAATACGCAATAAATTCAAATTATTCCAGAGAAAAACTGTTCTGAATTTTCTTTTACTTTTTCATAAAATAATTAAGGGGAAAGGTCAGTCCAGTTGTGAGCAGAGATATTTTTGAACTACTCCAGAGGTCAAAGCTGTTGAATGGGCATAGTCTATCCTGGTTGGGGTAGAAATAAAAAGAAAAGGATACAGTGAGATATAATTTATTTCCTAAAATATTATGTTCATATCCACCTCTTTAGTGTTTCGATATAAAGAAAGATATTTTTGGAAACATTGTAAAGACACTCAGAAATTGAGCCAGAGATGTGCATTATGCAGCAACAAGATAAGGAAAGCTACAGTTCATATAGATTTATAAGAATGTAAAAGAAGCAGAGAGGAATCTTGCCCATTGTCCTAGGAAAAAGGTTACAAAGAAGAGTAGAAGGCAATTCAGAGTGCAGGGCATGTGATTTCTGTGTGAGAGACTCATGTATGAAGGAAATCTCAATATGCTGAAAGGAGTGTCTGTTTCCAGACCCACCTCCAATGCAGCAGCATCAGGTAAACTCTTCTAGCTACTGCTCTCCCATGTAAGGTTATGGAACAGTGGTAGCTTTGTAAAAAAAAAAAAAAAAAAAAAATCACAATAGCACTTGAATGTCTCCTTATAGAGAATGAGTTATTACTCATGTTTAAAGTATACTTTAATGCACATGGCAATAACATTTCTTGTTAAAAATGAATTAATGTCTTTATATTCGCTGTTCATATCAGTATATTACAAGAAAAGGAACCCCTGTCTGTGCTGGATAAATCAAGTTGGAGAGCATACAAAGCTGAGTACCTGACCTTTGAAATCAATAAATTTGCTTTTTTTATTGGGAGCCACCAGGTTTTCTGACTAATGAACTACAACACAGATCTTTTTTAAAACAAAACAAAACAGAAACACTTTAGAACCTATTTTATATCTTTCTGGCCTCCTCCAGAAATTTCTTTTAAATTAATTGAGGTTATGCTTTTATATTTATTAATTGAGACTTTGCACTTATTTTCACAAAGCAGAAACATTGTGTTGATCACTGACTTACTGTGTAATGTGACCTTGGATGTGCCAATGAGATCTTCAAAGCCTTAGGTTATTTTGCTGACAAAACGGGCATAATGAAGGAAGTTTTACCCATAGCAATTGGTTCTCTTGGGGGCTAAATTAAGTACTACATATGAAATATACAAACAATAAAACAAATGCCCTTTATCTGTGTGTTCATAATTGTTATCAACTTGATTCTTTAAACCTTTACATTCCAGAATTTTACAATATTATAAAGCAGAAGAGTTTAAGTAGACCCAACCCCTATGTATAAAGAAAAAAGAAATTTGTGCTCATTCTTCAGAAGCCAGCACCAATGTTACCTCTGCCAGGATGCTCCCTGCTCCTTAGTCCTTCTTATACATCTTATGCCAGGAATGTAAATGCCTGTATTATTTTTATCAGGTACCTATGATTTCCTTCCCAACAGGAATCAAGGTGAAGTCTCCATCTACATAGGGCTCAGCAGAAAACAAAGGATGTTGATTTGTCTTCAAGTAGCACACATCTGTTACCTCACACAATTCATACGGGCAAAGCAACTGAGCACAATGTAACCTGGTATTTCTGGTTCATGGGTTTTCTTGAGGCCAGCCAAGCTGTCAGTTCAGTGTATAGTCATTTGAAAACTTGGCTGGATTGAAGATCCGCTACCATCTTCCTCATATATCTGTTGCAGGGAGTCTCAGTTTTTAGCCAAAAGCACTAGCAGTCTTTTCCAGAGTGAGGGATGATGGAGAAAAATGGAACAAGAAGTAAAGTAAGAGAGGGAAAGGGAAAAAAGAATAGATATTGATGGAAGTAATGCCATTGAGGAAGAAGGAAAAAAAAGAAGAAAAGAGACGGCTGGCTTATGATTATTGTGACTCCCATCCCCAATTTAACATACCACCATTGCTTGCTTTTTCTATTCACTAGAATTAAGTTTTAAAAACCCAATACAACCCACAGGGATGGATTCAAAGGTGTAAATACTTGTAATCACTTTGGAGACAACCTACACCAGGAACTCACTGACACTCTCAATCAGTATTTCAGATTCATCTTTATACTCTATTCTTTTAACATCTTCAAGTGAACCAAGGGTTTAGCTCCAGTTTTATTAGTACACACTCAGGTGGGCAAGTGCAAACCAGTCAGTAGCATCAATTCCATTTCTGGAAGATCTACAAGAGCTTGAGTAGAGATGTCTGAAAAGAAATGAAGTATCCCATCCCAGACCACTCTAACTTCATTGCCATTATTAAGTATACTTAAGTGGTCAAATAAATTCTCCTCACATCTAATAGACTCTTTGCAGCAGAGTGGTATCAATAAAGTATTTACTAACAGAAATCAGATACCCATTTGCTTCTCTATTCCAGCTCATATATATTACCAATTCTTACTGTATCAGCCATGATCTCACATTGAAGGGTCATTGCTTACGATGTCTTTGCATCATGGCAGGTACTGTCTTGAGACATGATGAAGGTCCACAGCTTTACTGAGTTTACAGTCAATATAGGAAGACAAATACAATTGGAAGAATTCTCTGGAATTTGATAAGTTGAATCCAACCTCGAGTATCATTTCACTGTGCAAACTGGAGAGCTCTTAAGTTCTGTTCTTCTCACTTAGCTCAATTTTTCCAAAGCTTTCTTATGTCCGTCGAAGGCTGCCCAAGACAAATATCTTCCATGAAGTTTTTTTTTTTTTCTACCAACCTAGTATTTTCTATCACCTTCTGCTTCCTTGAAACTCTGTAGCAAATTAGCACCTAATTATGAACTCTCTTGCTCTCATTGCTCAAATTGCCTCATTTCATTTAGTCATATTGCCCCAACAGATGGCAATTTCTTTGAGGTCCAGGCTCCTCCCCAATGTTTAGAAGCCACTCAATAAATGCTTGCCAATTGATGGCTAATAAAGATAAAATGTTTACTTCAATGTCCTTGGCCAAAAACCCCTGCATTTGAAGCTAAGCTAAAAGGACTAGTTTCTGCATTAATATTCTAAGTGCCTAAATCTGAGCCTAATTTGAATTAAAATTTACATAAATTATTTTAATCAAAATAAATGCACAGAGCTCTTAATCTTTTCCGTACTTAGAATTCATTGGAGGAGATTGATAAGCTACTGTTGCTTAGTATCAAAACTTAGCATTAGGAATATTAAATAATCCACCCATTTTCATAACCATGAAGAATTACTACTATTATTATATAGTACTATTTTTATTGAGCACCTAAAAATCCTTAAGCTCTTGCAAATAGTTTGTTTTTAGAATCACATATAATCAAGTAAATAACTAACTCTTGGATTACATTTTTTCTTCTATAATATCAAGGTAATGACTATACATAGAAAAGGTGTTGAAAAAATTGCAATGGATATCTTTGTTCCTCTATCTTACATTAATGATGTCTATACACTATTATGTTTTACAATAAATATTTCTTTAAAAATATGAAAACTATATTGACCTTAGGTTTAAAATTTAGTTAGTCATTCAACATACATGCACACATGAAGAAAGCAGAAACACAATTAACTCTCCTTTTAGTCTATTAAGTTGACACATCTCACCACTTACTGATTGAAAAAAATAAACATAAAACTAAGTTCATAGCTGGATTTACCTAATGATATTCTGTAAAGAAAATGCTAGGCAGTGTAGACATGTGACTGTTAGATTTCAGTAGATTGTCACAAGAGAACTTTGGAAGTTCAAAGATACTTCTAAAGGAGAAAGAGTGAGATAAATAATGATTAGAAGCAAATGAAGAAGACTAATGAAAATGAAACAGGGTTCTTGTTTATTTTTCTTTACTCCATGTGTAAAACGATCCATAGTATTGTTAAATTGTGCCCACTTGGACAATCATATGTGTGACTGGGCTTCTGTGTTCAGATCCATCTACACTAACTCTCCAGAGAATCTGATGCTATTTCAATTCTAGAGATCCCTGTCAACTCTGAAGAACTTCATTAGTAGCAATCTTTGGCTGGTAGTTTCCAAACTTGGATTTGTTTGTTTGTTTGTTTTTTTGTTCTGCTTCCTCCTCTTCTAATATATTTGGTATATATAAGCCTAATCTTTAATGGCTGAGCTATCTCTCCAGCCTTTCCCCTTCTTCTTCAGTATTTAGAAATAATATCAGAATGTGGTGCTGTTTTTATAAAACCTACATTTTTGCAAAAATACTCATATACTTAAAGGATATTTAGCTAACACTTAATGAAAGGAAGTGAAGACATCTCCATACTGCTTGGTCAGGCTAGAATAAACAGAATCTCTTAACAACAAACATTTGGATTTTTCAAACAGGATCATTGAAAGATTAAATATTTATACAATCTGGCCAGAAGATGTAGGTCCCAACTGCAGGCTACAGAAACAGCTATTAGTAACATTCTGTGATGAAGAATAATAAAAGAAGATGACAGTCAATGAGAAGAAGAAGCATCATAGGGGATGGAATATGGATGAAATGACAACGATGAGATAATACTTGCTGTGGGTGAGACCAGAATTACACTGAGCCAGACTCTAGAGGTTAGCATACACTAACATTTTCAGAAGGAGAAAATGTGAAAAATGTGTGTAAGACTGAAAATAAATGTGTGAGGAGTGTTTTCAGTGAGTGTGTTTAATGTTAAAACTTCAGCGTGTAACACTATTGGGTTATCTCCAACTCTCCTAAATCAACTGCACATAGACTTGTGGTATTCCAAAGATGTCATGTAAAGGGACTCTGGGAACAGACTTGATGATTTTCTTCTACACAAGAGATATTTTCATTTCATACACATAAAAAGAATAGAAATGTTTATTTGTGCTTATAATTGTCTGATATAAAGTCTGAATTAAGATACACTTTTATTTTCTTACCTGTATGCTTCTGGATTTAGGCAATTTTGTAGAAGGGAAGGTCAGTATATTTGAGGTAATATTAACTCATTTGGAAAATCTCACTTGGGCTATTCAAATACTGCTAACTCTAATTGTGTTTCCTTGTACAAAATAGAAATTAAAAAAAAAAAAAACCAAAACATAATTTTAAAAGAGTTAGGTAGTTCCCCAAAGGTAGAGAAACCACCTGAAGCTAATTTTGATGTACAGAAGTTGTGATATAGAAGCCTCCTGAAACAGAGACAGCCAGTGTATATCAGATAAGGAATAAAATAAAATGTTTCTATGATGAAAACCATCAGTCCAAATTGACATGGTGTGATATAGCCAGTGGGATTAAAAGACTAATAAGACAAAAGCCCAGCAATCAGAAAATAAGGAACCAGTTGCAACCATATCCTGGATGTTGTGTCTAGGATGTCTCAGGAGAAACAGTCTTCACTGAGGTAGTTAAGTAAGTAACACTGGAAGTGCTAACAGCCAACAGACAATCATCAGATCAGCAATCAACTAGAGAGATCTCAAATATGCATCATGGTAGTCTGGCACTTCGGTTTTTGCATGAAACTAGAATTTTCCTCAGGATTGACACTGATACATTCATTGTTTTCCCTTGCCCTAGTAAAGAGGCATGGGCTATTCTCCATCCGTATCATCAGATTCCTGATGTAGTAAGCCACCTTTGTCTTGACAATGCTACACGTATATATAATTGAGCTCAACTAATGGGTAAGAAAGGTAGCAGTAAGTACAGGATCCTACCCTGTGTGCGCTACCTGTGTATCACATCTACCTTGCAAGGCTGGAAAGTAATACTTAAGGCTAGGGATAGAACTCAGTGGTAAAACAGTTGTCTAGCATGTGCAAGGCTTTTGGTTCATTCTCCAGAAACATTGAAAACAAGCAATGGATGTTGAAGAAAGGAAGAAAGAAAGGTAAGAGAATAAACTAAACAGAATTATTTGAGTACCTCTGAATATTCTTAGATCAGAGTAATTGAATCTCTTGGATATTGTAATTGAACTGGTTACTGTTTTTAGCATATAACATCATATACATAATTTAAATGTGCTAACTCTACATATCATGTGCATGTATATATACTTGTACATGCATAGCAGCAGTATACATGTTTATAAGCTGTATAAATACTGTTTATAGATAATAAACACAAAAGATAAATATCTTCTGTGCACCAGGAACTATGTCCTCACCATAGCCTGAATTCTGGTGTTTGAACTTCGCAGCTTGTAAAACTGTGGCAAATGGATTTCTATTATTTTAAAACATCTTGGCTTTGATATTTTGTAATGGTGCTGAAAATGACATATTATTTTATGTAGAACTGTGTATAAAATCACTGTTCATGAGTTACCCAATTTTGATATTCTGCTACATCAACCCAATGGGACAAAAAAGATGGTAAGGAAGCATGACAAAAGGTGACGAATGAGCAGAAAAGGCCTCTGTCAGAACATCAAGGACAGACATATGTTCTAGTCAGAGGAAACATACAGCACAAAGGTTCTATCACCAGGGTAACTTTGGAGTGTCCAAAGTACACTCAGAGAAGGAGTGGGGGGTTGGGGGGGCATTTAAGGAGCAAAGTTGGGAAACCAGGAGATTTCTGACTGAGCACAATGGAAAAGATCACATTGGAATTTGAAAGACAGTATAAGGTATTCGGATTTAATTTTAAGCTTTCGGCAAAATCAAAGGTTCAACATAAATTGTCATTTTGTGATACAGAGGTGTCTAAGTGGGATAAAGTTATCTTTCCAACTTCGACAACCTGAGTTAGGCTTCCAAAACCTGTTTGATAGAAGGAGAGGACAGATGTCTGACAATTGTTCTCTGATTGTCACATGTACATGCAATGTAATACACAGAATGTGCTTTTGAATAAACATAAATAAATATATAAAATGTAAAAAATATGTTTTAAAAGATTGTAAGAGGAAGATGAGATCCATGACAAGACACTTTTGGTAGTCTTGAGAGAGATGTCAGCTGTATAAAGGGTAGGTAGCAGAGGTAAGGAATGAGAAGAGGAAGGATGTGTCCTGACACCCAGCACCTAGTACCCTCAATGTTAAGTTGGGGAAAATATAGGTACAGAACCAACAATAAATGCTCTCATTGTTTGGGTTTTGTTTGTTTAAATTGGAGAAACTGACAAGTATAATTTCCATTCCTGGATATAGCTAAGTTTCATATCATTAAATTTGAGGGGGGAGTTCAAATAACCAACACAGTTCATCTTTAGTCCATTAAAGCCACAAAGTATTAACAGGGAGCAGGACGGAATGAGTCAAAAGATTTGTTTGAGAATTACATGGAAGATCTACCTAGAGTAGCTACAAAGGATGATTGAGTCCTCATTCTAGATTTGGGAGGATCAATGTGAGAATCATCTCATACATTGTGTTCTATGGCAATGCCAACCTTTAATGAAGAAGAATCAAAAAATAAAATATGAATAAGGGTAGAATTGTGACATGCACACCTTTGACAAATGACTAAAACCCTCATGTTTTTCATAAAAGTTAGGATATGTAGGAACAAAGCCAAGAGAATATTCTTTACAGAGTAGTTGAAAAGTTAGAAACAAGATTAACCAATATGTTGGGTTCTATTTAGAAAGCTCATGCAAATAGCACACTAATGCACTTTGATAAATTGTTACATAAATATTTGACACCAAATGTGTCATTATAATGCAAAATTTATATCTAAATAGCTTAAAAAAGAGAAACATACATCTATTTATTAGTACTTTGAAGAACAGGTTAATATGAAATAACAACTGTTATTAACAGTACCTACAAACATAAAGAAAATAACCTAAAACTCTAAAATATTAACTTGATATAAAATAAATTCATGAGATTGGATTTGTGCCATTGATAGTTTAGTCAGATTAATCACTGGCACAGTTGCAGGTCAATGAAAAGTTCTTATCAATTTGTTTTGAATATTTTAAGTGCTTTGAAACCCTGTAAACAGCAAGTTTTTCTTCGCCTACCTCTTGCTTTCATCCCTAGCTTCAGTTGGCACCAACCATATGGATGAGTTTGTTCAAACACTGTAAGAGACAGTTGGAAAACCTGATTGACTGATGTTATGCAAAATGTCACAGACTTTTGAATCTGATCTTGGCATGACATGATGGAAATTTCCAAATTCCAGGATTGCAGAGAACTGTACAATCACCACACAAAGGAACTGATGTGTTACATATTGAATTCAGGCAATGATTACATATAATTGTATCATTACCATCATTACCTAGAGTGAGATTAATGGAGGCAACTATTCAGAGAAACAAGAAAGAAATTAGCTTTGAAGTAGCATAATGAAAGATTTTAATTGTGAGAAGAATTCAGTCACATTTCAAAATTACTGCTTAAGGAGTAGTTGAACTTATCTAACACGAACCTAAATATGCTATATTCATTGCTGCTTGTATAGCTGAATTGTCCATAAAAGGAGGTAGGGCCTAAGGGAAAGACCAAGTCACCTGGATTTTGCTTTGGAGGGGCATATCTTGTCTCCAGCCCTTTATATCCTCATCTCTTCTCCTCCCATCCATCATGAAATGAGTCAGTTTGCTTAAACCACATGATTAATGGCCTAACATTCTGTGTTGGCACACATGGATCCAAATTAATATGGTCAAAATGATCATAAACTGAACGTTCAGAAACTATAAGGAGAAATAAATTCTTCATTTTTTTCAAAGATGTTTTATCAGGTACTCTGATACAGCGAGGAAAAAAAGGTAAACAATACAATGATATCTACAGATTGTTACTCTCTCCCCATCACCCTTGGCCTAAAACCCTTCAAGGCCTAGGGAGATGGATGGCTCAGGGAAGAAACCATCGTGCATGCAAGCATGAGACCCTCTATTGAAATCTGCAGAAATAGAGCTGAGCATGGTAGTGTTCATCTTTGATCCCAGAGCACCTAAGGCAAGCTGTGAGAACGTGACCAGAGAACCCAGAAACTATGCCTGGCTTCCTCCCATTCTGAAGATTCATCTGCCTCCAAATCAGCTCTCACTGATGCTTGCTTACTCTGTTGGACTGCAGCTTTCATTGTAGGAAGGTTTCCTTAGTGGTGTTGTTTTGCTCATTCTGTATCACTAGTGACTGCTCTGTGCAGTGAAGGTCAGTGTGAGGTGATCTCTCTCTCTCTCTCTCTCTCTCTCTTTTTATCTGAATATGCAATTGCTTGCTTTTCTTTTGTTTTCCTTTGCTTGAGACATGTTCTCGTTATGTAGCAGTAGCTGGCTTCTAACTCTTCATGTGGCCAAGTGAAAAAGATATGCCTGAATGAAAGGTGAGAGTCACCATGTTCATCTGGTGTGCTCTTTTTTTTTTTTCTTTTATTTTAAAGCAATGGGTAATTTCTTATAATTTTATAGATTAGTATGCAACTTCCTTAAACATCCTCTTTTCTTGGGGGGGGGTATTTGTTGCTTTCTAACTTTTTATTGGCTATTTTCTTTATTTACATTTCAAATGTTATCGCCTTTCCTGATTCCCCCACCCCGAAACCACTTATCCCATCCCCCTCCTCTGCTTCTATGAAGGTGTTCCTCCACCCACGCACCCACCTACTCTTGCCTCCCCATCCTCGAATTCCCCTACACTGGGGCATCGAGCCTCCATAGGACCAAGGGCCTCTCCTCCTACTGATGCTCTACAAGGCTACATATGCAGCTGGAGCCATGGGTCCCTCCATGTGTAGTCCTTGGTTGGTGATTTAGTCCCTTGGAGCTCTTGAGGGGGACTGGTTGGTTGATATTATGGAGTTCTTCCTATGGAATTGCAAATCCCTTCAGCTCCTTCAGTCTAATTCCTCCATTGGGGACCTATTGGGACCCTGTGCTCAGTCCAAGAAGTGCATGCTGACAGGAGCCTGATATAGCTGCCTCCTGAGAGCTCTGCCAGGCCTGACAAACACAGAGGAATATGCTCGCGGTCAACAAGTGTGCTCTTTTATTGGATTAAAAATTATTTGAAGTTTATATGGACTGGATTATGTCTGGAAGCGCTTGTGGGAGCAAAGCCGGCAGAATGAGGCAATCCGAATTCTGCCAGGGACAAGAGCACAACTAACAAACTGTGCAGTTTGCAAAGGCAAGTTTGGTGTGTTTTTCACTAGGCTAAACATTTTTAGTACAAATTAGGTTCCTGAGTTCTCAAAGCTGCCAGAATGAACCATATTGAAACCATTATTTAACCTCTTGAATTTAAGTGAGATAGAATTCATCTTGAAATATTTTATAACAATGGGAACATTTTCTTATGGGAAAAAAACACTACTTAGAATCTGGGAGATACAATATGTTTTCATGTTTGAAATTGCACAAAAGTGGCACTTAACCCTTCTTCTTATTCTCAAGGACATCCTGAGTCGCCTTTCACTAAAATCACATTGCTGAACAAAAAGGCTGGAAGGATGTCTCATTTCTAATTCAATCCACAAGCATTCCCTTCTAGTGAATTACCTGGGCCAATCGTGGCTACCTCATCCAAGTAAAAGTCAGGAGCAACTCTTCAATATTTAATACATGTTGACAAAAAGAATCAATCAAAGAGACTCCTTTCTTCAATGAGGCAAGAGAGCCTGATTTCTCTCCTACTAACTAATCAATCAATCAAAACAATTTCTCTATTTCCTTTGATACATTTGCCTAACGATATCCCCATTGAGAATAATGAAATTCAGTAGTATCAATCAAATGAATATTATTAATTTTTTTAATTTGCAACTGACATGTCATGCCCCAGATGGCATGCAAATTTAACTGACATATTTGATCACTGAGAATAATTGATGTATTATCAATTGGTTTTAAGGATTTGAGGAATAAATGGTGATGTGAGGAAGGGAAGAAAATAGAGCAGGGATGGACATAAAGTTCTGTCATTAAGTGCTCATGTTAAAACTAGAAGAACAGAACAGAGGAAAAACATAAATACTGTCATGTAGTAAGGTACTTATGTCATCAATATTGTATTAATAGTTCTAGACAGTATAGTTGGGGCCATGAAAAATACACCAGCACATTTTTTTGTATTTCAAATACCTGAAGATTTGACCTTATGTATGGTAGGAGTTAAAGGCTAAGCAATAGAATATATGATTATGTGTTGGGTGAAACTATACACACACACACACACACACACACACACACACACTCAAACACTCACAGATACACACACACTATACAAAAGAAATAACTTTAATGTTTGTGGATTAAACTAAACTGTAATTAACAAAACACCATCTAGGCATAAGCCACTTAATCCCAACACTCGATATTGTTCTATCACTAAAAAGGAGCAACTAACATTATTCAATAGATGGTATAAATCAGGCTCCCTTAAACAGTTACAATTTGCCAACTTCTGGATGACATCCAAACTCTTCAAGCGCATCTGCTCCACACGCCAGCAAAATGTACAGCATCTATTGCTGCACAATTCAACATAACAATTTAAATATTTTATATAATTAATGATATATAATTAAACTTAACATAATTACATTTGGGCTCTCTGAGGTAGCTATATTATAATTAGGGGTTCATCAACAAATAGCTTTTCTAAAGCATTGTACAGTTCTTCCTATATTAGTAAACCATGACCAGAGGTATCCCTGTTAAAACAAATAAATCATGACACACATGACTATTTTAAAACATCAGCCTTTAGGTTCTGATATTAGAAGCATCGCCACTAGAAACATTCTGATATTATTCCATAGTCATTCCAAACCACATATCAATCTAAATGCTATTTTTCGTTCAGCCTTCTGCATGTTGAAAAGGCTAAGAGAAAACCAATCCAACCACAGGATGATACTTCTGAAGCTTTACAGTCACTTATGAGGGAATCCATAAAAAGAGGACCAACATCTTGAACTCAGGCTTCAACTCAGCAAATATAACCATCCACTGCCTGACTCTTACTTGTAACAGGAATTTGTGGCACAAGTAGAGGACCAGCATATAGAGGCTGTGTTAACTACGCTGTTGGAGAAAGCAGCACACAGGTGGCACTGAGTGAAACAGTCTATGGTTCTAATATAAGGAAAATAGAAATTCATTGTTCTGGTTTGTGTCTATTTGTAGCTTTATTTCTGTATGTCTTGTCATTATTATTATTATTATTATTTTATTATTATTATTGTACAAGTGATATTTCCCATATGAATCTAGCCATTCTAACATGTATAGTCAATCTGAATATTCGAGAATCCAAGTATTCAGTCCTGAGTAATGTTCTTATTCTTTGAAAGATTTCTCTTTTATTGTATAACTTTCTTTTTTTATTTCTTTTGCTTTCAGAATATTAAGCTTTATCCTGTTATGTTATAGATTTCTTCTGTTCACTGTATAGTTTTTGTAATTGCAGGTTTCATTCTATCCACCTAATACTTAAATATCTGAATGCATCTTGTGGCCATTAAAGATTTGAATGCATCTTGTGGCCATTGGATAATCTATATTAATGAATAATTGAAAAGTTCCTGAACAAAAAATGTACATGGATGAGACTTGACAACCTTAGTCCCCCCGTAGCTGCTTGATGAAAGAAACCTAGAGATCTTCACCTAGACCTACTGCTCCATGGGAAAGCCCAGTCTCTTGGTGAGAGTCTGAAGAAGCAGTCCACTAGACAGCTGAACAGGTTAGGTGATGTGTGTCTCAACTCACTGTGCAGCCTCTCACTTTCTCTGCACTTGGTCACCCTTATTACACAGCTATTTTTGGCTCTGATTCTTGTCTTCTCAAGATTTAGTATCTCTAGGAATGGGGTTTTTTCCTTTCTGTCATGAATTGGGTTTTTGAGCTCAGCTCTGTGGGCTCAGGCAGTCTACAGATACATGTCTGAAGTTCTTTCAGTGTTTTCATTGTGTTTTTCCCCTTTACTCGTTCTCTCATGATCAGGGTCACTTGACTCTGCTGTTCTAAATTTCTGAGGTTTTTGAAGCCACTACATGTAGTTATCATTTTTAGTATCAAACTGTGGCCATTTGTACCCACGAGCTGCTTCTTCTGTCTTTATTTATGAAATTACTTCTGACTTCAAAATCATGTTTTCTTTTGCTAGTATGTTCTGATGATTCTCTTCATTGATATTTTTGAGATGTTAGCCTGTCTATATCTCCTTTTTATTTACTGTCATTGAAAGTGTGGAAGAAAATTTATAGAACCAGTTTTTGGTTGGTTTGTTTGTTTGTAGAAGTGCTTCCTGTAAAGGGAAACCTTATTGATGGGTATTCTTTTACATATGGTAAAGGTTCATTGGTAATGTGGAAGTGTAAATGAGCCTGTGAAGAAAAAAACTTCAGAAGCTACCTACTAGCATGTTCATATCTATAAGAAAGGACAACCTAGGGAAACTTCACTCTTCTATGCATACACCAACCCATGAAAATGATGCTGATCGGATCATAACAAAATGAAGCCTTGCTCTTCAGCTTGAGTGAAGTCAGGTTACAAAGGTCTATAACTTGAAAAAAAGGATATGTGTGTGTGTGTGTGTGTGTGTGTGTGTGTGTGTTGTGTGTGCGCGTGTGTGTGATTATAGTCATAGCTTCACTGTATAAACTCTGTATGTGACACATGGATACATTTATCTCATTCACATTGACTTTTCATGGCACTGTATAAATTTAAGCCAACACAGTGTAGTTATGCATGTGTCTCAGCCATCAGCATTAGTTCATCTGTTCTCCAGGACAGATAATTCTATACTATGTCTACTTTATCTTCTTATTCTGGCCTTGAAGTAACTCATCCTGTGACCACCATAGATTCTCCTTTACACGTTTCATGAGAAGAAGGCCAGAAGTTCTCCATTCAATCATTATCCCATTGTTCTTGTTTTATAACTTGTCTGTACAACCATGAACAGTGTACCTCTGGATGCAATTCTTTATTTATAGGGCTAGGAAGGAGGCAATCCCATAAAAACAATGCACTGAGGAATGTTCTTGTCAGAATTGTTATTATTATATCACCAAAATTGGAAAGAAATGAACCAATACAATAGTGAGATCCTCTCATACATTGACAGTTGGACATATTTGTTGTGACACTTAAATTTGAGCCCTGTGTTGCAGTAACAATGACATGATCTTAGAAAACTAATTCTTACATCTTCTAGACATTGGATAGTCTGCTGAGAGATATAGAGTAATAACTCTTTGGCTGTTTCAAATTCTAAACAATCTGAAACTACTACTCAGGTAGATCATTTAATCTTTGGATTATAGTGCTTTAATCTGTGAAATGGGAAGGGTACAATCGAAAATACCCAGGAAGCATTCCGCATGACTTTTATTGTCATTGAGTCAGTCTTTCTGAGTCTGCATTTGCTGACAGTACACACTTTGGTTTAGTAATTACATATTTTTGAAAGGCTTAAAAAGGATCTTCCCTCATTACACTTGAAATTTTTAACTAAAACTTTAAAATCATGCATTAGAAAGAAATAGATTGGATTCAGTAGTCCAAAAGACTTGGCAGTGCTCTAATGAAAGCAAATGCGAACATCTTTGGGAAAGCTAGCTACAAGATTGAATTCAGTCCAGTGCTCTGGAAGTGTGCACATGTGCAGAGGTGGCACTCACTGAGATTCATTTGTTTCCTAACTATATGAGTTCTTATTAGGATGACTTTTTAGATTAAAATTTTAAATAGCTTAAGTCAGTGAAGCATTGCATAAACACAAATATAAATGGGGCATTGGAGAATACAAATGAGCCTTCTCTACACTAGGTTAAGAGATTCAGTTTAATTTCCCTGGATGCAATATGGTATAGTCCTGCTTCAGACTGGGTGATATCTTGATTTCTGTAAGCAATAACATGATAAGGTCTTTTCTTTCCTTTATACAAGGTCCTGGGAGATAAGATTATGATATTGTGGATCATCATTTTCTAGAAAGGAGAACAGCTATTTTTAAACCCCAAATAAGGATTAATTAATCTTTAGTGCTGTGAAGAGCAAAATCACTCAGTGCTATCCTAACACGTCACTGAACTCCATCTGTTTCTGCTCAGTTTCTTATTCTGGTGGTAGAGAAGGTGGATAAATCATATTTGGACAAATCAAACCCTACACATTGACCCAATGTGTAAGTATGATTGCCATGAACTAGAACATGGCCATTTCAGATGATTTTCTTCTTATTTTTAAGTTGTCACTTAACATTGTCAAATAACAGTCAGTAAGTTACCCATTACTGAAAGGCAAGCAACAGATTAACTTGAATAAAGACTATTGACTTAAATCTTCTAGAATCAAAAATGTTTAAAGCAATGGTTCCCAACTTGTAGTTTGCAAACCTTTTGAGGGTTGAAGGACCCTTTTTCCACAAGGGTTACATAAAACCATCAGAAAGCACAGATGTGTACATTATAATTCATGACAGTAGCAAACTTGAAGTTATGAGGAAACAAGAAAAATAATTTTATGGCTGGGGGTCATTACAACATGAGGAGCTATGTAAAAGGGTTGCAGAGTTAGGAAGGTTGCGAACCACTCATGTAGAATGACGGGAATGTGACATGACTTCTACTTTAACCTTTGCTTTTCAAAGTATATCTTTATTGACAAACTCATAAAATTTACCACTTTGAAGTATAAAATCAGTGTGGTATAAAATCAGTATAAAATCAAATTCAGTATATTGTCACATCTTTATAACTATCATCAATAACCAACTGCATATTTTCATCTCATAGAAAAGAATTCCTACTGAGTTTGCTGTTGCTTTTTAAATGTAAACAAATGTTTATATATTTTTAAGACAGCATAGTCACCTATTTGTGCAAAGGCCTGGATAAAGGGGTTTCTTATATATGTTTTATTCATTTATATGAATTATATATAACAATATGTTTCATCATTTAATAATGAAACATATAATCTCCATGCATATACACATTTTACATTGACCATTTTGACCCCAGTCACCAGTATCTGTCACCCTCCTTTCCAACTACCCTTCCTTCTATTTTCATGCCTTTTCCCCCATGAGCATAACTCGATGATTTTCTTCCTGGTTGTTTACATAAATATAATCTGTGCTTTACCAGTAGCTACAACACTAAGATAATGCTGTCCCTTCAACAACAACAATTATCTGAGTATACAGTTTCAATCCCTACTAGCATTCTTTTTAAAGTAGCCATAGTTTATTAAATGAAACCCTGAGTGTTCTGTGCAGGATGCTTCTCTACTGTCAGTCAGACTGACCACAGAACAACTGTTCTCAGTTGCCCACCAGAACTATGTAGTGGGAAGGCACAGCATACCTTTGTTGCAAAACATAGTGATGCAATATGGTATAATCCCATCAAAATTCAAATAGAAATCCTTACAGACCTTGAGAGAGTAATTCTCAACTTTATATGGAAAAACAAAATCAACCAAAACAGAAAAACAAAACAAACGAAACAAACAGACAAAAAAAAAAAAAAACCAAGAAACAAATAAATAATCAGGATATTAAAAGTCATGCAGAACAATAAAGAAGAAATTACTTGCTATGACCTCAAGCTATGACAAAGCAATAGTAATAAAAAACAACATGGTACTGGTATAGCAACAGACAGATGGATCAATTGAATCTTGATTAGATCCTGATCAGAATCAAAGATCCTGAAATAAACCCATACATCTATGGACACTTGATTTTTGACAAAGAAGGCAAAATCACACAATGGAATAAAGAATGCATCTTCACCAAATATTGCTGATCTAACTGGATGTCTTCATGTAGAAAAAATGCAGGAAGATCCATATCTATCACTCTGACAAAACTCATGTCCACGTGGATCAAAGACCTCAATATAAAACCAGACACACTAAAGCTAATAGAATAGAAAAAGGGGAATTGCCTTGAACTCATTGGTATAGGAGAAAACTTCATAAATAGAATACCAATGACTCAGGCTCTAAAATCAACAACTGATAAATGGGACCTCATGTAACTGAAAAACTTCTAGAAAGCAATGGATAGTGTCAGTAGGACAAAACAGCAGCCTACAGACTGGAAAAGTATCTTTACCAACCCTATATCTGACAGAGACTAATATCCAAAAATATATAAGAATTCAAGAATTTTGACACCAACAACCAAATAACCCAACTTAAATGGGGCACATAGCTAAACAGAGAATTCAAAAAACAGGAATCTTGAAGGACTGTTAAGCACTTAAAGAATGTTCAAAGTCCTTAGTCATCAGAGAAGTGCAAATCAAAACAACTTTTAGATTCCATCTTACATCGGTCAGAATCAAGTGCTGGTGAGGATGTGGACAGAGCAAGCGGAACACTCCTCAATTGTTGATGAGAGTGCAAATGTGTATGACCACTTTGGAAAATAATTTGGTGGTTTCTCAGAAAACTGGGAATAGTTCTACCTCAAGACTCAGTTCTCCCACTTCTGGGCTTATATCCAAAGATGCTCCACCACCTCACAAAGACAGTTGAACACATCATAAATTTTGCAAGCAAATGGATGGAACTTGACAATGTCATTCTGAGTGAGGTAACCCAGACCCAAAAGGGCATACTGGTATGTACTCAATTATAAATAAATATTAGCCATAAAATATAGGATCCTTATGCCACACTCCACAGACCCAAAGAAGCTAAACAAGAAGGAAGGCAGAAACAAGAATACTTGAATTCCACTTAGAATGGGAAATAAAATACCCATAGGCGGCAGATGGAGGGAGGGAACTAGATGAGAAAGGAAATTGGGAGGGGAATGGGGATGTTTAGTATCAGTTGGGGGAGAGACTGGGAAATGACTAGAAGGCCATTAGAATCAATGGAAATCTGCAACTGATGGGGGTGTGGAGGTGGAGGGTTCTTGAGGACATGACAAGGACACCTCCTGTAGCTGGGCATGAAGCACAGTTGAGGGATAAGAATGCTAACCCACCCACAAAACATTCAACCTAAAGCTTATAAGAAATGAAGGGACAGGGATTGGAACAGAATCTTTGGGAAGTTTCAAGCAGTAGCCAGCCAACTTGAGACCCATCCCTTGGACAAGCCCCCATTCCTGTCACTATTAATGGTAATCTGTTATGGTTGCAGGCAGGAGCCTAGCATATCTGTCTCTGAGAGGCTCCACCCATCAGTTGACTCAGATGCAGAGTCAACCAAACAGTGGATGGAACTGGGGAACACTTACAGAAGTGTTGGGGGAAGAAATGAGGGCCCTGAAGGGAATCTCAATAGTAAGACCAACAGCGTCAACTAACCTGAACCCTTGGGGCTTTCAGAGACTGAACGACTAACTAAAGAGCATATATGAGTAGTACATACCCCCAAACATTCCACATAGGTAGCAGATGTGCCGCTTGGTTATCATGTGGGTGCCAAAAAACTGGAGCGGGCACTGTCCCAAAAGCTGTTGCCTGTGTATGGGCTATGGTCATCTAGCTGGGATGCCTTGTCTGGCCTCAATGTAAGAGGATGTGCCTAGCCCTGCAAAGACTTGCTGTGTGGGGAGGAATAGCCAGGGGAAGCTTCATCCTCTCAGAGGAGAAAGGGAGGGTTAATGGGTGAAGGATTTTGGGAGATAGTGACTGGGAGGAGTGGCAATGAGCGCTATGTAAAGTGAATAAAGAAAAAAGTTCTGGTAAGTGGTAGTTTCTTATCCTATTGAGATATAAATGTTTATGCTTTAATTAAATAATCAATAAGTAATAATCAATCAAATAAAACTAGAGTCTTCTGTCAAGAAGAATCAAAAGAATGTGAATTATGGGGTAAAAATGTTGGGATTTTGGTGATCAATCTTATTTATTCTTTTCAATGTAAAAGCTGTGACCTAAAGAAGTGAATTTGAAGGTTTTTATAGTGTTATCATTCAGTTCACCCAACATCATCTGTATATGCTTGGAAAACACTGGGCACTGCGGATAAGGAGATGATGACAATTCCCAGACATGCAGTGGCCACTGCCTCAGGCAGAAACAAATGTGTAAATGAGTAATGATAGTTCAGTTCTTCCAGCTGACAGGGACTAAAGCATGCATCTCTTAGTTTATTACCACAGTGCACATCAATCCAGTTGTCTATAATTTAGCCTTACCTAAATCAGAATTTTGAGAAATACAGGCAGAGTGTAGTGAGGGAAAGCTTAATATCACTCCAGGTTATGCCAGGTATTTGTGAGAAATGGTGGTTCCCTGCTGATTAAAATAAAATCTTGATTATTAATATAAGACTGTGATCGCAGACACTAAGGAGACCTTGACCCTCTCCTGTGTGGCCCTCAAAAGATTCTTTCTAGAATAAAATCCTGGGAAATACTTCCAGCTATTACTGAGATAGAGCCACTACTGTGCAGCGATACAGCAGCATAATCCTCACCAGCAAAATGAGAATTTTCTTTGTTACTTAAAAAACAGTCAAAAGAAGTCAGAAGGAGAAGGAATGCAGTCAATTGGAGCACAAGGGTAGACAGAGAAACTGTCACTTGCTTCACACACTTGTGGGAACATCATGGAAAAGAGAGATCTGTGAATCAAGCCTGGGCTCAGAGAACAGCAGCTTTCTTTCTTCTTTCTCTCCCTCTCTCTCCTCCCTCCCTTCCTTTCTCCCTCTCCCTCCCTCCCTCCCTCCTTCCTTCTTTTCTTTCTTTCTTCCCCCACCGTTTTTTGGCTCATCTTGGATTAAAGTTTTCTGCACATTACTGGATCAATTTTTAAATCCACATATTGCAGCTTTCCCCTCAGTACCTATGGGAAACAGCAAACCTAATACTATTGCATCCGGTGTCTTTCCTAAGGAAAGCTACCACTGAAAAAAAAATTCTGTTCAAAGGACAAGAAAGAGTTCTTTCTGAGGCATCATAAGCTAGACATGGATCTTGACATATTTTTTCCAATAGAAAAGATTGATTTGTTGTTTAATTTGCGGCTCTCAAGCAGAAATTTCCAATATTTTCGGGGATCCTTGGGGTTAATGGTAGTGCTTGTAACATAGAATAAAGAAAATTATCAAAGTCTAGACCTTATTCATAAAATACTCTAATCAAAACAAACAGTTGGAGATGCATCCAGAGTTTAAGATTGCAGTAAATCTCAGGCTGCCTAGATATAATATAGCTCTAGAATCCACCTCCAATTTCTTTTGTGTGGTGTGTGTGTGTGTGTGTGATGTGTGTGAGTGTGTGTGTGTCTATCTGTGTGTTTCCACAAAAGTCGAATTGTTGTCTAATACATGATAGCAAATAACTAAAGGAAACATGATACAGTGTATGGATGAGGGAGTTTTGGACATTGTGTCTTGGATGAAGTAGCCATGGGCAATGCATATTTTGTTATTTCTTATTTCTTTTTTGTCTTTCTTTCTTCCTTCATTTCTTTCTCCTTCCTCCTTCCTTCCTTCCTTTCTCTTCTTTCCTTTCTTTCTTTCTATGTATTTATAATTTCTTGTAAGCATATATATCTGGTGGTGGGTATACACATGTATGTATGGAGGCTGGTGATCATATACATATGTTTACATGAAAGTCAGTGAACAATCATATTTGTCTTCCTTAGGAGCTGATACAGGGTTTCTCAGTAGCAAGTAACTTGTGAAGCAGTCTAGACTGGCTGGCTTGTGAGCTCCAAGGATCCTTCTGCTCCTATCACACCAGTGCTGGATTTCAAGCACACACCAACAAATCCAACCTTCATGTGGCATTAGAATATTGAATTTGGGTCCTCATGACAAGTACCATATAGACCTTAATAGTTCCTCAGCATTCATTAGCTAGTTTTTAATTCGGCAATAAAGAAAATCTCTCAACAGCATTATAGAAAATGGTAGTAAGATTTCACAGTGAATGGACTGAGGAAACACAAGAAGTGTATTTACCAACAGAGCACGGTGTGTCCTCTCAATGAAAGGGAAGAGTCTTTCCCAGAAAACTGAATAAACCATGCCTCTGTAATCTTCAGTTATACAGAAAGGAGCTATGCATTCCTAAAAATATAGAAGTGCTATCACTCAAAGAAAACATGCACTAAGAAAAGATGAAGTGGAATTTTGGAATGTCATCATTTTTATCTCTTGAGTAGGTGATACCTGGTCTTACCAAGATCCCAATAAGAGGAACTTAAACATTGACTAATAAATGGTGAACAGTTTACATGAGATAGTTAAATTGTTATTGGATAAAGTTTCATGTACAATTTAAGTAAGGAAAGAAGAGCCCTCGCTTGGTCCTTGTGCTGGAGCAGACTAGGGTTGCTCGTGAAGACACCATATCTGAGCTCAGAGAGCACTGCATAGCACAGTGAACCTCTCCACACTCACAGAGCTATAACTGGACCTGGACTCAGATCCTCGCACCCAACCCGCCCGGAATACCACTTCCTTCCTCTCTGTCCTTGTGGCAGAACTAGGTCTGCCTGAACCATATCCTGACATCCAGGACATGCACCAGAGTAGCTGGAGCTCAGAATCACAGGATTACAGGTCACAGAGATATCTAGACCCTGAGGAGTTCTGACACAAGCAAGATAACTGGAAAGACAGCTCCAGTCAGAGACAGTGAGTGTAGGTAGCACTAGAGTTAACCTGATGTCAAAAGGCAAGCCCAAGAACATAAGCAACAGAAACCAAAGTAACTTGGCATCATCAGAACCCAGTTTCTCCTGGACACCCCATCATACCCAAAAAGCAGGATTCAGAATTAAAATCATTTCTCATGATGATGAGAGAAAACTTTAAGAAGGACATAAATAACTCCCTTAAAGAAGTACAGGAGAACATAGGTAAACAGGTAGAAGCCCTTAAAGAGGAAACATAAGAATCCCTTAAAGAATTGTAAGAAAACATAACCAAACAGGTGAAGGAAAAAACAAAACCATCCAGGATCTAAAAATGGAAGTAGAAACAATAAAGAAATTTCAAAGAGAGACTACCCTGGAGATAGAAAACCTAGGAATGAGATCAAGAGTCATAGATGCAAGCATCACCAACAGAATACAAGGGAGAATCTCATGTGCAGACGATATCATGGAAAACATTGACATAACTGTCAAAGAAAATGCAAAAAGCTCCTAACCCAAAACATCCAGGAAATCCAGGACACAATGAGAAGGCCAAACCTAAGGATAATAGGTATAGATGAGGGTGAAGATTCTCAATTTAAAGGGCCAGTAAATATCTTCAACAAAATTATAGAGGAAAACTTCCCTAACCTAAAGAAAGAGATGTCCATGAATATACAAGAATCCTACAGAACTCCAAATAGAGTAGACCAGAAAAGAAATATCTCCCATCACATAATCAAAACATCAAATGTACAAAACAAAAATACTAAAAGCAGTAAGGAAAAAAAGTAAAGTAACATATAAAGGTAGACCTATAAGAATTAAACTAGACTTCTCATCAGAGACTATAAAAGCCAGACAATCCTGAGCTGATATAATACAGACCCTAAGAGAACACAAATGCCAGCCCAGACTACTATATCCAGCAAAACTCTTCATCACTATTGATGGAGAAACCAAGATATTCTATGACAAAACCAAATTTATACAATATCTTCCCACAAATCCAGCACTTCAAAGGATAATTGATGGAAAACTCCAACACAAGGAGGGAAACTACAACCTAGAAAAAGCAAGGAAGTAATATTCCAACAACCCCAAAAGAAGATAGTTAAACATAATTCCACGTCTAATAACAAAAATAACAGGAAGCAACACTCATTTTTCTTTAAATATCTCTTAATATCAATGGACTCAATTCTCCAATAAAAAGACATACACTGTCAGACTGGATACATGAAGAGGATCCAGAATTTTGCTGCATACAGGAAATGCACCTCAGTGACAAAGACAGATACTACCTCAGATTAAAAGGATGGAAACAATTTTCCAAGCAAATGGTCCCAAGAAACAAGCTGGAGTAGCCATTCTAATATGAAATAAAATCGACTTTCAACCAAAAGTAGTCAAAAAAGATAAGGAAGGACATTTCATACTCATCAAAGGAAAAATCTACCAAGATGAACTCTCAATTCTGAACGTATATGCTCCAAATGCAGGGCACACACATACATAAAAGAAACTTTACTAAAGCTCAAAGCACACATTGCACCTCACACAATAATAGTGGGGGTTTCAACAACCCACGCTCAGCAATGGACAGATCATGGAAACAAACTAAACAGAGACACAATGAAAACAACAGAAGTTATGAACCAAATGGATTTAACTGATATCTACAGAACATTTCATCCTAAAACAAAAGAATATACCTTTTTCTCAGCGCCTCATGGTAACTTCTCCAAAATAGACCATATAATTGGTCACAAAACAACCTTCAACAGATACAAAAAGATTGAAATAATCGCCTGCATCCTATCAGATCACCATGGACTAAGGCTGGTCTTTAATAATGACAAAAACAATGGAAAGCTCACATACACATGGAAACTGAGCAACACTCTACTCAATGATGACTTGGTCAAGGAAGAAATAAAGAAAAAAATTAAAGACTTTTTAGAATTTAATGAAAATGAGAACATATCATACCAAAACTTGTGGGATTCCATGAAAGCAGTGCTTTGAGGAAACTCACAGCTCTAAGTGCCCACAAAAAGAAACTGGAGAGAGCATACAATAACAACTTGACAGCACACCTGAAAGCTTTAGAACAAAAGGAAGCAAATACACCCAGGAGGAGTAGAAAGCAGGAAATAATCAAACTCAGGCTGAAGTCAACTAAGTAGAAACAGAAAGAATTATACAAAATATCAACAAAACCAGGAGCTGGTTCTTTGAGAAAATCAACAAGATAGATACCCTTAGAGACTAACCAGAGGGCACAGAGACAGTATCCAAATTAGTAAAATCAGATCTGAAAAGGGAGACATAACAGAAACTGAGGAAATTAAAAAAAAAAATCAGATACTACTACAAAGGCCTATACTAAACAAAATTGGAAAATCTGGATGAAATGGACAAGTTTCTAGACAGATACCAGGTACCAAATTAAATCAGGAGCAAATAAACCATCTAAACAGTTCCATAACACCCTAAAGAAATAGCAGCAGTCATTACAAGTCTCCCCACCAAAAAAAGCCCAGGACCAGATGGTTTTAGCGCAGAATTCTATCAGACTTTCAAGGAAAACCTAATACCAATTCTCTTCAAACTATTCCACAGAAAAGAAACAGAAGGAATACTACGAATTCATTCTATGAAGCTACAATCAGGCTCATACCTAAACCTCACATAGACCCAACAAAGAAAGAGAACTTCAGACTAATCTCCCTTATGAATATTGATGCAAAAATACCCAATTAATTCTCACAAACCAAATCAAAGAACACATCAAAACATCATGATCAAGTAGGCTTTATCCCAGGAATGCAGGGATGGTTCAATATTCAGAAATCCATCAATGTAATCCACTATATAAACAAACTCAAAGGAAAAAAACACATGATCATCTCACTAAATGCTGAGAAAGCATTTGACAAAATCCAACACCCCTTCATGGTAAAAGTCTTGGAAAGATCAGGAATTCAAGGCCCATACCTAAACATACTAAAAATAATATACAGCAAAGCAGTAGCCAACATCAAACTAAATGGAGAAAAACTTGAAGCAATCCCACTAAGATCAGGGACTAGACAAGGCTGCCCACTCTCACCCTACTTATTCAGTATAGTACTGAAAGTCCTAGCCAGAGCAATTAGACAACAAAAGGAAGTTAAAAGGATACAAATATGAAAGGAAAAAATCAAAATTTCACTATTTGCAGATATGATAGTATACTTGAGTGACCCCAAAACTTCCACCAGAGAACTCCTAAACCTGATAAATCAATCCATTCTTATCCCCTTGTACAAAGCTCAAGTCCAAGTGGATAAAGGACCATCACATGAAACCAGATACACTGAAACTAATAGAAGAGAAGGTGGGGAAGACCACTGAATACCTAGCCACAGGGGAAACTTTCCTGAAGAGAACACCAATGGCTTATGTTCTAAGAGCTAAAATTGACAAATGGGACCTCCTAAAATTGCAAAACTTCTGTAAGGCAAAGGACACTGTCAATAGAACAGAACAGCAATCAACAGATTGGGAAAAGATCTTTACCAATCCTACATCCAGTAGAGGGCTAATATCCAATATATACAAAATACTCAAAAGTTAGACTCCAGACAACCAAATAACCCTATTAAAAATGGGGTATAGAGCTAAACATAGAATTCTCAACTGAGGAAACTCAAATGGACAAGAAGCACCTTAGGAAATGTTTAACATCCTTAGTCATCAGGGAAATGCAAATCAAAACAACCCTGAGATTCCAACTCACACCAGTCAGAATGGCTAAGATCAAAAACTCAGGTGACAGCAGATGCTGGAGAGGATGTGGAGAAAGAGGAACACTCCTCCATTGTTGGTGGGATTGCAAGATGGTGCAACCACTTTGGAAATCAGTCTGGCGGTTCCTCAGAAAATTGGAGATAGCATACCTGATGACCCAGCTATACCACTCTTGGACATATACCCAGAAGATGCACCAACATATAATAAGGACATATGCTCCACTATGTTCATAACAACCTTATTTATAATAGCCAGAAGCTGGAAAGAACCCAGATGTCCTTCAACAGAGGAATGGATACAAAAAAAAATGTGGCACATTTACACAATGGAGTATTATTCAGCTATTAAAAACAGTGAATTTGAGAAATTCTTAGGTAAATGGATGGAACAAGAAAATATCATCCTGAGCGTGATAACCCAATCACAAAAGAACACAAATGGTATTTACTCACCGATAAGTGGATATTAGCCCAAAAGATTAAAATAGCCGAGATTCAACTTACAGATCATATGAAGCTCATGAAGAAGGAAGACCAAGTGTAGGTGCTTTGGTCCTTCTTAAAAGAAGTAACAAAATACTCAAGGGAGCAAATATGGAGACAAAGTGTGGGACAGAAACTGAAGGAGGGGCCATCTGGAGACCATTCCACCTCGGTATCCATCCTTTGTGCAGTCATTGATGTGGATGTCATACTGACAAGAGCCTGACATAGCTGTCTCCTTAGAAGTCTGCCAGAGTCTGACATATTCAGAGGCAGATGATCACAGCTAACCATTGAACTGATCATGGGGTTCTCAATGGAGGAGTCAGAGAGAAGACTGAAGGAGCTGAAAGGGTTTATGGCCCCATGAGGAGAGCAACAATACCAACCAACCAGGACTTTCCAGGGTTTAAACCACCAGCCTGGGAGCACGTAGGGAGGGACCCATGACTCCAGCTGTATATGTAGGGGAGGATGGCCTTGTTGAGCATAGGTGGGAGAGGAGATCCTTGGTCCCATGAAGGCTGGACACCAAGTGTGGGGAATTCTAGGGTGGGGATAGAGGAGTGGGGGTAGGTGGGGGCACATCCTCATAGAAACAGGAGGAGAGAGGATGGGATAGGGGTTCCTGGGTGGAGAGGGACGGGGTAAGGGGATAACATCTGAAATGTAAATATAATATCCAATAAAAAAGTATTTAAAAAAAAACAAGGAAAGAAGAACTTGTACAAAGAAATTAAAATTAAAAGATAAAGTTATGCAATGCATTGGAGAAATTCTATACCATGTATATGAGAATCACCTCAACAGCATCATCAATGTCAATAAAGTTATTCAAGGCTCTGTATTTCATTCTTTCCACTTTCTCAATTATCTAATATTCCATTTTCCTCTACACAGCAATCCAAAACATGATTCCAGAATGATATTGTCATGGTTTGCGGATGAAATGTCTTCCACGGGCTTATGTTTTTTTAACTGTTTGCTTCCTATCTATGATGGGAGGTTTTAGAAAGCTTAAGATGTGAGATGCTGTAGGGGGACATGGACCGCGACTAACATGCCCTGGGGCTTATCTTGTCCACCTGTGCAGTTCTAGTCCCACCCTTTGACTCCTGTCTGTCAAGTGATAGCTTCTTCCACATGTTCATCCACCACGATGTTTTGGTTCTTGTCAGGAATATTGTGCCACAGCAGGAGGAGAAAATAAAAGCATGCATATGGTCAAAAGAAGATTTTGATTTACTTAGGAAAAAAAATGAAATTAAATGTTAGAAAAATATAATTCTGTTTTTTCCCTAATCTGGGACTGGGAAATTTCTGACTGAGAAATGTGGATATTGTGTAATATACACCAAGATAATGAGACAATTATGCATATCACCTCTTTGTAGGTGTGGTATAGCCCCACTTCAAATGTTTTAATATCAAAAATAGCTAATCACTTAGGTAATAAAAACTAATTGACAGAAATACTAAATAATGTATTTTGCAATCTTCTTGAATACTGTTTAGTAAGCATGCAATATTATGTGCTAGAATGCATTCCATGGGCAGTGTGTTACATGTAAGAGTAGAATAAAATATATAATGTAATACACAGGATTTCTTTTGTAAATATTCTTAGTATATTTAGGCTGTAACAAAATGCCAGAGATTGAGTACCATATAAACAAACATAAGGTTATTTCCCATAGTTTATAGGTGGAAATTCCTAGTTCTAGGTGAAGGAAAATTTAATGTTTGAAAAGAGATCACTTTTGATTAATAAGCAAACATTCTCTTCACAAAGTCTCCACATAGCTGAAGGATTCAGGAAAGTCTCAAGTTTATTTTAATTTTCAATATTTATATATTTACTTACTATTTAATTATGTATATGTATGTACGTATGTATGTATGAGTACAGACATGCAAGTGTCATAGTATCCATGTGGAAGACAAACTCTTAGAAGTCCATCCTTTCATTCTGCCATGGAGTCTGGAGATAGAACCCAGGCTATAGGCTCAAGTGACAGGAGTTTTAACCTTCTGAGCCACCTAACCAGCCATGATGGTTTTTGTTTTGTTTTGTTCTTTTGTTTTTGATAGGGCCACGAATTCTGTTCAAGTGGCTTTAGACTCCATTATACTTCATTGTTTCCATCTCCTAATTCCAATACCTTGACAGGGAAGATTGCAGCACAAAGTAACAGAAGTAAGCACAATGATTCAGAATACTACATCACATATATCTATTTGAATACTAAGTTGAAGGTTCAGGCAGGAAGGTGTCCTGCCTAACATTTAAAAATGTCTAACTAGCTAAAGAATCTCAGGGCACATAGATCCTACTGTTATCTATAGAGTTGAGAAAAGAATATTATAAGCCAGGCAATAGTGGTGCACACCTTTAATCCCAGCACTTGGGAGGCAGAGGCTGGTGGATTTCTGAGTTCAAGGCCAGCTGGTCTACAGAGTGAGTTCTAGGACAGCCAGGGCTATACATAGAAACCCTGTCTTGAGGAAAGAAAAAAAGAGAGAAAAGAATATTAAAAGCACTTACAGAATGATTTTTTTTTTTTTGTTAAATGCAATGTTTCCATGTTTACAATAGTTCAGTTACTTATCATTTTTTTCTTCAAAGTATAAATTAGACAATTTTATTTAGCTCTTTCTGGAGAAAATATGTTGCTACATTTCTTGTAATAGGAGTTCCTATGTCTTTATATATCATTGTTTATCTAATTTGGTTACAGAGGCCATTTTCAACCTTTCATAAATGAAAATAGTCATTTTCTGATTTGAAAGTTTTCAAGAGTAGGTGAAGTCAACCAATGTCCAAACCATTGCATCCAAATTTAGAAAAAAAAAAAAAAAAAAAAAAAAAAACAGTCAACTAAATGACATAAACTACTTGCCTGTTTGTTCAAGGTCATAGAATTAGCTATGGAAAGACTCACATGTTTGGCAATGATTCCATTTAGGTCTCTCCATTTGCAATGAAATTGAGATGCTCTCCAGCTCAATTATTAATTTGTCATAGCATTAAATAAGATAGGTCTCACCTCCCCTTAAGAAAGCCTGACTCCTGGTGTTTAACCATGACATGCAGGCTTAACAAGCCCCTGGCGTCTCATTTCAACCAAGCAGAACAGTGTTTTCCATCAGCAACAACTGTGCTTGAATGAACTTTAATTTACTGTTCTGGGTCTGTGTTCTTTTCCTCTCCTCTCTTTAAAACTGAACATAAATAAAAGTCGGATGCTTGCTTAAAGGTAGACGGTATGGGGGGGTAAGGGAAAAGAATTCAGATTCAGCCACCTGAAGTGGCACATTTGCCATGAGGCAAACCTCAGATCTACCATTCAGCAGGACAAATCTCTTTTTGTAGGTTTGCATAGGGGATGTGAGGCCAGGCAGTTTGATTTATAGCAGCAAGAGGCAAACAATAAGAGGTTTGAATGAAGTAGCTGAATGGAGTCCTTTGTGGGAAGAGGTGTCCTTATCCTTGAAGCAACAAGAATCATTTTCAAATCATTGTGAGAACTATTATTGCTGCAGAACAGATTTTGTATCTTCTGCTGTTCCTTTTCCTATGTAACCTGGCAAAGAAGAGGTGGATGTATAATTTAACATCCCACTCCCGAAACCAATATCCACTTATCAAAGTTGCAAAATCTGTTACATAGAAATAGGGATTTTTTTGTGACATAAGGACTTAGGAGTGATTCAAATGAAACCTTAGCATGGCACTAGTACAATCTGGTCATCTGACCAATGTTTTTGGAAGAAAAAAAATTACCCTCTGCCCATGCTCATTCAAAAAACTAACTAAACTTTCTCCTCTCCTCTCCTCTCTCTCCTCTCCTCTCCTCTCCTCTCTCTCCTCTCCTCTCCTCTCTCTCCTCTCCTCTCCTCTCCTCTCCTCTCCTCTCCTCCTCTCTCTCTCTCTCTCTCTCTCTCTCTCTCTCTCTCTCTCTCTCTCTCTCTCTCTCTCTCTCTGACAGGCATGCACACACACACACACACACACACACACCACACACATACACAAACAACTACATACATATGACATGAAAGTTAAGAAGGTTCCAAGAAGAAAGTTCCAAGAAGGGAATGTGTGTGTGTGTGTGTGTGTGTGTGTGTTTCTATATATAACATGAATCTATGAATTGAAAAAACAATTAAAAATACTTATAGTCTGAGACTCAGAGTCATAACCAAGTGCTCAAATCTATATTCCAACAACAGTCAGTGTGAAAGATTGAGAGCAAGTGATGCATGGGGAAAGGTTTTGTAAGTAAATAATCATAAAGACTGGTTATTAACCTGTCTGTTGAGTGCTCTTTCATTTCTGTGTCTTCTCTGTCTCCCAGGATAACTATATCCTATCCTTACCTTTTGCAAATGTTTGCAATCCCCATAGTTCTGTTTTCCCACTGTTGTTTTTTGTGCTACAATAGTAACATTTATCATGTAGCATAATTATTATTATCCTATTTATTATATTTGAAATTTTGATTTTAAATACACTGATATTGCTTATACAACCAAGAAACATAATTTAGTTATGACATAATTCTTTATTGTCACATGGAGTTTTAATGCACAAAGACATTTCAGACTTGTTTAAGAATCATGTCCTTAAACATACCATTGGAGAAATGAAAAAAAATGGTAATTATAAGCAAAGATCTTAGTGAATTATCTCTAAACATAATTTATATTCCTAATCAAACTCAGTTTTTGACCCAATATGAATTATTTGTGATTTTTCACATGATTTTATCCTGTGTAAATTTGGGAAAATTGGTAACAGTTCATTTCATTAAAAAGGTGTTTCTCAGCCGGGCGGTGGTGGCACACGCCTTTAATCCCAGCACTTGGGAGGCAGAGGCAGGTGGATTTCTGAGTTCGAGGCCAGCCTGGTCTACAGAGTGAGTTCCAGGACAGCCAGGGCTATGCAGAGAAACCTTGTCTCAAAAAACAAAACAAAAAGGTGTTTCTCAATCTAGGATATTAGTTAAAATCTCTCTGAATGCAGTAAGCAGGGTCATGTGTATTTACATAAGAGTGATGTTTATGACAACTCTATCTTTAGAACCGTGTCATTTGTCCTTCAACACTACTTCCTGTTAAATCATTCTCTGTCTTCAGAACCTTAGCTACTTCAGAGCAGGTAAAAGGCTTTTACGTTTTTCTTGTATGTTGTATGTTCTTGTAGGTTCTTGTGTATTGTGAACATCATAGAAGCCTTACCTACATTTACGTAACTCCTCCTCTAATGATATTTTCTTCAATGAAGCCACCATGAAAATTAGAAAAGTTCTATTCAAACTAAATAAACTCTCTCTCTTCTCTCTCTTATACACACACACACACATATGTATGTATGTATGTATATATGTATGTATATGTGTATGTATTATGTAAGTATGTGTGTATATTATATATGTATGTATGTATAATTTCTTGAAGGGTTATTGAAAGCTACTATGGGCCATTGTGCATCTCTAAGGACAAAAGTGAAGAGAATATTGAATGATTCGTACTCCACAGTGGGGCTGAACATTCACATTGGCAAGCTGACAGAAATCTTGCTCAACCAACTTTTTTTTTTCAGTTTTTCGAGACAGGGTTTCTCTGTGTAGCCCTGGCTGTCCTGGAACTCACTCTGTAGACCAGGCTGGCCTCAAACTCAGAAATTCACCTGCCTCTGCCTCCCAAGTGCTGGGATTAAAGGCGTGTGCCACCACCGCCCGGGTCAATCAACTCTCATACCAAAGGCAGTGGGACACGTGTCACCTTGAAGACACTGAGGAAATTCTGATTGTGTTAGAACATTCTGAGAAATGCTGTATCTTATTTGCCTTACAAGGCAGAAACTGATTTTCCTTGCTTAAGAGATACACCTTATTCCACTCGAGGTATTCTTGTCTCCAAGCTTCATGTTCTTTGTCCATGGTGTTCCACCGTCAGTCTAGTTAGACTATTGCAATCTTTCTTCCATGACTTTCTTCCACTGGACAATGAGCATGTGTTTGCAGAGGGAAAACTACCCTCACATTTTGACAACAATACATCTCTGTAATAGCTGATGCTGATGGATTAGATGGAAGCCTGAATCCAGTAGGATAGAGTCCTGCTTCATGCCTCCCAAACACTATCAAGCTGCATGTAAGTGCAGAAGACTACGTCCTTTGGTGGACAGGAGCCTGTCTCTCCACTGCAGCTGAGTTGTGTTCTCATCACTTTTTGTGATGCTGTTGTCTCCCCTCATACCTCAGGTGGCAATTTTTTGATGTGTCTTTTACATTTCTTACCCCACTACTTCTATTCTCTACACTAAGCCAGGCCATTCTCCAACTGCCTTCTCCTTCTAATCTTTCAACTTTGCATTCATGGGAAGAAAATGGCCCTATGTTTTGTCATATTTTGTCCTTGAAGAACTTGAGCTCCATTTTATCACCTGAGTGTTGAACCAGGATTGATGTTCTACAGCATCTGTGGGATGCTGTGGGAAATAGTACTTCCTTCTGAAGTTTTATTTAAACATATTCATTGCAGCCATATTTAGAGAGTGGCAAAATAAAATGTATTTATTATATGATAGGATAATATGTCACATTCTAGACACACACAAGTATACTTTTAAGCATACAGGTTTTAAATTAAAATAAGCAGCAGTATAAAATACATATGTATATGTGGTAGAGATTAAAATAAATCTTCTAATAGGTATACATATATTAGCTGTAAATTAATGTTAATGTTTGCCTGAAGTCATGGAGTTGATAAAACAGGATGGCTCTACATGGGTTTTTAAGATTTTTAAAATCAATTCATTTTCAAAAAGAAACTACTGAAATAACACAAATGTTAACTTAGGCTGGAAATACTATATGATTTATAGTACTATATATTATATGATTATTATACTAAACCATATTTCAATTTTAATTATTGTAAATAATAATCATTATCTGGAATGAATAGTAACTATATTCTACTTCATTGAAATGACACAAAGAAAAGGAACTACTGTGATTCCTTTTGATATTCAGTAGAACTTTCAGCCACACATCTGATTAAATGTGTGATTATTGTATATTACAGTGGCAGTGATAAGCAACATGAACTTGTATTTGTCATATATCCTCAGTCTCATACCAACTGATAACACATTCTACCTCTGCAGTGAATCTCCTTGAACACATGAATAATTGTACTGACTACACCAGATATCTGTGAAACTTTTAAATATGTAATTTTATTATTTTAGTATTTGGAAGAAAATACTTTTTTCAAATGTTCTCTGCTGATTCTAAATAGATTAGTAGTACATTCTAAGAATCATGTGCATACTTATTGAGCAAAATGAGATATGCATTTTCTGTATGATAGGACAGGGAAATTGCTAAACTCTAGGAGAAATCAGACAGCTCTGAGAAGGAGCCAGGCCTGTGGCAATGGTAGCTATATCTACTACTGATATAACTAGTATCTAGCTACAAATGTTTATGAAGAGTATTTTAAGGGTCAATTCATTGTATAGAGAAGCTTTATTTATTTATTTATTTATTATTTAAATTCTTATATCAATTGATACCCCAATTTTGTTGACATACATACAACTCACAGATATTCTTTAATTTAAAGATGTATAAATAACTACCATGACATTATTATCTTATAGCTTATTGTACTTCTGAGTTCCAGTTTTCAGCTGTTGTACAATTATAGCATTGAACTGTCTTTCTCTACTTGCTCCTACACAGTGGGGGCATTCTAGTGATGGCTTTCCTCATCAGCTCTATTGGATTCTCACAACCAAATTTATAAAGCTAAGGACTTACAGGGTCAAAAGTTATCTTTATCAATCAATATGCTTGTGCTGTGATACATAATCAGATATTCATTGAAAATACACCCAGACTAGCTCCTTGAGTTTAGTACCAGAACAATTCTGAGGATGTCATTGTCTGTTGTATTTGTCTAAGAAAAATACATCACTGCTGGCCTGTGCTCTCTACTACGGAGTTAGCGATGTTACAGATTTCTGTCCTCATCCTTCCTGCTGGTTTGTTTCCACAATTATGATTCAAATTCCAATGTTCCTAGAGAGAGCCACGACAGAGGAAAACATGTATTTTCAAGAAAATGGGATATAATTTCCTACATCATTAACCCATTTGTACAAAGTGTTTATTTAGGTAACTCCAATAGGATGACAGACATCTCTAGATCAGTTTCTACACCCTCTCCTTTGTCTCTGAAATGCTCAGCACTAATATATTAAGTACAATGTCTAGAAAAAAATCAAAATGATAGAAGGGAGATGACACAGGAGAGAGGAGGGAAGATGGGGTGAAGAGAGGAGGAGAAAGAAAGGCAAAGTCTCAGTAAGTCTTGACTGATACATAAAAGGATGCTGGGAAAATGAGAGATTGGTTTCTACAAACTGGAAGTATATCCTAAAGCATATGCTTGTCCTTTAATTTTGTTTTTAAGATGTAGAACTAGAAACGTTCAGAAAAACAGCCTCAAGATAACTATTTAAATGTTCTTTTATGGACACTGATCTCACAAAGGCCAGCAAAATTGCATGTCAGAGGTCTGCTTCCCACCAAGAAATCTGCTTTCCTCTTTTCCTGAAGTTACTATTCACAATGATTCTTCTCTTAAAATTACTTTATTTGTGCCCTTGCAGTTATTGATTTTCAAATTTATTCTCTTTCTTTTCTCATGCTCTTTCCTTTAACTCCAGTAAAAGCCACAAAGTCGCATCAACAACTGAGCACACAGTTCAGATTCACTTAGGAGTACAGGCAGAGTGTTTGATGGCGACAGGATCTCAGTACAGCCTTAGCAGATCTAGGACCCAGTGGTCTTCTCCATATATGGAGTGACACATATCTAGGGCCACAGATATCTTTGTTATGAAATTCTTACAGAGAACAGTCATTTCTGTGGTTTCCCATGTTTGGTAAGTGTGAGAGTCAGGAAGACAAGCATCTTTGACTTTTTGTCTCTATAGCCACATACACAGGTATGCATACCTGCACACACACGAACACACACCACCACAGAAATAGAGAGACAGAGAAAGAGAGACAGAGAGAGAGACAGACAGACAGAGAGACAGACAGAGAGATACTGCATTTGGCTTGTGACTCTGGGCAGTGGATTTAATCTAGATGAGCCACAATGCTCTCAGCTGATAAAATGTAAGCTTATGTAAGACATAAGCTGATAAACTTATGTCTCTTTTAAAGAGAATTTTTGTTTGGGTGTTTGGATTGTGTTGCTGTTGTTGTTTGGTTGATTTTGGTTTGGTTTGTTTGGAGTTTTTTGCTGCCCTCTATCAATGGTTGCGTTTAGCACCTGGTTCTCTGTTGACCAGAGACATTCTCCATTCACAATATGTGAATATGTAATTTCTGTGGTGGACTCATTCTGTCAAGTCTGTATGCATCTAGCACATGGATATTATGAGAAAAGAGGTTTTGTTTGGTTTTGTTTTTGTTTGTTTTGTTGTTGTTGTTATTTTGTTTTTTTACTGTTGGGTGTCATGAGTGGACAGGAGCCTATTAGCAACTCCTTCCTAGATATAAGCAATTCCACTTATGCTCTTGCTTTCAAACTTCTCCTCACACATCACACATTCCTTTCATCTGGAAGGGCTTTTGTTTTCTTCCTGAATATCTTGTCATTTCTCCACATAACTCAAACCCAGGCCTGAGATCAACATCTTATGAAAATTTTCCCCAGCTGGGAGGTGGATCAGTGTGTGAAATGCTTTATAACCACAAGGATGTGAGTTTGAATCACCAGCACACATGAAAATGTGGGTGGGCATCAGCATGATTGACAACCCAAGAGCTGGTGGTTTGAGGATGTTCACTGGCCAGCTAGGTTTGTTAAAATGAAAGAGATATAGTGAAATATTCTGTCTCAAATATGTGAGGGCAAGAGGAGAGGAGACAGCATCATTGAATTCATGTCTCCATAGGCACACGCATAGGTAGCCACACCTGCACACACACACACACACACACACACACACACACACACACACAGAGAGAGAGAGAGAGAGAGAGAGAGAGAGAGAGAGAGAGAGAGAGGACTACACCAGCATCACCTCTCTGTAACTATAAACACTCACTCATTCCCTGTACTTAATAGCTTTTTACAGCCTTGAAGTCTTCACAGATCCTCACACATAGGTTTTCATAAGGATTCTCATTTCTATATAACCAACACCCTATGACATAGCAAGAGTTTGAATAGTCTTTACTAAATAAATAATTTTTAAAAGCATTTTGAAAAAAAAAAGATAACAAAATTTATCAAGAATGACTTTTCCTCTACCCTAAGAATTCCATGAAGACAGAATTAGTTAATCCAGGTTTATACCTTCCATGCTCTTTTGTGCAAGATAAAAGAAGGAAGTGAATAGGAGCAGAGTAAAGCTGTTGCCAGAGTAGGTGTCCCAGTAGTAATGATGGAACAAGCAGGGAGGGTATTACATTTGCCATCAGACTCCACACTTACTGAAAGGATATCTATGCCCACATCCTCAGCATGAATCCTGCCTGCAGAACTAGATATGCCATTGTGCTGACTAAGGACACAGCACAGAGGTAACACAAATCCCTGAGCAGGAAATTTAATCTTAGATGTGTGTAGCTAGGTGGAAGCTGGGTAGGTTGAAGGATACTCTACACACACACACACACACACACACACAAACACACACACCACAGACACAAACACATATACACACCTGCACAAATGCATGCAACAATAGCTGTAGCAGCAGGATAATAGAAAAGGTTGACAAGCTGAGGCTGAAGTTAGGAAACAACCATGGCCAGACACAGAAATCATAGAGAGTTGAAAATCCTCCCTGCCCTTGTCAAAATAACAGACCCAAGTATCTGGCAAGGCCAGTATGGCTTCCTACTAGGCTCTGTGACTACTGGCGTAGACTAATGTAGAATAACTTTTGGTGATTGATAATAAAGACATATATTGGTCTTTCTTACTTATTTTTGACACACAAATTTCAAAGCCTCTGTCATTTTTCTTAAATAATGAAGATATCTTTATTATTTATGATGAATCACTTTTCATCACATTGGAAGTTATGACAATCAGTTCACTTGGGGTGGATCACCTAGAAATAGGATAGAGTTGGTCACCAACAGGAGCAAATGTCTAGGACTTTGGAAATTTAATCCCATCAAATGACTCCAGGAAAATGTAAGCCAGAAGGGATGACCAAGGTTTAAACAATTGTTTGGTTCTTTCTCTCTCTTCCTCTTTATTTTCTTTCCTTAGAAGTCTCTCCCCTTTCTCCTTTGCCCTCTCTCCTCTCTTACTTACTTTCCTTTCTCTTTTTTAATCCCATGAATTACTGGGGAAACCTAACATCTTTGGTTATCATTTTTGATAAGCCTAAGACCATATTTTGCTTTTTTCAGTAAGACTTAGTATGTAAATACTTTTTGTTTTAATCAAGTCATTTTATAATCATATTTAGCAGTCCATTGTTTTTAATTTTCATTAAAACATACCCTATTCATTTTTTTTCTGCAAGGATTTAAACAACTAGATTTGATGAGCTGCCTAGTTTGTAAACAAAAATATGTCATGAGAAGCTGGTACATCCCATCACCATAGAAACAGAAGTTCTTGCATTTAGGACACCTTTAGACTTTAACCTATCTTAGTTTCTTCTGGATGCCCATCTAAGTCTGTCATAATGTCTTTATATTATACTGATAAACATGAGAAAATATTTCATTGAATTTTGTGAGGTTTCCTAACAAATGACTGAGCATTAAGAGAGAGTCTTAGGAATCCTAATATGAAGTGGTCACCTCATGGTTAGCCTCGGTTTGTGATTAACATCTAAAGCAGGGAAAAGCCTTGTCAGACAGAGCTCTTAACCTGTGGGATCCTTGCTAATTCTGATAAATAGTGTGAAATTGAATTAAACTGTTGGATACCCCAAGAATTGGAGCATGCTTGGCACTGTGGGAAAATGCACACACTCTTGATATAACAAGAGTCATGAGAAGAAGAAAAAAAGGTTTCTTTTATGTGTTTTTTAAAATGAAACACATGTAAAATATAGAATTATACTACACTGATGTAAAAGATAGCAGCATCAAAAGTCACTTCAGGATCATGACAAGGGTCATTCATGAAGGTACTAGGGAGCTAGAACAATGTTCCATGGAGGTTTATTATCATGTGATCCAGCAGCATACTAAGAGTGAGAACGGTCTGGAGTATGTCCAATAGCAGGAAGTGGAAATGGATTACCTGCAAATTACATCCAGATGTGTAAACCTAAATCTTTTGTTTCACCCTGTCTGTAAAGGCGGGCCTCTTTTCCCTTTTCTAATGTTCCTGTGTAGCTTTTGAAAATCTGAAAGGATACCCAAACAACAAGTACATAGCTTTCAAAGTAAAATCCATTAGAGTATAAAACAATGTAGAAATGGAAGACTTTTCACTAACAAGAAGTTGTTATAGTTAAGGGTCGTATATCTAGTATTGTGATTTCAGGGTTCTGTGTCTAAATGGTAAACTGATGTCAGTTTTCCTTAGGTACAACTATTTGTCAGGTACTCACTGAACTCTCTACTCTTCCTCTGCCTGAGATGTAACACAGTATACATGGAAGAAAGAAATTTAAGTCATAAGTCAATCTACTACTGCTTTCATTCCTTATGATGTTCATGATGCCCTGGAAATGTGTCCCCTTCCTGAAAAAAGGAAAGGTAAGTTGTCTTCCCCTACAAATACCCTTCAGCCCAGTGACTTTTCATTAATTTAATTTTATGTTGTTTGCTTTTGCTAGTTTACTTACAGAAGCAGAGATATAGAAAAAGATCATGCATTTTTAAAAAAGAACAAAGAGAATTATAGGTTGCCCTTCTGGATATAATGGGCCTTTATTAGGCAATAATATATTTTTCTTTTTTAACAAAAGCAAAAGAACTACTTAGAGAATAGAAAAATACACTAGAACATACTATATCCCTTTAAAAAAAAAAAGTTGTTCTTTTTTTTTTTTTTTTTTAACCGAGAAAGCAAGGACATTTGCACTTTCAGTTTTAATGCCTAAATAAACTTCTTAGGCTCAAAGCCCTATGTGATAAACATACTGATGCCCATTTGAATTTAAGTCAAAATCTGATCAACTCAGGATTTCATCTGAAACACCAACAGAAAAACATCAGATAAAATGTCCCTAGATAGTGCACAGCAAATAAAATTCAATGTGTAGAATAATGCTTCACCTAAGTAAGCAAATAACAAAATGACATTCTCTAAACTCCTTTAAGAACAAACAAACAAACAAACCAAAAAATAGAAAATAATGTTTCCTACAAACAATTCCCTCTTTCATAAATATACCAGTGCACATGATATCAATGCAAGTATCATTGTCTGTTCCACAAAGCTCTTAGCCCAATTCTGTCAATATTCACATTTTCTTTTCAATGGATATTGCCCTTAACTATTTAGTAGCTTTTAGATGTACATACAGCTCTGGGAATGAATACGGAAGCAACCCAAGAGACTGACGTGGTGGTGAACACAGCTACTCACCTGTGCAACAGGCATATATTCTCCTAGCAGAGTCAAGACAGACACAAACTGCCCTTGTAGTACACAGTCTTGTAAAAGTGATTTTCTGAGAATGCTTATCCTATGTTACTGTGAGTTATTTCTTTCTATGGACTTCTTCATGCTCTACTTTTCTAATACAATTGAAAATACGTTAGAAAATCAAGTAAATTACATTTTCCTGCAAATCATATTTTCATTTTATGCATTTCCTCTGTACTCTGAGAGCCCCCAAAGTATGTTTTATGCTTGTAAGGGTACATAGGACTAAAATATTAGCTACTCCTAGAGGTGGATCCTGCCAAGGAAAATTCTTCCTGCAGTCTTTCAGGCACTCAGAGAGTCCTTGATTGGGGAGGGGGGAGGCTTGTACATGATATCTAAATGATTTGACCACTCTTCAACATGTATGAGGAGACAAGCATAGACGAGTGCCATACGTGTGTCTAATCTGTTTCTTTTCTGTGCCTGTTTCCGTGTGTTTCTCAACCATAAAGCAACAGTTAAGAAGTTGACATGCTCTGAGCTATTAAGGATGGAAACCATAATTATGTTATAAATTATTAAGACTTTTAGAAAGTCTATTGTAAGAAAAATGGAAAAATTTTAGAAAAGTTGAGCTTTGGTTTGCTTTCTCCTGTAAGAACTGGGTAATGCTATTAGCCCCAGTTGGCCCAGCATCCTTCATCTTGTTGCTTGAACATTAGGATTGGAAGCTGTGGTGTCCAACATGGGGTAGGTTGGTTTCACTGATACTTATGATGAATTAGCAATCACTGAAAAATATATATGCTTCAAATATTCCAAAATGTCTTCTAATTTTCATTTTTCAGCCTCTAAGTTTTAACATACAGGGAAATGTGTGAGATTTTCAGTAGTCATGAGGTCCACACATGGAAAATTTGGCCTGTAAGAAATCTTCCTGGCTAAAACTTTTAACTTCAGATATATCCTTTATTCTTTTAAAGATTTGACTGTATTTATTTATTATTGTCTTTCTTATTTAAGAACTGTTTTTTCATAGAATATATTTTGATTGTATTATTTTTTCTCCTCTATGTCCTTCCACTTGTCCACCTGTCTTCCTACTCAATTTTATGTTCATTCTTCCTTGAAACAAAAATAAAACAACACACACACACACACACACACACACACACACAGGTGTTCACAGAGGCCAGAAGATGATGCCATAAACCTGTATGTTATAAGCAGACTGTGCCAACTTGTCTGGAAACACTGATTCTCCTGTTTATGAAGACATCAACCTGACAAGAAAGCCTCCCTCTCTTCACTTGGCATTGATAGCTATCTAAGTGTTTGTAAAACACACTAATTTGAGAAAGTTGGCTAATTAGTCATTTTAAGTTCCTAACTATTTACCACTTTTTCCTCAAAGAAAAATAGTCCGATGAAAGGGTTCCATAAAGAACATTGTTAAAATGTTGAGAAGATTTGATGTTAAAAATATTGAGAACAAAAGGAACAAGAATTGTTTGCAGAACTGCCTATTTGTACCCAGTATATTAGTTTGGGATTTAAGCCTGCAGTGGTCTTTGTGCAGAGGCAAATTGAATATAGGCAAGAATTAGTACAGGAACCAGGAGAAACAAGGCCAAGTGTTCATTGATGATGTTCATATTCAGAATCAAATATGAGTCAAGAAGGAAGCACTCTGTAAAAATACAGAAGTAAAATTCCCACTGGATACAACTGTGAATGAGACGGGATGAAGATATAATATTTATGCTGCTGGAAAATGTGGAAAAGTCAGTCATACATAAAAATAATAGGAAGCATTTTGTTTAAATATGTTGCTTCTTTTGTTATTATCATTCTAATTTAATTTAGTTTTGTGGTATGCCACAAAGAGGGTGATGTTTACTTCTGTCTACTCATATATGGATGGATGTCTATGAATTTATATTTCTTAAAAGGAAATGGAATTTTCCCAGCCACTTGTTGTATAGCACATGCTGTGTTGAGTTATGATTGTTCTCTTTTTTTAAATGGCACTGAGAACAAATTGCCTTGCTTCAAAGGATGGTTGTGAATCAGCCCAAACTCATAGTTGAAGAGATTCTTTCAGTTTAATGGACAGAGGAGCTATCTGAATCAAATCCTGTGAAAAGAATAATAGCCATAACATTTCTGATAGTCAGAAGGTATTATATTGTGAGTTTCTAAAAGAAAGAGTTCTCAAGACATTATTCATTAAACTTGGAGACAAATCAAGGTTCTAGTAACCCAAGGAAATAATAAAATTTTCAGTGAAAAGAGAAACTAATCCCTTATTAATTTCCCTGGATCCCTCGTGGGAGGAATAGTAAGAGAGATAGCATGTGACTCTCAATGGACCTGAGTCATACTCCTCACTGCAGAATGCAATTCCTTGTGTAGCTTCAGCTAAGACAGGTAGCTTGATCAAATTATGCCATAGTACATTATTTCTTCTTTCTGGAGGGACCAGAGATGAAAGGGTTAAGCATTGTTCAAGTCAGAAGAGAAATAAGAAATTATAGTTTAGGTTCTAGAGTGATGGGTCTGTGGTTCAGAGCAATCAGCACAACTCTTTCAAAGGGGACAAAATTTGGTTCCCAGCACTCATATCAGAAAGTGCACAAGAGACTTTAACCCCAGTTCCATAGCATCTGACACCATCTCTGACCTCTGATTTCCTTGTGTACTTGTACACACATATATGTATACATATAGACAAGCAGATCCTCATTGTATCAATAAGTTAGTATAAAATTTGTAAAAAAGAAAGAATAATTTGGAAGATTAATATATAAAAATAAATTAATATAAATTAATATATTAATATATTCAGACAGATCAAATAAAATTTCAAACTCTCTACCAGTAAATTACACTGTTGAATAAAACCAGTGCCTCATTATCATTTAATCTGTGATGGTGATTGCCATTTCAATTCAACTTGAACATACAGTTTTCATAGAAACATCAAAGTAATTCAGATTTTTTCATGTTCACTGCATACTTCTATAAGCTATTTTTCACATATGCATGCTAACTTTTTTTTCTGGAATCTAAATTATGTTATTCTCACTTCACTATGTAATGTACAGTGTCTATGAATATTAATATTTTTCTAATACTTTTTAACCACAGTCATTAATATGATAATACCTTGGTAATGAATTTACAAATATTCCATACAAATACTACAAGTGCTATTACAATGAAATGCTGTGAAAATAATATGCATAATGCATTAGACTTTGTTACAGATGCCTGCCAAAAAAAAAGTGTTTGGCAAACAGTAACATGCTTTAATCGTGCCTAACCGATTAAAATGTATTGCTACTGAGAGACCCAGAGCAAACAATGAACAAGCAATGGTATTTGTGGCCCGGAAGCTCACTGACTACTCTACACCTATGAGCTTATAGTCATCACTAACAATTAAAGAAGCTACTTTATGAAATGTTTATGTCAAAGTAATGGTCTCTTCAAAAAATTTTAAATAAAACAAAACCAACAAAACAAAAGCAAGAACAAAACAACAAACAAACAAACAAAAATCTAAACAGGACTCCTGTATAGCATAATTTCATCTCCACAGATGGTATGCATAAACAAGGGTTTTCATGGCCTTCTTATCACATTAAACTGTTGTAAGCCACATGCATGTATTCTACTTTTGTGTGACAAAGTGGTACATCTGAGAGTCAGGTTAAGCTAGCATTAATGGAGTCTCTTCTACTTCTGATTCTCATGCTCTGATCTCACTAAGTTCCCTAAACTGAGCTGCCTTTTGTACACTGCTGGTAGTTACACCTTCCCTCCCCTCTGAGATCTCATTCCTGGTGCCTGTGCTGTATCATTAGTTGGGATGAGTAATTCTGTTCTCTGAAGTCACATGGGACACTTATTGAAATCTTGAGTGGTGCTTTCTTCTGAAACTATGTTTTGATGGTAAATCCAGTAAATATTATTGCAGATAACAAGATTCATGTATTTCTAAAACACCACAGGGCAATCACTTCTCTTAGGCTTGTGGGCATTGTGGTGTCTCTGAATTGTCTCCATCATTTTATAAATAAATGTTTTAAGGTAGGTAAAATGGCATGGGCTGAACTGAACTTATACAGCTACTAAATTGGACAATCAATTTGACAACTTATTATTCTAAGGTAAGATTCAAGCACTGACATCTCTATAGCAAGAAGGGAGAACTTGAATATGTTAAGTACCCTATTTCTAGCCTTAAAGGGATGGGGAACAGAAGATATTTACAATAACCAGAATGAATGCATCCTACTGATGATTCCCAAACAGGGAAAGCTCTCAAATATATGCTTAAATACTAGCTACAGAAAAAATAAAATATGAGTTTTAGTCTTCACACCCACAGTGTTTTTCATTATACATTTTAATATAATGATAGAATGAATATTAACTTCCAACTATTTAAAATGTTATAATAATCTTTGAGAAAAATCTTGATCAGAGATAAACAAAATGTCACAGTGCAGAAGTGATTTCTGGGAGTGAAACCAAAATCCATCTCAGTTAAACTTTAGAAATGAAAAGGGCAAAGGAGACCATTAAACTTGGAGAGCATTAAACTTAGTTGGGAGAAGTACAATCAATCAGATACTCTTAGAAGTATAAACAATATAGCAAAGAAGATAGACAGCCTACAAAAACAGTAACAAAATCAGGTAACAATGATAATACAAAACAAATAGTTCTATTGATCTTTAGCAGGGAGAAGAAGCAAGAGGAGGGAGCATAGACTCACACACTCACATCTAGAACTCAGAGATTCCAGGCCTTGAAAAATAGTAGTTCTAAGTGTACGTATATTGTTAGTAACAGAGTGTCTTTGTAGGATGCCAATGTCCAAATCCTTAAAGCCTTCTTCTGGGATGAGGGGTGTTCTTCTCATGTATGAAATAATTATTTGTAATTTGGAAGAGTTCAAGAGGTCCTTGTGTTTTGGGGCTGAGGGATATCACTAACTGGAAGAATTGTACAAAGACCTACCCTAGTGAAGTCCAAGATATAGGAACTGTTGAGAGGAAGGATGGATCAGTACTGAAATGCCTTCAATTCAGTTTTAGATACCTGAAAGCTTACAGAAAGCTACTAAAAGAGATCAGAATGAACTTTTAAGGAGTAGATGCCATAACCCCTCTGCAGAACAAAATAGAAAATATTCTCTTGCATTTTATGGAGGACCAGGAGGGCCTCAGTTTCTAATTTCCCCCACAAAAGAATGCTTAGCATAATAGTTTAGATTCATTCATTCAAATTTTTTAGGTTGTTTACAATTTGTACTGAGGATATAATAATGAATAAAAATAAACATTGTCCTTATTTTCTTAAAACTCAACAATATAGTGTTAAAAAACAGACATGAATTATAACAACATCCTCATGTATATGAACTTATAGACCGAAATATGTTCTCAAGGTTACACGTCTCTCTCACCAGATTTGATAATGACTGTACAGGCTGAAGAATTTTGGGTAATGTGTCTGAAGAAATGGTGAAGCTGACACTGACAAAGAATGGAAGTAACTTAGAATAGGTTATGGGGAGATGTTATGGGAAATTGTTTCTTCAGAAAGGCTTTGTATATGAAGAAAGCTTGCTAGATAGAGAGAGAGGATAAAGGGTAGCATAGAATCCACTTTCTTTAGCATCATGCTGTTGTTAGAGGACTCAATTTCCAAAGCAGTATGATTGAGCACAATTTGACAAGCACCTAAAATGCACTTGACCTCAATGAGTCCTTCCTTTGGCCAATCAATATAGTCAGACAATTTCCCAATTGAGGTGAGAAGATCAGCACATTTCAAAGCATAAACTAATTTGCATTGAGTTGAAAAACAAGTCACCCCACATACTTCTATTTCAACCCAATGTGACATGTGACAAAATTACTAAAACATAGCCCTAACCCCCCTCTCCCCCCAAAAAAAATCACATCTAAGCCTGGCATACCAAGTCACAGAGGGGCTTTCTTGTTTTATAGAAATTGGCCAGATATCAATTTGTTAGAATAAGAAAAGGACTAAGTCCAAAATATGAATAACATTGTTTTCTGGGCTAAGATTCCTTTAATTAGTATGGCTGAGTATCAGAAAGAACAGCACAATAAAGAATATAACCTGGCTGAGGGCCAAGGAACAGCCACTGCCTGGATACTATGATGCCATTTTCTAGAACTTATTCCTTTTGGAGACCTCTTATTAAATGAGCCAGTTTTATGTGCATTTATTCATGCATCCTCCCCCTAGACTTTTGTTTTCTTTTTTCCTTTGTCCTCTCTGTCTTCACTAGTCAACCCTGTGGCTATCATTTTAGTATTGGGAGTGTATAATGTAAACATACAATTAGAGAATGCCTACACATTAAAAACATTAAATATTTGGAACACTGTACCTCTAAACTGAATCCAGTTATTTTGATATTACTTATCCTTCACAAGACATATCTATGTAGATATTGAGCCTTCCGATAGGTGCTGAATATAGGGAGCCATGAATGCCAAGGAGATGGTAGGTATAAGAAAATCTTGGTATGATCAAACCCTGAACTCTAGTGCAACACAAAGACATAGTGAAACAATCAAATAGCGACAGCATTTTGAGGTAATGTCCCTAAATTAAAAATTCTCTACTATATTTCAGACATTCTCCATTGATATGTTATTGAAATATTGACAAGAGGCTATCTCCAAGAATCTTTGGAACATCTCATAACACTGGCATTTTGAAGACCCAATGGGGGTTATTTATGATGTATACAGTGGTCAGCTCTAGATAATTGTTAAGAACCATGCTGCAGTGTGCCTTCCAGCAATGTCATCATCCTTGTGCAGGCCCTAGCCCCTTCTGGTTCTTTCTAAAGCTACACTAAGAATTAACTAAGCAAGGAGAATTGCATCTGTCCTTCTGTCCTCCAGTATTTATATGCACAAGTCTCTCCTCCATAAAAGTCTATCTAGAAGTCAATAAATGCCACCTTTAGCATGACTCAGCTAACCAGTTCTGCATTTGGTTGGCACTGTGTGTCATCACTTTGCATTTTTGGAACTGTGCTTCATCTTTTAATTATGATCATTTTAAAACTTCTATCTACCATACTACTAGCCAAATTTACAAAGGAGAAAATTAAGTTTGAATAGCCACACAATAGAAATGGAATAAAATGAAGAACTATACAACAAATGAGAGAGAGATCATTTATAAATACAAAGCTTGATGAAAACGCTATTACATGACATTAATTCTGGCTCATTGGTAGATTGATTGTTGGTCTTCTGTGGGAGTTCGACAGATTGATTAATTCAACATTTTCCTGTTTTTGACATACAGTCTAAATGTAAAGATGAACAGACAAACTTTCTCCTCTATCTTCCCTGTCTTTTATACAGATAGTCTGCATTGCAGCTATAGCAAATTAAATATAATTGTTCCTAGATACAATTAAAAGATTTAGAGAAAGGAGCAAATCCTTAACCAGACAGTGGTCAGCTAAGGATAGCTCTTGTCATTGTAAATGGCAAGCATTTCCATTTCAGGTTAATGTTGAAATTCCTAAAACAACCAGAGCATAGCATGATGGACACTAAACGAGCAACAGGGTAGTCAAGCCAGCACTCTAGAAAGGTCACTAATCAGTTCATAAAAGGGGAAAAATAGATGAGTATTCCTCCTCTTCTCTTTGCTAACTCTGCAATGCCATGATTATGACCACTTCCTATAGACCACATTTTCCAAGTGTTTGAAGATTCACTGTGGAAAATGGAAAGTAGAGAGTAAGAGTAGGGTAAGATCATTTAAAAGTGTCGTATTGAACAACTGTACTTGGCCTTCAAATGATGTAATGACCACACGGAAGGTTATGTTCACAAATAAAGTTCAGCTTATTAGTAGGCAATTCTTTGCAGCCCCATTCTTTATTGAAATACAAACAGTATCTGTCTGATTATGGCCATAGACACACTGATATATTTAAAAGAATATTTTGCTCACAGTGAAATTGGATGGGAATCCTCTTGTGAATGACTGGGTTACATATTTTTCTCATAATGGCCTCACTTGTATTTGGGGAATTTCATACTAAATGAAAGTTTCTAAGTATGCTAAATATTTCATTAGTACAGGCACAGTGTTCTGAAGATTCTGCTCTATGGAAAGAAGAAAAAGAACTCTCTAAGGTCAGTCTACTTTAGGAAATGTTTAGAGCAAAAGGAAAGATGGAACACCCTTGCTGTAGGAGATGAAATCTCAGACATAGAGGCAGAGAATGAGCACCAGAAAGTTTAAAGAAAAATTTCTCAGGAAGTTATATCAGCCCATCAACTGCCTTAGAAGACTGAGCATCCAAATTACACAGAGCAGAAAGGAGTGCAGTAGGAAGGAGAGAGCCAGAGAGCCTACATACACTATCTGCGTATATCTAAGATTCTAAAGGCACTGCTAAATTCAGGGAAAAGCAGGGAGTGACTTCTTAAGATATTTGTCTATGATCAAAGTGAACACAGATAGTTGTGGTTAATGGTAGCATCAAGATATAAGGTACATGCTCAAACCATGTCTTCAAGGCCAGGATTCAGGAGTGTGTGAAAAGCTGACAATTGTTTATGGAGCCATCATTTTATCCTCAAAGAGCTGTGAAATGTGCTTTCTACCCTGTCCTAGAAGTAGTGAACAGTGTGGAGCTATTTGTTCTTCTCTACTAAAAGAAAAAAAGTATTTTTCTCTATAGTATAAATAAGAAGAATTCAAATGAACAGTGATTATCTTGTTCATTAAAATAATATTAGTTACTTCTCTTTATACAAGGCACAGAATTATCACATAGTGATGTTTTCTGTGATTAAGAAATCTGAGGCCAATATGAAATTATATAATTTTTTTAAGTTGTCAGCTACTTACATACAGAGAATATGAGATCTCATGCTCCCAGATATCACCAAAACTACATAGGTGTCATATTTCTAGGGGTTAGTTAACTGCTCATATTACTCCAGATATCCTGTATAAATGCTCATAATACAACAATAACTAGAACAGAAATATCCTTACTTCTGATGACATTAAACCTGGAAAAGGAAATCAACAATAGCAAATGAAAATATGAAGAAACTACAAATGTTGAACAGAGCTATGGAAAATATAACGGACTATATAATAAAGATTTTAAACTTCTCAACAGGTGATATAGTACCCTCCAACTATCTCACAAAGTGAGAAAGATTGAAAATATACATGAAAAGATGTCCTTACAAGACAAAGATCTTGAAATACAAAACAGTTTGTTATGTCTGAGGTACAGGGAAGTGACAGCACAAGTGGGAAGGACAGGGAAATAAATGGTCAGTATTAGTTTGGAAAAGTAAAATGATAACAGATCCCAGAAGCCATGTAGGTTTGGGGAAGAAAGTATTTGCTATGAAAGGGAAAGAGATTCATAATGATTAAGAGATAGGTAATCAGATTCTCGATTTAAAAAGACTGCTCTGGTTGTTGTATGGAAAATGGGTTGGAAATGCCAGAAGAGAAGACAGAGAAAAGAGAGAGAGAGAGAGAGAGAGAGAGAGAGAGAGAGAGAAACAAGTATTACAGTATTTTAGGAAAGTTATTAACAGCTTAGATGTGAATGTACAGAAAGAGATTACATTTGAAATTCACTTTGAATGTAGAGCAGGAGAATTTACTTGTGAATTGAATGAGAAGGCAATAATCAAGAGCAAAACAATGACTTTGCCTTTTCAATTACTTAACATCTGGAGGAAGAAGAAATTGTGCTCTGCAACTGGGCATGCAGGGTGATGAAAGAGAGCTTATCAGATATGCTCAAAGCCTCATGTTCTTCCTCCAACACTTTCTTACCATCAATAAAAACAAAATCAAAGCACTATGGTCATACTTTAGGATATTCATTAGGCATTTACATGGAAAAGTCCAGTGGGGAATTGGATGCTTTCAAGAAAGCTAGGTAAATGGAGGGGGTAAAGAGAAGCATGCTGGTTGCCAACAGTTTCTAGACTACATCTGATATGCTCATGCTGATGGGAATTCTCAAGATTATAGGGGTAATAATTGGAAAGGGCAATTGAACAGGGAGAAATGTGTTCACAGAAAACAAGGAGTTCCATGTAGAGAAATGACCTGCCTAGATGAGAGAGAAAGGACCTGCACAGATGAGAGTAGGAACAGAAGATGAGGTGAGAACGAGGAGGGCTGCAGTGAAGGAAGTTTTCCAAAGAGAATGTGACTGGTGCATTAGGGTTTGCTGGGCTATGAGGCAAGAGGTGGCCTGAAGATTGACATTAGGTTGTAGCACACGTCATAACTGGTGGTCCCCAGAGGAAGCACTTTGATTAAGCAGTGATAAAGATCATAATGGGAGCCTTGGAATATGGATGAGAAATGAGTCAATGGAAGCTATAAGGAAGGCTCTCTCAAGGTGCTTTGCTGGAAGTAGAATAAGTATGTTTGGCCATTTATTTACTTCATATTGAAAATTGCTTTGTATACAGATGATGTCTAGAAAGAGAAAATGGTGAAATATAAAAGGAAGAATGGGGATTTCAGGAATTGTTGGATAAGGTGGATCTGGGAATTGTGGCTTTTAAGACTGACTTTCATAATAGCAGATACATATTCAGTTATAAACAAAGAAAGTCAAAGACCATCGACACGAATTACAGAGGAAATTCCATAGTTTCTGAGTGACAACATGAGTGCACTGATCAATCAATCTAGCTACCATAGCATGCTTCTATATCAACATCTAAATAATGCTGAAAAGTTTCTACCAAGTTTTAACTTATGCAAAGGCATTGCATACCTATCATTCTGTCTCTGAACCCACGTATTATGTCTATACTCGGTATTGCCATATTATATGTCCATCTCACCCAAGCTATGGTTTTGAATCTACATTTTGTCTTCAGTGGATGACATAGGTTCTGATCTATTCAGCACAACCATACTTCACACCAGGAGTGCATCAGGGGAGTTTATTGATCAGTTGGAGTGAATATTCCAAAACTGTGTTCTATAATACTAGGATTAATGTTGTTTCTTGCTCTAATGTTCTATTGTTCTCAAGCCAGTGATCAGTAAACCTGTAATTTAGTCCCAGACCACAGATGTGATTGTAATAATTCTGAAATTGTTAGCTAGCTTCTGATTCTCAAAAGTATTCACAACAGTGTTTCCCAAAGAAAACAAAAAAGTCAGCGAAGACAGGAAGAAGACAGCTAGTGAAGTCTAATAGGAAGAGAAATGGTCGCCATGAGGAGAAATGGTCTCTAAGAGGTGACAGGATCTCTAAGTGAGTCATGCATTTAGATTCTATAGTTTTCTTTTCTCATGATACTGTTGCTTAAAACAAGATTATTCTTCTGGTAAAACAAGCTTGAAATTTAGGTTTTCCAAGCTTACAAGGTCCTTCTACCTCATGTTAGATTGTTTGAAGTAACTTGACAAAAAACAAAACAAAACAAACAAAAACAAACAAACAAAAAAAACATGACCCTTATCCTGTACACTGAAGACTCTCAGGATTGGGTGGAGTGGGGGCTCTCAGGCTTAAGCTCATCATATGTATAGCCAGACTTTAATATATATATAGTTTTATTTTTTTTACAACCAGTGTCTTAGTTGCAAAATAATTGTAGTTTTTTTTTTTTTTTTTTTTTTTTAATGAGCCTTCCTTTTATTAATCCTTAAGCTGTCTGTTATACTACTATGGAACACTTAATACAGCAAAAAGATTTTGTTTCAAAAAAAGGAAGAGGTGGCTTTGGAAAGTACAATTAAATAAATAAAAATAAATAAAAAACCCGTAAGTTTCAATGAGAAAATATGCTCCCATCTGCCAACAAGTACTTCTCAACTAAACTGTGCAATGACAAAATGACACTATATTTTGCTCACACCATCTTTGAAGGTGTTTGTGAAAGGAGAATTATATTAGGTTAATTTACATGTGGAATTTTAATTGCACAATGCAGGGCTGTGATTAATTTAATCTTTGTTTAGGAGGAGCATATTGTGAATGGAGTGACTCTGATTAATTCTCCATTGAATATTCTTGTCTGTATATCTGTTAAATTACTTTTCTTATAAAAGAAATTTTCAGGTATCCATGAAGTTGAAACCATTGCTTGGTTGGAGGGTTGGATGTCAATATTTACCTATTACCTACTATTGTTGAGATTCTAAAAAGTTTTACTTTGGCTTTCTGTCATAAACCTTTTCTCCGAGTGTTAAATACACACATGTGCAATGCTGATTAATGTGCTTGAATCCTTGCTGACACTATGATAAGCGCTTAAAGCCATCTAGAGTGAGAATGGGAGGAAGGGTGGGAAAAAAAGAGGGAAGGAGGAAAGAAGAGAGAATTTTACCTTAAAAATCTTAAAATGAGTATTAGAAGGAAAAGACAGTGAGACAAAAACAACAGTGGAAACACTTTAAGTAACATAAGTAGCAGGACAAGGAATTATCCTTGAGTAACCTTGTTTGGAAAACAGCGGAAAATAAGCAAGCCCATGTAATCCCATTATGAACTGTTAGTTTAAGGCTTTAGTCGCAGAGAACTGTGTAATGAGATTAAACTACACAAGGCAACATGGCCGACTTTTGGCTGCTTTGAAAGAGTGTAACAAATATATAAACAGACAATTTTAATTCTTTAGTCTCTCCTTCACCCAAACAAATAAAATGATTAAGAAGGAAGCTCTCCTAATACTGCCAATAGAAAACCCAGATTCTACCAGGTGTACATCTTTAAAGAGAGTGAATCTGCTGTCATTAACCTGACCCTAATGCTCCTGTTATTTCAATGGAAAGAAAGATGGAATTTTAAAGGGGGAGGACAAGCTCTACAAGTTTCCTTTATAGTCTGAATTTCCCTTTCTTGTTACATAAATGATGTATGGTAAAGGAACTCAAATGCACTCAACACTTCAGCACAGATTCAATACACATACAAATTCTCCTTTTCTTTTTTAGTTACAACCAAGTAGCAGGGATCTCACCTGAGATTATGCCAATTATGCAAATTATTTGATACAACTCTGCCTAACAAACATACCATCTGATACCAGTTCAGAAATATGTGTTTTAATAATCACACATAATCTCTTAATAAACATTTTAGAGTCACGTGCCTATTCTAGAGCCTTCTCTATTTGTCCCAGATGTCAAGTATCTACTCATAAATAGAATATAGTGATTCTTTCTATAACTCAGTACATCTTCTTAGAAAATTTTTTGTCTTCTTGACGATGTTGATGATAATTACATTACATATGTGCCTAGTTCTGGACAGGTTTTTGTATTTGGTTGTGGTTTGGTTTGGTTTGGTCTGCTATTGTTATCACTTTATTTTTCGATGAAAATTCTCTTTTAATTTTTGTCTTCTCTGGAAGTGTCATATCAAGGACTGAAATTTTATTATTAGGAAGGTGCAAATAGGAAAATCAAATTCATACCAAATAATGTACATTACAATGTAAAGGACAAAGGAGCACATTTGGGACCAGGAAGCTTTGTAGAGGAGCTGTTTTCTACCCTCCTATCAATTCACCTTAGCCCTGGGTATATAACTAGATATGCATGTCCTTCTTGAAAGAAAGGTGTGAGCAAACTTCAGCCACCGTTATTATCAGCTCCAGAATATCATTGACCAAAAGCAAAAAGACCTGTAACGATCTAAGTTCACACTTTGAATTGTGTCCAGATGGGAATAAATAGCCACGGAAAACCCAGAGACCTCAGACTGGAATGCCAGGGTGTGAGAGCCAAGGTCCTCTCTTCCCCGGAGATGAGCAGAGGATGCGAATGATTTCTGTCAGTGAAAATGCTAGTTAGAGCCTCTCAGAGGACAGCTTGCCGGTCTGTTCTCAGGCTGGAGGTTTAGCTCCTGGGAGCTCTGGTTGAATCTTTTGATACTCGTTCTAAAAAGGACAAAAACACCCTCACTTTGGTCTTCCTCCTTCTTCTTGAGTTTCATGAGGTTTATGCGTTGCATCTTAGGTATTGTGTGTTTTGGGGCTAATATCCGCTTATCAGTGAGTGCATACCATGTGTGTTCTTTTGTGATTGGGTCATCTCACTCAGGATGATATTTTCTAGCTCCATCCATTTGTCTAAGAATTTCATGAGCTCATTATTTTTAATGGCTGAGTAGTACTCCATTGTGTAAATGTATCACATTTTCTGTATCCATTCTTCTGTTGAAGGACATCTGGGTTCTTTCCAGCTTCTGGCTATTATAAATAAGGCCGCTATAAACATAGTGGAGCATGTGGCCCTGTTGCATGTTGAAATATCTTCTGGGTATATACCCAGGAGGGGTATAGCTGGGTCCTCAGGTAACACCATGTTCAATTTTCTGAGGTATCGCCAGACTGCTTTCCATAGTGGTTGTACCAGCTTGCAATCCCACCAACAATGGAGGAGTGTTCCTCTTTCTCCACATCCTCGCCAACATCTGCTGTCACCTGTGTTTTGGATTTTAGCCAATCTGACTGGTGTGAGGTGGAATCTCAGTGTTGTTTCCATTTGCATTTCCCTGATGACTAGGGATGCTGAGCACTTCTTTAGATGTTTCTCAATCATTCGAGTTTCCTCAGTTGAGAGTTCTTTGTTCAACTCTCTACCCCATTTTTTAATAGGGTTATTTGATGGTCTGGAATCTAGTTTCTTCAGTTCTTTGTATACCTTGGATATTAGCCCTCTATCAGATGTAAGGTTGGTGAAGATCTTTTCCCAGTCTGTTGGTTTCCGCTTTGTCCTGTTGACCGTATCCTTTGCTTTACAGAAAGCTTTGCAGTTTTATGAGATCCCATTTGTCAATTCTTGATCTTAGAGCATACGCCATTGGTGTTCTGTTCAGGAACTTTTCCCCTGTGCCCATATGATCAAGGCTTTTCCCTATTTTCTCTTCTATTAGTTTCAGTGTAGCTGGTTTTATGTGGAGGTCCTTGATCCACTTGGAATTGAGCTTTGTACAAGGAGATAAGTATGGATCAATTTGCATTCTTCTACAAGTTGACCTCCAGTTGGACCAGCACCATTTGTTGAAAATGCTGTCTTTTTTCCACTGGATAGTTTGAGCTCCTTTGTCGAAGATCAAGTGACCATAGGTATGGGGGTTCATTTCAGGGTCTTCTATTCTATTCCATTGATCCTCCTGACTGTCTCTGTTCCAATACCATGCCGTTTTTATCACTATTGCTTTGTAGTACAGCTTGAAATCCGGTATGGAGATTCCCCCAGAAGTTCTTTTATTGTTGAGTGTAGTTTTCGCTATCCTGGGTTTTTTGTTATTCCAAATGAATTTTAAGATTGCTCTTTCTATCTCTGTAAAGAATTGAGTGGGAATTTTGATAGGGATTGCATTAAATCTGTAGATTGCTTTTGGCAAGATAGCCATTTTTACTATATTAATCCTTCCAATCCATGAGCATGGGAGATCTTTCCATCTTCTGAGATCTCCTTCGATTTCTTTCTTCAGGGTGTTGAAGTTCTTGTCATACAGGTCTTTTACTTGCTTGGTTAGATTCACCCCAAGATATTTTATACTATTTGTGACTATTGTGAAGGGTGTCGTTTCCATAATTTCTTTCTCAGCCAGTTTATCCTTTGTGTAGAGGAATGCTACTGATTTGTTTGAGTTAATTTTATACCCAGCCACTTTGCTAAAGTTGTTTATCAGGTTTAGGAGCTCTCTGGTGGAAGTTTTGGGGTCACTTAAGTATACTAACATGTCATCTGCAAATAGTGAAACTTTGACTTCTTCCTTTCCAATTTGTATCCCTTTGATCTCCTTCTGTTGCCTAATTGCTCTGGCTAGGACTTCCAGAACTATACTGAACAGGTAGGGGAGAGTGGGCAGCCTTGTCTAGTCCCTGATTTCAATGGGATTGCTTCAAGTTTCTCTCCATTTAGTTTGATGTTAGCTACTGGCTTGCTGTATATTGCTTTTACTATGTTTAGGTATGGGCCTTGAATTCCTGATCTTTCCAAGACTTTTATCATGAAGGGGTGTTGAATTTTGTCAAATGCTTTCTCAGCGTCAAGAGATATGATCATGTGGTTTTTTCTTTGAGTTTATTTATGTAGTGGATTACGTTGATGGATTTCCGTATATTGAACCAACCCGCATTCCTGGGATAAAGCCTACTTGATCATGGTGGATAAGTGTTTTGATGTGTTCTTGGCATTGTTTCTTAGCAGTATCTTTGCTATACTTAATAGCAACTCATATTCTCCTGAGTTCCACTGCTTTTTAAGGTCTCAGGGATATGTACAGATGAATGTACACATGACCATCAAGCTCCTCATCGGTCACTATAGAAACTTCATCAGTCACTATAGAAGGACTTTTGTTCACTTAACTGATGGCTTTGTAAACTAAACACCATCACCTTCAACCACCGCTCCCCTGACAAAGCTTATGTTCATTCCCCTCATTGTCATACTTCCAGTAAGCTGTGGCTTAAGCTTTGGCCTCTCTGGTTTGACCTAAGGGTTTGATGTTCAAGAACAACCCACCTCTCATTCTACTCTAACACTAACCCTGTACTCTAATGATGGAGTCTATACACTAGGTAGTGATTTATCTTCAACATCTAATTGCTTTTGCTTCTTTTTTTAAACTCTCCGAAACTTTCTTTTTCAACCTCTGCTTGTATAACTCACTTGCCTGTCTTTAACTTTAATGTTGATCACTGTATTTATTACACGACCTTTGCCCTTTAATGTGCACCGAAATTATATATTGAAGGATATATAAACTCCCATGCCTGTGTGAGACAGGAAAAAGAAAATCCTCTGAAACCTAGATGTGTAGGTAAATTATTACTTCCAATAGAACTCTAATGCAACTGGAAGAGTCCTGGTCAAATGAATATAAAAAGTTGAAAATCCCATTTCCTTTCAAGTTTCCCAATTAGTTAAATGGCTAAAGCATGTCATGAGCTATCTTTCAAATACGGGTCCAGTGTGCTTAAGGAAAACCCTGGATTTGGAGAGTCAATTTATTTCTGGCTCATATCTGATGTAGTTTTCTGACTTGGGGCAGTGTTTTCACCTCTCAAACACTTTCTTCTGTGAAGTGGGGAGGTTGCAGATTTAGAATCAAAGTTTCCAGCTCCAAACTTCTTATTAATTGGAGAAGGGAAAAGGGACACATCACTAGCTGTCAGCTGTGGCTTATTGAAACTTTTTGAATTGCTACAGAAGAGAGTTTACTGGAGAATTTCGGAGCTTTGGGCTCAATAGCTAAAGCATCACTGTTAAGTCAGCCCACTCTCAAGAAATTCAGTACTAAACGGTGCTTTAGCAGAATTTCCACCAATCCCCTTCCGGTTCCTAATAGAAGGTAACTGTCATGGTTCTTTGGAAAATTTCTTCTCATTTTTTTTTCACCTGATAGATTTTATTTTTACACATTTTGGTTTAATGCCTCCTACCTTTATTTGATTTTCTGAATTATTGTTTAGTCGATTAAGTTAAATGAGGCATATTAATGTTTTCCTTATGCTTCTTTGTAGTGTTTTCCCTCTTTATTATGTAGTAGATTGCCAAACCCAAATGCCTATAGGATGGGACTTTAAACTCTACAAAATAAAGCCTATACTTTTTGTACTATCATGAGTAACTGTATGGAAGATGTTTTAGACAAGAAATGTGCAGAATTCTTATCCTTAATGATTTCTGATTTTAAATTTCAAAGTAACATTTTGTAATCATGGGAACTTTCCCCAGAACCACCGTTTCTCTCCGTTTCTCTCCGTGTTCTCAGTCCTGTTGGCTAGAAGTCTGGGTCAGCTCTATAGAAGCAGACACTGAACATGGGGACCACCATGGTCACCTACCTTCCAACTTCTTTATTATGGGTTTTAGGCCATGGATAGTGCCTGCCTACTGTCTTACTTTTAGAGTCGATGTTAAATACTGCTGCTGTTTTTTTGTGTAACTTTGCTAATGTATTTAGACACCACCGGGGTCCAAATACTGGAAATCCAGCAAACTGAATTAATCGATTTTCCTCTAACAAGATTGTCCGGTAGAAATGGATACTGCCACACTACACTGTGAGCTGCTTACAACTTAAATAACACACTGGTGATGAACTTAGCTTTGAAAGGGGAATTAGAACTCTGTGGCTGAAGACTACCAAAGGGAACAAGGGGCAGGGGAATGTGGAGAGTTTGAGTCTCCGGAGGGCTCATTAGATGAAAATTAAGTGAAGAAGTCTTGTTCCACTCCCCCGTTTTTTTCAACTTAAAATGGCTTATTCACTGACAATGAATTCCTTCAGACTCATTCCAAAGTGCTTCTGGGCTTCGGGATTTGACCACAAGCAAGTGGTTTTAGTGCAGAATTCTATCAAACCTTCAAGGAAGATCTAATACCAATTCTCTTCAAACTATTCCACAAAATAGAAACGGAAGGAACACTACCCAATTCATTCTATGAAGCCACAATTACGCTTATACCTAAACCACACAAAGACCCAACAAGAAAAGAGAACTTCAGACCAATCTCCCTTATGAATATCGATGCAAAAATACTGAATAAAATTCTCTCGAACCGAATCCACTCACTGATAAGCGGAAATTAGCCCCAAAACACACAATACCTAAGATGCAACGCATAAACCTCATGAAACTCAAGAAGAAGGAGGAAGACCAAAGTGAGGGTGCTTTTGTCCTTTTTAGAATGAGTATCAAAAGATTCAACCAGAGCTCCCAGGATCTAAACCTCCAGCCTGAGAACAGACAGGGGCAAGCTGTCCTCTGAGAGGCTCTAACCAGCAGCTGACTCAGACAGATACAGACATCCAGAGCCAAACAGTGGATGGAGCTTGAGGACTCTTAAAGAAGAATAGGTGGAAGGATTGAGGGCCCTAAGGAGATAGGAACTGCACAGGAAGATCAACAGAGTAAACCAACCTGAACCCTTGGAGCTCTCAGAGACTGAATCACCAACCGTGGAGCATACCTAGTCTACACAGATCTACCTCCATGGGCTGAACCTAGGCCTCCCTGCACATATGTTGTAAATGTGCAGCTTGGTTTTCATGTAGGTCTCAATCATCTGGAGTGGGGGCTATCCCAAAACATGCAGCCTGTATATGGAGTACGGTCTTCAAAAAAAAAAAAAAAAAAAAAACAGTTGTTCAGTTATTCATGGAATATTATTTTTTTTTATATCTCTTGTATTCAGTTTGCAACTACTTCAATGAGAATTTTTGTATGTATATTCATGAGGGATATTGGACTATAATTTATATATTTGTGTTGGGTCTACACTTGATTTCACTATTTCAATATTATTTGCTTTGTGAAGGAGCTTATTGTGGTTCTGAATGTTTTTAAACATAACTCAAAAAGTGTTGCTTGTTTGAAGGCCCTATAGAATTCTTGTATAAGTATATCTGACCCTTGGTATTTTGCTTGTTTGTTTATTTTCATTTTATTCTGTTTGAATGCTTTTTAATTTTTTTTGATTTGCTGAAAATAAAAATTAAAAAAAAAAAAAAAGTCTCCCAAACGAACAAAAAAAAAAAAAAAAAAAAAAAAAAGAAAATGCTAACCCAGGTCTTTACAGAACCACTTGCTTGTGGTCAAATCCCGAAGCCCAGAAGCACTTTGGAATGAGTCTGAAGGAATTCATTGTCAGTGAATAAGCCATTTTAAGTTGAAAAAAACGGGGAGTGGAACAAGACTTCTTCACTTAATTTTCATCTAATGAGCCCTCCGGAGACTCAAACTCTCCACATTCCCCTGCCCCTTGTTCCCTTTGGTAGTCTTCAGCCACAGAGTTCTAATTCCCCTTTCAAAGCTAAGTTCATCACCAGTGTGTTATTTAAGTTGTAAGCAGCTCACAGTGTAGTGTGGCAGTATCCATTTCTACCGGACAATCTTGTTAGAGGAAAATCGATTAATTCAGTTTGCTGGATTTCCAGTATTTGGACCCCGGTGGTGTCTAAATACATTAGCAAAGTTACACCAAAAAACAGCAGCAGTATTTAACATCGACTCTAAAAGTAAGACAGTAGGCAGGCACTATCCATGGCCTAAAACCCATAATAAAGAAGTTGGAAGGTAGGTGACCATGGTGGTCCCCATGTTCAGTGTCTGCTTCTATAGAGCTGACCCAGACTTCTAGCCAACAGGACTGAGAACACGGAGAGAAACGGAGAGAAACGGTGGTTCTGGGGAAAGTTCCCATGATTACAAAATGTTACTTTGAAATTTAAAATCAGAAATCATTAAGGATAAGAATTCTGCACATTTCTTGTCTAAAACATCTTCCATACAGTTACTCATGATAGTACAAAAAGTATAGGCTTTATTTTGTCAAAGTTTAAAGTCCCATCCTATAGGCATTTGGGTTTGGCAATCTACTACATAATAAAGAGGGAAAACACTACAAAGAAGCATAAGGAAAACATTAATATGCCTCATTTAACTTAATCGACTAAACAATAATTCAGAAAATCAAATAAAGGTAGGAGGCATTAAACCAAAATGTGTAAAAATAAAATCTATCAGGTGAAAAAAAAATGAGAAGAAATTTTCCAAAGAACCATGACAGTTACCATCTATTAGGAACCGGAAGGGGATTGGTGGAAATTCTGCTAAAGCACCGTTTAGTACTGAATATTCTTGAGAGTGGGCTGACTTAACAGTGATGCTTTAGCTATTGAGCCCAAAGCTCCGAAATTCTCCCAGTAAACTCTCTTCTGTAGCAATTCAAAAAGTTTCAATAAGCCACAGCTGACAGCTAGTGATGTGTCCCTTTTCCCTTCTCCAATTAATAAGAAGTTTGGAGCTGGAAACTTTGATTCTAAATCTGCAACCTCCCCACTTCACAGAAGAAAGTGTTTGAGAGGTGAAAACACCGCCCCAAGTCAGAAAACTACATCAGATATGAGCCAGAAATAAATTGACTCTCCAAATCCAGGGTTTTCCTTAAGCACACTGAACCCGTATTTGAAAGATAGCTCATGACATGCTTTAGCCATTTAACTAATTGGGAAACTTGAAAGGAAATGGGATTTTCAACTTTTTATATTCATTTGACCAGGACTCTTCCAGTTGCATTAGAGTTCTATTGGAAGTAATAATTTACCTACACATCTAGGTTTCAGAGGATTTTCTTTTTCCTGTCTCACACAGGCAGTGGGAGTTTATATATCCTTCAATATATAATTTCGGTGGACATTAAAGGGCAAAGGTCATGTAATAAATACAGTGATCAACATTTAAAGTTAAAGACAGGCAAGTGAGTTATACAAGCAGAGATTGAAAAAGAAAGTTTCGAGAGTTTAAAAAAAGAAGCAAAAGCAATTAGATGTTGAAGATAAATCACTACCTAGTGTATAGACTCCATCATTAGAGTACAGGGTTAGTGTTAGAGTAGAATGAGAGGTGGGTTGTTCTTGAACATCAAACCCTTAGGTCAAACCAGAGAGGCCAAAGCTTAAGACACAGCTTACTGGAAGTATGGCAATGAGGGGAATGGAACATAAGCTTTGTCAGGGGAGCGGTGGTTGAAGGTGATGGTGTTTAGTTTACAAAGCCATCAGTTAAGTGAACAAAAGTCCTTCTATAGTGACTGATGAAGTTTCTATAGTGACCGATGAGGAGCTTGATGGTCATGTGTACATTCATCTGTACATATCCCTGAGACCTTAAAAAGCAGTGGAACTCAGGAGAATATGAGTTGCTATTAAGTATAGCAAAGATACTGCTAAGAAACAATGCCTTACTTATGAAAGAGGCCATGAAACAGCATATGCATTAAATTACATCATCTCAGGTGTACTCATAAAGGCCAGGACCATGATAGGGAAACGAAAAAACAGTGCTGATTTTCAAGGAAGTCACAGTGGAGGTTTGTAAATGTTCTTCTGTTGAAGTATTTAATAGAGGTGACAGAGACTTCCTTTCTAACAGGAATGAAGGCAGTCATGATATTAACTTGCACATTTACAGTAATATGAAGGTTGCTACTTTAATGACAAAAAACCTCTAATGTAAAATATTTGTATAATATTATATTTAACATGGCAACTGAGATTATTTCCCTGTAATTCATGGTCTAATACCCTGTGTAGCTTAACCTCAATAAAATTAAATGTCTCACATTAGGGTTTTTTTTTTTGTTGTTATACCTTTGAGCCAAGCCTTAGGGCACATAGAAACAGATAAAGTGAGTAAGATGCTAAGTTAATCTGGCAGGCAGTCTATTAAATCTTGTGATGGGAAAATGCGTAAAATAGTGAGCAAGCTAAGCTTCCTTTCATGCTTCGTTGACAAACTGTGCACTACTTATGCTTGTTACATTTTTATCATAAAAATCCCTCCCTTTTCTCAACAGTATTTTTTTCCAAGTAAGATCATACATAGTAAGAAAACAAAGGACAATAAAATCAAGCAAGGAAGTAACTTCCTCTCAAGATTGAATCAGAAGAAAATCTTGAGAAAATTTGATCTCTACAGATGTGCTTTCAACCCTTATCTGTGCTTTTGATTCCTGAGAATTTAGTTTACCCTGAGGTCACCACTATGGAAAATACTAAATGAGAAATCCCAAAAGAAATAACTTCAATGATTTAATGCTAGCCACTCTGAGTAATTTGTCTCACACCAACCAGCCCAGGATCTGAATCACTTTATAGTCGAGTTTCTATTCAAGCGTCAGTCTCTGTCCCTGAGTAACCCAATGGTTAGTAGTAACTGTTGTACTGTTATAGAGTATACAGTTAAGGATCCCTAGTGTAACCAGGGCAGATAGAAGCTATAAAGCAATTATTCAAAATGAAAAAATGTATGTTACCTATTAGCAAATATCTATAAAAATACCATGGGCTATATCTGCTAAGAGCTATAGTGTGAGTGAATCCTCACTCTTAAATTAAGAAGGGCACAAAAGAAATTTGTGATTTTTTGCCCTCAAAACAACAAGATTATAGCTACTGAGTGTATAAATGCTTAGGCAATTACTTCCTTCACACTTGGAATGTGCTCAAAGCAAGGAGTTTGAGAGTAAAACAGAAATAAATAAGAGACAGATGAAGACTGATGACTGGTAGATGATAGGCCACATTCATATCATTTTGCTACCATATATTGTTCTAATTGCTTTATATTTCTTAATTTCTTTTCTGTTGCTGTGATAATATACTTGACAAAGGCAACTTAGGAAGAATGGAGGTCAAAGCATACATAGTTCATCAAGTGGGATGCTAAGGCAGCAAGAACTGTTTGTAGCTAGTTACAATATTTCTGCAGTCAGAAGACAGCAAGGAATTGAGGCAACCTAGTGGGCATCTGCTTCTCTTCTCTATATAACCCAGGATCCCATACCTAGGAAATGGTTGTATAGATCCCATGCCTATTCTGTGATGGGTCTTCCCACACAAATTAATGTAGTGACTATGGTCTCTCACAAACATTTGAGAGACCCGGCTACCAGGTGATTCTAAATTCTCTGTTTATCAATGTACACTAATTATCTTACTATACTGCAGTCAAACCTTCATTGCATGTATCTTATAAATTGAACATTATTATATATATATATATATATATATATATATAATATGTTTATTATATTTATATATAAACATATATATAGTATATGAGGAAGATCATAATATATATGGAGTCGATCTTATTCACATTTTCATAAATCCATGGAGTATATTGAACAGAATATCCCAGTTAATAGGAGCTTTTTGCAGATAAGTGTGTATGAAAATGTAGATAAAGCTTTACAATGAAAATTTCAAAATATACAGTAAGAAACTACAATAGCTAGAGTGTTTGAGTTTGCTTATCTTGTCTCATATGGACTTTTACCTTGGTCTGGTACTGTTTATGTTTAATCTCAGATTAAGTAAGTCCTAGTCCCCTCCTTACAGCTATCAACAAATTTAAAAAAAAAAAAGAAACAGTCCATAGTCCTCAATTCCCCTTTCCACAGACCATTTTATTCTCCCACTTAACAATAATATTAGACTATCAAGAATGAATATCATTAATGTCACTATTCTATAGTTTTAGATCTTTCTGTTTTTTCTGGGTCTTTAAGATACATGCCATTCTCATTGCAGACTGACCAGCATAGAACCTAAGCCTCATCTTTGCATTGATTTTCTCTGATATACAGCCCAATCTCTGCCCACTGGTAATGCATTACTTCAGTCTAGTATGTAAAACACTTCATCCAATATCTGCCCAATTCTATTGTCCCTTATGAATTACTTTTATATATCTTACACTGCAGAACTCTCCATGCTCTCAAAAATTAACCTAGTGTTTTCTTGCTTCTAATCACACAATCACATTATATATATTTCTGCACTCACCTACCCTCCATCTATAATTCTTTTTCATTACCTTTAGCTTCCCACATACTTAAGATAAAATAACACTTCTTTCTCTGCTGATTCAGCATTTTATCTATCTGTGCTTTGAACTGTATGGTAATGCACTAGTGTTTTCTACTACATTATTAACTGTTTGAGAGATAAAATGTTCCTGAATGCCCTACAGTGTTGGTTTGAATCCATATTAAATATTTGTGTATTAATTCTTATAATGGATATTCCTTCTCTCTTCTTTATAACACGAATGTAATTGTTTAATTCAAGACCACTGAGGTTACACACAGGAAAAAAACTGTAAATATTGTCCCCATTTCACCTTAGGGTATCTTCCACAATTCTGCCCTATTCCTCATTATCCTGTTATAAAGAGAGTACATTTTCATCTGGAGGTGCTATGAAGAAGGAGACTCTGATAAGGGAAGTAAAATAAATAACAGGACTTTGGGTTCTACAAGATCAAGATACTGGCATAGGATCTTTAAAATATGAGATGATGATTTGCAAGACATATCAGCTCTGCCTAAAGTCAGGGGAAACTTCACATCATGAAAAAATGCCTCATTCTTTCCATATCAGATCCCTGAAAAGAGAATTTCAAGTATGTTTAAATGTAGGATGCTTAGGGTTGAATGGAGCACTCCAAGAATGTGACCCGAGGACAGGGCAGAAAGTAAGAGTTCCGTAAATGTGTCAAATTCATCAGAACCTAAAGACCATTCATAAAATTTTACTAGTCGTGGCTCACCATTTACCCTTGAATGATTCCAAAGCTTCCGAGGCCCATTCTCTTGGAAATGGTGCTTTTACTGTGAAATCATGTTTTCCCATATAGTTAGTGTTTCAGCGGCTTGAAGCTACCAACTTTTAGGAGAATGTGATCACACAGAGAGAACTCTGACATTTCCATGACATTTTCAGCTTAAAGAAACCATTTCCCTTTCTTTATATTTAATCCATTGCAGAATTAGATTTGGAGTGAGAAAAGGGAGGGGACCCATTCCCTCCCAAACAGCACCCTCACATTTGCTGCTGTACATGGCCAGTCCCAAGGCACTTTCTATATGTTCATGTTTTCTCCATGTCTCATATCCCTCATACCATCAGCTTAGTGTGAATCAAAGAGATACTTAAGCCAAAAGTGAGAGTTTTTGACAAAAAAAAAAAATGCTTCATTTTAAAGCTTTTTATCCACCATGGGATTATTTTTCTGGTTATGTTCTCATTATTGACAAAGAAAACAAATGTTTTCCACTTTTTCTTCTTTATCTTTTTTTTTTTTTTTTTTTTTTTTTTAATTCCTGACAAGTTTAAGGAAGAAATGAACAAACGACAACTTTAAGCATTCTATACAGAATATGGGATAAGGTATTATCTTCAATGTAAATGTCAAAATGAATATCTCAGTCAGGGCACAGGCACAGAATTCAGTGTTGTCAAATGTCTTTCTATTCTTAGATGCAACTGAAATGAACAGAGTGCTAGGTGTACCTTTCTTATCAAAAAGCAGGATGATAATGGTTATCACATAGCCCCTTCTTTATTTTGAAGGATAGCCTTCTTGTTTAGAGGGAGCCACCAGTTCCAAGTGAAGGTCACATGATTTTTAAGCCACCCAGAAACAGTAGAATATATTTAGCAACTCACAATCAGTACAGTTTGTACTCTCTGCCAACTTAGAGTGATTGTATTATTCCTTAGTTATATGTATGAATCATATCGAGAATTTGGAAAATATGGTATTCAGATATGGGGTATGGCTTCTGGAGTTTCCCAAAGGGACTGAAAAAGTTGGCGCAAAAGCAAAGAAAACCAATTTGGAAAGTGTTGGTGGTAGATAAGCTATTTTGGAACAGGAGAGAAACCATCTGCTCTCAGCTTAGCCTCCTGGCTCAAACACTTACACATTCCCCAACATTTCTGTTCTAATTGGAGGCCTAATTAATTCTAGCCTTATGATTATAGTACATATTACATGGGCTCTGGATGCAACATGATAAAATGTCATCCCAGGATTAGTGGTAGTGTCATCAGTGTTGGACTCCATGTGTATCTGGTTGTTGGTTCTCAGGGCAAACCTGAAGCATCTCTATTGGGTGTGGCCCCATCGTTTATTAATTGGAACAATAAATTCATAGCTCCTTTGGGAATGTCGAGAAGAAAAGACAAGTGGCTCAGTTGATGTAAGTGAAAACTACTATACAAATTCTCATACTAGCATTTTGCTGTACACTGATATGTACTTGTGAATTCTTGCAAGTCCCATCACGATTTTAAATGACATAATTTACTATCCTTAAGGATAAGCAAATCAAAATCTTCATTATACTCATCATAATTTTCTTGTGATCATCCATGAGATATAGTATGTGAAAATAGTAAGACTCCCTTTACACAACAATAAAGATTCTTATTTAGCGTCACAAGGTAGGCTTGCCTAGAGATGTGTGTCTAACTCTGAGTCCTCCCTGGTTGTAAAACTAGAAGCAGAAAAGCAAGAAGAAATTGAACATTTTGTCAATCAGTTTTCCTGGTAGATAGGACTCTATATCTTTTCAGTCTTTTTTTTATTATCAATAGTAACAGAAATTATGTTAAGAATATATCAACTCATCAGATACCTCAGAGCTCCCAGGGACTAAACCACCAACCAAGGAGTACACATGGAGAACCCATCGCTCCAGCTGCATATGTAGCAGAAGATGACCTTGTTAGGCATCAATGGGAGGAGAGGTCCTAGGTCCTGTGAAGGCTTGATGCTCCACTGTAGGGGAATTCGAGGACAGGGAGGCAGCAGTGGATGGGTGGGTAGGGGAAAACCTTGATAGAAGAAGGGGAGAAATGATGGGATAGGGGAGTTGTGAGGGGAGGAACTGGGAAAAGGGATAATATTTAAAATGTAAATAAAGAAAATATCCAATTAAAAAGTAAAAAACAAAGAATATATGAATTCAGTGGAAATGATAACACAATATGCTAAGTCATATGCAGAGTGATTCTTTCTCTCATTAACAGACCTGGGTCATCCATTTAACTGTTATGTGTTATGCTCATCCATGTGTTATGCAAGAGATTGCATACAGTAAAACAGAAAAATGTTTAAGGTGTTAACATATATGCCCAAGATGTGTACATTCCATGGGGAAGGAGATATTCTATGTCCAAACTCATTTAAAGCAAGGCTGGGCATACATACAACTACAAAAGTACTAGAGTAACCAAAGTTCTCAGCCAGAATTGATTAAATGAAACTATTGTCCTTAGAATTAAGAGTGTAGGTAAGAAGAAGCTAGAGGAGGAGGTAGTCAGTATCTGACCCAGCAAGGTCTGGAAAGACAATTTAAAATGTAGTCATCATCTAAAGACCATGAAATTTCATGGTCCTTGCTTTTTGTCCTCTTTCCATCTCTCTCTGTCTCTCTGCCTCTCTCTCCTCTCTCTTTCTGTTTCTCTCTGTCTCTCTGTCTCTCTCTGTGTGTTTGCTTGTTTGTATTTGTGTGTGTGTATGTGTCTATATGTGTCCTGAGGATTAATATAAAACCATGTGAGAATAGTTAAGTACTTTACTAAAAGCCACATCCACAGCTCATCAAATTAAAAAAACCAAACAACAAAAAGCAAAACAAACAAACAAACACCTTCAAGAAGAAGGCTAAGGCTAAATTTTCATTAAAACAACAATCAAAACCATTTTGATGATGCGATGGTGGTTATTGCCATAAAGGGAGAGCTGAAAGAGGAGCTGTGCTGATGACAGAAAATGAAGCTAAAAGATACAGTTAAGTGGGAAACTGATGGATATTCTCTCATGACAGGTGAATAAAAGGTGATGGGAATAAAAGGAGGAAGAAATGGAGAAAGCAAGGAAGATTCCCAAGCTTCTGAATTGTACAGCTGAGTACTTTAGTACACACTAAACAAAGTACATAGGAACCCGAAAGCATTTTAAATGAACAGAAATAAAACTTTATCATTTTGAGATAGCATAAAGATCAACTGAATTCATATTCATTCTGTATTTTGGCAAGGCAAATATGAGTATTCACATAAACAGAAATAAATGATTAATACAGACAGAGACAGCAGTTATAAGCCTTCAACTGAAATCTATAAAGCAGAGACCCACAGCAACTAAAAAATAAATGTCAAAACATTTGTTGTTTCCTCTACCTTTGCAAACTAACCAGTGATATAAATGTATATTTGGTCATACATATGATCATTCATATGATTGATATGATCACATAAACATTTACTGACTGGCACTATTTCAAACCACATAGTATATCAGGACATATATCAGAATAAGATTTTATTGTCATTAGTCAGCAGAACACCATTTCTCATTTATGTATAGGAAAATCAAGGCTTGAAAGCTTATTTCCTTTTATCAAAATCATACTATTTGTACACTGATAGGCACAAATTAGAATTATATTCCATATCTGAATATTCAAATAAATGATCCTAGCCAATCCACTCAGAGTCTGACTATTATGTTACTTTTATCCATGTGTCTTTTAAAATCTAATATATATATATATGTGTGTGTGTGTGTGGTGTGTGTGTGTGTATTAGAAATTAGAATAAACATCCAAGACATCATAATATGTGTAAATACCGAAAAAGAAAAAAATTTAACTATGTTGCTCAACCATGGTACATGTTTTAATGCATTCTTTTGCATTAAAACAACAATTAAAATTGCTAAGAAATTAGATATTCAATTATGGGGACTTCAGAGAATTAAAAAAAAATATGTAGTCATATATAAGTAATTATGTGTTCAAGTTTAAATTTTTTTCATGTGGCCATATATGATGGATATGTCTATTGTATTTTTTTATGGTCTGAAGTAAATAATATTACGATTAAAATGTATAATTTGGAAAGCATAATTTGGTAACTCAGACCCAAAAAGGCATGCATAGTATGTACTCACTGTAAGAGACTATTAGCCAAAGAGTACAGAATACCTAGGATATGACCCACAGACAGTAAGAAGTATAACAAGCAAAAAAGCCCAAGTGAGGATGCTTCAAAGCCACTTAGAAGGGAGAAGAAAATAATCACAGGAGGCAGAGGGAGGGAGGGACCTGGGTGGGAGAGGGGAGGAGGAGGGGAGGGGAAAAGGGAACAGGCAGGAGAGAAGCCCAAAGGGCCAAGAGAATGAATGGAAATAAGCAACCCCAGGGGATGGGAGGTGAGGGTGGACCCTCTAGGAAGTACCAGAGACTTAGGAGATTAGAGACTCTCAGGACTCAGTGGGGGGCTCAAAGCCCAATATTAGAGAGAGGGCACTCAATGAGTCCACCTGCAGTAGATAGACAGGGCTACCAACCTACAGTCAAATTTTCTGACCCAGAGTTGTTCCAGTCTAAAGAACTGCATGGACAAAAACGGAGAAGAGACTAAAGGAAAGGTATATACAGTGACGGGCCCAACTTGGGATCCATCTCATGGGGGTGGGGTAGGGGACTAAGGCCTGACACTACTACATTATGATGTGCTTACAGACTAGAGCCTGACACATCTGTTCTCTCTGAGACCCTATCAGCAGCTGAGATAGATGCAGATACACCCAACATTGGACTCAAGTCAGAGACCTCCTATGGTTGAATTAGGGAAAAGACTGAAGAAGCTGAGAAAGAGAACAACTCCATAGAACTACCAACAGTCTCAAGTAACTCAGACCCAAAGAGCTCCCAGAGACTGAGCCACTAGGCAGAGGCATAGAGGACTGGCTGTCTAAGGCCCCTGCCGCAAATATAGCAGAGGTCTGTCAGATCTGGCCTCAGTGGGAGAAGACATACTTAATATTTGAGAGTCTTGAGGCCTCAGGGAAGGGGGAGGTCTGGTGGAAGGTGAGTACCCTCTTGAAGGCAACGGGGAGGAGGAATAGATGGGGAACTGTGGGAGGGGGGACCAAGAGTTGGAGCAATGACTGGAATGTAAATAAATAAAAAAATTAAAATAAAAAGAAAGTAAATCAATGTTTTTTTAATTTTTAAATATTTCACTCTAGCACAATTTTTCCCAGTGTATAACATTGGCCACCTGCCAATGAATGTCGATATGACCTGCTGTCACATGAATGAGGATGTCACTTGTTGTCTCATAAATGATGATGCCACCTGTTGTCTCATGAATGATGTCATGTGTTATTTAATGAATGATGATGTCATTTGTTATCTCATGAATTATGACATCACCTGTTGTCTCATAGATTACATTCTAGCAACTGATGCCAGCTCCTCAGAGCCAACTGTAGACACTGGAATTTTGTCTTTGTTTTCCAAACTAAATTTCTGAGCACATCACTTGACAAAATTTAGAATATACTCCACATATACAAATATGGACATCTGGCATTGAAAATCATAAAGCATAGTTGTTTGGAGTTAAAAACAACAGCAAGATGTTGTAAACTATACACTAGTGGAAGTCAAGAACATTATCTCAGCTGGTTATCAAAACACTCCAACATTCAGGCAGCCTGGACTAAACACAAGACTGAATTGTACCTAATCTCCAGCACTGTATGTGCGTAGCCATCTGAGTAACAATATGGTCCACAGAAAGAACCATGGCCTCTGTTTCTTCATCTTTCCTAACACTCTTCCAAACCTTTAAACACATAGGGTTGTCAACTCAGCTAATCTTCCTTGAATAATTCCTAACCACTTGTCAGCCTTTCACCCTCTGATCTTATTTCCTATTTATAAGAAACTTGTTTTAAAATTTTCCTGGTGTGAAATGTGAGTAGCATTTCCTTACTTTCTTCCTCTGTAAAAGACAAAGTATATTAAACATATGAATCAAATATTCCTTCCTGTCAGGAATGGAAAAGCAACATAACTTTATTTTTATTTACACTTGCAAGTAATATTTCTCAATCTATGTGTGTCTGGATTCATATCTTATTGAAATATGTCACACTGACTCTTGGTCTGAGAAGTGTTTGAAACATTTGCTGGGAATCTGAGCCTCGCTACAGCATCATGTACCAAGAAAATGGGCATAATTGCCTCATGCTAAGATTTGTTGTAATGAAATTGTGTGAATTGTAAGCATACAAACCAGGCCAGATGGCTACTTGGAGCACAATTTGGTTCCTACAGTACCTCTGTAAGTTTTAGATATTGCTTTCTCCTCAGGCAAATCCAAAATTTATGCTCACATTCAAGCATTCAGGCTCAGAGTGCATAGTAAAATGCTACAAGTAGCGACTTTCAAGACCTGATAGAAATATGTTTTATCCACAAAATCCGGGTTGCTTAAGTTGGTACTCGATGTCCTCCACTATTAGGCCCCTAGACACTTCTCAAACTCATTGTTCCGCTGGTAAATTAATTTCTTGTGGAGTCTTTTCAAATGTAATTTTTTGTATTTATTTGTGTGCATGTGTGTGTATGTATTACTCTCTCTGTCTCTGTTTCTCTCTGTCTCTGTCTCTCGTCTCTGTCTCTGTCTCTGTCTCTCTCTGCTCTCTCTCTCTCCTCTCTCTCTCTCTCTGTGTGTGTGTGTGTGTGTGTGTGTGTGTGTGTGTGTAAATCAGGGGACAATATTTCAGGAACTTGTTCTCTCCTTATACCTTGCAGCTTTTAAGGATTAATCTCAGAGTTCCAGGTTTGGTAGTAAGCGCTTAGCTACATGATGGAAAGCCACCTCATTTGCCTTGCTTTTATTTCTAGGAGAATAGATGAAGTTGCACACAGGTTCTAACCTGCCCTAAGGTGCTTAAAATGAAGTCTATCATATATAATATAGAAATACATATGTAATATATGGTATATAAAATATATCAGTAATATGTATACACACACACACATGAAAAACAACAACAACAACAATCTTTCCTGTAAAGAGGTTCCTCTGAGTATATAAGAAAATATCCTTGAAAATAGAAGCAGAGACTTCGAATCAATTCCTCAGTGAAGCATGCCATCAGCCATTCCATATTTAAGCCACAATACACATTGCTTGTCTGGTGTCCCAGTACTGTCAATCTTTCCTGATGCTCAGCCAATTTCAAGGCCCAACTTAAGATATTCCACCTCTTGGAAACCCTCCTGTTTCCCTGATTCCTGGACATTTTAGTATATTTTATGCCTATTTATTTTTCCTGCTTCTTACATTTTTTTTCACATTATTACATATGGATTCACATCCAGATATTTTAGAATATAAACACTTTTCTTTACAGCCAAAATATTTTTCATTTCTTAAAAGAGGAGATGCATATTTTACTTTGTTTAAGTGCACCTCTTTATTTCCTATGATAATAAAAACAACACAGCATTCATGTGAGTGATTTAATTAAGTTCAAGAAGACAAAAAATCCTACATGGAAAGGATACTGCTTGCCCTATGGATTTGATGATTCAGATTTGAGCTGTGAGCATTTGGCTGAGGACATGGCTATTTTGTTGCCAGAATGCAAGCTGTTAGCTTGCCATGACACTGCTCATTTCCTCTCTACTTACCCAATTAGATCTTGATATCTAGTCCTTAAGTGGCATCCAGATGTTGTAGGGACTTCAAGTGCCCACTGTAGCTGGCTCTTTTATCCTATCTTAGGCATGTGGGCTTTAGAGTTAAGGAGCAATGACAAGTTCTGATGAAGGAGTCATTCAGTGAGGTCAATTTAACACATGATCATCTTTCTCTGCCAAAACATCCATGGCATTCTTGAGTTGAGATGCACGCATGCCAAGATCCTGCAGCCTCTCTTGCTTACATCCTTTGGAGACAGAAGTGATCAGATTCTGACAATCCATATTACACATATCATCTTTTTTTGTCTTGAATATCAGACTTTGGTGCTGATTTTTAACAAAATATAATATAAATCAATTTGAAAAATAGAGCAAAAATCTTTAGCCTTTGAATATGAATGAAAAATTGTAGACACATAAAATATATATATTTCATTACTTATTATCTCAGTTTACAAAGGCATCAAAAGGAGTTGAAAAAGAAGGAATTTGCAAACATTTCATCAGCAAATTATTTATGGCTCTGATAAATATAGCATAACTTTGCCTCTCAAAGATTTCCATTAATCTTAGTTATTCTGAAACATTTCAGTTGTTTTCTACACTCTACTTTCATAATCTGTTCCTCCAATTTCAGGTCAGTAACTAATATAAAGTAGCAAACTGGACATTATTATTAATCTATATGTGATACTAAACATCTAAATTCCTATCCAATTTTTACTATCTGTTAATGCCTGTCACAGGACTTGCTTCAATGCATTTGGATAACTGATTCCAGGTTCACAGTCATCAATACTTGCAGTGAACTCTTCTGGCATTCATCATATAGTATTGCACTCTTTCTTTGTTTGTTTTTTTGTCATCTTGCAATGTGCTTCTCTTTAATAGATGCCATATTATTGATAAGAATGAAATTTTGTTTGTGTATTTTTAAAAGTACTAATAAATGATGTAGTTTTAGAATACTCACTTTATATTGTGCATTCGGGGTCTTTAACATATCTGTTATAATATTATACAGACGAGTAGGGCAAATATTATTTTTTTAGTAGAGTAGACAACTAAGTCAGTGAACTTGAGTAACTTGTTTACAGACACACAGGTAGTAAGTGTTAGAATTGTATGCTAGTAATTACTTTGTATTCAGCAAAACTCATTTCTCTTTCATCCTAGCAGCATAACTGGCTACATCTCCTTTCCTTGGAAGAGAGAATTAGTGATTTCACTAAGTTCTAGAATAATTTTTGCCTCTGCTTCCAGACTGGCTCAACACAACTACTAGTCTGGTTTCTGCCTGAGGTTCTGCAACTTTGCATTTCCCTTCCATGTCATTATTGTGCCAGACAGTGACACCTAAGTTGACCTGAAAGAGTATATGTTGAAGTGACAGAGACTACCAGAGACTGGAATCACTACATACATTTATGACTGTATGCTGAAGACAGTTTCATCTCATCCATTGACAAGTGGAATTTACATGACAAGAAATTAACTTCCATTTGCCACCACAGGAGTTATGTTGCTTTTATGATATAATATTTAGCCTATATAGAATATTACTCAATAGTGTTTAACATTCTTATATCTAATACATCCCTGTTGTATATAGATAATGTGAATTCATTATTAGAATGCATTTAATTACTAATGAATAGAAATGTGTTTCATTTTAGAAACATGCAGTAAACTTAAATAACACTTTAGTTACCTGAATTCAAAATTTTCTAAGTTTTAACTATTTTCTAGAATCCCTAAAGAACTTCAAGTACTAAATAAAATACATGGTAACATGGTGTCCGTGTTAACTATCTCTGAGTTTTACCCTAAAATATAATTCATACTTTTTTTAGTGTTACTGATTTTTTAGAGTCAGATAACTGAGGAATCACTTTGAAATGCTAGACAAATTTCAAATGTTGTCATAATAAGTCACCTTTATTTTTGATGTCTAATTTGAACAAATCTAGACTCAATGACAAACAATATAATCAAAGGTCGGACATAGGTAATTTTTATATCTCTTTAATGATATATGAATGCATCATTTTAATTTTGTAAGTTATACTTTGGAATATAGTTATAAGATATTTTAAGCAAAGTTGTAAAAATAAACAGTTCATGCTGTTGTCGTTAGCTCTTTAAATTTAACCAGGGCTTTTAATGTTTTTTTGTGGTTTCTTCTTAAGTAAAACAATATAACTAGATCTATTATAAACTACTCATAACTCAAAGAACTATATATTTTATAATATATTTTAACATGGGTTTATTTATTTATTCCTTATATTTCCTTAAAATTATTTCTGCATTTTAATTAAATCTAGAAAAGTTAATACTTTATTTAAATATAAAATCATTATTTTTATTCTTTTACTAAAAGTTTATTTAGAAATATGTCAAGAATATACTCTTATTCGAACCATTGTTTTAAAAGTAGCACCATGCATCTTTGTACTTAAAATAGCTTTTTTCATATAATATATACTGATTATAGTTTCCCATTTTCCCAGTTTTATCCACATTCTTTCCTCCTCCCACCCACCAAAGTCTACATACATTCTTATTCTCTATAATTAGTAACAACAGGCATCTAATTTAAAAACAAAAGAAAAATAAGAGAAAAACCAACAAACAAAGATGAATAGGAAAAAGCAAGCAAGCATACAAACAAACACCATAGCCAACGGAAAAGCACAAGAAATATATAAATGCAGAGACACAACTGCACATACAGATAACCCATAAAGGCACAAAATTTGGAACCATAATATATAAGCAAAAAACCTATAAGGAGGATGGGGAAGTCCAGAGAAAGCATATGAGATATAAGACAAACAAATGAACAAATAAACAAACTAAACACCAACTTTGAAAATACCATTGAGTTGGTATTGAGTTGGAAACACTGCCTAGCATGAGACCTACCCTTCAATCAGTAGCAAAGACATTCTTTTTTTTTTTTTAACTGTAGGAATTTTGTTTTAAACAATCAGTTCTCTTTCCATGATACATTCTTGAATCTTTTAAAAAGTGTATTGAGTTGGTTTGGCCACTGGTCAAGCCTGGATTCAGGAATCAATTGCTATGCAATCAGTTCCCACTATATTTTTCATCATCATGATATTGCATCCATGTTGACACCATGGGATAAAAGATGCTGATGTTCACCTTCTGTATAGAACAGATGCCATCTGGAGATGTATTTGTTTAAAATAGATGCTTCATGAGAAAGAATGCAAGGTTTGTCATATTGGACCATTGATACAGAAGTTAAAATTATTTCTTAAAAAAGACAAATATAGGTTAAGATATAATGCACCAAGAAAGCAAATAAAGGAAACAGGTCTATTGATTCTTTTTCCTTAGTTTATGTGAGAGTCCATTTATTTAAATAGATTTATTGTTTCACTACTTTTTACATGTGTGCAATGTATTCTCATCATACCGACCCTTCAACCCTTCTTATTCCTTTCTCACCAATGCCAATCCATCTCCTTACATGCATCTCTTTTTGTTTATTTATTCTTTTTTCCCCTTACTTCTTTTTTTTAAAATTAATTTTTATTGGATATTTTATTATATTTTAGATGCTATCCCTTTCCCCATCCTCCCCACCCAGGAACCCCATCCCATCCCTCTCCTCCTACTTCTATGAGGATGAGCCCCCACCCACACACCCATTCCCACCTCCTCGCCCTCAAATTCCCCTACACTGGGGCATCAAGCCTTCACAGGACCAAAGACCTCCTCTCCTACCTATGCCCGACAAGGACATCCTCCCCTACATATACAGCTGGAGCCATGGGCTCTCCCAGGCTAGTGGTTTAGACCTTGGGAACTCTAGTTGACTGGCATTGTTGCTCTCCTCATGGGGCCACAAACACTTTCAGCTCCTACATTCTTCTCTCTCACTCCTCCATTGGGAACCCCATGATCAGTTCAATAGCTAGCTGTGAGCATCCACCTCTGTATATGTCAGACTCTGACAGACCTCTAAGGAGACAGCTATACCAGGCTCCTGTCAGCATGAACTTCCTGTCATCCACATCAGCATCTGCCTTTGGTGACTGCACATGGGATGGATACCCAGGTGGAGCAGTTTCTGGACGTCCCCTCCTTCAGTTTCTGTCCCACACTTTGTCTCCTTATTTGCTCCCATGAGTATTTTGTTACTACTTCTAAGAAGGACCAGAGCACTGAGTTTAACCATGTTTTCCCTTGAGGGTATGGATATCGAGTTAACAACAGAAGGTTGTGGGACTCGCCAGTGACTACATCACTGACGACAATAACTCTCACTTCCCAAGAATCCAATGATAGCTGTAAAGTTCTCCAAGAAAAGGCAAGGCCCTGTATCACTCTCTTCATCTATGCCTGAACTGAGTGCCCAGTTATTTGCACTCTCTGTGCATGTAACCCCAGGTACTGTGAGTGCATGATTGCAATGGCCATGCCAGACCTACTACATGATAACAACCCATGTGTCTTCTCTCCACCATTAGACTCTTAGATTCTTCTTATTACCTTTTGGAATGGGTATGGGCATTGGAGAGGATTGTCCAGACATTCAACAGTCATTTATTCTCAGCACCTTGAGCAACTATGGGAGTTTGCATTCATTTTTAAAGTATCATGAAAAAGGTTATCTGAAAAGGAGTTATCTGAATCACATGATTATGTGGGTGTGTGTATATATATCTATCTATATATATATACATATATACACATATATGCATATATACATATATAATTATATATATACATATACATATATAATGTTACATAGTAGTAATAAGATAGGCCTTGTCCTATCTGTAAGCCATCCATCAAGTTTCATAAGTTTATTGACTATATTTTGTCAGGTATCAGCTCTGCATTAAACACTGAATTAAAATCTATCTGCTTCTATTAACCCTATTCAGTAGCATCTTTATTCAGGAGATATGGATTCTGTGACATCCCACATTGGAGTAGCAGCATTATCCAACTGCAGTCAAGCCTGGCCCCATTCATTCTCCATTCCATTTGTATCATAACACCAATGTAGAGCTGAATGCTCTTGTCCACATTCAATTGCAAATTCACTTGAGTCTGTATTATACATTGCTTACTGAGGGGGACTTCTTATTAGACTGCATTTTTTTGGAGTTCTACATTTCTTCTGAAGTGCCATATCTTTTTATGCTGCCTGATGCTACAACAATATGAGAACAAGTGGCAAGTTAATCTTAGTAACTGTAGAAGCAGTCGGGAAGGCCTAACGAATCACATGCAATAGCTTATTAGTTGCAATTGCTCTCTTTGCTGGTTTAGTTGTAACATTTTAAAAGAAATGTCACATAACAGTAAGAAAAACGTATTCACTGGCTCTTACGATCCTATCACCTGGTCTATGTTTTTCTTGGAGAATTTCAGGAATACCATATTAAGAATGGTGCTTATTTTTGCTTCTTCATGCTTATTTACTTATGACATACATTTCCATGTTTATATTTTCAAACAAAATTAATAAAGTTGTATTGTTGTCCTTAATAATAAAGAAAAGAAAACAAGTCTCAGAGGCATTGAACAACATGTCAATGGTCAAGATATAACTATTAAATTGAAGTTTAGTCATCTTAATTACATACTTTAAAAATACCAGAACCTAAGTCTTAGCATTAAGTCAGGTAAGAATGTGCAGAGATTTTGTGTCAATGAACAGGTCTTAAGAGCTCACTTTGGACTAATCATATTGTTGAACAGGAACACTAATCTTTAAGCTTAAAAAAAGTACACAAACCAATAGAAGAGATAGTTCAGGCTTTGATAGAGTAGAACTGGTTACAAGCATAATAAGGATGTTTAATACATAGAAAACTGCAACCCAGTTCCTAATGGCTTTCTCTTTTGCATCTCAGTAAATCCTCTAGGAAAAGCTTAGCTCCTGTTGTTTTAGCTTTTCTCTTTTAGAAGTTATACTGTATGGCCAGGTATTTATATTCTTTACTTGTTTGCATGTTTTTTCAATTTCAGTTTCAAAGTGTGCTTGTATTTGGTTGTGTATGTGTATGTGCATGTGTGAACGTACATACATGTGTGTATATGTTGGCACATATTAATGGCCATGTGTGATGCACATGCACACAAGTGGTTCATGTGCATGGGCTTAGGTGTGTGTATGTACATGTGTGTGTGTGCATGTGCAAGAATGTCTTTGATACTTCACTGTCTTTTCAAATTTTCTAAAATTATCTGGGCTATTAAAAGTCTGAACTTTCTTCTTTTCATAGTGTCCTTTATGGAATATAGTGTCTATTAAATTAGTGTTCCCATCTTGATAGTTTTTAGCTCTTTATGTCTTTGTGGGCCTCAGCATGTTACATGTAAACAATTCTGGAGCAGGAGGAGTCTAGAAAATATGTATTCCTGTTCCACAAACTAACATGTGAAAATAGACACACAAACCGTGGGTCAAGACCTCAGTTGTTACCAAGAGTGGAGCCTACCTCATGTATCATTACATGATGTCTAATACGATAGTCCCATCCCTGGGGATTCTTACTGAATATCTCTGGATCTCACCCCTGGACACTAGAATGCCAAAGTCTTTCTCAGCCACTTCACCATCAGTGTTCTGTGTGAGATGAGAGCTGAGGAACATTCTTCAAAGAAATCCTGGTACTCTTTCCTGTTAACAGCAATATATTGTTGTTTCACCTATTGACTCACAAGTAGCAAAATCTTTTCTATCCTGGGTACTCTGTGCTATGTCTAGCAATGATATTACCATTTTTAAATAGCATCCCAGGTTAATTTTTAACACAGTCACATTGAGTAAGTAAAACAATCATGTGCAAATACAAGTAAGTGTGGTGGAAGAAAGGTACTGTTTTTGTCAAGCAGTAGCCCTCAGAGATAAATGAAAACCTGCCAAGCAGTGGATCAAAAGGGAACAACTTATGTCAAATGCTGCCAGCTGCAACACTTCCGTGCCTAAAAGACACATTATTTGTATTTGCTTTGTATTTCATTTGAATATTAACAGGAATAAAAACCACTCATCCTTGGACATGTACACTGTAATTGATGCATATCTTTTAAAAAAAAAAGTTTAAGTGATTGAATTAGATACACAGTATAGTAACCTTGGCATTTTTCTTAGCAGGTGGAGTGTACTGTGCACACTGAACCAAGTGTCTCTGATGCCTTGGAGGCATAAAGTTGACAGGGGTAAATGTGAATTGGAAATAAATATTTTACAAAGTGAGCACTATTTCTATTTAAAAGCCTCACCCTTTGCCTTTGGTAATACTTGTGAGAGAAAAGAATGAATTGAAAGCCTTGTGCCATTAACTATATAAGTTGTATAAATGTACATATTTTAAAATGTATCCTGTATGAATTATGACCTTATATTTACATCTAAAATTTAATTTTGATGTTTTATTAGTTATTTTATTTTTAGAGATTATAATATAAATATTTCATTTCTTAATTCCTTTTCCTCCATCTAAACTCTCCCTCATACCTCCCTCTGTTGCCAGAATCTTTCTGGAATGAGGACTCTGACACCAACAAGACTGGAAGACGAATGCCACTGGTGGGCCACAGCCAAGATAGCTCCTGGCCCAGAATGGATTCTTATTTTATACTTCAAACCCAAAACTTTGGTGGACAAGCTAGAGAGATTTTCCAGCAGCATATTTGGCAAGCAGCAGATTGTCATGGACAATGATCCATTGTTTGAGCTATTTCTCCAGGTCATTCTCTGCCAGGTAGCAAGTGATGTCCTGATGAGACAGGAGCAGTACAACCATCACATTAAGTAAACTACTTAATTGATATAATTCAATATATCAGTAACTAGCAATTCATCTTTTCTACCTTCTTTTACTTCAATAGCTCCCCATCACCCTCGTATCGTCTTCCGTATCTATCTTAAAGAAAATGATGAGTCTTGCTGCTGTATTATCTGTAGCTTTATTACTTCCGTCCCAGTTCTGATGAACCTGGACAAGGTGTTCAGGGTGCATGAGGCAGATTGAAATGCGAGCATTATCATTTATAAGAGGCTCCAATAATGGAGCCAGCCAGGGTCCCTAGCCCATACTGTTTTTCATTGTCTATCGTTTGTACCTTTAGCCTTCATCCTTTCTAATGACATTTTGGCATTTTCTCACACTGTTTTTATTGATTAGCATGAAAACAGCACTCTCCATTTTTTTTTTTTTTTTTTGGTTTTTCGAAACAGGGTTTCTCTGTGTAGTCCGGGCTGTCCTGGAACTCACTCTGTAGACCAGGCTGGCTCGAACTCAGAAATCCGCCTGCCTCTGCCCCCCAAAGTGCTGGGATTAAAGGCGTGCGCACCAACGCCGAACACTCTCCATTTTTTAACATTTATTTGCAAACTGCATCCAAAATGGAGTGAGTACTTTGAGGAACTCTCCCTGTGTAGTCCTCCCCCGCAACCTCACCCCGCCAGTGACATCCTTTACTTGCACTTCCATTGGTGAGAGAGTGCACGTTCCTGGATGATTCCGGCAATACCTCCTTGCCCTCTTTCAAATTCATGACCTCTCTTTACATTTATAGGTTTATTTTTGAAAATTTTGACATGAATAATGAATTTATATAATTTGTACACCTTTGTCCCGGTCCAGCCTTGACACAGGATCAGAGTTCTTAACTGGAAGCAGGGATATCTGGAAGGCACAGAATAAATATACACAGACTACTTTGGGGGGTACAAGCTGTCAGGTAATTTTTCAAGGCTTAAAGTTTCTCTCTCTTCTCTTTCTCCCTCATTTCCTTGCAGCTTGAGGCTGCACACACTCTGCATTCTCCTGTGCACTTTCCTTTTCTCCTGTGTGCTTTTCTTTTCTTGAACTCTTATGCTCCTACATACCTCTGTGCATTCCCATTTCACTCTCACACACACCCTTTACACACGTCACACACATCACATGCACTCTCCTTTCACTCACATATATACTCTCCATACACACCTCACATTCTCTCTTCACTCACTCTTCACATTATCTCTTCATCAGACATATAGTGATATTTACTGAAGAATAAAATACAATGAATGTGTTTACATAAGTTCTACACTTTAGAACTGAAATCCATTACCCTAAGTGTCTTTACAAAATACCCATGCTTGATATTGTTCCAAAATAAGAGATATTCATACAGTGCTTTGTGCAAAGGAGAGGTGATGAAACTATCAGTTTACTCTACAGAAAATGGATGGAGTTTACAGACAAATGTCCTCAACAGCCATTCCACACTTAGGTATTCAATCAGGTTGTAGATTCCAAATGTGTTAGAGTTAATTTTCTATCAGATATAAGCAGTAAATAGACCAAGATATCATATGTGGCAAAACAAGTAAGCAAAGACATCTAAGAGACAAACATGCAATATACATGTTAACTACGGTTTTAAAAGAATACTGTTAGTATTCAAGATTGAGGGTTATAGTGGTTTTCAATTATGGTTGCAAATGGGCACCCATACATACCAACCAAAATCTAAGAAGGCATAAAATATCACAACATGTACCTTCATATGGATTAGTCCTTAGGAGGCAAAGGAAAGGTAAAGTAAGAAATTCCTTTTATATGAAATTAGAGGCATGAACAGATGTCAAGATATATAGAAGAATACCAAATAAGCTAAAGATACGGACAATATGCTTCACTGAGCAGGCCTGTGTCAGATTAGATGTTCACAGAGGTGGAGAAACAAGGCAATTTGTAGCCACATCTCAACAGAGAAAAGAAAGGTTGTTAACAGCAAAGTTCAATCTACCCTTCAGAGAAGTCTGAGGCATGACACAAATGAAAAAAAAAAAAAAAGATAACCACACATGTATAAGAGACTAATGTAGGTACACAAGTGCACATTCAGTTAGGTTAATACAGTAAGAGATGACTTCAAAAGATGATTTGTTTTAATAATATGATTGGTTAAGTCATGAACTTTACAAACAATAATTTAGTCAGGTAACTACCATTTATCACGATATGTCTGGGTTTCTTTTCAGTAGCCCACTAGGAAGCATTTCATGAGTCTCACACAAAACTCATCTCATGATAATACCATGAGCATTTGAGCAAAAATGTTTTAGTATTGTGATTTTTACCATTATCTAACTCTTGGTTGTCTCAAATTCTAACTCAATGGGGCAAGGATTGCTTGACATATTAAATTATATAAGGCACATGTTAAGGGGTAGAAGTCTAATATAAAACACAGTTGCAGTATGTGTTTTTCAAATATCAGTGAAGAGAGAACAACAAAAATATACTTAACTGACAAAAATTTATAAACAACAATGAGAGTTCATAAATGAGGAAATTATAGACTATTGTTGAAAATAGATGATTTTAAAAAATGAATTAAACAGGGCATCATTGCCCCATTAAGAAAACTAAATCAGTATTAACTTGTGTGTCATTTTCTTCAAAGTAATCCAGTAGTTCAAAGCTCACGTGTTAAATTCCATAAAAGGAAAACTGAAGGGAAGGAATGCAAGCAGAATCAAGCTCTCAAGAACATGGAAACAAACACATTGGAAACAATGTTTTCAAGGAATAGCATTGAAAAGAGTGACCATCTTCTTTATAGGGTGGGAGACGAAATTCCCTGTAGTCTCAAAGGAAACAAAAGTGTCCAGAGGAAGCAAAAGTCATCAAGTTAAGAGCATAATCCTTAAATATCAAGGAGTAAGAAACTATAGTAAGTGCGATCAATGAAAAAATGGAATTTCATCAATGATAAAAGATTGAAAAATATTATTATAAATTGATAATAATTTAAAAGCCATGAAAGTGTAATGGCATTATAGCCAAGAAAATAAGGAACACAGAACAATGGTTTAGAACAGAACAGAACAACATACCACATTCACGACGAATACTGCACGGCCTGTTTGCATACAGCATTCCAATCGAGAATGTGTTTCGTTTTGCCTCTCTGTTTTGCATCTTAAGTAGCCATAAAGAAATTGAAATAATCAAAAGGAAATTGTGTTGATTCACTCATGACAATCTTTGGATTTTAATTTTGTGTCATTGGCATGCTGCCCCATGTTTGTTTCAAGCTACAATAGAAGAGTTAAGTAATTGAGATGGGGACCATATGGTTCCCAAAGCTAAAATTATATACTATCTGACCATTCAAAGAAAAAGTTTGCTGACAATGGTTTAACAAGAATTTACATTTTTTATCACATACTACATCCCTAGAGAGACTACGAATTCTAACAGTCTTTGTTTCAGGATGGCTATAAATCTATCTTCCAACCGAACAATCAAGAACCTATATTCTTGATTCTAGTGTTCCTGTTCTCTATAATAATAATAATTATTTTATTTTAATTAAAGTTTTTTTCACTTTGATTTCACCGTTGGTCCCATTTAGAATTTATGTTAGAACTTAGTCCTTAATATGATATAATAGGGAAATGACACATACACAAGGAACCTATGAAAACTAAGTGTCACTGCTGTGATAGTTTTACAACTTTATCTTAAATTAACAGACTTAAATTGAATTGGGATCAGAGAGTGTTGCTTCATTAGAGGCCACAAAACACAATGAAGCTACAAATCAGGGATTAAATACAGTTTTCAATGACTTTACACTACACATATTTTCCAATGTCATGCTACCCAAGACACTAGTGATGAGATTGTCTAGGCCATTGGTTCTCAACCTTCCTAATGCCACAACTCTTTAAAAACAGTTCGTCATGTAATGATGTCCCATAAAATTACTTTTGTTGCTAATTCATAACTGTAATTTTGCTACTATTAGAAATTGTAATGTGATTATCTGTGTTTGCCGATGGTTTTAAGTGACACCTGTGAAAGGTTATTTGACGCCCAAAGAGGTTGCTACCCACAGGTTTAAACTGCATTGTCTAGATGCAGATCACAAGAGTCAGGACTAAAAGAATAGAAAAATGAAAAGGGGGTAGACAGACAAATGCAAAGAGGCAAATGGAAGGTCACTAGTCAAGTTGGTCACCATACTGCCCAGTATCTACTTCATTTGTCACTCTGCAAACAATCTCACCAATACAGAGCAGAAAGCAGACTATTATGTTGATGCTAGAGCTTCTGCTCCACATACTACTTTATAAAAATTAACGATAAGCTTCTCTGAGTTCAAAGGATTGATCATTGCCTTTGCAGCCCATGTGCACCCTGAGGGGGTTCACTGGTTCCCATGATTACTAGCTTTGAAATTTGCCCTTCTAAAGATTTCAGCAATTTACTAGGCTAGTCTTTCCAACATTCTCCACCAAGGGGTTGCTTTTTCATAATTTCTTCTCCTCCCCTTCAATACTAGGCCAGGTTTGGCAACTAAAAGGAATATTGAATGGGAAAAAAAGATGCTTAAGCCACCTAATTGGTGTGATGGCATATTTTCTACTTTGTGATGAGCAGTGGATGCGATATTGACCCATCCCGGGCAGGTGACAGTGAGATGTCTGGACAGAGATGCAACAATATTCTCAGCGATGAACCAGCTCTGAGTACCAAGTCGAGCGGTCTAGGGAAAATCAAGTGAGAATGAAAAAGGATAAACACATCTGATTAACAGCCAATAGTACCAGCTGGAGGAAATGCTGTAACATAGAAGGGTCAGCTCCAGAGCCAACAGGTTTGCCAAGGCAACCTTGTTAACAGAAAGATGAAACTTGGCTGTAAATTTCATAGGTTGTTTTAAAGAACCCTCCTGCAAATTGATTTTAGGAGACAGGATTACATTGTAGCTTGACTTTTCTAGCAAAATATATTAAAATGGTAATAACCAAAACATAAAACAATTAAAATAAATTTACCAGCTGAATCTTGAGGCTTATGGGCATTCAAATTCAAAAGGGAGCATATGGTGAAAATAAGATAAACTGTTCCACAGCCTACAATGCAAAAGAAAAATTACTGTGGAAATTTGTAAAGAAGTAGTTACTGGTCATATACTCTGTAATTATCTATATAAAGGAAACAAAATTTAAGAAGAAACAAACATGGAATGTCTTGAATGAGAGAGAGAGAGAGAGAGAGAGAGAGAGAGAGAGGAGAGAGAGAGTAATACTGCTAGTTGTCCAGAGATCACAGTGAAAACAATTCCCTACGATGGTCTCTGGTTCTCATGTTTTTGTCAGATTCATTGGGATACAAGACTGTTGATGAACTCATCTCATTCTGACCACACAAAATAGAAATACACAGACTGGATTAACTGGAATTGGTTTGCTGGGCCTGCTGCAGTGAATAAGATCTTTAATCCTAGCTCTTAGCAAATGGGGGCAGGAGAATTGTTATGTATTCAAGGCAAGGTTAGGTTATAGAGCAAGTCCTAGGCCAGTCTGGGCTACAGAGCAAGAGCTTTGTCTAAGAAAATAATTATAAAAATGTTCTAAAATGAATATGTTTGTTCTTCATGACTACAATTCAGCAGTAGAATATTAATTCAATGACTTAGAAATTCTTATGAATAAGAAGCTTTCATATTCAGGTCACTAATAGGTGATTGTTATAAATAACTGAAATGAACATGAGACCTGTACCTTCTAGATCTATGCTGCATAGACCAAATGAGAGCCAGTAGTAATAAAACATGGGCCATTTCCTACATGCTCCAACATGTAGGAAAGGTTGAAACTTTTAAAGAAAAGTGCCTGGATGTGGATCGCAATGTGGCTATATTATGTGAAAGAGAAGCCTCCGAAAGAAGGAAAGTGAAAAACTCTCATGACTAAAAGTTCTCGCAGCTGAGCTTTGCAACTCCGAAGAACTGGTCCAAGCATGACCATGCTGCCCACTATTTCCTTTGTTTCTACTTACAAATGTAGTTGTATTAGTGAAAGTCAATATTCTCAGAGATCTCGTCCCAGAAAGTGGCATGTATGCAAATGAAAGAGAGTCTCGCCTTAGTGGAATAAATGCCAATTAACCTGAAAACACTGTGTAAGAAAATACTGCCATGCAATTCTAAGAGGGTATTTGATAAGTACAACTGAGTCCCTATGTGAGGCGTGATCTTAGGATGTTAAATGGAAGGAATGTCAGGTTTAGAGTATGTGCTTGATTCGAACAATGAAGAAACAAGAATAATAAATGCATATATCGTTAGCAAATTGCAATTGGAAAATAGAGATATAAAGTCTGGAATAAAGAAATAAAAATGTTTCTAGATGGTTACCTAAACAAAATCACCTGAACAAGGACTACACTCATAAATGTGCTAATGTGAAGCGGGAAAGCTCATGAGTCCTCCTGCTAGACAAATAATTATAGGAACCTAATAAATAATGACATTAGGAGAGCGATTCTTTCCCAGGGAAGGGCACACCAATTGTTGCCCAAGAGCAAATGGTCAGCCCTGAAAATACATACATAGGAGTATTATATAGGGCTGTCAATTTCTAAGGAGGGCTGGTCAAGACCTTCAAGAAAATAAGATGAAAACACCAATTATGTCAAATCTACTATCTAGAACATTGGGAAAAGGCTCTAGCCTTCTTCTTGAACAAGCCCCCTCTACAATATGAGGTAGAACTATCAGTTTGCTATGCTGAATGATTATTATTTCAATTCCAGATAGAATTCAATTCCATGAGAGGAAATAATTGCTAGACCTTTAGGGAACTCAACTCCTTTTGATCTCAAAAACTTGCCTTTTGTCAGTTTAGATTAAAATGATAGTAAGAATGAAAATAGAAAAATAAAAACAATCCAACTCTTTTTTGTTTGTTTGTTTTTTGTGTTTGGTTTTGGAAGGGGGTTTCTCTGTATGACAGAACCCTGGCTGTCCTAGACTTGCTTCCAAGACTGGGCCAGCATCGAACTCACATAGACCCACCTGCCTCTTGACTGCTAGAATAAAATTGCACACCTGAAACAAATTTGTTTTTAAACTTGTCTTGAAGATGAAACTATATTTCTCTCTTTTTTTCCTAAGAGCATGACCTTCTTCTTCCTTCCTTTCATGAGTATCTGCCGGGCAGTGAAAGGGTCTTGGTTTTTGGTAGATCGCTGCCTGGAAGTAACCAGAGACCCTGCAAGGGACGTGCATCTATTCCGCTGTGCTCCCAGAATCCAGGCTCCTAACAGGTGGTCTAAGATCTCCATTTAATCTGCACCATTCAGTCACACAGGCCCACCAGAAAATGCAAAGAAGGCCTTTAATGAGCAGTTGTAGCCTTAGCAGGAGCACCTAACTTACTGCCTGGAGGGCCTTTCTGGGTTCCAGCCACAGGGAGGGCCACTTCAAGCAAGCTAGCCGGGCTATGAGTCTGCTAAGTGAGTACAATAACGGAGTCTCTACCATGGGATACTGCTGGGGCCTCTTTCTTCTCTCCCCACCCCTCATTTCACTCAGTTGTGGGCTGGCTGGTCATGGGCCCACACGCCCCCAGTCTTGGTCCTTCTGCAGCCTCTCAGCAAAGTTGTGTACAGGCTTTCTATGCAATCGCATTTTCATAACCTATATCAATAACTAATTATAAAGGTCAGAATGCATGAAAAATAACCTCATAATTAAAGTGAAATTTTCATAAACAGGTATTATAAATTATTTTCAAGTATTCATTAAAATTACATTTTGTTAACATTACTAAATAATGTTTTAGGGATAAAATACAGCTTATAGAGCTGCATTTTGATTTTATCTCATAATTAGAAAGGCTTAAAGGAGTATGCCGTAAAACATTAGCAGTAAAATAGTTAATAATTTATATTTGAAATTAGGAAATTTTTAATTGTAATAAAACCTTATTTTTACCTCCAGTAAAAATATTTATTCTTTTTTTCAAAATAATCACGTTTTCTAAAACAAAAATTATAAAATCCCAAAATTAAAAAAAATTTCATAGATCTTTTAGTTTATTTGGGTCACAAGGCCATCTTTTCTTTCAATTATCCATTGCCTTTTAATACTTCTAAATTGAAGCTATAGAAGATATTTTATTCCATAAATAAACACAATAAACTTCTCTACTAGCACTGTGGAATAAAATTCCAATGCTTTGATAATATAAGTTCACAATCCTTTCAATGCCAGATAAAATACACTCCCTACTGATTTTTAAAGGAACAACCTACTTGAAGACATTTATCTACTTGTAATCAACAGTGTATAATCCATTTCTCTAATAGCTTAATGGACTTTTAACTAGGAACAAAAAAGCAATTCTTAGATTATAAACTCCTTATTGGTCAACTAGAGATGATAAAGGCTTATCTGTGTATCTTACTTTGTGGAGATTAATTAACCCGGCATATTTATCAAGTTCTAACCTGGTGCCAAGCACTATTGGTCCTTGTACAGGGAGAACTGGACCAGCCTACATGCATTGTTAATGACCCCATTCATCCTGCCATTGTGTACTTATTCTAAGTTAAACAGCCTGAGAACCACTGCTGGAGGACCTTATTGCTGTGCCCTCCCCCACACACCCTGCTCATAAAGCAAACAGACCCATGTCACCACCACCTGCAAAGCTCTCCAAGTGTCAAATTATGATCAGCATGCCATAAAAAGTGTTATCACTCAGACTGTCAACTTCTTCCCAGCATGTCAAATTATGATCAGCATGTCAAAAAAGGTGTTATTCCCTCACAGACTGTCAACTTCCTGAGGTCAGAAAAATGTTTACAATTTTTCTTTAGCCTTTAATGAGTCTATCCTTTGAATGAGCGTATGTTTTATAGCCATAAACATTTGATAATCCTGAAAGAAATATTCTCCATATCTATATTTCATAGCCTTCGTTTGAGACAGATTAAGGTTCTGGGCATCCAGAGTGTACTTCACTGTGACAGTGTAACAGGGAGATTTCACCGATGGACATGAGTCTGGTCTAACTTGAATGAGATTTATGTTTTAAAAATATATTTATTTTATTTTGGATATGTGTGCCTGTCTATATTTATGTAAAATACAGGCACTTCAGGATACTGGAAGGCATTGTTTTCTAGAACTAGAGATGTAGGTATCTGTGAGCCAAGTAATGTAAGTCTTAGAATCCAGGCTTAGGTCTCCTGCCAAAAAGTAAATGCTCTTAACTACTGAGGCATCTTTCAGCCTTCCAATGTGTTGTGTGTGTGTGTGTGTGTGTGTTGTGGTGTATTACAATGAGGCAGATGTACCTTGTAATTTAATCTAAGTCACAGACATGGGCAATTTTGTACAAATAGTCAACAAAAGTAGTTCAAAATATCACATTTCAATTTTTTCCATTTTTAATGGTTATTTATTTATCTACATTTCAAATGTTATCTCCCTTCCCAGTTTCCACTCCGCAAGCCCCTATCCCCTCTTCTCTCCCCCTGCCTCTATAAGGGTGCTCCCCCACCCACCCAACCACTCCTGCCTCAGCAACCCAGCATTCCCCTATCCTGGGTCATCAAGCCTCCACAAGACCAAGGGTCTCCCTTCCCAGTGATGCCAGATAAAACAATCCTTTGCTACATACCCAGCTGGACATGGGTAGACCCTGAGTACTCTTTGGTTGGTGATTTAGTCCCTGGGAGCTTTGGGGGGTCTGGTTGGTTGATATTTTTCTTCCTATGGGGTTGCAAACCCCTTCAGTTCCTAGAGACCTTTCCCTAACTTCCCCATTGGGGTCCCCATGCTCAGCCCAGTGTTTGGCTGTGTACATCCAATCTGTATTGGTCCAGCTGTGGTAGAGCTTCTCAGGAGGACAGCTATATCTGGCTCCTGTCATTAAGCACTTCTTGGCATCAGCAAGTGTCTGGGTTTAGTGTCAGCAAATGAAATGAATACCTAGGTGGGTAGTCTCTGGATGGCCTTTCCTTCCATTTCTGCTCCATCCTTTGTCCCTGCATTTCCTTTTGGCAGGAGGAAATATGGCCTGGCTTGGACCTTGTTCTCAGAGCACTATAGTAATTTATTATAGAAGAAGCATTAAGACAACAACAACATGAGTTTCAAAAGCATATCTGTAAATCTTGATGAAGTAAGTAGATCACCAGTAAAGAACTAACAAGGAATCACAGTTTTATTCTAATAAACTTTTTTCTAAGATTTTTATCAACATTGGGTAATATCTTAGGACTCATCTATGTTAACTCCACCAGTAATAGAATTATACAAGGCAATGTGGTGCAATTCCACACATAAATCCCTGATAAATTCTCTGTTTTCCCTAAGATAACTATTAATTAGTCAATAATTGCTGAAGGCGCCAATTGATTGGCACTATAAACAGAAGAAGGCTTATATGGTCCTTTTATTCCTGAGCTGTATTTAAGATTAAGTAAAATGTTAGCAGCATGTTATTAGGGCTGAATGAAGAAGACTGTACAAATCCCACGAAGAGGACGTGATAAAATGGATCTGGCTCATCCCTCTAGGCTCTGGAGACTGACAAGTAATAAACAAGACACGCACATCTTAAGAACAAGTACAAATATTGCACATAAATTGCTTTTCCAGAAAATATCAAAACAAAGACTTGAGAGAAATCCAACCAATGACCCTTAAAGCTCAGTGCTTCGTCTTTGGGAATATTCATAGCATTTGTTTCAACAAACACCCCTCATTAATTTTACAATAGAAATAAGTTCGCTGTATTTATTGCATTTCTGAAACCAACCTTTCTTTACTGCTCCCTCCCTCCCCTCTGTGCCTTTCTCACTCTTCCCATCTATCTCTCTCTCCCTCTTTTTATTTTATAAGCACAAGTGACTGCATGTAACAGTTGAGAGCCAGCATATGACTGTTGGTAACTGAGCCTAGATCCTCTGTAAGAGAAGTCAGTGTCCTTAACTACTGGTACCATCCCTCCAGACTTGTTTCTAAAATTTCTTAACATTTATTAATGTCAAATCAAAAGCTATGCTAGCCTAATTTTTCTAATATTTTTCATTAAATATGTGTTTGCATGGAGTTTGACTACTTATTTAGTTGCCCCATTCACAATTCACATAACCTAATATCCCTGTTGCATGTTGCTGGCAAGTGTTGGATGTTAAAGTAAGTTCAAGTTGCCAATTGTGAATACATGGGTTAACTGAGTAACCCATGATCTTTAGAAATATTTTAAAGCTACATGTAATGTTTAATGTACATATATATATATATATATATATATATACATATACATATATATACACACATATGTGTGTATATGTGTATATATTATATATATATACACACACACACTGACTATTTAAAATAAAGGTAGTGTGCAAATTGGTGTTCTGTTGGATTTGATTACAAGACAAATACATTATTATATTATCAGGATTCACCAACCCATGAGGAACTTAAGCATATGAGTTTCTGATTAGTTAACCAAGTAGAAATAAAATATCTTATTTAATATGAATCCTACTTACTGGTTTCTCACTGTGCTTAGAATGAACATGACTTTTTGAAATGCCCTGAGTCTGTGTTTCACTTTTCCTTCCCCTGTACCCGTTCCCCTGGATATCAGGGGTGCACATTCCTCCTGTCTACTCCTCTGCAGATATAATTCTTCATTCCAACCCTCTTCAAAGTCTCAACCTGAAGCTCTTAGTATAAAAAGGTTCAATGGATATATTATGCATTTTTCTATTTCTGCACTTAGTACTACTTGTAATTATTCATTACCATGGTTATTGGTTTAATATCTGTCTTTCTTATGCAGTAATGAGAACCAAAAGGAGAGGCAGCATTCTTGACATGGATTGTTGCAGTATCTTCAATAGACTTCTAAACTGTAGTCATACGGTAACATTTACTGAATTATCAAATAAAAATGAATCTTCTTTTGCGTTTCAGCCCTTTACAAGGAAATCTTACATCAATAGGGGAATGAAAATCAAGCTTTACCTCGAGGCATAGACTTTCAATATATCTACCAATCAATCCCTATCTAAAAACTGAAAAACAACTCACTTAACATGACCTGGCTTAACACTAAGCTATAAAGCAATTTTCTGTCATTTGATGGTTTGGGGGATTGATAGGAGACAGTAGTGGAAATTTATTTATCTGGATGGCACTCTGAAGTGATGACATAGTGGGAAATCCTTCCTGAATCTGAGGAAGTGCACAGATGTTTCCAGTGAAAGGCCATGTTATCAAGGAAATTATCAAGAAGTAAAACTGCACTAGACATGAGGAAATAGAAATTTTAGAAGACAAATATGTAAAGCACACTGGGTCCAGGTGAAGCAAAATCTACACAAATCTACAAAATCTACACATTAAATATGACAGAAAAGGTCCTCTTAGCTCATAGTCCATAGGTTGTTCACACATATTTTACTAGCCCATTCAAACTCTCTAGATCAGATTAAGATTTTAGGCATTTACTTTAAATATGTGAGATTTTATAAATAGTGTCACTGAAGTCCCTTGTATGAATTGTAAAGAGACACAAAAGAATAAGTTTCTAAGCTTTGCAATCATGTCTTTTATTTATTCATTTACATATATAACTCTATATTAACCATGAATGTATTTGTGACATAAGAAGACATAAATTATAATGTGGTGTCCCTGTTTTGCCTGAAATTAAAAGCCTGGTAAAGCACACCCACTAGAGTTAGGACCATGATATATAAAACAGCAATGAAATATATTGATTGTTACACGTATAAAATTTAGGCTAATGTCTTTCTTTTAAAAATAATTGCCCTCCTTTTAAAATATACTTTGTGTGGGTGTTTTGACTGACATCATGTTCATGTAACAAATGCAGGTACTGTCCATTGGCTGAAAAAGCCTTTGGATACCCAGTAGTATAGTTCCATGCAGTTAGGAACCACCATGTGCGTATTGACAATCAAACCAAGGTGTTGTGGAAGAGCAGCCTGTGTGCTATTAACCACTGAGCAATCTCCTTCTTAACCAAATATACATTTGTGAATTATACATTTGAGAATCATAATAAAGCCAAAAGTTCTCATTTTGAATAGAAGGATATAACACAGCTGTAAAACACAAATGAGGATAGAGAAGTTGATTAATCATTAGTCAGTACCTCTTATGTGGAATTTCTGAGATTCACTTAAATATCATTTATGTGGCATTTTTGAGATTCACTTAAAAACAAGTGTACTGATGTATCATGTGACTACTTTAATATTGATAATACAATGGAAGGGAATACTTGAATCATATTGTGTTTAAGTGCATAATGAAGCTAATAGCATCTATTTTTGCCAGACTGAGATACTATATAGAGTTTCTTTAATCTAAAATAAATTATTTACTATAAGCATTCAATAAACTATGAACTATTATTTTAAATATATTTTATAAGTAATAATTTGGTTCCAGACACTGAATTCTTTCATTGTCTTCTCTTATATAATAAAAGACATACACATAACTATATACTTAGAGTGTGAATAGTAGGGAGGCTTAAAACAATTAGTGAATGACTCATTCTTTTGGTTTGTGAATTTGGAACCTACCATTATCTGAAAATGATGCCACCAAGATGATTATTTATAGTGACATGCATTAGATATCCTCTCTCCTCTTTCAAATTCATGACTGTGAAGTTAAACATTCCTTTGACATACTGAACAATTTATTTAATTTTTATTTGTAGTCTTATTTTTAAATCACGTTTGTGTGTTCCTTTCATTTATTTTTATTTATGTGATTGATTGTGACCTTTCACATATATGTATAGAAGCAGACATCAATTCTTCTGTAGTTGGAGTTACAAGTAGTAGTCTGTTGCCTAATGTGGGTGACTGGATCCTAGCACCATTCCCTTGAGATAGGAAGAATCACTCTCAACTCCTGGGCCATCTTTTCACCAATGTGTTTTCTCAAGTTCAAATTAATTAAACTGAAATGAAAGACCAAAAAATCAATTTCAGTACAACTTATTACGCTATGTGATTACACATATACACACATGATCAATTATGAGAAATATCACAAATAGATAAAATCCCATTTGTTTAGTTTTCTGTTAAGAATTTTCCAGCTTTTCCTCTGTAGACTCTGATTTGTTTCAAGATGATGTCTCACTATGAATTTCTTATTGCCTCAAACTTACAAACTTTCTTCTCCAGCCATTAGAGTGCTACAGTTACAGAGAAGCTAATCATGTCTGCCCTCAACCCTACCCTAAATTTTAATGTAACTGATATAGAGACATAGGATTTTCTACTGATATAGAGACATAGGATTTTCTTTATGTCTTAGGCATTAAGATATTCCCCAGGCCATGAATAGTTCTCAAAATATCCAACAGAAACATGTGATAACTTTCTCTAGTTAGTAGGCTTTGTACAAATACTTAGTAATTGGTTTGTCATTTAGTCATTACTGTTTTAAACTTAAAAATCATATTTATTTTTATTTAATCCAAAAAGAAAAATAGCAGATCATTTCAATTTATTTGATTGAAAAAAAAAAAAAAAAGGGAATTTTCTTCAGTAGATACAAAGGAGGAAGGTTGCTTAGACTTAGAAAAATTTATGGCCACCAGAGCCTGGTCCTTTTGGCTGGGGCAGACACTTAGCTGGTCTGCTCCTGTGGAAACACCTGATCCTGAGCCATCCTAGAGGACCTATTGCATTCAGAGGAGAGGGTAAGAAACCTTGCCCACTACCCCATGCCACAGACTTACAACTGGGAGCCATGGGGTGTTAAGGAACCAGCAGGCACCCCAAACCCACCCCTCCAGAATACCACCTCCCTTCCACCTGGAGCCTGGTCCTTTTGGCTGAGGCAGACACTTAGCTAGCTTGCTCCTGTGGAGACACCTGATCCTGAGACATCCTAGAGGAGCCACTGCACTCAGAGCAGAGGTCTGGTCCTTCTGGCTTGGGAAGACACTGAGCTGGACTGCTCCTGTGGAGACACTTTACCCTGAGCCATTCTAGAGGAGCCACTGCACTGAGAGCAGTGAACACCTAGCTGGTCTGTTCCGGTAGAGAAACCTTATCCTGAACCATCCTAAAGAAACTGCTGCACTCAGAGCAGCAGGATTTCAGGATCCCCGAGGTGGCCTGAGCCCCAGGAGTTCTTCCACCCAGGAGCTTAGGATCACAGGAACACAGAGACATCTGGAATCTGAGGAGTTGTGACACAAGCAAGATAACTGGAAAGACAGACTCCAGTCAGACACAGTGAGCACAGGTAACATTAGAGTCAACCAGATGGTGAAAGGCAAGCGCAAGAAGTTACCTGACATCATCAGAACCCAGTTCTCCTACCATAGCAAGCCCTGGATACCACATTACACAGGAAAAACAGGATTCAGAATTAAAATCACTTCTCATGATGATGATAGAGGATTTTAAGAAGGACATAAGTAACTCCCTTAAAGAAATACAGGAGAACACAGGTAAACAGGTAGAAGCCCTTAAAGAGGAAACACAAAAATCCTTTAAAGAATTGAAAGAGAACACAGGTAAATAGGTAGAAGCCCTTAAAGAGGAAACACAAAAATCCTTTAAAGAATTTCAAGAAAACACAACCAAACAGGTGAAGGAATTGAACAAAACCATCCAGGATCTAAAAATGGAAATAGAAACAATAAAGAAATCTCAAAGGAAGACCACTATGGAGATAGAAAACATAGGAAAGAGATCAGGAGTCATAGACGCAAGCATCACCAACAGAATACAAGAGATAGAAGAGAGAATCTCATGAGCAGAAGATACCATGGAAAACATTGACACAACAGTCAAAGAAACTGCAAAATGCAAAAAGCTCCTAACCCAGAACATCCAGGAAATCCAAGACACAATGAGAAGACCAAACCTAAGGATAATAGGTATAGATGAGAGTAAGGATACCCAATTTAAAGGGCCAGTAAATATCTTCAACAAAATTATAGAGGAAAATTTCCCTAACCTAAAGAACCAGATGCCCATAAACATACAAGAAGCCTAGAGAACACCAAACAGACTAGACCAGAAAAGAAATACCTCCCATCACATAATAATCAAAACATCAAATGCACAAAACAAAGAACAAATACTAAAAGCAGTAAGGGTAAAAAGGTCAAGTAACATGTAAAGGCAGACCGATAAGAAATTACACCAGACTTTTCACCAGAGACTATAAAAGCCAGAAGATCCTGATCTGATATCATACAGACCCTAAGGGAACACAAATGCCAGCCCAGACTGCTATATCCAGCAAAACTCTCAATCACTATAGATGGAGAAACCAAGATATTCCATGACAAAACCAAATTTGTACAATATCTTCCCACAAACCCAGCACTTCAAAGGATAATTGATGGAAAACCCCAATACAAAGAAGGAAACTACAACCTAGAAAAAGCAAGGAAGTAATATTCCAACAATCCAAAAGAAGATAATTACACAAACATAATTCCACCTCTAATAACAAAATAATAGGAAGTAACAATCATTTTTTCTTTATATCTCTTTTTTTTTCTTTTTTAATTTTATTTTTTTTTGCTTATTCACTTTATAACCCGTCCCAGTCACCCCCTCCCACAATCCTTCCCCATCTCTTGTTTTCTGAGTACCCCTCCTCCTGTATCCCCCACCCTGCCACTTTAAATCTCTGAGAGGCTAGGTGCTTCCTCTCCCATTGAGGCCAGATGAGGCACCCAGCTAGAAGACCATACTCCATATACAGGCTGCATGTTTTGGGATAGCCCCCACTCCAGATGTTTGAGACTACATGAAAACCAAGCTGCACATTTACAACATATGTGCAGGGAGGCTAAGTCCAGCCCATGGAGGTAGATCTGTGTAGACTAGGTATGCTCCACGGTTGGTGATTCAGTCTCTGAGAGCTCCAAGGGTTCAGGTTGGTTTACTCTGTTGATCTTCCTGTGCAGTTCCTATCTCCTTAGGGCCCACCTTAATATCTCTTAACATCAATGGACTCAATTCTCCAATAAAAAGACGTAGACTATCAAAATGGATACATAAACCGGACCCAGAATTTTGCTGCATATAAGCAACCACCTCAGTGACAAAGACAGACACTACCTCAGAGTAAAAGGCTGAAAAACAATTTTCCAAGCAAATGGTCCCAAGAAACAAGCTGTAGTAGCCATTCTAATATCAAATAAAATCGACTTTCTACCAAAGGTAATCAAAAAAGATAAGGAAGGACATTTCATACTCATCAAAGAAAAAATCTACCAAGATGAACTCTCAATTCTGAACATCTATGCTCCAAATGCAAGGGCACCCACATACACAAAAGAAACTTTACTAAAGTTCAAAGCACACATTGCACCTCACACAATAATAGTGGGGGATTTTAACACCCCACCTCTCTCCAATGGACAGATCATGGAAACAGAAACTAAACAAAGACACATTGAAATTAACAGAAGTTATGGACTAAATGGATTTAACAGATATCTATAGAACATTTCATCCTAAAGCAAAAGAATATACCTTTTTCTCAGCACCTCATGGTACCTTCTCCAAAATAGACCATATAATTGGTCACAAAACAGTCCTCAACAGATACTAAAAGATTGAAATAATCCCTTGCATCCTATCAGATCACCATGAACTAAGGCTGGTCTTTAATAATGACAAAACCAATGGAAAACCTACATGCATGTGGAAACTGAAAAATGCTCTACTCAATGTGACTTAGTCAAGGAAGAAATAAAGAAAGAAATTAAAGACTTCTTAGAAATTAACGAAAATGAGGACACATCATACCAGAACTTGTGGGACTCCATGAAAGCAGTGCTAAGAGGAAAACTCATAGCTCTAAGTACCTACAAAAAGAAATTGGAGAGAGCACACATTAACAACTTGACAGCACACCTGAAAGCTCTAGAACAAAAAGAAGCAAATACAACCAAGAGGGGTAGGCGTCAGGAAATAATCAAACTCAGGGCTGAAATCAACCGAGTAGAAACAGAAAGAACTATACAAAATATCAACAAAACCAGGAGTTGGTTCTTTGAGAAAATCAACAAGATAGATAAAACCTTAGCCAGATTAACCAGAGGGCACAGAGACAGTATCTAAATTAATAAAATCAGATCTAAAAAGGGAGACATAACAACAGAAACTGAGGAAATTCAAAAATCATCAGATCCTACTACAAAGGCCTATACTCAACAAAACTGGAAAATCTGGATGAAATGAACAATTTTCTAGACAGATACCAGGTACCAAAGTTAAATGAGGAGCAAATAAACCATCTAAACAGTCCCATAACCCCTAAAGAAATAGCAGCAGTCATTAAAAGTCTCCCCACCAAAAAAAGCCCAGGACCAGATGGTTTTAGTGGAGAATTCTATCAGACCTTCAAGGAAGACCTAATACCAATTCTTTTCAAACTATTCCACAAAATAGAAACAGAAGGAACACTACCCAATTCGTTCTATGAAGCTACAATCACACTCACACCTAAACCTCACAAAGACCCAACAAAGAAAGAGAACTTCAGACCAATCTCTCTTATGAATATCGATGCAAAAATACTCAATAAAATTCAAGCAAACCAAATCCAAGAACACATCAAAACAATCATCCATCATGATCAAGTGGGCTTTATCCCAGGAATGCAGGGATGGTTCAATATTCAGAAATCCATCAATGTAATCCAACTATATAAACAAACTCAAAGGAAAAAAAAACATATGATCATCTCACTAGATGCTGAGAAAGCATGGAAAAATTCAATATCCCTTCATGGTAAAAGTCTTGGAAAGATCAAGAATTCAAGACCCATACCTAAACATAGTAAAAGCAATATACAGCAAACCAGTAGCCAACATCAAGCTAAATGGAGAGAAACTTGAAGCAATCCCACTAGGATCAGGGACTAGACAAGGCTGCCCACTCTCTCCCTACCTATTCAATTTAGTACTGGAAGTCCTAGCCAGAGCAATTAGACAACAAAAAGAAGTCAAAGGAATACAGATAGGAAAGGAAGAAGTCAAAATATCACTATTTGCAGATGATATGATAGTATACTTAAGTGACCCCAGAACTTCCACCAGAGAACTCCTAAACCTGATAAACAACTTCAGCAAGGTGGCGGGTTATAAAATCAACTCAAACAAATCAGTAGCCTTCCTCTATGTGAAAGATAAACAGACTGAAATAGAAATTAGGGAAATGACACCCTTCACAATAGTCACAAATAATATAAAATACCTCAGTGTGAATCTAACCAAGGAAGTGAAAGATCTGTATGACAAGAACTTCAAGTCTCTGAAGAAAGAAATTGAAGAAGATCTCAAGAAATGGAAAGATCTCCCATGCTCATGGATCAACAGGATTAATATAGTAAAAATGGCCACCTTGCCAAAAGCAATCTACAGATTCAATGCAATCCCCATTAAAATACCAACTCAATTCTTTACAGAGCTAGAAAGAGAAATTCTCAAATTTATTTGGAATAACAAAAAACCCAGGATAGCGAAAATCATTCTCAACAATAAAAGAACATCTGGAGGAATCGCTATCCCTGACCTCAAGCTGTACTACAGAGCAATAGTGATAAAAACTGCCAGGTATTGGTACAGAGACAGGCAGGAAGATCAGTGGAATAGAGTTGAAGACCCAGAAATGAACCCATACACCTATGGTCATTTGATCTTTGACAAAGGAGATAAAACCATCCAGTGGAACAAGGACAGCATTTTCAACAAATGGTGCTGGTTCAACTGGAGGACAACATGCAGAAGAATGCAAATTGATCCACTCTTATCTTTTTGTACAAAGGTCAAGTCCAAGTGTGTAAAGGACCTTCACATAAAACCAGACACACTGAAACTAATAGAAGAGAAGGTGGGAAGACCCTCGAATACCTAGGCACAGGGGAAAAGTTCCTGAACAGAACACCAGTGGCTTATGCTCTAACATCAAGAATTGACAAATGGGACTTCATAAAATTGCAAAACTTCTGTAAGGCAAAGAACACTGTCAATAGAACAGAATGGCAACCAAGAGATTGGGAAAAGATCTTTACCAATCCCACATCTGATAGAGGACTAATATCCAATATATACAAAGAACTCATGAAATTAGACTCTAGACAACCAAATAGCCCTATTAAAAATGGTGTATCGAGCTAAACAAAGAATTGTCAACTGAGGAAATGTGAATGTCCGAGAAGCACCTAAAGAAATGTTCAGCATCCTTAGTCATCAGGGAAATGCAAATCAAAACAACCCTGAGATTCCACCTCACACCAGTCAGAATGGTTAAGATCAAAAACTCAGGTGATAGTAGATGCTGGCAAGGATGTGGAGAAAGAGGAACACTCCTCCATTGTTGGTGGGATTGCAAGATGGTGCAACCACTCTGGAAATCAGTCTGGTGGTTCCTCAGAAAATTGGACATATCACTACCTGAGAACCCAGCTATACCACTCCTGGGCATATACCCAGAAGTTGCTCTAACATACAACAAGGACATATGCTCCACTATGTTCATAGCATCTTTATTTATAATAGCCAGAAACTGGAAAGAACTCAGATGTCCTTCAACAGAGGAATGGATACAAAAAATATGGTACATTTACACAATGTACTCAGCTATTAAAAACAATGAATTCGATAAATTCTTATGTAAATGGATGGAACTAGAAAATATCATCCTGAGTGAAGTAACCCAATCACAAAAGAACATACATGGTATTCACTCACTGATTAATGGATTTTAGCCCAGAAGCTTGAAATACCCAAGATTCAACTCACAGACCACATAAAGCTCATGAAGAATGATGACCAAGTGGATGGGGGGCTCGGTACTTCTTAGAAGGAGTAACAAAATACTCAAGGAAGCAAATATGGATACAAAGTACAGGACAGAAACTGAAGGAGGGGCCATCTGCAGACCATTCCACCTGGGTATCCGTCCCATGTGCAGTCACCAAAGGTAGACGTTGATGTGGATGTCAGGAAGTACATGCTGACAGGAGCCTGATATAGCTGTCTCCTTAGAGGTCTGCAAGAGTCGGACATATTCAGAGGCAGATGCTCACAGCTAACCATCAAACTGATCATGGGGTTCCTAATAGAGGAGTTAGACTGAAGACTAAAGGAGATGAAAGGATTGGTGACACCATGAGGAAAACAACAATACCAACCAACCAGAGCCCCCAGGGTCTAAATCACCAGTCTGGGAGCGCTTAGGGAGGGACCCATGGCTCCAGCTATAAATGCAAGGGAGCTCTATATAAGTGGGAGAAGAGATCCTTGGTCCCATGAAGGCTGGACGTCATGGAGATGTATTTGAGGGTGGGGAGGGAAGGTATGGGGGAGGGTAGGTGGAGGTACACCATCATAGAAGCAAGAGGAGGGGGGGAGGGATAGGGAGTTCCTGGGAGGGAGGGGGAAAATGGGGTAAGGGGAGAACGTCTGAAATGTAAATAAAATTTCCAATTAAAAAAAAAAGAAAAGAAAAGTTTATGGCCATCCAGAGGTGGTGGTGTTGTTCCAGAGGAAGGAAAGATAGAGTCCACATTGCTTTTCTCAGACTTTTTAGAACATGTAAATACAATAAAGTGTATATATGTAACACTATTTAGAGATCAATTAATTTTGTACTTGTTTTATCACAATAAAATATTATATTATATATAATATATATATATAAAATGCATACATACATGTGGTCATTTCAAAGTTCAGTATGAGGACAGTCCAGAAGGTCATGGAGATATCATTTGTCATATGTGTGTTGTCACAAGATTTAATCATTAGTTAACACCTCCAATTTAAAAAGTATTGTCACCTTTAAGTGAGTGAACTCAAAATCAAAGTCCAACCATATTTCAAGTTTATGTCCATAAAAATTTAATTAAGAGGTTTCAGATCTGATAATCGAAGCAAACAGCAGAATCTTAGAATACAGTTATGTAGATTGCCAAAGGGGAGAAGAGAGAAAGGAGGCTGTGAGGAGAGCCTTGTATCACTTGTAGATGTGGGCTCTAAGTAAAACAAGCCTGGATAGAGGAAGTAGCCTGGAGAGGTATGAATTCGAGACTATCATCCAGGATGCCAGAAGCAATACTACTGTTTAAACAGTGACATAATTATAGATGTCTAGAAATCAAGTATCGATTAAACAATGTGGAGGTGTATACTCTATTTATATCATAAACCAAGCAAGTCAATATTAGCATATTGATTGTGATAAGCAGATTTCCTCTAACAACTTGCCTAAGGGGAAATTATATGGAAGAGAAATGGTCCCATTAGAAATAAAGGCAAGGAAGGTTTCCTTAAACCCATGGTATAAAATTCTGGGAAACTTCAGTAAATATTGTTGTTTTTCATTTGGCCAACACAAAACAATCCCTACTTTTCTCACTCCTGCCAGTGTAAAAATGAGTTCTAACTATGTGTACTTTATATGAATTAGATGCTTTTACCTATCAACTCATTTAAATATCATGCAAGACAGAAACATCATGGTTCTCCTATTGAAAACAAAGAAAAAGAAAAAAAAAAAAACAAGGAGCTACTCATTCATAGCTATGTGACTAGTGCGGTGGCATCATGGTCTAGCCCATGTTTATTCATCAATAAAAATATGCAATAGGAGCTTACAGATCAGTATTTTGTTGGATTTCTCCAAGTCCTGGATGGACATGTCTTCAAAACAACTACACCGTGCTATTTGTTAAAAGAATTTCCCAAAGGTCCTACAGACTCACAATCATTTGGCTTTTAATTCAACTTAACCTTGACTGTCTAGATTTTTTTTTTAACAGTAAATACTTCTAATAGAAATGGTCTTATACTTTTATTTGTATTTTATCTATTTGCTTTTCTTTTGCTGTATGAATGTTTGGCAGCATATAAGTCTAAATGGTGTGTGCATCCCTGGTGCCTCAGAGGCCCAGAGGAATTGGATCACCTGAAATTAGCATTTCAGGAAGCTATGAGGAGTCTTTTGAGTGCTGGGAGCTGAACTAAGTCCTAAGAACTCCAAGTACTCTTAACTGGTAAGTCATAATTCTAGTTGCTGGATCTCATTTTCTTATTGAGTGAATTATCCCTCTGATGAACATATTCCTCAGATGAGCTGGTGCCCCCACAAGTCTCTGTCCTTTTGAATAGAAATGAGATCAAAGTTCTGGGCTGTATGCCATGTACCTTGTTCCCTATGCTCTCCTGGTATTGAACTGACCTTATGCATTTCTCACATTTGTTGAACTCAGCACGGCAGAAAAATTAGCTCTCATCGTATAGATTTTAATTTGCCAATGAAGCTGGTTCTCTTCCTCCAACTCATTGCCACGTTCGGATTCTTCAGGTTTGCCCTGTTACAGTTCCACCCAGGAGAAAGATGGCATCAAGAAGCACAGTTTTGAGGTGTTCACTCTCGGCTTCTAGTGAGGAACTACAGAATTTAGGCAGTCTTTGGTGGAAAACACACCATAAAAAGAATAATGCAGAGATGTGAAGGAATCTAAGAAGAGGAAAACAAAGTACATTAAGGTTATGGAAATGTAGTATCACTACACAGGGTGAGTTTTATTTGGAGGTAGCATGCTAGTTAATTTTCTTTCAAAACCTTTTTTCTCATTTTTTATTGCATATTTTATGTATTTACATTTCAAATGTTATTCCCTTTAAAGGTTTCCCCTCTGGAACCCTTCTCTCCCATCTCCCTCCTCCTGCTTCTATGGGGATGCTCCCCAACTCCCCCACCCCTCCCTCCTCTTTGCCTTAGCATTCCCCTACACTGGGAATCAAGCCTTCACAAGACCAAGGGCTTCTCCTCCTATTGATGTCAGACAATGCCATCCTCTGCTTCATATGCAGCTGGAGCCATGGGTCACCCATTACATTTTGGTTGGTAGTTTAGTCCCTAGGAGCTCTGCGGGGAGGGTCTGATCGTTTAATATCATTATTCTTCCTATGAGGTTGCAAAGCCTTCAACTTCTTCAGTTCTTTCTCTAACTCCCTTATTGGGGAGCCCATGCTAAGTCCAATGGTTGGCTGCTACTGTCCGCCTCTGATTTGTCAAGGTCTGGCTCAAAATCTTTTTCTGCATAATATATTACAATGATAAATATGACAAAAAAGATCCTGTAAGCACCAGATTTAATTATCTTTAGCAGATTACATTCTTCTTTCATTAACATTTTGACTTTATAAGCATCTTCTTACATGGTTACTCAAAGTATAAGGCACAGTGTTCGTGCTAACCTAAGATGATAGTGATGATGATAAAGTGCCTAAAGAAGATCATAAAGGAGATACTTAGTAACTGGACAGGCTGCAAATTGTCTATGAAAAGAATAGACAGAGACAATAGAGAAACAAAATGAAAGAGGGAATAACAGATGATTTTGTTCTGTATAACTCATATTTCAGATTTATAAAATAAATGTTAAATTAGCATCCATTTTGTTAAACATCTTCTAGTCACCTTTAAAACCAATATAATTTTTAAAAATTGCTGACATCCTGATATAGAAAAAACAGATTTATTTTGGGCAATGTTACTCTTAGTATGTCTGAACAGTTCAGACCTAAGGAGCAAACAGAACTACTTTTGTTCTGAAGTATTGATCAACATATATTTATGGGGCTTATACTTTCTTCTCACTTCTGTTGACACTCTAGTGATAAAAGAGGAACAAGAGCATTTAAAATAAATGTTTTCATTGTCCTTCCTATAACTGTTAATTCGTAAAAGTTGTTATATCAAGGACATTTTTAAAAGAACATTCAGATAGCCAAAAGAAAAGGGTTATGTCTGAATTCTACTGAATTACACTGTGGATTGCATTTCTAAACCTAGTGTTTAGGAATACATACAGCTTTTGACTTTGACTGTGTTCTTTGAGCTATGCTATATGTATCTCATCTGGAAGAGATTTTACTAGGGTGTGAAAGATATCAGGAAGTAACATTGTTATGCCTGCCTTTCTCTTCTTTATCCAGGACCACCCCTAAGCTTTCCCATCCTCACTGACTCAATTTCACAGCTGATAGTTAGCCCTATCAGAGAGTATCCCCATTTAGGTGACTTTACAGGAAAGCCTGCTCTGTTTTGATATATTAAAGCCATCAAGGAAAGTAATGGTTCTGTCCTGAGTCATGTTTTATCTAGCTTCCTCAAAGTGATAGAGAATTAGATAGTAAAAACGCAAGGCAAACAGGCACCATTCCAACTTCAGCTCCTTTTCTCTGATTTGAAGTCTAAGCAGATGACCAATCTTCCCAGGCACAGCATGCTGCATGCAGACACATTAGCTTATTGGTTGCTGCTATAAATCAAGTCACCCCATATTTCAACAAGAATGCCGCCTAAATAACCCACAGAACTGCTAGCAGGAGATAAGAGAACCAAATGAAATTAAGCCTCATGGGCTTATTTGTACCAGCAGAAAGAATACCCCAAACAAATGCTTTCTAAGAAAACCTAAAGATGACATTTAAAAAAAAAATAACACAGGGCTGGTAATATTGGATAACTATTAAAACATCCTTCATGAACCATCTACCTTTTAAAAACTCTGCAGATTGGGATATGAGGAAATTGGGCTGAAGAATTTCAATTAAGCTTAATATACTTAGAGTTCCAAAATAATAAGTGTACTATATTCCTGGCTGCATGTGTGTATTTATGATGAATTAATAGAGTTCTCAAGATGTTTCCTTCTCTAGAAAATTATTTACATTGCATTATCCTGATGGACTATAAAAGGAATCATAAAAAATTGCATGTGGCAGAAGATAATGGGATGAAGTCCTTTGGTTTGTATATTGTTCTCTGGTGCATATTAAATACATTAATGGCCACCATCAGTTAATTCCCCATTCTCAGACTAGTAAGTACTTTCTGGCAACAGAAGAACATCCTCTGGGCAAAGGCATCTACCTCATAGGTCAGAATTTTTTTAGTGAACTTCAAAAGATAGTCGGAGTATATCATTACTGTTCAGGAATAATTTGCAAACCATAATTCAGGTTCCCTGAACTCTAAATACTAGTATACCTCTGACATGTTCATGGGTTTTGCTGAAGAACTCCAGGAAGAAGAAAGGGAAGGACATAAAATAGATTCGGGAAGGTGGAGACCGAAATGCAAAAGGCAAAGGGTGGAAAGTGTCAGGAAAGAGGAGATGGCTTGTTTCAGAGGCAGCAGTGAATTCTTGCCAAATTTATAATTTATGCTACCATTCCTCAGTTGAATCCAATCTATAAATACTTAGAGTGCCAAAGGTGTATACAACTTCAGTGTTGTGAGAGTAAAATTTTTAACCATCCTATATTGTAGTACTTTTACAAGCTCAACAAATTTTCCCCAGATTATCTACACTCCCTGCAATACTGTGCTTTAGTATGATTTTTAAGTATTTATAATTTGTAAATTAAACTTTTTTGCCCCTAGTCTCACAATAGTCTTGTTGAGCAGATCTAGAAACCTATGCCTTCAGGGTTTGAAACTAAATTTTATACATATTTACTTAATTATGTTAATGTTCTAATGGATGATTCAGTTGCTCAATACTACTAAAGGACAGAAAGGGTGTTTTCACTTAAGTATGGAAAGAAAGGACAGGTCAGTGAAAGAGTTGACAGAAGCTTTAGAATTAACAAGTAGGATGAAGATATAAAGGAGTCATCTGACAATTACCACACACCCTGCATTTAATTCAATAATTAAGGAAAACACTTTTTAACCCAGAAATGTTTCTGTACAAAAGAAAGACTGGAACAAAAAATGGCACAGAGACTGAAGGAAAGGCCATTCAGAGACTGTCCCACCTAGAGATCCATCCCATCTGCAGAAACCAAAACCTGAGACTATTGCTGATGCCATAAAGTGCTTGCTGACTGGAACCTGAGATGGCTATTCTCTGAGAGGTTCTACCAGCAACTGACTAATACAGATGCAGATATTCACACCCAGTCTCTCGACTGAGCCTGGGGACCCCAATAGAAGAGCTAAGGGAAGGACTGAAGGAGCTGAAGGAGTTTGCAACCCCATAGGAATAACAATATCAACTAACCAGATCACCCAGAGCTACCATAGACTAAACTGCCAACCAAAGAGTATACATGGAGGGATCCATGGCTACAGATGCATATGTAGCAGAGGATTCTCCTATTTGACATCAATGGGAGGAGAGGCCCTTGGTCCTATGGAAGTTTTATGCCTCAGAGAAGAGGGATGTTGGAGCCGTGAGGCAGCAGTGGGAGAGTAGGTGGAGGAGCACCCTCATAGAGTCAAAGTGAGGGAGGGGAGGAGAGATGTGATTGAGGGGTTGTGGAAGGTTAACTGGTAAGGGCGATATAATTTAAATGTAAATGAATAAAATGATTAATAAAAAAATCTAATTCTAGTGTGTACACCACAATGTCCAAGGGGAAATATCAAGTCTCCTTAACTGGAAAAAAATGGGATGACTATTGCTCCTGCTTCAGTGTAAATGAGGAAAGAAGAAGACTGAGAACAGACCTACAGTCTTGCAGTCATGATGGTGGCAAACACTGGGTGCTGTCACTGCTATTGGGCCACAGCTCAGGTTTGATTATGTCTTTCACACACATGTAGGGTTACTAAGATATGCAATGTGATAAATATTTTATTTCTAGGTGACACAAAATTTAATTCAAGTAAAGCAATGATGAATCCCTCCCTCCCTCTCTACCTCTCAATCTCTCTCTCTGTCTCTCTTTCCCTCTCTTTCTCTCTCCCTTCCCCTTCCTGTCCCCCTCTCACTTATTTTATGTATATTTCGTTTATGTATATTTTATTTATTTTATGTATTTTATGTATATATGCATCTGGGTAGATATGAAATCCGATCCATGAGATATGGAGTACTAGGAAATTATGAGCTGCCTGATACAGGAACTGGAGTTTGAACCCCGGTCCACTGGAAGAATAGTACCCACTCTTAACCTTTGAGCCAACTCTGCATCTCCTCAATACTTCCTTGATTCTATTTGAACCTCGTGCTATCGTTAAATCAATCACCTTATGGCTAGGGATGTAGGGTGCTAGTATAGATGCAGGCAGGTTACATGGTTGGTCCATCCATGTAAAAGATTAATCCATATTTCTGCACTGAATGAGGTATACATTTTTGCAGAAGAAAACTAAGTGCTTTCATTTCAGTTTAATCCCAAAGGGCTAGGGTCTTGCAAACACACACGGTATAAAACACAAAATAAAGGACACAACTCTATTTTCATGATTTCCAAAAGCACAAAGAAACAATATCATCTGCTATGCTTGGTCCTGTGACTTATGATATTATGATATGTTATGATATTTAGGGTAAATCATATTTAAAACAATAAATGAAAGATAACTTATAAGATAATTTCAGCCATGACACTTTGTGAGACCCCCTCCTAAGAATTTTCTTCATAATATTTTTATATTTTTAGCCTTAAAATATAACCATCTAAACAAAATAATGACAAAATAATGGGAAGCCAACTAGAAATATTTGTAGAAGCAGATAATATTTTATTTCAGCTTACAAATAATAAGATTATATCCACTTCACCCTTCTACCACTCCATTTATTTCGTTTTAAAGTATATAAGTGAAGATTAAATAAACTGCTAGTTTTAGATTTATGAGTTTATTTTGTTGTCCATTATGAGATAACCTGAAATTTATAAATATTTGCTTCAATTACAGACAGTTTAGTTGCTAAATTACCTAATCGCTCTTGTAATTTTGTCTGCAATATGCTTTCAAAGTAATTTACTTTCATGGTGCATATGCTCTAGACATAGTACCATAGCCCTCAAAACACAGTGACTTAATTTAAAGGAAAATAGAAGAACAAAGGACAATAAAAACAAAATGAAAAATAATGGTAGTCACCATGGATACTAGGTGTTTTAAAAGACAAGAATTTCCATTCATGCATGCAAGCAAAAACTGAAAAGAAAAAAAATTATCAGGAGATAAAGGACATAATATACATAAAAATTACCATTATCTCTAAGATTTCTCTGATCTTATTGAACAATAATCTATGTCGAAACAAGAACAATAGTTCAAGCTCAGAGACAGGCACTGGTAAGGTTGAGGTTGAATGTCTGTATCCAAGGAATATAGGCTTTACCATGTTGCTGCCACATTGATGCTCATTGCATATAAACAGCATAACTTTCATTATTTCTATAATAAATAATAACTAGGTAAGTTGAAATGGACATGTGTAGAGAGCAATAGCTTACCGAATTCTGCTCCACCTACACCTTGCCATCTGTGTGTACATATCACAGTAAATGGTAAGGCAAAATTACATCAGAAGAGGGAGATGAAGCCGGAGGATATGTGTGAAGAATCTTCCTTGTTGCCTTGGTGATCCTTGGTGATAGTCAGGGGCATAATGAGTTGACAGCATATAAATCATTCCAAAGTCAATTTTAGCATTGGTAGAAGAAATCACCTCTCAGCTCCTTACCTGCCATCTTATTGCTCAGTTTCAATGATTCACGATGTCCTAGCACTTGTTTTTGATATTAACTGAAGCATTTCTTGAAGGCTTAGGTTTTTTTTAAGTCTAGTTATGCAGTATCAAAATTTTAAATAATAATAAGCTCAGGCAAGAATTTGTCTTTTTCCGTGTTATTTCCCAAAATCTAGGGTCAGAGAAGACCAGCTCATATCTTTCCCTGCTTTAGAGAATCTTTTAAGTTCTAAGTTACAAGGCTTTGCTTATTTTTTTTTTAAGGGATTGCAAAAGATGAAGAGAAAAGGAACTGTCAAAGACTTTATCTGGAAAAGAAAAAGAAATGGGAAGGGAATAAAGGTTTTCAATTATATGACAGTTAAAAATAACTACTGAACCACCAACTTAACAACTCATCTTTGGGGTCTTATTGAATTGCCTTTTTGCAAACATTAGCAGAGAAACTCTAAAGTGCTATTTTATTTAATTAAAAAGAGAGAGAGAGAAAGAACACATAATGCTGTTCATCCAATGGAAGGATAGCTATAACATTTGAAAAGGCAGTCTAAAACCTGAAAGCCTGTGTCTGATAAGCATATGAAAAGGTACCCAAGCTCATTAGCGATTTGTAAAATGCAAATTAAAAATTACCCTGAGATATCATTACCCAACCACTAGATTGACAAAGATGAAAATCTCTGACAATGCAGATGATTGCAAGGATGTGTGGCAAAAAAAATCCTGTCATTTCTTGGTCGTGGAACTACAAATAAGAAAACTTAAAGCTGCATAAAGGCTACATAAATACACCTGAGTACAGTACCTGAAGATACTCCTAACTAATACTGTTTTGATTCATGCCAGCAAATATTCGGAGCGACCCTGTTGTCATCGCTATAAATTGGAAATACTAAAATTTAAATGTGTTGGTAAACTGTAATGCATATACATATATACCCATAAACAGAGTACTATACAACTAGAGAGGTACAATAAAATTACTTACAAAATATACACAGTTCTCATAAATATAACCATAGGGGGAAAGGCACAAGGAAGGATACATAAAACATGCTTACAAACATGGACAGCATCATTTTACATTCTTAATGAGTTATCCAGAGATAGTAATTCTGTGGGAATATACACTAAGTACTAGACAGTTGGTGCCAATTCTGTCACTCCCATGGCTGGACTCTGTTATTGTTCTGTCTATAATTATGCTTGGCATATGCTTGAGCTCAAGATGAGAATACAACACCTACACATTTCCATTTGACCTTAGCTGTGCCAGAGGAATCCCCGGCTACACTAATGCTACTGGTTGGAATTGCAGAAATCACACTTGATAACTTGATCATGGTGATCTATACATTTACTTTTTGTTTGTTTGTTTGTTTGTTTGTTTTTTTGAGACAGGGTTTCTCTGTGTATCTCTGGCTGTCCTGGAACTCACTCTGTAGACCAGGCTGGCCTCGAACTCAGAAATCCACCTGCCTCTGCCTCCCAAGTGCTGGGAATAAAGGCGTGCGCCACCACTGCCTGGCACTATTTATTCTCCCTATAATACTCAACAACGACTTCCAATAGGTATAAACTGGCATTTTTCAGTACCTTTCCTTTTTCCTTAGAATTTATCTACCTTGCTTTTATTGAATAATGTTTTTGAACCTCAGGCCATGAAAGTGTTGATTACTTTTCAAAAGCTATATTGTTAAATTAATGAACAATGTACATTAAGAAAATCTACATTCCCCGGGCCGTGGTGGCACACCCAGCATTTGGGAGGCAGAGGCAGGCGATTTCTGAGTTCAAGCCCAGCCTGGTCTACAGAGTGAGTTCCAGGACAGCCAGGGCTATACAGAGAAACCCTGTCTCGAAAAACCAAAAAAAAAAAAAAAAAGAAAAAGAAAATCTACATTCATGATAAGCATGATAAGCAAGTGTTAGAAAAGCTCTTGTTGAGCTTCTTCATCTGAATGCAAAACTTCTAATGCCTGCTTTAATGGCATGCAATATTCTCTAGCCACAACTACTATTTCTCTACCTCACCACATTTTTTAGCAATGTTTTACCAAAGGCAAAGACCAAGAGCACACTCAACCAAGTAGACTAATAGGGTCTCGTGATCCTACATACACTTCTAAAAAGTAACAGAAACCAAGTTATCCTTTCATAGTTGATCATAATGATCACGTGAGATAACATGTATGGATGATGATAGTCACAAATCACTTTCCTCTTCTTTAGACACTCACAATCATTATCTTACTAAAATTGTACTAAAACTATGATGGATTGCAAGGAGAAATGCAACCAACAATGAACGAAAGCAGTAATGTGATTTTCTCATTCAAAATCTTCTACATTATCTAGTAATGTAGAATACTTTTATGGTATATCTATGGAAACTAATTCTACTGAATGGAATATAACACAATTCTTCTTGGAACATGGGGGTTCAATATATTTGAGATACACACCTCCCTTATAGACACCAAAAAAAGTAATTAAAAATGGGTTAAGTACAATGGAATTCTTAATTTCTGGTATCCTGATTAACTTTGTCTCTTAATCCTTATAATAATCCAATGAGAGTAGATAAAGCTGTTAGTAATGCCAATGAAGACAATACTGTTTCTAATGAAACTTGGAGATTTAAATAACTTTCTCAATTTCACACATATTAAATGAAGTCTACCTCAGTCAATAAGGCATTCGAATATGTACACATTTCTAAAACTACATGTGTGTGCATGTGTGTGTATAAGGAGAGAGAGAGAGAGAGAGAGAGAGAGAGAGAAGAGAGAGAGAGAGAGAGAGGAGAGAGAGAGAGAGAGAGAAAGAGAGAGAGAGAGAGAGAGAAGAGAGAGAGAGAGAGAGAGAGAAGAGAGGAGAGAGAGAGGATGAGAAGGGAAGAGAATGTTATTACACATATGCACACAGTAGTGCCCCTGTGGAGGTCAGAAGGCAATATGTGTGAACCCATTCTGTACTATGAGTGTCCATGGAATCAAACTTAACTCAATTGGTATGGTAACAAACCCCTTTATCTGATGTATATAGCTCTTTAAACACAAACAAATAAAAAATGAAGAAATATAAAATGTAATTTCCCTCTTTTCAAATATGAAAAGTTCTAAGTCATCTTATTTTCTTTGTTACCCTCTGATATATTAAAGGAATAACAACAAAAAAAACTTGATCAAATAATGACTCCAAAATCCATACCTCTTCTACTGGAGAACAAAGTAACACAGTTATTTAGAAGAATTCATTCCTTCCTTTCTGCTCATGGCTTAAGACTATAAAGGTTTTATACTTTCAAACTACATTAAATCTATGATTGCACTGACTCGGCAGATTAAATTTATTTTAGTGCAATTTTTTTCTTACACTTAAATAAGTCCATTTTTATAATTCACTTCCCAAATCCTGGACTCCTCTACATTTGGTTTGAAAGAACTACTCTATAGCTCTACCTAACAGCTTTATGAAAAAGGTTATAATATTATGCTTCAGTGGCCTTAAGAAAAAAGTGTGTTGCCGGAAAGAAATATTGCTAATATCAAGAGTGCCTAAGAATTCTCACAGCTGTTATGAATTCTCTCATATCAAATTGTGTTTTTTTCTCAATGCTGAAATGTGCACATTTATTTTATACACACTCACACTGATGACTGAATGTTTCCACAATTACTTATTCTCATAAATCGGCAAGAGAGTCATCAGTTAAAGAAGGAAAAAGTACCAGGACAGCAAACTAGGATGCATGGATTAATTAACTTATTTAATTTAATTTATTTAATTATTAAAAAATAAAGAAACACCATCTCAGTGAAAGAATTTATAAAATCATATTAAATATTGCAGACATTTAATAAATGCAGTCATTAAATAAATGAAGAGAGAATAAATGAGAAAATATGGAGAATGAAGAATGAATGAGGTGGGGATTATGGTAAAGGTGCATCCTAGGAGTCAGAGTAGGGTTTTGTTTTCTTAATGTTACACTAAGACAAACTGCTTAGACGTGAAGGAGAGAAGGAGAATATCCAGAGGATGAAGGAGCATGCAGGAGAGCAGCCGTTCATTTTGGTTTGTGTATAGTGAAGGTGATTCTCTCCGGGCTGAGAAGGAAGAAATCTATGTAGAACTCTTGTGGTCTGGAAGGGATGGCCTGGAATTCTGAATTTGGAAAACTAGAACTTTCTGGTAGAAACTCAATCTGTAACAATTCACTTTGTTCTATTAGTTAATCCTGTATCCATTTAAAGAGGAGAAGAAATATACAAGGATATCTTGATGTCATTGTCTAATTAAAAAAAAAAAATCCCTCCTCCTAGATATTCAAGAGTCACTGTGTCAAGTCAACCAATTAAAAAAAAAAAAAACCTTAGTCAAGGTGATCCCATAAGGGCTTCAACCTTTAGAAACAAAAATATATGCAAAATTAAAAACAAATAAAATACTGCAAAAACTCTAGGTTTAGAATACTTTTATATCACTGAATAAAGCTTCATATTATATTGGTGTGAGAACAATATTAAAATGTATAACAATAGTTATTGTGATTTTAAAAAAATCTTTGAAATATACTTCCATAGCCCACTGTACTTACAAATTAAATGACTTCAGTAATGGCCTAGTCCAGGTATCTTACAGGGTAGAGCCAAAGATAAAACATCTCCCCAACCCACTCACCACCACTTTCACTCAACTCATTAAAAATGTTAATTTTTCATTTATGATGGATTATTCTCTTATTAATACACTATTTATTATTCTTTCTTTGAAACATTATTGCCGAAAGATTAAGACACTGTAGGAAATGCTTCTCAGTGTGCCAATGTGGGAATGTGTGAACTTTTCCTTAACAAGACAGTAGAGAAATGGAGTTTCCACTGTGGAACCCACAGCTTCTGCTCAGTTCAGCCTTTTCCTAGACGACAGTGCTTAATAGGTTTTCTGGCAGGAGACACTAAACACTTTTAAGAGGCATTTAATGTGAAGCTTTTGTTTACCTGTGGATTCATTATTAATGAAAAGCCAGGCAATGCAGTTTGAATCAGGCAGACATTAAGTGGATCAGTCACTTGCATTATTAAAATGTACCCTCAGGGAATAAAGATTATTCTCCACTTTCAATTATTCCTAATGTAAGGACCCCCCACTCCCACCCCACATCACTCCCAAGAAGACAGCTTGTTCTTCCCTTGACCTTTTTAAATGTGCACTGTGGTCTTGTATCTATAGTGACATTCAGAGGTAGCAAAAGTGTCAGTTCCTCTTAGCAGGGACCCACCCTTTAGTATGCATTCAAAGCCAAGTCCCCTGATTCTAGTACAGTTGAAACCTTTGACTGCAGGTCCATCAACTATAGACAGGTTTGGAAACTATGACATGAGATTCCCCCAGAGCCTATGTCTTCATTGCCAGGAAGCAGGATTTTGTCAGGGAACATTGCTTTGGCTGTCATCAGCTCAGGCCTCAGAAATCAGGTAAAGACAGGTCAAAGCTGTCTTGCAATCTCAATGACGTGGTCAGAAAAGGAGAGAGATAAAAATGAGGCAGGTGGATGGAAAATTTAAAAGTAACAATTCTTTCCCCCCCACCCTTTCTTTCCTCTGTGATTATGTATGCACAAGTTCCCTGGGTTCATGCTGTTATAGGAAATGGTCATAACCAGATGCTCAGTTCTGCTATTCTTAAATATCTCTGTTTATTGCCAGTAAACTCTCTTTGGCTATTTAGATTGTGATGACTTACAAAGCCCAAATTATCCTGTAGATTTTTCTACATACGACAGACTTACTCTGCCTTCTGATGTTCAAAATTATCATCTTGTGGTGCTAAAAATATTAAGGCCTCGTTAGATGCTCGGTGTTATTTTCCTTAATCATACTATAATTTATGTAATGTACAAGAGCTAAGTGGATTTTTATATTGCCTCTAGACTTATCACCCAGGAAACTCTGTAAGTGCTTTTCGATAAATAATTTGCTGCCAAAATTCCATGGATCAGTGCATATTGCCATATATAGTGCACTGTGGACCAAGTAGGGGAAATTGGAGTCATATTTTGAATGACAGAAGGCCTGTATCTGAACCAAAGACATTCATTATGGAATTTTGTCTTAGGCTTGAAACAGTCATAAGATTGGATCTGGTAAATATCAACATCATGCCACCTCTACCAGCACATGATGCCTTCCAAGTGTTTTGTGCCCCTCACCACAAAGATGAGGAAATGACTGGGGAGCTTGGACTGAGAGAATACAGGATCCTCTCAGCAGCAAGACTCACATATTGCAAACTCATCCAAAGCTCAACAAAGACTGCTCCATTGCCATGGAATACCAATGAAGAGGTACAGATGGTTCTTTTGAGTGAGCTTAAGGGAGAGTTCAGATGGTCTCAATACATTTTATCAAAGGGATCTTAAAAGAATTCTGGGTAATGAGGGGGAAGCAGGAATGCTTGTAAAAGCAGGTAGCTAGCAACAATGAAAAAAAATCAAGCAATGAATGGATGCCTTTTTCGCTGTGATTCCTTTGCCACAGCAACTACCCACCTTCCAATATACACAAAAGTACCTCTCCTCTTTCTTCCCAGACTCTTATTTCTGAATGTTTTTCACTAAGATACTATACACAGGAATTGGAGAAGATGTATCATGACTCTGGGAGAGCTCTGGATTGTCTTCTTCATTCATTGTCCATTCAAACGAAACACACACACATACACACAGACACACAGACACACACACACACACACACGCACACATATATAATATTCATGTGAGTTAAAACTAATGATCACCTTAAAAATAGTGAAGACAACAGAACACGGTTAAAAGGTCATCCAAATTACAAAAGAAAGAGCTACAACTTTTTTTAATTGTTAGATTTTCTTAACTTATGGCTCCAAATACATCCCCAAGGAGAGTTAAAATTGTCTTACATTACACATCATCTTAAATAAAAATTATTTTCTAATACAAATTTAATAAACCATGACATTAAATGTACCTGAGTTTGTTTTGGCAAACTTCACAATACATAATGAAACAAAGAAGAAAGGCTACTCAGAAGAAAAGAAATACATTGTTTTTCAATAATGTATTCTTAAAAGATTATTATTTTCAGCTGATGTGGTATCCTACAGCAATAATCAATGTACTTGTATGACTGAGACAGAAGCATTGTTGTGAGTGATTTCCAACCATTTTTACCTAGCATGATCTTGTCTCAGAAAAATATATTTTGTGAAATTTTCATGACCCACATGAATTAATGTAGGGTAATATGCAATATAACATGGGTTATGAAAATTAAAAAAAAAACTTGCTACCTTGGAATCCAATTGGAAATATAAAAAGGTTTGAAAAGGCAAGTACCCCAAAAGTTAAATAATGCCAAGTCTAGAAGTCCAAGTCCTGAGTGAATTCGGATGGAATACATCCTCAGAGTTTTTGGCTTTTGAGGTCCGATAGCGCCTATTAATATTGAAGTGTTAAGGTGATCTATTTCTTATTCATAGTTTTAAATTGATACAGCATAAACACATTACTTTCTAAATCTCTATATCTAAATATTTGTATCTATCTATCTATCTATCTATCTATCTATCTATCTATCTATCCATCTATAGTTATAATAACCAGACAAATATTACTTTCATCTCTAATCAATGAAGCATCTTTTTATGCAAAAACCCATGGCTTCACAAGATGCTGATAATAAGGGATAGTTGAAGGCCTCATCCTAAAGAAGACATTTATTCTACCTTCTTAAGATTCAGAGAACACTGAACAAAGGATGTAGAAGGAACTTAAGAGCAAGAAGATAAGGAGGCAAGTTATAAAGGGTATCTTCTAAGTACAATGTGGACACAGTGTGAACTCACTTCAGCTGAAAATGGAAGTTCTCAAGTAAGGCACACCCACCAGTCAGCTATGGATAAAAAAGGAGCTCACAGGTCATCCCTTTTTTGCTGACCTACTAACAAGTCACAGACTTGGGGAGAATGGGAGATGTAGTTCCCGGTTTCACCAGCAAGCCCAACAGGTACTAATGGATGTTTCCAAACTCATAGACAAACATGTGGCCTAGTTCAACCCTTAGGGACATGAAACAACAAAAATCCATGAATATAGGATGTGATTTGTAGGGACAAAGGCAGGTGAGGGATGACAATAGACACCGGGCAGGAGAAATAACAAGAATGTAATACATGAATGTATGAAGGCATCAATGACCAACATTTGTTAATAAAAAAAATCATAAAAGTATTAGAAAAAGTGGACCACTGGTTATTTGTGCTCAAGTTTTTAGTCCTTCCTTACATATCATGCAACGAGAAATGTTGGCTAAAAGGTGAAGACAGTATCAACAGGACTACGTTAATTTTCAGTATTTACAACTCAGTGTGATCACAGCAGTATCATTAATAAAGCCGTGAATCACTTACTGGAAGGAAGTCATAATTTAAAAATATTTCTTCCAGAAATATACCAAACGATGGTCTATTTAGGGCTTATTGAAGCATTAGGTTTACAGGCAAAAAGGAAACACATACACATAAATTCCAAACTAACCAACCACATAACAATGTGAACCACCTTGTTTCCCAATACCAACAGATTCCCAGGATGGGCAAAAGCACCTGACCCCTCATGAGCAGACCAATGGGAGTTGTGATTTAAGTGTCATTTAGTGGTCGTTTACAAGTTATCGGCCAGCCACAGCAGATAACTCACTAGATAGCATCTGTCAAGACAGAGCCTCAACGTGTCAGCCACGACATCAGGCATATGCTCACTCTGCCAAGCTTTCTCTTTACTCCTTGAGAGGTTAGTGTGCACAATAAAGGTAGTCAGTTTAATAATGCCCTGTGTACACTGCTTACAGTAAAACCAGCATACGTTCAACTGAGGAAGAAAATAAGTGTTTTCTTTAAAGGAAATACAGTCAGATAATTGAAGCAGTTGGGTTCTGAAATGAGTTGTTAGCTTTCTAGTTCTAGGATCTTAAAGTTGTAAGTATTTTAACTTCTAATCTAACAGAACTTGGCCAGTGTATTTTTTCCTTTGAGTTCACCTACAATGTTCATATTTTAGACATTAAAATTGTTCTGTAACTTACATTGAGCCTGTGCGTATGCATAGTTGCATTTGTATGTAATGCAATACATAGATACACACACACACACACACACACACACACACACACACACACACACAGCCCACATTTAAACTGTAAATATTAGAGAATACTTGTAGGTAATACATACTACCATTATCCTTTCAAAGATAACGTTTCCTTAGGAACTACTAAGAACTAATGTAAAATGTAAATAGTTAGTGTCAATCTTATGAGATCTTTGTTTCACCAACCTATTCCACCCCTTTCCTTTCTTCTGTGCTAAATGAAATTTTTTGTTTGTTGTATTCTCCTTTTAGCACAAAGTCAGAAAATAAATGTCTGTTTATTTCTTTTCTGAATCAGTCAAAAACCTGTAATTGCTTGATGCTCTGAAGAGACTCCCTATTGCATGAGAAGTTTAGCCTTGACCAAAATATTAACAAAGTGTCTGACTGGGTGATGCTTTCAAAAGTTTCAGTGAAAGGAGGTTTGTATATACTATACCATTTAAAATATATATCAATGTTATATGTTACCCCAAAGAACAGGAGGACACATAGTAATAATGGTGCTAACTAACATTTCCCAAGCACTTGATGGAAGTTAAAGCATGCTGCACTCACTTTAATCCCACATGGCTAACAATTAGGACTGTATTAATTTCAAACAGGTAATGAAATAGAAGATCAGGAAAGCTGAATAATTCACACATGTAAGCAGGTGACAGTGGCAGTACTTGGACCCAGGCATGGTTTACTGCAGACTACAGAATCAGATAATGCACAGCCTCCTTTTATTAGCCCAACACTTCAGACCTGAGACAGATTGATAGATAAGTGCTGGCTGGCTGTGTAGCTGGCAATAAAAGTCCAGTAAATTCTGTTATGATATAACTTGTTATTACACAGACTTATAAATGATTCAAACCATGTTCTGAAAATATAACAAATCTATCATAAAAGCTGACTTTGCATGGTCAGCACATATGGTGACTGTTTAGCACTGCCTGTATCTTCACTCACACACCCATACACACACACACACAGAGAAAGAGAGAGAGAGAGAGAGAGAGAGAGAGAGAATTCTCATGCAAGTCACACAATAACTCTAATTTCACTGCATCTTAACGAAATAGAAAATTGAAATATGTATTTGAAAAGAATAAAGCCTTTAAAAATACTTTTTCCCCTCTTTTTTTTCCATTAGATAATTTCTTTATTTACATTTCAAATGTTTTCCCCTTTCTAGGTCTCCCTTTCTGAAACCCCCTATCCCATCCCCCCTACCCCTGCCTTTGTGAGGGTGCTCTCCCCCCCCCACACACTCCCATCTTCCAAACCTGGCATTCCCCTACACTGGGGCATCGTCAGGCCCAAAGTCCTCTCCTCGCACTGATGTTCAACAAGGCCATCCTCTGCCACATATGCGGCCGGAGCCATGGGTCCCTCCATGTGTACTCTTGGATTGAAGATCCAGTCCCGGAGAGCTCCAGGGGTCTGGCTAGATGACACTATTGCTCCCTCCATGGGGCTGAAAACCCCCTCAGCTTCTTCAGTTCCTTCTCCAACTTCTCCATCAGGGACCCTGCGCTCAGTCCAATGGCTAGCTGTTAGCATCCTCCTCTGTATTTGTCAGTCTCTGGCAGAACCTCTCAAGAGACAGCTATATCAGCAAACACTTCCTGGCATCCACAATAGCTTCCAGGTTTGCTGACTGTATGTGGATGGATCCTCAGCTGGGGCAGTCTCTGGATGGTCTTTCCTTCAGCCTCTGTTCCACACTTTGTCTCCATATTTCCTCCTGTGAGTTTTTTGTTCCCCGTATAAGAAGCACTGAAGCACCCATACTTTGGTTTTCCTTCTTTTGGGGCTTCATATGGTCTGTAAATTGAATCTTGGGTATTCTGAACTTTGGGACTGATACCTACTTATCAGTGAGTGCATACCATGTGTGTTCTTTTGTGACTGAGTGACATAACATCTAGTGATATTTCACCAGATGAGAAGGGTAATATGACTGCCATCTTAATCAAGCTGCAGAACTGTTTTTAGTTCCACCCTACTCTAGGTGCTCCCTCAGCTTTATTTTGATCATGAACAATTAGAAACCAGATAAATGAAGTAGAGTTTGACGCTGACTTTTAAGAGCTGATCCAAGCTAGAGTGATACCGGCTGATCTGAATCCAGGGTACATTCTCTAGCAATGTGACTTCTCTCCTGTTCCAGGTTAGCTCATCTCAAAAAGGCAGCACCTATCATAGCCCTAAAAAGCTCTCACCTGGCAGGAATTTTCATTGATAGGTAAAATGATGTTAAATCATTTAACAAATATCTTAGAGTTATATTAAATGAGTCTTTATGGTATTTTCAGTATTCGATTTATACTACTGTTGGAAGGATAATTAAACTCTCTCTGGATTTTCAAATAATATCACATTGAACTTTACAAAAATTACAATTTCAATTTAAAACACACATGAATGTCACAATTTTTGTAAGGTCCAGTTTAATTTAAATAACAATTCATACTTGGATTTAACTGTGTGAAGTATTGTATAAAAGTTAATGATACCCTTTAGCTCATTCTGCTAGAAAGGAGCTCTAGGATTCAGGCAGAGACCATGCCCTCCCACCTGAGCTAGTACATGGGCATAGCAATTTATAAATCCATTGTTTTTTATGGCATATGGTATAACTGACAAAAATGTTCAAGCTATGTTTTACTCCACTCTTTTTAGCTCATGAACCCTAATTTCATGTAAATATTGCTAGTCTGCATTTGCAGGGGCTCTTATTTGAGTACAAGTATTTTGCCTGAATGTATGCATGTGCACCATATGCGTGACTGGTATCTCTGAGTCAGTAGAGGGTATTGGATTCCCTAGGAGTTACCAATGGTTCTGAGCTACCATGTGGATACTGAGACTCCTAGTTGGTCCTCTGGAAGTGCTACAGCCCCTCATGCCAGTTGCAATCCATTACCCTGTGCTGCTTTTCTTTCTTCCTTGTAGCCTACCTTTATTTAATACTTTGTGTTAAATGGTTGGACTCAATACCATTGTAATGTTTTCTCCATGGAAGGCTTTCCCAACCATAAATGATTCAATTGTAAATGTACCAGAAAATAAAACAAATATGGAGGTTTATAAGAGACTATAATCTTCATTTATATATGTTTCTGTGTAACTGTTGACTTTATAGTGGTTAGTAATTATTCTTGTCACTTGTCAATAAATTGAAATGAGTTTGAGTTAAAGTAACAGGCTGCAACGGAGTCAGAGACAGCCCCTGATCCAATTGTTAGGGAGCCCGCATAAAGACCATGCTGTACATCTGCTACAAATGTGTAATTGGACTAAGTCCAAACCATGCATGTTCTTTGCTTGGTGGTTCAATCTCTTTGAGATTCCATGATCCTAGGTTCATTTACTCTGTAGATCTTGTGGTATTCTTGAACCTTCCAGCTCAATTAATCCTTTCTCTCTACTCTTCCATAAGATTCTCTGAGCTCTGTCTATTGTTTGGCTAAGGTTCTCCACATCTGATTCCATCAGCTGCTGGATGAAGCCTCACAGAAGACAGTTATACTAAGCTCCTGTCTACAAGCATATCATAGTAGTATAATAAATAGTGTCAGGGGCTGGCTCTCTTCTGTAGGGTGAATCTCAAGTTGGGCCAGTCATTGGTTGGTCATTCCTTGATCTCTCCATCTTTATCACTGTAATTCTTGTAGGCAGGCCAAATTTTAGGTTGAAGGTTTTGTGCATAGATTGGTGTCTCTGTTGCTTCACTTTGGATCCCTTTTCCATATCTGGACTCCCTTTGTCTGGACTATAGGAGAGGATACACTTAGTCCTGCTGTGTCTTGATGTACCAGGGTGAATTAGTATACATAGAGAGTCTCCCCACTCTGAGAAAATGGGGATTGAGCAATGGAGAAATGGTTTTGATGGTGGGATTGGGAGGAGAGGTGGAAGGGAGGCTGCAATCAGGCTTTAAAGTAAATTAATTGATTAATTAATGAGGACAAAATGAGAAAAAGGAAAAAATAAAGTAACAGCTGATTTTCTACAGCACTTACTCAAGTTTGTTGGGCACGTAGTTCCCTGATTAGATTAAAAAACTGTTTTCTCTGATAGCTTGTTTATATATTTTATAACCATGACACTAATTTATACCAAATCTTATATTATCCTCTAACATTATTAGTAGTAGTAGTAGTATTTGTTGAAATTAAAATTTTATTACTATATTTATTCATTCCATTTTCTCCCTCCATATCGGCCCATATACCCCAACCCTTCTCCTTCAAATTCATGGCATAATTTTTTCACTAATTGTAGTTATGGGCATATGTGTATACTTATATACATACATATTCCTCAATATAACATTTGATTATGTATATTGTTACTTGGTTACTTGTATGCATGCTTTTAGGGCTGATTGTTTTGACACTGGATAACCAATCATTGTGCTCTTCCTTTGTGAAGACTATCTCTCCTGGCCTCAGCTTTCCTTAGTTGCCTATAGCTCTCTGTTCAAGATTGAAGCCTTTTGGGCTTTTCTCCATCCAGTTTAGCATGTACACTGGTGTCATTCTAGTTTAGCTACTGCTGCAACGGTTATATTTCCAAGACTTTATAGATCTGAACTTCTGATAGAGTGGGTATATCACATTTTTCAAGGATGTTTGAAAGAAGTAATTTCAGTTACCAAAAGAAAAATAATTTACCAATTTTAGGTGATTTGTTTTCAATAAATCTAGTGGCTCAGATTTTTTTTTTTTTTTTTTTTTTTTTTTTTTTTTTTTTACTAATATTACATTTTGGAGTGAAGGATCATTTTCAGTAGCCGGTAACAAGTAAAGACAAAAACACAAGGGAATCTTTCAAGTATACCGTGTGAAACGTTAGAGATTTTCCAAATTCTCTTGAGCCCATTCAAAACCCTGCAATGCTCCTTTCTATCTACAGTGAAGATTTTCTATGCAGACACAGAAAGCCTTAGGGAGACTTTGTATGATCTATACAGATGAAATACATAGAAACCCATGTTGGCCTCAGTGGGGACCAAGGAGTTGATTTCTCACATTGCAGACAAAAGAGGCTCATATTAGAATGAAGAGAAATTGCAAAGTTTATAAGTGTCCAATAGGAGGTATCTTAGCAGATTCTGAATTTACTTGAACAAGTTACCCAACTAGATACAGGGAAAGCACTGTGAGGTTCCTCTTCTAACCTGATGTAGTTGAATTTTATGCTCCTTTAACCCTGATATAGAATTATATTTATAATTGTTTCAAATCTGGCAGAAACCCTGTCATAAAATTCTCTATCTGTTCCATTTGGGGACGGTCAAATTAATACCTTAGTGACATGTGTTTTTTATGAAGCGTGGAGTAGGGAAGGATAAAAACGGGTGAAACTTCATATAGCCTCAGAAATTGAAGTGAGGGACGGCAACATGTATCAGTGTAAGAAAGTAAATAAATGAACAAGCAAACAAACAAACATATAAAAAGACAAATAATTTATTTTTAAAATGAAGTAAAGTTGGCAGAAAAAGACAGTGAGGAATACAAAGGATCTATCATTATTCAGTTTTCCCTGCACAGATTTTCAAAGTTTGGTTTATGCCAATGAGACACAGAGGAAACCAGCCATTTTTTTATGGGAGATAGCAGAACCTTTCTGAGTGACACTCCACAGTTTGGGCAAATGATGGACAACAGCTTCAAATTACATTAGCTTTATGGGATGTAAGAAATTAAATACTGGATAAAAAAGTTGTAATGATACAAGTTTTATCGGAACCTATTTTAAAATTGGCTGAGGACAAATATAGAAAGAATATTTTTAAGCAATGTGGGGAAGCCATTTAAATTCTATCCAACTCAAATGCCACACCAACTACATAAAAGGCGTATTCACAAGGGATTCACTGACATTAAACTCATGTTCCTGCAAGACTCAAAATCTTTGTGTCAAATGGTCAGCTTTCCTGTGTTGCTTGTTAGTTTTCTGATCGGACACCAGTACCATGTAGATTACTCTAATATTTAGATATACCTCTCCATTAGATTTAATGACGTGCCTGATCAAGGACTTAGCAATTTGCCAATTTTGCTAATTGGTCTTACAAAGGAAGTTATGTTTTTAGAGATAACAGATTTGGATAACTTGAGCAACTGAATATTTCATCACTATTCTGATGCTTATTCATATGCAAGGTAAAATACTGAAGACTTAGTGAATCGTCTCCACCAGGAGTTTTAAGTAAAGTGAAAACAATATTTATTGTAAACTGGAATTTTTAGTTAGTGATCTGTGTTTATACAAAGTCTGGTTACCTAAATGGGCATGGATAGAAAAGCCAAAGTTGATTTCATCCATGCTTTGAGTTCTTGTCCTCTGCCATCATAAAAGGGGTTTTCTGCTACTTATAATTTGATGATACTTCTACATCAATGAGGAAAGATGAGTTTTGAATTTACAAAGTGATATTGGAGTTGGTCTCATTTATTCTATTTCACAGATCATGGGTATCAGAATGCTGTAGCTTTATTTCCTGTCCAAAACTTGTACACATTTAGAAATCAGATACCAACTTAAGAAATCTAACTTCTTGCTTTTGTTCCAAGAAAATTATCAAGATGTTGTATGTTTATTTAGGAAAAAAAACCCTACTGTTTGTTTTTTTTTTTTTTAAATAAACATTTCTTCATTTTTTCCTAATCGCGCCAATATAGAATTATGCTACGGAGTAACAGCACTTGGAGATGCAAAATTGAATATTGTCATTTTGTTCCCTGCCAACTAAAAAAGAAATGAAATGTTCACAAGATTATTGTGTGGCCACTCTGCATTCCATCAAAACTTGACAAGGTCATTGTTACTTGTCATTTTATTTGACTGAAATGTGACAAGGCTCAAAAGCAAGAATAGCAATTTGATACAAAGATTCTAATACCTTTGCATCTAAAGTGAGGAATCTGGAAACTGCCATCCCTAATTTTAAATGACTGCAAACCTGGCTTTGGCTTTGATATTGATGCCACATTTATCTCTACATAAAAGTCACATCTGTTGCTTTAACATAATATCATTTAAGAAGTTGTGAAGTTATTAATTTTTCAGCATTTATGTTCAAAACACATTACAATCTTTTTTCTTTAAGAAGAAAATAGGACCCTAACTTTTCTGTGTTTCTGATTGGTCACTCTCTTTTTCCTCACCTGCCTTCAGTACCATGTGACCTGAAACTTTTCTATGCGTTGGGATCATTGCCTGGACTGGTCATCATTCTCCTGAGAACTAATGCTACTTTATAGCTATGCCTTTCTTGTGGCATTTTAATCCATGGGTAAGGATAACAAGTCTGTAATAAATCATGTTCAATAATAATTGCAAGGTGATGAAAGAATAATAATCCATAAATGAGTAAATAAGGAACAGTGATTAAACCTGTGTATGCCTTCACTTGAGCTTCTGAAGATGGGAGAGATGGATTGATTAGTTACAAGGAAGTAGGATAGAATGACTGATAACATGGAGTACTTTTCTCTGGCTACACTATTTTTTCTCTAATGTAAAACCCATCATAGAGTGGGTAAACATCATCTTAGAACTTCATTGGAGGTCTAAGGTTAAATTTCTTTGAACTAAAATCTCTGGGATGAGTATGAGGAGAAGAGGTTGTATTGGGGTGTTCACAATGGTTATTGGATCAAAAATATAATTCTGTTGAATCACTGTTTCTATGTAGTTTTATTGGGCAAAATTAAAACATTCAAAATACATATAATAATGTATGGATAAGAAACAGCCAGGTCAAAGTCAAAACGAGTCATTATGTGAGTAATCAAAGGACTGTAGAATTAGGCAGCTGGTTTGTTTTTTCTCCAAAATATAGATATTTTATTCTAAAACGTGTTGGCGTTCATAACTATAGCATACACTTGAATTTAAATTACTGGATAATTTTTAAATTTTTATTTTATGAAGTATCAAAAAATTAATAAAACCTTAAACACAGCTGCCTCAGCATATTCTTTTTCTTTATGTCATGAATTTGAATAACATTAAACATCTGGATATAAAGAAAACTGCTTTTCCTTCCGTATGTTTCCAAATATTCAAATGTTTATCTTCATACATAGATAGAGCTATATAAAAAGCAACACAAAAACACATAAAATGAAATGTGATCTGAATTATTCTTCCTGTTAAGCAATTTTAATTAAAATGTTTATATGAGTATGTTTCTGAAAAGTTTTTTTTTATCACAACCTACAGTTTTTCTGTCACACACCACATTGCTTGTCCATGTCTAAACAAGACATAAGGAAAACAATCCAAAGGTATAAAGAGATGAATTCCAAAGAGTGGATGCACAATGATAGTTTACCTTAAAACAATGATGGCCTCAAGCTAGACAATAGATATTATAAAGGGAGCAATAACTATTCCAGAAAGATCAAGGTCAAGGAATGCTTGAGAGGAACACAAAGATTCTTATTTCCTTCAGTCTTTTCTGTTCTACAGGAGATGAATTGAGCATGACAGTTTCTTAGGATCTTACTCATTCGTAAATGTGTTTGCTTCTTTTGTTAAAGGTACATAAAACGATAAGCTATTCAGTTTCGAAGTAAGTGAAGTAAGCCCTGTCTCCTTTCATACAGAAAGGAGGTAAAATAGTTTACTGTCAATTTTAATAGTTGAAAAATTATCAATAATGTTGGTCTGACATATAAAATTAAACCAAATTTAATTCAAATTATTATGATTTCTTTTCATCACACTGACATAACTATTTACTTATATATCTCAGTAGCTGAGCTCTCCCAACAGTGGCAGACCAGAGTGTTATAAAGACAATGCATACCCAAGGCACAGAGTACATACTATTTATTTATATTCTGAGTCACTATAGAAAAAGTTTGCTCGTTCTCGGTTTAAATCAATGCTTAACTATTGAAATGGGAATTTTCTTTATTACTCAAAATACATACTTCCCAATCAAATGGAAAAAGGGAGACTGTACAAGCAAAAAGAACTACCAGTTTCAAATGTTGAAAACACTCAAGATTTCCTAGCTATGCCCCCAAAGATTTTGCTTTTTCATTTACTATTCTGTGGAGTGTTTGCTATTATGAAATGAATGAAAAATTAAAGCTAGCTTTTCATACATCCATCTAATTACCTTCATTCATAGTACACTCATTCCTGTGCCTTCCTCTCCCCTATTCCTGACTCCTTGTCTCTCATCCCATCTTGATCCTCCCCAATCCCTAGTCCTTCCCTCTTTTTTCCTAGTCTCTTCTTTCTTCTCTTCTTTATCATATTGTACACACTATGATAAATATTTGATATTTATATCAAAAGCTTTGGCAGTATTATAAAATGTAATTTGTTAAGGGAATATTGGGCTTTCTCTTTTTTTCTAAGGATAAGTTATTTGTGACCAGAACAAACACTAAACAGGAGAATCAGGCTGTGGCAGGCTTTTTCTAGCAAACTCAAGTTTGCTGTGTATTATTTATATAATTTTAGATTGCAGGATTCCGAGTTTCTGTTTTGTCTCTTAATTTGATTTTGATCTTTTTCTGTCAGCATTTTATGCTAGGTTTTATAGCTGTCAAAATCTTTTATGTCATAAAAGAAGAAACAGATTTTTTCCACAAGAATCTTTCTATCTTTATTACATTTAAAGAAGTAAGATAATCAAATACTTCTCTTAATAAGTATTACGGTTTGAATTTGAAATATCACTGATTTCTCCATTTAGTAGGGGCTAATATATTTTATGTATGTTTAAACATCTCATTTTCATCTGTTCAGCGTGATATTCCAAACTATCAGATTGGGATAGGTTTTGGACAGGCTTTTGGGGAGTTAGTGGGCGTCCTTATGGGAAAGTCATTTAGTGTTGCAAATTTAGTGTGAACTTTAACATATGAAATACGTTGCCTTGTTGTGTAATTAAAATAAGTGCTAATTAGGAGAGATTCTGTCTTATAGATGATGCCCATGTCTGGTTCCAGGCTACATTCTCTGCCTCAGGAACAGGTGTGACGTGAACACATTGCCAGTGTTCCTTCCTTCTTGGAACCCAACTGTCCCATCTTCACTGTCATGGTTGACTAGAATTTCTTAAGGTTTTAAGATAATATAAATCCTTCATTCCTATGTTGCTTCTGTCAGGCATTTTGTCACTCTGGTGAGAAAAGTTACTTCATATAAAACTGAAGCAAATTAACCTCTGTACTGAAGATAACAATGGCAGTAGTAGCTCCTTTGGGGTAATGGAAAGAGTAGGAATCAGAATCCAAGAGCCATTTTCCTAGTTATCACTTATGCAAAGCACATCATCCCTTCCATCCTTACTAACTTTGCTTAACAAGTAAGAGATGGAGATACCCAAGGTTTCTTTCAGCTCTATAGCTGGGTATTTCTATCTCTACATGATTTAATTCATCTGAACACAGAAAGTCTATTCATCAATGAAATGTCTTTCTCATTCAAGAACTTTGCTGGAAACATTTGATTATTTTATTTTACTTAAATTCTGATGGCAGGAAAAAACTCCATTAACAATAGCCTCATAAAATATCACAGAATGACTTTAACCAAGGTAGTGAAAGATTTGTAATGAAAAACACAAGACACTGAAAACAGAAATTGAAGGAGATACCAGAAAATTCTAACACCACTTCTGCTCATTGATTGTAAGGATTAATACTGAGGAAATGTCTATACTATCAAGTGCACACTACAGATTCAGTGCAATCCCCAACAAACAAAACCTAGTACAGTTCTTCACAGGAATTAAAAAAAAGTCTTAAATTTCATATCAAAATGTAAAAGATCCAGAATAGTCAAAACAATAACAGCAAAACTGAAGGTATCACCATCCCATATCACAATTTAGAAAATAATAATAATAATAATAATAATAATAATAATAATAAACAGCATGACATTGGCATAAAAATAGATTCATTAATCATCAAAATAGAATTGGTTAATAGCATATAAATCCACACACCTATACCAACCTGATTTTTGACAAAGAAGCCAACTATACACAGTGGAGAAAAAACAGAATCTTCCACAAATGGTGCTTGTCAAACTGGATAGCTAAATGTAGAAAAACTAATGTGGGGCCTTATCTCTCACTAAGTATAAAACTCAACTTCAGATGCACTGAAGATTGCAACATAAGACCTGATTTCCTGAATCTGATAGAAGAGAAAGTAGATATAGGGTTAACTTGATTGGTATAGAAACAACTTCCTATATAAAACTCAATAACACAGACATTAACACCAACAATTAATAAATGGACCTCAGGAAACTAAGACATTTTCATACAACAAAGGATGCTATCACGTCAGTGAAATAGCACCCCAAAGAATGGGAAAAACTATTTAGCTGATATACATCTGACAGAGGGTTAGTATCTAGAATATACAAACAACTCAAAAAATTATACATCAAGAAAATGAACAATTCAATTAAAGTGGTGCATGTTACAGAAAGAGAGATTTTTCAAAAGAAAACTTAGATATCTGAGAAACAATGTTTCTTACATTTTACATCCTTAGCTATCCAAAAGATGCAAATTATGACTACCTTGAGATTTCATTATAAAGTCTGCGATTAAAGGAATAATAATCTAAGAAAAAACAAATAAAACCCAGTAAACAAAGAGCCAGCTGCTAGCATGGGTGTGAAGAAAGAGAAATATGTATTTACTGCTGATTGGAGTGAAAACCTATAGAGCCACTATGGAAATCACTGTGGTTGTTCCTCGGAAAACTGACAATCAATCCACCACAACATTGAGCTATGCCATTCTTGAGCACATACTTACACACTTACATCCTACCATGAAGACCTGTGCTTCCAAGTCAGCCCTGCTCTAGGAAAATCCAGGAAATCCTCACAATCTAGACACCCCTGAACGGATGAATGGATATTGATTGTGTGGTATCTTTTCACAATGGAATATTATACAATTGAAAATTGAAATAAATATGTGAGTAGATGGAATTGGAAACAATCTCTCTGACTATGGTAAGCCAGAAACACAAAGACAAAAGTCCCATATCTTTACTTATATTTGAATGTTAGCTCTTAAGTAACATCTTGTGTTTAAGATATAATATATTTTAAATTAAATATATATCAGGACATAACTATCCAGGCATAAGAAGAAGCTCTCAAAGGAGAACAGACAAAAATGCACTAGTTTAAATAATTAAACTGAATTATGTAACAAGAAGGGAAAAACTGGAGTGCTGCAGGGGAAGGAGGTAGGAAAGGAAAGCTAAAATAGATAATTTTGAGAAAGTCATAATGAAACCTACTCTAGATGCTGCTAAAGCATGTATATATATAATTGTTCAAAGTTAGATTTTAGTTATACCATAATGGTGCAGTAAATCCCCACTAGGCCCCAGAGACTATCATAAAATTATTGGTCTCTGAAAGGGCTTCCTTTTTTGGATTTTCTAACCAGTAAGATCCCAAAAACTTAAAAAAATTAAACTATTTTGACCACACTGTTGAAGACAGCATGCACTTCAACCATTGAACATTAATAAATCAACCAGGTACTGATGTGGAGGCCTCATCCTAACAGCTTTTACTTGGCTGAAAGGTATACTCTACCAGGGGAGAAAAGTAAACATCAATCTTTACCAGCTATGAACACAGTGACCTACAACTATAACTGGCTTGGTAATACAAACTTACCAGTATGATAGTGGTAGAAACATCTTGGAAGTAACCAATCATTTTATAATTGGACTTAAGGAGAACTCTACAAGAAAAAAACATGCCTGGCACCATTATGAGACCAAGAATTTGTGAGTAGACAAACTACAGACCATAGGAGAGCACCTACTTCTATTACTCTGCTAAATATACACAGTGTTAAACTAACTCATAATAACTTATCATAATGCCCATAGATAAAACTCATACTTCAGTTTTTATCAGGTGAGCTTCTGTTTCTAGTAAATGTACAACTCACCAAGGAATAGAGAAAAACATGGCATAAAGAGAATTCTTAAAAAGAACATATCCATCATATCCCCTCCTACAAATGCTCAGAGATCATTGTGGAAGTGTGTTATGAGAGAGAGAGAGAGAGAGAGAGAGAGAGAGAGAGAGGAGAGAGAGAGAGAGTTTGATAACTATAAGGAAAAAGTGACTTATTGACACACTAGGGAAATTGCACATCTGACCTCAAAATATGGTAGCATGCATAAGATCTATGTTAGTTGAAGCCAGATCAAATACTAGCATGAGGAGCACAGTTGGGCAAATGTTCTACATTAATCCAAGGAACTATTAGCAAGCGTTAGCTGCTGATAAATGAAGGACCAATGCTCTTTAAAAATGTGATAAGACCATATACTACTGGACCACAAATCAAAGAATATTTGAGTAAAAAATATTGGCCTTTAGGGAGAAATAAAAGACACAAAGTTGGGTGGAAGAGTTGATGAAGAGGGTGAATATGATCAAAATACACTGCACAAAACTGTCATATAACTAAGTTTTAGAATATGTTCAAAGAAAAAAAAAGATTGTGATGAATGAAATTCAAACAGCAACCAAGAGATCTGGTTTCTTCTCCTCATTGGCATCTGATCTCTAGATTTGGATTTTGTCTCAAGTTCCTAGGAAATGCGTAGTACACTAAAATATGAACAGGCAAGATGCACATACCCTCCTTCAAACATGAAAGGAAGAGAAGAAAATGTCTACCCAACTAGCAATTCCACAGTCTTTTACCCATAAGTTTAGAAAGTGTTATATATATGCATACAATTTTTAAATAAATTATATTGTTTGTGTAAATATGTAAGAAAATATGTGTAGAGACGTTAGTCAATATGTGTAGAGGAACTGTCAGTAGTATGGGGAACTTAGGCACAATATAGCATTGTTTATATTAACTATTTCCTATTCTGCCTGAATAATATCTTTTCAGAATTTAATTTATCCTTCTTTGAATATATGTTCAATATAGCATCACATATACTAGAAAATATGTCCCCAACAAATTACTTTGGTAAATAATATAATTATTACTGTTAATAGCAAATAGCATTTGTACTAACAAAACCTTATTTTTATCCAAAAGAAATTTTAGGGTTTTTTTTTTTCAATAACTGTGAAGTTGTAAGCTATAGTTTGAAGTGTGGCTTATGAGGAATTAGTTTGATCATAAAATATTTAAACTAACAAATCATAACAGCCCATTATTAAAAATTCTATAAAAACATAAGAACACAAAATTTGTACATAGTATTACTTAGAAACAAACATGAATACCAAACAATGTGATATTGAATTTAATAAATCATAAAAGAAGGTATTTGATGTCTTCATCCTCATGAAACTGAAAAGTATTCTCTGCAAGGCAAAGAATACTGACAATAGGACAAAAGGACAACTTATAGATTGGGAAAAGACCTTCACTAAACCTACATCCGATAGAGAGCTAATATCCAAAATATACAAAGAACTCAAGAAGTTAGACTGCAAAAACCAAATAACCCAATTAAAAAATGGGGTACAGAACTAAACAGAGAATTCTCAGCAGAGAAATCTGGAACAGCCTAGAAGCACTCACAGAAATGCTCAACATCCTTAGTCATCAAGGAAATGCAAATCAAAACGACCCTGAGAATCCACCTTACACCAATCAGAATGATTAAGATCAAAAACTCAAGTGACAGCAGATGCTGATGTGGATGTGGAGAAAGAGGAACACATGAGGCAAAGTGAGGAAGGGAAATGGGGGGAAGAGGGGAGAAGGAGGGGAAAGGGGGGCAGGATCAGCTTTGGGGAGAGACAAGAGAAAAGCCCAGAAGGCAAGTCCAGGAGAAGAATGGCGATATGCAGCAGCAGGGTTGGGGGCCAGGGGGCCCCTCTAGAAAATCCCAGAGACCTCTCAGGCAGGATCCCAAAGAGGCTGTCAGGAATCAATGTGAATGACCTTAACCGAAATGCCCAAGAGTGGGGAGATGGAACCTATATACTGGTGGTCTCCAGTATATAGATATGACCCGCAGTTGAGGAAAGGGCCATCTACCCATCTTCTAAATTCTTGACTCAGAATTATTTCTATCTAAAAGAAAGATTGGAACAAAAATGGAGCAAAGACTGAAGGAAAGGCCATCCGCTGACCAGCTAAATTGAGATTCATCCCATGTCCAGGCACCAAACCCCAACACTGTTACTGATGCTACTTTGTACTTGCAGAAAGAATCCTGGCATGGCTATCCTCCGAGAACCTGTACCAACAACTGACTGAGAAAGATGCAGATACTTACAGCCAACCACTGAACTGAGGTTGGAGACCCCTATTGAAGACTTAGGGGAAGGATTGAATAAGCTGAGGGAAAATGCAATCCCACAGTAAGAATAAAAGTGTCAAGGAACTCAGACCCCTCAGAGCACACAGAGACTAAGCCACCAATTAAAGAGCATACATGGGTTGGTCCTTGGCACATATGTAGCAGAGGATTGCTTTGTCTGCCTCAGTGGGAGGGGCTGTGCCTAATCCTGTAGCAATTTGATTCCCCAGGGAGGGGTGGAGGTGAGGTTGGATGGGTGGAGGAGCACCCTTTCAGAAGCAAAAACGGGGGTGGGATGAAGAACTCCCGGACAGGGACTAGGAATAGGGACAATATTTGGAATGTAAATAAATAAAATAATTTAACTAAGAAAATGGTGATGCCTGTAAACTGAGGGATTAGAAGTGTTTATTTTTAGAACTCTTAAAATATTAGTAATCATTGCTATTTTACCTTTCAAAAAAGTAATAGTCACCAAAAAACAACAGCAACACAATGAATTCCTAAAGTTGTAATATAACTTGATAAAAATAATAAGTAAACCCTTTTATATTCTTTTATAGGTTTAAATTTTGATGTATTTAGTATCACCATATTGATTATAAAATCTTTGTGAATATTTGTTGAATTAATGAATATATTTGTTATCTATTAAAATTATGCCTACTCAGCTAGGAAAGTAAACTTTCTGTTTTCTTCAGTGTTTTAAAAGTAACACCTAAACATTGTCATTACTACTGAAAATAAAACATTATAAATATGTTATGGAAACAGATAATACTTTTATAACTACATTGAAAGAATCAAAAATTCCTGATTTGCAAGGTAAATGGCTCCCAGCCAGACTTATGTCAATCACCAAATGAATAATGCATTTCACCAAAGTTCACAGTAAGATAATACATATATATGTTGCTCTGTACAATAGACTTTTTTCATGAAGTTTTGAAAGGTATAATTGTTGTTTTTTTGGTATGTGATGAGGATGGCTCAATATTTAATGCAACCCAGGGCTTTAGTATTTTGTAACTAAAATCCATTTATGCAATAAATAAACATGCTTGGTGTAGCTGTAAATTGCCTTCATACTTGGGCTTTTCTTAAAGAAAGTTTATACCTACACATTTTAAGAAATGAGAAATGCATAAATGTTTAGAAAGTGCTTATTATTAGATTCTCCCCTGAGAAGACAATATTAAACAAAACTACGGATAAATCTGAAAGCCGAAACCAGTCTTAACTAATGCAAGACGCTCACTGTCCTGTGACTGTCATGCAGTATCAATATTCACAGTTACAAAACAAAACAAAAACTCTTAAATCAGATATGGTTGCTGAAAAGAAATGAAATTTTGTATGATTTTGATCTTTTTGTTTTTAAGTCTTATCAAAGACTATTACAGCCATTAGTAGTAGAGTTGATACAGTAAAAACTATCAGGAATGGATATGTTAGTCATGGCTATAATTCTGTTGATTTATGTTATTGTATGCAATGTTTGGGCCCCAGATGAGCAACACAAATAAAATTCTCTAGGTAAGGTAGAAGAGATCCCTTGGCATTGGTATCTAGAAATGCTTCAAATATCGTTCTTCTCCTTTGAATTAGGTACATGTTTGTAAATTTCTTGGAGAATCAGAGAAATTTGATCTAAAATAAATCAGGCCTTGATTAAAGGCAGGTACAGATATACATGTAAGGACTCTAATGAGCCATAGATATCAAACACTGACCTTCCAACACACAAAGGCTGTAGATTTTACAAGACTGTGATACACGAAGAACTGTTTATGAATAATTATAACATCGGTTTAAACACAAGTAAATGATTTCTAAAATATCATAAACAGCACAGTCAATAACACACTCTTTAACGAATGACTTGCCTTTTCCATTGAAGTTAAAATGAATCTAGCCAGAAGCCTCCACTTAGCTTTCTATAACCAAATGAGAATAGATTTTCAAAAATCAAAGTCTCCTGAGCTAAATTACCAAACCAAATTTTACTTAAATAAAATAACAACAACAACAATAACTTGAGTCCCTCTCTTTCCTGTGAGCACCACTCATGGCCCCGAGGCATCGCTCCAGCCTGTTATGTTTCTACCTAAAGACAAATGGTGCAGAGGAGAAGTAAATCGATCATGTAGCCAATTTTCTTCCGGTATATACTGCTCTTCAGGCATCACAGAAGACAAAAGTATTAATTGCTCTCTTCTCATATGTCTGCAGCCAGTGAATTGCAAAACATGCATTGACTCTCTCTAGTGTGCATTGGATTAACTCTTCAATGTTGTCATTAATAGCGAATTATTAACACTCGTGGCTTCTTTGTAAGTCTCTGCAGCAAAGGACTACAGGAAAGCTTAAGTGTGGATGATCATCTGGATATTCTTGGTTCCCTTTCAGGTGTATATTAGTGCATATTTTCTTGGACAAATTCAAAAGTCTTCATTTTCTGTTATGGTTTGCCATTTTTTTCATTATTGAAACACTGATTATGAAGGTTTTAAGATGTACTTGTTAATCATGCTGGCATTGCAGTATCTGTGTGGATGCATGTGCATTTCTGTGTGCAGGAATACATATCTGTTCATACTTATAGCTGCTAGAAGAAGATATTGATTACTCTGCTCTAGTTCCCCCCACCCTCTAAGGTGAGATTTCTTCCTTAACCTCACCTAGATGAGAAGCCAGCAGGTTTCAGCAATCCTCTTGTCTGTGCCCACCACACATAACCTGAGAGATGGAATTACAGGCAGTCTCTGAATACCCAGCTTGTTACATAGGTGCTAGGATCCCACTCTGTTCTTACTGATCATATAGTAAGTTTTCAACTGCTTTGACCACTACTCTAGTCCCTATATATTTCAAGATTAAAAAAAAATGTGTTTTTCTTTCTTTTTTGCTTTTTTGTGTGTTTGTTTTTAACCTCTGGCTTGTTTGTTTGTTTGTTTGTTTTTGTCTGTTTGTCTCTGAAAGAGAGAGTAAAGGGCTGATGTTGAATGGATGCAGAGGTGGGAATGGCTTGTGAGGAGTTACAGGACAGAAAACCATGATCAGAATACATTGTATGAGAAAAATAAACAAAGATACATAAAACGAATATTAAAAGCAAAAGAGAAATGAAGGCAGAAATGAAAAGGAAAGAGAAAAGAAAACAAAAGAAAATATGGAAAAGAAATAACATTTACAAAAAAACAAAAAAAAAACAAAAACAAGCCTCTCTTGCAGACCAACTCATTTCCACTAAGCTTCTTGTGTGATAACTTCATCCAGTACAGTCCAGGACAACACCTGAAAAGCCTGACGCATTCATTCCCTCATCCACTGTCCTCTGACTTAGATTTTGCTGAGAACAAATCTGAATTCACTTTCTGTCTTCCATTCTTTCATTTACCCTTAGATTCTACTCAAACTTTTCTGACTCCTTTTCTTCGTGCTTTCTAGTTCAGATACTTAAGTGTAAATCTATATATAACACTCTGAGATTCTTACAATTATATCTGTTACTCACTGATTAAATAACAAGACTGTTTTTCTTGCCAGGCAGATCACCTTGCCTATGTATCTTACGAATGACTCTCAGAATTCTACAGTGTAATGATCAAAACAGAAAAAAATACTATTGCCTTATCATTGCCTGTATTGTGCACTTTTATTTCTTCTAAGTTTTATTATTTCTTTCTTCCTGTTGACTAGCAATAAGGGAAACATCAACCAAAAGAATTTGTTATTTATGTTTCATATATATTGTGCTAACAATAACAAGACTTTTAATGATTCTTTAACTGATTCAGGATTTGCTATTATTCATGTTCAGAAATGAACTTCACCTAATCATATTTAGACCATGGTTCTAGCTAATCAATTAAATGAATGAAAAACAAAAACACAGCAAGTTATTACAGTCATGTTTGCTGCTTCATACCACCCAGGGTTTTCCTGAGACTCTCCAGACTGATTAAAGTTTTAATCTGAATAGATAGAAAACATGTGGCATGTCACCAAAGCCCATCCTTTCAAACTGGGAGGTACCAAAACCACAGAACCTTTGTGCATTCCTTTAGACTCGAATACCCTAGCCACCAGTCTTTCTAGTTTACCTCTACCATAGTTCCTTTAACTTGATCCAATTCTATTTACTACAAATTCTCATAATATTTATAAAGCACATGTATTACCTAAAAATCCTTTGAAATAGTCTTTAATATTAGCCTTCTTTATAAGAAATAAGAAAATTTCTCTTAGTAAATTAAACAAGTTCCTTAGATGACCAAGCAGTGAGATGTAAATCCGAAACTATTCCTCCAACTCTTGTCCTGTTATATATGCACAATATCCTTCCCTCTAGTTAATCTTCTTATACTACTCTAGAGCCTCCAGTATTATATAATCACTTTCCTTATCCAATCATTACTGGCTTCCTTTTTTAGATTCCTTTCTAGAGTGTTCACTGGCAACCTAAAAGTGGAGTTTCTTCCTCATGAACCTTTGGATTCTCAGAAATTAACATATTAACAGCCTGTTTGAGAAATATAATAGTGAACTAGACTTCTTATTGGGTACCAGATCATTCATCTCATTCTGCATATTTTTTATTTTTACCTGATCAAAGTCATTCAGGGCAGCAAAAATACATTAAAACACTCATACCTTATCCCCTGCCATCACTTCAGTCCCTGAAATACCTATGTCTTTATGATGATAATTCAGAGTTTCAAGTTAAATCAGAACTGCTTTTTGTTGGTCTAGCCTATTTCTTACTTATTTACAGGTAGTCTCTATCTATCCACATATTTAGAGAAATACAAATCAAACCACGACAATTACAGAGAGATAAGCGATGATGGTAGGCTTGCCTTGGTTACTTATTGCACTAGCAATACAGAAAACATTATAGACTATACAGTTACATTTGCATAGCATCACTGAACCTGCTAGATGTTTTAATTGTACTCTGATTATTTTTATGAATGAACAATCTTTGCTTACATATTATAGTTTCCAAATTAATTTTGATGGTTTTTTCTCTGTGTTCTCATGTGAGTGGCTCAGCATCTATATGTGTTTCTTACGATTTTTTTTGACTCATTTTTCTTGTAATTTTACTTGTTTTGTCTTATTCTTATTTTTTGCTTTTATTTTATCTTATTGTATTATTTTCACATTTTATCTATGTATTAGTATTCAAATGAGAGAGAAAGAAAGGGATGAATTTGGATGGGTGGACATATACTAGTATCACCTGCCTGAGCCCCCAACACTCCAAACACCAAGATACATTTTTTGATGCAAAAAGAGGAAAACTTAAGTTTCATCAATGCTTAAGCAATGGAAGAGTAAATTCTGCTCAGTGCAATAGCTGAGCTGCAGATCAAACTCCTCCAGCAGACTGCTTTGCCTCCTTCAGCATCTCTTCAATTAAGAATATTAATTATTACTGCAAACGGTGAGGAGTGGATGTCATAAACAGAGTGGAGACCATACAACCTTTCAAAATTTCTTCTCATTTGTCACTTTGCATTTGAGCATCGTATTTATTATGCAAAGCTTGACTATGAAATTTAAGAGTTACCACTAAAATTTTAGTTAAAACATCTTTCGCCCTTTATGTTTCAGGATCATTGTCTAATCAGCAGAAGTGCCTATGATCTTATTAATTCTTGTTTTGGTTGAATAGATTTGTGATCCAGATGTTAAGTATCCCCTCACAGGTAATCACATATCTATTATTGTAAATCATAATGTTTCAGGGGTATGATGCCACCTTGATTCTTTCACCCCCTGTTCTGAACCTCAGCACATAGATTCTATTCAGCAGAGCTGATATTTCAATTAGGAGAATACTCCTCTTAAGTGTGCTCTGCCATGACCTCCAATCCTTGGCCCACCGTCCTAGTATTCTTGTCACTGACCATATTCTCTCCTTGTTGAGTAACTTCAATACAACTTTCTTTGACTTTTTTTCTAAACATAGCAGAATTCTTTCTGAATTAGAAAATCAGATACATTTTATTAACAGACATGTGAATATATTCTTACACGTACATCTCATAATCAAGGCTATCATAATTTAACTTACTTTTAAAATCAAAGATTTTAAAGAATAGTTTCATGTTTTAAGTTAAGTACATTAATGTAGAGTTATCATCATGTAGAGTTACATACAATTTATAACAACTTTCAGTATATGAAGAATGTGGTATACTCTCCTTACTCAGTGAACCAATGTTTAGATTTTATTATTGAATAAACTCTATACTTGCATTTCTTTATATTCTATTCATTATCCCTTTCTTTGTGACAAGACACCACAATCTGTTTAAATCCCGTCTCCTTAGGGCCCTATATCTGTGATAATTTCTCGGGCCTTCCTCATTTGGGATGACTTGGGTAGTTTTAAATGTTCCTGATTTGGAGTTTGACATTCTATAGCTTGGATAGTAAGATCCACAGTATTGTGATAATAATATTGTATGAAAGTTTCACCTTTTAAATATGAAAGAATACAGTGGATATACAACTTGAGCACTCAGATGAGATAGTATGTTCCAGAGTTTTGTACTGTAAAGTTCTTCTCTTCTTCCTTTTAAAAATACTGGGTATATGTCTAGGAGTGATATAGCTGGGTCCTCAGGTAATGCTATGTCCAATTTTCTGAGGAACCACCAGACTGATTTCCAGAGTGGTTGCACCATCTTGCAATCCCACCAACAATGGAGGAGTGTTCCTCTTTCTCCACATCCCTGCCAGCATCTTCTATCACCTGAGTTTTTGATCTTAGCCATTCTGACTGGTGTGAGGTAGAATCTCAGGGTTGTTTTGATTTGCATTTCCCTGATGACTAAAGATGCCGAACACTTCTTTAGGTGCTTCTCAGCCATTCAAGTTTTTTCAGTTGAGAATTCTTTGTTTAGCTCTGTATCCCATTTTTTAATAGGGTTATTTGTTTGTCTGAAGTCTAATTTCTTGAGTTCTATGTATATATTGGATATCAGTGTGGGGGAATTCGAGGGTGGGGAGGTGGGAGTGGAGGTTGGTTGGGGGCACATCCTCATAGAAGCAGGAGGAGGGGTATGGGATAGGGGGGTTCCTCTGTGGGGGAGGGGGGGATGGGGAAACGGGATACCATCTGAAATGTAAATAAAAGATCCAATAAAAAATACTTCTTTCTTTGAAAATAAGCCATACTGTGTACTTCATAGTTTAGAAATAATGTGCTATATTCTGTCTCTTTGAGAAAGGTGAATACTATATAAATGATTTAAAATTCCTCTAAAGAAAATTTTGTTTTTCTTTCTGCATTTATGTACGCAATTAATGACTGGGATCAGAATGTACTCATGGATCCTCATTGAATTTGTCAAGCTCACAGAAAGATTGGGTAGGCAGCCGTTTCCTCTCCTGATTCTGTTCTGATTCTGTCTAGAAGACATAGTTTCTTAGTGCTGGCAGTTGAGTCTCTATTGTCCACTCTTCTGTAACCTGTATCCAGATGAATGACAAGTGATGCTGATAACAATTACTCCAGAGCTCTATGCCCTTCAAATGTCTGAGCTCAAAGTAACTCCACTTAAAGTAGGACACAAGGTAGTTTAAGAATCAGCCTGTGGAGTTTGGAGTCTGACTCTGGCTTTGTGTAGTACTCTGGTGACGTAAGCTGCCTATATCACAATGTTTGCACTTATTGAATGTGAAATATAATCACAGATAACATACAGGGTTATGAAGATTAAATGAGCTAAGCTCTGAGAAGGGACAAGAACCATACCAAACTGAATAACCTAAGTGTCAGCAGTGAAAATCATTCTCTGTATTGTGAATAGCAGGTAATATCATGCAGAGTAAAAGAGACAAGTCCATGCTAGCAAGAATAAAATATAAAAGAAAAGACATTATTAGTTAAAATTGGCATTAGCCATTCCAATGAGTGTTCTAGAGAATGATTATATCATTCTTCTAGTATACTCATTTTACTGAGTGTGGCAAAAAAAAAAAAAAAAAAAGCAACATAGCCAAGAAAAAAAACTGATCTACTGTAGGGCGAACAAGCATCTGTGCAGTTCTCAAAGAACAAGTGGAAGATTGCAAGAAGAGTAAACCTGCTTATGAACAAGAAGGTATGCAGGGAAACATGTGAGAGTGAAAAGAAGGAAAACTTAGCTTTTCACAGAAACAACAGGAGGCAAGTGGGAGAAAATGTTTACAAATGGCAGACATCAAGGCCCCAGTTCCCTCCATCTCTGCTGTGTACAGTGTGACTCTAGTTGTCACATCAGAAATGTGATGCCAAATGCCAATCTCACAGTGCCTCAAGTTTATTTATATCCATGTGTTGTCTTCAAAAAGCACCCAGGACAACAAATATTAGGTCAGTTCCTCCTGTCATTGAAAACTCACTTTTATAAGAACCATGAGAAGCATTTAGGAGCCCATTAATAGAGTTTCCCATGCTTCGTCCCTAGATGTCTTCACTTCCGATCCCATTTTCATACCCTGAGAGTGATTCCCTCTAAATGGATAAGACTATCTATACCTAGGAAGAAGGAATATGTCAAAATCCACATCTGAATAAGGTTAAATCATGGAGATATGTGCTCCAAATCTTCCGGGAAGCTCAATGCTTAAACAAAATCTGTTTGTGTTTGTGGCAAGTGTTAACCATGCTCATAATAAAATAAGTAATTATACAAAAGCCAAGACATCATTGTAGGCACAGTATTCAAATTATCCATATATTAGCTTCAGATATGAAGCATCTGCAGAATTTAACTCCCCTAATAGTATATATAAATGTAAACTTCTCTGGAATGTCACAAAAGTAGCCTCCTGGGTTGTTGCCACCTGTCCAAGACAAGACTGAGGATTAGGGTACATTCTATTCAGACCCTACACCCCACTACTCTATTATTAGAGCTAAAAGAATACTATGGCCCTTCTGTTCTTACTGTGTAGAAGTTACTCCAGAGAAACAAAGTAAGTTAATCTATGCTAACTGAAAGTAATTTCCTTCATCCTTACTTTCAATTCTCTACCCTCAGTGGATATATAAACTTGTCTTACAAGCATCTAAGATGTGATTATTGATTAATTAGAGTGACTATCCACCCATGATTTGTCAATTGTTTCTTACACTTAAAAGTAAATGTCTTTTGGCTCAAGAGTTGGTTAAGAGCACTGGTTGCTCTTCCAGATGACCCGTTCCAGTTCCTAGTCCTCCTTTTGCAGCTCACAATCCTGTGAAATTCAGGTTTCCGAGGATCTGATGCCATCTTTTGGGCTTTATGTGTAACAGACACATAAATAGTGCACAGACACACATGCAGATAAAACATTCACATATATAAAATAAAAATAAATCATAAAAAAATCTCAAGTCTCAGAAGAAAGTTTGAGGGAAACATGGAAAACTGGCAATACTGGCTATAAGTTTAGTGAAGAAGGGAGTTGGTCTGGGTGAGTAAGGCTATGAACATTTTGCCTTGTCCTAGGCCATTATATTTCACTCCCCTTCCCATGCACATAGAGGGGAAGGAGTTGCTTCAATATCTGTGGCCTCTACCATGAAATTCTGTTGTGTAATGGACCCAGATAAATGGGGTCACATTATCATAGATTAACTGCAACAATGAGGCTAAATAAATATTTTCTTCTTAAGAAGGCTGTTTATCTCCTTTGGTTCCAACTATGTTAAAGAATCAGATTTCTCTTCAGCAATATGAGTTTTACCCTCTACACAATAGAAACTGATAAATACTTTCGTCATTAAATATAAAGGTAGAATTGTATATTAATCATTTACATTTACTATGGGACAATTTAATTTTTAATATTTATAGAAAATATTGAACTATACAAAGGCTGAGTGGGAAGCATTGCCTGTATAATATTGAAATCCATGATCATTTTATTTAAAACACAACATATTGGCAATTTAGAACAAGTAGTCTAAGAGAGAAAGTACTCTACTAACAAGTAAGCTATTAAAATTACAACAGCAAATAGAAGGTTTTAGAAATTTGGATGTTTAAATATCCATTTATAGGCTTTATTTCTATTTGTTCTCTTATGACCCAAGTTCAGGGACAGCGACTTACAGCCTGAAGAACCCAGTTAGCCTATTGTCTGTTCCTGTCAATAAGGTTTTATTGGAAGAGAGCCATGAACATTCTTTTATAGACTCTCTGTAGCAGCTTTTACAATGTATGGCAGAATTAGACTAGTTATGCCAGAGATGCTGTAAGCAAAAGGGTCTATGATATTTACTACTTGGATCTTTTCCAAAAAGTTTTCAAATTGATTTTATAATAAAAAGAGATCACAGTCTTCAAAGTCTTGCACACGCATGAGCACACACACACAAACACACACACACACACACTACTTTAGTAGCCATCTATATTTATTTTATCCATGCTGTTCTTTCTCATGCCCCGATTTCTTTTATAATTCTAATACTCCAAAACCTGTGGACAATATACATTTGTATTTTCCCTACAATACCATACAAAGCTAGCAGATAGAAGTAAACAATTTACCAAATTCCCTCACAAATTCTAAAGTGCTGTGAACTCCTTACGCTATGCCTAATAACAATTTTTTTCACTATGACAACATAGTATTTTATAGGCATAATATACTCTTTGTACTCTAAATATTGTTAATACATCTTTATGAGCAAGTATTTCCTACACAGTTGTTGAATGCAGTCATTCATCCAAATTGAGGAGAAAGTAGTGTAACTTACTTAAAAATTAAATATATGTTTACCAAGAATCTTTGAATTTATTCTTTTGAATCCTCCCCATTTTGTAATAACTCCATAAGTAAGGGAGAGCAGCAACATTTATGCTTCCATCATTACGGATAATAAAAATTACTTCAATAAACACATGCTTGAGTGGTAGCACCAGAGTCAACACAAATGTAGGTGGCAAATTTGACCAAGAAAACACAGAAAATCAGCATGTGCCTAGAGTTTGATATGTTAAATAAGAACCAAGATCACAAGCCAGTTTATAGAAATGAGATCACAGGTATAATGATCACATAGGGAGTGTACATGTATCGTTATTTGTTTTTCCTCGTAAGAAACTTTAGATTAGCTAAATAATCGATATTACTGTCATTGCACTAACCTAGATGGCCCAGACTGAATAGGACACATCTCTCCTGGCTGCTTATGTTCTGACAGACTTCTGAATTGGATCCACAGGGAAAAATTTTTCTCTGGCATTCTTTCCCCAAGTTACATGCAGTTCCCATCTGTTTTATAGGTTCAGAGAGCAAGAGAATTGGCAAAGCAACAGCTGTAGAACAAGTTGAAAAGGAAAGAAGTCCAAAAATGGCATAGTGGAAAAAAGGTGTGTCAAGGTTTCAAGCTACTGAAGTGCTAATCCTGGACTTACAATCTACCAAGTTTTATTTTGTATTTTTATAATATCTACAGTCTATTCATGTATTGTGGAAGATAATTCATTTTTATCAAAATGGAAAATTAGAACCAGATGTGTACACTTGGTATACCACTAGTACATCTTCATCGGGTCATTATGCTGCAAAGTAGACATCATTCTAACAGATTCCTTACCAAAGAGTGACAGAGAAAAGAATTAGTTGACCAAAAGGAAAATTTTTCTACTTCCCCTGCTCTGGACAGCCAAGACTTTGCTACTTCCTATAAACTGAGATTGTTTCTATTTCTGTCTTTTGCTGTGTTATGGATTTGTCCACTCCATCATTTTAAGGCATTCTTCTACATGGAGTAGACATCCTAAGGATCCGAGAATACCAACCGACAGCATCACTACATTTTGCTTTACTCTAACTGTAAACCTTCCAGACAATTTGCTGAAATGTCTTATTTTGCATTCACTCAATGTTCCCAGATCTCTAGACTAGTTTCATATGTGTATACTCTTCTGTGCTTATGGGTGGGTTAACAAACCCAAAGCAAATGCCATGAAGATAGACATACTGTATAGAACATAACGCTGGATTCCACACTCTGACATGCTTCAAAGGCACTGTATGACATAGAGGGCCTCATAGTCAGAAGAAAGGGCTCTAGGATTCCAAGGTCTTGCCAAGTGTCCCTGACAACTCAGCCCACAACACCTTTTCCATGTGGGTCTCCTTTTCCATCTCTCAGATGCCCTCCTCTAGGCTCTGCCACAGAAGGTACAAACACAGGGAGGAAAACAGGAAAAACCAAGGGGTCAACAGTCCTGCTGTCCCAACCCCTCATTGCCCTCCCCCTCCTGTGAAGGGCCCTAACACACTTCCTGCCCCAATAAAGACTCAAGCAGCAAAAAGGTTACCTGACATTTATTATTATTATTATTATTATTATTATTATTATTATATCATTAAAGAAACATCTTGAGAGACATGGTCCTGAAGTGATGCAGCAGAAGGCAGGGAGTGAAAGATGGCATGGCAGCTCACTTGGACTGCCCCAAAGTCAGTAGCAGGTACATCTCTGAGATAGATACCAATTTTTTTACTTTGAGAGCCTAGGTAGAGTAACTACTCTAAATGAGTCCAAAGAAGAAAGCACAACCAAAATCACAGTTACTGTATTTCAGTCCCGATTTTTACGTTTTGCCCATTACTTATGTACACCAAAGTCTCATCTCAAGATAGTAATAGTCTTCTCATAGAGATACTCATAAAAAGAAAAGTCAGGGGAAAATATGTTCTTCAGAGATGGTCTTTATTCCTATAACTTTTCAGGATTTTCTGAGATTCTACTCTCTTTATAAATTTATAACAATATTCAAGTAAAAAGAATCTATTTTCACCAATGTTTATTAAGCACCATAATAATGAATTATCATCCCAGTGGTGATGATCAACAAGTCACCTGGTTTATTTTTTTCCCTCCAAAGTCAGAAGTATTCACAGAACTGTTGTGGGTGAAAGAGTTGGTCTGAAGCTGCTAACATCCTCTCAAAATTTAGTATTATCATTCACAATAGCGGACATCACCAAGAGATGTGGCCATTCACACTACATAAAAGTACTTGCCCAGCAAATGGATGGTCCATTCAGCAGTTCTGTATTACTTAATGGGACAAGAAGGCATCCGGAGATATTCAAAAGCAAACTCAAGAATTTACCTTCAAGTCTTCTAACCCTAACCAGAGTGTTGCCTCCAGCTCAGACTCAGCATCTTGTGGATACTGTTAAATCCTCAAAAGCTACCCTTTGCTAAGGTACAAAAATGCTGCTTCATTAAATAGAACCTTGGTTCTACCATTAAGTTGAACATCTTTTCTTTGCTGGACAATGGATGTGCTAGGAGTTCCTTAGCTTTATCTTGCATCACCAAACTGTTATGCATTTTTAAAATAGTTCCTAATTGCCTGGCATGGTGGCCCTGGCCTTTAATCCCAGCACTCTGTAGCAGTCACAGTTCACTCATGGTCACCCAAGGCTAATTAGTGAGACCTGCTTTACAACAAAGAAACACTTTTTAAAAAGCCATATGGAAACTTGGTCCCTAGACATTTCCTAAAAGTTTCCTTCTACATATACATTAAAAGTGTTAAAATGGAGGCAAAAAGGCACCTACTATGCACCTACTAGACACAAGAGATTAGCAAACAAAACTTCTGGTCATAGGAATGGTTTCTTTTGGATTTGTTTGCCAGTGAGTTTCCGAAGGCTTAAGAGATTAAACTGTTGCCAATTCACTTAGTTACCTTCCCAAAACTTGACAGTAAGACCTCACTGCTAAGAATACCACAGACTTGGATCATCAACAATCAAGCTGATACTTACAAGGAAGCCTCAACTCTATTGGTTAGCTTTCATTGTGCTGGATGGTGTTATCATTCTACCAGGGTCCAAAAATAAACATCAGTATTATCCAGCTGTGAATCCTGTGTATTGCAGTCATAACAGGCCCAGCAATGGGAGCTTACTAGTACAGTAGTGTCAGAAACACCCTGGATGTAACCCACTACTTTCTAATTGGAACTAAGGAGCGCACTAGAATATTAAAATCACATCTGATATAATTATTACATTAAGAACCTATGACTAGACAAAGTATATATTTGTGGGAAAGCGGGGCTCCGACACGGCAGCAAAATGTGGGAAATGGGGCTGCAGCAGGAGGAGCAGCCTTCAGTGACAGCAGGCCCCAATGATACGAGGAAGTCCTTGGTTCCAAAAGGGTTTATTTTCATGGCGGATGGTAGATGGATTTGGATGTACTGCCCCCCCCCCCAACCTCAGGGCAGACCTGAGTTAAGTAGGGAGGGAGAAAGGGGAAGGTTCTAGGGGTGGTTTAATTGGCTCTGCCCTCTGGCCTTCATTAGTATGTAAATCTCTATGGTCTGAGGCCTGTACTCACACCCTCTACCTGTGCACTTTGGGAGGGGCTGTAATGGCCTACATGACTGAACAATGTAGGTCCATGGAGATTAGACTGCTTTTCAGGACCCTGGGTTCTGGGGACATGGCTGAACTCCTACCGTGAGTCAGGGGGGGGGGGCGGTTCTAGGCCCATGCCCAGCTAAGAACCAGGATACCCTTACTCAGTCCCACATATATTATAGGAGAAAACCTTACTAAAACTCACTACTATTATTCTATAAAATGTACATAGTACTAAAGAAAGGGAGTAAGTGTGTGTATATGTATGTTATGTATGTGTGTTGGGGTGTGTGAGGTTTGCATGTGTGTGTATATATGTGTGTGTGCATGTGTGTGTGTGTGTGTGCCTGTGTGGTGTGTATGTGTGGTATGTATGTGTGGTGTGTATGTGTGGTGTATGTGAACTGTGTGTGTGTGTTATTTCAGGTGCCACGGCAGAAAGATTACATGGGACTGAAATCTCAAAAGTTTCTTTCCTGCTCACTCTTCTCTCAAGTCTTGACAGGCAGAAGCCCAGAGGAGAACCTGACCTGAGGGAACAAACTACCGTCCCAGCAGGCTGAGTCAATTGTTCTTGATACAAAATGCGACCTGTGTGATCATTGGCATTTAGCACCATGGGAAGCAGGCAGCAGGGGGAAGTGTGTCTGTGGTGTCACAAGAAAAAAAATTTAAAAGATGGAAATGCCAATGGGGATGACATTAAAAATAGACTAAAACGACCCGCTTCTTCCTTGGCTGGTGTCAAAACATACAGTGCTTCAATTTAGTTACCTCCAGGTGTTCTCTCCCCTGCATGACAAGGTGTGGACTTCAGGGAGAGCCAGTGACAGCAGAGGAAAAACCTTCCAATGCTTCAGTGTTGAAACAATGTGCAAAATAAGCAAGCAAACAAGTTATGGCCAAGCCTACTTCCCTGCCGGCATGAGTGCTATTTAAGGAAAATGCTTGTATTTTCTTCTTTTCCATCTCTGCCCTGTGGTACTTCACCCCTCAACTCCCAAATAAGAGGACAAGTTTATTGATCAAAACTCTGTGAATTTCAGAGTCTTCTTCTTTGACTGGTAATGCAGATCCTGCCACCCTTGAAAGTTTGATAGTTTTTATTTGGCGAGAGATTGCTGGAATACAGCAGATTCTGCAAACTATAAACGTCCACCAATCACCATTGAAGAAGGCAGTCTGCAGTCCTGACTTCCTCTGGAAAGCTAAAGGTACACAGCTGCCAGGAGTGTCTCAGGTTAATGGTAAGGCCTGAGAGCTTACAATCCTCTCTATTGAAGTTCCTGCCTTGGTTTGGAATAAAGGTCAGAGGCATCTGTGGTTATTATTTTTCTAGAGGGGGTTCTATTGCAAAATTCATACTAGAGTACTATTTGGAGTGAAGGTGACTCTGACTGTTCATTTCCAACTTCCATTCATAGCCTCATAGACTTAAAGACTTGCCCATAAATTTAAATCTGTGCTCTGACACACACACACACACACACCACACACACACACACACACACACACACACAAACATTTGCTTAGGAAATCATAACTATTCTGTCCCCAGTCAATCCTAGAATACATTCTTGAGTTTGGTTCAATTTGTGTTTGGTTTTATGATTTCTAAATTATCATCCTCGGTAGTAGTAGATGTGTGTGTGTGTGTATGTGAGTATGTGTGTCATATGTACATGTGTAGGTTTATGTGTACATGCTGTGCATGTCTTAAAGCAGAGGAGTATATCTTGTCTTTCTCTACTGCTCTCCATGTTATCTTTTAAGACAGAGTATATCACTCAATCTGAAGCTCACAATATTTGTTAGGCAGCTGACACCAGACAGCTCCTAGTATTTGCCAGTCTCCAAATACCTGATGTTGGGGCTAATAGGCATGCAAGGCCATGCCCAGCTTTCTTACCTGAATGCTGAGAATTGAATTCATATCTTCTTGCCTTCACAGCAAGCACTTTTACCCACTGAGTCAGGTTTTATGATTTCTTAGCTTAAAATTTCACCACCCAACATAGCGGAAATGAGCTACAGGCAAACGCTGAGAACTCGAAATTTTGCTACTCAAAGAAGTGCACTGTACCTGACAAATGTAACCCAGATTCTGAAAGATTGGTAGAAAAGAAAGTAAAATAATATTTCCTATTAAAAGTCATCTAATGATTTTATGTTGAAGCAACATTTAAAATATATTTCATTAAGGACAGTTTCCTACAATGCAATTAATATCCTGTTTCTTCTTTCTCTGATACGACTACTAGAAAGCTTACATGTGCACTCATTGCTCTGTCCATACTGTATGTCTCATTTAATAACACTTCTTCAATCTTCTTCACAAAGACTTCATTTGACAAAGAACTCAACCTCTGTAGAGAGCCATTTCCCCTTCTTAAAGATCTAACCAGGGAGCAAGTGGTTCTGAAGTGAAACCTGATTTCCTATGTTTCTGAGCCAAATGCTGAATGTATGCATGAATCAGATTCTTAAGCTGGGCCCTTTCTGGCAGATCTTCAACTCTTTGGTAGCACTAATTGCAGTGTCTTATTACTTCTCCAAGACAAACACTAGCAGCATTTTCGTGTCATCTCTCATAACAGATCTGAAGTTCATGGTTGCTCTTAATTTTCTATGGTCTGTTAAAGTGGGTTCATAAAATACAACATTCTCCAGTTCATGGAATGCTTGATTTGTGTTCGTATTGTTCATTCCAAAGTAGCCCAGGTTGGCTTTAAATTTTCTGTGTAGCTGAGGACCACTTTTGAGTTTCTGGTCTTCCTCTCTGACACTACCACAGGCTAAAATTAAAGGCATTGACCAGTGTGACCTAGCTATGTTCTCCTGGGGATCAAATGCAGAGCTTCACAGGTACTATCTATACACTTTGCTGAATGAACTGCATTTCCATCTCTTATTACTGCTTGTATCAGTAAATCTTTAGCATCTGTAATATTGCAGTGTGGCTCTTTAAATTTGGAGTTACATGTTTAGTTCTGTGACTAAGTCTAGGTTATTTTTGCTGATTTTTATTTTATTTAAGAAAAAAAAAACCTTAAAAGCAGTTATGTATCATGTATCCTAAATATGCTCAAGCTTATGCCCATTGATTCCTTCCATATTTTTAGTGAATGTTACTAAGTATCTCCAAAAAAATCTTCAGTTTTAGAAATGAGATTTGGATGGCTCCATAGTAAAAACTTTATGTGTTATTTTATCTTTACTCTCTTTTACTTGAACATAGTAGCATGTAACCCTATATATCCTTGTTGTGCATAGAGATGTAACATTAAAATGTAAAACTCTATAATAAAAATGTGTGCATTTAAAAAATTCATATCTTCATTTTTAAACACTCTGCCAAGAGCTATCCAGAACACCTGCATTCATGTTCAAAACCATCAGCTCACTTATAGGTCAGAGAGTGACAAGGTTCTTGTTTGTTTGTTTTGTTTTGTTTTGTTTTGTTTTGTTTTGTTTTGTTTTTGAGAGAGCTGCTGACAGCATTTACTATGAATCTCAAGGATGCAAAGCCAGGTCTTGGTTACTCAACATGAGTTAAGACCAAAGGATGTCATATATTCTGAAGTACAGACCGGACAAAAAGTCAAGTGATAACCTTATAAAATATTGAGACAAGAAAGGATCTCATGTTCATGTATATGCCTTCTCATGTATATGCCTTCTTTTCCTATTCTAAGTGGGAAAATCGTCTCTTTGAAAGGAGTAGAGTTAGAATTTGAGGGTCTTCAGAACAAAGCTCACATTTTCTCTTCTCAGGACTATGAAAGCTAGCTGCATATATTGTTAGAGAAGGGAGATTAAAATTTTTAATAGGTTTAAGTTGATTATTGTTGTTAATTTAACACTAAAAAGATCACCCACAGTGTTTTGATGATGTAATTAAAATCATCTGCCCAGTTCTGAGTGCTTTCTCTTGCTTAGTCGAGCAGAAGGAGAAGACCATATGGTCCTTGCACAGGGTTGCGTTATGAGTGAAGTGGCAGAAGATGAAGGGACGAGCCCTGTGTGAGAGACACTGAAGCTCTGCTCCTGCCCTTGACTCCTTTGCTTGTCTCATGATAACATCCATCATATAATTGTCATTTGCAGAATACATATGTCTCTGGCTGCTCTGGCAGTAGGGTTCTGGATGGCTACACTCACCAAGTGATCTGATGCTCTCAGACAGAATCATGGGCATCAAAACACTTCTCCAGATATGATGCTTTCATCTATCTATTGTCCAGTCCTTTTCCAGGTGCAGATGATTTTAGCTCCAAGAATTCACTAAGCCTCTCAGAGCTCAGTGGTCTTTTCTAAAATAGACCTGAGGGAAAATGGGTCTGCTCCTTTATTTCAAGTCTCAATTATAAGATTGGATAGCCAAGAGCTTATATGAAGAAACACTATGAAAATCTTTTAAAAAAAAATAAGGTATCACTATCAATACATAAAAATACCACTGAATCAATATATATATATTGATTGTATGTATATGTGTATGTGTATATGTATATATAGACAATAAAAACAAAATTAGCAGGCTCTGTGAATGCATGTAGGTATGTAACAGTAATAACCTAAATATGAGGATATTAATGTAAGGGTGTGGGTGCATAGAAGAACCTGGAAGGAAGGAACTTCAGAAAGGATGGAGGAAGGAAAAGGAGGGGGGAAAGTGATAGAATCATACTTTAACTAAGAAAAATATTTATGTATGTGAATTAAAGTAACAGCTTCACCTTTGAATAGAAGAATCTGATAAAATGAATCCACATAGACATCATTGTTAATATAGAAATGTCACCAATATAGTTTTCTTAAGATAAGTAATAGTGTAATTTTAATGAAAATCCAACTGAGTAGCAAGTAATAAGTTACATAGAACAGTTTACATGTTTAAATCATGGTGGCTAGCAGATGTCTGTGTATATAAATATTGTACTTGATTTGCTTCTTGCTAGATGTCTATATTGACTCTCCATGTTATGCTCAAGAGTACCACAGTCATAGACACACACATTCATTTCCTGAAAAAATTAAGAGGTGATAAGATGTAAATATAGTGAACTAAATTATAAATGTTTTTAAACTGCACGCACATATGAGCATGTGCACATGTGCACACGCGCAAACACACACCACACACAGACACACACACACAGACACACACACACATACACACACACTGTGTGTGTGTGGGTGGGGGGTATATTAAGTGCAGGTACCCAAGGACAAGTAACTCAGATCTTCTAGAGATGGATTCCAGGTAGTTGTGAGCTACCAGATGTGAATACTGGGAATTGCTCTTCTCTAAGAAACATACACATTTTTTAAGACTGAGGCATCTTTCTGGCTCCATAATTTTGTTGTTGTTGTTGTTTTATGAAATGGCAGATGCCATACAACAATAAATAAAGATAGGCTTTATGAAAGGAAGTGTGCTGAACTCACATTGATTCGTAACTCAACAGCCTGAAGGCCCATGAACAAACCAATTTTTGATGCATCTTTCCTGAGTTCTAAACGTGAAGACCATCGATGCTGCTAGAATTCTGTAGCTCTGTAACTCAATTTTGAGCAGTTTATGTTTTTTTTTTCTCAGTTTATCTGCTAGTTTGAGAAGGAAACGGTGCTGCCTCTTTCTCACTCACCAGAAATCTAGTATGCAGTAATTACTTTCTAAGACATGAGAAAAATTATCTTATGAATAAATTCTGTCCTATCAATGTTTTTGCATTTAAGAAAATTTCCTTGTGAACATGAGATTGGCACATAGAAAATAAAGGGTGAGATCAGAATGATAAACCAATCAAATTTTAGCAGCCAGTGAATTGGGAGGATGCTAGGAGGACTCAATGAACAGCTCAAATTTATGTTTAAGGAATCACAGTTGGCGAATGTATGCTATTGGATGACCCCCAAGGAAAAGAAGTGGTATTTGTTTGTTTTACAGTCCAGCTTTCTTCTGCCACAGGCCACAACTTTCAAGATCTGTGTTTAAAGCTGAGACCTACTCTCTTCCCAATGAGAAGTGATCTGCATATCCATTCACTAGTTTAAGAGTTCTTTACATGTCCAGACTATTTTACTTACATCCTTGTTTATTTTTCCCTTTCTGTTTATTTCAAGCCTGCAAAAATTGTCCATGCTCTCTCTTCCCTCTAAAGGACATAAAAGAGAGCATCATGTCTAATCATGCTTATTTGATGTTTCAAGTCCTAAAAAGAATAGTCATTGTCCCTGTAAACATATATACTTGGATCTGGCACTCAAGGCTCACACGGAAAGCAACATGTATGATTCAGACTTTATCTTGTGCTCTTTCTTCATCTGAATATCCTATTTCTAAGGAAGATAGATGGATGTCTTTCTCCAGATGGTGCTGTTGCCTCTCTCTGCAACGTATCACTTAAAAAATTTCTCTTCTGAGGATGGTAGTTGTTTTTCACTTTGCTCATTAGAAGACCAAACTCACTTCAATTCTACATGTAAGATCTGTGTCAAATGTCTTCATGAGTATCTGAGCTTACACTTCTCACCAGCACATCCATGCACATGGCCTGAGATTGTTCCATCATTTCCAGATCAGTGTCAACTTTCACAGATTATACAACGGAGGATCAAGGTTCTTACTTTTCTTTTATGTCCCCATAAATTTTTTAATTAAGTCCACTTATTTTATGGAATATTTAATTTATTTAGAAGTTATTCTGCCATCAAAAAAAAAAAAAAAAACAACTCTGCTCCATTTAATAAGATCTTATGCTGAATTCTGGGAGAAGATGGAAATTAGATATGACAGCATAGCTTCCCTGGGAAAGGTAACATTACAGCAAGCAAAGCATTCTCAACAAGTAAACTCCTAACACACTTTAAATTAAACGATTTCTTTTAATATTTTTTTCATTTAGTTTTTTATTGCAGTAAGGTTTTGTGCTTTAAGCTTGAGGTCAAATCTTGTCTCCGGTAACAAGACAGTGTTGAGTATATCTAAGTACTGGGAACTCTCTTTTCAGGAACGCACGCACAGTCCCTGCACTTAAGAGCAAATGCCTTCTTGAACTAACATTCAACAACTCCTTTTTTTTTTTTGTTAATGATTTATTTATTTTATGTATGTGAGTACACCTTTGCTCTCTTCAGACACACCAGAAGAGGGCATAGCATCCCATTACAGATGGTTGTGAGCCACCATATGGTTGCTGGGAATTGAACTCTGGACCTCTGGAAGAGCAGTCGGTGCTCTTAACCACTGAGCCATCTCTCCAGCCCTCAACAACTCTTTAGGAAGACAAAGCAGTGGCAAGTAACAATAGGGATAGAGTTTTAAACCCCGGAGTGACATTCACTTCCTGGAGAGTGCATTTAAAGTAAATGAAGAATTATCAGTGGCAAGGTTCTGCTGCCTCAGGGATATCATGGAAGCTTAGTGACACACCTAATGTGCACACAGATCCTGGAAATCCAGCTTGACTCAAGCTACCAGATGAAAGTTAACATATCTCCCACTGAATATTTACTAAATAACTCTTGCTAATTTTGTGAGTGTGTGTACATGTGTGTTTTGGACTAACAAAAACTGTGTGTGTATACCTGTATAAAAGTGTAGTTAAAGAAAAATTAAGAATGTATTGCAAGTCATATTAAAACATTCAAACCCTAATTGCTAATTAATGCATCATTAAAGAAATCACATTTGTTTCTGAAGAAGATATTTTAAAATTTTTCACTATGTTTGTCAGCTATGTAAGTGCATGATACTAACTATGCATAATTCACTCATACATTCACCCACTCACTTAATGTACTTATTTACAGTCAACTTTGTCCAATGCTTTCAATAATATGCAAAGGGAGAACAGAAAACCAATGCTATGAAAGACTTTACAATCAAGGTTTAAAAGGAAAAGCATGTATATAATAAGTTACTAGAGAGGACATATGCCAAGACAAGTAGGTCATTGCATCAGAAACAGGTGCTTTCTGGAGAGGCATCATATGAAACTTCTTGCTCTCTCAACAGAGATCGAAGATGGGGCCACCGAAGATGCAAAGATGAGGAAGATTCACTTGGTATACTGAATTACTTCAGAGAAAACATGAATGCAAGGGGTCTTAAACCAACACAAAATAAAAGGCAGGGTTGTTTACGTAGTGACTAATAAAGAGAAAGAAGGCCCAACTAGAGAAGTGATGGGTAAAGTTAAATAGGTTGAATGATGAAAAGTGCTCACGGATGGAGATGAAATTGTACAAAACTGTATATGTACCATTTTATTGTAAGACAATATATGTGGAGAGAGAGATGTAACAACATGAAAAGGAAGCTATTAATTTGGAAGAGCAAGGAGGGCATATGGAAGAGACTGGAGGGAAGAAACAGCACAACACATAGTTGAAACACATGGATCTCTGATTTCAAGACCAGACTGATTTTCAAAGGATATTCCAGGACAGTCGGGACTACACAGAGAAACTTTTTCTCAAAAAAATCAAACAAATAATTAAGCAAATAAATAATGAATTAAGTAAATAAATTACTTAAATTATTGTAAAGTAATACATGATCAGGTCCAAAAAATTAAGAAAGTATGCAATAATATGTCTAGGGAGAAAAGAAGAACATGTCGTAGGATTTTAAAAGCCTAACAAATTACAAAGATCATTAGTATTGAAATGAGAGGAGACAGGCAGGCAGAAAGAGTTACCCTAAATCTTTTGTGGTAAGCTAAGAGGAGAAAGGATGAACAAAGAGTGATGTTGCAGAGATCGTAACAACACTTATAAATTGTTTTTGCTAAAAAACATTGACTTCTCAATATGTTCCACAATAACTAATAACTGGATTCAAACTTGACACCACTGCCTTTATTTTGTGTTTTCCTCCTTAGTTTGAATGAAGATAGTGAAAATTAATGTTCTAAATCTCTGCCTTTGAGTCATCTTATAGTACAAGGTAGCAGGACAGACACTCTTGAAATAGAACAGTCTCTCATAAAGACAAGGCTTCACATTGCCCCCTCAAGAAATGAGGACTGATTTATTTGAACCATTTTGTACAACCAGGGTGACATTGAACAGGACCACTCCTTAATTATCTGTACATCTTGTTCTCTGTATCAATTTAGCTTTCATTAAACCTAACACTTGTGGAAGTACTTAGAAGATGAATTTATGACTATTGAGCCTCTTTGTTGATACATACTGAATACATACTGAATTAATCTCCTATTCTTCATATTACCCTTCTCCTTAACTAGGATGTTGGGATGAGTAGCCAAAAAAAAAAAAAAAGAGAGAGAGAGAGATTAGCCAGATGGGTTGACTGAATCTAGCAATTTTCACTAAGAAATTCTTTTCCAAGTTTTGGGGTACATGTGTGGATGCTACCTGCCATGTTGGGGATGGAGGAAGTAATGCCAGATCAAATAGTACAAATGCCTGAGTGAATTATTCAGTTCTCTTTTAGGAGGAACCAAGTTTAATTATCAGCAGTCAGACCCAGTGTACGAGGTTCTGTGAGTACATCAACTAGAGTCTAAAGAAAGTGTAGATTATACATTGTTAGAAAATAAGGGGATTAAGAAAGGAAAGACAATGAATCAATAACGATTGCATCTGTGTATAAAGTGTGTACTTGAGCAGGGAAACAAATAGGACTCCATAGTGTAGTATGTGGTAAGGGTTTGTGTATGCATGCTTTCTTGTGCATATGCAGACAGGTGAGTGTGCTGGTACATAAGTCCTCTGGCAGCCAATGATGGTCTTTGAATGACTAACAAGATGAATAATCACATGTCTGGAGATGAGAGCCATAGGCTATTATTGTCCCTTGGAATCTGCATCTTTGTTTTCTTTGCAAATATTCCTTTTTTCCTTTGGTTTTTTCCTTTTCTCCAAAGCCTATCATACTTAATGAGGGGATGGTTATAGAAGATCCGAAAATGCATCCATGCTGTGGACTAGAACTGCCCCTCTAAACTGTAATTTGCAGTCCTCAAGTTACAAATTCTGGGAAATATTTATATCCCAAAAGACGATTTCAGCAGACTTCATGTTTGCCTCCAGGCAGCAGCCTCAATAGGCACTGTGTTTACTTTCCCACATTGAATGGGAAACATAATTTTTAAAAAGCTCATTTCCAAAAACCTACCCACAAACAGCCTAATTTTAGAACATATGAAAGCTAATAATTTTACAATTCTAACCCACAGCCTCTTGTTTATGTTTTGCAATCCAACTCTAAATATATCTTAAGGAGATTTGAAACATTGCTGCATCCGTTTATTACTTATATGCATTTATTTATTTATCTTCCTGAGCAAGTACAGAATTGTTCGAAGTTTGTGTTGTTCTGAGATAGGAGGTTCTATGATAAGATACTTAGAAAGCTCAGAAAATAAGGTTCATACTAAAGCCCAATATAAGACTCTAATCCATGGCCCTGACATGATAAAGGGGTCTTACCTCTAATTGGCCATTGCCTGTAACTTCAAAGAGAAAGATAAAATCAAATGTACCTATAGTGTATTCAAAAGAAGATTTTTAAATCAAATACACTGAAAAGTATTTTTTGAGACTGAGAATCTTCAGTAAAGAATGTGAGAGTCCTTTATTAAATGCATTCTCTCAAAACGATTTATGGGAGTTCTTGAATTAAATTTACATCATTCACTAAAATTAAATGATTATTTCAATCTATAAATTTGCAAATACTATATTAAAAATCAATCTCTATCTATATTAGCTATATATTAAGATGGAAATCTACAAAAATTTCGAATCATTGGACTCCACTTCTCCAAATTTCAATTTTCTTTAATGATATGTTTGAAATTCAAAAAATCTTTACTTAAAATTGACTCTCCTGATCAATCTATTTCACTTAATATTTTTGGGAGAGATATCAAAGATATCTGAATCTCTAAAAGTCACTTTACTGGAGGAAATTAAGATGTTGCACTTAGCAAATAACCTTCTTAGTGTAAAAGCAATGATCCACCTGCCCTCTTCCACTTACTCTACTTGCACCTTGTGGCACCCTGGGACAGTCTAGCTAGCACAGCTAGGACTCAAGTCATTGCACTGCTTCATTGCCAATTGCCATCTGTTTTATGCAAGCATTCTTGTTATGCACGCTGTCTGATACTGTATACTTCCATTCTAAAATAATCACATTTCATGAGATTCAATCCATATTAGGGAGCTTCATTTCTCTTTCCTCCTATTTGTACTTCGACAAAATACATAAAAACTTAAAACACTTTGATTTAAACAGACTTTTTTTTTTTCTTACCCATATTTTATTCTTTAAGGGCAAGGCAATGTTTTTCCAGTCTTAATAGATGTAAGAATTGGTTGGAAAGTAGCTGAGTTTAGAAAATCCCATTCCAATTTTTCGGGAAGATATCACCTTGCTTCAGGTAGATTGTTTTTATTTGTATATATTTCCTTTGAAATTATTTCAGTTGTTTTGAAAGTATTCACTTCGAAATAAAGCTCACGGAAAAAAATCTAAGTTAAATTTGATTGTATAGGCACCATATAACTTTTAGACAGCTTATCTTGTTGGACATGATTTCCATACCATTTTAAAGTTTTAGGCATGTTTCAGAAATTCATCCACTTCATTAGCAGGACAGGCTCTGCCTGAATACACTAAGTACAACTTCAATTTACACAACAAAATAAAGATGAGCTGTCTTGCAATGTTCTTTACTACCTCAGCATCAGTAAGAAATAGGGATACCAGCAAAGACTAGAACCTTATTATACTTTCTGTAGTGTTGATAATATTTCCAAGTAGGATGCTCCATTTTCCAGATTTATTCCACACCAAGGGCAGATGCAAGACAGTGGCATAGTACCAAGATAACCAGAAACTGAGTTCAAATTTTATTCTTTGGGAAAAGACTCCACAGTGAAATGTGATGTATGATTACTGTCACTGGTCCTTTGATTGATTATTGATTGTAATCATCTGTTCTCTTCCATGATGGAGTTGGCTGTAACTCCTCCATGAAGTGACTGATAATGCCATGTCCCTTCCTTTCAAAAGCAACTTATGCATATCGCTGCTGAAGATAAATTACTCATTGACAGTGGGGGATGGGACAACCTGGAGAAGGATGGACTAAAGTTTATTAGTGACTTAATGATATATTGCATTCAATATCCAGATTTAAGCTATGTAAAATGAGGTTGGACAAAACTTACAATAAAGAAACAGTGTGTCAGGTGGCTTAGCTATTTGATTCTTTGCCTGTAAGGATAAATAATAGAATGAATTGACAAGTTAAACATAAACTGTGTTTGTGTTTTCAAAATAATACTTAATAATTCACTTATTTGAGAGCATTCACTATCAGTAATGAGTTAACTTAAGCTTAAACTGTCTTCTTAGATTGCTTTAATTATGGCCTTGAGAAAACAAGTATTAGAGGGTTGGTTTTTGTGTGTGTGTACATTCAGTCTACAATGTAGTATTTAATCATTCTTTTGCTAAATTTGTGACCTAGCTAAGTTAATTAGCCTTTCCCAAATATAGATATTCTTTCCACAAGTCCAGTGACCATTAGGCTCTCAATAAATATTTGTTCAGTAAATGAATGAGTCTTAATTTCTTTATCTTTGAGAGTACTTTGAATGTAACTCAGATCTGGCAATACGGATTCTTTATTTGGAAAACTAGCCATTGCTGGAGGTAAAGGAGAGCTTACAGCAAGTCTGATGTGGTCATGTTAAAAGTTTGGTTTCAAGCTGACCTTATCCAGACTTTAAAAAAATCTTTCTGATATGTTCCCTAGTGATTTTGCTCACTTTTATTTAATGCATGTTTTGTTGGCAATCCATCACATCAGGGTCCACACAATCTTCATAGCACATTGATGATAAGATGCATATCAAACATCCATTATAAGTCTTGGTGCTTTAAACATAGAGACTGAGCTTATAAATAATTTAATGAAAACATATTCAGAAAGACTTTTTTCCTAATAATCGTGTTATTTCGTTAGTTTGTAAAGGCATAAACAAACCGTGTTTCTTTCACACAATAGAATATCACTTCCTGTTTTAAAACAAATACATGAATCACTGTTTGATGTTGTGCTATAACTAAACCTTTGCAATGTTGTATCCAGTGAAACAGGCCAGATTACCAAGGTATAGCCACTAAATCACTAACAAAGAAACAGTGCAGAGAATGGAAGCTTCTACTTTCGGCAAGGACATGGAAAAACTGGATCGTCCATGTATTTTTGGATAAGTAGTATAAATATAAAAGTATATGCTACACGTAAATAGTTTAGTCATTTTTATGAGCCAAGCATGAAGATAATATATGGAAATAAATTCACACTTTTAGGCACTGATCTAAGAAAACTGCTAGCTTATTTGGCAACACCAAATATGTAAATATGGTAGTTCTTAGAAGCTTTATTTAAAATGTCCCAACATTTGAAGTACTCTACTGTTTTTATAGAAGAATGTCTCGGCGAACAATTGTCCTTACATACCATGAAATACTACATACTATATATATTTAATATATATACATATTATATATATATACACATATATATAATATATATATTAAAGATTATTGAATAGTACACTTTAAAGATGTTTATTTTATGTTATGTTAACTATGTTTCAGCTGTTTATGACTTTGGGCTCTAGGCTTTATTAGGTAGCCAAATGACAGCAGAAAATAAGACACAGTAAAACTCTCTTGCCTCTCCGTTACCATCTTGTGGATAAGAAACTCATCTATTTTTCTCTCAATGAATTCATCATTTGATAAAAAAGAGAGAAAGAAGAAAGAAAGAAAGAAAGAAAGAAAGAAAGAAAGAAAGAAAGAAAGAAAGAAAGAAAGAGAAAGCAAGCAAAAAATAATGAAAAAGAAAGAAAGAAGAGAAAAGAACACTTCCCACACACAGTGCAATCAATAGTGACTTATTTTCAACCATTGTCTTCCCACTGAAAATCATGAGAACACAAAAGTGAAACTCAGAATGTCTTAAAAATATGATTTTTCTTGTGTAGAAAGATGTCTTGAAACTAAACAAGCATCAATTATATTTTGTAATTTGAAGCAGTCACTATGCAGATCAATTTGTAATAATGGACCAAGTTATCAAAATTACTTCATTGAAACTGATTTACAATGAAATGTAATCTGGCCAGTTTCTACAATTAAAACAAACACAAATTATAAAGAGAATGGACACATTCCCTTATAGTCTAATATGAACAAATTATGATGGTCTAATCATGAACACAGAGTTTATGCTTGTGTTTTGCTTCAGTTTCCATTAAATCCCATGTTAAACATTTTTATTGTTTCATAGAAGAAAGTAGGCTAATGTTTGGATTTAGAATAATGTCTATACACAACCTCAGTTAAAAGCATGGCTGCTTCCCTCAAAACAATTCAGATATGTTGGACGTTTGATTGTGGCATTGAAGTTATATATATCACTATAAGGACGTCAAAGATTGCTCTCCTGTTTTTCTTCTGTAAGGTGAAAGAACAGAGGTAACTATGGAGAGTTACACATAAGAGAGTGTGTTAGATTAAGAATTTTACTTCGTTCTCTGCCTTTTTTTGTATTTTTATTTGTTTGCTTATTTTGATGGAGTATAAGAGCAGCATTGAGATGAGATTGAGAACCCCAGAGGACCTCTCTAGGGTTGAGTGTAGGTTCTTAGCCCTGGAGAAACTGATGATTCAAATGACCAGGACAAACTACATAAAGAAAGAAGGTTGGATGTCAAGGGATATGGGTGGAATACTCTTAAGATAGCAGTAAATTGAGCAGAGTTCATGAGCCAAGGACATATAAAAGAAATCGTGCAGAATTAAAAAGAAAGCACATTAAGCCAGTAAGACTAGATACGCTGTAGATTGGGGGGCGGGGGGATAGATTTCAACTGTCTCCTTTAGGAAGAAGAGCATTGTGATATATTAAGAACATCTCCAGGAAAATATGTTTGATATTTGTAATGTTTTAAATGCCAAATCCCAACCATCTTGTAATGAATATATTACCTCACTTTTAAACACGTTTAAAACAGTTTATCACTTGACTATCATATTTCTTTATTTAAAGCAAGTGTTCAATGATTTACTCTGGCAAATGTGGAGCAGAACCTTAGCCATTTCAAGTCTGTTCTTTGGGTCAGGATTTATAGTGACTTCTTGCTCTCCTGGATCCAAGCAGAGGAAGGTCTTAAGTTCCATGGTTTCTATGAACCATACATCACAAAGGAAGTTTGCAGAGCCTGATAATATACATCTTAAAGGCATAACTCAACTGCAGACCTGGTAATTGTCAAGAAGAGAGAAGATAGCTTACAGGCATCAGCTCCTTCCTGGGTGAAGTGCAACACATAGAAGTCTACCGTGGTTGTTCTGAAGATTATGGAAACTAAGAAATATACTGGTGTCAGAGAGCATCACACCTGTTTGTTATCAGAATCTCTCTGTCGAAATATCAATGAGTTGTTTGTTTGTTTGTTTGTTTGTTTTCAATGTCCAGAATCATCTATATACGTATTTTATACAGATCATTTTCTCATCTATTTTAAAGTCAACAAAGCATATGAGAATAATTGAGAATAATGTTATGGGAAGCTGACACACTGCCCATGGTCTCCTTCTGGTATGCTGTATCCTAGTATTTGGCACAAGTAAGGAAGATCTGAAGATTAGCCTGTTTTGAGGCACTGTGCCCTGAATATCCCTTTGCATACAAGATAATGTTTTTCATGATAAAATACAGTTAATGTGCACCCCTCTAAATTTTTGAAGCTTAATTATTTTCCTATGGGAAATGATATTTTTAATCATAAATGTATGGAAGAGTAAAAAAAAAAAATCACTGCACTTAAGAACCTAAATTTTATTTCTCTGTGTTAAACATTTCCCAGGTGACATTTCTTATGTTTGTTTATATGTAATGCCTCTTCTGTTTTCAGGACAAGGCAATGAGCATTAAATTACTTTTTAAAAAGCCACAACTATGTTTAATATTCTACAAGCTCATGACTGTGGAGAAATGAAATGTTACAGATTCAGCATCCACATTGCCTTGGTTACCTTTAGTTCCCTTAACATCCATGCATTCTCCATCTTGTATACAATGTTGATCGAACATTTTTTTTGATTACCAGGTTAAAAAAAAAATCTATGGAGTGGTTTTTTTCCCTAACCACTAGCTTCCACAAAGAGTCATCATATCCACTAGAAGCTACAGCAGAGATTTCCCTGCTTTGCTGTAACTATGACCTGATAGTCCCATCAGTCATTTGGTAAATGTTGGGATTTATAACTTTTATTCTATGACTATAAAAAGTTTATGCATCTATACCATAGCAAAACATGTCATTCAAAGCAACTTTTGTCTGCTTTTGTTGCTAGGCAATCAATGGTCTCTCATATTTGGCTAAGGATAAATTATCTTTTATTCCCTTTGGATGAGAACTGTCTTGCACTTACACCTACAATAATCCTATTTTCTATACAACAAAACCTGAGAGTTTCTTATATATAGTAATAACACTGCCTACAAAACTCTGCAGTGAAAACAGGACCCAAAGTCGAACCTTTGCCAACAGCTCTTACAACTCCATTCCAACTCATTGCATGACTTGCTAAAGGATTCAGTAAATCACTTGGCTACTAAAAGCTTCATGTTCCACATACCAAAGCATCCTTGTCTCATATGTGTGTCTGTGTATTTATATGTGTATGTATGTATCCATAGATATTTATGTATACACATATGTATGTGTATATGTGAGCATTTACATGAAGTGAATGTATTTTATGTGTGGGTATGTTCACTGTGTGTGTATGTGCCTAAGTGTATATAAAATATTTGGCATATTTCACATAATTATTCTTATGTAATAAAAATCTTATGAAAATAAAAAACAACACATACATCAAATTTCCTGTAACTTATGAACAATCTAAAACATAGTATGTTTGTTTTCTGTTTCTGATTTGCATTACGCAATAATATAATGAGTATATTTTCAATTTACTAAAATACACTAATAGCACTTTAGTTGCATTAAGATCTTGACTTTTTCATATCACTATAACATCCCAATAGAAGTTTTCTTTGATGAAAATTTCCATTTGCTTGTATAGAAGGCTTGATTATTGTCCTGTTCCAGAAAGATAAATCAGGGAGGCTGATAGACTACCTTCTCAGAACCACATGATAAAAGTCTTTGTGATGGACATATCATCTTATTTATCTCTGGATGACTTCAGTAGATAAGAAGAGATTCAAGTGTGGATGCCTTCTATGCAAAGAATATGATCAGGAATAATTATAAATCAAGTCCTTAAATTAAGTGACTATGACAGATCAGTCTCCAAAACCAAGGAAAACATACTAGAAATGATTTAGAAAATATCTGAATGGGCTGAGGAATTATGGATGTGTTTCTTTGACAAATAGTTATTTTATACAACTGTGAGAGTGGGAAAATTGCCACAATCCTGATTAGTAATTATTTGTTATGCACATTCATTTTTGCTCTTAATAACCAAAAAATTATGCATATATACATTATATATATATGTGTGTACACACATACATATATACAATTTTATTAGTCTTTAATAGCAATACTGAATGTGTACATATATATATATATATACACACACACACAGATATATATATATATATATATATATATATATATATATATATATATATATATATGGTTTTCTTTTATAAATCCAGGTGTAAACATCAGCATACCAATAGCTTCATAAGTATCACATGATAGTCTTTAGTATGCAGCCAATCCCTGTGTCAATAAGTGAAGCACCTGTACCAATGATCATTACAAATTGTCTTAGTCACTGCACCAATCATGTCCTCTCCTGGCAGAAACCCTGATGGACTTAGATTAGTAGACAGAATATGGAATAAGCACAAAATTTCAGGAAACACAAACCCAGTGAGGGTGTTAATTATAATTTAAGCAAAAAACCAGTCTGACAATGAGTAAGGGTCACACTAATGAGCGCTCTTTTAGTGCACAGTGAGCACTTGTCCCAGGGGCTTGACCGTGTAAGGTTCACTAGGCCTGACAGATGGTAAAATGTGGATGTCCAGATACAAAGCTTAGGTTCTAGTCTCTGTGAATCTGTCAGTAAGTTTTATTATAACTTGTTTTCTTTAAAGCCTTAATGTACAAATTTTTTAAGGTTCCATTCATAGAAAAAGAAGGAAAAAATAAATATAGACAAAGCCAAAATCTTTAGGCCCTTGTTTTGATTTACACCTTTATAATAAATTTCTCGTTTCTCAGATCAATGAGGTATGTCCCTATTCTAATCATCAAAGAGAATATATGCTACTGTAATCTTAAAATGTGTATATATATATGCATATATATGAATTTACACATGTGTGTGTATATACATATTACATTGATCTTATTTCTGAAGAATGATGTTTTAGCTTATGCAATGCTTTGGAAAAGTTAATGAGATAAAAAATGAAAGGTGAGCTCTACCTATCTGTCTTATATGATCCACACACACACACATCGTCCATGTTATAAAGCAACCTGATTTGTGATCAGTTCATTACACCAGAATTCCTATGATAGATTTTAAAATCACCTGGGCTTGCATTTTAAGTTAGCAACAAGATTCTCCTTTGTCTTTGCTGTAGTGAGGAACAACAAGGTTTAGAACTGAGCAAATCAGTGTTTCATCCTGGTCTTGGCAAAAGCAGGCTGATTTGTTTTGTTGAACCCTTGTATCCAAGGTAAAATGGGCTGCCTGGAAAAATCATTCCGTGAAAATGAGGCAAAGTCCCGAAGGATCACACTCTGCCCTTCCTCCCCAGAGTTGGCAACTCACATATACTCTTGACCTAATGCCCTAGTGCATGCCAAGTAGGTAGAGTAATTTCATTTTCTAGAAACCACTTTTACCAGCCACAAGAAGAACAAAATTAACCTTAGGACAACGTGGATATGTGACTGAAATGGAATAGCTGAGTGTTTATTTAACAGTAGGATGGTATTTGCAGCATCTTCTCCATGCTGAAATGAGTGCCCATCTCCTTCCACGTGCACATATTAATGACTTAAATTGGTACATGTGTAAACATTAATAAGCTCATTTAGCAATCACTGACCTCTACATTCTTCTACCACGTTTGCTTTCATCCTTGGCCCACAGATAAGAAATTGGGGTAAAACTACATTATTTCAGTCCAATTAAGCTTAATAATTACTCAAATGTGTCATCCATAAATCATGACCAAGAAAACATTTTCAATCATTTGCTCATTCAGAGAATCATTCATAGTGCTTCTATGATCACATATGCACCACTGAGATTCTGTGTGCACATACATAGCACCCCTTTATTTAAAGAGAGACGATGTTTGTTTCTTGTTAATCATATTCCCCGGCAGATTGAACACGGTGTGTAGATACATTACAGTTGAGTTGAAAGGGCGAAGAATAAATTGCAATGTATCTAATACTATTCTATACCCATGGCAAGACAGCTCTGTGGTTGTTCCCTTCACCACATGGGGAGTGGAATCATTTACAGTGTAGCTCTTTGTTAATCCAGGTAGATGGGAACACTAAAAGCCTAAAATTATACACCTATCAGGATGATGTTATCATGACCACCCATTTTGCAAAAGGGTTTCCAGTGAGCTTTATTTTGCTTAATGGCAAGGAATGTATTGGTGTGCCATATCTGGTATTTAAATGGTATCTTTTGCAGATCATATTAGATTTGGTCTGATATTTATAAGCTGATAAGGGAGAGTATCTTTTATGAAACTATTACAGGCAGAATATTTTCCCTTAACCCTCTGTCCACATCACTGCCAAAATACAGATCTATGAAATAAATCTGTATTAACATGTGTACATTTGAGCTTAAGTAAGTGTGGAAATGGATATTCAAGTCTATAACTCTGTAGAAAACTAATTAGAAGCCCATGTTCTTCTGTGATTATAGAGAGGTTGTACTTAAATATTACTGACTTACATTTAAAGTTTTCAAATATATTCAGGAAATTACCTCATTATCCCCCTTAAATAATACTCAGGGATGACAGTCTAAATCCACAGAGGAATAAAGAAAGGCTTACTTATGATGGCTAAAGATAGTTTTGCCTGAAATCCAGGGCTTCTATTGTAGGTCCATGTTCTTTACATAGACCAAAAAGAGGCTCATTAATATCAGTGTACTGAGTTAAATATACCAACAACCAAGCCTTTCTCACTACTCAGCAAAGTACCTGAAAAACATTTCATGGTCAATTAATGGTGGCTAATATCTCTGTTTCTTTGTGAGCACTGGCAATAATATCCCTTATTGGGAGACCTATACTGGGATACTGGTAGCTGTCTCCATGCTCTTCTTGGTTTTCTGTTTCTGTGTTCTATTCTCTAGCCTTCCTTTACCTTCTCCATCAGACCCGCTAGGCACTTTGCCCCATGCTGAGCAAAGCTTCTCTCTCCTCAAGCACAGCCTTCAAGACACATTCTTCAACTTGGCCTAACTCACATATGAAGGTTCCCTCAAAAACACTAGTTTCTCTGAAACTTCTAGACAAGAAAAATAAATATATGAATTCTGTCTAACAGGAGATGTCTTCATGGCAATTGTGATCTTGTATTAACGATAAAGTTATGTAATTTAAAACTATTTTCATACATTTTTCATTTGGAACATATGCTATTACAATAAGCAGAAAACATGATTTTTAGTTGATTGATGAGAAAAGTGAATCTCATAAAGATAGCATAGGGCAAATAAACACAACAGAAGTTAATGACAGAAGTCATCTTCTCTTTCATCCATTCCTGCTTCTTCTCCTTAATATCACTGTTTCTCTGTCCTTGATGATATCGCTCTATGGAGTTAACGCATCTGTGACAAGACCTCTTGGTTTTCTTGTTTGTTTGTTTTTCATTCAGCACGTACCTTTCCACCTATTTGTTAACAAGTATCCAATTCCCAATCAACCTTCCATTAGAAACTGGTCTAGGTCCAGCCCATGGAGGTAGATCTGTGTAGACTAGGTATGCTCCACGGTTGGTGATTCAGTCTCTGAGAGCTCCAAGGGTTCAGGTTGGTTTACTCTGTTGGTATCTAGTATAAAACTGCTAATAAGAAACAGTTGTGGTCCTATCTCTCTCCTTTCTACCTGGAGAAGTTGCAGAGATGTTCACACGGTCCCTTCAGGACATAACCTGAGGTCATGACCAATCTTTGACTTTAATGCCCATGGCCTGAGGGATGAAGTGAACATTTGATTTATTCTCGGTAACTTCAAGAAGGTAAAGTTAGTATTGAAATAAAATTATCATATTGTATAGTTCCAAATCTATAAATTAGCCATTGTGAATAAACTACTAAGTAACCAAAGGCAGAAACTCCATTTATCAAAGTGTTTCCAAAACGTTGACACAAAATTATACCAATAATCATATTAAAATAGAAGGAATGAGAGTTTGTCAATGGGATTATGATAATATTTTATAGAATAATAAATATCATTAATCATCAAAATCATCATCCTTTGATGTATTTATTTCATTCTAAAATTATTTTGCTCACCAGTACTTCTAGAAATAAAGTTTCCCTTAAAATTATTTTGTGTTTAAATAAAAATACTCTGCATATAAACATAATATCGGGTACCTTTCAAAGACTGGTTTTTGCTTCTTTGTAGGAATGTTTGCCTTAATTCTAAAGAATATTGAGAAAGCAATGATGTGTTACATTTTCAGAAGCTAGTTGACTGATAATCGTTATCTAAAGTGCTATGACCTAAGCAAGTTATTCTATAATTGTTTGGACATAAGAGAGACTTGTGTAACAACATTCTACATTTATGTCTGATGGCAAAGCACCAGCAGCAGACAATCAAGCAAGGCTGCAAATCTATTAAGTGAGAAGAGTGGGAGACATTTATCTCATTAGTTCGTATTCATGTTTTCATCCTTAGACAAATAAGTCAACATCTTAGAACTGTGGAATTCTCTGTTTTCTTTACGTTGGGTTCAAAGGACACATTGCTTACTAAATGATAATTCCAAATTTTTAATGGATTTAATAAATGAACTTTAAAATATAATTATAAGTTAGCGATCCCATGCCAAAATTCTGTCAGTAGTGTATAAATTAGCATGAACATATGCTAATGCATAATTCACCATTTGCAACAGGGTTTTGTTGAAAAATTGATGAAAATTCATCAAAGAGCCTTTCTAGATTAAGTTGCCCAATAAACAAGTAACTAGAGGCATTCAAATGTGGAGTTAATATGGCTTCTGAAATTAGCCTTTGTGCACCTTGTAAGGTTGATATGCGATGTATTTAAAATGGCATTTGTTACTCGTAAGCATGGGGTTCTACACTTAAGAGCTAATTGGGAATGAATTGAAAGGTCACCTTGCTTCAATTGTCTGCAATCCACCTGCAGCAAATTTGCTTATCTGCTTATTAAAAAAATATATATTTTTACCTTGACCAACTCAGGAGATTCTAGAATCAAAATATCTGTTAGAGGATTAGAAATTTACCTTGTCTTTCAAACATCTCAGCAGCTTCTTAAACTTTATGAGGGTGAGATCTAAGTGCCTACAAATAAGAAACAGAAGCTCTTTATTTGAGGCCACTAAAACACACTGGAGGAGGGACTCAAACATGTACCCATAATCCTAATGCAGCATTCTCCCTCTGTTTTTAAAAGACCAGTAAATGAATAAGAATGGTAAGTACATGAGCCAAGTGGTTCTATCTCACTGTCACTAGGATAAATTTACCTGTCGGTCACAGCTTGTATGTGCTTATCACATGCCAGGTCCAGTTCTCAGCACTGAAGCACAAGAATTTATATCCAATTCACATCAAACATCAGAAGCAAGTGCAAATTAATCCCCAAATTATAAATGAGCAAATGGGCTCTCAAAGTTGTAAGTGACCTGGGTGTTGGAGTATGAATTGCCACTTCCTTAACGCTATCTCTTTTCAAATGTCATTCCTAAGCTTGTCTTGACATCAAACTTAAGTAGTCACAGTTTCTTTTGAGGTGGAAAAATACAAAATATCTGCTTAAAATCTGCATCTACAGAAGATAAACAATTTCCCTTTTCTCAGGTATGAATGAGTGCACTTAATTTAATGGCACATTCATCAGTCCAGCTACTGGGTAGGTATGTCAGACTCTGATTAATATTTCCAGTAGATTTCTGTCTTTGGAAGGGGGGGTGTAGTAGCATTTGAGGTAGACTAGGAGTCAGATTAACAAGTTCCACATAGACATAGTGAAAATGTACACACACTACCCATGAGGATTCTATTGAAAGGACAGACAGGGAAGGTGGGAATATTCTCCTTTAGTTAATTAACAAATATTGATTTGACTACAGTAACAGAGAGCACTAAGCATACAGCAGAAATGATCATCTATATAGAATGATTTTAAAGTTCTGAAAAAGTCAATGAAATGTTTTTGTATGAAGACCATAGCACTATTATTCTGGAGGGCAGCTTTGGAAACATTTGCTCTAGAGACTCAGGTACTGACGAGCTTGTAAGCTCTGGAAGAGGTAGAGACCCTTGGATGACTAGCAATCAGTCAGGCTTACATGCAGATGAAATTAAGAAAATCTATTAATCTCCAACCTTGGAAGATTTCTCTCTGCTTCACGACTATTCTGTTGTTTGTTGTTTTGTTTTTGTTGTTGTTGTGGATTGCTAGATACAAAAACTATAACTTATGTTGTTCTAATAAAACTATAGAAACCAAGATAAGAGTCACCCACCAGGCATTTTCTTCCTTTGTAGAGATAATATCTTGTCCACTGTGTAAAAGCATTCACCTATCAAGAAAAAGCTATTGTCCAATGAGCTCAGGAAAGATTAGAAGGTGGGACATTAGGCAAGAGGATTGTGGGTTGAGTCAGACATGGGGAGATTCCTATAGACACAAAGGAAGAAAATCACAGGAAACTGAGGACCAGGTAACTAGCCACATAGTAAGAAGTCGAATAAAATAAATGGAATTATTAGGTTATAAGTTATTCAAAGAATAGTTCCAAGCTATATCTTAAGCATTTGCTTACAAATATAATTAAGTCTTGGAGTCTTCATGGACAGGTAATCCCATTTACATGCATGGAATTCCAGCCAGATGCCGGACATCCTGTTTCCATCCTTGCTTCTATGCTATTGATTCACAGTGTAATAGCAATAATAGCTTCTACATCTTAATTGTATAGACTCGTTAGAAATCTACACAAAACCAAACTGTGTACAGTACCCTTTCTCATCCATTATCGGCAAAGTCTTATGTCTTAGTTAGGGTTTTATTGGTGTGAATAGATACCATAACCAAGGCAACTTTTATTAGGACATTTAATTGGGGTTGGCTTAGAGGTTGAAATATTCAATCTGTTATCATGAAGGTGAGAACATGGCAGCATCCAGGCAGGCATAATACAGATGGTGCTGAGAATTCTACCTCTGCATCTGAAGACTGATAGGAGATTATTGTTTTCCTGACTGCTAAAACGAGGGTTTTAAAACCCACACCCAGGGTAACACACCTGCTCCAACAAGGCTACACCTCCAAATAGAGCCACTCCCTGGGCCAAGAGTATTTAAACTACCACATTTCCACACAAGGATCCACTTCATTGGGTACCACATCCTCTCAACATCTTCTCTTTAAAACTAACATCAATATTAATGGTTCCCACTTCCTACCATCTACAATCCATTTCCCTTTCTTTGATCCTATTAATTCCTTGTCCTGAAGGTCACTTACTAGTTTCATACTTTCAAAAGGTATTCCAATTTAAATACACATACCTATTGATTCAAAGCCGAAAGTATCAGCAGAGTAAACATGCAGTAGTTGTCTTTTGGGGTGCTAAAGGATTATGCGGTTCCCATAAGGACGAAAAGTAGGCCCCCAAACTGCCGAGGACAATCTTGAGTTGTCCTATGTAAGTGCATGTATCTAATGCACGGGGTGCTAATAAAGAGTCATGTGTCATTCGAAAGAATTCATTATTTTAAAAAGAACATTCTCCATATAGTATGTTCATCTGTTACTGAAAATAGAGTTAGTGTGATGGATTTCCATCTCCTATCGTCATGCTTCAGCTTAGAGGGTATGGTTATAATTCCCTGAACTTTGTTCCTGGTCAGAAACTAATAGAAAACTTCAGATGCTTTGAAAGATGATTAAAAGCTGTCATATAGGGCTTTTAGGTAGATATGTAGGTAGATATTTTCCTTAAGTCAAGCAAAAGAAAAACAACTACAGGGATCCAGTCGCTTTTTATCTTGGACCCTGTTGCCATTCTCATCTTATGAGGGAAGAATGGCCAAAACAATTGCTGCTGCCGTTCCTTTTGGCAATGTCTACACACAGAGAAAGAGTAACAGTGAAATATGTGCGACAAGGGCCTCTTTCCACTAGTGTTTGAGTCAGGGGCTGTATTGAGCTTCTCTAGAGACTGGTAGACTCGTATTTGTAAGTTCCTAAAGAGACATTTAGGTGGGAAGATTCAGTCTCACGTTTATGGCTACCAGGTCTCATGTGGAGTTTTCTAGGCAACACTTTAGGGAGTCATTGAAGGTTCACTCACACAAAGCTGGCTAACCAACACCATTGACCTTCACCACACTTTATTTTTCTTGCTTGGAACACACTGCTTTTCTTTAAGAATAACTCCTACAATCTGCAGAGTCCAAAATCTGGCTTCCATCTCTTTTGAGACACCCACTTTAGCCAATCTCAGCAAATGTCAATATTTTTGTTTGCAAAAATTAGTGCCTTAGGGAGTACATGTAGAATTTTACATGTTTCTTGTGCTTCTACCCTATAGATTTATAGCATTTAAGTGGTTGTATATTGTTTTAGTAGGTTTATCCCTATAAACATGTATGTATAAATGTATATATGAACACAATTTATACACTTATATATGCATACATCCATATGTAAGTGCACAGGCATGTGCACATATAAAAATTTTATCAAATTATAAAATCAATATTCAACATGAAAACTATTTATCTCAAGTTTTCTTCAACAGATCTGATGTATCTTGCTAAAGTACATTAATAAACAAACAATAGAAACAGATGACATAGAATAAAATGAAAAAAAAAAAGTGTTAATAAAATGATATTTGTAGGTATAAAGGAACATACCTTTAATCTCAGCATTCTCCAGACAGACACAAGGTGAACTTTGTTAGTTCAAACATGGTGAGTACAGAGAGTTTCACATCAACCTCAGAAAAAGAGTGAAGACAGTGAGACTTTATCACTATTTGTGTGTGCATGTGTGGGTATATATGTACACACATACATATATATGTATATGCAGACACATGTGTATTTGTTCATGTGTATGCATGTGTACATGTATGTGTATGTCAAGTAACCGTGACTTCCTCTGGCATTGACTAAAGCCTCCTTTCTAGCTTTTATGTCTTTCAACTACTGTAGGCAGCCGTGTTTACAGTTGCAAAGTCATATGACTAGCACCTGACAATGTAAGCAGCTGGCTTCCAGAGTGGCCAGCTCAGCTAAACTGGTAAACAAGTCCTTTGTGCATGCGTCAGCCTCGTGCGTGCCCCTCCAGAGCGGGTTTATGCTAATGAGGTATTGGCAGCTTAACCTACCCTGAGAGAACACGTCACCCAGCCCGCCTTGGGCAGTTATATAAGCAGCTCATTTCTGCTGCTGAGGGTCCCCGGCCATAGGTCCCCATCCATAGGCCCCCGTCCCTAAGTCAAGAGTCGTTCCTGGAATAAAGCTGACTGATAAGGATCCGACCTTGTCATGTCTTAATTGTTGGCCAAACTACAGCCATTCAATCCAAAGCATCAAGAACAGCTCCTTTAGTGGTCACAAGTTTCATAGGAACACAAGGATCTTCCATTTACTTCTCTTGGCTTTCTCTTCTTTCTAACCTATCATCTTCATTTCTTAACTCCAGTCCGTCCTCAAAGCTTTTCTTGTTATCTCTCAAAAGAATAGAAGTGATAGCATTTCAGAACTTTCATGTGGTTTATATGTCACTCTGAGGATTCTTTTTACAAGCACCCTTTGAAGACAGGCCATTCCTGACAACCCCATTCAAGAGAGCAACCCTCATCAACTTTTCAAATTTAACATGTCTTTATCATTTGCAGAGCATTGTCATGCCTTGGTGTCATACTTACACTTACTCTCTGTATCTGTATTTAGCATAGAAGCTCTATAGGACAAAGCTATGACTGTCTATGGCACTAGATCCTCAACACTCAACATTGTTATTCAGCACATAGTGATTATCCAGAAAAGATAGCAATACATTTTGAAAGAAACCTGTCATGAAAAAAAAATCTACATCTAGAAAATACATATCAAATTCTAATTAAAATTCTAAAACTGGTTTGTGATAGCTGGTAAATTACCCAAATAGAGCAAAGAAATAATACCACTAGGGAGAAGTTAAAACAGGTGGCTGGGGTACCAAACTCTATCCACTGCTAACAGCAAGTCATGTGTTCTTGTAGAGAAAGAAGGAAGGCAGGAAAATAATAAATTGAGTATTAACATTTAGGTGAGTTAATTCTTCAGTAAGAACAATATCTAGCTATTGAGAATATCTATCTAGAAGACAGGGCCACAATGATGGATCAACTGAGAAAGTTAAGAACTCAAAATGAACTGCTGAGATCCTTTTATCCTCAAGTTGCTGAGTCCTAGCACCCATCATAAGGCATGTATTCTCAAAATGTCCACTCATTCTCTCCAATGACATTATCAGTTTCAGATATTCATTTATGAAACGTAGCTTATCTACCACATAATCAGGTATAAAGACACCAGTTACTAATTTCCGAAAGCTTCATGAAGTGATTTAGAAACTCAGAACACCTCAGCAATAGGAAAGACAGCTTTAGCAAGATAAAGTCAGCCCTGAAAGATAGACTCTCTGGATTCTGATTTAATCACAACTATTATTAGTTTTAATACTTTAAATAAGCCATTTAATATGTTAGAGTCCCAATATATTCCTGTGTGAGATTAAAGTGTGAGATTAAAATTCAAATGAAATCTAAAGCAGTGGTTTGCATCTTCAAGAATACTATCATTTGTAGCTGGATAATAAGTTAGCCATTATGGGCTGTTTGGATATTATCTTCATTTCTTAGCTGCATCCTGATTACATAGAGTAGAGGCACAGAATATTTCAGAAGAAAGGTAGACCAATTAACATAGCCTTTATCAATCATGTGGAAGAGTTATTCTGACTCAAAATTCTTTCCATAAATGTATCTATAGATATTTCAAAGGTCAGCCTAAATATGCAAGCATCTCATTCACCTTCGAATCCACTGTTGCCCACTCTGTATACATTCTTCAATACATTAAAGTTACATGTTCAAACTATACAAATTCATTTCATCTTCTCCTACAAATTATTTTCTAGGCTACTCTCCTTTGTCTTTGCTGTGATATAGGAATATGGAGTCTCGTTCAGAACTTTCTCTTTAGACATAATCTGCCATATTTATCCTGAGAATTAGTATTTGCTATTTACCACTCAACTGTGTAAAGAAAGTAAATACAATCTAATAGATGATTCATAGTCAATCACATTGTTTCAATCTCTTACTGGAATACATATCTATCTCAATAGAAGTAAAACATGTAATATAAAATAAAGTAGTAGTTTTAAACATAAAGTTGCCACATTAAAAAAAATAAATAAAAAGAAGCAAATGAAATATTTTTTCTAATTTTGTTTAATTCTGTATATAAAAATACTATCAGTTTAATATTAATCAATCACTAAAACATTACTATTAGTCTGCAATGCTAATATCTCATTAATAATGAGGTTTTCTTTATACTAATATATGCTTTACACTGACATCCCATCATAATTCAGATTCAATATTAGTTCCGCAGTTACTCAAGCACTGCCAAGGTATTCAATAATCCATGTGTATTAAAATATGTACACTGGTATAATACCTATGTAAAAGCAAGACATTAGATATTAGGTAATTTACTGTGTCAAGTAATATTATTTTTGCTTGAAAATTATCTTTCAAAGATTAATAAAAAAATTACATCCAATAGGATAGGCTCAGATATTTTTCCCTTTTCTTTCTTTTTGGAATGTTTTTGAAATTTTGAATTATATCAAGTTCTAAAGCTTTCCTGAATAGACATACTCTCTTAAAAATCAGTTTCCATCTGGAATCACGTTTCATCCCCATTCTACTGAGTTTCTGTCCTTTGGAACCTCTCCAGGTTTTCTCACATCTTTAATTAGTTTCATTATTTAAATTTGAAAATAAAAGTATAGGTATGGTCCAATATTTATTTGATATATAATTGCCTTCTAATTTAAAATTATAATCTGTAAGGATAGAATTTTACTATTATTTTTCTTCTAATAGACAGGAATTCCAAATCATTTTGTTTCTGTTTGTTCTGGGCATTCAACCTATAGCTTTCTGCATGCTATGTCAACACTTTACTGTTGATCTCTCTTCTGAGCCCACTGTTGTCCCTTACTTGGTCATCAGATCTCACTGAGTTGCTTAGTCTGCTTTAAAGTCATTCTGTAGCTGAGTTGAGCCTTGAACACATGGTCAACTATTCAGCTGCTGAAGACGAGGTTACAGGCCTCTCCTACCAAGTCTGGCTTCTTTTCAGGAGAAATAAGTATGTCAGTATTAATCGTGAAATTGACAAAAATGATTCCCTACTTTCCCTTTGAAACTAAGCTAAAATGAAGAAACACTTAAATTTAATACAAATGATCAGTATTTAAAGAATTGTGTAGAAAACAAAATGTTCCCATTTATCAACAGAATGAAAATTTTTCAAAGGTGTCCTCCATTCTTTAGGTTGAAATGGTTATCTCATTTTCTAGTAGTAGGAATGGATGGAAATAAGAAAGCTGCCTTGCTAAAAGACGCTTTCACCACGGCTTCCTCTCCCAGGCTACCAGAGTGGCCTTTAAGATTTATTATAGTTTTGCTGGTTATTATAGTTACTGTTCTGCATTGTGTAGAGGGACCATGTGCCCCAGTGAGCATGTGAAGGTCAGAGGACAGCTTTATACAGGTGATTCCCATCTTTTAGTCTAGGGATAGAGCTCAGGTTGCCCGGGTCATGAAGCAAGCGCCTTTACCATCTCACAGGCACAGTGTAAGTTTTAGCTTACTCGGGAGACTAATGGAAAAGATCTTTCTGGAAACATACAAACAGAAAATATATGTATATTTGTTGAGTTTCACTTTGACACTAGGAACAAAGGGGAATAGAATACTTCCCCATTGTTCCTGGATAATTCACAGTTTGGCAAGTGATTGGTTAAGTGCTGGTTTCACAAACGGAAACTGCTGTCATATTGGATTTTCTTACAAGACAATCTCTGAATTAACTTCATCCCTTATATTATTCAATCTCTTATCTTTTATACAATTTGCATTTAAAAATGCAAATGTAAATTTAAATCATGCAAATGGTTTTTATACACAAAACGTCAGCGCAACCAATCTTATATTAATATACCACAAGCACCCTGTTAATGTATTTGACTCTGAGAAAATTGAAATGATTAGAAAATAAACATCTTAGTTCTGTTCACTAGACTTTGATTCATTTGACAGAAATTAATTAGTTCAACCTGATTGGCTTGCTTCAATAACAATAATAATGGAGAAACAAATACTGAAGCCCAGCAGAGAATAGAAAGCCTAGGAAAGGATATGAGATTCCCATTAGGTGCTACAGAATTAGTGTCTTATCTCAAGTCAACAAACAGCCATGGTATATTAGTCTTTTTAACTATTTGTGTCCATTTTTGCATGATACAGTATATTATCTTTGGACTCGTTCCAAACCTGTTCTTTGGGAGCTCTTTTCATATCCAGTTCCAAGTTTTTAATCAATGTGATCCATCAGAATTTGAACTTTAAATATGATTATCTACAATATCAGTGAAACACCTATAACAACTGTCACATTAAGTTCCCCATATGCTTTATTGTTAATAACCATTGTTCAAAAGTTTAACTGAAATGGAGAAATAATTAGAACTGTGACCAGCACTGACAGTAAAGGTAATAAAATAGCAATATCCAGTAATTATTGTTTCATTAATAGGAAAGCTGGACCTGTATTTTTATTTAAAGAGCAGACACTGGGAAAGAGGAGAATGAAAAAGAGAGGAGAGAAGAGGAGGGGAGTGGAGGGAAGGGAAAGGAGAAAATGCAGAGGGAATTTTAAAACTGAAATGTTTTATTTTAAGAAGAAAAAATATGAAGTACCTTAGAGACTAATGAAATAACAAAGGAAAGCTCCCTTTAATAATTTTTTTTAAAAAAGTGAGACAATAAATACTTCTTTATTCATTCTGAGAACATGCAATCAAAATTTAATATAAAGACAATGCTCCTAATATAAGCTATCCATTTGTATTAAACTAAATTTAAATAGCATATTCTAACTTTTACTTAATACTATATTACATTTACTAAATTATATTATAAGATGAATCATGTTATATGGCTAATTGTGTTTAACCAGTTAATGTTAGATTGTTTTTAAAGCAACATTAGAGTTTTCAGTTTTTATGTTTGAAACTAAACCTTTTTATTTTTTTCTGGTTTAGCATTATGTAATAGACATTAAGAAGGTTATCCATTGTACTGGAATGTTTAAAAACTTTAGCTCTTTCAATTAGTCCTAAAAGGGAAGGTTATGTAAAATAGTTTATCTACAGCATTATAATTATGGAAAATAAAAATATGTACCTGCAAAACAAAGAGGGAAAACAATTATTACCCGAATACTTTTCTTTGGGAATTTGATAGTACAGAGACCTTAGAATGATAATACTGGAATCACATTGGGAAATTCACACTTTCTTTCACCCTGGCAGGCAGCTCTGTGAACATGGTGACATGTGCAAATGTGTTTCCTCACCCCAAAAGAAGTATTTCAATAAAATTAGCAGATTTTTATAAATGACCTTTTTAACACAGCTGATACGAATTAACAAATATATTTAGAATATCACAGGTGTTCCAGAATTTCTGTGATTAAAAAACAAATACTGTGACATTTTGGCAACATCAAATATGCCCAAGAGGGATGGATGGTCATCATTCCAATTTCCATTTCATTAGTATTGTAATTTTATTTTCAAGAGCAAATTCATGTTACTACAAATAATGTATCCATGGGACAGAAAACAAAATAACCTGTATGTTTCTTACATTTCTTGACTTGAATTCAATTCTTTGATGGATTAGACTAAGGTAAAGACCAAACTGTACCAGTACTTCTTAATTGTGATGCTGGATTAATTTTTATATTCTTAGAAAATAAAAATTTACTAAATGCTTTAACTTTTTCTAGTATTCTGTTTATAAACTTCTTTTCATTCCCTTTGAGGGAAGAGGAGAGAGAGAGAGAGAGAGAGAGAGAGAGAGAGAGAGAGAGAGAGAGTTTCTGTGTCCATTTTCTTGTAAAACAAACAATGAATTGTTGAAGAATAAGTCAAAGGTAGAAAGCCTATAACAAATTCTGGGTTTTCTGTAGCTGTTAGAACTAGAAAATTGTGTCATCGCTTCAGGTTTGTTTGTTCGTTAGTAAAATTCTGGAAAGAACAAAGATCTTTATATCAGGGGATTTTCTAGAAACCCACTTATACACAAGCATTGTTTGTTAAGCCTGAAGATACTGTAAGTTGTTAATTGAATGCAACTGTACAGAAAACATATATTTCATGTTAAAAGATCACCTATTTTGACCATTTTAACAAACTATTTGCTTGATATGTTTTTCAAATATTCCCTCCTTTCCTCTACAAATAGATACACAGTTGAAACTCTCAAAGTTTTGCAGTTGAATCTTTTTCTCTCTGGGTTCCCTGAGGGACAAGCCTGATTGCATAGGGGTTGATGTCAAAAGTATCCCCTCTCCAGGAAAAAGACGTCGGGATGGGTATGGCCCTCATGCCTCACTGGACAACAACAGGAGGACTGGAGCCATTACAAGGTCCTCTTCAATTACTAGATGTCAGGCCTCTAGATTAGAATCGCCAAGGCCCTTCTATACTTAGAGAAGAGAGGAGATGTCAGGGGCAGCCCTACTTATACACTGAAAGCCTAAAATCAGCCATAGGCCTAAAATCAGCAATAGGCCTGATATACATACATGCTAACACCAAGTCTTGGGACTCTGGAAAAACACTGAAATAGAAGGCTATAAGCTATTGTAAACAGGCAGCTTCTGTGGAAATTTACCAGCCTGAGTAGTCATAGTTCCTGTAAATAGGTAGGTAGCCTCGGTGGACAGTACCAACTTAGATAAGGACAAGTGAATCATAGGCAAAGTCGTAGTGACCTGTCCCCTCAACCTTCACCCAGCTGATACCCTGTTCTGAAAGGCATCTGTACTCTCCCTGATTAACTATGCTCTGGTGTCATTTCCTTCCCCACATCCTGCCTTTTTGTGTTTCTAATCCCTGTGTGAATAAGTATATTATGATGTGATTAAAAAAAAAATTAAAAAAAAAGAGAGAGGAAAAAAAAAGAACAAGATTAGAAAAGTATTGTAGATAGTATTAGACCATTTTGAATTTCTTAGAAACTTCCACCAAAATAAAGCAAATACTCAGTAAATATTTGGAAGTTGTCCATGACAGGTCAAATAGACATCAGTAATGTCTTCAAAACTCTCTAATAGGTTACTTCAGACAAAAATAAAATAAAAATTAAATTAAATTAAATTAAATAATAAAATAATACAGGTAGACAGAGCTAGAGAAACAAACTGAGCTTGGTGTGACACTCCTTCCTGGAACCACAGAGGGAAAAGATAGAGACCAGGTAATGGGAAAACATTTAGAAAGTGGGTAACAAATTTGAAATCAAGTGGGTTTTTGTTTTATTGGGATTTTTGTTTGTTTGTTTTTGAGATATTGCAGCCACAGCTATTTTTCAATTCACTACCCTTAACTTTAGTCCAATAAACGCAATCATAATTAGGCTTGTGGGAATCAAGATCCTAACCAAGCTAGTATCACACTGAAGAATGCTAGCCAGGGTCTTTGTTTTTCTGCCATTTTAAAATTCATTACAAGAGTGCCTTCTATGAGCAGTCATTCATGAGCTATGAGTAGAAGAAGCACTAAAGGGTAGAGGGGCTTTTTTTCTGCTCTCATTCAGGAATTCAGAACAATGGTGGGTAGAAGTTAGTCACTGAGGACCGGTATGTCCTTCACTCATACAGACTGCGAGATGCAAGAACTTCTTCATGCCATATGAGCATGAAAACTGAGTTACCGTCTTATCAGTTTTCATAAAGGAGAGATGGTTTATGGAAAGGAGAACAAGGTAGTAGCTATAATTTCTTCACTCTGCTTTGTTCATGAAGCAGTTTTACAATACTGAAGGCAGTGAAAAACCACCTTTCAGTTCCTTTTGGACACATTCAGAGGATGTGCAGGCAGATATATCTAATCAACTTGTGCAAGTCAACAGAACACCTGAACAAGAAGTAGCCGTGTGTCATATCAAGTAATCATACATTATAAACCTGACACCAGAGTAGTTGAATCAATATAGGCCCAGAAATTAATAAATACATGATTGATCTATTCAGGTTCAGAGGGACATATGTTCCTTTCAGAAGATGTCAGCATGGAACAGGGACAAAAGCCAACTGCAGACAGACCCGTTATCATTGCAGCAGATGGAGACAAGGGGTAAAATTCTGTCTTACAGAATTCTGACAACTTATAGGATATGAAACAAGCTAAAATAGACACATGAGTTCTGAACACACAACATACTTTATTTACTATATATTTGTACTCAAATAAATAGAACAATATACATTACTTCAGGTACTGCGCTCAGTAAAGAGTGGTTTGGGGTTACGCAACAAATACACTGCTTGACTTAGCTTTGGGTCTGCCATGCGCTTTTAGATTATCAATGTAACACATCTGTACATAGAGTGAGTCTGAGTTCTAATTTGCCTAGACTATGGACAATGGAGTAAAGAGTGGAAGTTTCACTCTTGAGAGTATCACTCTGTACGACTAGTATCAATTATTATGATTATTCACCTCTAATTTATTTTTCCAAAATTTTATACTACTAATAAAGCCTCACCTTAGAAACAGAAGATTGAGTTTAAAGTGTTACTACTTATCTCTCTGTGTGTGTATATGTGTTGAGTGTGTGTGTGAATAGATGAGACCGTACCTGCAAGTTACCCAAGGGCAGGGTGTGCATTATCTTCATCAATTGTTCTGCACCTTATTTTTTGAAGACAAGGGTCTGCCACTGATCCTGCAGCTCACAGATTTAGCTACACTGGATGGCCATCAAGCCCATCAGGCCCTCCTGTCTCTGCTTCCACAGTTCGGCAATTACAGGAGCACACTACCAGTTGGGATTTTTTTGGGTGTACTTCTCTCTAGTTACCTCAGTCTCTCAATACGGTGGTTTTATATCTTGCAAAGTAAGAAACATGAGAGATTAACGAGTTCTCTTCAGTTTAATTTGACTCTTCTCTTTTCTGTAATTGTTCTGTCTTCTCTGGGAAGTAAAGCAACTTGAACACAACACAATAGATTTCAGTTTGCTGAATCTAAATGGCAAATGTCAAATGTGCGATAAATATATGACCAAGCCAAACATTAGCAAGGTTATGCAAACTAATGCAAGCAAAGATGATGAGCTACAAAAATTGTTTTTTGAATATTTGGAATTTTTCCCAGGGTAACACTGAAGGCACTTCCATATCTGATTCTGAATGCCAAATACATACACTATGAACTCTTGCCTCAGGGCTTTTAGAATATCCTGGAAGAATTATGTAGGTTACTGCCTTGTGCTGTGTAAGCAGAATGATAGACTTTGCATGTGACAGGGCAATAAAGCAAGTATTTGTCAGCTTCCAAATTAGAAGCAACAATGAATTGGCTATTTGCAACCTGGCCATTTCTAAGGCATGATGTAATAGGGCTCTCCCCTTCAGTGGATGGAAGGATCAATTCACAAGTGCAGTGCCCTGCTATATTTATCATTGTCTGCATTATAATAAGAAAATCTTAAAGATAAACTCACACAGAATTCTAGTTTATCCTCAACTTCCTCTTTTGAAAATCATCATATATGGAAAAGAATTGAATAGTGAGTATACTTTTAACATTGCATCAATCCATGGGAAAGGTTATTAGCATTCATGACCCTTACTAAAGAAATAAAAATAGTCAAGATATTTGGATATTTAACTCCTTATCTTTCAGATATATTAAATAGTCTTTTCTCAAGGACTCACATTCATTTTTGTTTATATATAGATGATTATGAATATGTACATATCACATGTGTACAGATGTACATAGAGCCCAAAATCATCTGACATTTTGGAACTGGAGTTGTAGGCTGTGGTGCACATTCTGATGTGTGTGCTGGAACTAAACTTAGATCGTCTGGAAGAGCAGCAAGTGCTCATGACTGCTGAGCCATTTCTCTAGCCACTTGATATTCTTGTTTTCGAGAGAGTGACTTAAATCTTTTCTTTTTGCACAAACACAATTTAAAATTATAATTTCTTTAGTTACAACTTGCCAAAGGGTAAAATGTTTAGAACTCTCTCATCTCCAAGAATGATTGAATAACAAAGTTTTACATCATATCAAGTTCAAAAAAGTCTAACTGGAGGTGCTATATATTCTAAGCATACTCAAATACTGAGCTACAAGTAAGAAATTCGTACTTGCTAATACTTAAAATGTCTGATTTTTAACATTTGTCACAGGAATCAATTGATGTCAGGACAATTTCCATGGCCTTGTCTTTATTTATAAACACTAAAGCTTTGATATAACAGCATTTAACTTTAATTGCTACACGAAATACTCAATTTGAGAATGTATAACATGAACATACAACACACTAGATGCACTCTAAATGAATACACCCTATTTGTACTCTATCATTTTCTCAGGAAGAAATAGTGGCATGCAGACTTAAGAAATGCACAGTTGATAACTTTGATATTATCATATTAGACAGAAAAAAAATCACTTGATTTAAAGATGGAGACATGGTTTTAAAGACTGAGGTGTTCATCCTGGAAGTGTCCTCCAAAATACTGCTTCCTTTCTATGACCCAATTTTCTTGAGAGTTAGAAGTCCCCAGCATCTACCAAACAAGTAGGAAAGCTGGGATTCTTTAATTCCACATATTATCCCTTTGCAAAGCAATTTTTCTTGATATACTGTCATTTATCCAACCATGTATCTATTTATCATCTATCTGTCAATCATCTATTTATTGTCAACATATCTATCCACCATTTACCTATTTGTCTATATCTATTTCTTTCTAACTCTATCTACATAATTATCTAACTCTGTCTCTAGCTCTTTCTATGACTTTATCATCTTCTGTGGGATGATCTTCTGAAAAAAAAAAAAAAAGAAGCACATTCAATTACACTTGGTGCACACACATAAGACATGCACAAAGGATCATGTTAAAAACTGGTAAAGAAAGATAGCTATTATATTTGGAGAACAGTACTAAATTGACTCTGACATGCCATTTGTTGCACAATATCCTATATTCTCTTCCCAACACAAATATTTACTTCATGTTCAGTAAAAATAAGTGAGAATCTTTAGGAACAAGAGTGCTAATGTTGATTAATTTGGACCAATACGCATAGGTATGTACTTGGTCAAAGATGAATAAAACTCTTATGCAAAATTACCAACATGCAAAGATTTCAATATAGATGTTCTCACTAAAAGATAATTATTTTGCTTCTGCTTGATTCTACAGTTATTTTTGGAAAATCTGTGACAGTCTTAAAATCAATAGTTATTACTTCTATTTTAACACTCTAAATAACTATGGAAACCATCAAAATCTATTGACCATCTATTATGTCTACTTGCCAATTATTTTGTCAGGTATTTTAAATACATTATACAAAGCATCAGATCCATGGGAAAATAAACGTTTCATCCTTATTTTAGAACTGAGAAAATTGAGAGTCAGAAAGGGTAAATCGTATGTCCAAGTCCCAAAGTTTGTAACTCAGAAATATGTTTATCTTTTTCTTATTCAAGCAGGGTTAAAAGAAGTCAAACATAAATTCATATCCAGAAGAAGATATTATGAAATATTCTGAAATTTTAGACTTGTTTCATTAACAAAATATTACTCAAGCTGGAAATATAACTCCCTGGTTTTGAATACTTCATCTTGTTCCAAGGTTTCCTAGTTGATTCCAAGAACCAACATAAGACAGTTCTCAATCACCTTTAAATACACATACACATATACTGTATTTTACTTAAAAGAAATATTATGTAAGATGCAATAGTTTTAAACCAGGTAATATAATTTTAATTAAAAAACTATGTTCATCCTAGATGTTTCTATGAAATGACAAAGGAAAAATATCTAAGACAAAGATATATATCCATCACATATTATGATCATATTTACACAACAAAGAGAAGTTATTTTGCTTTTCTTGGATAATAAAATTAAGATTTCTCTGCTTCTTTTCTCACTTATTCCAGTTAAACACTACAAATATGGCTGCTTCCCTACATGATAAATCCAGAATGAATGAACTATCAAGAATTTAATGCTCCCCTAAGCAGACACATGGGATACTGATAGATATCTCTGTTCAAGAAATTTTTATTCAGTCTTCATTTGCCATTCATGAATCTTTTACATATTTTCTTACACTGCTGACTTGATGCTGTTTGCATGCCATTGACAAGAGTCCTCCTTCAGCAGGACATGCAGGTGACCCTCATCTCTTAGTGAACATTTGCCCTACATCAAGAATGCTCCTACCCTGTCAATTACATTCTCCTTGGTATGAGCAAAAAATCTGGTAACAATAGTATTTAACGAATGTTCTACATGCCTAAAGCCATAAAGAAATCATAGACTCAGGAGGCAGCTACATGTTGATTTGTAGAATCAGAGTAGAAGAAAGAAAAGGCGTTGATCACACCAATGTCTATACAAAGCCAATGAAGCAGATAGGTGATATGTAAGTTTATTCATAAGACATACACTCATACACTCGCTCTTCAGGTTTTAAATTGTGATTGTGGCACAGATAACCCTTGCGAATGATTGATGATGTCCCTAGGGAGCCCCCATCTGCTTGTACTATGAGTCACTAATGCAAACATTTCTGAGGCAAGCCAAGGGAAGCTCTGAATGGAGTCATTAAAACAGGACTGAGCAAAACACTAGAAAATATACAGTAGGAAACAATATAGAATGGCTCTCGAGAGAATTCTTCATGGTGGCTTGATATTTAAGATTGATCGTCGCTAATGTAAAACATCAATGGTAAACACACAGCAAGGAGCACCCTCTGTTAAACAGGAACCTTTGTTTATGATGGCTGCCAGATAAGCAAAACCGAAAGAAAGGGGACAAAGAGGTGCATTCTGAAAAGATAAGGCACACAATAACTATTTTCCTTCCTGTGTTGAAACATTGAAAAAGTAAAGTGAGTACCTACACTGGGGCCTAAGTTACTTTGAGCAGCTAGCTACCCCAAATCATTGACTGTTGAAAATGCATTCATGAAATGGTTTTTAATCTCTCCATCCACTCTTCCATCCGCATCTTCTCCAAACTTAAAGATAAGGGAAAAAAGACCAAAAGAATGCTTGGGGATCATGAAATTAATAATTAAAAAATAGGAGACTTAAGAGCTGGCATAGACAGCTGTATGCTCTGTCCTTGTCAGTTGCCCACTGTTAACTGCCAAGGTCAGCCCAGAAGTTCAAGCTGTTATTATGCTTTCATCCTTGATCACAATCGTTATCAGCTGTGAAGTAAAATTTAGCTCAAGAAACAGGACATGCCCCCATAAATTTGTAACACTAAGTGTAAGTCACAAAACATTGTAAATTGGGGAGAAATTATGGAGAGCAAGGCAGAGGAGGAAGGTGAAAAAACTATCCTACACTCTACTGTGGACTTGAAGGTTAGCTCCTTCATCTCAAATCCAGATGGTAAACTATAAAGCACAATGTTAGAGGCTTTGGAGATAGGGTCTTTATGTAAATGATCCATGCTCAGGCAGCCAGATAAACTCCCTAATCTAGTTACTCTGATGTAAATGAAAGACACATCAGAGGTCTTTTACAGTGGGATCCAAAAAGCAGGCAACTTTCAAAAAGCCAGGGAGAAAAACCCAAAGTTATTATCCTACACACTGGAAGCTTAATCTGGGACCTCTTAACCTACCTATTAATGTAAGAATAAGTGTCATTTATGTCTGTTTCAATAGGGATGGATGATGGAACCTAAGACTTTGGGTATACTAGGCAACTACATTAATACTGTACTATATTTCCAGTCTTACTTTTACTTTTTATTTTAAGACATAGTCTCCTGTTTGCTCAGGCTGACCTTAAACTCATTTTTTTACCCTAGAAAGGCCTTGAACTTACCATCTTCCTGCATCTTCCGGCTTCTGCTTCCCTAGTAGCTGGGATCCCACGTCTATTACACCAGGCCCAGGTAAATCATGTCTTAATTACACAATTGATTACAGTGTTTTATTATAGTACCTGAGCAGGCAATGATAGGCATGGATGCCAGGTGGTATCTTAAGAGAGAGAAGGGAAATTATACTCTCAACACAAAGTGTATGAAAACAGACCTGTTCCGGCACAGGCTGCTTCCTAAGGTCTATGAGTGAAGAATAGCCATATTTCACATAATCATAAATAGCAGAAAATGTAACAAGATACATGAAAAAGTATCAATATCCACAATTGACATTGCACTGAAGGGCAGCCACAGAGTCCTTTGGCTGCTGTAGTCTGTGAGAAGCCTTTCAGAATGATGTCAAAGTCGAGTAACTTCAACACTGACTATATTGCCTGTAAAACCCAAAATATTTACTCTCTGTTTCTTAAGAGGAAAATTTGTCAACCCCTAGTCTACACCAGGAAGTGTCTCTGACTTTATTGTGCATGTATTATGAGCCAAGAAGTTCATTAAAATGCAGGTTCCATTTGCCTATATGTGGATTAGAGGGTGGGCTGTGATCCTGCATTTCTAAAATGCTCCACAACGTGACAACTCTGCTACTGTCTATATAAAACCACTTGATTAAGAGGTTCGAGATCCATTTCATATGAACCCACATTTTCATAAAGGAACAGCGTCTCTAAGAATCTTGGCGATTAAATAATCAACACCCACTGGAATGAGCAATTTTCTTGGGTTTCATCCTGAAATTAAAAAAGAAAAATCATTTCATTATAGGATGGCTAAAAGTGAACCAAAAAGAGAATCCCAGCTTGGATGCTAAGTATTTCAAGACACCCCAAGAAGGAAAACGAAAACAAGCTGGCACTGAGCATTAGTACATTACTTAGATTATACAATGGATAGTTCGACTTTGGCTGTTTGTTGTTTGGTTTTGTAGATTTTACTTGCTCTCTCTCTCTCTCTCTCTCTCTCTCTCTCTCTCTCTCTCTCTCTCCCTTTGTTTCTCATCATATGTAAATAGACCCTTCTCTCCTTTTATTTTACTCTCAAATCTCTGAATATGCAAAAGGCAAATTCCATATGAAATTAAGGAATACAATATTCTCGATCTTTATTTACTTTTTAAGGTTTTGAAGTAAAACATCTTAAAGTAAATACTAAGACTTAAACTGATGGAAACCAGATTGGGTATTGCCGGTCAAAGCCCCAAAGGCCACAGAATAAATGGGGAGATAACAGCAGCCGGGCTCATTGGCATGCAGACTGGATTCACAGAGACTGCATGCGCATATCTTCCCTCCTCTATCTCAATAACAGATGTCATGGAATCAGATCAACAGGGCCAGCTACAAAGTGCAAATACCACCCGAGGAGCTACTGAGACCCACAGCTACAGGCCCTCAACCTGTGAACTACAAATGTGCAACCACCTGGGTTTAGATTCATCAGGCAGAAACCCAATATGTTGCTTTAACATAAATGTAGAAAGGCTGGCTTTTTAAAGACTTAGCAGGAATACATTTTCTGATTTTTTTCTTTTCTCTCTTTCTGTTTAGTTTACAGTAATCATTCAACCCATGTACAAAAATACTGACACTATTTTGAAAATATTTGGGAAAATGGACTGCATGTTTCTATAGGATCTCAGTCATCATCCTTGTGAATGATAAGGTTTTACATTTGCATCTTTTGTTGATTTTCAAAGTTATGAGAACTAAGTGAAGCTAAAACACATGGACAACATAACTTTGACTCAATAATTACCTTTGTCTTCATACTAACTATATTTTGGAATTAAATGGGAAGAATGAGTACTGGGATCAGACCTTAAATATTGTCAAAATAAAAGATGGAGTTGGTATCTATGAGTGGCAGATTCACAAATCCACCATTCCTTACTGAACTTCTAGTATGAGCTGTTATCTAGCACATGAATGTGAGACTTTATGTATACAGATTTAGTATAGACAAGTGTATTTTCATTTTATCACCCATCATAGCACATTAAGCTTACAGTTCCTCATTTTACAGATGGCAATGGTGAGATGGAAAATGACCTAGCATTTGTCCAAGGTTACAGTGCAGGCAGTGTTAACACTAATTGTAACTTCTAATCCTTGTGTCCCAGGAATAATGGATCACAACAAGCTATATTGCCAGGAATGTAGTCAGCATTCAAAACTTTTACATCTTTTTTTTGTTTGTTTTGTTTTGTTTTGCTTTTTCGAGACAGGGTTTCCTGTGTAGCCCTGGCTGTCCTGGAACTCACTTTGTAGACCAGGCTGGCCTTGAACTCAGAAATCCGCTGCCTCGCCTCTGCCTCTGCCTCCCAAGTGCTGGGATTAAAGGCATGTGCCACCACCGCCTGGCTACATCTTTCTAAACCTACTCAATTTAAGGGTAAAATTATTTAATGTTGTTTATTATATAAAAGACATTGTTTTGAAATTTCTTTTTCATATAATAAGACAGTTGTTTTGTTGTTTCTTTAAGAAAGCAAGTTGGAAATATTTACTTTATCATAAAAAGTGACTTGTTTTATTGTTCAATATGATCCACCCCCAAATTAGCTAAAATTAGATTGACTGGCAAATTCAAAGGGCAACTAGGAAAGTTTCAAAATTTTAAACTGTATTTAAAACATTTTACCTCTCCTTTTTTCTCTCCACTGTCTCTCAAATTCATGACCTACTCTTCATTAATTATTGTTACGTATAAACAGACATAGCCTTGTATCTTTATGTAAGTACAGCCTCGCTTGCTAAGACCTTTGTTGTCACTCTTAAGCATGTGTGTTTAATCATAACTGCTTGGGATTGTATAACCTATCAGGGATTCTGCCCTTGTGAAACTTTATTCTTTCTCTCTCAGCAGCTACTAATTTGTTTGCAGCTCTTTGTCTTGGGTTATAGCTTTATGAGGTCTAAGTTGTTGCTGAAGCAAGTGTTAAGCACTAAGATTCAGAGAAAATAAACATTCGTGAAGATGAGCTTATCACATACAAGCTTTACATTGGGGCCATTTGACAATACTTCAACTATGATTTACGTAGGCAGCAGCAGTTGATACAGAAACCAACAGAATTGATTATATTATTACTTGTAACAACAACAATGAAAGAAACATGTCTACTTCCTCCTAAGAAGAACAAACAAAAGCTGACAAATTAAGAGAGCACCAGGATCCAAAGCTACATAGGACCATGAACTGATCCTGAGACTGAATCTGAGAAGAGTAGACTTTCAGAAAGGCCCTTAACTGGGAGAGACACAAATTATAGAGAGAGGCCCATAGAGGGAAGAGCCCAAAGCAGGCAGTAACCCTGTATGCACATACTCATATCAAAGGCAAAGAAGAGTATTTATAACCCAGTCTGAAACCATTTTCTCCTAGCAAACCATTCAATGAAGGCTGGAGGAAATCCTATGATCAGTAACCTGCATATTTTATAGATGATGTATAATATTCAGAAAGGAAAACTACACATGACAAACCAGGACAGTCTTTGAAAACAACATTTAAATACTGATGAAATGGGATGAAGATTTTATAGGAAAGGTAATAAACATACCTATAGTTACTGTTTATTTTTTGAAGAAAAATACATAGAAAATAGAAGAAAACACATGCAACGAATTGATTTCAGTGAAAAATGAGGAGTTATAAAAGCAGTCTAAAATGCTTATTTTATACAACAGATACAAAGGACATAATCATGAGTTGTTCTATTAGACACCACAGAGAACAGGGTCAGTAAAGCTGAACACATCGATAAAAAACGTGGAATCATTGGAAATCACATAAAAGATGGAGGGACACTGTGTAAATACCTATTGCACAAAAATATTGATCTATTGCAAAAGTAAGAATGTGAAGAAAATCAGGGTTTAAACACATATGGCTAAGGAGTTAAAATTACCTCAGTGAAGTCTTAGTGAGATAAACACACGTGTGTGGAAGTCCTGCAAAGGTGTCACCTGCATGCTGCATCATAAAGCCACGGAACACATGTACAACACCAAGAAACTGCACATTCATCTCAAATGAAGAGTAATGGCTTTCAGGAAAACCATCCTTCAAAAACAGAATTCAAAGGGTGGACGGGGAATGAAAGCAATCAGAAAACAGAGTGACTTGTGTTAAATTTTCAAAGAACACCCTCATTAAAAGATATTAAAGTAGAAATTAAGATGAAGCAATGTACATGTCATCAGGCAGTTTTAATCTATATCAAAGCAAATTCTGAATGTGACATTTGAAATTTTATAAACAGTTATTTTAAACGAGAATAGAAAGGAACTGCCAGATAGAAAGAAGAGAAATAGAAATGGAAGTCATTGTCCTCTAGAATTTCAGAGAAATTCAGAATGGCAATTCATTGAAAAAGCAGTGTTTTAATATTCTAACACTATTGACTGACTTACTTAGTAAGATTACAATGAATCAAAGGTAAATGCTGGCATCCATAGGTAATTCACAACAAACAAACAAACAACCTTAGATAATTCACACACACACACACACACACACACACACACACACACACAAAACATCAACAAAATAAAGTGTGTATGTATAAATTAGTAGAAGGTGAATTTAAAGATATATATGAGTAATTTTAATAGGTTTAAATTATTTTAATCCTCACGAAATTAATGAGAGAAGATCTTTGAAATCAGTCAAAATCACACCAGAGAAAATGTGGTATGATAAGGTAAGCCAAAACACAATACTAATTAAATTCCAACTGATAAAGGTATTTCAAACAAAACAAGTGTCAGACTTGATGAACAACACACAGAATCCTATATGTTTTAAGGATATTTGCCATGTAAATATCTCCAAAATATCTCTCTTGAAGAATATTTTTAATGAATTTAGAAATCTAGTTTGGAAGATACAGTCTTCAATTTCCATATTTTATTGAATTGGCTACAAATTATTGTTCCTACTTCTTTGAGAAAACTATGTATTTTCTCTGATTTTAGATGATTTTTCTTGGTTTTACCTAGCAACAGCTTCACTGTGATACATCTAAGGTGGATATACATGCACATGTAACAGTTTTACTATTTATCTTGTTTAGTTGTACCTGGGATTTTTTTTTTTTTTTTAAATCTGGAATCTGATGTTTGAAAGGAACAAACTTAAGGCAGCTGTTAACTGAAAAATGGTTTACTTTTTTGCCCTAGTCCATTTCTTTGAGTCCTATCTGAGTAGAAGGCATGTCTGTTTGCTGAGACACATAAGCAATAAAGGAGATACACCCAACTCCTTGGTGTCAGTCCTACATCTACCTACAGAGAACCTTGAGACACCAGTCATCAGCTTCACTGGTTGTTATATAAAGTGTAACCCCTAACAAGGGAGGGCTAAATACTGTCTTATCTTTCTCTATCTAAGAAGGATGAATATATCTCTCCGCTTATGCCATCTTAATATAGACTTTTGCTCCTTAGGACCTCAACCTCCGTTCCTATCAGTGTGATAAGTTTTAGCCATTCTCTTCTCTTTTCTCTTTTTTCATAGTAGAGAAATTAGCTGCATGCAAGATATTTATAAGTCCAATCTTAAAAAAGAGAACCTGTCACCAAACATGTATTTGATTATTTTCACTTATGTTTTGAGTTCTATTTACAAATGAATTTCAAAACAAATATCCTTCAGAATTCTGTTGTACTGTGATCTGCACTATCACTCCAACAAGTCTGACAAGAGCTCAGGAATCACTGTCTCACGGTTTCAAGGAGAGCTCCTATGTAGATGGATTTCGCAGAGGGAACATAATCCACAACAAAATTAAAATGTTAGAATAAATAGGAAAAAAATTTGCCATCTAAATAAAGAAAGCTTAAATATCTATAAGAATATCTATTTATCCACGAACAGAAGTCAAATTTCCTTAGCCACCTCATAGGATTTTGATTGTCTTCTGAGGTTGTGTACTTTTCTGTATCTCCCTCCCTCATCTTCCTTAGTCTCCTTCTTCCAGTTCTGTAACTGTCATCATCTGAGCATTAAATAATTTCTGTCCTCAGCCGTTTACAGAACTGTGACTTGTTTGATGAAGTTGACTGAACCTTAACACTGTTATAGTTAGGACTAGACATCATAGGCATGACTTGGCAAATGCTGTCCATTGCCCTGCACTGTACTTCCTCTACAGTTGTACAGACCTCTGTCTGACAGAGGCTGCTTTCTAAGTGTATGAACTCCATCATCTGTCTCACCAGAGTATCAAGTTTTTGAGAGAAAATAACACACACTTCCTGATGATCCTACTTTCATCCTGAGACAATCTGTCTCTCGGCCCTTTTGATAAAATGATCTGTCTAGATTTTTTCCCATTGAAATTTCCCTATATCCAATTCTGTCACTTTTATAGTTAGTTTATCCCACTTCAGTAATAATAAAAAAGAGAAAGCCTAAAATGGATCATTCCATCTTCTTCTAACAATGCTTAAACCTCCTTGCAAAGATAAATCTCTTCTTTCTTGCTTCACCAGATAATCTATACTTATTTCTCTCTAAGGTGAATTCCTCCAGTCCTTCACATCCATAAAGCCATTGCTTTTTTTTCTCAAGGACTGGGAACATTAAGTAATTTTCCTCTTTTCTCTTGTGTCTTTGACCTTTTGACTCCCTTGTTGACTGATATAATCAATATATCAAGTCATCTTGCTCCTGAAGCAACTATTATGATCTACAGCTATTTCTAGTCATGGCTACATTTCCCTTCCTAAAAATTAACTACTTTATCGTTTCCCAAACACATCCACACTCTCACTAGTCCAAAGTACTATTTTCAACTTAGTCAAGGTTTTATATTGGTAATGTAAAAATGATACATTTCTCTATTTGGGGTTTGTGTGTGTGTGTGTGTGTGTGTTTATATGTAGTGTGTATGTGGTCTATGTTACATGTGTACTATTCAGAGGACAGCTTTCAGGAGTCAATTATTTCCTTGCACCATGTGGGTTCAGGAGATAGAACTCTGGTTATGAGGCTTGGTTGCAAGCATCTTTAACAGCTGGGCCATCTTGATGGTCCTGCAATGCTAAATTTAAAGAATATTAGCATTCTGTACAACATTTGAGAATTTTTAAAAAATTTTACCACTGTTTCATGGTAGAATTGTTTCCTGTAGTTAGCTAATGCCATTGTTCTTTGTCGGGCTGTAGAAGGGCATCTTCCGTTAGCATGGGCCTGGGACCCGGAGACTGCAGCTGTTTGGCCACGCCCCCAGAGCCCAGGGCCCTGACACTCGGTCTCATCTCCATTTAATCTGTACCATCAGTCACAGGTAGAGGGCATGACTAACAGGCCTCTGCATTGAGAGATTTAAATATTAATGAGGCCGGGGGGGCCTAGATAATTAAGTTATTCCTCCCTGGTCCCTCCTCCTTTCCACCCTCTATATAAGGCAGATTTCCCCAGGCTCTGGGGGGTGCACTCACATCTAAATCCAAATACCACCATGGACAATAAAGCTTTCCTCTCTTAGACTCCATGTGTCTTCTGGAACCTTGGACTTTCTCGAGTATGTAGGAACCCTCCTGCAGGAAAAGCTCCGGGACTCCTCCGCCTCCGTGTGGTCCCGGGCCACTGTGCCGCGTCACTGCCCACCGCACACGTTTTTTCCCACAGTTCTCAGCTGGTTTTCACTGACCATCAGTGGTCTTTGCTCTTTCTTTTATTTCTATCACTGTTTGTCCCAGGGCATAACCTTAGCCACATTTGTTTTGTGGGTAACGTATCTCTACATCCTCAAGTTAATCCCAGTCTCACTTTTCTATATACCAGACAAAGATGACTACCTAAATGTGGGATCCTAAGCTCCCCAGCTTCTACACATCAGCATTATTATATTGTTCATGTAAACTTCTGATCTCTCTTCCGTATCCTGTTTCTTAAGTTCTCTATATCTAATGTCTCATCAATTCTTGATAATTCTACCACACAAAATATACATCAGCCTGATCACTCCTTTGTCTCTACAGTCATGAGTATCTGCCACCAGCACATCAGAATAACTTCAGCTCTGACTTCTGTTTCAGCTTGAGCTTCAACGATCTGAGGTTTCTGTGTATCTGAACACATATAGTTTTTAATCATTGTTTTAAAATAATTGCATCATTAAAGACAAATTAAAACATGCAGGAGGCTGTCCTGGGTTTCTCGCCCAGTTGTTTATAATGACTATCTTTAAATAACAATTTTCGCTCCAACTCTATAAACTGGCACAGGAACAAATGCAAGTAATGTTCTGCCATTTGATCATATGCAGATATTCACAGAACCACTACTTCAAGCAGGAAGCATTTTAAGTTACGTGGTCACCACAATTATATTACTTAAAACTCTTCCTTTTATTATTTTCCCATTCTAGAAGACTTCCATTTACACAAGAATGCAAACGCTGCCTTGCCTCTCATGATCTGATTCTTGTTCTTTCCTCTATGTCTGGTTGTGGGTTCCAACACCATTTTCTATGCTCCAGTTTTCAAATCAGGCTGACCTTCCTCTGATCTTGCTCCTGCCTGTCATGTTTTCTTCAATACTGTCTTATTTGCTTACTTTTGTTCCTCCTGGTCAACACTACAAAATACTTAAGTCTTTTCTTTCTCAGATTTCCATCTGTGATCATAACAAAATCTTTCATCGACATACCAAAATTTTCAATTATATATGAATACTTATTTGCGTGTCTCATTCCTGGTGTTGCTTCTATATACTATTGCTTTTATCATGGAAACTAAGACCCTCCATCTGTATCATCCAATACCTCATGGAGTATGGCAAGAAACACGTAGCTAATACTTTAACTCAATGAATCAATGAAGAAAAAAATGTAAGACATAAGTTATGTGTATGTATGTGGATGCTTACGTGTATGTATATGTATTTTATATTTGCAGGTTCCTAGGGAGTCAAGAAGAGGAAGTCAAGTTCTAACAGTTGGAGTTACAGGCAGACGTAAGACCCCTGATGTGAGGGCTGTGAACCAAAACCACATCTTTTGGAGGAGTCACAAATGTTCTTAACTGCTGAACCACCTCTTTAGGCCTGATTATTAATTTTTGTTTGATTTTATATAGGAAAAGTTCATTACATTAGAAATGAACATTAATATTCTGAAAATATCCTGGGGGATCTAATGAAAGGCTCCATGTAAGGTCTGAGCCATTAAGTAGACCTGAGGTTGCTGGCCTCTGCAGCACAGGACCTTCGTGTGTACAGACATTTTTAATTAATGCTAATTGGATTAAATAAGTGTCAAGGGGAAAATGGATCATTGTCATTCCTGCTGATTTGTTACATGTGTCAGAAAGTCACAACTCATTTAAACCCAAACATACATTTTAGAAGTAAGGTGATCTGGGGACCTGGTGACTTATTTCTGTCCTTCAAACTGGTGTGAAGTCTTTAAATCCTTACAATTCCTCCGCATACCCATTGTCAAATAATGTCCTGTGTATAACATATCAGGAGCATATGTCTGATAGAATAGGAAAGGGAGAATCTAAAAAAAAAATAGGAAAAGTATAATCATTTGACAATTTCTAAGGGTCTTTCATGGAAAGAAATAATAAACACTACTGCTCAGATCCCTTTCAAAGAAAGGTCTCTGTTTCTAGTTTCAGCCCTACAAACAGAGTTTCTATCTGCTTCTGATTTCCTAGTCATAAAAACAAATCATCAGGCTCTTTGCTAGAGATCCTTTTAGATTTACAATTTATGTAGCTAATTCTCAACCTAAAAATTTACTCATAACCTGTCAGGTGACCAACAAACACATGGAGAAGGACAAAGACCTGCTGCTTGACTAATTTTTTTTTGAGCAGGTGATTTTTTTCATATGAAGAAAATTTCCTATTTTTTTTTGTTGCCTTTCTGTTGCATGAGAGATGACTTGCTCTTTTCCACCTTGTTAAAAGCTCCTATTATAGAAACTGCCAGGTCTATTAGTGTATCTTAATTACCACATCTTGTGCTGCTTTTAGCCTCTAGTGGGACAAAATTGCCATGATTTATGCTTTACTAACAATGATATTTTTACATTAGTAAACAATTAAAGAGACCAACAGCACCGTGGCAAACTTCAAAAAATGGTAGAAGGACTGCCATCGTTTCAATGTAATTCAACTCTAATGTATTTACAGAAAACCTATAAAAAATGCTATGTCAAAATGTTTACCATGTTCTTAATAAAGAAGTGTAAGAGGAGAACAAGTTCTTGCTCCCTTTGCTGTAGAAGAAGCATATCAACATAGAATGTCACGACTGAGATCTTCACATGAGGGATGTGAACAATGTCAGGTCTTTGACTTAGTAAGCCTTGACACTCATATGAAAGAATGCCACTCCAAGGGGATGTATTCATGTTCTGTGATTCCTGTGTAGAAGGCTCATAGATGAATCCTAGCCTTCCTTAGAGGGAGTGTGTCAGCATTCATTTACACTTGAAACTCAAGTGTTTTCCTGTGTGTGTATGTTGTGTGTGAGTGTGTGTGTGTGTGTGTGGTAGGTAAAAGCCACATTAACAAAAACTATAAATTATGGACATAAAGCATTTATAAAAATAAATGTCTCCTGTTAGCAATGAGCAGATTCAAGGCCAAACATTGTTGGTGTCTCTCTATACACCACTGGCTATTGAGAATGAATCTTTCTTATTCAGCAAGAAGACTTGCTTATGTTTTTGAGATCTCAGCACATAACACTTATTTCTATATTGCTTCACATGCTTATTTTTGCCCTCAGTGCCCTCTTGGTCTTCTATGTTGAGCACCGAAGCCTTACCTCATGATGTAGGAAAACAATCAGGGTTAAGAACAATTAGAGAAAATGATCCCAGGTCAGAATACAGTTTTTTTTCAATTCAAATACTATTGTCACCTATAACCAACAAAAACAATAACAATAAAAAGTGAGAAATTAAAACTTATGCTTTTCCTGAAGCTGTAAAATCTACCCTGAACCAAGACCCAGAATCATTTCAAATTTGTTTAAACACACATTCTCTATCTATCCTAGAGTTTCCTAAGGGGATTCATGTGCCTATTAATATTTGATATACACAAAATTAGAGAGTTACCAAGACCCAGAGATTAATATGTCTTCTGAGTAACTTTAATCATGGAAACCAAACCCATAGCACTAAAACAGACAAAAAGAAGAATGACGGATTGGTAGTGAACAGGAAGATAAAGCTGTCTTTCTGAAGAAATGTTTCAAATCTTCTCTCTTGCAATATTTCTTTCAAAATGGACCAAATCTCTGATGTGAAGTTGACAGTGAATATCCTTTTTGAATCAGAGGCATGCAGAGAAGACAATGAACTTCTTTGATCTCTAGGCTCCTGCCTTAATAAAACAATTTTATAGATGCCTCCTGCCTAGAAACAGCAAGATGGAGCAGGTGGTTTCATTGTAGCTTGAAACCATGCATTTAAGTATTCAAATACTGGTGTCTACAGAATAACACTCTTGCAGCATTTAAGAATCAGCATAGAGTGTCTTGCAGATTAAATAGCAGCCAATGCCAAGTCAATGCCAATTTGCATGAGGAATTCTACAGAAATACAGCAGATAGCAAATATTGTTTCTTTCTGGCATACCTTCCTCCCTTCTATCCAGGATTGCCCTACAGCAAAGAAAGTGAGTGTTCCATGCACTCCATATTCAATCACCGGTCTTCATCTCACATTCTTGCATCAAGTAATATTGAAAAAGCAGGACAAGAGCACACTAATAGGGAAGAAACAAGCAGCACACATTACCTTTGCTTCTAGTTTCTCCTTCCACTCAAGTTCCTTTACATTATGTTTTTCTGAAGGTTACTTGGCAAAAAAAAAAAAAAAAAAAAAAATTCCCACTTAATGAGCAATTTCAAATCATGAATTTTTTTTATAGATAAGATAAGTAAGGAGTGCTGGAACATTAGAAGGAATTTTGTTAACTAAACATGAGTCTTAAAATGAGAAACAATGCTGAGGAAAGGCAAGGACATTAGTAGAAATCAACTGAAAAAAAGCTATACCAGCAATTTCACTGAAATTTTTTTTTCTTTCTGTACTGACATAGGATGATGCATGGTTAACTCTGTGCAGATGAACACAGGAAACTAAAGTAGATCAGCAGGTTGTATTTATATATGTATGCATACACACATGTCCCTGTGCATATGCATGTGTGTGTGTGTGTGTTTGTGTAAAACAATAAGCAAAGAGAAGGAGGCTTTGGACTGAAATTGGAAGGGCATGAAGGTTCAAGGGTTGGTAACTGAGAAGAACTGGAGAGAATAAAGAAATGTAATCCTAGTTTCTTTCTTTCTTTCTTTTCTTTTTTTTTTTTTTTTTTTTTTTTGATGTTCTAGTGAGGGATTCACTATTTTTTATTTTTTATTGGTTATTTTATTTATTTACATTTCAAATTGTACCCCCTTCCCTGTTTCCCCTTGCAAACTTTGTACCCTCCCCCAGCTTTTATGAGAGTGCTCCCCCACGTCTCCCATCTCACTGTCCTAGCATTCCCTACACTGAGACATTGAGCTCCATAGGACCAAGGGCCTCCTGTCTGGTTGATGCCAGATAAGGCAATCCTTTGCTACATATGCAGCTGGAGCCTTAGGTTGTTGGTTTAGTCCTGGGGAGCTTTGGGAGTCTGACTGGTTGATATTGTTGTTCCTGTGGTTATTTAAACCCCTTCAGCTCCTTCAGTCCTTCCCCTAGTTTCATGAAAAATATGTTTCAAAATCTTTACCATAAAAGCAATGAAAAAAATATTTTGTTTGAGTGGAGACAACTGTTCACATTCACCTGCACCTAGATCACACCCTTCAATCAATATATGAGGTTTAGAAAAAAAGCTGAGGCTCTGATGAGTCAGCAATTCTTCAGCGTCCTTTGTTAATTTGTAATCAGAATATAGAATGGAATAGTCTAGATTTTACAGTTGGCATTGAAACGCTTCTTCTAAATGGATTATACTAATTTGTAGCTCCTTTTAGTACATCAACAGTTTTTTCTATTAAGGTTAATTACAGGATCATAGGGAGACAGAGTGGACAGATAGCTTTTTGCTGTTTTACAGGCATATTAATGGAAACAATTCAAGGGCCCAATTCTCTGATAGAAAATCAAAGGCCATACTCAGTTTAAGAATCCCTGAAAAGGTGTTTTAACACTGTGATCATTCAGAGCATTACCTACTTGTTAGTAAGGTTCCTTTTAAATATCTCAACTTACGTTCATCATATTGGCAATTATTAAAATCGACTAAAGATTTGATGTTTGGAAAACCCAGAAATAAGCAAGTATATTTCTAGGTCTCTACCAATCCTCACAGTCTATGAAGTTCAGTAGCTGGGAGCAGCTTAAAAAAATGTAAACAGTCAATTTTATTTAATAGTTTTAGTGATGACTATATTTTATATATTATCTTAGTTGTATATTCTACTTTAAACCATGCAGCTATATCCTGCATAAAAATGTTCTGTGATCACCACTGAGAACAACAACATGTGTCTCCACTATTTTAGAAATGGTGACTAGTTTGCGAAATCTGAATATTCTATCAAAGATACCATTTTGCTTTGATTCAGTTGTATAACTGCCCCTGAATTTAACAAGAATTACACATACATGTCACTGGGCAGAACCAACCCCATTATTTATTAAAGCTGAAACCTACCATTTCCCATAAATCCTTCTCCTAGTCAATAATTAGCAGATTAAGTCTCATAGATTCATGGTTCATTCTCTATCTTTATGATGAGAGAAATGTGGTCTGGCACCCAAATAAGGAAGGGAACTTTCCAAAGCTAAAAACACCCTTCTGGGTTGCTCAGAGTGATAATTACACATCCATTGTTTGAGACTAGAAGGGAGACAGATACCTTCATGTTTGTTTGTTCCTCTGATGTAACGTGCAATATCCTTTTGTTTTATGAACTAACTACTTCCTATGTTTTGATACCAGCAGGGGGATTGAGGCTGACTCCCTTCAAGAGTCTAAAATTCCTGAGTTCCAGCACTAAACCTTGAAGTGTGCAGGGAACTGCTCCCATAGTATCAATTGAACAGATTTGTAACAAAAACGATTGAAAAATATTAGTAATTTTTCTCCTTTTGCATGCTCTATGTTTCCTATCAAATTATTACCATTTTACATTTAAATACAAAATCTGGTTACCTTCAAATTAGAAATTATTAATTCCATTTTTATTAATTTTTATAACACATTCTACCCTTGACTTATCCACTTGGCTCGGAAACAGGTTTCTTACTTTTATAAATTGTATTTCTATGCCATTTAATGTTTTCTTTCTGCCCTTGGAACTCTAGTTGTTTATTATAGTTTAAGGGTTTTTTTAGAATTTTCACTCATAAATACTATACATTAAACCCATTATTTATACATGTTTATAATTGTTTTTCCAATCATACTGCCCTGCCTTCTTTAACAATGTGAACAACTGGTAACCCTTCCCCCCACCCCCCATTCTATGTTTGAATACAGATGTCTCTGTAGGAAGAGATCTGTTTATTTCCTACTATTCCCCAGGTCTTCTGTTACTCAACAAGAACTTGCTGTTCTCTGATATTTTATAAAGAGGGTAGGGGTTCGTAAAAGATCTTGGAGCTGGTACACAGCCAGCCAGTGCATAAAAATGTCTAATGATAGAATTTATCTGCTAGACTAAAATACATTTCATAGGATGGAAGAAATAACTCCTTTAGTGCCACACTCCCACTACATTCTGCATTCAATCCTTCTTCAATTCGCTCTAGCAACGCAGTCCACATTGTGATGATGGATAACTAATCTCCAGCAGGGCTATAAAGTGATTATTTAATCTGAAAGCATCCACCTGCTGGGATATTGTATGGTTTTCGGAAATGTTAGGAACCATTCCTACTGTGGTTGTGCCCTTACAGTCTTTGTGTATATATCTCCTGTGTGTTACCATATTCTTTTATTCATTTAAGCAGACTACCATACACTGTAACTCCAGAACACAGAAGAAGATACGTGTAATGCTATGTAGAGATCATCACTTTGCTCATAAATATGATAGATCAGCCATCAACATGTAAAATGTTCATGTCTCAAGTCTGAAACACTAGAGCAACAACAGTATCAAATCATATAGGATTTCAGAGATAAGAATCTTTAAAGTCTCCAGGACCAAGGAACAGGAAATTCCAGAAAGGAGGCTAGGAAACCTGGTCTTAAAAAGGCCTGGGAAAATAACAGAAGCCAGAGAAATGTAGGTGGAAATAGTCAAAAAGGACTATACCTGGTGATAGAAGGGAAAGGACATCATACTGATTCCTTTTGCCCTTTACAGGGAGCTGCTTGCGGCAATCCCAGAAAACTACAGCTACACTTTGAAAGTGAAGCATCAACTTAGATAAGGACAAGTGAATCACAGGCAGAGCCATAGTGACCTGTCCCCTGAACCTACACCCAGCTGATACCGTGTTCTGAAAGGTATCTGTACTCCCCCTGAACACCTATGCTCCGGTGCCATTCCCTTCCCCACATCCTGCCTTTTTGTGTTTATAACCTCTGTGTAAATAAGTAAATTACAATGTGATTTAAATAACTAAATAAATAAAATTAAAAAAAAAAAGAAAGAAAGTGAAGCATCTCCCACAGGCTTACTTGTTTGAATGCATGGTCCTCAGTAAGTGGCCCTGTTTAGGGAGGTTGTGGAAACTTCAAAAGGGAAAAGCTGGAGGAATTGATTCTCTGTAGTTCAGGTCTTAAGTGTTATAGTCAAGTTGCTGATCTGTGTGAACATTTTCTGCTTCCTAATGCAACCAAATGGAACAGGGACAACCCTGGGCTTCCAGTGGTGCTGCAGAGGGAATCCTGCCATTCTGCATTCCTAGCTATGATAGACTGGACTCCCTACTCCATAAGTTAAAATCAACCTTTAAGATACTTCCTTTCAAAATTCTATCAGAGCACTGGGCAAAATAACTAATGCTATACTTGATATCTGTCTGAGCTCATGATTGTCTAATTGAGCCCAACCCCTTACACTTGATAGACGACAAAACTAAGAAGCAGAAAAGTTGAAGGGCCTGCCTTCCAACCACAAAAATCTACAATGGAATTTGAAAATGTGCCCTGAAATTTGAACTTCTATTCATAAAATTTTCTACTATTCTCTGTAAGAGGTAAAATTCACCATGGAATGACAAATGTACAAAAAATAGTAATAGAATGAAATCTTGGTAAATGTGAGTATTTATTCTATGTTCCACCTCTTTTCAGACAATATCATTGTATTAAGACGAACTCTAATACCAGGAGTTGGCATGACCAAACCAAAGCAGATGTTTCTGTGTTCTGAACCTAAATGAGATTGGTACAGTGCTGTGGGAGTTCTCAAGGATCAGCCAATGGAATGAATGGTCTTCATAAAAAATGAGGATCAGGATTGTGTTTTATTGAAAAGAAGGGTGACAATCACCATTCCAGAAGTAAGACAGTTTTAAGTTTGGTACTCTGGTCCATCACTTAACTCATTCAGACTTAAGACAAGGAGCGAAACTTGATATACATTTCTAAAGTGGACTAAAAGTATACTTCCATATACATATGCATTTACTTTATATAGAGACATGCAGAAGAGTTAAAGGATATATATATATATATATATATATATATATATATATGAATATATATATATATATATTTATATACACATAATATACATAAAGGATATTATGTATAATATTAGATAGAGGAGATATATATATATATATATATATATATATATATATATATATATATATAAATTTACTCCACTGGAGATAAGAAAAGAAATTGTATACCTTAAACAGGAACAAGTGCTATTTGATCTGTAAGATCCTACAGAGAAAGACCATTATATTAGGTTATGGTATTAAAATTGTTCCAGGCTTCTTAAAGATATTCAGCAAGTACATCCCTACCAAAAAATTAGAAGACATCATTTCCTATATATAAAGCTATCCTGAAAAAAGTGGTTAATGATTTTTAAAATAGAAGAAAGACATTTCAAACATACAACAACAGCCTGACCTTAGACCATGGTATCAATAGTCTAGCAAACAGTGTTAATAAGTGATGAGAGATCCAAGCAATGGATAGGTGCTTTGGGTTGATGTATGTAGGTAATTAAGCAAATGAGCACTTAGAATTGTAAAGTAAATAAGATCTATCACAAGGTCATAACCACATAAATAATAAATTCTCTCCTAACAAAACCAAGGTGAAGCTCTCTTAGGAAGATGAGAAACTGATTTGCAGAAGTGGATTTTCATGTGTGTATTATTAAAGTGAAAAGGGCTTTTAAAACTGTGAACAGCAAGCACAAAGCCCTTGAACGTACTTTTCATAGAGATTCACAGTTAGCTAAGGGATGTCAGCTGTGAAGGGTTAGTGAGCATTGTGAGGCCAAAGCAGAGAACCAGCAAAATCTCCAACTTCTATAAAACTGAATCCCTACAACCAAAAGGTAAATAATGATATATTATATACATGTTAATTAGCAACATTAAAATTCTATTAAAAAGAATTCTTTTTTTTTTTTTTTGGTTTTTCGAGACAGGGTTTCTCTGTGTAGCCCTGGCTGTCCTGGAACTCACTCTGTAGACCAGGCTGGCCTCGAACTCAGAAATCCGCCTGCCTCTGCCTCCCAAGTGCTGGGATTAAAGGCGTGCGCCACCACCGCCCGGCTAAAAGAATTCTATTAATTGTATAAATTCTATTAAAAGAATCATTGAAGTAATTGAAAATATTTACATAAAGTGGAGATAAATACTTTTAGATAATAATTCAACAAGTAACAAAGAGAAGGTAATAGCCTCCTCAGATGAGCAAAGACTCTAACTTGGTTGGTGTCTACTGGTGTCAAATGTTATAAAAAAAATTGTCACCCATAGACTGCAGATAGGAGACAGGAAGTGACGAATGGGCAAACATTCAAAGGGAAAAGAATTGCAATCTTTCATACACATGTACTATATTGGCATACACCTTGGCACAATATTCACATTCTTGTGTCAACATCTCATTCATATAGACTGAATAAAAACCACTTTAATCTGAGGACAGTTTAAGAATTTAAAGAAATTAATCTGCATGTAAACAAAGCAAATATTTTAACCTCAATAAGTATTTCTATTTTCCTTAGTTGTACCTGAGTTTATGTAGGAAAAATTTCTGCATTCTGTAGAAAATGAAAGAAAATATGGTACACAGGAGGACACTTTGTTAAAGAACAAATCATTTTAAATTTAAGCTTCAAGATTGTGTAATATGTTACAAACTGTTGAAAGAGGAATGCATTACCTTGAGGGTAATTTGAAAGAAATGTTACTTATCCCTGGAAGTATTCCAAACAGTTATATGAAAAAGAAAACCTAAAGAATTAGAGTTTATTTTTTTTAAAAAAAAATATTTTTTGAGATGACTTCAAATGCCAAATATCAGAGTATAATGTCTAACTTTCATGTTTATTATTAAAAAAAAATTATTGTAACCTTATAATTACATATCCATTAGATTTCTAGCTGCCAAAAAAGCTAATTAGGCATGCCAGTTAAACAACATGCTCCTTGTATTTCTAATAATTGAAATGGTTAATACTTTATGAGTGTTTATTAGAACAAGGTACCATTCTAATTGCTCAACAAATCTATTGACTCATTTGCTTCTCACAAGCTTATGAGACTGACACTATTAATATCATCTCTCCTATACAGAAAGTGGTGTAAAGAATCCCAGCGGGACCATCCACTTGTACTGATAGCTCCAGAGCCTGGGCTCTTTACCACAGAACAACCAAGGATTGGATTTGTTTGTTAATGAAAGCATTTGGATCTAAGAGAAAGAACTTCCTCATTAAATGAAAAGTATGTTCAAGGTATTTGTGTTTGCTGTTTACAGTTTTAAAACCATTTCTCACTTGAAGAAACCTCATTTTTAAGCTAGCAAATTCCTAATATAGTATTATAACCCAAGTCCATACACCTTTACCCAGTTCCTGTGCAGTGAGTTAGTGGATTGGTGCTTCCCTGTTTGGAATATTGAAACAATGTCTTGAACAATGAGGATCCTGGAGGAGCAAAAGCAAAATCTATAAATATAGGCCAAGACATCAATAAACTTTAGCTCTAATGCTTTCTGATTCTGTAGCCTAGGGAAAAAAGTATTTATTCATTGTACTGAATCTAAGTGATGCTATATAGATTGGATGAGTTCTTCCTAAGAATATATGTCAAAGACATGATCCCAAGGGGAACACTACTGGGAGATGGCTGAATTCTTAAGTGACAATAACTAAAAGGCTATCCCTAGAGGACTGAGGATGTAACCTTGAAGGAGATGAAGGGACATCAGTTGCTTCATTCTTTCTTGGCTTCTGGATCACAAGGAGAGTAGGTTATTGTGTATTTGCCCCTCACTTTTGTCATCCAGTATTCTCACCAGAACCTTGAAATGATAAGCCCATTTGGTCATGTAGAGGAACCTCCACAACTAAAAACCAAAACTTTTTTCCTTCAAAAGTCAGTCATCTTAATTATTACTTTATAGTGAGTAAATTTTACTAATTAAGCAGTAAACAATTCATTTATTGCATTATGAAGATCCTATGCAGGATATAGAGTGTACAGAGATGATAGTATTGATAAACACTTGCATTTCCTTATGGATGGTGGGATATTACTTGATTTGGCTTGCAAAGTTTCAAAAAGTAATATAGACCTGGAAGTAAATTGAACTCTGAAATATGCTTCCTTAATATTGTTCAGCAGAATTTATAATCCAGAAGAGTCTTAGCTAGAGCTAAGACTTGGGTTATAACCAAAAGTCCAATTATGGCTACAGTTATGGCTAGAGATAGGGCTAGGGCTAGGGCTAGGGCTAGGGCTAGAGATAGGGCTAGGGCTAGGGCTAGGGCTAGGGCTAGGGCTAGGGCTAGGGCTAGGGCTAGGGCTAGGGCTAGGGCTAGGGCTAGGGTTAGGGTTTGGATTATTATTAGGATTGGAGCTAGTACTATTGGTAGAACTAAGGCTAGGATAGGGTTGGGATAAAGCGAGGGCTATAGTTGTGTCTAACGACAGATACGAGGTGAAAGTCACAGATGTTTATATGATTAGGAAATATCATATAATTATAATAAGGTTAGGACTATATAAGAGGTAATGATGTGGCTAAACCTAGGGCTATGACTGGTCTAGACCTAGGTTAGATTTATGGCTAGGGCCAAACATAGATTTTGCAAAAGCCCCAACAGAGATAAACAGAGACAAAGTACTGGTAGAACTTTATGCTTCTATACATATTTCTGTTCTCCTTTGTACATACATACATACATACATACATACATACATACTCACACACAAGCATGCACATAATTATATATATATATATATATATATATATATATATATATATATAAAAATTGGAGAGAAAATTTAGATTCTTGCTTTACATGAAAGGTCTTCAGTTTCTGTGTTGATTTTACTTTTATTCCAGAAACATCAGTACGGAAAAGATCCAATTAAACAGAAAATGTTTTTCTGCCTTTGTTCCCTAATTATACTTGAATAGATTAGTTAGCAAACATAATCTTGGAATTACAAAGTAAGAGACCACACTTGAAATAAAACTCATTCAGAGTAAGGATACATGAGTCGCAAAAGAATATAAAGTTTGTTTTGTTTTCTAGTTTCTCTCCATAACTGTTTCCCTACTTTTTTTCCTGTGTTGAGTACGTGGATAAAACCTTAACTGATAATGAATGTTTTGAAATGTATCTGAGGCTCCATTGATTCAGATTGGTCATTCTTGTAGTACAGAATTTTACACACATGTACTGAGTTTGGTACTGGATAAATGTTTTCATGGCTTCATTTTAGCCATGTAAGTGAATTTTCTATTTGTGAGTTAATGAAGATAAAGTTATTTTATTTCTTTTAAAAATAATATTCACTCTGCATGTGATGGAAGAGATGGAGAGGTAAGAAATGAGAGATGGGAATGTGAGTAGGGTGACACACATTACGGATATAATCAGAGCTCCAGGTGATTTCAGTGATGAGAAAGAGCTAATAACAACTTGTTTACACAAAATATAGGCAAATATTCAGATCAAAGCCCAAAGAAAGTATGTAGCAATTGACCGTGTTGCAGTTTTCTATTATTGTGATGAAACACTGACTAAAAGCAACTTAGTGGGCATATGGCTTCTAGGTTATTATCCATGTTGGAGGGACGTTGAGACAGGAATTGATGTAAAATCATTGAGGAATACTGCTTACTGGTTTGCTCAGTAGCCTCTCTTACAGAGCCCAGACCTACTTGCCCAGGTTTGACACTGTCCACAGTGGGTTGCTCTCACCGTCTTAACTAATGATTAAAACCTAGCCCACAATCCTGCAGTTGATTTTAACGCTCTTCCTAGATATGTCTAGCTCTGTGTCTATTACACAAAGGCAACAGAACAGATCCCAAATTGCAGAAGTATATTCTTGAAGATTGTGACCTGAGTCTTCAGTGGATAGTCACTTTTCAAATGGTGATACGAAACTTTACCCACTTAGTTTGAGAGCAAAAACTTAATCCATCATTTACTATGAAAACAAAATACAAATAGTTACGTTATGTACAAACAGGTTCTCTACAAAGATATGTTGGACATGTAATTCCATATGCCATTTACATGTCATAAGTCTTTGAGGTAGTTTTTCATAGTCCTACCATAGTTAACTGAAGAGAGCACAGTGGCATGTGTCCTCAGGTAATGTATCTGCCTTGTGGAATAGCAGAACATTTTTGGAATCTAATTCCATAGATAAGTTTCTTTCACAGTCTAGGAGGGAGAGCAGTGTCTTAGTTGGTTTGACTATACATATTTCCTACCAAGAGTTTAGTGATAAATAACAAGTAAATATTGAAGTTTTGTCCTTCGGTTAAGACATCCAGAATAACATTGTTTCTGGAAGAATTCACATTTTCAAACACAATTAGTTACAAAGCCCTGGAAAGAATCAATTTACTAGATTAAGCTAGCAAGATCCTGGGTTTGAGGAGCTAGGAAATGGGAACAAACAAGTTTGATATCATAGGAAAAAATAATGTTCATCTTCAGAGTATAAATATTTCTTATAAAGTAGATGTTTGTGAATTACCAGGGGATTGTGGCATCCAGTCAGGAGATGACACTTCACATAAAATGAAAATGATAATTGTTTACACTTGTTATTTAAGTACACAGTATCCTTGTTATTGCTGCAAGGACCATGACCCTTGGTCAAGATTGATATATTACACTTAAACATCTTAGAATATATTAGTTCATATGGTTTAGAAGATGAAGGCTCATAGTCAAGTCAGTTGAAGTGAAGAATATGAAGATTTCTGAGATGTGCTTTGAGGTATCCAGAATCTAGCTAATGAACATGGTGGAATAAATTGATCCTGGTGAGAAAAGATAAATTTACCCTGAAGGGAGAGGAGTAGGACAGCCAATGTTGACCTTATAGACATGTCTGGCCCTAGATGCTGAGGTCAGAATGACAATGTACTTCTCAAGGCATCATTGTGTTCAGATTAATTTCAATATCATTAGATTATAATTCCTATGTTTTCCTCAAACTAGGAACAAATAGATTTTAGTGACCCATGGCTAATGTAAAAAACACCTTTATGCTACCTACTTCTAGTTATCGTTTTCCCAAGGCCCTGGCAACAGATGCTCCAAATGATTAATGTTGATGTTAGAGGTAGTATGCTGTTCATCTTAGAAGTTGAATTTAAGTCTTACTAGAAGAAGAATAAAATTCAGATATGAAATTAAGTTTTTTTGTGCTTATTTTTTATTGAAAATGCGTTTTACATACAATGTATTTGGTTTAACATTTCCCTTCTACCAACTCCTCTGAGATCCTTTTCACATTCCATTCATTCCCCTTCAAATCCACACCCTTTCAGTCTCTCCTTAGAAAGCAAGCAGATATCTAAATAATAATAATAATGAAGTGAAACCCCTATGGCCTAGTAGTGTTTGTGCACTGGAAGGCACCCTGTATGCTATAAAGGGAGAAAGGGAAAGGCCAAACCCAACTACAAACCTTTGATCTATCATGACGATCTTCCTGTAAGATTAAGATTTTGAGTTGTTCAATTACCCTGTCCTGTTGTAGAAAATGATTTATCCAAAGCCACTCACCACTAATTGGAGCTCAGTCAGGAGGAAGATGAGACTCCTTTCATTCCTTCATGTACTCTCCTGGATAAGCTACTTTAGAATTTATTAAGTGTGTGAAGGTGAAAAAGAGTGATTAAACTTTTATTCCCATCCAAATGAATCGTTTTGGCTATAGCAGCATGTTCACAATGCGGCAGCTTCACATGAAACATTATAAATAGGGAACTCGCTGTAATCTAAGCAACATTAAATGAGTAAAAGAAAAAAAAGTCATCGCCTTCGGCTCAGACAGCATTCCACATCAGTTTAATTAATCACTAACATGAACACTTGCATGAACTTGTGGATACACACACACACACACACACCACACACACACACACACACACGCATGCACACACACATACATACACACACACATATATACACACCTAGATTGTAGGAGGAGCTAAGGTGGGAGGAGTTAGGAGAAGAAGAGAAAAAGGAAGAGGAGGAGCTAGGAGACAGGAGAGGAGACGAGAGAAGAGATGTAGGAGGATGGAGAACCACACAGGTATGGAGAGCACTCATGGGGAACAATTTATAAATTTATAATTACTTTAGCTAATTGGGATACAACTCTCTTTGTATGGGCATCTTGTTACTGATCATTATCAAATATATAAGCCTTTGATTAATCTATAAGAATTAGAGTCTCTTTCTCTTACTGGAATGGATGGCGGAATGGTCTGGGTAATGCCCTGTCTTGCAGAGGCAGCGTGGAAGATTGACAGAGCCATCTCTCACGCTGGCATCTAGTGGGTGGCAGGCAGGGCTGGTGTTTCTGGCAGCCGGTTCTAGCTGCAGCAAGTACGTGGCCTCCCGCTGAGAAACATGGTGGCTGGGCTAGGCAGAGCCTCTGCAGCTTAGATACTTGGCCTGAGCCAGAGGCCTTTTTAAATAATTAACACAACACTAGATGATCACAAATCTACACTGGAGTTTCAGTATGCTAACAGCCAGATGATCTGAAATAAAAGCTCAAATGGTTTCTGCTAAAAATGAAAGAGAAGAAAGTGGATGAGAGACAATGGAGCCATGCACATGGACTATAAGATGTGAGGAAAGCCATCAGGTGCTGAAGAGCCTAGTGCTTCATTTCCAGTCCTGAAAGGCATGGAGGACACAGCCCAATTTTCATAGGGCCACACTGGGGTACCGAGGCTGACTTGGGTGAGAGCATTGCCTCATATCTGGCTCTGGAGCCCTGCTTCCAGCTTCAAATGTTTGGAGATGATGTCAAAGTTCTTACTGCACCACTGCATGTAGCTACATCCTTAGGAAAAAATGACTGTGCTTGTTAGTGAAACCATGACATTGAAAGTAGAGTCAACTTACAGTGAGGACGAGTTCATTGAAATTCAGATACACACATGTGTGTTCTGGTTAGAGAAACAGTAAACACTGTTTGGAAATTCACAAGTATTATCTTGAGTTAATTTTTTATTTTTCTACATATTTTGTCTTAATATTGGAAGGAATCTCTCATGCCTTATGTCTGTAAGAGCCAACAACAATGAAGCTCAGAAATCATGACAGTGAATCAACTTCTTCCAACATCTAAACGGAGCATCTTTCATTCTGGGGAGAATACTTTTCAAGAGATGTTACTGAGTAGGGATCCTTTATTTTTTTTAATCTAGAAGAAAGCTTGTTTGTCACCTATTGGAAAAATCACTTGACTAACACATTGTATCAACAACTCCATGTCTTCCTGTTTCAAGCATAAAAGTAATTATGGGCTCAGCAATAAATATCACATTATTTATCTTGACAGAAAGCAGGGATGGTACAAGGATTTAATGGTATTATTTATTATCCACATTGCACACATTATTTTCTGCCTCTATTGGAACTTCGTGTTCATTTTTTATAAGCAGTTATTTTCACATTACCTTCACTCTGTGATACTCACAGAATACGTTTGGACACATTTAAAACGTATTTTAAGTTAGTAAAGGGGCACTTGAAATGTCTCTATAATGTGGCCTATGTATCATTGATCTCTAGAGATGAAGAAATTTAAACCCAGAAAAGTGAGGCATTTCTAGGGTCTCTACTCAGAGTATCTATGATTATCTGTCAGGTTCTTTGTTTGATAACATAGAGGTGGAGAGTTCAAACCCGGTAACTAAAATTATGATCAATTCTTATGTAACTTTTCTATGTCTCTCATTCAGACTGAGGAAGCTAACTGAATAAATACTGTTAGAGGCATTATTAATTTTCCCAAGTTTTAGCAAGACAATGATTCAGAGAATGAGAACACTTTTAAAGTTCAAGCTTCTAACCTGATAAGAATCAGCCAGACTTACTCAGTGGGAGGGGCCTCCTTCCCCCTGTCCTTTATGTACCGGGACTCTTACTTCCTGGCTTCCTTTGTCATCACACAAAGGCAACTGAAAGGAAATCCAGTGGTCGGGATATTCCCTGGGTCTATATCCACCAAGTGGTTCAGGTTTCAAGAATTCACATTACTTCTCCAGATCCCTGCTTTATCACCTATAAAATTCACTGAGTGCATAAGTGACTGTCCAGGGACCCATAGAGTCACAATCTACTGAGACAGAAGTTTCCACGTTCATCTTCAAATAGAACAGTCCAAGTCAAAAGAGCATATGATCTACCATTGAAATCTATTCCAATCTTCAATTGATACTACTGACAGCTTGAGATTAAAAAATGGCTCTTGGAGAAGGCAGGAAGGACTCATGGAAAGATGTTGGATGTGAGTTTTTGATTGTTTCCTCCTTTATCATTGTCTTAATCATGCAGATTCCCTAAGTTTCTATAACTAATGATGGCCTCCTCCAGTCCTGATGCACTCTGGTAATAGGGTGTAGATCTAGTAGAATTTCAGTACAGGATATCAAAGTGGCTTTCTCCTGCTTAAATTGCTCATATTTATAGCTTAATGTAAGCTTGTGTCTGTCAGCAACTCTGAAAGTTCAAGAGTAATCCTAAAAAATGTTTAAAGCTATTGCAAGAGTTTTAGAATTATCATGTCACTTAATCAAACAAAGTGTGGCCTATGAGATAAGTTCAAGGCCATGGGTACTCTTGAAAGTATATCAGGAGAAAGCAATGGAAGGAGTTTGAACTATCTATGATCACAGTTTCTAGGGTAACAACAGGGACAGCTTCAGTTTTGTTGGACTTGATCCGTGACTGATGAGCCTGAATGTAAATTTCTGGAGGCAGAAAGATAACGGGAAAGAAAGCATATGTGTTACCGCAGATACCAATCTGCTCCCTGGATCTAGAGTCTGAGACTGATTCCAGAGACTAGCTTAGAATCTTAAGGTTTTATTGAGATATGAGACATAAAACATCAATTTTTCCTGTTCTTTCTAGCAGGTATGCTGTGGAAATACTGTAAATGAAAGGCTAAAGACTTTTTATAGTCATATAGCTAAAGTCGAGGACCATAGCACACCTGTTCTGCTTCCTAGAACAGTGTCCTTCCAGGGAGCTATGAACAGGCAGAAAAGAACACTTTAAAATAATTATCTAACTGAAAACATCATATCTTTAAAAAAAATAATCATTTTCTCCAAGTATTTCAAATTAAATTCTCTTACTAGTATTAGATTCCCCAAAACATTTTTCTTCAGTTTTCATTTAGTTTTTCCTTCCTTCTTTCCTTCCTCCCTTCCTTTCTTTCCCTTCCTTCCTTCCTTCCTTCCTTCCTTCCTTCCTTCCTTCCTTCCTTCCTTCCTTCCTTGCTTCCTCTCCTTCCTTCCTTCTTCTCATTTTACAAGTCTCACATATCCCAGGCTGTCCTTGACCTCACACAGTAGCCATGTATGAGGATGGCCATGAACTCTTGACACCCATGTATCATACGACACATACTGAAATTATGATTACAGGCAAATGTCACCCAAATCCAAGAGATAATTCTAATAAGGACTTTTGGAAGAAACTTCTCAATGAAATTCAGATGTGTGTGTGTGTGTGTGTGTGTGTGTGTGTGTGTGTGTGTATTATATACATATGTATTTCTTTTCTCTCAATCTTGCTTTGCACATCTATGCTGACTGTCACTCAGTGGTAGTAAGAATGAGTTGTCTGGCTAAAGAAATAGCCAAACAGTTACGAGCATTTCCTGCTTTTACAGAGGAACCAGGCTTGGTTCTAAACATCCACATGCTAGCTTACAACTGCATGTGACTGCATTTCCATGTAATCCGACACCGTCTTTTGGGTTCCAGGCTCAAACGTGGCATACACACATATATTCAGGTTAGAGCCACCATACACATATAATAAAAATAAATAAATCTTTAAAATAGAAAGAATGAAGCATTATCCATTGGATGGTAGACTGTATATTCTACAGTGTACAATGTCATAATAACTCAATTTTGTTATATAAAAAACACCTTCACTGTCCCTCTAGCCCTCCAGATCACAAATTGATGCTATTCTAAAGTCTAAGCATTAACTGTACCATTGGCTAAAGGATATGGCTACATACAGACCTTTGAAGTATAGGCACGCAAGCATATATGAGACGCACACACTTTCAGAGAAAAGTATACATTTTGGAAGTTATCACACAGTATTTATGTTGCTGTTAGACAGAAAACATTTTGAAGAAAATGCATAATATGTATTAAAGAAGCCAGTCAAAGGAGCAATCTACTTCAAAAATAATATTTCTATCCCTTCACCAAATGTTCACTGATCCTCTCATCCTATCACTGACAAGAAAGGAGTTCTGTTTAACAGGATAAAATCAAAGAGCTGGCAGGACCTTTCCTCCATCAAGAAGCCATAAGGGTGCAGGTGGTGAAGAGAGGATTAAGCTGGGTTTAAGTGCAGATCTCTGGAGAACAATTGAAAAAAATGAGAGAGGACAGTGGGGATGTGTTCTGTAAAGTCCCAAGACAATATCATGGCACCTCTGGTACTTCACCAAACTGAGTCAATGTAAAATATGCCTTGCTCAAAAACTCTGTTTCTTTCTTTCTTTGTTTCTTCCTTTCCTTCTTCCTTTCTTTCTTTTTGCTTTGCAGAATTTTATCCATCAATGATTAGCTAGCTGGATGACACTCCAGCTAACAAAGACTCTGGAATGAACCTCTCTTGTGACTGGCAGCCTCGGACAGATGAGCAATCCTATATAGTTTAAAGAAGACTGCCTTCACTGTTAGAGCCTCAGGAAACAATGACATCATTTTCTATCCCTGGAAACTGGTTTCATTGTTACAGACTCTTTTCAATTCTCTGCCCTTCCTGTAAGACAGAAGTGTGACTATTTCCATAGGAGAGACACAATAATGAAAACTCAAGGTTCAGCAAAGCTACATAAAGTATTCCAAAATCATTGAGAGTGACACTTTTTCATTAGTGATTCTCATGAATAAAAAAGGAGCTCATCTGATTACAGAGCTCGGTAGTACATGAGAGGAAGCTGCATTCTTACACATCATCCCAATGTGTATTTACTACCTGTTCATACCAGTTTTACTCCATGTAACTTCTTGTTTCCCTTTCAAGGCTTTGGATTCAGAAATGTATTGCAGATTTCCAACACAACTTATGTTAGGCATCAATGATGTGACTTTTATTAAGACTAATAATATGTTGTCTTCATTTAGATGTATCCAGGTTGACAGAATGCAGGCTTTAGAAGTGATTTGTTTATTCCGCTCAAACATGTAGATGCGTAAATGATAACTGTCAATATGCTGGTGACAAAGTTTCCATTATAACTTTTTACAGAACAAAGAACTCAGGCTTTAAGGAAGGGAGTGGGGGAGGAGGTAATGCTCTATAGGAGTGGAATTACATAATTCTTTGTCCCCCAAAGAAGTTTGAGGATTACCTCAATATTTGGTGGTCAGCGGCACTGACAATTCTTCTTAAATGCTACACTGCAGATTCAGATTGTTACTGTGGATGGGGAATTCTTTGACCTTTCATGTGTTTAGGAAATGAAATTTGATTTGAAATGTAGAGCCACTACTCTCCAACACTGAACATCTAATCCTAAAGACAATAAATGTGCTAAAAATACCAAACATGAGCCATAGCTCTATATTCTTTTAAACATGTTAGGAAACATGATAGTTTGATTCCCACTGGAGAATGATTATTTTTGTTTTGAGATGCAGCAAACAAAGGGACATTTATAGGGAAACAATTGACACTCCTAGCATATGTAGATGAAAGTTTTCTTAAATAAAAAAATATTCCACAAAAAATGTATCTGTAATTTTATTTTATTATCTGACTCTTGCCTATCTATGGATATCACTGTGCCATAACAGTTCATCACACTGATTCCAGACTCTAGGGACCTGGTTAAAAAACTCGGACAACTTTGAGAGTTAACAAAGATGCAAAAGCTGAACAGCAGAAACGAGGATATGGGATAAAAGGTAGAATACTGGCAAGTACAGTCTAGATGTTGTAGGAAAGAAAATATATGCAATTTATATCTCTTCTTTAAATTCTCTGTAACCGAATTTCAGCGGGAAATGGCTCTTTGTAGCCACACTGTAAAATCACTTTTGCACATATTTGCATAGCCCACAGTAGACATACATATAATGGGCAAAGAAATACTCTGAGAAGACTCATGATTATTCTTAAAGTATCAACGACTATCTCCCTGTGCATGTTCCTCTCAAAGAGAAGTTTGCAACTTCCAACATTCTGTATTTGTCTTTAATTATTTTTCTATTTCTTGAAACTAAGCACACACTTAGCTAGCTGAGCCAGAAGCGAAGTAGAATGAAAATATGTGTGTGTGTGTGTTTGTGTGTGTGTCTCCCATTTCTTTCCTCTCTTGACTCTATAATCAAGTTATTTGTCCCAGAAACCTCTACCTTGTACTGAAACATGTCCTAAGAATATGATGGTGTCAACAATCATCCCTTCTCAGACACTGCTATTGACATCTCCTTGCCCTCTGTTTTCTCCTAACATCTGTACTGGCAGAGCCAATGGAAGCCTAAGATACCACAGACCACTGGAAAGCTTATGGGTCTCTGAGCCACTGTACAGAACAAAGAAAGACCCCCTACTGATTCATATTTTACTGCAACAGGTATGACTGTTTGCTGAGATATTCTTAGTATAGAAGTTGACATATCCTCATACAAACACTGTCCCAAGTCAGGTAAACATCTTATTGCATCTAAAATTCTCAACATTTTGTGAAGCTTAGTTATGTCATAAATTATCTATGAAAGTTTATGAATTTGTAATTCTCATTGCTAATGTAAGCTTCAGCTCCCAATTGCCTATTTTTTTCTCATGAAATAAGTGTCTGGATATTTAAATTGGTTAGCCATGTCTACACAGAAGAAGATATTGTCTAAAAATAGTGAGTAGGACTGTAATGATAAAGTTAAGCAATGATCTTCTAATGACGAACCAGTCTAAACCAGGCTTCTGTCAACTTATAGAAAATGGTTGCTAAAAAAATAAACAAAGAAAAGTCGTATCAGGATAGTGGTGGTATTTGTCTTCAATCTCAGCACTTGGGAGGCAGAATCAGGCAGAACTCTGTGAATTCAAATGCAACCTGGTCTACAGAGTGAGTTCCAGGACAGCCAGGACTACACAGAGAAACCCTGACTGGAAACAAAAAGAAAAGAGAAAGAAAAAAAAAGGAAGGAGGAAGGAAAGAAGGAAGGAAGGAAGGAAGGAAGGAAGGAAGGAAGGAAGGAAGGAAGGAAGGAAGGAAGGTTACAAACTATGTGTTATCTCTCTGCCTGGTTCGGACATAGGATAAGTCTTTTAAACAAATAAATATTCCAAAAATGAAAAGGAAATCATAAACAGTTTAATACAGAAGCATCTCTATGAATTTCCAAGTGTATGGACAGAGTTGTCAGAGGCAATCAGAAGAACAGACATTATTGATCCTCTGAAAGTTTGCTCAATCAAGCCTATTGAGACGATAGTAATTTTCATCTGTTTTATTAAAACAACTATTTACGTTGCTAAAAAGTTTACATTGTAGTAAGTCTTCATTTGGTCATTAGGAAAAGAGAAGAGATGGTTGAGAAACAAAAACTACCATTAACGTGTGGTTTTGCTTAAAGGCATGGGACAAGGTTAGCCAATGAAACTAATTTCAAAAAACTGCTAAGAAGTAGCAATTAAATGTTTGCAAAGATCCCAGAAGAAATGTCCAGGGAACATGAAAGACTCACTTGAGATTTCTGCCACTGTCATCCTCCTCTTTGGTCTTCATCCTCCCCGAAACCCATCAGTCATTTCTGAGGAATAATTTTGTGGTCAGTACTTTCCTCAGTTCTCTGAATTATAAACCCACATACAAAGTATTCTGGGGCTTCATTTTCTCCCTAGTTCTATAGTGTATATTGTTTCTGGCATGATTTGATTGGTTTATATTTTATTTATATGTCTGTCAATGTCACCAGACGCTGAGCTACTCTGTAAAACTCCCCCATGCTTATTGAACCTGGCAGAAATGCCTAATGAGTAAGCAAACTAAATGTTTTAACTGATTTATGATGAATACGTATGCATATAAATTATCTTCAGTGCAATACAGCTAACTATCAGCCGGACACCACAAAATGGTTTTCTTAAAATATTTCTACATCCCTTCTTCACCTAAGAAACAAGAAAAGATGTGAATTGGAGGATGACTTAAACTTGGGCTTCCAGGGTTTGGAATACTGATTATTTTTCAATGATCAGATTAAAATCATCTCAGCAAATTTGGTGGCAGTTTCCAAGCTTCTTATTTAACTCATATTGAAAGTTCGGGAAATCAGAAAACAGTTTAAAGAAGTTGTTAGCAAAATGCATATAAGATGCTCAAAAGAGTATCTGTTTGGCCTGCAGTGACAATTCAGGAAACATGAAATGCATTCTCCTTATATTGTGGACACTGAAGAAGCTTATTGTTCTAATTTGAAAGCTGCAAATGAATAAATATAATGCCACTGAAACTTTTAGGGGCAAGGCATCCCTGGCTTCTGTTATTTGGGTAAGAGTGTAAACATTACTATTACAGACAAGACAAATACTACAAGATCAATCAAGTTCAGCAAGTCCTCTGAGAGGTAAAGCATGTGACAGCTGTGTGCATGAGGCAGAATTGGACCAGAAAGGGTGATTCTTAAACTATCTCCCTGAAGCATCCCCTCTACAGATACACCCTGCAGCAGTTTCTTCTCTAAATAACAGAGAAAATGCAATGGGCGGGTAGCATTCCCCACTCAAAGCTAAATGTTCTTTGAGGTTTCCTGTGCTACATTACAATTTTATGTGGGTTTTCATTTTATTTCACAACACGGGCATGGTTGATTTAGCATAAAATAATGTGGTTATTAGGAAACCCTGTTATTTTTATGTGAGATCAACCATGGGCATATTATCCATCGTTCTCACAGCCCCCTGCTGTACATCCCTATTTAAAAAGCATGGAATGGGGCCAGATGAAAGGTCTATAAAGCACCATGGCTCTATAAAGAGCTGAGAACTGAAACACAGATGCACCCCTAGCCTCTCCACTCATCTGGCTTCTGCAAACGCGTTTATGTTGACTTCAGTTACTAAGCCACATGCCTACTAAAGAACACGACACTCAGTTATGAACTGTGCTCACAACATGTATTAATCCACACTTTACTGGATTTTTCCACACATTTTTAAACATGCCCAGATAAACTGAGTTTGAAGAAATCAACTCATTGTATTTATAAAATGGATACAATTTAAAATCCAGGTGATTTGTTTGCTTTTATAGAATTAAAAGAAATCCTGTCATTTTGAGAACAGGAAAAGACAGGAAGAGTTTTAAAGATTTAAGTTGGTGTTTGGGTTGTTATTGTGGGCAATCTTACAGTGACACACGTCAGGGAAAGTATTTATACATTAATGAAGCAAGAAAAGTTATAGGACAAGTGTATTGGTCTTTTAAAGAAAGCTTTGGAGCTGCAGATTTGAAAAAGCCAGGGTAGTAGCCTGACTTAAACAAATTCACTTCAGGCAGATGTTCCTTTAGCAGATGCTCCTTTGTAGGGGTGGGGTAGGGAAGGGGTGGGGTGAGTGTCAACCTCTTAGGGAACTATTGTGATGCTTCTGCCTTAAGTCATCTGAGCAGCAGAAGAGGATATTGTGTCTCTAATGACCATCATCCTAAGGAAATAAAAAGCCTGCTATAGATAGCACAGAATAGCTTCTTAGAAAAAAAAAAAAAACAAAAAACAAAAAAAAAAAACCTCTTTGGGCTTTGACACATGAACTGGAAACTTACCCCACCCCCCACCCCCAAGAGAAACATGAATAAAAGAATCAACAAGAATCAATGTGTCTCCTTATTAAGGAGTAGTTTGCACTGCTTTCTCCTATCATGAGTAACTCTGGCCCTTCACCAAGTTTTGGGATAGCACTCATGCAGTCCCAGGCAGACTAACTCTAATCATTGAGCAAGTGTAAATATTTACAAGCACAGGTACTTCCTAGTTATTAAGCTGAAGCTATCAAAAGCTTAGCGGTGTGGCCTACATAGAATGACCATTGCATCCAATGGGTCTGCTACTATTGTAAGCCCTACAAAGGTTATGTTTCCTGAAAGACTGCTCAATTTTAGAAACACTGGGACAATAGGTCATCTTTGTCCTGAAGAACAATCCCCTGTTGAAATATTCTGACCAAAGATAGTCTCTTTCAGAGCCTGTAGAGTCTCCTTTTCAGAAGGTTACTTTCTGCTTAAAGAAATTCAAAAACGCCAGTGATACCACAGTCAGGTTTTCAGTTATTCCAGTAAAAAGCCTTTTATGTTGTAAACATAAGCATCATACTTTCAAAAAGGAAAAAAAGACATGACAGAAAAAAAAAAACAGGAGGAGTAAGAGGAGGAGGATTAAGAAGAGAAGGAGGAGGAGGGGGAAGAAGAGAGGAAGAAGAAATACAAATAGTGCCTGTGTCTCCTCTTGTCTCTCACTTCCTACTTTTTCAAAGTCCAATTTAAAGTGCTGTTTTGACTTCGAAGCATGAAAATCACCAACACTGATCTAAGCTCATGCTAATGCTGGGGAAATCTTCATGTTCACCTCTTGAATGTGTAAGGCAGATTATTACAGATAGAAAGTGCTGCTTTAGGTGGTTCTGCATTCTCAGGAGAGCTCTGGTGGCAGCCCAGCAGTCCTTAAATCTAATGAATATACTTAGTTAATTCTGTAAGGCTTAGATTTCTACACAGGAAGGAGAGTTACACTTTTTCTTTTAATATGTATCTCCTGCTAACATTTGGATATCCTTCTTTAGGCCCCAAATACTAAACTACATGCTTTAGATCTCAGGCACTGATGTTTGCATGCTCCAATTCCATGCCTTGCCACACAGCTTTTGATAAATTGCTGGGCACACTGGTACTTTTATCTCCCCTTTCAAAATGGATCTGTGTAAAAGCAGCAGCTCCCTACCTAAGAATTCAATGAACGTATATTGAGAACATTGTTTGAAGAGAAAAGAACTAAGAATCTTAGGAGAATTGGAGAATTAAATAAAGAAGACAGCATTGCTTTCAATGAGCCAATAATGTAGCATAGTTAACAGCTGAAGCATATAAAATATAGAGTTACCAATGAAATACTAACCATTTAATAGAAATTGAAACTATAATTACTAGTAACAACCTAATTCAAACTTGGTAGGACTATTAAATACCAGAGAGAACTTATAGAGACTAAGGATGTTAAGACATTCTTCAACAAGTATTAAAATCTAAAAGTTTATTTGATCCATATTCATAGATATTTAAATATCTGAAAATTTATATGGCCAATAGTTATTCTTTACTAATGAATATATAATATGTTTTATCAAATATGGATCACTATCTCAAAAGGCAAATAACTTCCTTCCATTTGCTCTGCTTAGTACTCTGTACTTAGTCTGTTGTTTAGAGAAAAATCCACTTGAAGAATACTAAGCCTATTCTTTCTCTGCAGTTAGCTCTAATAGTGCCGTTTTGCTCATGATGAAGGACACTGAATGTGCACTATCAGGAAAAAAATTCTAGAATCAGTACATACTAGTTAATTTTGAGACTTGAAAGCAATTCTTAACATTTTTAAATCACAATCTCCTCCCTGTTCAAATGAAGACTGGGCTAGTGATAGCACTTTAGTGAGGTGAGACTTTGTAGGTTCTGGAATAGTGCTTACTTCTGTCTATGTATTCAGGATGCAGATGTTGCTGTTTATATTTAGACATGGAAACTCCATTCTTCTATCAACCTACTATTTTTATTAGACTCCTTGTCTCTGGCTTTCTTTTTCCTAATCACTCCAAGGTGATGGGCATTGTTCAGAAAATATAAAGCTCAGTTAGTAGGGAGGGTCACATGGCTAAGACTGGAAGCAATCTAGGATTACATGACTCATGAGGTCACAGTCAAAGAAAAGTCATGGCAGCCATAACATGAAGATTCTTCACCTAATATTCTAGACAATTTAAGGGTTGTTTACCAATGCTGGGGAGAATAGAAAGAATGCCATGATCTTCTATAGGCCTTCCATTAGAGACTATAAGAGACATCAAATAACACACAAAGTGCTAATTCCTATTATCTATTACATTTAGTAAATAATCCAGCACTCTCCATTTTGGTTACTTGGGAATAAGCAAGGAAAACAGAAACAAATTCCTGAGTTCATGGAGTTTATATTTAAGTGGAAGCAAAATCATCATCACCATCACTATCACTGTCATCATCATCATAATCACCACCATTATCACCATCATTGGCATCATCACCACCATCACCAACAGTCATCATCAATTGAATATATACTGCATATTTTAGTAAATCTCATTGAGAAATATAAATGAAGGCAGAGAGAGTAGTATCATTTTGAAAAGGAGAATGTAAGCAGTGGCTCATAGGGAAGTTTAGATGATATAGAAAAGAGGTAAAGGAATTCATCCTGTGGCTAAATGAAGCAGAGTAGAGCAATGGGCAGTGAGAAAGTCAGTGTTAAATTTGAAAATAGATCAGTATATCAGGAGCGTGGGAAACTAGAGTAGTGTGGGGATGACTAGAGCTCAAGATTTTTTTTAAAAATGAAGATATCCAATAGTACAGAGTCTTTAGGGCATTGGAAAGGGTTTGTTTTCACTCCCATTGAAATGGAAAACACTGGCAGGTTTTGAGCAAGGAAGGTACAGGGACATGCTTAAAGATTGATGATATCACTAGTTGCTAAATTCACAATATTGTACCAAGACAAACCTTAGAGCTAGGAGACTAAACAGAAAGTTTCTAAGATAACTGCAATAAGGAATAGGACCATAGAGTAAAGGGTGAGGAAATAGGGAGAAATAGTTACATTCTGAGTACAAATGGATGGTATACACACTAAATACAAATGGATGCTATAGACACTAAGACTTGATTAATGGCTTATGAATGAATGTATATCAGATACCATGGGGAAGTGAACTAAGGCAACAGTGGAGAAATTAGCATTGGTAGAGCCACACAGAAGTCACTGGAAACCCCACCACCAGTCGACTGGTTATAAATAATTGGGTTGATCTAAGAAATATTAAGAGGTATATGACAAACTATTCAACTTTTCAAATATTTTTGGTGTTCTAAAAGCAGAGAAGCAGTGTAGTATTTAGAGCAGGAAGTAAGAGCAGAAGAAGATTGATTAGGAGTTAGCAGGCAAGAAAATTGTGCAAACCTGAGGACCTGGGTCCAAATCCCCAGAATCCATGTAGAATTCTGAGTATGGACACACACACACATACACACACACACACACACACACACACACTAATAATCCAGTACATGAGGTAGAATGATAAGACACAGATAGATCACAGACGTGTCCTGGATGCCAGCATAGATCTAGGTATAGTGAGAGACCTTGTATCAAGAAGAGGGTAATAGAACAGGACACATAATATCTTACTAAACATTAGGTAGACATATTAGAAGTAGTATGCATGTACCTATACACATGTACCTGCATGCACATATTTGCATACACTGCAAACGAATATCACATACACAGAGATTTCTTCTCTCTCTCTCTGTGACATATATGTGCACATACACACACACACAAACACACACACAAAGAGACAGGGAAGCGGAAAGAGGAGAGGGAGGTTTTTTTGTGAAAAATATTTTGACTTGATTAGCATGAAAAAATACTGTGGGAAGGTACTAACATGGGTTTTGGTGTTATAAAGTATTGATCACACAGAGTTTGAGATGCTTTGACACTGAGAGTTAAACCACATCTACTACCATACAAATCAAATGCTAACATGGCAGAAGCTGTTAGATCTCAGTGTGCCTTTAAAGTCTTTAAATTAGCCATTTCAGCACTACAAAGCACAATTGAGTGTTTTTATTTTTTAATCCCTCTCATTTAAGATAGAAACTACGTTAGCATACTAGGCTAATTTAACTCTAAAACACAAATTCTTTAAAGGAGACGTTTCGAGGTGTGTGTAAGAAGATGCCTCGTTTTGGTAAGACTTATGGCTGTTTTAGAGGTAATCTAAACTTCTACAGTGAATCTCCCTTCAGAGTGGAGTTGATGGATTTCATTGGGGGATTTTTCCTTCATTCTGATATAGTCTCTGGAGCTATGTCATTGAATTATGAAAATTTTGGTCAACGAGAGGTCTGTTGTTAAAAATGAGAAGTTGAGGGGAAATAAGTATATGAGATTTTGTAGATGTCCCTATTTCCTTCCTATTCCCAATAGGTCATAGGAATAAGGAGAGTCTGTCAGAACAAAAATATTAGAGGGTTCCAGAAACAGGACAACCTCCTGTTAGTGCCTCCATTGATATGCATGTATCTAAGCTGCAAATAGTCAAAGCTTTTGAAGTTGGATGTTACTTGACCAAACTCCATATTTAGAAATGGTTGCATGCTTCTTTTCAGGCTAATTATATAAAGCATAGGTATAACTCAGTTTTTTTCTCTGACGCTTTATTGAGATAAAGCAAAGTTTTTAGTAACACAAGTTGCTAATATTAATCCTAAAATAAAAAAAAAATCACTGTTTGATAGAGATGCCACATAAAAACAATAGAAATCAATAAAAGAATCACTTGTGATACTGAATGTCCTATTCTAGGATGGTGGAGGAAGACAAATAATCGGGAGATCAAGGTTATCCTTGGCTACATAAGACCAGCCTAGAATATGTAAGATCCCTGTCTGAAAACAAACAAAATAAAACAGCAGTAAAAGAAGATGAATATGTGTGTATCTTTTATCTAGGTATGGGTGATCACTGTGCCTGCTACCTCTATGTTTGTACAGAGGTTATATTTAAAAATAATAAATATTTCATATGTGGTATACAGAACTTCTCTATGTACTCCTACACAAGGTAAAGCTGGAGATACAATTTCAAAATATGCCTGTATAGCTGCATTTTATTTCTGTCTTATGAGACACTAAGCGAGGTGTCTTTGTGATTCTCTACAGCTGTCGTGTGACATTAAATTCCACTTGCTCTCTTCTGGTTTTCTTCTGGCAGCTCATTTTAAAATCAAAGATTCCATTGATGAATTTTTAAAATGCACAATTCATAATTGCAAGTGACTCGTGCTACAAAAGCAAAGAGATTTTTGTGACAAAGAGAAGGAGAAATGAAAAGCTACTACAAAAAGCCTGGCATGTTACATTTCCATAAAATGCAGCATAATAGGAACTCTGCTCAATGCAATACAACTCAGAGAGAAAACCCTGATTTAAAAACCCTGAAAATAAAAATGCTAGATAAATTCTCGCTGAGAATCATACCCTCAGGAAGTAGCATTGTATTCTGCAAAGACTACAGACAGTGTTAGAAAACAGGGGATTTCAAATCCAACTTTGTGACTTTCTACAGCAGCTACCAGTAAGACAAAGTCTAGTAACATAGTACTTAAGCCAAGTCACAGTGATTCTACGTGTATTCTATACATCATACAATATATCACTATCAGATATAAGCAATTGATATTTGATTCCCTGTCAACTGCTTAAATGCTTTCCTAAAACAACAGGCAAGTTTAAAACTATGACAGAGTGACCCTATTGAGATATAAAGTAAAGTATGGTTTATTTTTAAAATCTGAGTCCCATTAGATATATTTAAGCTCTAATGTACAAATATGTCACCTAGTACTTAATGAATTTAAAATACTGAAAAAGTATTTCAGTAATATACCCAACAGGTTTTAAATACCATAAACCTTATGGTATTCTTAATTTATATAAAGGATATGTTCTTTTCTCTATCATTACTACCATGAAAAAATTTGCCTTATCCATTTATGTGAAAGTAACTCAAGAGTTAAGAAAGCTATTAATGTGCAATAGGGTGGATGTTTTCTTCTGATGTCTATTTCTTGAAACTTAAAAATAGTGATGTAGCAATAATAGTATTATAAAATCAACATAGCTTAGCATTAGTTTCTATCACTTTTGAAATATGATACATGTGAACTTAAATATGTAACTTGGTCCTTAGACATAAAACCTCCAAGAGCATAGAAAGCTTTATGCTTAGACAAGTTTTATTTTTATAAACACACACACACACACACACACGCACACACACACATATATATATATATAATAAAATGGGAGAGAGAAGCAGGAAGAAAGTGGTCATTTTCTTCCATATTCTTATATGGAAACATCATGTGGAACAAATTCATAGAACATCAGCGTAACTCACACAAAGTTGACAGAGTCTAGACAACTCTAAACACAAGACTATACCTAAATAAGTACGGGATAAGGAGATGGCCTAGAGGTTAAAAGCTTTTCTGAGTAAACTTGTAGACCAGAATTTAGATCTCATTACCCATGATAGCCTGAAGACTTGAGTTCCAATTCCTGCATCTATTTAGCAAGTCATGCTTGCTCCTTTCCTGTGTGTGCCTACAATGACAGTGCAGTATAGGGTGGAAACAGGAAGGTTTCTGTGACATACTTGTTACCAACCTAGTGTAAAATAGGAGCTGCACATTGTGTGAGAGACTGCACCTCAAAGAAGTAGTTAAATGGTGATAGAGGAGGACACCTGACACCCCACCCCACTCTAGTCACTGTCTTAATAAACAGGCATGTTCATATTCCCACATGTATGTACATGCAACAAACACGCATGTGTATATAAAAACAAAAAAAAGTACTAAATAAATAGGTAGCACTTGAAAACAAATAATAAACAGTAGCCATATTGGAAGGCCAGCAGTGTGCATGCAACTTTGTCTATCCATTAGATGTATCAGGGAATTTATTGTTCACCATTACTTTCATAGACAACAGTGATCTCCCCTGTTCATGTGATAGCAAGCAAATGGTATGGTTTGTGTGGATACAGCTACCTTCCCTTATTCACAGCACACTTAAAGCCTTCCCTCTATCAACAAGACATAATTGTCTCCAAGTAGGAGAGCAGCTAGATTATTGTAAAACATGACATATTATAACAGCTAGGATTCCAGTATTTTAAATTGTTCCCTCAAATTAATCCACTAAATAACCCAGGCCATCGAAGCGCCGATCCATTAGGCTCAGTAGAACACATTCTTTAAATGTTAGTGCCATAAAATGAATATTTGATAAGTACATCATTAATAAACCTTAGTGCAACATAATTGATATGTGGATGCTTAATGACAATTCCAAATGATGTAGCACATGGCACTTGCCTGTTCCTCAGTCATCATGCAGGTTGCGCCTGCATCACCTGACAGGCACAATTGGAAAAGCAAAGTCCGATCTTCATTAGTGGCTAACTGTAAAAGGTTTTCATTACAAGATAAACGATTATGGCTTGCCTTTATTAATTAAGCATGCATTTCTGCATACCAAAGTAATTGAATAAAATGGCCAGTAGCTTTTAAACTGTACAAAATTTTAATGTCTCAGGAATAGATTTCACATCACACTGTGCTACTCCTATTATTTGTAAAATGTACAGCAACTGAATTTAAAGTGTTGTTAAGTACCATCTGAATTTCACATAAAAGACATTTTCTTCTGACAGATTGCCTTTGTGACTATCTTGATAGATTGAAGTTTTTTCCTCATTCAGTCACCTCAAGTTCAGCCTGAACCTACTGCCAACCCTGAGGCACATAACCCCAGATATGGGCGTGCCTGCCAAGCAAGCAATGAGAAAGGAAAGGACTTGTAATTGCTTGGAGAAAAATTAGTGGCTGCAGAAATCTTTATTTTAAATTAAATCACAATAGAAGATGAATGAATGAAAAACGAATGAGTATCCCACATGCTTCTTTATTCCAAAGCCATGGGGTTGCTTGGCACTAGGTAGGTCCATCTACAGGCTTACCTTCTAGTTCTGACTGCTTCATATTATAAGACAGAGTCTCTCTTCATCAGCTTTAGGTTTAAAAGATTAAAATACTAAAGAAGACATGTCTTCATGTTTCTTCCTAGTGATTATTTTCACAAGTAGAATATTTGTGGGAAATATAACTTAAAAATACCCTGAGTGAGCTTAGTAAAAACCTGATCTCCCAGATAATGTTGAAACATTGAAATCCATGAAATCAAAGATTAAAATCCATTTTCAGTAGCTGAAGATATATGTTACTTAGTTTTCACAAAGCACCTTGAGGCTGCCTTTGGCATGTAAAACAAAATGCTTATGAATAGTGCATTTCATCATAAGGTGTCTAAGATTCATTTTAAGAGATCAGAGAATAGCCCAGCCATAAGACCATTTTCTTTCTTCCCAAATCTGAACTCCTTTTAGTTCATCATCACTGGAAGAAATAATTGCATTGTAAAATTAATTCCACTTTTATTGACCCTGGTCACTATACAGTTCATCAGCTTACTGTGTTAACATAAAAGAGCAGGTGACCTCACCTTGTCTAAAATACTTTCCTTTGTAATGTTATTGCTTTCATTTATTGGTAATTGCTTTATCTTTTTATGAGTATGCTATTGATTATTCTGTATGCCTTTCAATGAAAAGATTAACAAACATTTAGCTTGGAAGGTGACATTTTAATTTTATTTCCTATACTTTTGAAAGACCTTGACATGGACTTGGACTATAACATTTCCAATCTTCATGAAGAACCAAAGCATTTCTTTAGCTTAGTGTGAACACGTCTAATGTACTTGCAAGGTGGACAGGACAAGTTAGAATACAATAGTGTGCAATCCCTGTGTGAATCACAAGTACCATTAGACAATCCAAATCATTCATATTTATACATATGAAACTGTTTCCAAATAGTTTCTACTATGTGAAATTCACCCCAACTTTTTCATGGTTTAGCATTAATTTATATATGTGTGTGTGAATATATATAATATATATTTCTATTATATATTTAATACATATAAGAATTAAGCTATATACATATGTATATTTACATACACATATCCTACATTATTACATGTATTAGTTTAAATACATATATACATATGTACTTTAATATATATTATGTATATGTATATATAGTTTAATATATTTAACATGTATCTTAATGCTCCCTAAAAAATTTAAGTACAGTTATATAATACTTATACTCATTTTGAATTTTTAAACATAGATTAGTAGGAAATTTAAAGGTAATTCTAACTAATTTGTTTTGATCTGTTTGTCTCAAATATGGGAATCTGTATTTCTATAATTCAGTGTATTCTCCCCTCGCATTTCAGCTGTCTGTCTTTGCTAATAGTCCTTTGTGCACGCCATCTATTTTTCTCCATTATTCTACAAAAGAAGCATGAACATTTTTACCTCTCAGCCACTAGATGTAATCAAGCACTGTAACTGTGAAGCCTCCCTGCCTTCATTTTCACTTGTCTGTGTCTAAACTTCCTCTGTCACTAGCCAGTTCCATGATCTGAAGCAAGCATCTTCAACCCTATGAGAAACGGTTTCAGCATATAGACACTGAGAAATTTTGACAAGGACCCAGTGAATTTAAATGGTTCAGATCTGGCCTGTGGCCTTTAATTCCCTGTGGCATAGTAAGATCTTTTGTGCAACAGTTAAGTATGCCTGGGTGGGGAGTCCAGAGTCTCCACTTAGCAGCTCTATGATCCTAAGCAATATCTTAACCTCCATGTGCCTGGGTATCCTTAACCGTAGAATAAGGTCAGAAGTTCCAACCCCACAGGGCCTTCTGTTAGGAAGACAATTAACAGGTGTATTGGAGTTATTCAGAAAAGTATTTGGCATACGGTAAGTGCTCAATAACATTAATTAGGTAGCAATTGAAAATTCCTGATATATAAAAATCATGGCATGATCTCTATGGCTAAATCATTTATGTTTAAGTCAAAAGCAAAATAACTCAAGCTTAAAGTGATCTCCTATGTCTGCATTTGGCTAATTTTAATTGAAAGACTAATAATAAAAAATAATTTAACTTATCTCCCCAAGATATTCTCTTACTTTAAGTCAACACTTCTGGACACATACTCTAATATATTAGCACACATCGATTGTGTGACAGGCAATTAGTGCATCAGCATAGCATGCTTGTTGAATAATTTTTCACATGTAATGCAAGATGAAGTGCTGCTCTGAACACTTGTTTAGATTCTTTCTGCAAATACCTGAAATGGTAACACTGGCAGTGCATGCCTCCTGTTATAGAAACTGTGTAAATGTGAGAGCACCATCTCCTGTTTGGCTGATCAGGGCACAAGATTAGAAGTGGAGGAAGCTGTCAAAATCTGTGCTGAAGTATGTCCATCCATCCAAGATCAAAGAGAATTCTAGGAAGATATACTTTATAGAATGCTATATTATACAGAGATTATAGAACTCATTTTTTATTGATTTTTGGAAGTGAAACCATTAAGAATGGAATAAAAATATCCTTCATAACATCACTTGTAATATTATATTAGCACTCCAAATGCATGTTGGAGGTCAACGCAGAGTAGGGTTTTCTTTGTACAATATTAATTGAATACATGCGTACTTCAAACAAGCTTTCTAAAGAACTAAAACTTGTACTAAATCTATAAACTTTCAGCTATTCTAGTGCTTGGAGATTTGTGCAATGTCTCTAATAAAGTTATCATAATGCCTTCTTATCCATACCTTTTTAGTGCTGGTTTATTAGAGCCAGACTAGATAAGGAAATGCATGCATTCCTGTGTTGAGTTATGGGGTAGAAACTAGCTATTGGTTCAGATTGGCAGGAAATTAGGTTAATCAGCCACACATGAAAAGACCGGATGCTCACCTTTTTCTGGAAAGACTCGGAAATTAATGAGGAGCAGCAGAAGTTCAAATTGGAAAGGAAACTAGGGAAGGGACTCTGAAAGGAGAGAACAAGCTAATAAAAACAGGTATCATATGAAGACAAGTGTATCATCTACAAATTGTCCCATCCTAGGGAATCACTTGATTCCTGATTCTATTTACTTTTTATTTTTTATTTTCTAGCCTTGGTATACACACAGGTGCACAAAGGTGCATACACACTCATGTGTGCATGTATACACATTCCTCTTAGAATCTGTTTGCCCACTTTACTGTAAGAGCCAAGTAAAACAACAGTATCTGAAATGTATTATGACCTATGTCTTCTCCTTGAAGAGAGCAATGAAAACCTATTTTAACCTTTTCTTGATTGCCTGGAGCCATCATTACTGACAACCAGTGTTGCTGGTGTAACACAGTAAGGATTTCTGAGCATGCAAGACTCTTTATCTTTATCCCAAATGGCCTCAGAAATGATGGTTTTCGAATCCCTAGCCTCCTCTTTGTCTTTTTTCCCCCAGACCTTCCCATTACCATAAATCTGTTTGACTCTAACAGCTTTCTTTCCAACTTTGTCCTTCTAATCTTCTAGAGGCTGGGAAACAAGATAACCAAGTTTGATGGATTTCTGTATAAAATGAGAATACAGCTCATATACTCCAGGTCACATCCTCAAATGTGATATCTCTATACAGTACAATCCTGACAAATTGAAATAAAGAAAAGAGAACAGACATATTTTGGATCTGGTGATGTCCTTTATAAAATGCCGAACCACCAACTCTCTTAGTCATGGTGATTTACTCCCATCTCACAGTGTTCCCATAAGGATATTCTAATGGTTTTTATAGTTATCTCAACAATGCTTGGCCTCCTAGGCTTTAATAACCCAGAAAATAATTTTAATACATTTATTTAGTGACTTACAAATATATTCAAATCAGATTTCTAAAATAAATTTAGATAAGTAAAGAATTACTTACAACTAACTCAAATGGCTGTGTCTGCAAATTAAATCCACTCTGGTGGGTATAGTCTGCACTTAATCTTTTGAAAACTTCGTTGGCAGCAATTTCCTTAAAGACTAAGAGTGCTTTAGATAGTTCACTCATTGATAACATATATTCCTTAAATGCCTGCTTTGTTACAATATATTAGGCTCATGGGATATACCATGAGCCAAAGAATCAGCCTTATTTTCCCTTGAGACTTACAGTATATTCAAAATATTGCAGCCATTTATGTTGTAATCTCGAAGTCTTTCTAAGCACATTTCAGAAGACCACATAGGGTTTTTCAGGGGTGGTATTTTTCCAAAAGTCTAAGGCATCTGAGAGAATGCAGATGTTGATTGTAATAACCACACAGGGTCAACATCCAATGCCGAGAACTTCCTAGAGTATACAGATGGATATGTATCTTATCATTCCCTCAATTCTGATATGTAATAGATACCCAGTAAGTATTTTATAAGATAGAAAATATAAGTGAGAAGAACCACCTAATTAAGTTACTAATGAGAATAGTCATTACTACCTGACAGTTTATTCTGTCTCTCCTCCTTCCTTAAGCAAGTGTAATCAACCCTTGATTGCACCCTAATGAAAAATGATAAAACATTGTAGCATTTGACCAAACCTCCTGGAAAATCACTTGGATAAGTTCATGGACTGAAGTACCTCTATACAATTTAAGCCACTGTCTGAGACAGGGGTGGTTCTGAAAACGTTCTTCATTATAAAATTGTTTGTCTTTAACCAGCTGATTATTAACTTTTCAGGTAAATCCTGACTTGTTATTTATTTTTGTACTTTAGGCTTCTTTGAGTTCAGTCACAAAGAAGGGTCTGATTGAAATGTAAATAGTCCACTCCCAGTGGCTCTTCCTTAAAATGTTCACTGGTTCATGTATTATTATTTCCTAGCTATCTCCCTTCCATCTGAATGCCACAGTACTCTTGCTTATACCTAAAGCTACTGTAAGGAAGACTGTACCCATTCAGACCAGAAGGACTAAACCTTGCTGTAGGGGCTCTCATGTTGACACCCACAAATACCTTTTAAGATGTGCACAAATTCCTGAAATTATATGAATATGCATCCCCAAAGTGCATTTTCTGTCTATTTTGTTTAATTTTCACCAAAGTCTGGGCTTGAAATTATTATTCAAAGAAAATAAAGTATCCAATGTTTATCCCCTTGTTTCATTCCTCATAGAAGAGTTCCCCCAGTTTCCTCAATGTGTTTTTCAAAAGTTATGGGAAGAATCAGGCAAGGGTGATACTAGGTAGGAATGCAAAGCACAGGGAGGTACACACATCATTCAGCCGGCCTGGGTCCACAGTTTCTCCTGCTCATTTTCAGAATGGAACAGCCACATTGTGCTTACAAGCCTATTAATAAAATACACTGACAAAATACGTCCTTCCAGGAAGCGTAGTACCTTCACAAGAGAAATAACTTATCTTTGTGGTCCATAATTCTCTTCAGCATCTATCTAACTACCTATTTTTTCAGTTCTGGGGAGCAAAATTTTGGGGAACAAACTTCTTGCTTCAAAACTCTTCAAATACCTTCAATGGATTCCTTTTCCCTCTAATGTTCAAAAGGTTAATCAGCCATGAATAATTCTATAAATATGTCTTATAATGTTTCTTTTCATGAATATTCTACAGCATACTAAATAGTACATCTTCTGTCTACCAAGAAAAGTACCAATGCACCACCAAAGTTAGACCCTATGGGTCCACAGAGTCACCCTCTGTTCTTACTGAGCAGATAACATGTGTCTCCCGTTTTCTCAGAAGTCTATTTTAACAAGTTACACTGCTGTTGTGTGTTTTTCAGTTTCTACAGCAAGCTTGACTTGGATGTGCACCACTGGCAGGTCACAATGCTACCTTGGATTTATTTGAAAACTTACACCCATGTGTTCTCAAGTATGAAGGCTTCCTCAAGGCAAAAGCCAAGTAACAACACTTGAATTCTTTCACTATCTTCAACATAGGCTATTTGCAGAAAACAACATAATAACAATATCAAAGGGCTAGCAGAGTGAACATATTATGCACTAAGATAAGGGGTTATTTCTCCTATAAAGACACCACATTTTTTTTCTTTTGGAGTCCCCAAGGCACACTCAAGTTCCTCTTGTGTCTTCCATCTGTGAGATATATTTTTTTTCCACAGGAAAATTCAAGTCTTAGAGGTAATTTTAAGAATATGGAGAAGAGAATTATTTCAAAATTGTTCTGAGATTATTACTGTGGAGTGACATAACATTCTCAAAACTACTCAGCCAGAACTTAGGATAGAAACTGGCAAACAGTGCTCCTGAGAATATAACACAGAATCAATCAATAGCATCCTGATCTCCTCTGGGCACTATGCCGAATCTAGTATAAGACCAAGATTTAAGATTTAAGATTTAAGACAATGTTCCACTCAACTTGCCTCAAAATTAACTACTGAGATGAGGAGTCTCTCAGGGAGTCTGGGGGTTTATACCAGCATCCACTTCTTTTGATTCCAGTTGTGCAATGTTCAAAAGTAAGGAGGAATCTGTGATGCTCATATACAAACATTATAACCACATCACGACCAACAAAGGTAGGGTCATGTGAGAAAATGCTAGATGAGATCTCCAATCAATGACAGATCAACCAGACACAGAATCAGGTAAGAAGAGAGTGTTAAACTTCAAAATGAAATTCTACCAAACCTTGTATTTAATATTATCTGTAAAGTAAGAAAAGTCACCTTTTGAATGCAGTTATATAGAGGAGCAATAAAACATGAAGCCTTGACTAAGGCAGACTCCATTATGTCCTGCAGGAGATTGTGGTGGAGTTACTACAAATCCATGTTATGTTGATAGTTCAAATGATAACATTTCAGGATCACTATCCATTTAGACTCAGAGGGTCACACTTATTATAAATAATTGGTGTGAAGAGCTCTAAATATTCCATGTTCTGTTTGTTAATTTGATTATCCTGGTCAAACTGAACCCCAATAAAACTGTATAAATTTAGAGTAATGTTGAGATTACAAAGAGATTGCAAAGGATAACCCATCATAGTTTCTGCAATCTTCTTCTATAACAAATGAAAAGGTTAGTGTCACTTAGCTATTACCTTTCCCCAATAGTCATATAATGACAGATAATCTATTAGCCTGTTCTTAGAAGAAGATGACTCCTACCCAGGCACCTATGGGCTCCTCTGAACCTAGATTTGTCAATAAGCAAAGTATCTGTTTGGGCTTCTTTCTTTCCTTCTCTTCTCCTCCTTTACTCCCCACCCCTCTCCTCTTCTCTTCCCTTTTCTTCTCTCCTCTCTCTCTCTCTCTCTCTCTCTCTCTCTCTCTCTCTCTCTCTCTCTCTCTCTCTCTCTCTTTCTCTCTCTCTCTCTTTCTCTCTCTGTTTTTGTTACTCACCAAATGGACATATTCACATTGTACCCTTTGGTTAGAAAAAATGGGCATCTTAATATATTATTCTTTTAAGAAGGAAAACGAGGGAGAAATAACTGATAAATAAATATTTTGATTTGCATTTGCAGAGCACACAGAATATGTGAGTATATAAAGTGGGTATGTTTATAATGAGTTAATTAGTCTCTTAAATTTTGTTACCATTTTCTCCCATATTGTTTGCATAATGCTGCCATGAAAGGAGTGGTAAATTAGTGCATTTGCAGTGATATTTATGGAGAATCTTGGAAAAATCAAGATCTGTAATAGTCCTGCCTGTCGAAGCCTGGGTTTTAAGTCAAAGGCTGCTGAAACCATGGAATTCATTGAAAGTTGTTATTATTACTGAGTGCTATTATTCTTATGTTGAGTGCACTGGAACATGCTAGTTATCAAGAGTATTAACTGAAAGTTATCAGTTTATTTTTAGTTTCTTTTTCTATACTGACTGTACTGGCTGGTTTTTCGTCAACGTGACGCAAGTTGGAGTTATCACAGAGAAAGGAGCTTCAATTGAGAAAATGCCTCCATGAGATCCAGCTGTAAGGCATTTTCTCAATTAGTGATCAAGGGGGGAGGGCCCATTGAGAGTGGTCCCATCCACAGGATGGTACTCCTGGGTTCTATAAGAAAGCAAGCTGAGCAAGACAGGGCAAATAAACCAGTAAGTAACATCCCACCATGGCCTCCACATAAGTTTCTGTTTCCTGACCTGCTTGAGTTTCAGTCCTGACTGCCTTTGGTGATTAACAGCAATTTGGAAGTGTGAGGTGAATAAACTCTTTCCTCCCAACTTACACCTTGGTCATGATGTTTTGTGCAGGAATAGAAACCCTGACTAAGACACTGACCTTCATTGTTATTATGGATGCTAAATAGACATAGAATTTGTTTTGCCATTCATGCAGAATGCCCCCTCCAAGTACTCATTGCATCTGTAAATTAAAGAAAACGTAGTAATCTGTGTATACTGCAGGCATTGATCTCACAGAGGCACTGTGCATCTGCATTCGCCGATTCATTGACCAAGATGAACTGTATTTGTGTTTCACAATCATTAAAATACAGATTGTTTTGACTTTGAATCTATACAGAGTCAATAGCTCTGTTATCTCACCATGACACTGATTCCAGCAGTTAAGCTGAAAGGTTTTGATGAGATTTTTAGGATGATTAACTGAAAAAAAATACTTTCAAATATGAAAAGAATAGAATTCAAGACAATAGATCAAAGTTGTATGGAAGAAAAAGAACTTTTGGCCTTTCTCTCCTACTATAAACTATCAGCCATTATATATCTGAATGCACTATGCCCATTTAGCAAAGTATTAATTAGCATTTCATTCTCACCTGGAGCTTATGATCTAGTCAAGTAAAAGTACTAGACATGAGTCTAGCCTTCTGGATAGATATTTAACTGCAATCAGAAAGTGGTTGGCGATTCCCATAATATTGCTCCCACTATTGTACTGTGGGCATATCTTTACAGGTAGTCATTATTGTAGCTTTACTGGAATTCACAATTGAATATGACTGATGATTCTTATTCTCTATCATAAGTACATATAGCACCTCTAGGACTATGAAACTACCCCACTGGGATGAAGCATCCATGCTGGTATTAGCTTAAATTCTCCTTATCCTATGATCTTTCTATGTGCTTTCTTTTTCTTTGGCAATAGTGTCTTACCATTAACTTGTGAAGAATAACCTGAAAATTCTGGGGGAGGCTATGAGGATCCATTAACCAACAACTAAAAAGAGATGACCCATGCCTGCCACTGGGCTTTTTATTTGCTAGCCAATGGTACCTGTGGAGGCACCATTCCTTCTTATGTATAAATTCCACTTAAATTTACTTCATATATGTATGTATTTTAGTAAGAAATTTTCCACATGACATTTTATTTTATATTTATTTATTTGTTTGTTTTTTTTTCAAGACAGGGTTTCTCTGTGTAGCCCTGGCTGTCCTGGAACTCACTTGGTAGACCAGGCTGGCCTCGAACTCAGAAATCTGCCTGCCTCTGCCTCCCAAGTGCTGGGATTAAAGATGGCGTGCACCACCACCTCCCGGCCCACAAGACATTTTAAAAGATCTTTAGTGTTAGTTACCATTAATCATATCCTCCCCTCTTTCCAATCATCCAATTTTATATTTTCTTCAACTTTTCTATGCCATTATTCCCATTTCCCACTTTATAGAACCTGGTTGTATTTTTTACAGTTTTCATAGAACAGCTTTTGTCTATACACTCGGCATACTACTCTTCTGTCTTTCCCATACCTCATGCCCTTTAGCTGTGCCAAATTGTTTATAGTTCCTCAATGAATCTGTAATTTTTCCCAAACTTCTTTCTTATATCACAACTGTTTGCTCTCTGCTTGGAATGTTAGAATGTCTTTATTCTTGCTCCATGGACCTTCTTAGTCTTACGACATTATAGGCATTCCTCCATTTTGGATCATTTATCCTTCATTCAAATATCTCCTGTCCTTGTCTTTCTCCACTAGAATATGAGTTCTCAAAGAACTGAGAGTTCATGCTTTCATGCAGAAGAGCTTACTACTGAGTGGATTTTCAATAAATGTTTACTGAACAAATTCATGGGAATTGTGCCAAAGATTGTTCATAAAGGTAATTTGTGAAGAGATGTCATTAACCTAATCAAAATAATGTTTTAATTTTTAGTGATCCTTAGAACAGAACAACAAAACCAAGAACTCAGTATCAGTATTTATTGTGACTAGTATTGTCTATTGAATCTACCTTGTAAATGTATTTAATTCATCTGTACAATATTAATTTATTATTATTAAATTAAAATAACAGTTATTGTAGCCATTCAATTTTTATTTTCCAACTTAAAAGAAAAGGAAAAACTCAAAAAATTCTCGGCTCCAAATTACTTAAGCTTTGCATCAGCCTTCTCTACATGGGGCATGAGCTATTTAGTTAAGCACCTGCTAGGCTCCTGATAACTGTCTGGCACAGCAGCTGCCTCTGTAAGCTCTAATGTAGTGTGAGTCACAGATGTCATGGATGGGCTCTGAACCATTCAGAGACATCCATGGTTTGGGCAAGAGCTTCTGTATCTTTTCATTTGATTTATAATTAGCAAGTGATCCAGCCTTATTTGGTTCTACTGATTTTTTTCTATGAGTTTCCTAAGAAAAAATATCAGAACAAATATTCGAGCAAATATTAGCTTATTCCAGTCTCAGAAATATCTGCTGGTAGGTTCCACCAAAGAAATATCAACAAGTCCTGTCAGAATCAATGAAAATTCTTACACTTGGATCACTTTAATACAACCTGGTACCTTGAAATATTATTTGAAGAATGAACCCAAATATTAAAAATAATAATAATAATAATCAAATGTTATCTAAATGACCTACCAACTAAAATTTCTTAGTAGGACCTTTAATCATAGCCAACAGACATTGAGTTATATATTTTTTCTTGTCTTTATTTGATTCCCACCACAGCTCAGCCTGCTTGTTATTAGCAATAGCAAACAACTTAAAAGTAGTAACCTCAGCTAGAGGGCTGATTCTTCGTAGTGTTAGCCATATCACAGAAACTCTACATAGTTCTAACTGCTCCTGACAGATAAGAAATAGGATAAGGTCTCTTTTTATCACAAAGATTATGAATGTCAGGCCAAGGTGCTCATGTTAGAACTGAGTTTCAAGTCTCAAAAGGGACAGAGGAATAAGAAAATCACATTTAGTAACCGCATTACATTCCTTCCTAGTCACCTAAAGGACAGTGTAATACCAAGCTCCAATAATGCTCATTTGATTGACTCTGTCCAAACAGCCTTTTATTAGGCATGAGCAGCTTCTCTATGATGGATGACTATGGTTTATTGTGCAGATCTCAGTTGCAAATGGAGTTGGAAAATGTCCCTTCACTGCCAGAATTGTGATGAAGCTTTCTACCTTCATTATTGCACAGTAAACTCATTAGAATAAAAGAATGAAAGAGTGGATAGGGATTATAGATTCTTTGCTAACCTTATTGTGTGAGAATAATGTATTTAATTTTCCTTTGTGGGACCCGACCTGTCATGAACTTTTGTTTGCTTTTACTTGCCTGAGTCCCTTGAGCCTCCACAGTATTTTTTTTTTCTGTACCTTTCGAGCGAAATAAAGGCAGTAATCTAATCAACTCCAAAAGAAAATATCTCAGCATCTACAAAGTTGCCCAAATGACTTTGTCAAGCTAAAGTAGATGAAAATACTAGCATGTAATAAATTCAACAGGAATCTCTTTGAATGGGAACAGATGGACAAGAGGATTATTCAAAAGGAAATAAGTGTGTACTGGATACATTTTATTGTAATGTAGTAGTGGGACTTCAAATAGCAATGTACTCCAGATTAAAATTATGGTTCCAATAAAATTCCAAACAATGGGTCCATGACAGTGTTTTGTGGATCTTTAAGACCCAAAACCTGGAAAAGTTGCCGAAAGCACAGAAACAACGCAGTGTTTCAGTGGTAACTACATGCAGACATCTCTCAATATTTAGATCACAACTAATTGTCCCCTGTCAGGGACTTCCTGCCTTTTCCTTTTCTAACTCAAGGATGGGTAACATGCTGGAAAAATTGTCTCCTAAAATAAATGGACTCAAACAAATTAAATGCTCCCATGACTTCCAGTTATTCTACAGCACAGTAATAAAGACCAGTGATTTGAAATCCTTGGTGATCATCAGAGGAAATTAATCATAGAATATATTATTGACTGCTTTCTTATGTCAATGCCCTCAAGGAAAAAATGAAAGAGATAAATGTGTCCACATATTTACCATTCAGCCTCTATCAAGTGATTCCCAGGTGGCTGTGTATGCAAGGTTTATCACAATAGTAAAGTGTGTCAAGTAGGTGACCATTGTGTTCTGTAATCATTGTGTTTCTAAAGTGTCTGATCTACACAGAGAATTTGCAGAAAAGGAGCTTTTTTTTTCAGTCCTCAGTGAACTTTATTGGGAGAAGAGTCTTGCTATAATTATGGTCACTTCTGATTGACACACACTTTCCCATCAGAAATGACCAATTTCTCCATACAGCAATATTGTCTACCCCTCAGAAAGTGTGAATTGTTAAATGTAATATTCTACTAACAGTGCTAATTAGAGTATTGTCATTAGACCACCCACTACTGTTTTCAAAATTTATATGAAGAACAAAAGAACCAAACAACAACATCAACAAAACAGCAACAATCAAATCAAAATGATGAGTTCTAATTGTGATAGGCATTTCCTGAGCATGATCACTCCTTCCCAATGCATCAATCAATCATCTTGGGCACTTCACGAAAGTGACTACACCATTAAATGTCAGGCATAAAATTCACACCTAATGGGCAAACACACAACCCTTTACAAAGATCTTCAAAGAATGAATGTAGTAGAAGTGGAAATCTGGGACTTAAGAAAAAGAAGGCAACACTTCAGAATCTTGCCAAGTCCATGTACATGTCCTGGAGGCTCACAGAGAAGGAGATAAGTAAAAATGCTGTCTTCAGAGATAGGTTTAAAGTAATTTGTTTGATAAGCACAGGAGTTGCCACCTGCTTCATTTACAAACCTAGACAGGTTCACCCCTCCTTTAGGAACCTCGTGGTTCCCAGATGCCAGAAGGTAAGCATATTGATGCCTAACTTTGTTCAGACACCTAATTGGCATAGCACACTCTAGCCCAGAATTCAAGTGCTGAATTCAAGTGATCCTCCTGTATCAGCCTTCCAAGTAGTTGGAGTCATTGACAAGAAAACTCCAATCATAATCACAAAGGTTAGGTAAAGAATAAGGGACTGGGTGCAGAAATGGATCTTTGAAAGGAAAAATAGAATAGGTATATATAGAGGACCGAACACAGAAGAAAGAGAAGAAAGTGGCTAGAGAGGGAATACAGAAAGAGACAGCTAAAATTAAAGGGCTTTTGAGAAGTCACATGGAAACCCAATACAGTAGGAGCTTCTTTATAATATATATATAGGTATTATATATATATTATATATATATATATATATATATATTATAAAGGCACGTATATAGGTAAGCTAAATATAATTGCCAAATAATGGGGAAGATAAAGCACCAATTAGACATCTCTCATCACTAAATGAAGCTTTCAGTAATAGAAATAAGTTAGATCTAATTAAATTGTTGATCAAGGGGGTCTATGGGATCTATCAAGCAAACCAGGCTATTACAAATGCTATTGATGGCTCTCCAAAAACTGACAGAAAGCAGAAAGGCCATATTTCTGAAGTTAACACCTATAGAACTCATTGAACACAGAAGAACCTAGCTAGAACCTTTACCCCTACAGTTTAGTATTCATGATACTTGGAGATATTCTGCATGGTACCAAAGGAAAAAGGTATACACCAACATAAGTACAAATCCCTTGACCAACAAGAATGACCTATCTACAAGAGAGCTTGGAGGAGTAACCAATAAATATGTGATTTGAATTAAGATTTATTCTATAAGATGGAACCCAGACACAATGCTCCTTGGGTGACTAAGAAACTGAAACTAAATAGAACAGAGACCTAGGAGAAATCAAAATACTACTGTCATACTAAAGAAAGATAGCAATAAAATGATCTCTAATGACATTCTGCTATATTCAAGAATCTGAAGCTTGCTCAACATTCATCAGAGAAGCTTCCTCCTACAGCAGATTAGGAAAAAAATCAGAGACCCACAACCACAAAATATGCAGTGAATGAGAGACCTTGGAACACTCAGTTCTAAAAGCGAGTTCTTCATCAAATCCCTCAGGATTCATGGAATGCTGTTCAACAGGCAGAAAGAGTATAAGAATATGCACAGGGCCTCCCAGTGTCTACATCAGATGTGGTCCTAGAGTTGAAAGGAAAAGTGGAAACATGGCCCATCCCTAACCCAGAAGCTATCTCCAATTTATAAACATTTAAAAATGGAAAATTAATTTTCTCCAAATGAGAACCATTAGGAAAACAAACCACTCATAGGTTGTATGACCAGCAGTAGATGGATAACACAAAAACATACTCAAAGACATCTTTAAGGTTCTTTCTCACAGTGTTAAACTGGGGCAGTTTTGTTGGTATTGTTAGGGATTTTGTTGTTTATTTGTTGGGTTCTCTCTTTTTTTTCATTTTATCTATTATACACATCCTTTGACTATATATTATGGCTTCCAGTTAGAGATTTTCATAGGATTGCTAAGTGCACAAGCATGTGTCTCTCTGTATCTGTGTGTTTCTTCTGATTTTTCTGTGTGTTTTTTTTTTAGTTGTTTGGTTGTTTTTATCATATTTGACCTGTTTTTATTTATCTTATTTTATTCTACTGTTATATCCTCAGTGCCTGTTCATTTTCTAATAAGAGACAGAACATGGAGATGCAAGGAGAATTGAAGAAGAAATGGAATGGGTAGAGGAAGTAATCAAATCAGAGTATACTATACAAGGAAAATAATTTTAATAAGATAAATATAAATAAATTTTGTGATTAGTTTGGTGGATTTGCTTGGATCATTCATCTTTTTGTAACTCGTCCTGAAATATCAGAAATTGAAGGGGGTGTGTGCTTCACACTGGACCTTTCTAAGATTTCTGAACACATTGTTAAAGAGCCCAATCTCATAGCCCAATCTGATTGACAACCCAATCTGATAGCTTTTGTTCTTCCATTCCTTTATCATATTCTCATTTCTTAAACTCAAGATGGCTTCCCCAGCATTGTTGGCACACTAACCTCAAAACTGCTCCAGCTAAATCATATATTGTTCCTTCCTTTCAGGAAAAAATGGTGACAACTAAATGTTCCCTTATTCTCTTATTATTTATTCAACTGCACATTAGTAACTTAACAAATATTCACTGGCTAAATATTATTATTGATGATCTACCAATTCAGAGATCATAGAAGTTCTTCTGTGGTCCTGTCCTATGTCACAACCCACAGAGATCTACTATCTAATGGACTTCAGCCTGGATTAATGCTTCAATAGACCTAAAATAGATTACAAAAACAACATGAAACCTTCCTCCATTCATCAAATGCCCACTTTTAACAGGAAAGAGACATCAATGTTCCATCCTCTCAACACTGTCATGGATACAAGAACAAGAGTGATCTTATTTTATGTGAAAGAAGGCCAGTTCTCATTCAACTTAATACACTTAGAATTCAGGCAAGAGAATATAGTTGATTAAGAAATCAAGCCTCATGCAACAAACTAAGCAATATCTTGTGTGTTCCTAAACTCTGGGTAATTTGATTTCTGTCTAAGCTCAATGTTTCCTACTTCTATGTGTCCTCCATCTGTAATCGTTGATCACTATATAGCTTGTTTGTAGTTTTTCCACAATCAGAGAAATCATTAAGTGAAGGTTGATATACTCACCTACAATATTAAGGTAATGTATTTACTTGGCTTTCCCTTCACATTTATGTAAGAAATATTGCATAAAAGATGTACTTATTTTGGGTCTTACTTTTTTCTCACTTCTGATTCCTTTATTTGTAGAAACAAGAGGAAAACAATGAAAATAGAGAAGATGCAGTATTGTTTTTGCTGAAAAGTAGAAAGTGCTTAGCCAGCATGTATGCCTCTTCAATCGGTCTTTCTAGACTTCTTAGTTTCTGAAAAGTTGGAATTATCACTCCCTCTGATTCACGGATACTTAGTCCTGATCATAATTAATTTTCCTAAATATTCTCTGTAACTCACTTATGACATAATGGACTTTATAGCATTTTATCAATAGACTGTCTGTGGAGTTACATTTGGAAGCACAATGGAATGAAAAAACCACTTTGAAACCTGAAGTGCTAAGTAAACACAGCATGCTGCTGTGTTTCTGGAGTCTCATTCTAGTTGGGTGTGAAAAATAGGCATTTTAATTTACTTTTCGCTCTACATAAAGGATTGATTCCTAATGAGTCATTTGTTTATATCACCATGCAAATGTTACATTTACAAAGGTTCCATTTCACATTTTTATTTTATTTTATTTTATTTTACTATTTTATTTCTTCATTACATAGCTGTGAATTTTACCTAGAATCTCTTTAAACCTAAGCAAATCCTGGGCCACAAAGTCAGGTGTTTAGTCCTCATCTTGACATAATTTTAAAGCTTTACTGTTGATGCTTCACTGTACAGTGTTCTAACCTGGATGACTAAGTATTGTAAATATTTTCCATAGGGAAGATAGTCTGCTGGTTAACTAAGAAGATCATATTAATTTGAAAAATTAATAAACCTCTTCTTCACGGTCCCAAGTAGGCCCTTATATTTGTAACTACCATTTTAACAACTCTCTCAGTAATTCCAAGTAACCTGAGCTGAAAAACCACCTAGAGAAATAGCACTTTAGAATTCTATCAATTAAAATCTAGATACAATACAGAAAGGCTTGATTTCAAGTTGGGCAAGAGAATTTTGCACATTGCCAAGTGAAAGACACCCATCAACAATGGTGTGTCAGGAATCCAGTGGAACAGGGAGAATCTCTCTCTCTCTCTATCTCTCTCTCTCTCTCTCTCTCTCTCTCTCTCTCTCTCTCTCGCTCCCTCTCCCTCTCTCTCTGTCCCTCTCTCTGTCTCTCTCTGTCTCTCTCTGTCTCTGTCTCTCTCTCTGTTTCTCTCTCTCTCTGTTTCTCTCTCTCTCTCTCTCTCTCTCTCTCTCTCTCTCCTCTCTCTCTCTCTCTGTGTGTGTGTGTGTGTGTGTGTGTGTGTGGTATGTGACAGGAAGGGTAGGAAAAACCAGCACACAATAATAAAACACAACCCCAGGTATCTGTATTTTGAAATATGGATGGTTATCAATCAGGGAATCTTTTTGTAACTATTTATCCTAAAAGCCTGAATCTTCCATTGTCCTTAATACAAAAACTGGGGAGAAGGGGTGAATGGGGAGCCTAGTTTACTATTTAGTACCTATGTGCCCATGCAAAGTTGGTGACACGAATAGAGAGGTGTCTTCCTAAGCCAAGGGACTTCCATAACAACTGTATACTTTTTATCACAGTAGAAAGGATGGGAAGGAGAGACTAAATTCGAATGCTCTTGAATATAAGTGAGCTATCATCACTATAGAAAACACATGTTCTGCCTAGGAAGATGTAATGGGATAAGTATTTTAAATTTAATAATAACCAATACCACATGGCACAAAGACTGATATTTATTTGTATGATAAATCACATTGGTCCATTTAAGTCTAGAAGATCCAAGTCAGAGTAAGGAAGGTGAAATACCTCAGCTGTCCTAAATGCATAAGAATCCATACCTCTCTCCCTTCAGAAGCTCTTCTTATTTAAGCTGTTGTACTGAAGACACCTGCCTCTCCTCTGAGGTTGCCCCACAACCATCGCACTCTTTCTGGTTCCATCTGTTCCTGCCTATTTCCAGCTGCTGTTCAGAGGAAAGGCCATGGTAATTATCTGCTTAACAGATAATTTATCTTGCTGTGACCATCTTTGGACTGCCATTTTGTTGAGCACCACAGTATGTCTTTTTTTTCCTACCACATGTCTGGGAACTACCTGAACCCCTCCAACTCATTTAGATGTATGAAACGTAACTTTTCAGTTTCCTGCTCAGACAACGTTTTAGAGATCCCACCTCCCACTGAAGTTTATTGTGCAAAGAAACCAGAATCTTCTGCTTCTTTATGTTGAAAAACTGTACTATATCCATGAGCAAGACTGATTCCATTCTAAATACCTATGCATTAATCATAGAGAGCAAAAGGAATGGACTATCAGTCTTTGTTCATGCAAGGTGAAGATTCCAGTGACACTAAGAATATCAATTCAGTGTGCCTAGCATCCATTTACCCATCTGTAAAATGGGAAACTTAGTAATCACCTTGAAGGTTTTCCTGAGGAAAGATGCAGTAACAGAAAGATTAGACAATCTTACAAGCACATATACATAGGAAGCATCAAGGAATCTTGTTATAATACAGACTATGACTCATTGGGTGGGTCTGCAGACTGCATTTGTAAAAGGTTCCCAGACAAAGGTAATCACATGAGTCATAGACAAGAGTGAGTAGCAAACATATTGAGCATGTTGTAAAACATGATCTATAAGGGTCCTGTTGTCACCTAGAGCCAAGAAAGATTCCTACACTTCAGCGTTCACTACTGATATCTGTCTCAAATGGCAAATTATAAGTCAGTTCACATACATATTGAGTATGTGAACAGGCTTTCAAGAAGTACTTAAAAAAATTCTTACTTGAGTAGGTGAGATGGCTCAGTAGATAGAGTTGGTTGCAACCAAACTTGACAACTAAACTCCAATTCCAGCAACCAACATTATGAAGCATTTATTTGCATGAACAAAGACTGTTAATCCATTCCGTCTGCTCTCTATGATTAATGCATAGGTATTTAGAATGGAATCAGTCTTGCTCATGGCTATAGTATAGTTTTTTCAACATAAAGAAGCAGAACATTCTGGTTTTCTTTGCACAATAAACTTCAGTGGGAGGTGGGATCTGTAAAACGTTGTCTGAGCATATTATGAAAGTAATATGACTCCCATAAATTGTCCCCTGACCTACACTTACACTCAGTACTGTGGTATTTGTGCTCACATCCATGTCTGTGTACATATAATGTAAAGAAGTAAATGCAAGAGAAAATAGTCACATCCATGATTTGGAGATTTCTACTAGTCTTTCCTTCTCATCTTAACCTAGACAGTCTCTGCCACATCTGTGTCAGCATTGGAAGCTCACTCTACATTTTCACCTTCCTGAGGTAAGGCTCTTTGAGTGTGTAAGGGTAAGTCAGAGGCTACATTAACTTTTGACATTTGGGGCCCTTGTGATCTGGGTGTGATAGATGTCTATATTCCATGTGGAGGTTTGGGCCAAATAGAAAGGAAATGGAAATCAGGTGTTGTTAAATGGGGAGGGACTTTCTTGGGGACATGCTACCTGAGCCAGTGGCATCCCTGGTCCTATTCCAAAGAATTAATGCGTTCTATTGGAGTAAGGTTTCCTGATATCTCCTTTTTAGCAGCTGCTAACTCACTCACAGATGGAAGCTGATTCAGACAGAAAACTTAAGAGTAATCAACCTAGTGTCTATAATGGAGCTTTCTGCCCCAGCACGGGGCAGGGAGAGTGATGCTCCTTTTAGCAAACATGCCCAGAGAGGCAAGAATAAACCAGGTAGTAGAAATAGCAAGTATCAATCTCAAAGGCTAGCAGCCATGCAGGTGGCCCAGGGGAAGGGCAGGAAGGTGGATTGCTATCACTGTGGTGATAAATGAAACAGTAAGGCAGCTCAGCTCTCCAAGAAGGCAATGAAAGACCGTCAGAGCTGGGTAAGCACCTGAGCCATTCAGAATAGTGACAGAGCTGTAAGATTAGAGAGTGTCAGTGTGTGTGTGTGTGTGTGTGTGTGTGTGTGTTTTAATCCATCACCTGGCATTGTAAAGAAGCCATAGCACCTGCTGATCAGAACAAATATCTGGAAATCTCTCTACCCACTGGCCCTCAAAAGAACACTTTAAAACAGAAAAGTGCTAAGTGGGGTTCCTAGAAATGCGACAGAAGCAAAATGTGTCTATTTAGCAAACATCTATGTGCACACATAAACACACAAGCACACACACACACACACACACACACACACACACACACACACACAGATGATACGGACTCAGAGATTTTTTCTGCAGAATATCAATCAACATGTTAGCAGGGAAAACTATTGAAGGAGAAATATTATAAATTGCAAAGTCTTGGCAGCATACCCAGGTAAGAAATTAGGCAGACTGAACAAAACAAAACAAAACAAAACAAAACAAAACAAAACAAAACAAAACAAAACAAAATAAAATAAAATAAAATAAAATATCGATTGAGAGAGCAGAAGCATCCACACTGACTATCTGAGGCGAAGGTTGGAAGTCCACCAGAATCCACCATTATACAGAAGAAAACAATGACAAAGAAACACAAACTTTCCTGATTCTAAATCTTGTACTCTCTATGGAATGATCAATCCCCTAGTTCTTACAAGGCACTCTGATTCTATGCCAAGAATTCTGAAAGCAGAAACAAGATGAATGGAATCTGATGGGGCACAAGCATGCATGTCTGGATGCCCTAGTATAAGTAATATATGTAAAAGTCTAGAGTGCAGTCAATGCAATGAAACTTCAGAAGCAGTGAAGCATCTAGGAGAAAAAGGCCCGGGGAGACCTTAAATAGTGACTGAGTGTCTGGGGCATACCTAGTTAATAATGTCAGTGAACGGAAAGTAACTCTTATTTAAAGAGAAATATTTAGTGGTATACATAGAGATTGGCAAATTGAACTAAAACAATATTCAGTTTCCAAAGTTGATTGCATTTCCAGAAACTCTGTACAGAAGGAAATTTAAAAATTTCTGGTTTATTAGTACTCACATACCTGAATAATGCAAAAACAAGTGATTTAATAATGTAAAATGATTGATATAGTATATCATCACTATTTTATCAGGTGCAATATTTGTTGAGAAAACAGATTTTTGAAGAGTTGAATTTTATGTGTAATTTTGGTAAGTTGTTGTTTTGTCTAAATCAGAGTTTCTCAAAGTAAGTATTATTGATGTTTGTGTGCATGTGACTCTTTGGACAGAGCTATCTGTGTTGCAGAAGGCTGATCTGAGTGTTTAGCAGTATCACTCCTAGCCAGCTCTCCCAACTTGATGCCAGTAACACCCACCACTGCTAAGCACTGAGTACCTCTGAACAGAACAGTAATTACCACTTCAGAATTAACAATGGCCACAGTAAACTTAAGTATAGGTAGCTCACTCCACTTATGAATGCAAAGGTGATGCTCGCAGAAAAATGAAAACAGTTTAGTTGCTCAGAACCTGGATAACAGAACCATTCAGTCAGTACCTTCTAAAAAATTCTGAAGATTCTGATTCTGTACAAAACATATCTCATAACCCCCAATATGGTTCTGACTTTCTACTTATGTCCCTGGACTCCTTAACAGTGCAGTCTTCTACTTCATGGCTTTGTGCGACTGTCATACTTGGTCTGTGTTTCTGTTATTTCCATCACAGGGTATTAGACAGCATTTGAATCTAAGGACATGACTATAAAAACTAGAAATAGCAAGACTTGTACTTGATTGGTGCTTACAAAAGCAGGTCTGAGTTCATGTCTAAGAATGTTTAAGTAATTGCTATTGGAGGTAAAATAAAATAACACAATTCTCCTAGGGTACTCTTTAGTGTGGATATTGTTTTCCTTTTTGTTGAAATGTATGACTAGCCTTTACCATATCTAATGGACATGTAGGTCTGTTTCATTTGTTGCTTTATTTTTTCTGTTGACAAGCTCACATGCGTATACAGTAGATTCTTATGATTCCCACTCTCATTCACCCCTGTCTATTTCTCATCCTTGCCAACCCCCCTCCTTTGTACAGATCACTCTTCCATGTTCATGTCTTATTGTTATGTTTTGTGATCCACTGAGTTTAAACAGGACCATGTGAGTATGGGTACAGAACTACACAATGGGGCCTGGTGAACTCACAGTGACTATAAAACTGAAGACAATGGCTCACTGTCCTCCAGAATTCACCAGTAGACTGTACTTCAGTAGGGAGGGGTAGGACCTCATTAGCTCTGCCTCCGTGTACTATATTGACTGTGACAAGCCAAGACTTGTGCAATCCCAATGTAAGCAAAAGGTACCTCCTGTGAAGTTCTGATAGCAATGACCATGTCATGGTCAGCAGATACCATTTTGCAGCCTTAATCTCATATTCTTTATGCCTTACCTGCTGTGATACAAACTATTGTTTTTTCAGTTTTATCTTTGAGACTATAATAGAATTCTAATATTTGATTATCCCCTTACATCCCTCCAAACTCTCCCATGTACCACTCCTTGATCTCTTTCTAATTCACAGGCTCTTTCTTTTTCACTATTACTGAATGAATTTATGTATATGCAATAACAATATCTATATCTATATCTATATCTATATCTATATCTATCTATCATATATATATATATATTGTGTGTGTGTGTATCTATGTATATGAATATGTATATACATATATGTATATATATATTAATTCCTAAATATAAACTGTTCAGTCTGTACAAGTAAAAATTCTTTTTAAACTGAAGTGATCCCTACTAAAATACGTTCACTATTAGACCACATAAACTATAAGGAACGTTGAAAAAAGCTGAAACTGAAATTTGAATTATCCTTAAGCCTGTATTATCTCTATGTATATCACATGGCAAGTAATAAATGTTCTTACTTTGTTACTCAAATGAATCAAATATACATCAAAAAATGTGATAGTGTAATGATACAAAATTAGGACATTTAAGTGTAAATATGAATAAAAAATTTCCCCTACCAACTGATTCAATGATAACAAGAGACCATACAAAACTGATCAAAGGCAAGAAATGCTACACATATTTTCTATTCAGTTTCTTAACTACCAATCATCCAATTACCTAGTTTATTCAAAGACATTAAAACAGGTTAAATATTCATACCATCTATAAGGTGTGCTAACAATAAAACATTTATCTGATTGCCTTACTAATGAAGGTAAGTTAAAAATAGTGAACACAACTTGCCTTTGTTGTGATAAAATGTATAAACTGTGGTTTATGGCCTGTTGCTACAGAGCAATGGGAAGCTGGAAAATGTAATATCAAGGAAGAATTATTCTTCATCCTCTTCTTTCCATGAGGCCTTTAGGGCCATCAACATCTGGGCCAGAACAATCCACAGGTTAATTCAGACACCATCCCTGTGTGCTGCAGCCTTTAAGTCAAATCCACTGAGTACTTAACTTTGAATATGTAGCTTAACAAAATGATTAATAGTACATTTAACCATAATGTCCATGAGTGATTATCAAATTAAACCTCTTTCAATGTTTGGCTTGGTTTTATCCTCAGCCAATTCTCCTTGTCTTAAAGAACCATTTATGCAAATGCAACATGAAGTAAATGAGAAGAGATAAAAAGCCACCTAAGACTTTATGAATGACTATGTTCAGCTTGTCAGATATTGTTTGTCTTTAATGAAATCATACCGTGCTTTGTTGAAAGAACTACCCCTTATATAAATAGCCCCATGGGGTGCTTTAGCAACAATTAGATATGAGAAGCATGAGTGATATTTCTTTATGTGGTTCCTCCTGAACATAAAAGGAACATAGTGTATATCAAATCATAATAAAAAGAGTACATCAAAGCAGCTGAAAAATCTACTGCTGAGCTGCAAATGTCCTCAGACATCAAAGGAAACCAGAGGAAGAAGGATAGAGCTCCACTTGGGTAGGCAGACTGAGATCCTGCTCTGAGCAGAAGTGTGGTGTGCTCTTAAGGAAATGACAAAACACCTGCAACAAGTTACAGATAAGTGGATGTCAGTGACACTCTGAGAACCAGTGAGCACATAGGGGTGGCAAAATGGAGCTGTGATTCTTTCATTGTTTGGAAAGAACCCAGAAAACAACAACAAAATGTGAAGGAGAAAAGATGAAACTGATAAGCAATGCAATGGAGAGGATGCTAGAGATAAAATATGAGGGAAGAGAATCATCAGAGGCAGTTCTGTTGCTCTACTGAGATATCCTTTGGTTTCAAAGATGTCAGCCTCTGAGTAATGATTGCACTAGATGAGTTCCAAGGGACCATCTGCTGAGATGGATGAAAGCACTGAAAGCCATCTCTCTTTCATTGAAGTGGTCAAAGCAAGAAAATCAAATGGGGCTTGAGGATTCTCTTATGTGAAACTGATTTGTGAGATACTTGATGATTGGTGAGTCTGTGCAGTGTGAAGAGCTAGAGTGTCAAAAAGACATTGGTAATGGAGGAGTCAAGGGCTCATGACCAGATTGAATGTGACCCCCTTCTTTTGTGGTAGTGCTTTTACCAAGAGTGATTTTGGGGCACTTGACCAGCCTTAGAACCACCAATTGTCAAGGCCATTACATTTTTCAAAAATGCAATTTACCCTCAACCATTAAGGTGGGAATACATTTTTCCTTAGCTTAAAAAATGTTTATTTGTATATTTGTGTGTATGTCCTCTCTCTCTCTCTCTCTTTCTCTCTCTCTCTGTCTCTTTCTCTCTCTCTCTGTTTCCTTCTCTCTCTGTGTCTGTGGTGTATTGTGCATGTGAGTGTAAGTTTGTATGTTTGTATATTTGTATAAGGACACACATGTGGATTAGAGGGTAAGGTAACTTCTGATGTTCTCACCACTTTACTTTTTGTCACAGGATCTCTCACATAAAGCATACTGATTTGGTAAGATTACCTCATAGATTCTCCTAGCTTTGCCTCCACAGTTCAGAGATGTTCAGATTTTCCAAGATATCCTGGGGATCCACAATCAGTTTTCCAATCCATCTTTTGTGTCCTTATAATTTTAGGAAAATAGCAGCCTTTCTCTAAGGAATATTCCATGTCCAAGTTACTTTCTACAATGCCCAACATTATTATCTGAACAAGTTGTTATGAAAGGGTATTTATAGAGATAGAAACTTGGCTCTTATAATTCAAAGAATATTCACTTACACATTCAGATGAGAAGTAGGTTGTTTTCTTTCAGTTTTTCTTTTTTTTTTTTATTGGATAATTTATTGACATTTCAGATGTTATTCCCTTAGCCCATTCCCCACTGCCCTGCCCAGGAATCCTTATCCCATGCCCCCTCCTCATGCCTCTGTGAGGATGTGCCACCACGTACCCCCCCACACTCCCACTTCCCCACAATCAAATTCCCCATACTCGGCATCCAGCCTTCATGGGACTAAGGATCTCCTCTCCCACCTATGCCCATCCTCATCTACATATACAGCTGGAGCCATGGGTTCCTCCCTATGTGTTCCCAGGCTGATGGTTTAGACCCTGGGAGCTCTGGTTGATTGGTATTGTTGCTCTCCTCATACGGTCGCAAACTCTTTCAACTCCTTCAGTCTTCTCTGTAACTCCTCCATTGGGAACCCCTTGATCAGTTCAATGGTTAGCTGTGAGCATTCGCCTCTGAATATGTCAGGCTCTGGCAGACCTCTAAGGAGACAGCTATATTAGGCTCCTGTCAGCATGCACTTCCTGACATCCACATCAACGTCTACCTTTGGTGACTACACATGGGATGGATACCCAGGTGGAACACACTCCAGATGGCCCCTCCTTCAGTTTCTGTTCCACACATTGTCTTCACATTTGCTCCCTTGAGTATTTTGTTACTCCTTCTAAGAAAGACCAAAGCATCCACACTTGGTCTTCCTTCTTCATGAGCTTCATGTGGTTTGTGAGTTGACTCTTGGGTATTGCGAGCTTCTAGGCTAATATCCAATTATCAGCGAGTAAATACCATGTGTGTTCTTTTTTGATTGGGTTACCTCACTCAGGATGATATTTTCTAGTTCCATTCATTTACCTAAGAATTTCTCAAATTCATTGTTTTTAATCGTGGAGTAATACTCCATTGTGTAAATGTACCACATTTTTGTATCCATTCCTCTGTTGAAGGACATCTGGGTTCTTTCCAGGTTCTGGCTATTATAAATAAGGCTGCTGTGAACATAGTAGAGCACCCAACTTATTCAATATAGTACTGGAAGTCCTAGCCAGAGCAATTAGACAACAAAAGGAAGTCAAACGGATACAAATAGGAAATGAAGAAGTCAAAATTTCACTATTTGCAGATGATATGATAGTGTACATAAGTGACCCTAAAACTTCCACCAAAGAACTCCTAAACCTGATATACAACTTCAGCAAAGTGGCTGGATATAAAATAAACTCAAACAAATCAGTAGCCTTCCTCTACATGAAAGACAAAGATGCTGAGAAACAAATTAGTGAAATGACACTCTTCACAATAGTCACAAATAATATAAAATATCTTAGAGTGAATCTAACCAAGCAAGTGAAAGATCTGTATGACAAGAACTTCAAGTCTCTAAAGAAAGAAATTGAAGAAGATCTCAGAGGATGGAAAGATCTCCCATGCTCGTGGATTGGCAGGATTAATTTAGTAAAAATGACCATCTTGCCAAAAGCAATCTACAGATTCAATGCAATCCCCATCAAAACTTCAAATCAATTCTTCATAGAGATAGAAAGAGCAATTTGCAAATTAATTTGGAATAACAAAAAACCTAGGATAGGGAGAACTATTCTCAACAATAAAAGTACTTCTGGGGGAATCACCGTCCCTGACCTCAAACTGTACTACAGAGAAAGTGATAAAAAAAAAAAAAAAAAAAAAAAAAAAAAAAAAAAAACAAAAAAAACCCTGCATGGTATTGGTACAGAGACAGGCAGGAAGATCAATGGAATAGAATTGAAGACCCAGAAATGAACCCACACAACTATGGTCACTTGATCTTTGACAAAGGAGCCAAAACCATCCAGTAGAAAATGGACAGCATTTTCAACAAATGGTGCTGGTTCAACTGGAGGTCAGCATGTAGAAGAATGCAAATTGATCCATTCTTATCTCCTTGTACAATGCTCAAGTCCAAGTGGATAAAGGACCTCCACATAAAACCAGATACACTGAAACTAATATAAGAGAAGGTGGGGATGACCCTCAAATACCTAGGCACAGGGGGAAAGTTCCTGAACAGAACACCAATAGCTCATGCTCTAAGAGCAAGAATTGACAAATAAGACCTCATAAAATTGCAAAGCTTCTGTAAGGCAAAGGACACTGTCAAAAGTACAAAACGGCAACCAATAGATTGGGAAAAGATCTTTACCAATCCTACATCCAATAGAGGGCTAATATCCAATATATACAAAGAACTCAAGAAATGAGACTCCAGACAAATAACCCTATTAAAAATGGGGTACAGAGCTAAAAAAAAGAAATCTCAAATGAGGAAACTCGAATGCCCGAGAAGCACCTAAAGAAATGTTCAACATCCTTAGTTGTCAGGGAAATGCAAATCAAAACAACCCTGAGATTCCACCGCACACCAGTCAGTATGGCGTATGGCTAAGATCAAAACTCAGGTGATAGTAGATGCTGGCAAGAATGTGGAGAAAGAGGAACACTCCTCCATTGTTGGTGGTATTGCAAGGTGATACAACCACTCTGGAAATCAGTCTGGTGGTTCCTCAGAAAACTGGACATAGCATTACCTGAGTACCCAGCTGAACCACTTCTGGGCATATACCCAAAAGATTCTCCAACATATAACAAGGACATATGCTCCATTATGTTCAATTCTCTCTCTCTCTCTCTCTCTCTCTCTCTCTCTCTCTCTCTCTCTCTCTCTCTTCTGTCATCCTTCTCTCTCTCTTGCTCTCCCTTTTGTAATAATGCACATACTTCAGTAATATAGCAAGAATCAACATGAGCTAGACTTGTAAATTTATAGTGTAGGGATTGAAACCCCAAGTCTGTGAAGTCTTGAGTAAATGTGTACTGTTAGACATGAGCTGATCATTCGAGGACATAATGTCTTAGAAAAGTTACTCAAGTTCTCAACCTGTGGATCATCACCCTTTGAAATTCAAAGGACCCTTTCACTGGGATCACCTGAGACCATCAGAAAATACAAATATTGGCATTGCAATTCAAAATAGTAGCAATATTACAGTTATAAGAGTAGCAGTGAAAGGAATTTTATGGTTTGGGGTCATCACAACATGAGGAACTGTATTATAGGGTCAAAGCATTAGGAAGATTGGGAACCACTCACTGCCTCAGATCTGTAAGAATGTCAAAGCCACTCCCATCTGGTCCGGGGTGAGGCTAGGATATTGGGCAAAGCCTTTTTCTGAAGTTTGAATATTGACAGTGTGTGAAAATGTTAGAGTTTAAGAATGATTGACTAGTTTGTGTGATAAACTAGCAACAGCAGCTTTCTCCTCATGGCATTTATAGCCTGAGTCTATGCACCTATATAAATACTCTACTAAGACCTGCTACCTCTTATCTCTTAGCTGTATACAGAACTGTACATGATTATGAAATGTTGAGAAGTTGGTGCTACTCCATCAGAATGGGCATGACCCACTTGATCATAACTTCTCTGTACCTATGTTTTTATATCTCTTCTTTCTTCATTCCTTCACGGTCCCTGTCAGGTCAAGTCCTAGCCACCAGGACAGAGCAGTAGAGCATCATGAGGTCCAGCATTTTGATTCACTATATTTGGGTGGGAGCACTCAGTCTAAATTTCTAAAAAGTTCTTGCTGCTGTTGCTCTTCTTGTGACATAGGGTCCAGATTTTGGCAATATTTTCAGGAATTAATGATAAGAAGTATCTGTATAAGATAAAATTCAGTATTTACCCATCTTGTAATCAGCTTATCTCAATGTTTGTAGGGAATGAGTGAAACTACATTCTGTCTCAAATGCATAAGTAAAAATAAGATGTAATTTTCCAAATGAAGTTAGACACAAATTGATAACTGTGAATTTCTATAAAAATATGTATTGAGACATCTAGTGGAAGAAAATGCACTTCAAGGAAAAAATCTGAATTATCATGGTTAACATTTATTTTGGGGATTATTTCTTTCAATGATGAAGTCACTGCAAATTGTTTAACATTTTTTTTAATTCTTCCTAAACAACCATGTTCCATTCCAATTGGAATTTTCTACTAAAAATCATATAACTAGGAAGCTACAAGTAGAAACGGATGTATTTCACAGAAGCTTTGAACAGTTTCTTTTTTTCATTCGCATTAAACACCAGAGATGATAATTAATGAGGAATTTTACTATCATCCTCCACAGATGCCTACTGCAAACCAAAAGCATTCAAGCACATTCATCATCCACAGGCACACTTACTGTTGCCATCTCTCTCATCCTGCTGCCAGCAGAATCACCACTTGCCTGGCTACTGCAAGCAATTACTCTGAGTCACAGTTGATTCTGTTCTCCCCTATATCTTATAGCCAGTTGTGCAACTCAGGTTCCATTCTTGAACTACATTGCCTTTGGATCTTTTTCTCTGTATATTGTTGTTTATTTCAGAAACATGCTTCATTTTCTAAACCACCTGAAATTCATCTAAACCCTCTGGATTCATCCCCTCTCTTCCTGTCATTCAGATGTCACGGTTATTTTTCCAAGTCTACTCCGATTACTCTAGGTTTAATAATTTCCTTGGGTTTTGTGCTAACAAGATATTAAAGACTGGTCTTCCTTTGGGGCTCATTCAAATCCCCAGATTCCACCAACTCCAGCCTCATCTTTTCAGGGTCATCTTCTGTTCCATATACATACTGGACATACACATTATCCTCTGCCATGATGTGTTCTCTGCTCAAAGCTGCTTAAAGATGTCCTGCCCTTAAATATTATCACATACCATATTGACCTTTCAAACCTCTTGATCCTTCTATGTCTAGCACAAAAGCCCCTATTTCTCTGTAGCCCCAATGATTTATTCCTTTCTTGATTTAGTTCATGAAAAATCTGCCTTTTCTTCTGGTCTTCTTGTAGGCATCATCAGAGCAGGGACCATATTTTAATCATCTTTAGATTCCCAGAATACTTACATTTCTTGCTGGTCATAAGGAAATGTTGCACAGATATGAACAGAAATTAAACCAAGGTTATTTATAACCTTATATGCATGTTTTTCTGACATAACAACACTATTCTCTAAGTAAGGATTTAAAAGCATGGCCATCTTGTTACTAAGATTAGGTGTTGTCAATCAAATCAAATCAGAGGAGCCCTTGACGAAGATGTATTTTTCTGGCACATAAACTATAAATTCAAAAGGGCCCATGGTAAGTTCACTTGACTGTAGCCAAATCAATTAAATGCTTAAAAGGAGAAGGTTATTAATATATTTTTATATAACACTAGGGATGGGATAGGGTCTTAGGATACTTAAAAGCAGATATTTCTCTGATCCTAGAATAAAAGATCTAAATAGAAGACATTCTCAAATACTTCAGTGAATCACAGTGTTATTACTTACTATCTATGCCTCTCAGATACTGAACTAATTTGAATGAGCCTCAGTTCCCCCACTGCAAAACAGGAGCAGAAAAGACTGCTATACTATCACCTAGCAAGAAACCTAAAAGACATAACACATAGGAAGCAGCAGAGTCACTTAGGCACACTCAATAAACGGGCCTCAAGCACAGTTTTGAGGATAGGTAAAATCTCATCATTTTGTATAATATAACTGGATCTAACTTTTCAAAACATATGGGGATGTTTAGATAGCAGAGCTGATGGATCTTAAAGAGGGCAAGAGTCATAGGTAATGACAGGAATGTGTGGGAAGTGTCTCATGAACTGTACGTAGTTCCTCTTCTGTAAAATAAGCATTTCAAACTCTTTCTACTGATCCAATGGAGTGTATAGGTAGCTTTCCCAGGCATGTGCTATCTCCCTACAGTTTACTTTAGTTATTTCTTTGGATTTTCACAAGCAATGCTAGGAGCAAAAAAAAAAAAAAAAAAAAAAAAAAAAAAAAAAAAAAGAAAGAAAGAAGAAAGAAAGCTGTTAGATGAGCATATCTACTGACTGGTGAGCTACATTTTCTGCTAGTTTGCTTGTTTGGTACTTTATGTCAGTAAAATGAAGATGTTTAAAATGACAATTAATTATAAAGATTTCTTTTTTCTTCTACAAAATACCTAGTCCCAAGTTTATACTGTGCAATCACTTGGTAACAATAAGGGTAATGATGGCAATAATAATTTGCATCAGCAAATGGTTCAATTAAAAACACATTTGATTAAATCATCCATTAAAATAAAAATGCAGGTGTACACTTTATTGTCATTGGGTTCCAATACTCTATTAAAACACACATCCTTTTAGCTAAGTGTATTTCTGTTTAGCTTTTCCCATGACCATTATTCCTACGTATGTTGTAAAATTTGAATTTCTCTCTTAATTTGGGTAAATATTGTTATGTCTCCAGTTAATCCTTTTATGACACAAGGGCAGAAATACATCTTTCTTCATTTTCTTACACGAACAGAGCAGACGCTGTTCCTTATATCTTCACATAAAGATGTCAATAATCTGCAACTTGTGGTGCATGCCTGAAACCCAAGTCCTCAAAGACTGAGGCAAGGTATTTGAGAGGCTATGTAGTGATTTTCAGGTCAGCTTTGTCTACATAAACTTTGTCTTAAACAAAACAAAAATAAAAACATCGAGTTAAAGAACAGGTTTATTGAAATAGGTCTAAATTAAACACAGTTCTGATAATCAATCTTCCATTGAGAAGGACAGTGATGGATAGTCCAAGGCCATGGAATTATATGCTAAACATGCAAAGACCATTTTAATAGAAATTGAACTAAAACAGGGGGAAAGGGGTACAGAAAAAGAGGGTGACCCAGAGAGGTTTTCTGAACTGAATATGAATTCATGAGTCCTACATTTCCACTTTTTCCCCAGTGTATGTGCTGGTAAGTGGAAATTTTAGGAGGTGAGACTGAGCTGAAGGAAGTAGTCTCAGAAGGCAGGACATGCATTCTGTCAGAAGTCCTTCCCTATTTTTTCTTCCTACTTTTAGTCTATCCTCAGGGAGAAGAAATTTCCCCACCACATGTTCTTGCCATCATGCTATGCTATGTTCTCCATGAGGACAAGCAACTATGGATTAAACCCTTCCCTCCTCTTATGCTGCATAAGTTTATGCTGTCACAGTGGGACAGGGATCACTATTTCTAATTAGATTTCAAATTGGAAATGTGTCAAAAAGACACACTGAAATCTCAGGCCAGGAGATATGAAGATGTTAGTTAAGAGACCAAGATAATCAGTCCTAGATACTGCATGCTATTGTTGTATTTGTGGGGATGTACATATTTGGCCTCCAGATTTTCTCTGGGAGATAATGATTTCAGTGTTGTCCACGATAAATTTTTAGAATGGGACAATGGACTGAACATTAAGAAGATGGATAGAATTTGACCTATTGAGTGTTCACATTTCCATTAAAATAAAGTGGCTTTATTATGATGCAAACAAATAAATTACCTTCCAATTGATTTTAGGTACCAACCTCTAAGCACAAACACTGCCCCTTTATTTCAAATATCAGTTGCTCTCGTCAGTATATGTATTATGACCTCTCTGATTCATCATGAGGTGGTGTCAGAGGGCTAAGACTCAGAATTGCCACCTTGAAAGATTGACTTGGTGTTTACTGAAAATGATCTGAATCTGAAAATCAACTTCTAGTGTCCTCCCCCACCTCTCTCTTCTCTTTGCCTCCCTGCCTCTATGTATTTTTCTCTCACGTCCCTGCTCTCTTCTCTATTACACCTCCAGTTCCTACTACTTTCTCTTAAGTATAAAAATTATTTCTTCAAAAAGTAAATAAGATATTAGCCCTCTATGAGATGTAAGATTGGTAAAGATATTTTCCAAATCTGTTGGTTGCTATTTTACACTGTTGACAGTGGCCCAGTGTAGGGGATTGCCAGGTCAGTGAGGAGGGAGTGGGTGGGTGGGTAAGGGAACACCTCATGGAAGCAAGGGGAAGGAGAATGGGATAGAGGGTTTGTGGAAGAGAACCAGGTAAGGGGATAACATTTGAAATGTAAATAAATAAAAATTCTAATAATAAAAAAAGTAAACAAGAATTTGTCCACAGGAAGAAATAGCCCTGTGGTATAGCTGTGATATAGAAGGAAAGTATGTGTTGCCCTTCACATTAGTAGCAGTTGTGTGGTTTTGCCTTTCATTTTATCACTAGAGAGGTGGTTGGCTTTGGACAGTCACTTAAGATCTCAAAGATTTATTTTTCTCTTTATTCTAATGAGGAAGTTACTTAGATTGCCTCTAATTTTCCTCATAATTAAATTTAGTGAAATAATTAAAAACTTAGAAATTAGATTTGGACTTCATTATTAACCTGCTCTGGAATCTCAAACATGTTACATAATTGTTAAACCTCAATTTCTTCTTTATCAGGTTTACATAAGATAAGCATTGTGGGAGTATGAAATAGTGTCTAACACACACAAACATTTAATTAGGTTCATACATAGTTATAATTTTCAAATAGAACTTCCTGTTAGGAAGAGATATTGTTATATTTCATAAGTCATTTGAGAAAAAACAACCAATATAAAATAGGACAAAGGCCAAAGTATTTGCAGACCTTTCTATATTCACTTTAGCAATTTATAAAACACTAGAAGACAAAAACAGTTTCTGTAATTAACTACTACATAAAACAAATCAGTAGTTTGTTGGTATTATTATGTCTGTTAAACAGAACTTGTAGATTTTTGTTGATAAATTACTACTGAAGTAATTAATGTGTTTTGATAGTTACATTCTTTCTTTTGGAGATTTATTTCTTGGAAAATATAGATTCTTCATTGGTATAAAGGAAAGTGGTCACCCTTACTGTTTTTCAAATGACACATAAATCTAGATACATCCCACTCGCCCATAGATCTGTTTATGCCATGACCACTTATGTTCAAGCTTAAAATGGAAAAGGGGCAATTTTCAAAGATGTCAGCTGGGGTCCCACTTTAACTCAAACTGTCAAATTGGAGCAAGTCATAAAAACAAGCAAACAAACTAAACAAACAAAAATCTTGCCAGCACTCAGGCAACTTTTAGTCAGGGGAAATGCATATAGTTTACACTTTAAACTTAGGGTCACAAGCGTTGTATGGTCAAGTAGGCATAGGTTACTCATTAAAATCTATTCATAAACATAGCATACTAACCATAGACACAAATCAAGCCCAGAGTAAATCATGACAAATTCCTGGGAAAAGGGAAATGTAAAGTGTGCCTTTGAGAATGAGAAAGTTATAGGCAAGTTCTTCCCTGAGATACCAAGAGTATCCAGTGTCTAGGGTAACATGGGATATCAGCAAACAGAAAACCACTATGATGAAAGAGTATACTAGTGCTACACTGCACATGCATAAAAATAAACAGTTAACGACTCTTCATTGACCATAGAGTTAGGTATTATATCCCTTCTATATATTAGAGCTTTAGATATCACAAGCCAACTCTTCCTCTTCCAATTATAAATGGGAACAGAAATGGTCAGGGCACAAGGGGTGCACTGTGTCCATGAAGCATATCTAAATTGACATGTATTTTGATGAATAGCAAGCAATGCCAGTTTTCTTTGAATCAGTGAAGAAGCTATGCTTTCTAGGAAATAAGTTCTTAAACAATATTCAGTGAGGCTGGAATTCAAATTAAATCTCTTTTCAAAGATCATGAATTATTTTATTAATTTATTTCCCATGCCTACCTCAGATCATAATATAAATGCTAAGAAGAATCTTACAGGTTCCTAAATATTTTAGTTTTTGTTACTCAGTGCCCAGAAAGCCTTCAAAATCTAGTGCACTAGGATTATATCAGCAATTTTATAAACATAGATAATGAGTGTGGCTGGACAATTTGTGATTGGCTATGATGGATCGCTGTATCACTCCAAGGCTAAAACATATATGCAATGAAATGTATTGTCTGCTGAGGGCTAAGACCTTTGTATTACATCATCGAGTGAAATTATTTTAGATGCTAATGAACACTGATTACAGTTAAAGCATCAGACATTCTTTAGGAAGATAATCATGCTATAGCAGGAAGACAAGGATCATCATGAGATTAACCATCCATTCAAGACACCCATCTGAGGGTGACAAGTAAGAAAAAAGGTAAAACACTAATCCATTCAAAGCTGGCTGTGTCTCATCAGTTCTTATGTGAGAAGGAACTGACATCAGGAGAACTACCTGAGTTTGGTTACTGTAATGATCTCAAATGTATTGGAAAAATAGTATGTTTAAACAACTTTAGGCCGTTAAGATTCAGATATGTGTGTGTGTATGATGCATAGATATACAGACATACTAAACATTCATTTTGACAGGATAAAATGATAAAATTATATATATGCATGTATGTATATGTGTATATATGTATATGTGTATATGTATATATGTATGTATGTATGCATGCATGTATGTATGTCAACACTATCTCGAAAGTATCGAGAAAAAAATTAAGAATGGAAACAGGAAGACAAATAACAAGAAAGTCTTGAAGAAACAGAAGTACTGACCATGACACGCTGGCAATGTTGGTGTAGAGGTTCTTTTCCGGAGAGGATGAGCTCACGCCGCCGTTGGACGGTCTGTGTCAGGACTGGCAGAGCCCCATCTATTTTCCAGTTAAGGATGGGCAGGTTTGATTTGTTCAGGGAACTTCACAGCTTAGAAAGAGCATGTCAGTTTCTAAAGGGATCTACACTAATCGATCCTCATGCCCAGTTTCAGTGCTAGGTAAGGAGCCAAGATGCTGCTGACCAGAGGTGTCTCTCTATATAGGTCAAAGAAGGACATCTACATCTTAGGAAACACCGGGGGTGGCTGTGCATGTCCTACTTCACCGCAAAGTTTTCCTGTGATAAAAGTACTAACCGTACCTAAAATGACTCATTGCTTTTCTTGTTTTATGCTTAGCTTCACCTATAAACTTTGTCCCTCAGGTGAGAAAATATATGCTGTTATTAGTAAAATGAAATATTATGTCAGTGTTTGGGAATATGAACTTTAGACACCGAGACATTCCTTGGGATCTCTGATATGTTACTATTGTTCTAACCTCTGGCCACAGGCAGATATCTTACTTGTAAACATGTCTAATGGTTTGGTTATGAAAATTTAGTAATATACTTTCGCACATTAATTGATACATAGGAAATGATTTGAATAAAAGTGTCCCACATAAGTTCTCCATTCATGTTTGCTTGCTAGTCCCCAGGTGACGAACTGTTTGGAAACGATTAGGAGGAATAGCCTTGTTGGAGGATCTGTATCACTTAGGGAGGCTTTGCAGTCTTAAAAGCCTCCTTCTTCCCCTCCCCCTCCCCTGCCCCTCTCTCTCCCCCTCTCTCTAACTCTCCCTCTCCCTCTCCAGCTCTCCCTCTCCTTTTCCTCCTCCCTTTCTTCCTCTCCCCTTCCCTCTCCCTCTTCCTCCCCTCCTCCTCCTCCTCCTCCTCCTCCTCCTTCTCTCTCTCTCTCTCTCTCTCTCTCTCTCTCTCTCTCTCTTTATCTCTCTCTCTCTCTCTCTTTATCTCTCTCTGTTTTCTCTGTGTGTCTGTGTCTGTGTGCGTGTGTGTGTCTGTGTGTCTGTGTGTCTGTGTGTCTGTGTACCTGCTGCTTGTAGATCAGGATGTAAAGCTCTCAGGTACTACTCCAATGACATGCATGACTGCTCCCTGCCATGATAATAATGGACTACCCTTCTGAACAATTGAGCAAGCCCCTAATTAATTGGCTTCTAAGAGTTGTCCTGGTCTTGGTGTATCTTCACAAAAATATAACAATGACTAAGAAAATATGTGAACCTAGTAATTAATAGTCTTTAATGTGATACTATTGTAAGCTTTCTGTAATGAAATCTAATGCAACCTGAATTCAGTTGGCATATTAATAAAATAGCAAAACAAAGTTTCACACATTATTATCATAACCATACACAAAGGATCCCAAGACAATAATCACTGAATTCTTACTACTGCTTAGCCCTATCCTAGACCACCAAAAAATGAGGACCTGAAAATGGGTCTACTTCCTGTCAACTTTATTGAATTGTATTGGAAAGGAAAGTCCTTATAGAATTATAATAGAATACCTTTCCAATGCAGCATTATTAGAATTCCCCTCACCAAAGTTATCTTATTCTTAATAATTATACACAATCTAAATTTTAAAATGATCTGGAATTAAAACGTGTTTCTGCCTCATAATGTATTCTGTTTTACTTCCCTGATAGGCATTGTTTTCTTCTTTAAAGAAAACTCTTAGTCCACATGACTATAACTGTGAGAGCTGAAAATAGATTATAGCATTTGGCTTACTCAATACACTAGCACACATGCACAAGCAGCAAACAATTGTTATTTTTGACCAGGATTTTCCTTCTCATTCCCTCTCTGTCTATTGATAAAATTGACTTTATTCTCTTTTTGGCTTTTGCAAATAAGACAATAATGTCTGAAAGAACAGTAAGGAAGCATGAAAGAATTCTCCAACAGGTTTCATCTTGACCAATTCTGTATTTATCACCAGGAGCTTAATCTTATGTCATCTGCAGGAATGAAACTGATGTATTTACTCATGAGGAATACAATCAGATGCTCCAAAACCAGCATGTCTCAGTTGACAAATATGTTCAGGATTCCTCACCAGATTTACCTCTCTGTGACAACTTCTTCTATAGCATAAGTAGAGAACATCTGTCTACTAATGGAACTGCTCAATACTGAAATTCTATCCAGCTTTTGAAAACATCCCAGAGTCATCTCTCTATATATTATTTTGGTGTTTTTTTCAGAAAGCATTGTTAGTTACTTTAAAAGCATTGTTGTCCTTTGATGAGTATGAAGTGTCTTTCCTTATTATTTTTTGAAAAGTTCTGGTTGAAAGTCAGTTATTTTTATTCGATATTAGAATGGCCACTCCAGCTTGTTTCTTGGGACCATTTGGTTGGAAAATTGTTTTTACTCTGAGGTAGTGTCTAAGGTGTATTTTGTCAGTAAGATGTGTATCTTATATGTAGCAAAAAGCTGGGTTCTATTTACATATCCAGTCTGTTAGTCTATGCCTTTTTATTGGGGAATTGAGTCCATTGATGTTTAGAGATATTAAGAAAATTGATTGTTGCTTCCTGTTATTTTTGTTGTTAGAGGTGGAATTATGTTTGTGTGGCTATCTTCTTTGGGGTTTGTTGAAAGAAGATTACTTTCTTGCTTTTTCTAGGGTGTAGTTTCCCTCCTTGTGTTGGAATCTTGATCGGACCTCAATTATTCCTTTATTTATGCTAAAGATCAAGTTAGTATCCCAAGGATGGGAGAAAATCCATCCAAACACTTTTCTTTCTAATGCAACCACTTTGATACAAATACTTCTTGCCTTTTCACCACTGACTTTTCTTGCTTCCTTTGTGAAAGTGGCCAGAAGTGACGTGCTAGAATACCCAGACAGGCCTCTATCCCAGGCCTCTATCCAAGAAACCTGGCTATGCATTTACAAAAAATTGCATGTAATATTTCTTATTTTTACATCACAGCTCATGTATAGAAGACTTGTAATGACATTAGAATAACAATTTAGCTTGATGGAAACAAGACAAAATAATGACTACACAGAGTCCTGGACCTCACTGGGGTTGGCATATTTGAAGCACTGTGCATGGGCCAGTGATTTAGTCTTTATGCTCCAACTTACCTCAAAACAAGTGTATAGAAGTTTATTGTGTTCAACACCAGATTTCAACCTTCTCTGCTATACAGTAAGTCCTCTTTAAACCAAGGATGTAGTTAAGATACTTGACTAACTTTACCTTTGGGTTCACATTTCAGGCTGTATCTTCACAAAGAATGTCTCATCTCTTCAGAGGATAAAATTCTTCATATCTCCTGAGACCTACTTTGACCCTTCTCCTCAAATCTGACTCCTGAGTTCCCACTGTCGAACACTGCTTTTAACAGCATTTCTGGCTTTGACAGGGTCATTGTTTTCATGTATCTATTTCTTCTTATCTAAATGAGAGATTCTTGAGCTTTTGTGCCTTTAAGACTGACTTTGTGCTCTTTTGGAAAAGAACTCCAAAAGTTCCATTTCAAGATATATAGTCAGCCTACACAATGTACATATTATTTATCTATTAACAGAAAAGAGCGAGAACATGAAATACATTTTGTTACAAAGACATGGGAGTATTCAACTCAAAGAGAGTCTAGATACTTAATCACCTTACTAGTCCCTAAATTTTAAAGAGATATTGTTTTGTGCTTCTGTGCAAAGATGGAGTCTGTGAACATTTGAAGAGATGTACTTACCAAGTACTGGCTGTCTCGAACATAAGGATTATCATGCTCATCTCTGAGTCAAGTATCAGATCCCTTTAACCTTTTTATCCATAACTTCGTGTTATGGGATTTCCCCCTGCCTTGTAAGGAAGGGTGCAATGTATACATTTCTAACAAGTGTCTTGTTGTTCTGATGGAGAAAACCACCAATACACTTAATGATGCGTTTGTCCATTTTGTTTATGAGATTCAGTTTTGTATAGTATATGAAAATGGGGAATTGCAGAGGACATTAATGAGTGTCTTCTTTTTATAAAAAAAAAAAAACATATTACAGATGAATTTAGTTCATTTCTCTTCTTTCTTCAACTTTCAGAAGTTCAGTTGCTAAGTTTACTTGTAATGAATAAAACAGACTTGCATAAGTGTGCCTTTCCATTGTCAATCTCCTAGCCTTTTTTTGTCTTTCAAATTATTTTGAGGTTCTAGTGCATATGGGGCATTTTGTTTTTGTTTAGATATTTGTTAGTCAATATTCTGAGGTTCTGGAAAGCCTGGTAGGAGTTAATAACAGGATGTACATGCAGGTCCAGTTTATCATGTTGCTGCCTCTTCTCAAGATAAGCATTGCATTTTAAGGAGCTGACCCCACAATTGCAGCGCAGCTCCAGTTTACAGTGTGACAAGAACACATATTTCAAGTCACCTCTCTGTTCTCTCACTGTTCCCACCTCTTAGGCTCTCAGAGAGCTGCATATATTCCAATCAGACTTGTGTATGGTCACCATTTAAAGTCAACTTCACTTCTGATGACAAACTCCTTGAGGGTAAGGTGCCTGTCCTGTCTCTCACAACAAGTTTACATGGTGTCTAGATTGCAGGATGAGTAGCATGGCTCCAATATTGTTTCACATAAGAACTAGCAGCAGCTCCTTTTACTACCTTGACTTACATTTCATCACTTGGCACTATGGAAATGAATGTTTTCCAAAATGTCTTACAACTCTAGCAATAAGAAGTCTGGTGGCATACTGAAATCCTATTCTGCAGTAGTTTGGCACCTTATGAGACCTACATTGTAATATGGTTAACAGCCAGGCACCTTATAATATTTCTGCCAGTTGTAATAATATTTTTTAAAATATATGAAGAAGTTAAGAAGGGTTTTGATGGCTTGTAATAGGAATGTAAACAACCTGACATGTCTACAATGTAGTAAAATATATATCATTTTAAAAACTATGAAATGATAATTTAAAGATTTCAACAATTTTGGAAAAATGATATGAGACATTTAGGGAAACCTTTGTTAGTCTTTTTGAACACGAAAAATGTAGACTTGTAGATTTTATTCCTCTCCCCACATTTCTGAAATTGCATTTGTTAATTCACTGCTATAACTAACAAAAGGCTAATTTGTAGTGCACAATCCTCTGCAAATGCAGAAACATGCCAACTACATTTCTCTGTCTCTTGAAGTAGAAGTTTATATTATAGAAAAGCATCAACCAATTAAATGCCAGGAGCAATTAACTTCTCCATTTTTAATGCAACATGAACTGAGATGATTTTATAGAGCTCCAATAATTAAAGTTAATAAAAATGAATGCATAATTCCCCACTGACTCATCAGTCATTCCAGTTCCTGTGACCATATCACATGAATCTCTAACTGTCATGAGGCTCATGGCTTTACTGAGAATATTATGGAGACTAAATCTGTTATTTTCCACATCACTCTAATCAGTAAATCCACTTCTCTCATCACTTGAGAAAGGTATTGAGAGAAAAGTTCTGTAAGATTCCTGAAGGAGAAAGCTGATCCATATATTATATGTATCTGAGAGTCTTCCATGCACAAAGAATCATAATACACTAACAGCAAATTCATGAGTGAGATGGGACACAGGAGGGGCTATAAGCAAGAGAAACCTTCAAGCCAAGGATAGAAAAATAAATCATATTAAAGTATCATTTCAAAGCCCCAAGGCAGGATAAAAGGGTTAAAAACAAGGACAATGTCAATCTTCATCTATCTAAGAGAACAAAGGTGTGAGATAAACATGAATGACATCTTTAAGCACAGAGGTTTATGCTTCCATGACGACAAGTCATTGTATATGAGAAATATCCTCCTATAACACACACATATGTCCAAAAAGTATAATTTGTAAGTAATTATAGTTCAAAAAGAGCTTCTACAACAACAAAATGTACCAAAACGTATACTTATAGATGCTGCTGAAACTTCAGCTCATAAGTGTGCCTGTAATCTCTGTTACCTAGTCTTTCTTTCTTCTGATCTGTTTCTTTTTTGATCCTCTCTCAGGAAGAGATAAAATTTCAAGAAAGGATGATATGTTATATTTTGCCAAAATGAATAAAAAGTACTTAAAACATGTTTGTTTTATATAAAATAAAATGCTCAAATTGGAGGAATACAATTGTCCCATATCTAATCACCAAGAACTAATATTATTTATTGTCACTTGTTAAAAATAATTGCAAACAGTCCTCTGTATATACTTATAGTAAGAATAAGAGGAGGTAGGTGTATGATTAGTGTATAAGCAGATAGAAATATATGTAGATAAACAAGGAATTTCATAATATGCTATCTTTCTTTTTCAATAATTTATTTCTCCTCCTCTTAGGTCCACCCTTATAAATCCCTCTCCATATTACACACTTCTCAGAGAAGAGGGAGTCCCCCTTGGGTACCACCCCACCTCGGGATATCTAGTCCAAGCAGGACTAGGTACATACTCTCCCACTTAGGTCCAACCAGCAGTCCAGGTAAGAGGTGGACCAATGGCAGGTATCAGAGTCAGAGACAGGACCATGATGCACTTGTTAGGAGACCCACACAATACCAAGCTGCATATTTGCTACAATTGTGTAGGGTTGAAAGGGTCAGCCCCTGCATGTTCTTTGGTGGGTGGTTCAGCTTCTTTGACTGTTTGGTTGACTCTTTAGGTCTGTTTTTGGTGTCCTTGACCTATCTGGCTTGCTCAATTCTATCCTCCACTCTTCCACAAGATTTCCCAAGCTCCACCTGATATTTGGCTGTGGGTCTCTGAATCTGTACATTTTTACTAATGCCTAAATCTTTCCACATGTCACCATCTCATTACTACTGGATTTTTAAAGCTGACCCAGTAGCAGTCACATCATTGGAACATGGACTCAGGTCATTAGCTCTAAATCCAGTGTGAATTCAACCATGGCAGGTGTTCTTTGAAGAAGGATAAAGAATGTAGAAGTACTATTTTGAACTACATGAATTTTCTACTTTTGTAAGTTAAGTGAAAACAGTTGAATACCAGCGATTTTATGTGTTTTGCTATACTTTACAAATGTGCAAAAGTTCACACATTCCCATGTTAATTTGACAAATCATGGCTGATTACATTTGTGTATACCCACTTTTATTCACAACAGAGTCAATTGCATTTGAACAGCATCTCCAACTATAACACCCATATTGCTACTTGCCAGTGTGTTCACTCTTTGGGAAATAGATCTTACATTGGGATCAAGCATAAAGCAAATGAATACATAGCACATTCTAGCAGCCCAAGAAGTGTGAAAACTCTTCTTGTAAGTAGGCTGTATTTTTCCTACCATCTCTTACTGAAATAATGAACCAAAACATTATTTCTTTAACAAGAACTGCGTTGTGCTGAGGAAAATACAAAGCTGCCTCCAGAGATATTTTCCAAGATATTTGTTTGATCTTCATGGACATTGGTGAGAAACTGGGAATTATCTAGATAATCTGACCCATAGGCATGACCAGAGTATTATCTTGATTGAGGTAGGAAGCCTCACTCAGAAAATAGACAGCATCACTTCATGGGCTGGGCCCTGAACTGTGTAACAATAAAACATGCTTGCTATGCATGCACAACAAGCAACAACGACAGCAGTGTGGATGGTGTATCTCTACACTTGACTTTGGGTATGATCTGACATCCTGCTTGAGTTCTGTCTTGACTTTCCCCAAATGAGATTCCGTAATTTAGAATAAACCTTTATATGCTTTCTAAGTTGCTTTTGGTCAAGATGTTTAAAGACAGCAACAAAATGAAACTGGAATGAAGTTTTTAGCAGAGTGTCATTTGAAAAGGACATACATAATCAGTAGTTTCAGGAAAAAAACAAATGATTTCTCTTACTTTTAAAAAGAACCTACAAGTTTCAAATGAAAATATTACTGAGAAATTCAGAAATCTATCACAAAATGAACAATTACTGAAGGAAAACCTAATACATGATTCAATGAGCAGAAGGCAGAAAAATGCTTAGGGAATAAAAGATATTGCTAGAATCAAATGAAATATTAAATAGAATTATTTGACACTGTAGATGTGTGATGCTTCAGAAAGATGCTAAATAAGAAATCAGCCATCCAAGCCATATTAACGTGCCATCCAAACCATATCATCATGCAGCCAACATTTGCATCTGAACTCACTCACTATCTAAAGACCTGGAGTATAATTATATATAAATTAATTTGCAAGCTCCAGTTGTTTTACAGTCTACACCAGGAATTCTCATTGCTAAATTGTGCTCATAAAATATACTTCATATTTCTAAAAAAAAATCCAAAATTTGTAATTTCAGTTCATAATTCTTCATGCATCCTGGATTTTATGTTTGTTCTTTTAGGTAGTAATTGAATTCAACAACAACAACAACAACAACAAATCTTCTCTTTGAAAGATTTTCATGGAGGAGGATTTTTTAAACAAAGTTAATATATTTTCTGCTTATTTTTGTACTGGTATTAAATCTAATCTCATTTTTGATATATAACATTTTCTAAACTATTGGCAAAAATGATCCAATTATCACACCCATAAATCTTATATGGCATATAAATACATGATTTATAGGAATGCTCTGGGATATATGTACTTTTTATAGACTTACATTATTAACAACATATTATTTAAAGACAGAGACTTACTTTACCAAAACTAACAAGATTTATATATGTTTAAAAATTCAAATAATTCAAATAAATTGGTCTTAACAATATTAAATTAAGATTTTTAAAAATAAAGTTGTTGGGAGATAACTACAAGTAAGAAAGAAAAGAAACAAATAAGTAAAAAGTTTTACTTTTATTTGATTCTTTGCTTTATAAATATGGTCTCTGTAAATGTAGGCCACAGATAATCTTGAAACCAAACATGTGAAGAAGGAAGCTATAAACAGAATAATCCACAGGATTAGAAGTAAAGAATAATGAGTTCTGTATTTGGATACTTTAAAGAACAATTTGAAATATCTATTTTCAAAGCTAGCTATTCAGTCCTCCACTTATTCATATGCTGTGTGCTGAGCAAGCCTTCTGTAAACTGAGGGAGTGTGAGAAAATAAGACAAAGGAAATTTTTTTCAAAGTGATTTTTTGTTATAAATTATTGTTTTAAGATGAGATACGGATGCTTATAGATATTGCACAATAATATCAAAAATTATTGAAGTATTTCTAGATATTTGAGCAGAGAATAGGTTCTATAATAGAACAGACTTTGTCTCCAACTAGATTCATTTTATTCTATATTTTGCCTATTTTCTTTTGATAATTTTAGCAAAACAGTTACTTGTCCAACCCAAGGATAATGTTTAACTTCAAAGCCCCAGGGCAATTTCTCTTGACACTTGGCCATTAGGTATCATTGACTACAGGATGGAATCAGTATTGATGGAGACATAAGTAAAAGCAACACTGAAGTAAAAGAAAAGTAATTAGCTGGTATTAATCAAGTCCCAACTGGAGAGTGTTCCTAAATAAAAAGACAGTGGAGAATACAATTTGAAAAAGGTCATAGAAATGAAGTTCAGAAATCTACTGAGAGAATGGATGAAGCAAAAACCAAACAGCCATTTATTAAGGTCTGAGATGAATCATGATGAAGATATTCACTTGAAATATTATAAAAATTGGACATAGAATTATTATTCTACTTGCATAGAATACAACTGTCCAAACACACAAAAGGAACCACTAGATACTTACTCATAAATTTAGACTATTCTAAAGCTCTATGAATTTTCTTGGGTGAATTTCTAAACTGAATAACTATCATTAATTCGTTTAGCAATTTTGAGTATCAACCTCCATGGTGACATTGCAAAATGCTTAGTTTTATATGATCTTATGTATAGTATACAAACTTATAAGAGATAACAAATAGTGAAAGAATTACATAGTATCTTTATCATATTTAAATGTTTAATTTAATCATAAGGACACAAGGAGTTTTAGATGAACAGTAGTTCATGGTAGACTATGGAAGAATTTGAGACCATTAGCCAAATCCAATGTAAGCAGTAACTATAGATCTTCTCTTGTAGACATACTGACAATGATCTTCCTTTTGTTATTGTTACTTTGTTATTTGTGTTTTTTGAGGCAGGATTTCTCTGGGTAACCTTGGCCATCCTGAAACTTGCTTGGTAGAGCAGGTTTGCCTCAAACTCTGAGATCTGCCTATGTCTGCCTACCAAGTGCTGTTGCATGATCACTGCTCAGCCCATTCAACACTATTCTTAAGTGTAGGGCCAACTGGAGAAATATATTTACTCTTAACAATGATAGAATAAAGGACATTCACTCATTTCTTACTATTTCTGCATTGGTGTTAAAATAATATTATAAAATGTTTGCTCTATATAATCTCAGCATGATTTCTTCCTTCACCAAGTTCACAGTTTCAGAAATATGAATGTAGGATATTTGATGCTACAGAAATATTTTATAAATCTGTGGCAAAAGAAAAAGAGAGAAAGATAGGGACAGAATCAATGAATATACTTTTTTTTCATGTTATTCCCAAGTATATTTCAGCTACTGATGTACTTACCGAAGAGAATGGCTGCTCTCCTTGGTGCTGACAGCATTTTCTATAATTGCACAGTTAATTTGACATGGGGAAGCTTTGATTACTCAAGAATGCCTATATCTATTTACTTCCCAAGAACTCTACATTCTTAACATTGTAATTTCTTTCTTAATAGATGAATGAATGTCTCTGGTTTCTGAATAAATGATTGATGTGTCTGAGTTGTGCAATAATAAGTCAATACCATATTTTTGCCTGCTAAATTCACGCATCACTATGCCTCTCCCATAAAGGCTCTTCTCTTATACAATTAGTAAAGAAGAGCTGTCTTTCTAGGCACAGCATTTGCCCTGATGGCATATACTTTTCTAATACAGAAAATTTGAATTAGAAGTCTGTGAAATTCAGAATAAATCACAATGAGGGTCAACACTTACTAATTACCCATGACTAAAGACTCACATAATATGTAGTGACAAAGAGAATTCCATATAATACCTCATCTCTTATTGCACAATGTTGTAATCAAATATACATTAAAGAAGGATGGCTTTTAAGAACACAAGGGTTGGCATCAAATGCTGCTGAGAAAGCTCTTCTCAACTGTGAAATATGCTATTGAATTAGCAGCAAATAAATTATTTAGAGAAGAATTGTACTTTGAACATTGAAGAAACATCACTTCACTCTCTCCACTGTTAGCCTTTCTTGGAGAATTTGTTCTATTTAGTTTCTAACGCATCAGTTCTCCATCAAGTCTAGTGTACTGCAAACAATAAAAATAGTATAACAAAACAAGATGACTCAGGGAAAAAAAGAAACATTGCTTATACATTGTCTCTTTTCCAAGATATATCATTGATATATTCATTAAGAATACACCTAGAATGATAAGCATCTTCTCTAGACTATAATTCTAAACCCTCAAGAATCCCCAAGCCAGCCTGTAAGACAGGAAGAGAATAAAGGCATATAAATATTGTTGTAGAAGCAGAATGCATCAAGAACTCATGGCCTTTTCTTGGACTCTACATCCTTTACTGAGACACATGTTATAGAAGGCAAGGGCAAAGGAACAAAACTATGGGTTGTGGTACACCAATATGGTCTACCTGCAAGAGTGTTCAACTTAGTGGCCTTTTTTAGAGGGGTTGAATACACAGTTGTCATAAAATTATTTGAGGAATTTATTTTAAGTTTTAGGATATGCTAAGTTTCTTCATAGACATTCAACAACAATAGTTACACGTTCTTTCTATGTCCTCATCATTTCACACTGTCTAACCTAACTCTCCAAAAGCAACTTTTAGTCTGTCTTCTTTCTTTCTTTCTTTCTTTCTTTCTTTCTTTCTTTCTTTCTTTCTTTTCTTTCTTCTTTTGTTCACAGCTGAATCATTCCACTCAATAACATGTCCCTATGGCATTGTATAGAAAATGCATACATCCTTTGTCTGGCTTATAACTCATCAACTGAACTTCTAACTGTAACTCTCTGAATCACAACCCTATAGGAAGATGATTAATTAGAGCTTCTTAAGGCAACTTTGAAGACAAAAGGCACCATGTGAGCAGTCATAATTAACATTCATTAGGATTCCTCATCCATCCTGCAGCCTAACTTTCCCCTGTTTTCCTTTACATCACTAAATTCATTCTTAAAAAACTCTCAACAAACATTAATTAAAGATTATTCTGGCCCAAAAGTGCAACATGCAACGGAATGCAAAATAAAGGAAAGAGGGAAATTAATCTCACTCATCACACATTTCAAAATATAAAATGAAACAGAGAAATCATTTTATTTCATGTTTTTAAGAAAGAGAAACAAGGAACAAAGAAGGACTCTTTTAGTAGGAGGATTGGAAACTGGAGGCGGCTCTTTTTTTCTAATATAATATTTGTATGATTCTTTAGGGATTTCACATCGTAGACCCCTGTCACATATCCTTCCTAGACCTTTTCTGTCTTCCCCAAACCATTGCTACCTCCACTTCCTTCAATCTCAGCAAAAATATTCAGTATGTTTTATCTATATCCTAATTGGTGTGGGGTCAAACTCTCAGTGGCCTGCCCAGAGTATGGTGCTGAGACATTTCCTTGCCACATCATGCTTAATATCTTCTACTTTGGAAAGGGACACCATAGCATCATATCACAGTTATTAAGAGTTCTCTCTGATGACTTCCTGTGAGACAACTCTTAAAAAGAGGAGATTATTCTTCTGTATACTTCTTGAGGAATGAAGAGATATACAAAAAGACAAAGTGAATGCATAGCAGATAAAATGACTTTTTATAGATGACAGTTGGGAATATAAAATGGGCTATAGAGGCTCACACATGTGCATTATATCCTCAAATGCTTTCTGTAGCATCATGTATTCTAATCACTTAAAATAAACAAGGTCATATGCACTGTCCCAGGTATACTTAAAATTATAATAGATTAATTATCCTGCTTTAACCACCAAGATAAATTCTTAACTGTGTCTTATAAGTAGTTTTATTGGGTTGTTTTCATTTAGCATGGAAAATCAAAACTCAAAAATTAAAAGGATATCTAAGCTATGCCTCCATCAGATGTATTTGCATGCATACCGTACAGCCAATCACTGATATAGAATGTGCTTTCTTATCATCTAGGAGACTAGGCATCTATTTTAAGACAGGCAGTCATTTTAAGCTAAGTTGTGTATATATATATATATATATAATATATATATATATATATATAATATAATTGTGCTATTAACTTCATTAACCAGAATTTCCTTCCAGAAAAGTTTTTCATTCTATAAATATAACAAAATAATCAAAATATGGTATCATGCAGGCATTCTAGAGGGTTCACATTAGAGTAAGATTGATGGCTACTTTTGTCTGTCAGTAGTATATACAGAGCCTTTAAAACTATAAACATTAGTTGATGGGGATGAAGCTTCTAGTTTGGCACTAGCTTGATAACTTCATGTTTTATGGCATAAGAATATCACATCTACAGCAATAGAGCCAAAATGTCCATGATACTGAGAGTTACCAATAGCATTACAATAAGCCTGAAGTGTTTTGGGGTACTGGTCTACAATGACCATTTGGATAACAACTCAGCAAAATGTGACCTATTCTTTGTACTGGGGTTTTTACATGATAGCATATGATATATTCTTAGAATATTGTCTCCTCTATTAAACAGAAAATCCATTTCATTCTTATCATATGTATCTATATTTTAGGAGAATTCCAGAGTAGTATATGACTTTCCAAAAGAACTGTAGTATTTGTCATTTCAACCTAAATTCTCTCCTTTATCCTGCCATCTCATTTTCTCTCATTTTAATCTTCCTATTCTAGCTTCCCCCTTTTCCTATAAAAACAGTATATTCTATTTCTCCTGTCTTTGACTATCCTCTCCTCTACATTTTCTCTTTGGGACTACCTAATCTCTGTGGATATTCTCACTGAAACACACACACTTAAAGTTTAAAACCTAGTGTATACATACAATAGAAGGCATGAAGTGTTTGTCCTTCTAAGTTTGGGTTACCTCATTCAAGATGATTGTATCTAATTCCACATGTTTACCTGCAAGTGTTATGATTTCATTATTCTTAATAGTTGTATCACATTTCCATTGTTCATCCTGCAAGATACCATATATTAGCATTTTTGTTTTTGACAAGGAAATAAATATACATGCTGGAAATAAGACAGCACCTTCAACAAATGGCATTGTCACACTGGATAACTGCATATAGAAAAATGAAAATAGATCCATGTGCAGAATTCTACACTACTTCACCTACAGACATATTAAGGACATTGACATAAGATCAGACACCTTGAACCTGATAGAAGAGAATTGGGGGAAGGGAATAGAATTGAATTCATTTGCACAGGAAAGATTCTGCAAAGTTTAAATCATATTTTGGTATGAAATTGCTTGAATATTTAGACCATGTGTCTCACTGCTACCTGACTTGAAAAAAAGAAAAACAAACCTGCTTCCTTTAGAGTCATTAAATGGTAATAATGTGAACTGAACCCGGGTGTAAAAATAAGGAATTCTACCTTGAGAGGCAATTGCACAGTATCAAATGCTCACTAGAAGAAAGGAAATGAGGAAATTTATTTTTGCCCCCGTTCGTATTATGGAAATCTTGACACAGAGCATAAAATTAAGGATTTCATGAACATACACAATTCAATATGCTTCTGCTAACTTTTTCTGACCCCAGCTAATAGCTAATTGTACTTGGTTTCAAGGATCATTAGAATTTACACAATTCTTAATTATACACATAATTCATCTTGATCAACAAGTATTTGATGCATTATGAGTTTTAACTAATTTTAATAGCATGATTATTAAAGACTTTTAAGAAATGTTAATTTGCTAGAAAACATGTATGCATATATTTCTTTTTCTAGCTAAGAACTATAATCATCCAATTAACTTAAAACTTAATAGAATGTTTCTTTGGTGTCTGGTAACAATACTGATTTTAATATTATCATTTTAGGAGATTGTGATCGATATTTTATACTTTTTGCTACCTATACAACTTTAAACACAATTAACAGACTACTCTAGGTTCAGATTGAAAAATACCTAAAGAAAACAAGGTTCTGTTGTATTTGAAAATCATTTCAGATGGTCAGACTGAGCTATAAGCTGCTATTGATTGATATGCAGTTTTCAAATACACTTTCATTATGTCATGAAAATATAATCAAAGAAAAGTCTATGATGTCTGGAACAATTGGGTTTACTCTCTATTCATTTGTCCAGTAAATGTTCCTGATTAATTGTTTTTAGATCAGTTTTTATCCACTCATTTTTTTAATACATTGTCATGCATTCACTCTTCAAATAGTTACCTAACCAATTATAAGCTAGGCACATTGTGTTGGAAAACGTTAAAGACATTAATAAGAACAAAATAGGCTCCTCATCCTCAGGGAACTCAAAGTCCAATGATCACAGTAGACAGGTGAATATTGGCTTTGTGGAAGGAAACATGTTAACTAATAAAGTGATCATGATAATACATGAATGTATTTATTCTATATCAGGACACTTAGGAAGGTTTCTTAAATAGCTTGTTATTGGAGATGGGCTTCAAAGATAAAATCAAGATTCAGTTGTCAAGAAGAAACACTTGTAAATCAAAAGTCATATTTTAGAACCTCTAAGTAGACCAGCAACAGTGGCTAACAGTGGGTTCTCTTAGTACTAAATGAATCTGGTGGACTGAGAAGGCTATGTTGGGCCTCATGTGGGGCATCTTTCCGTACACTGTCCAAATACAAAGCTATATCAACATATTTTTAAAAGAAAAGAACATACTTTAGGAAGCTATGGAAAAGCTAAGTGTACAGTCAAACCTAGGTTTATAAAATAATATGGAGACTTGTGAAAATTGAGGAATTGTATTCATCTCCTGTTTGTATCACTCCTAACTGATATACTTTTATGAATTTGATTTATTTTCTTATAGCATATATGTGCTTGTAACTTGGCTCTCAATCTCCACATTATACATTCTTTGAAAATCTAAATAGAAGATCATATATTATGATTTATGTAGCAAGCATCCTCAACACGGATTCCTTGCACAGAATGGATGCTGAATAATTGTGTGCTAAAATAATAAATGATTAAGTTCAAATCTATTTTATACACAAATCTTAGATAATAATGTCTAATATGTCACAGAGTAATACATGACAAAGGAGTAGCTTTAAGAAAATGGCTGAAGACATCACCACATTATTGTACCTATGAAGGCACCATGCATGACAGAAAACCATGTAGGTTACAGCATGATGGCTAGTAATATCTCAAGATGAGAGAGATCATAAATGTTTGCCAACAGTGCATGTTATGTTCAGTGGTACCAAACACACCATAGACACACAGAGGGTTCACTAAAAGATGAATTGTGCCCTTGAAACACCAAGGGCAGATTCACTATATTGGCCCTTTCCTATGGTCAGAGAGAATCTAGGATTATTTGACATATGTTGGCACTGTTACTGAATTTTGAGAAAATTTTTTTTCTCTGTGAAAATTCACCCAAAGAATGATGGCTAAGGGCTCATGAGTCTGAGATTAACACACAGTGGTCCCAGGTAACTGAACATGACTAAGGTACCAATTTCAAGGTCATGAAACAGAATTATGACATAGTAGCCAATCCATACTATGGGACTTCCACCAACTCTATAACTTAATGGAGGGAGTATGAATTGCTATAAAAAATTTTAAGGATCTTCCCCCTTTGCAAGGATAGACTACTAGTGTTCTTTGGGCCTCGAAACTTCCCAATGAAAACCCTTCAAAAGACTGACCTGAACTAATGATCATCATCTCTGAATTGTAGCTCCTGGAACCAAGATTATAGATTAAAGTGGACAAATCCCTCAAGCCAGCAAAGAACAATCTGTTGTTCCTGGCTGCAACTGATGTAATACCAGCCAGTGAACACCTAAAGGACTCTGTGTTCTTCAACAAGTCCTACAATAGCTTCTAGAGAAAGAGAGATACACTGAGATGAAAAGTTATACCTATACTGTTGGAATATAGTCTGAGAAGATTAAGATGTACATTCTAGAGTGTTTTCCTTCAAAAAAGATGTGTAGGGCATGCATGTGGCAACTCTATCTTCATCCTAGTGTCTTTTTTTTTTAAGTCATCACCTGATTTATAGGTACGATACTCTTGCTGCAGAAAACCACTAGTACAAATGGTTTTTTCTGAGTCAAGATCATGTCATTGTGAATATCTTGCCACATAATGCAGACATCCCTCTTTTAGTATCCTCCAACATTTGTTTTTCTTCTAAGTGGATAATGGGGAACTGGTTCTATGGTTGGGTTAATTGTGAGTACCAGCACATCAAGACTGGTGATCATTCACTTTGCACAAACTGCCTATAAAAGGATCAATCACATGTGCTGTTGTGGAGGATTGATACAGACACTATATGACAGGATGGGACTGGTTCCCCCATCACTTCTTAACCTTTTTGTCCTGACACAGTAGATTGTTTGTGTGAAATAGATACAGTGTATCTTTAAGGATATGTAGATAATATAAATCTCTGTAAGAATGAAAGGGAGAGTGAAGGCATCAGATATTGTGGGTAATATATCCAGAATCAGTATCTGAGATGTAAAAGAGAACTTGTACTCACAAGTATTGTGCAGATTCTGAGAAGACATGTAGAATACAGTAAAGTAGAGAAAGGAAATACAGGTATAGGAAAACATGGACAGATACAATATATCCATCAGAAATTTTTGAGTATTAAGAAAGTGTTTTTTTTCTGCACATATATAAAAACTCCTGCTGGTCTTAGATAGGGGACAGAGCCCTGTGTTGGAACCAGCTGCCACCAGGGATTACATGAGTATTGAACAAGTTCTTTGGTATCTGAAAAAGGGTATTCAGGTTTAAGATGCCCTGTGTTTAATAGAGACATGTAATGTGTTCCTGTACATACTCCCACCAAAACCAAATAGCCTATTCAAAATAGATGGCTATTTTAGACACTTTTTGTAAAATATTTTACTGTCTTATAAAATAATACTGACAGTTGTTCAATGTCCAACATAGACAGATGTATCCAGAATCAACTCAAATACCAGTTTCTTTAACTTGATGAAAACACAGATAAAAATACTATTAGAATCAAAATATCACATAAGTGAAATGTATAAAGCCAAATTCAGTACCACGGGATTGCTACAATTGGAATATATGATATTGCCATCTTGAAGGCAGTTATCTTACATGAAAGGGAAAACACCAAAAACCACAGCTGTAGCAGCTCTTAGTAGTAACAGCCAAAATTACATCTACAAGGAAACATGCATGCCCAAAATGGATCTTTGATGTCATTCCATGAAGGAAAAAGCAATCCAACACTGAAACTGGCCTGCTGCCCTTTCTGATGAAGGTTCTCTGTGAACCTCATATACTAAGCTGTCAGCTTTGCCTGAGTAGTGTTGGGTAATTGTGCGTGTGCTCAGGCCGGTATCATCCATGTAGTTATTAAAGGCTCCTCGGGGTTTTCTCTAGATGAGGACATATATCAGCAAAGAAATCAGTTATACCAGAATAATAGAAACCATAAGTAGACCAAAGTTAGATGTATGCTACATGCAGTGATTCTTAAGAAAAAGCATACTAAATGCAGCACTGCTTCCCTGAGAACTAACAAATACAAACTTTGGAGAGTTTACTCTATAATACCAAAGCAACAACCATGGAAAGGAACCCACAAGTCTGTGTTTTTCAAGCTTTCACTGTGATTCTGATACTGACTCAACTTGACAAAAATACTATAAAAGCCTTTACAAAAGGAAAATCATATGCACACAATTTATTGTGAAAATCATCATTCATTGAAATTGTCCACAATAGCAAAATGTAGTATATTTCCCTTCTAACATAGTGCATGTTCCATATATGGCAGTGTACTTATGAATTCTTTCAACCTATAGAAATTTTACTGAATACTCACTATCACTGACAAAAACAAGGTTTAACAGCAAAGATCCCACACTTTAGGGAAGATTTAGACTAGTGGGATAATAATTAGTCTCTTGCTATACTGTCCTTCTTCATCTCATCTCCAGCATTTGTTTAATATGTTTTTAGTTACTGTTCATTAAATTGAGATGACCCATCAGTTATGAAATGACTGCTGGTTCAACTTATTGATTTTAAATGAAAATTTGCCAGTGTTTTCCATTCATTACAACATAATGTCCTATTCTATTTTATTGAAAAATTTCTATAATGAAATAAAAAGGCAACCACTCTGTTGATTAAATATTAATCCCAAAGGAATTGTAAAGGCTACAGGAATTAATATTGAACCACAGAGCCATTTCCTAACAACGATGGGGATGTTCAGGACTAAATCACAGGGCAATATTCAGGAACTAACAATCTTTTATTAATTAACCTTCTGTTTTCCCTTGTAAAGGGGTCACAAATGGTGTTTGAAGAAACAAGTTAGCATAACATAAATCTGGGAATCAGCATCGTATATCAGAATCTCCCTTATCATGAAATTTGGAAGGAACTCCCAATCCTTACATTATATTCCCTAGCTTTCCAAACCCTTAAGGTTCAGGTCTCTTCAGGAGTGACAGTATATTTCTCACAATTGTTTTATTCTTAAAGTTTATAGATAAATAGGTAGTAATTTATTGTGGTACAGATTAACATGAATATTAAAGATGAAGGAATGATAGCATGTGTTTTGCTTGCAGTTATTAAATGGAATGCACAGGGAAGACTAGAAAGGACTCAGTTGGCATGAAAAGATAAAATCTATCTGATTCAGTAGTGGTGGCTTATATTTTGGACAATATGATTTCCTAAATTGCAGAAGTGAATTCTCTTTCTCAGAATACACGGAAAGTTGTTTGCCTCCACTAAGTAGTTGATTGACATTGTTAGAAATTGTGGAAAACAATTTCATATTGCTTGTCTGGACATAAAGTCTGACCTACATGAATCTGTGAAGAGTCTTGAGTTAACACCTATTACTATATGAAAAACCTCACAGCTCTGGATCATTGGTAGACTGCATTTAAAAGTAGATATCAGGTAGGCAGGACACAAAATAAATGATAAAGAGTCCTAGAATTTACGTAGGAATATTACCTGAGCAGATATGATACTCCTAATCTGAGGAAATAATCTTGGTTCTAAGTTTCCAGAATAAGAAAAGAGGCCTATGTCCAGAATGGGCTGAGACTAGCTGTGAGAAAAAGCTCAGCTGGTTTCCCAAATGGTTGTGACACGTGCCTGGAGCTGCTGCAGAGTTTGTACTCTGCCGGCTAGTCTATCCATCTGTTAACTCTTCCCCTGAGTTTGTCCCTGATCTAAGTATCTGTGCCTTTCCTGAAGAGATGAGGGCACACATTCCTTCATCCCTTTGATGATAGCTGCAACAACACTCAGCCATATCACCTACCTGAACCCAAAGCCCACATGCTAGCAATGCTGCGGGCAAACCATGGTCTGTTTTCACAGACTGAAATAGTCCACTGCTAGTCTCAGCAGCTTGGTGGCCATAATGGCTTGGTGAATAGCAGTATCATTGACCTCAGATACAATAAATGTCCTTTGCCTAGCCAATAGAAGCTGTCAATTCAAACATCAGCATACAGAGTTTTGATCTCTATCTTACTGCTCCCCCCACCCCCATAGAATATGCCTGCTGCAAATTGTGGTGTTAGCCTCTCCAAGCTCAGGTAGTTAACCTTGATAAAGAGAAAATAAACACAAAGGATTGTTGTCTGTTTAACTGCCTCAGTAACCTTGGCTCACACTGTTGATGGATGTCCTAGGATGCTGGTTTTCTTCTCTCCTGGTTCCTTGTTTATTTTATTTCTGATGACTTACCCGCAGGCTGCGTGTTTTGGGAATTGAAAGGGAGATAGTGTGTTTCTGAAAGAGAGTTGCCAATCTGTCAGATGTCATGACAGCTTTCAAAGTTTTTCATTAACTATTTTTAAGACAAACCTTCACTTTTGGAACAACTCATTCTGGGTTCCTTCTGCTCAATGCTGTTGGCTCCAACCCAAACCATAGGTGAAAGACCTGTATTAGTAGGTTTCCTGGAGTTTTCTGCTTTGTTTTGTTTTTTTTTTATTTTTCAAAGCAGAGTTTATTGGAAAACAATATCAATTCGATTGAGCTTAGCACAGGTATTCATCATTATTAAAAGGGCTTGGTATGCTGCAGGAAATAATTCTTAGGAAATGGCTTTCAGGTCTACTGTCTCTTTGATTTTGGCTCTAATGTTTGAAGCAACGGTAAAAATAGTTGCAAGAAAATATCTAATGAAGTAAAACTTCGAAGTTTGTGTCAACTTGACCTCTAGGTATAGACCCAGGATCGTAATTCTTTCTCAATGCCCCTTCCACTGTGTTTTTTGATCCTGTCTTCATTCCTTTGTGCCTCCACCAACCAGAAGAATTACACTCTACCAGGGATCACAGCAGCCCCACGATGATGGTACTCAAATCAGACTATCAATCAATACTAATCAGAGAAGCAGCTTCTTGTAGTAGATGGTAATTAACACAGAGTCTCACAACTGGACAATGTACAAATGGCGAAAGACTTTGTAACACTCAATCCTAAATGGGATGTCTTTATTAACCTCCCTCCTCCAAGGCTCAAGGATCTATGCTGAAGAGGAAACAGAAAAACTGTAAGATCCATAACTCATGGGTGGCTTTAAGGAAATAGCTTTTTCCAAACATAGCAGGACTAATACACATATGACCTCACAGAAAACACCATCCCTCACACACACACACACACACAGAGAGAGAGAGAGAGAGAGAGAGAGAGAGAGAGAGAGAGAGAGAGAGAGATTCCCAGCATTGAAAATAAGGAAGTCATATAATCCCACTTCTAACCAAAAAGCTATTTGTAATTATACCAGTTGTTAAAGGGTAAATCAGTTTTCCCCAATGGCATATCACTGACAATATCAAACATACTCCATGTAAGTCCCATGCCCAGAAGTAGTTGGCCAATACAAAATAGGCTCCATCTTTTTGCTTTGTTTTGATGAATTCTGTCCTTTTGGATTTTATGTAAATCATAATTATGTTTAATTTGTTTATGTAGTCATGTATTTGCTTAATTTTTAATTGGTTTGGTATTATTAGCTTTGCTTTGTTCTTGATTTTTCTCCTTTTTAAGAGGAGATGATGACAGGAAGTTGAGTAGATACATAGGTGGATGGATCTGGGAGAAGCTGGGGCAAGAGAAATCTGAACTAGTAAATTGTATACAAAAAAAAAAAAAAAAAAAAAAGGAAAGAATACACGCACCCAAAAGGGTGGAGACCATTTGGAGCAGTCTTACTAAAGTTGGGGCTTAGAACTGAACCTTTGTACATTGTATCTGGGTTTTTGTCATGGTTTGTTTGTTTGGTTTGGTTTGGTTTGTTTTTAAATCATAGTCTCACAAAATGTGCAGGATATAATCAATGAAGCCTTTTTTGTAAGCTATCATCAGCAGAAGAATTGGCTGAGTGCTGAGTCTCACAAATCAAGCAGAGTGTGGATTAAGAAATAATGTCATGGATTGAGAACTAAAATACACACTGGAGAAACCACATCAACTTGAAAATCATGAACCTGAATCTGGCAGGACTTTTAAAGATAATGTAGTCCAGTAATTCCCAATGTTGGCTGCACATTAAAAACTAGGAAACTCAGCTATGTTTGGAGATGAGCCATCTGTATTGTTTAAAAACTCCCTGGAGTGATTTTAACATGTAGTTCATTTTGAGAACCGCTTTTCTAGAACAGTAGTTTTCTCAAACTTTTAGATTTTCTTGCAGAGTCTGCCAAAACACAGAGAATTAGTCCCAGAAATTCAGATGGAGCAGGGCTTGGTTGAAAGCCATAAATCTGTAATTGTAACAAGTTCCTGGCTGGAGTGGTCTTGAGACCTCCCTCTCATGTCTAAACATGAGCCACCAGGCTTCAGACTTCATTGTGTATAGATTAATATGGAGGTTAAAATTGATTGCTATGCCCTGTCCTCTAGAGTTTCTGATGTGAAAATTTGCATTTTAATAAGTTCATTGTTATCACATTCTGAAAAGCACTAACCTAGGTCACTCAAGGATGAGATGGTACATTTGAGAGCTACCTGAAGTGCTTCACTCTGCATGTACAACAATCCCGTTGGCTTTCTGTGTAATTCTGTTCAGTCTGGGATAAGGATCATGTAATCAGTGCTGATATTTTGGATGAGTGGCCCATGCCCCCATTTCATAGATAGTATGTGGAAGTTTGGAATGAGTATAAATTAATCATAACTGCATTGGTTTGAAAAATAGACATGTGGTCAGTGACAGCCATATTGCTTTTCTCATAGAGCTTGATAGAAGTCCTGTGAACAAGAAGAAGGGGAAGTCACTATGTAGATGACTAATTTAATTACTTCATAAGTCTGTCTACAACTAGCCCTGACTTTGTCATCTACAGTTGGATAAAGACAAATAGCTTTCCAAAGTAACAAAATAATAATAATAGTAATAATAATGATAATAATAATACCTACATAATACTAGAGCAGATTCTAAAAAACAATGCCAGAGGTAGGAATGAAAATCTCTACTGCATAGTTTTATTTCAATCTGGCCAAAGATTAGATGATGGACGTGAACCTTATGATTTATCCATTTAAAAATTTTATTTTCTGTCTTTTTGTAATTTTACCCACAAAATTAAATGTTGGTGTATAATTTGAGATAATGAATTACACTAAAGTAATATTACTACCAACTGAATGGAAATGGGCCCTAAAATCTATCAGTTGTGAGTGAATAATTAACATTACCTATCTCTCAAAACCTAATAAAGGAAAGAATCAAACTGACCAACATGCTACTGTTACTTCTCCCCACAAATTATCCATATGGTAATTAAGGGGAAATTGCATCTTCAGTTTTCTCACTACTATTCTCCAGAACTCACTATCTTGTGCTTGCTACTGACTACAAATGATTACATGTGTCACCTCCCTATAGAAATCACGACAACAGCCTTAATGACCCAAGATTCTCATCCACTATAGCTTTTAATTCTACTAAGGGCCCCCACCCGATCACACAACCTTCTTCAATGTATTCAAACTCCATGTTTATGTCAGAGGATCAGAGCCTAAAATTAGGAGATTAGATTTGAGTCTCTCTTTCCTGTTCATAGTATGTGTGATGGTTTGTCTTAAAAATGAACAGTCTGATTTTTGGAGACAGACTATAATGATAAGAAATATTTCAAGGTCCTTTTAATTGTTCGTTAGATACATGTCAAGGATAAAAACCAATCTGTGAATAAGATGTCAGAAGTTACCTCTTGACTCTGTATCTCATAAATTATGTACCACCTCAAATAACACATTCTTATCTTCAAACTTCTGTTCCCTCTCTCCAAAATTGAAATATTAATTTTTAATGCCTGTTCAAGAATCAAACGACAACATGTATGTAACACAGAATTACTTATGATTCTATAAGTGAATGCATAAACATGTTGTAGTAAGTTGTCTTATGCTTACACAGACTGAATGGCAACATGATATCAGAGTTATAAATGAGGAAGGAAACATTTGCAAAGAGTAAGATAGACATGACATTGGCTGTTCACTTCATATGGGATACGTACTTTGCTAAAAAAGAATGCAGCCTGGGGGTTTCTGACTTCACTGAGGCAGAAAAGAAAGGGCACAGGGAATAACTAAGACTTTGGCCCACTGTAACAAGTGATCATTATGCAAAGACATATTATGCAAAGGCAGTTGGTGTGGAGGATGATTTTGTTTTATCCGTTTCCCATTGTTTGTTTCCTTGAAGCCTCTACCTTGATCTGAAGCTTATTCCTCCTGTGTTTCTGCAGGATACTCGATGGTGTAAGGAACAGAACCACACTGGTTATTAGCGAAATGATTACAATGTGAACTCTGCTCCACACTAAAATTCACCAAGGCAACCTTCTTTCTTCTATGACTCTTACGGAGGTTGGGGTGGGGGGCAGAAGAAACAGTGACTGCAACTTAATCAGGAACGCCTGTGGGCAGGGTAGTTTAATTTTTGACCACGGAACAGGGAACAGCTCCCCAGGGTCCAGGACTGTCACAGCCATCTCTCCTTTATCCACCTGCTGTGCCCCCTAGGGATTGGCAGAAACTGCTTAGAAAGGCAGTGGCTGCCTCTCAGAGGTGGAGCCTTGGAAATAGATCCGCCTACCTCCAAAAGATCTGCAATCACTACTCCACTGCTGAGAAACTGGCAAACTAGAAATAAACACGTGGATTTGAAGCCTGCTTCAATAACTTGAAGGAGTTAATAACTTGAAGATCTGGCATAAGAGCTTCTCAGACAGAAGTGTCCCTAGCTCATGTTGTTTTGCTCTTGGTTTTCCTGTGTCTATGAGGAGAAAGGGACAGAAACTCGGAAAGAGAAGTAACCTATACTCAAATCCTACATCCATCATGCAACATGTATGAGGTGGGGCATGCTGCGATATCTCCATCACTTTATCTAAAAATAAAAAATAAAATAAGGTCCTAATCATACCCATATTTAGATTGGAAACAACTTATATCAAGTGTTAGCACGAAGTTCAGCACTTTAATAATGTCTCAGTACAATATGTTTGACTGTATCCATTGAATAAATCAGAACAATTAATTAGATAACTATGTACACTGGATTTTGTTGAGGTAAAGGACTATGGATCTCTGTAAATAGATCAAATGGATTGTGGCAAGGAGTAAATAAACACATTCCCAACGATTCAATGGCCCAATAATAAAATAACGTTCATTATTTAGATTCTGCTAAATTATTCTGTTATCCAATGGCAGATTAACCTCCACCACAGAAATATTTCTCTTCACAAATGCCAATAGTTTTCTTTTGAAATATGCATTTTTTCATGAATATTTACTTTGTTATCAAATAAGGATCATAATCATCCATGATTTCTCATACCATAGACATGCATAACTGGGTATATCTTTATTGCCATGTTTCTTAATATTTTTAGCAACATTCGTAGGTGTCATTAGAACTAATTGTTATATTTATTAAATAAAAATGTCAACAGCAGATTAGTTATTAGTATCTGTGATAAACAACAAATTATTTCTTGGTATATGTATTCCTAGTTAACATTTGAGATATATTTAAATTTTAAATTTTATTAGCATCCTGTGGCTTTTTATTCAGGGAAGGGGAGTTGGGACCGGGTCTTGCTTGGTGATTCCAGCTGCCTCAAACTCATTCCCTTCCTGTAGGTTGGGATTATAGGGTTGAGACATCAGCTGATCATTCCTGGTTTCCTGTTTGTTCATGCAGGTAGAAACCCCTCAGTGTGGCATAGGAATATATTGTTATATGTTTCCAAACTGTCTACTGTGTGGGAAAATAATGTGGCCTGCTTTTATGAGCAAATACAAAGGGGGATTTAAAAGTAAGTGTCTTGTAAGCACAGATGGAATGTGTCATGGATAAGGCTAACCCTACTAACCACAATCGAATCTGAGTAATCCTCAGGTGGCCTAGAATTATTTAGTTTTTCATAAAGCTTAAAATACATAATTAACACTAAAGAAGTGATCACTGTTTGGATGGATGAATGATTCAGTCCTAAGTATCCCTCAGCAATCAATAGTTAGCATCAGCAAACTTATACCTATACAGCCAAGTCTTCCAAAATGCACTTGTGCCTACATCACGTGCTTCTGTTTATATTCACGCACAGATCATTCGTGATGAGCACAAACACTAAAGGTGCTGGGAAAACTCACCTCCATTAACCACTCATCTTCCATTTTGATCTGTGCTTAAGAAAATTGCTGAAAAGAGATGATAAAAAGAGACACATAACAGAGGCTATAGCTCAACGTCACTATGCAGTTCACCTACAGGTAGCTGATAGGAAATTGACAATCCAAACAAAAAGCTTTGATGAAATTCTTTTACTATTATAGCTGTTTTCTTTCATTATTAATATGGAGGACATAGCTGTGGAAAACTCTGTACTTATTAGAGTAAGAAATAAGTGCCATTTGTCAAATAACAAGCATCATTGGTGATGGTGTGCTTTATGACCATGGGACTCGAATGTTGGAGAACATAAATAATAAATCAAATATCAAGTATCTTACAAGATACAGAAATTTGAAAATGAGGTTTGTGGGATGTGGTTACGAAGTCCCCAGGCCCCAGAAGCATTCATACTTGATTTATAAGATTTCAAGGTAGAATCCTCTTTTTAAAATGTCTCTCCTCACATATAGAAGAAGGTCCCTTCCCTAGAAACATCGATGTACAAAAGAGAGTAGAGTTTTACTGAAGTCCATGAAAAAAACTTGGTGACAGAAATAAAAAAGGCCCTTTGAGGCTCTTTCTTTAGTATAGGCATATTCACTCGTGAACTCTCTGCCAGCAATGCCATAAGAAGCTACACATGTTGCATTCTGTCCAGTGCTATGAGAGTTCTTAGCACAGATGACCACATGAGTGCTATTCCCACAACTGTGTACATCATTTTTCATTCCACTACAATGGCTCTTGCAGGCATCATCCAGAACTGACAAGCTGCCAACTTATGTGGAAAAACATGACTAGTTTAGGGAGGGAAATGAAATCTGAGTGTCAGTTGAATTTTTACAAGTGTATAATACTTTCATAAGTAGATAGAAAATGAATTCTTTGGAGTGTAAACTCCTAAGATCTCATCTATTTCTATACATCATTTGGATAATGAATACTGTGGTGAACTTTCACAATGAGGTCAAAACAAATGTGGATCAAAGCCTCACACCGAGCATTTTATGTACATCTCAAGGAGTTGGTTTTGTCAATTATGTTTCAATAAAACTGAAATAAATAACAGAGAAATCCTTCCCCCAGGGAAGAATGTGAATCTTCTTTGCTCTGCATTTGAGAATTGAAAGGAAGTTTGTCTGCTTCCTGCTGGTGGTTGAGGTAACCAAACACAGGGCTTGGGCATGCAAACGGAGGTTCCTTCAGCATTAATCGGTTGAAACAGAAGCACACAGATCTTGTGCTTATAAAGGACTGGGGTATATATTTATTCAGGCTCTTTTTTCGTCTCCTGTAATGTCCCAAATTTTCTAACCTTCATTCCCACAATATTCATTTATCATTTGTCCTAACACTTATAGTACCATTGTCTTTTGGACACCTTCAAAAGTCCTAATGCAGAGGCTTATTGTTAACTCAAAACCCTTTCTGGATATATACATTAGAGAAAGAGCAAAGATAACCAATGATCGTGTGTTTAAGAAAGCTTCTTCTACTTGCTATGTTTTGTTACCAGCGAACCACCTCATCGTAATCATTTTACTTACTGCTTTATTCCCTTTATGAGAGTGGAGTTTAAATGCCCAGTTTTATTTATTCCCAACTTATGGCATGAGAAAAATTGCAGTTTCCAAAATGGTGTATGGTACAATTACTAGACAGGAAATTTACTTTCATTAAAGATGTTGAGCACTAGTGAAAAGTGGCTTTCACCTCTCCCCATGCTGTGTAATTTGCATCAACTGTGTGTGCATTTGTAAAATTGTACATTGGAAAAAAAAACGCAGGGCTTTGAGAGTTTAATTCCCTATAATCTTCTTCCCTGATTTCTAATACCATGACTTTATTCTCTCAGTAAGGATGGCTTAGTTGCCTTTTCCTCTGTCCAACCATCTCAAACAAGATTTCCCAATATGTATTTTTAGAAATAATATATACACTCTGGGGTTTGAAACTCGAGGCTCTTCAAGCTAATTAGCTTTGTTAATTAATATATCACTCCATTTCTTTCAAATCTCATTATGTTCACAAAATGCCTATTGGACCAATGGAAAAAGAGTAAAAATAAATGACAGGGGAACTATCATCCTGGAAAAAAAACATAATTTACTGATTGGAAAACTAATATGAGAATTATCAAAAAGCCCTGGTGACTCTCCAGCATGGAATCTAAATTTAAAATAATTTAAAAAACAAAACTGGAAGGTATATCTCTGTTACCATCACAGAACTCAAGTGGAACAAAACTCTTTGAATGTGGGAAATAGCCTGAGATTCACTGTTGATTAGCTGGATAATCTATCCAAAGGGAAGTAATCTACAACACTGATCAGAAAGTCTTGGGTTTAAATGTAAAAACTGCTATAGCGCCTACAATCTTAGTTTTCTCATTGGTGAAATGACTAATTGAGATCAAATTGCATAATGTTGAGTTTACTGATTTTTAAACACATAAACTTTTAAAAGTTTATAGTAAGGATTAAGTGATAAATTAAACAGGACTAAAGTTGTAACTCAATGGCAGAGACCTAGTAGTTGAGAGATCCATTCTGAGCACCAGGAAGAATGGGTAAGGGAGAGAGGGGGAGGGGAAAGGAACAAAAGGAAGAGTAGAAAGGAGAGGAACTATGTATACATATGGATGTATACACATGCACATATATGCATATAGGCCATTAGCATGGTCACTGGCAGTGTGCATCAAATAAATGTTCTATACTAATAAAATAACTTTTTCAGTAGTAACATGAATAGTTTTTTTAGGACAATTTTCAAGTAAACAACACGTTACAGAACACTATGCAAATACATAAACATTCACTATGGGTGACAGGTGCTACTTGGAAGGAATAGAAAGTACCAATTTCAGTGAAAAGATAGGTAAGAGTTTGGACTCAACTACTTAAGTTCCAGGAATTTATGTCTCTGAAATCTTGCCTGTTATTACTTCTAAATATGAAAGCCTTATCTACAATCACACCTTCTCTGGATATGTTTAAACCAGGTCTCTGATCCTAAAAGTGGAGTTTCTTCTGAAGCTCTACATGAACTCACTGTTCCAAGAGTTTGTCATTCCAAATGAAGATTGGGGCTAAACCATGCAACACATCCACTCTCTGGGGACAAGAAAACAGAGCACACAGCCAAATGAATTCTCTGTTGGCCTCTGCATTCACTTCTTCAGGGAAATTTAAGCGATGGTTCTGAATCATTTACATTTAATTTCCCTTTGCTCTACACATCATTTATCATCCTAGAATGCATCTGGGCATCTAGAAAAAATTTCCTTTTAAGAATTCTGAGTCTCTGTTTTGTGTTTCATTACTGTGTGGGAAGCTGTTCTACAAACTATTTGAAAACTTATTTAATTAAATTAGTTTTTTGTGATAGTGGAAACATTGGTCTATGTCTCCCACTAATCCCACTATTTTGTCTATACTCAGAGGAACTAAAGTGGTTGCTTTTCCTAGGGGAAAGTGAAGAGTCTCAATAAAATAAAATGCAGGAGAAAGATGTGTATTTAGAATAATCCATCAAAATAGTATTTTGTTCTGTTTTAGAACTGCCTTTCTTAGTCAATACCCCAACAAAAAATTAATTTCTGAAATAATCCCATAAAAGAGGGCACAAAAGAAACTGGGTTTCCATGAAACTGATCTTTTTAGTATTCCATGAGCACTTATTTCTGCCCCATCTGTAGTTCCCATCCACAAGTCCTGCTCTCAGTGACATCAAAAGGACTCTATTGACCTTCCTTTCTGACTTCATTTCTTTTTATCTTGTGCCATTTTAAGTACCCTGAAAGAACTTTTGATGTCCTTGGAATTCCCACGGCCGGCCTATGGGACTGTGTCATTCCATTTGATGTCTAATCACCACCAAATGTGCTTTAGGTGTGATTTATCACAGAGATAAATCAAAAGATGATTCACACAAAAAGTTTCTCCTGAGAATGCAGAGGTTTCTAGTGACCACTAATCAGGTGATATCAGACTCAGCTCAGCTCAGAGCATCCTGTGTTCCCATGAGCCCATTATAGAGATGCAAGGTAGGAGTTGCACAACAAACCTGCAATTCTAATAATGAAAAAGGGGCCTCTTATTAGGAAAACATTCTAAATAATTTAAGAGATTGTAAGATGGTGAATAAAATAACAGTGTGAACAAATATTTAAGTAGAAGAAGATATGACTGGAAGGAGGGAAATTTTAAGGGCTCAGAAAAGTAAATCTTGTAGTAAGAGATAAGTAACAGATAGATTTGTCTAAATGCACATGGGTAGGGCATAAGTTATTATGTTCCAATAAGAAAAACCAAAAGAGAAGAAGAGGAAGAGAGAGGAGAGAGGAGGAGAAGGAAGAAAGAGAAGGAGGAGAAGAGAGAGAAGAGGAGAGAAGGGAGAAGAGAAGAGAAGAGAGAAGAGGAGGAGAGAGGAGAAGAGAAAAAGGAAGAAGAAGAGAAGAAGAAGAAGAGAGAGAAGAAGAAGAAGGAAGAGAAGAGAAGAAGAGGAAGAGGAAGAGGAAGAGGAAGAGAAGGGGAAGAGGAAGAAAGAAGAGGAAGAGAGAGAGGAGGAGGAGAGAGGAGAAAAGAAGAAGAAGGGAAGGAAGGAAGGAAGGAAGGAAGAAAGAAAGAAAGAAAGAAAAGAAAGAAAGAAAGAAAGAAAGAAAGAAAGAAAGAAAGAAAGAAAGAAAAAGAAAGAAAAATAGCCATGGAATAAGCACAAGAGCCAAGAGAATGATCATTGGGCAGTGGGTCAGGAAGACTTGATTATTCAGGTTGCAGTGCTGCTGATTATCAACAACAATTCAGTATTGAAAGGGCAAACATAAATTCATAATAACTATATGAAACACAAACATAATGGCAAAAGTAACCCTCTGACTTAATGATATTTTTAGTATTAAAATTAATGGAACTAATCAAAAGGATATCGTCTCAGAAAATTAAAATTCAAAAAAGTCATAAGTAAAAATTTAAAAATTTCAACTAACCAAATAAATGTAAGACCTATCTGATGTTAATGTGGCAAAATAATATCTCTAGTATATAGGCCCAGGAAGTAAACATAAAAGCAATGCAAGATGGAGCAAGCATACAAAAAATTCATTGAGAGATAAGATTTGGATTGAAAAGCTTGCAATGCATATAATAAATAATTCATAGAAATTCCATTGAGACACGAATAATATAAAATATAATTAATAAAAAATCATGCTTCTAATAATAGAAAAGCATGCTACTTAAAATACAATAACATCATTCTGTTGCAGGTAATTCATGCAAATGGATGGGATTTGATGAATTGAGAAGTGCTATACATTTAGTAAGTAGACTGCATATTTGTACAATATTTCTGGAGAACAATTAACTGTTAGCCTTCTATCTGTTGATAGTAAGCTGATAATATTTCTGCGTTTTTCACTCAAGAAAGTATGATGTGTTTGCTAAGACTCTTTTCTAAGGGATGAACTGGGTACATACAAAAAAACTGGGTCGGTGAACCCTGTGTTCATCATGTCATCCTATGTTAAAGTGGAGACCTTAGAATCAATGTGAAAATCTAGGGGAATTATTATGTAACTTATGACATGAGATGTGATAGACTGCCTTGGAACATTTTAAGTTTCATCTGTGGACATGTTATAAGCGTAGACTAAGAAAAGAAAATAGTGAGTTCCATTGTAACAGTTTGATACATGCACATAATGTGCTTTGATTATATCCAGTCCCACACCCCCATTTTCATGAAGTTTTATCCCCATTTACTGTTGCTTACAGGTCCTTTCTATTTGCATGCGTTCAAATTTTATTTTACGTTTATAATCTTTAAAACATGGAAATTCTATTTTGGTTAAAAAGACGAATTGCTAACATTATAAGAATAAAGATTTAGGAGTCAACGTGCCTGATTTTCTCTCTGGAGCTGCCTCCCACACAGGTATATAAAAATTGAATGTTATATAAAACTTGAATATACTATGTTTCCCACTCAGTTTTATCTGTCTGTCTCTTCTATTAAAGTCAGAATAAATCTCTCCGCAGGCCCAAGGCAGGACCCTGTAAGTCACCCTCAATTTTTACAATTACTATCACCTCTCACAATGAACTGGTCATTGCTGGCTGCTTCCAAAAAATCTCTCTCCAGCTCTTCACCATTGTCATCATAACATCTGAATATTGTATATCTCTTCCAAGACATTAGTTCTTAAAATAGTCTTTATTCTCTCTGACTTCGTTTATCTCAGTAGAATCAGTTGTGTACATTTTCCATTATGTCTTTGGTAAATTAAAAGCAGATATGTCACTTTATTGCTTAACGACCTTTTAAAGCATAAGTGAATAAGATAATATTTAGAATGTGTGTCTTGGAAAATAATACTTTAGATGTATTTGTGTATCACTATCATTTCTTTAGAACCGATATTCTTTTCATAACTTCCTACTACACAACTGAATATTTACATTATTAGATTTAGTTTTTAGGAGGATAGTGGAAGGGTATTTATTTCATTGAGTCTCCTCTCTATGCTTCTCAATTATAGTTCACAAATGCATCTTCCTTGTTCCCAGGACATTCAAACTTGTATATAATCCATGAGGAGGTTATTTAATCAGTATAATAGTTCATGGCACCAGTGTTCAAATTTTAAAAAATATATCTGCACAAAACAGCAGTCAGTACAGGTAGGTGAGGTAAATACTGTTTTATGAAACTGTTCCAGTTCTATGTGGGTCAGAGTCAAAGGAAGTTTGAAAGTCACTGCTCTATTTTTTAATCCATATCATTTTATAAATAATTGTACTATAGTCCATAATCCCTTGTTTCTATTAACTTGTCTTCTTCATCTACTGACTGTAGTGGAAGGGAATAAGAAATGTCTATTCATTATTATATTCTTAGTGCAAACACATCAAAAAGCAGACAGCACAGGGTAGTACTCATGATGTTCAGCATGCACTCATATGCCTATATTATACATTCATGTAGCGTGTAGTTTTGAAAGCTAATCAAGGACTCTTAGTTCCTAATCTAAATGCATATGGCTCCTGAAAAGATGAAAGACAGTTTTGTGTTCTACCCAAGTCGATCCAAGCTGATCCCAATGGGTCAGGGAGACAGTTTACTATATTAATTTTAACCAAATATTGTATATCAAATTTCAGAGATATATCTCTTTCAACTTTTAACATTTTATATGGAAACTTCCTAGGAAGAGACCCAATACTACTAATAAAAAATGGGTCTTATGCATGACCTGCTCATCAAGACAGACAGAAACATAACCATTTCACTGCTGAAGGTAGACCTTGCAGTCAGAAGGGAGAGAGTTCAAAATTTTCAAATATGATCCCGACATTAGTTTGAAACTCTTGAGCTAATGGTATCTTATACAAGATCTGAAGCCACCTCATTGCTATCTCAATGAACAACACAAAAAGCAGAAAGAGTAGAGCTATAAATCCATTATGTAGAATGCATACAATATATGAACAAGGCATAGCCACACCTAGTCAGATTCTTCAATGGTCTTCATGCCCTCTCTTCAAGTTGAATTACTTTGTTAGATTTTTTAACTTTTGTCCAGGGAACTACATAGAAGCATATTTTTAAAGCTTTAATTCTTAGAAGCATTGCACTATTTAATAAGGTTCACTTTCACCAAAATAAGATTCTCCATTTATATCCAAGGAGGGAAATATCCTTTCTTCTCTTGATACCCTATCAACACCTATGCCATTAGTGTATCCAAATGTTTAGAATGGAAAATTCTTGCTTGTTCTAGGATCCAAGCTCAGTCATAAAAAGGCAGTTTACAGTTTCACATTGACAGCACACTACAGTCCAAACATGATTTGATTATTTTCTTAATGAAGCCCTTTAACCCATATATTCAGTAACTCTAATTGTTCCACTTAAGAAATCATTTGTGCCCCCCTTCTTCCTTTTCTAATTAATAACTTGTATTCAAGCTGCTAAGAGAGGTTACAAGTTCAAGCTGTTCTCAGTGGTGTTTTTTTTTTTTGTTTTTCTTTCGTTTTTAAATTTAATCCGAGTGTGTTCCTTAATGTCAGGTCTGTAGCCTTAAATAGCTCTGCTAATATCTGGTTGGTGCTGAACTTGTCTTCTTCAAATGAAGAAAAGCTCACTAACATCTCCCTTTCCTGATGCACAGACGACCATGAGACAATGGTCAAACCATTGCATCCATTGAGCCAAGAACTGGTTCAAATATTTCATACTTCAGGTGCAAGAAGACATAAGCTTCACAAACTCACAGTTTTATATTTCAATGGATCTGTCAGATTGTCTCTAAACCGCAGAAGCTCATTTTATAGGAGAGGAAACTCAGACCCAAGGAAAGTCCCATATGGTTTCTAATTTCACGTAATACATTTAAAGAAAAGTTTACATTAGTATCCCAAACCACATTGTTTTCCACAGAACAAATATAATCATAAGCAATAATTATTAATTAGTAAAATAATAATATATGGCATTAGAGTAACTTTCTTTTCTTAAAACTGTTTTGACCAGTATCAAAGGTTCAAATCTTGTGCAGGAATTGTAAGAACCTGAGAGACTCATCATTGCTCTTCAGTCAGCACTGTTCTTCAAGACCAGTCATGGTATACAGGAGACTATGATTCTCAGGGAGATACTCCAAACAATGTGCACAGTTGTGATTTCATTACTCTTGCCAATCCTAGGCTCAATTTATTTTTTTCCTAGTTGGAAACAATAAGAATCTGACTCATAAAATTAATAGAACTTGTCAAATGCTATGTAAATAATTTCATGGATTAATAAATATGATGCCCCAATTTAGAATATGGATGTTGCTTCTATTTTTATTTTATCCAAAAGAAAAAATAAACCTCAGGTAGCCCACGTCAATGTTTTCCTATTTCTTTCATGAGAAGGTCTGATTTCTCTCCCTACACCAAGCTCTTTGGTGTGTCATCATTTCTGCCGATACTCTCAGCAGCCCCTTACACTACCCTCCTTTTCTGCACATACACACTGACAGTAGGTACAGGCAATACCACTCTCAAAGGAAATTTTAAGTCTCTATCACTATAAACTGCTACTAAGACTAACACCGTTGTTTTATATGTAAATAAATTGGCCACAAAGAAGAAAAATACCTATATCCATTGTTCCCGGTCCTAGTGACACAGATGCAGTGAAAATAAACGATCAACATTTGGATAAGTGCTCATTTCCTATAGTACATAAATTGGGGAAAAAGACTCAGGACACACACACACACACATACACACACACCAACTGGTAGATCACACAATATACATACAAGCACAGTCATTCTCTATTTTCTTCATGGAAATTTGTTGTTTTAAAAATCATAACTCTAGGGGCCACTGTATATGTCTCTTATGTTGTTTAGAATGTCTGTGTATGTAGCAGATGAGTATAAAGGCTGAGAGAATTACAATTTAAATATATTTAAGTCATGATATTATTGGTTAGATGACTGTGCTGTAGCATTCTCAACTTATAAACAAATTTAGTTATTTCCATGAGGCAGCTGTAAAAATTAAAGTATTCCATTTTCTAAATAAACACAAATTGCTAATACCAGTAAAATCCATATGTAATTTAAAATTAAACTATTTCTTTTTAAATATAGTTATCATAACAACTTAGGTTATTTTGGAAATTTTTGAAAATCTATGCAAAAATCCAAATGTCAGAATTCTTGGCAACTAAATCATGTAGAATTACACCTAGCCAAGGGGAAAAAAAAAAAAAAGAAAATAATTTTAAAAAAGGTTATAAGTTATATATTTTTATTTTGTTCTGTTTAAAGTTTTGGTTTTTTTTTTTTATAAGAAATAGTAAAAATGGGTACAAAAAACCCTACTTCTGCTTCTATCTGGACTCAGATTTCCATGGTTTAAAATAAAAACAAGCAAACAAACAGATGCCCTCTAACAAAAAGAAGCAATAATCCCCAGAATTTTTGGGATTGTGTCATTGCTGTTCTAGTTTTGTTCATAAGCTTAGCATTAGCAAACCAGAAAAGGACCCAGAAGTGTGATCATTCCTGGTTATTCTAAGCTATCCATGGTAAAAGTATTTAAAAAGATGTTAACCAGCGCAAACTCCCTCCAATCTCTAGCCTGTGTACATTTTACTAGTCACCAGTTAGAAAAGGGTTGTCAGAGTGAATTCCTACGTGGGTGTGCTGGGAGTGTGTCTGTGTGTTTGTGTGTGTGTGAAGAAGAAAAGACCATCACATCGGTTTTGGTAAACTCAAGTTTATCATACTTATTTTTTACTACACATTGTAAGTCCTCACAGACCAATAAACTAATTTCTCTTTCTTCAACACAGAATTCACCTGTTTAACTGGCAAGTTTAACATTCTGAAAACAAAATCTTACTCCTGTTTAACATGAAAGTGCTTTTTCTGAACCTTTCTACCTTTCAAGTTAGATGATGAGACATTACACAGTATGGTCCTGCAGTTTGTGATATGGACATTTACATAAAAGACAGGATATCAAATTAAGAATTAAATTTAAAAAAATATTTTGTTACTAGTATTTGGTGACATTTAAAAGATTAGGCCTTGCCATTAACCTACAGATGGAGAAAAGCAAGTCCAAGAAAGAAAGGCTTGTCCAAATCCTTAAGCTATGCCCAGAAGGCTTCTGCAGCTAGAATATCTCACTGATTTAACACTATCAATTCCTGAGAGACTGGGAAGCCAGGCCTTTTCTAATAGTCTGTAGAACTACCTGTCACACTGATTTGGTGCCACAGTGTTCTTCATGAAGTCTTCTCAAGTATGGAGGCAGGATCTGGCCTATATTCCCAGAAGCATAAGATAACTCTATTGATGTCTCCATAGTCTCAGCATGGTACTGACTTAGCCACTGGCCCTTCTGTACAACATCGTTTTCGTGTAAAGACTGAGTCTGTAGATTCTAACCATTGTTAAAGTAGTAAGTCAATACTTCTATACACAATCTTCTCAAAGTCACATTCTGAATCACAAAGAGAATGTCAAATAGATCCTAGAATGCCATAGTTGGTTCACTGAGAAATAAGTTTGTGTTAAACACTAATGATCATGCCAAAAGTTGTCCTTATGATCTTATTTCTGAAGAGTTATTTAAAATTTCATAATGAATGATCAAAGATTAATTATGTGATATGATTAGAAAATGTCTCAAAAGAGCTAAGCCAGGACCAGAACTGTATTATTTGATTATATTATTAATAAAACTAGCATAGAATTAGTTTGCTAATGCATTTAAACTTAGACAAAAATTATGGAATTTGTATATTGTAGTTTCTATTTTCCTAAGTTCTATGTCCACTGATACACTTGCTCCCTTCTGATTGTTTGGTATTCTCAAATATGATGAATTAGGACACTCAACAGCATAAAATTAAATGTATTGATATAGATAGATACATTTTTTATCAGGATCCTAACAAATACTCAAGAAACAAAAATCTGTGATGAGAATGTAGCTCAGTAGTTTACATTCTCTTGGCTAGCACATGCAAGATCCTAAATTACTGCAAAACATTTTAATAAATAAATATTAACCTCCTCCGAGCTACTTCTTCAGCAGTTTTCATCTTTGTATCAGATTGTTTATTTCCGTGCTGATTATGAGATTTCCACAATGTCAATTTACTGTTAAAACAATGAAGAAGGAAGGATGAGGAGGGGGTCAATGAAAGAGAAAGAGGATGAGATATGCACCTTCTGTTAAAAACTGGAGGAAGACGGAGTAAGAGGAGGGAGGAAAGGGGAGAGTGGGAAGAAAGCAAATATTTGTTTTCTCCCAAACCTCTGTACACATCAGTTTACATTTATTTAAGATGTTTGTTAGACTAGCAAAAAAATCCTGTGTGCTTTTTTTCACTTTGTTTGTTGATTATCTATACTTTCAGGTGATTCACAAATTTAATTTGATTCAAAAGATTGGCTATTTGGGTTTTTTCCTTATCTATCACACTGTAATAAAAACTAATAATGTCATGAGAATCATAGCATGCCCTAAGCTTTTCTTCAATGACAGAACAGGAAGATAAAACTGGAAAAATACCACCTTAAAGTTTGAATCTTAATTTCACAAATAAAAGCAAAAGAATACATTTGTTTAAAATGAGAATCAATGATCATAAACAATCTTTCCTAGATAACCAATACTCACCTGATAGGTTTATCACCTCTATAGTCTTCACTAATATTACAATTTCAAAAAAAATTACATTAATGTCTAGAATCAATAAGAAAATCTATAGAATCAAGTGCAGATCAGGTCCTTGGCTCCATTTCGGAAGTTCTATTATCTATCAGAGTGGTAAAGAAGGTTTAAGAAAAAGAATGAAACTGTTCCACTATAACCTCTATCCTCAACATGCCAAGAATTAAGGAGGTATTATTAATTGAGGTAATTATCAGAAGATAAAAATATGATTTGGTTTATTTTTCATAAAACATTCAAGGAAAATGGCATTGGAATAGAAGTGACGTGTCATGATCTAATTATTGATATATGTAACACAGAAGAAATGAACAAGTTCAGAGATGCTCTATTCTTCCACTGAGGAAGTCAAAAGATGGTTGCATGTAAGCATTCCAGTATTTCCAACCATATCATTAGGAATATGCAGTGAAAAAAATCACTTCTTGTGGGCATTGTTTATTTCTGAAAATATACTAACACATGAAGCACCATAAACTATGGAGACCTCCAGGTCTGCACTAATATCATATGTTCTGCAGAACATTCATAAAAACCTAAAATCTTTTTAGTGTTTGCCTTCTGGTAATGGTGAGAAAAATTAATATTTTAAAAAAGAAACCTAAATCTCTTAGAATCTAGGCTGCCTCATCTACCTATGGCTGTTGTCAATCAGTCATCTTTCATCACTGTAATGAAATTGCTGATTTGGCCTCCTTTAATCTTTAAGGTTAGTTTTCACCATCTTGGAGGTTAATGCTTTCCACAGGAGGATCCAGCTCTGACAGGAACCCCTTGGCTCCATAACATTGTGTGGGAGTCCTTTGTGTCTCTTGTGAATTTTTACTTCCCTCTCTTCTTAAAATTGCTAGAAGTCAGTCCTGATAATCACCCTAATGACCTATTTATTAACTGCCAGCTGCCACACATCTAGACATCACAGGTCAGTTAATTTCCATTTCTTAATATTATCCATATAAGACTTTGGGAAATAAACTCCTCTAGGAATTTGGAAGAACAAACTAGATTCAAAACAAGGCAATTCATAACTCTCCACCCATTAAGCTGGCTTTTGTTATATTTTTAAAATTCTCTGTGACAAGGGAACCACTACTGCTGCAGAGCCTGGCCATTGATCAAAAGCCACAGGTGTATTGTCAGCACAATCAAACCTGGTGTGGGGAAGAAAGATAATGGTGCTAACTACAGGTTTTTAGCAAAACTCGCTGCATTTCTCGTACAAACAACAAATTGCTTCCGATCACTGCCACCTCCTTTATCATCTCAGCATTTTGTCATCCCTCCTCTACATGATTCCAAAGATGCCCTGAGCTGCACAAATTAAATTCAGAACATGCAGTGAATTCTACACTCTCAAACACTATCTGTGGGCTAGGGATGGAGGAAAGAAAGTAAACACACTCAGACTTGTGCTTATATTTATTTAAAAGTCAATCATATCACTAACAACTTGTTTCATACTTGTATTTAGTAGGCTTCAATCAGGAATCTGACATTAGGCTAGAACAAAGAAGTAATTTCAGGTAGGAATCTAAATCTTAGGCTAGAAACAAAGAAGTAATCTCAGGCAGGAACCTAAATATTAGGCTAGAACAAAGAAGTAATATCAGATAGGAATCTAAATTTTAGGCCAGAACAAGGATGTAGGCTTCAGACATGAAAATGACCTTGGGCTAGGACAGGGAAGTAGGCTCAGATACTTTGCTCATCCTGATAAGCCCTTAGAAACAGTGATCATGGGAGTCTTCACTTAATCGGGTTTGATGCTTGCTTTTTCTTTGCTATTTGTGTTTATTGTATTGTGTGTTCCTTGACTATTTGCATCTATTGTATTGCTAGACCCTCAACATAGAACTGACCTTAATACATGCATGTAATCAAAATAGTGTAAAAGCATAAAAGAAGAGGGTGATGGGATAAGGGGTTCTAGGGAGGGGAAATGGGGAAATGGGATGACATCAGTATTGTAAATAAATAAAATATCCAATTAAAAAAAAAACCCCACAAATGTCAAAGGAGGCTTTTTGCATGCATACACCACAAATGTTAGAAAATGTATACAGTCATAAAAAAAAATAGCTGCTAATATCCCTAGTATCCACCTGTAACAGCTTCTATTACCTCGAGAGATGATAGAAAAATCCCCACACACCCATCTCCCATATACAAGAGCCTTGTAGAGTTGGTTTTACTAGAGAACTTCCTTAGGGACAAACCAATGAGAAATACTCAAATGGCACACTGCATTGTGAAAAGAAGGAGAAAGCCCCCAACCCTAATTGTCACTATCCACTGAACAACCAAGGCCCAGTGATGTCTTGAGCACTATGGACAGACAGGTTAGTATTATACAGAAGTTACTTTTCTAAGCTGGAAAGGGAGTTTCACTGAAAACTAAGTCCTGTGGTATAAATTAGCTATGTCCTCTAGATAACAGTTCCTAATGGAAGGATGCGCATAACTGAAGTACTGCTCACCCAGTACTCAACTAAAGTACTGCTTACTCCTAGTTCTCTAGTACAATTATCCGTACAGTCACTGCTTCACTGCCTGAAAGCATAGGCGAGGCATTTGTCAAGTATTATAGCTTTTGTGGTATAAAACATATTGCAAAATAAAAAAAAAAATACCTCACAAATGAAGTTCTCAGAAAAATGGGACCAGAGAGAAGCAAAATGAGCCACATCTTATATGTGGCTAGTCACACCAACATGTGTATGAGGGCTCTAAGGGACATGCAGCTGAGCGACAAAGTCCAGGCATGGCAAGGAGGATGCAGAATTTCAGAAGGAAGGCTTCTCTAAGTCCTGAAATTCCATCAGGTCCAAAATAGAGCCCTGCCAGGAAACTCTTGCAAAGCACAGAGCGACCTGTTAGGTTCATTCAAAGAATCCTTTCAGATCAATCCACTTCCCCATGATTCCAGGACAAATGAGTTCAATGCTTTGCTGCACACACCCAGACAGCAATACGATCAGGGAGAGGAGGCGTCGGTAGGAATCACTTTTCTGAGGCTGCTAAGCAACTTCCAGACTTTCAGAAGGTATAAAAGGGCAAAAAGAATAGAAATAGCAATTAAAGAAGCACTTCCCTCCCTTGAAGCTCTTAGCAACCATTAACTAATTAAACTTCTCATTTTAAAAATTGAGAGTGTTATATTTTAGGATATATCAAGGGCTTTTGCTCACTAAAATATGTAGGATATAAATTATTGCTGAATATTTAATAAAAGCCACACTAATTCGGTAGCACTTGAACTGCGTTTTTATCCACAAACAGAAACATGTTGTCATTTTGTTCTCATGCAAGCTCCAACAGTTCATTCATTCATATGCACAAACATATGGACATAGCTTAGCATGAGTGGACACATTGCTCTGGTTGCTGAGGCCATGAGAATAAAGTTAAATACATGTGTCCATGGCTGATATTCTAGGAAGATGAACAGTAAGTCATCATGGAGATAGTTCTTTCTACACTGATACCAGTCTCTCTATTACCACTGAGTGGGTGGCCTGTCCCTGCTCATTTTCCTTTGTAACAAATATCATATCTGTAACATACCTCTGTGAATTCCCATCATCTCTGAACACTGGGATTTTTTTTTTTATTTACCACACATGTTATTATTGTAATCTCTTATTGGATATTCCAAATAGTGTTTTGACTTTTTTAGAGACAACTCGGAAAACATAAGGAATGTTTTCTATTAGGTTCTCTGTGATGAATCTTTTCTTCACCATTAGAAAAAATTTTCAACTTGAGTAAGCAAATTCCCTTATCTTTCAAAATTTTGTTTAAGTGATATTCTTATTATTGCTTTCTGGATTAAGCCATAGTGTTAATATTACCCATTACTTTTTTATTTTTCATGTTTTGGTACTATTTCTACCACCAATTACTTCAACATCTGCTAAAAACAAATGTATTTAAGGAAGAACCTAGTAGTCTATGATCTCAACCCTGGTCAGGCTGACTCTAGTATAGTTACGTCCTGAAACTGCATCACAGAAAATGTTTGTATGAGAGTTGTAGTCAGGGGTTACTAAGGTATGTGATAATATGGGAGTGTGAGGAAAGCGGTACACATTTAGTCTATAAATGTCCTTCCAGTGTTTTAAGACAGATTCTTCATTGGCATTTGAAGAAAACCTAAATGTGACAAGACAGAGGAAGGTCTCCAGCCTGTGCACCTCAGGATTTCAGACGTTTAAAAATCCTGTGCAGTCAGTGTTGTGACCACATAGGAATGATACGCAGGGCTGTCTGTTCTACATACTTACCCTCCTTTCTTTCTACAAATTCCCCCTTTCCCCCACACACTCAGCCTAAACAGTAAAAAATGCTCTATTTCCTTCAGTCATTTATAAAGTCTAAAGGCAAGGATTCTAAGCAAAAAGTAAGCAGCAGAATATACTTAGAAGAACGTAAATTTGGGATAATGGTGTCTGCTCCACAAACAGGAATGACAGAATAATTTAGGGAGAATTTGAAAGCACATGAGATGCATTCAATGGTGCTATCATTTGTAAATGCTTTTGCCTGCTTCTAACAGAGAAAGGGTCAGAAATTTGCATGTTGTTCAACATGACACTTATTTTATTAATGTAAGTTTCCTTCTACTTTGTTTCAGGTATCATATTTTATCTTTTCTGTAGACTTTTAGTGGTTGATTTTCTTTCTAATCTAATGTTTAAACTGACACATAGAGATGAATGTATTTATGGAGTGAAATTTTAATGTATGTAAAAATTGCATACATAAAAATGCAATAATGTGACCATAATTGTTGCTATCTTCAATCTCATGTCATTGTTTGGGTGCTTTTGAACAGCTATAGTTAGCCATTGGCAACTATGTATGTGTACATATGTGTATTTCTTGTGATAGTAGTGAATAGAGTTAATTCCCCCTATCCAACTTGCTATCTTCCAGAATGCTCTAGAATATTCAGTGCTTGGGAAAGACTCTCTCTGGGATAAATCTGTTCTACCACATCAGAGTTCAATAACAGCTCACTTTTGGTTACATTGTGATGAACACTCCTGTAAGCATGACCATCATGTCTAAAAAGACTGATGATCATATTTTCTGAAGAGATGCTAGGATATGAACCAAGACCAGAGCTTTTGTCCTCAACTCTATGTTCTAAGGAGTAAGCAGGCAGAAGTTTTAGAGAATGAGCATCTTCAATACCTTAGCTAGAGTTTCTAATGCTCTGACAAAACACCATGACCAGACTTGTGGAGGAAAGTGTTTATTTCAGGTCACAACCCTCAAGTCATACTTCATCACTGAGAGAAGTGAGGGCAGAAACCTGAGGTCAGGAACAGAGGCCATGGGTGGACAAATGCTGCTTACTTACTGGGCTCGCTTGTTAATGCTGCTTACTGGGCTTGCTTCTTAGAGCTTCCTCAGTCTGCTTTTCTGTACAATTCTGGACCATTTTCCCAGAGGTGGAACAACCCAAAAAGGGCTGCCTTATCCCTCATCTGTCATTAACCAAGAAACTGTCATACAGGTTTATCTACAAGCTATTCTGGTGGGCTTATTTTCTCAGTCAAGGTTATATCTTTCCAAGTGACCTACTTGTGTCAAGCGAAAAAACACTAGCCAGTTAGCAAATCAACCAACATTTTAGACATCCTAGTCATCATAACCAAATGGGTGGGGAGAAATTCCCTCTCCCATGCTGCTCAGGCCTAATGTGTAAATCTCAGTAACTCTGATTTGATTACTATAGTGGTGCTTACACAGTGTTTATTTGGTGGAGTATGTAAATAGGGTACAACTAGTGCCCTACGGAAAAAACACAGGGAGCTAAGGAAAAAGACTCTTAGCAGTTGAAGCATACTTTGAGGTTAAAAATTAATATGTCTTCACTTCCCATTCATATGACAAATCACCATGACTTCCCAAAACAACTACTTTCAAATTCTATATGAAAAAGAAAGAAATATAGACCTTAAGGCATTAAGGACATGTCGAGAAAGAACAAAGCAATAGGGATAAATGGCTCGAGAGACTTGCAGTAATTTTAGAAATGAGATAGAAGTGCTTACTCAAAGCCTTAGAAGTGTGTGTTTGTGCCTGTGTGTTTCTCAGTGTGTATATGTTTGTGCATGTGTCTGTCAGTGTGTGTGTGCCTGTTTTACATGTGTGTGTGAGAGTGTGTGTGTGTGTGTGTGTGTGTGTGTGTGTGTGTATAATATCTAGCTAGATTGTATACAATTTTAGAGATACAAGAAATTCACCTTCCACTGTCTCCAGTCACAAGTAGACTTTCAGGATGGAAATGAGCTAAAACTTGCAAAGTTCAGATAACTGTATATTTAATAGTACATGTGCAGATGCCACCATCTGGACTCAAACAATCTTTCCAAAGGGGAAAAAAGTCAGGAACAAAGCCTCTGTGGTCAATACGTCTGTGGCTCTGAGCAGCATGGAAAGGCCTCTCCTGCTGGAGGAAGACCTATAATTCACACAGCACACCATCACACTCTCAGGCTTCTCTTTGTATATCCAATTTCAACTCCTTCTCAGTGGGAGCATCCTGCTGGTTTGGATTCAAAGGACCTCTTCAGATACACTGCAGCAATCGATCTTCTTGGGGGTGGCTTGTGTTGAATAGGAGAAGCAGCCATATGCTGGCACTGGCTTTGCTAAGTCAGCCTGAGATAGACCTCAACTACGATCATCAATATTGATCCAAGAGATAAAGAAGATTAGTTTTCCGCAGAAAAGCCAATAAGAAACAGTATGACATGAGGATCAGGATGTGGGAGCCAGAGAAGATACGCGTGGATCCTGTCTCCTACCAATTCTACAAAGGGAAGACACTACTACTCGATAGCATTAATATCTTTAACAAAGAAGTGTGCACACAATGAAGCCTTTTGCTACCATTCCATATCTGTAAAACTGATAGAAACTACCAAGGAAATGAAATATAGAAATTTTAAGTGATGTGAGGATGGGAAGAAGCTGTATTTTGATCAGAATGATTGAAAATAATGTGTTCCATTCTAACCATCATTTGTTACCCAGAGATCATAATCTAGACTGAGAGCCGGTCAATGCTGAACCACAGCTATATCCTATTTTTCATAAATGATGCTGTGTTAGAACAAAGCCACATCTATTAATTTAAATATCGCATGTGGTTGTTTTGGCTAGCATGTCAAAATTAAGTACACTGACTATGGTTTTTAAAGACTAAAATATTAATGAAGAGGCCATTTATTGAGTAAAATTGCTGACTCCTCAGAGACAACAGATTTCTGCGTATTGGAAATGAGCCCTTTCTTATGAAGTGGTGTCTGAGTACAGCAGAGAAGCAGCAATTAACTGCAACCAAAGTGAGATTCACACTGCCACATTGCCCCATCCCAGGCTTCGTGGACATGTTCTCCATCAGCCAGAACTCTTCCCTAAGCCATCGTCCTTAGGACTCTCAAACACCCATCTCTCGATATTTTAAAAAGAAGAACACTATCCTTTCCTTTCAGAGATACTCATGCTGTTTTAATTAAATATTTATTCATTTAATAAGCAGTCTTGTGCTTTCCCTTCATCTTTTTCACTAAACAGTAACCAGGAAATACATCTGTTGCCTGTTGCTATAATCTCCTTGTCTCCACATCTAATGAATAAGAGAGGCAGTTAATAGAATACAACAGTGGGATCCACCTTGCAGCAAATGGCAGCAGTGACGGGAGAGCCATATCTCACTATAATACAGCTCTTCTCTTCCAAGCATCCAAACACTGAACAACACCATCCCATTAATTTTCTATAGAGCTGAAAGCAAGGCAAGTGACAGGGACACAGCTTCAAACATATCACACGGTAGGGAATTAACCTCTAGATAATTTCTAACTCAATCTATTTACAAACACAGCCACCTATATATTTTCAAGAGTTTACTGTGCTCAGCATAAAAGCATAATATTCATAAGAGTGATTTATTGCTTCTAAAATGTCTACATCTCTAGGATTTTCAGTTTGAAAGAAAACATCCAACCTAAGTCTCTGAATCTGGAAAGAAAAGCATAGTTGGGAATAAGGTCAAAGTTCATTCAAGACATCCACTCAATCTCAGGGCCTGGTATTTCTGGTCATCAAAGAAAACAGTCACTGCTTTAAGTCACCCAGCTCCTATCTGTTACTCTACCAGCCTTTTTGTCTCTCTTCTCCTTTTTTATGTAAACCAAAGAATAGATGGCAGGGCTCAATAAGTAAATAATGGAAGCAAAAGACAGAAATGTGCAGGACAAATAACCCTTTCAAAGTAAATGGAGAATCCCAAGAACACCAAGGGATCCTTTCCTTGGTGTGGTCAAAGATGAAGTTGCAAGATCATGAACAGAAATATTATAAAAGTCATTCTTTCTCTTTGAAAATAAATTAAAACTAATTGATTTCCAATACCCTAGTAGACTGCAAGCTTTAGATTGCAAGGCAGTCCTAGAAAGAGGTCGGCCATTCAGATCATAAATGATGAATTCTTTCTTGGCTCCTGATTCTGAACTAAAAACCAAAAGGACAACCAAGACTCCACTTTCCCTTAAAGATGTCAAAAGGACAGATCCAGCCTTCTCTTTTAGTATTTGAAAAGTTACAGGGTACACTATTTGCTTTACAGTCCTTCTGATCAACTTAAATTGAAGAGTTAACACACACTCGAAAACAGTAACACAAGCATAGGTTTTAGAAGAGAGAATTCACTGCAGGATTCAAACACCTTTTACAATCCTCCTTAGCCTCTTCTTGAGATCTCATGAAGATTTACTTGATTGAAACTGGAAGATTTCTGTGTTGTTCTTGATCTTGTCTCCAGTGTAAAAACAAACAGAAAAACAAACCAACAACAACAAATCAATTTCCTAGAATCAAAGCAGGGAGAGAGGTGGAAATTTGGTTGTTTATTAGTGTGGATGGTTTCTTTTGGTAACTCATCACATGGACTGTGGGAAGCAGAAAGAGTTGGTCAAAAGCATCAAACATGGGGGATGACCATCATTCACCCATTCATGGGAACTGTCAGTCACCTCTAGTTAGATCTGCCATCCATGCAGAAAGTCTCCCAGAAGCTAGCCTAACAGACCAAGCACATGAGATGCCAGTTGACCTTTCTATCCTGTAACAGATTAGCTTCAGCTAGCAGAAGGTTCCCAAACTAAAATGTCACACACAGCCAAAGGCATGTTTCTTCATTCAATCAAGAGTTTAATTATATTGTTTGTGGAAGTAAAGTGTTGCTGTCACTAGTTTCAAACCACAGAGCTCAAGGTTAGAGTAGTCCAGGAAGTGGAACGTTTATGAAAAAAGTAATCTCTCGAATCTGTTGTTTACAGAAAGTTAGGCATTGATTCACTGAAAAGAAAATTTCCTCATCTTCTCATGTTACACTTTTTGTTGGTTTGTTTTGAGTCAAGGCTGTTTAATGTAGAGCTGGCTATCCTGGAACTCACTGTGTAGACCAGGCTGGCAAATGCACAAATAACCACCTGCCTTTGCCTTTCAATTGCTAACATCAAAGACCTGAATCACTATGCCCAGTTTTGTTTTACTCTTAAAATTCATCATCTTTGCAAGACAAATCTCTGGTATCAGGAAAGTGGGATATGAGTCCTCTGTCCCACAAAGACTTCTGAAACAAAACAGAGAAATCTTTTCCATCCTGACGCTTAGCATAAATCTCAGTACAATAAAAAAGGCTCAAGACTGCTTCAAAAATCAGAGATCCAAATTCCAATGAAAACAGAACCTCTCAGACAGTAATTCAAAGTGATTTCATGTGTGATGTTGTACTTACCATTTGTACTCATCTGATGTATTTCAATACTGGATAGCAATGGGAATATAATGAGCCAAGAAGGCATAGAGATTTGGGTTAGGAGAATGCATTGACATGTCAAATTTCCTTCGAATGGCTCTCAACTTATTCTTCATCACTATCTCATCCCCTAATAATTAGGTGATTGGTTCAGCTTGCTTCTGATTGGTTCTTTAGCAACTGGTTTCCAGTAGAAGAAAGTTAAAGAGCCTGAGGAAGTGCAGTTAGTGCCAACATACTAATGGATGAAGTGTTTTATGCTTGAAAATGTGTTTTATACAAATCACAGAGAAATGAAGCATTAATGGCACAAGTGTCCATGAGATAAATAAGCAAGAATTAGCAATTCCTTTGTTTCTCTCCCCACAAGAGAGCTAAGAGAATCTTAAACTTAATATTCTTTCCTCCAATAAAGTCATCATGACAGAAAAACCAAACTCACATTTATTTCCTCCTACATTTCACTGGAGGAGTATTTATCATTTCTTTGGAGTTCAGTGCACTGCTTTGTCACTACCACACTGAAGCCCTTAGTTAGATAATGAGATAAAGAAGATATACTTGGTAACATTCTCTTCATACAGGTCACAGTTTAGCTGACTAGATTCTTTATGTGCATTGCAAAATTGCAGCAAATGACTCACCATAACTGACACATAGTTGGATTGAGAATAACATTCTGCCATCTATGAATGTGGACATTAGTGTCTTGGGACTTCAAAGACAAAACTTCAGGATGCAACTCAGAAGAGTGAATGAATGTAAGCAAACCCTTGATTGTTATGGTCATCCTGATCCTGGTCTCAACCCTTTGAAGCAGATTTGAAAATGCTATCACAATGCTAGTTTTTCTTTACCCTAGATCCCATGATCAAGGGAAACTCGCAGGCCTTAAGGTCATATCACGTGTGGGCATCACTCTGAAACCAGAACAACACTTCCTAAACTGATGTTTGCATATGTGCCAACTGCAGTCTTTACTAAAATGTCAACTCAGAAGTAGTGGGGCCCAAGTATCTACATTTCCAGCAAACTCCTATATGACGGTTGTTTCTGCTGCACTTTGAAAAGCAAGATCTTGATGGCGATGGGAATTACTCAGTTCTTAGAACCAGGTTTTCTTCTTCAATAGAAATAAGGAAATCCATGTATAGCACTTTGGGGGCTAACTTTGTAGAGAACAGCAGTTTCATCTTGATAATGTCTTATGTTGCCTAATCTATTAAGCAATTTATTTAAGGGATTTTTTTTAAGATCTGCCCTGTTCATTTGTTATAAAGACAACATGGCTATTATGTTTTAACACTTACTTACTTATTTGTTCATTTATTTGTATGTGTGGATGCATTTGTGTATAGTATAGGCCCAAGCATGCTGTGGGATACCTGTACAGACCAGAGCATAAGTTTCAGGAGTCAATTCTTGCCCTCTGCCATATGAGTCCTGGACAATCAAACTTAGGTCATCAGGCATTTACTTGCTGAGCCATCTCACTGGCCCACATCTGTATGTTTATAATGTGATACAGCATTAACTATTGACTTTAAATATTTACCAAGTTTCACACTAACTGTGCAGTAGATAGACAACAACAAAAAAGTAAAACATAAAAATAAGAAAAAGGAAAAGTCAGTGAATAGTGCTTTATTCAAAAAGGGGTTCAATAAGGCAGTCTTCTCCCCCCAATCAATGGGAGGGGACCCCCTTCATCCTGTGGAGGCTTGATGATCCAGCATAGGGGAATGTTAGGGCACAGAGACAAGAAGGGGTGGGTGGGTAGGCGAGTACTCTTATAGAAGCAGGGGGAACAGGGGAGGGGATAGAGGATTTAGCTGGAAAGGGGGATAACATTTGAAATGTAAATAAATAAAATAACCAATAAAATGAAAGAAATAATTATCACAGTGCAAATGAATATTTTAAGGAAGAAATATAATAAGGATACAGAAATAAAAACATTGAACACGTTGAGTCACCCAAACTTTCATCCCCATATGTCTATAAGCTCTACCACAGCAGAAGCGTCACTATGTACTGATGAGACACCATCTGAGACAAATTAGGCAGTTGAGTACAGAATTCCACATTTGTAAGAAATAGGATAGAATCAATTAGTTTTAAGCTGTGAGTTTGAGGACTGGTTTATTTTTGCTGGGTACTTTGTAGATGAATCCACTTACGCACCCCTAATCATGGATATAAACAATGCATTCCTACCAGCAATCCCAAATTGCTGCTTTCCTTCCAGCAGTAGCAAAATAATAAAATGCTTCAGGAACTGAGCATTTGTATCCAATTTCACTTTTGGCTTAGTTAAGCAAAATCATCATCCCTGAAAAAAGCTTTCAATGGTTTTTTTTTTTGTTTCTTTTTTTTTTTTTTAATTTTTTTCTCAAGCCAGCTTCTTTGCTGAAGCAGCTCTTTTCATAAAATCATACAATAATCCCTGTTTTGTTTTTTTTTTTTTTTAGTTGTTGTTGTTGTTCCTTTTCTTCTTAAATGATGCACCATCTCTTTAAGGGAAAATTGGGTTATTGATTAATTGATTATATGCTGCTCACAAATGCCAACTTAAGCACAAGTAAAGAGACACTATTGAATGTTCATAACTTAAAACTAGCAAGACAACACTCCATGGCTGCATAATTATCATCTCCTACTTTAATGAAGACATAGCATGCACTTTGTTGTTGCAATTTACATGATATATCAAAACTATATGAAATTTCCTTTAACCTATAATGGAAAAGAAACTGCAACACACGTATAAATTACAAAGCTTCGCCTGGTTGTTAAGGCAGGTCATTAGTATTCCAAGGCTGTATTGGGGATGTTAGTCTTTATAAGGTGGAACTGGAAGTCTTCAGAGAAAACTGAAGTGTATGGTGCTGTCTTAGAACTTGTTAGTGAAAACCATGACATTTGAAAATGATTAGCTGAAAATGGAGTTTTTATTTGGATACTCGATAACCTAGAAGTGTCTAAATAATAAATGGCTCATTGAAAATTATCACCGATTTGGAGAGGGGAAGTGGATGCTTCTAGCAACAACAATAGCATAGCAACAGCTTTCGTTGTTGGTCCAGGATTTGTACTACAGATTTAAGGACATGTGCTTCTGTGCCAGGCTTTAAATCATAGCCCTATAATTAGGTACCATGAAGCCATGTGGGAATTTAGTTATCTTTTTTTTGGTATCTCATTTGCTTCATCTTTAGAAAGGCATAAAAGTAGTCCCTTCTTCACTGCGAGGAATATCAAACAATATGGGGATATGCGGCAGTCAGGACTGAATGTAGCTACATGTTGCAAAAACCCCAGAATGGGGTTTAAAATCAACTAGGCATGATTGCTCACATAACAATAAGTCTAGATGGACTGGTTCTCAAGGTGGTAGAAAGGATCAAAGGTTATGATGGACTCAAGAATCTCTTCTTGTCATCCTGAAGAGGAAAGGGAAGAAGCCTTCCCTGTGAATTTCAGTGCTCCTCAGCCCTGTTCAGGGTGAAGGAATGAACTAAATGGTGGAAGGCAGTGCACTTAGCTCGGGACACTAGTCTGTTATTTTCTGAAATGTAAAAATGTCTTTCTACTCTATGTGTTTACCAGAGCTCTGCACATGACCTGTCTCACTGTTTAGAACTAGGATTTTAACTGGCATATTGCTGCTTGAGACAACATTGACTTATATGCTTGGTAAGAAGATAAGGGGAAAATAAATATTTCATAAGTGATACCTATTATGTCACGTTCACTATATAACTATACAGTCTCATAACTAGGAGATATTATTGATATTTTAATGCTTTTTGTTTTCTATATTCATGAACCCAGAGAATTGCTATAGTGTATAAGTCACAAAGCAGACATGTACTTAATTAACTCTTTAATATCTCCTGTAAAATGAGCAGTAGAAAGAACAGGGAGTAGTGGGAAGGATGAGAGAGAGAGAGAGAGAGAGAGAGAGAGAGGAAGGGAGGAGAGAGGGGGAGGGAGGGAAGGAGGGAAGAAGGGAGGGAAAGAGAGAGAGAGAGAGAGAGAGAGAGAGAGAGAGAGAGAGAGAGAGAGAGAGAGAACAAACCGTGTTTCACACTGTCTTTTGACATAGTAAACTCAGGCACACAGAGTCAGAGCAGCAAATCACCAATGCACAGATGATGGCCAGTATTTCCTGGAAAGGGGTGGTGCTTACCTGAGGCTCTGGGAAAAGTCCAGCAGGCACAATTGGCAGCCAGACTTATGACAGCTCCTATTAGAGTTTTATCATACACTTCCTGGAACTCTTAAGGGACATGTAAGGAAGCCACTGTGGGGGGCGGGGGGGGCAAGAGTTTCAGAATGAGGAATAATGATGACAGTGAGGAAGAATTCAGGTTTCATACCTGAAGATTTCTGTAAATAGTTGATATAATACTAGTGTAGCCAGGCTGACTCTTGCACTGGATATGATGTAATATGAAAAATGATCTACAGTCTTACTTCTCAAATGTTGTTACAAAATCTCATTGAACTGAGCGATCTTAACTCATACTAGGAAAGGGAAGGTCAAGGAGATAGACTGCCTTGCCTAGCTTCTCAAAGGTTCTGGCACTGGAATTTAATATCAACTCAAAAATCAGAACATGAGTTTAAAGACTGGCTGAAGAAGCAGAGCGCTTCCTTCATTTTTAGAAAAAACACACATAAAATTGTAGCAATTTTCAAAATTATGCACATATCACCTAAGAATCATCTAAAAAGTGTGTAGAAGTCTCCTTGCTTCTCCTGCCCTGCCCTGGGGCTGTGACTCAGTACCTATGAGGTGTCACCAACACCTACAGTAATATAGGTGTGACCAACTTGGAAAAGTGTAATACTATGTCAAGGATTAAGGAAGCAACATCTATTATCTCCAGAATAAGCATTCAAGAACAGGATCATACTTAAACAGGAAAAACAGATTTACATAGAGATTAAATACTCTTATATGCATTTTATGTTTAGAAGATAAGTTGATATATTTTGAAAGAAAATATTTACTTTAGATCTACTTTAAATTTGAAGGAAATTGTGAAGATAGAATAAAAAGTTGAATATAACATCCATCCAAGTTTCCATTAATATTAACAATGGACATTAATACTTATAAAAATTCATCAATTAACACCATTCATCACAGCCAACTAAGGTTCATATTTGGTTCAGATCTCATTTTTACCTAGAGACACCACAGCAAGGTAACCTATGCTATTTTGACATCATAATTTCTTGTTTCCTATGACATTTTACTTATTTCTCAAATTTTATTTTAGGACAGTTTTGAAGAACACTGGTCAAATATTTATGGACCTTCATTTAAGGGTATGATTGTTAATTGTGCCTTCTGTTGGTTTTGTGAACTTGACTGAGGGTTGTTTGAAAAGAAGAAACTTCAATAGATGCTTCCTTTAGGTTGGCCCATAGGCAAGTCTGTGGGGCATTTTCTTGCTTAGTATTAAAGACAGTGCTCACCCCTGGGTAAGTGATCCTAGATTGCATTCTTATAGCAGACATTCTTAGGCAATCTCAGCAAGCCGTGGTGAGGAAGCCAGTAAGCAACACTCCCTCATACTCTCTTCTGTTCTTGCTTCCAGGTTCCCAACTTGAGTCTCGAGTTCCTGCTTAACTGCCAATGTCACATTGAAACATAACCTATAAGATGAACTAAACTTTTCCTTCTCAAGCTGCTTTGGGCATAGTGTTTATTACAGCAACAGGAAGCAAGCTCATAGAGACTATATGTTTTTATTTTTTCTCCTTTTCTCAATAGACGGGAGCCACAGATTTGAAGGAGGAAGACCAGAGGTTCCATTCACAGCACATCAAAGCCTCATACTGTCATGGGACTCTCTCACAGATAAATATGACCTTCATCACCTGGATGAGGATGAACTGTGTAAAGTGGTTACCAGGTTTTCTACTGAAAATGTATTCTTCTCACCTCCAGAACACATGTTCTTTTCTTTGGAAGTAGGTCTCAAGCACAGGTAATTCTTAATATGAGACTCCACCCTACCTCCGTGAGAGTGGAATGTTTATATACATACTTTGGATTTAGTCTATACATTTGACCATAATCTGCAATTTAATTATTCATTCATTTATATTATATGGGTTCTGATAATTATTTGAAATAGCTTTATGTAATCTCTTGTTCATGTGTTCCATATTGGACCACCAAGAGCCCTTCCCATTAGCTGTAGGCTCACTTTACATCTTCCATCCCTATAGATGTTTTTGTTCCTTTCCATAAACAAGAACTTCTTTATTCTTTACTGTCTGGCACTCTAAGATGCCCCAGGCTTATCTTGTACATTTTCTACCTAAGTTCTAGAATCAGCTATTTCTCCAAGGAACCCTCATTTTTCTTATTCCAGAGTGGTATAAGAAATAAAAATATTGATGCTAGGTAACAATTTTTAAGTACATTGAAAGTACAAAATATCAGGATACCCTTCCTTTAAAAGAAACATGTCATACAGTGGGGTGCATTAAAAGTCAGCACCAGATCAAAGTTTCTCTATCAGAACAGGTAGCTTCCTTAAAGAACAAATGACACAATTGGATTTTCCCCTCAGAAAAGATAAATAGTCAGCAATATTCATGACCTTGTTGATCAAACATATGAGTTAAATTAACGATGACCCCTGGATAGAGGTTCCTGAAGTAGAAAATGCATTTCAAAGGCATGGAAGACATGAAGTATCAAGACAACCAAGTGGCAACATCATTTTTCACCATTGTCATCGTTTAATATCCATTACCATAATCTTATATGAATCAGCATCTTCTGAAAAAAAAAGACAAAGGAAAAGCTATTAAAGGTCTGTTCATTGCAAATTATGGGTTGGGATACTTGCATTTTGGGTAAAAATGCACACACACACACACAAACATTGATGGACACTTTGGTGCATTAGTACTTATAGATGATACTATTTACTGAAGGTTCTTTTTTATAATGCATTTTCTAAGTTGTGCTAAAAGCAATAAGACGTGCACACCAGTGTCCAGCAGAGAGTTGCTGCCACAATGCACAGGATAAAATTGCTTTCTCAGTTACCACTTCTCTGCGTTAGAAATCGGTGCCTGGTGGCATCTGCCCTGCTCCTGGCAATCTGTCCCTTAGAAATCTCTGTAAAATTATTAGGAGATGCCTTGCAGACAAAGCCTCTTCATTCTAAAATTACATTATTTATGCTGCTAGTCGCTTCTTAGATGACCCTGTCACTTCTGTATGCCTCTTTCTCCCAGCCTTCTCATACATCTATTGGAGAAGAGGCTAGTGAACAAGGCACCGTTGCTGGTAGTAGGAACTGGGGCCAAACCAGAGCAGGAAGCTAGCTCTCAGCTGTGAAGCACTGCCATTGTTCTCAAACATAAAGCACAGTGTCCCAAAGGGAAATCTGTCCGTCCTCTCCAGGCAACTCACCCAGCAAATCTATCCTTTCTTAGTTATGAAGACTTTCTGATGCTGGAATTATAGGTATCTGCCACCAAATCTGGTTATTGGTATTTTTGTTATAAGCTTTGTAAATCCACTATAGAGTATGATTTCAAATGATATCTCAAATGTCAACTTAATAAGCACCTGTGGCAAATCTGGATAATATCAGAAATAGCTTAGTGTATATTACATGCCAAGGAGTGGCGTTATCTGTTTGTGTCATATATGTTTAATTTAACCAATCTATAATGTTTTACAAATTTAGGCAATAAGGGTCCTGAATCTTCATGACAGCAGTATATTGCCAAGATTTACATCCAGATGTGTGCAAAAGTACTTTAAGGTACTCACTCTCAGTAAAATCTTAACTAATACAGGGGCACACTAAGTATCTCTGGGATCCTGTTTCTGATCTATCCACTGAAATAGCCATTTCTAACAACACGCACAATCTTACTGTATATGACTCAATGTTTTTAAAGAAAAGATTCGTCCTCATTTCTAATTTTCAGGGTCTTGTCTTGACTCCTACATAGGTTTCTACAAAATTAACATTTTAATATTTTTGCTTCATATAGGCTTCAGGAATGATTGTCCTAAGGCAAATTCAGAGTCTATCCTTAGGATTACTATGTAGAAAGTAATTATTCACTTCTCTTGCCTTGTTCCACATTCAATATTGGAGCTGACAAATGCCCTGGGTGTCTCAGGACCAGGGCTTATGGAGATAGCAAATTCTGTAGACTTCATACGTTTGCATTTAGCATTTTAGGGATTTCCTTGACTTTTTCTTTTCCACAGGCACTTGGGAATGTTGCCAGTAGAATTATTAACAGTATATACAAAAGAAAAAGTCAAGGATGAAGAAATGGATGGCAGGGAGAAAAGATCAAAGAATAACCCTGTTGTATTAAATAACTCAGAAAAGTTGGAGGTTTGCCTTGTGGTTAGCTGAAAGGTCTAAATCAGTATACACAGGAGTAACTTTGGAATCTGTGCAAGCCCACAAATCAAAAAACATGCAAGCATGAACAAACTACTACATACAATGGAAAGCAAGCACTTGGTAGGTGAGATTACCAATAAGATTACAAATTTACAATCTCCAAAAGACATCATACTACTTAAAATGATCTGTTCCTGACTTTGTTAGCAGTGGGCCAAGACAAACGTTCACTTTGAAGTATTCTCTTTGATTTCGCTATAGCAATAGAGTATAAGGTCTCAATGACCTGATCAATAGTTACAATGCAAGTTGTTTCCAATCAGGCACCAATACTCTCAGGACTGTTGGAACAGTAACCACTTACTAGACCCTACAGCTGCCCTCTCCAGTTGTCTTTCCATGTGGTGGAAACCTCATATGGAGGGTTCCTGCAGTCAGTAATAGCTTCAGGATGTACTGCCCAGCAGAAAAAAAGGAAAGGAAACAAAATAAAACAAAGAATCAAAAGAAAGAAAGGAAGGAAGGAAGAGAAAGAAAGAAAAGAAGAAAGGAAAGGAAGGAAGGAAGGAAGGAAGAAGGAAGGAAGGAAGGAAGGAAGAAAATAAGAAAGAAAGAAAAAAAGCAATGTTCATTCTTCCTAGACAAGCCCAAGGGTGAGAAACAATCACAGTTTACAGGAAGCTGCTCCCTGGTTGACACTGTAAATCCTACTTCCTAGGAAGCTCCCAGCACACAGGAAATTCATTACCCTACCTACAGTTCCTCTAGCAACCCATGCCAGAGCATTAATGCTTTCTTTTTCTCCTTTTTTTTCCTTCCTGTATGCCTCAGTATCTCCGCCTTCGATTCTGTTCTCCATTTTGTTCTTTAATTCTTTACTAAAAATTGATTGAATTCTCTTGCTAAGTTATAGCAAGGGAGATGTAGTTTTCGTGGGAGGTAGTTCGCCCCTCTATAAATAGAATTTAACTCCGAGGGGAAAAGTAAAACAGCAGCCTTACATAACCTTTCAAAAAGCTCTACTCATTTTCCAGTAGGACCAGAGAAGGGCCTACAGTTCATGAGCTAAGCAGAAACTTGTCTCACCAGTGGGAACACTAGTGATTTTCATTCAGATTGATCCAGTCTGCACAGCTGAGCCCTCGTGTCCTCTCCTACTCCACTGTGATTTGGAGCTCTGGTTAAATCTTGTCTCTCAACCAGGCAGGGCAAAGCACAAGCTTCAAAGCCCCTCGCTGAGCTAGATCTCTGCCTGAAAGCTTTACTCCTCTTTAAACACCCCACTTAAGCCTTTCCTTTCCCTTCACAGTAGCCCAGGCAAATGAGCAGTTGGATTGCTTCATGCCCCAAAGATCATTTCCAATCAAAAGGCAAGGTTCAGTTCGGGGTCAGTTCTACCAGGGTCTCACTTTTAGCATGTGTGTACTTTCAGAACATACTTGAAGGACACAGTGAGGAAAGGACTCCGGGGCTCCAGTATTCCTTTTGTGTGCCTCCCTTTTCTTGTGAATCATAGTATTTTGAAGAAGGAAAAGAGTGGATGGAGAGAGTGATGGGAAGTGAAAACCTGGCAAACCCTTTTGAAGTGTGTAGTCTCCTTGAGAAATGGAGGGAAAGGCAGATCAAATATTCAAAATAATTCCAAGGGGCTTCCATTTCAAAGAAAATAAAGCAGGACAATGACCTCTGAAAGATAGTGAAGTGCTAAATAAAAACAGTAAGCCAGAAGCCTCTTTGATGTGTGGATAGTTTGCCATCTTAAGACCTAAAGCAAGGCTACCCAAAGGTGTTGCAAGCTAAGTTAAAATTCATGTGGCTGGGACATTTTTTCCATTGATTGTATAACCATTTATACTTGTGTAGACTGGGGAAGTCTCTGTCTCCTATGCAAATGTTTCTCAATAACCTTTTACCCTAAAGGAGCAAGCCAAGGCAATGGCCAGGCTTTCTGAATTTCTAATGAGTCCCCAGGTGATACAAATGTTCTGGTTCCATGGACAAGAGCATGAATAATTGTTGAAATATCAGTGTAATAGTTGAGCATTACAGTAATCTGAAGATTAAAAAAAATGAAATAAAATACCGAGAGTTGGGTAGCTATCTGAGATTATAAATTAACAGGTAAGAAAAGAGCTTTAAAACTGATGAGGATTCAAGAAGAAAGTTGCTTCTCCAGAGCAAAAGAACTCAGGGACATATTCTATCCTGTGCATTTTGTGGGACATATTCTACCTGTGCTTTTTGTCACAAAGCATGAATTAGCTTCTAGGCATTCATTCTAGGTAGCTAGGTCTGAAGAAAATGCATGTACCTGAAATAAGAAGAGGTAGTGATTGAAGATTGTTTGAAGGTACAATCTGAAGGAATGTGTTAGAAGTCACTATGATTGGTATAACACTGAGTTAGGACTTACTAGTTGTTCCTTCAACTCTTAAATCCAATAAAGGCATGGGCCAGGACTCTAGATTATATCACCTCTGTCTTCATGGCCAAAGACCAGAGAACCAGGCCTATATGTATAAGGTGACTCACTGGCACAGGTATTATTGGGTACAGTAATATCATGTTATTACAAAACATTGACTTCTTGGTGAGTTGCAGATTAAAGGAAAGAGGGCATCCAACTATATTTGAATAAACAGCAATGTAGAGAAAATATAGTTGAATGCTCTAATTTTAAACAAAACTTAATCTTACTTTTTCATTTTAACTCATTGAGAGAAATCAGAAATTTGCTACCCAAGGAATAAATGTCCATGTCAACCTTCATACCTCAGACTACACATGGGTGAAACCCTATTCTCTCTGTGCCCAGTAGAACTGGTCTCCTAAACATGCCATTAATAAACATTTGCCTTTGTCTAGCTTTTTTTTTTTTTTTTTTTTTGGTTTTCGAGACAGGGTTTCTCTGTGTAGCCCGTGCTGTCCTGAACTCACTCTGTAGACAGGCTGGCCTCGTTTGTCTAGCTTTTTATATTTTCCAATACTGCTTCTCTCTAACTATATTATTTGTATCAATAAAATCTTACTGTCAACAGTAGGAAAGACCAGTTGTAAATTCACAATGAACTCATGAATTAGGGCCAGAGTTTCTTATGAAATGTGACTATTATGTTTGAAATGTTGCTTGGGTAGATATCTCGCATCATTCTTACTGGGTGGGTATTCCATTCTTTGGTTGCTGTTGCCAATTCTGGCTCCTGGTCAGTGTGGCAGGTTTTAGGTCTCTGGTAGAGACCATTACACGTGAACTCAAAGGAAGGAGAGAAGCCAAAGGCAAAGGCTAAAGGGAGCTGAAGAAAAGAGCAAAGGGATCTTGGATCAGCTGATATTTACCTAAATTTTAAATAATGAAAAATATTAAAGGATGCTTTTTGACATGAACTCATTTCAGTGGATTCTACAGGTGTTTCCTAAGCATGAGAATCAATGTTGATGAGATGTTCAGGAATGCTCTGCAGCCTCGCCTAGATCCCTACCATATAATGGTTTCCTGAAGCAAGCTAGGCTGATTTGATGTTCACTATTCTTTCTCCTACCTCGGGCCCTTATGAACTTATCTTTTTTACCTGATTTTCTCCCTCTGCACCTTATCAAACACCCTCTTCTTAACTTATCATTTTATTCTTTTGGCTCCCAGATCAATTACAGTTTTCTTGGTAAATAATATCTCTATTTTATTTCTTTTCTTTGTTTCTGCCCTCTGGATGCTTTCACTGTCTTTAATATGTTATCACAGTAGAGTGTATTTGTTCATTAGTATGCTTGTCCATCTGGGCTCTAACGCTATCACCATCTCAAAAAGATGCCTGGAACACTCAATGAATGTGGGGGGGGGGGGGGCGGAGTCATGGGAGTGTTTTGATGTGTTTAAAGGAAATTTTTTGGGATCTGGAAGATGACTCATATTTAATTTCATTCTTCTCATACCTGTGTCTTAGCTTATTTATATTTTACTTCATTTTATTTTATCTTAGTTTAGTTTTGTTTTTGTCTGTTTGTTTATTGGTTTTTGAGACAGGATTTTGCTTTGTAGCATAGACTGGTTGTGAACTTACCCTGTAGTACAAGGTGTTCTCACGTTCATAATCTTCAACCTTCACCCCCTAAATTTTTGAATTTAGATATATGTGTGCCAGTGCAACCAGCTTCATTTAATTATGGCTTAGGTTAAACATAATTGTCAACTCTTTGTACCCCTATGCTTTAAAGACAAAACTCACACACACACACACACACACACACACACACAGAGAGAGAGAGAGAGGAGAGGAGAGAGAGAGAGAGAGAGAGAGAGAGAGACAGAGAGGGAGACAGAGAGAGACAGAGACAGCGACAGAGAGAAAGAAACAGAGAACGTGATGGAGGGAAAGAGAGAGACTGCCTCAATCAATCTATAAATTATGAATTCTAGGAATACAGTGATGAGCAGATTGGCTGTGTCAGCCCACCTTGTCAGTATTAACATATTAATGATAAAGTGTATAAACATTGCAGTGCTGCCTTTCTCAGCTCAGTCTCCCCATTTTGTTTGTATCCCTTCTTAATAAGTGCTTTGTTCTGCTGTTGGTTCCACTCATCTATGTATGTCCCTGTCTCATTGACCTTAAAATAAACTCATGAAAGATGGAAATACATTAAAACATTTCATTTAGCATGTCATAACTCCTGTTAAATATCCATAATGATGATCTTGATTCAAACATTTGATCTCATTTGATCTTATCACAGCTTAACATGTATCTTGGGCTTTGAGAAAACTACACAAAAGGTGATAACTCAAAATCTGTAAGACAAGATAAAATCTGTGTCTCTGCCTTTAACATGGTGGCTCATGATGGATCTGTATTTTACAATGTATTACTCAGGAAATCTTCTCGAGAAACCTACACTAAATTGCAGGCCTTTGATAAATTGCAGTTATCCAAATTAGAAGGAGTATGGATAAAACAGAAAACATAGTTAAGCTTCAAAAGGGATAACAGGGAAGAATAAATGAACTAAATAGCTAAAGTTAGAGGAAATAAAGATGACCCAGGAGATGAAAACAATTTAGTGTCAAAACATTTAACCTTCTGGATCATAGAAGAGGCTGTGTCATTGCAAAGGGAAAACAAGAACACCACATTCAATGTCACAAGTACTAAGAAGAATATTTGGAACAGCATTATCTAAGATAAATTACAAAGTAAATTTCCAACAGCAAAATACTGTTGTGTTACTGAAATATTTCCCAGGGGAAGTAGCCAACAACCCATCCCTTGAGATGTTTCAAACCAGAAAGAAAATAACTAGAAATTGTCCTGCAGGGAACAGCTCTGCCCAGACATTAGACATGAAAGGAAAAGCTTGCAGATTTTTCTCTCTAATTTATATTCTTCTGAGATCCCATGAGGCTGAGCAAAGATGTGGGAACAATGGATGGAGGACTCTCAATGAGAGGCTTGCTTAGATGTCTCAGTCTTGGCTTACATCTCTAATGAGTAGGCACAGAAGGCAACCAGCTAGAGAGGCCCTTCCAGCATATCCAAATGTGTTATTTAATCCACAGACCTTTGTTAGCCTTCCCAATGGGACCAAGTGGAATAAATTAAGAACCTATACAAAGTTGGAAGCATATATTTCTTCAAGCACCGGCTGTCTGAAACCAGCAATCATACTTGCTATGTATTTTACTGCATTGGAGACATGTTCAAGGTCGGATGGGCAAAATAGGGTGTATTTTCGCTTAGATTTGGTATCTGCTGTTAGGATTGTAATTCGATTTTCCTTTGGTTCCATTAGATTCACGAGATTCCCACTGTGCCTGGAATTAAGCCTGGTGTTCTAGAACCCTGATTACCTGTAAGCAGTCATCTATACAGGCATGATAAACAGGGTAAATGAATATACACAGAACATGTTGCTCATTACAATAAATAATCTTAAAGTGACTAAGGCCATCTTTTTCTAGATAAAATTTAGTGTGCATTTTGGGAAAGTGCTTAAATAGGGGATAAACTTGGTGTAACATAAAGTGACAACTTCCTAAAATGTCAACTGCTGATAATATCCATCCATGCTTAAGAGCAAAGGTTGATTAGTAAGAAAACAGAAAAACCACCAACAAAATAACTAAGACAAAATGGGTGCTCAACTCAGGATCATAGAAGTATCTTGCTGCATCCACAAATGGCCAACAAATTTATGAGGAAAAAAATGTGCAGTTTTATTAGCAATCAGGGAAATGCAAATTAAGCCCATAATGAGATGTTAATTCACATCCACCAGATGAAGGCAAATTAAGAAAATGAAAATATCAAGTGATGGTAGAAACATGGAACAAAGAAGACTTTATATGGTACTGGTGTGGTTGTATAATAAATGTAGTATGCCACTGCCTCTTAATATACAGATTTTGTCGCCATGACTCAGCATTTCAACACCTACATGCACACCTGGAAATAATGGTTACTGTTTAATGAGCAATATGTATAAAAATGCTTAAATTATAGAAACTAGCAACAGAAAACTGGAGTATAAAAAGTCTATCAAGAGTAGATCAGGTAAGTTATAGTCAATAAAGTCATGGAATATTACACAGTAGAATGATTGAGTGTAACTATATGTATATACTCTGGCAGTCTAAGATACTTAACGTTTAGCCAAAAGGAGAATCAGAAACAAATATATTTCTTTGATTACAACCACATGTAATAGAACCAAATACTGTGTTAAAGAAAGATGCATTTGTGCCAACCTTACAAATTACAAGGATTAATTAACACAAAATTCAGAAAACTGTCAATGGGTAAATGGCTTATTGTTTTATTATTGTTATTATATTCAGCATTATTATTGACACCAGACACATATATGTGCAGTTTATAATTTAAGCAAACTGTGATGTTGAAACTAGAAGACAACTAGAATGGGTGTAGTCCACTCCTTCATTTAACAAGGAAAACTAGGGTTCATGATGAACAAATGACAACCAAATTAGTATATCAGATTTTAGAAGTACCACAAACCCATTAATTAAATAAATTGGGGCTTTTTCCTTCAACAAGAAAGTCACATCCTGATTTAGAGTCTCTATTCTTACATGAAAGACAATCTGTGTAAAACTGAGCAAAACAAGATGAAAGAAAGACTAGAGAAGAGTTTCAACTGGACATAACAATGTAAAGAAAGGGTTTCTTTACATATTTTTAAAATATGTCATAGTTAGAAACTTGTGTCCTAAATTTTAAAAATGCAATGCTTTATCTTCGGGTCTTCTGAAACAATCCTATAATGTAAAAATGGCACCATAGTGATGACAAACATAAATGAATAGTTTAAACCATATTCTACATCTTAAAAGTCTGTAGAGTGGAGAAATATTTCTAAAATTTTATTGAAGAAATCTACAAATATTGAGACGGAACAGGAATCTTTGCTTACTGAGGCAAATGGTCTGAATGAGTATCATTCATACTACTTCCATTTTTTTTTCATTCTATGAAAATATAAATACAGATTTTAAAACATTTTAGATAGCCTAGAATATAGTTATATTGATAGTATTTCTTATTAATTCACAATACTACATAAATAGCCAATAATAAGTAAAGAACTAGGCCATAATAATAAATCAAAAAGGTGATATTTTTCATTAAATAAGATCCTAAAGAACCAATTAGTTCAATAGAACAGGTTTCACCTAGATAGTCTTGAGAATTGCCTTCTGTCCAGGCCAGGATGTAAAAAACACAAGAAAGAAAGTTCTAAATTGCAACACCTAGAAAGTTATATATGTACTTAATACAAAACACAAATGAGTTATGGGTATTGGGCTCTGGAAATTTAGCAGAAAAGAAGAATCTCCCACTCAAGGCATGCCATAACAGTGTACTTGAGAAATATGATCAATAATAGGAAATGATTTGTGTGTTTCCTTGCTTGACTTTCGCCCCCAAGAAATGAAAGCTGTGGACACTATGTTTAAAACTGTTCATAGGAACAATATATCCTTACATGACCATTGGCAAATTATCATCAATAATGAAAATAGAGGAATGTTTAATCATATACATTATTCCTTATTTGTAAATCACACCATAGGACAATCAACTATCTGAACTATCAAGAAAAATATTTTTTCTTAAGAGTTGCATTAAAGGGGTGTTTTTTAAACCTCAGGCTAAATTTGTAACTGAACTTTAGAGCTCTGTTGTAATTTTGATCATCAATTAATCAACCTGCATTTCTTCATGTTAGTACAGTGCTGAACCTGAGCAGTGTACAGTGAGTGCTCGGCACTCACGTGGGAGAACTAAGCGTGTTTTATGAAATTGTGCTGCAATTTGCCTGAGTGCTATGATTAAAAAGGTGCATAATAATTTGCATTTTATTTTTTGCTGCTGCTCACTTGGCGTACGTAACATGTAATTTTGTCTTGCACATTTTTATTGGCCTATAGGGAAAACAGTCTGGATTGCTTATCCTTGCCCGTCAGCAACTTGAAGATTCACTTTATGAGGTCTTAGTTTTAAAGAGTATCTTAAATGTATTGGGGAAGATCAGAGCTGTAGACATGATAAGGACAGTGAGAAAGGCTCTGAACTTGAAAAGTGGAATCATTAATGAAAATTAAAGTTCTATACTTCAACCATGTGTAAGAACTTTGTGACCAAATTGCATGACCAGGTTATCACACCCATCAACCTGTATGGCTCACTCCTTTCTCAAAACTTGTGAACTCTAGAATGCAGGGAATCATAGCTTAGAAGCCATAAGTGAATCTCCCAGGCTATCAGAATAACTTAGCTCTTTTATGAGTACAGTTCATGCTTCACTAAAGGAAGCAGTAGTAAACATTTAAAAATGTACTTTTAAGGCAAATCTCCATGTCTTCCAAAGTATAATACAGCATGTTAAGCATGCATAAGGCTTATGGAGCAAGGACTTGGTTGTCTTGATGTAATACTATTGTGAAGAGAGGACAGCTGGGTTCTCCAAGGACAGCCAAGAGAGAAGAAAACAATCCAAAGTAGACCACTGAAAATTTCATGGGCAATTGTACAAATATTGAATTTGGTGTATTGCAATCCTGAACCAGCCATATCGCAAGCCTAGGTTAAACAGGTCCTGAAATTTCAAGACCACCTCTACTGTCACCCTGACACAGGGAAGGTAGAAAGGAAATATCATATTGATATTTTATGAATTCTACGTATCTATCATACTCTCCTTTTTATTTCCGACACTATGCTCTTTTTCTGACCCTAATAACTTTTTATCAGTAATCAATCAAGGATCATCAATGGGTTTATGTCGTTCTTTTAACTCCAAAAAATGCTATAAGGCTTTCTGAATTTTATGTATACAGTTCACCTAAAAGATTACTAGGAGAGATAGATGAAAAATTATCATTTGAGAAGATGCTTCTGCAACAAATACCCAGGCACTGCAACCTGTTTCTGACTTGGCATGAGTTTCCGATGGTAATGCAGGACAGGTCTGTGGAAACTGGGGGAGCTGGATCCAGGCCAGCACCACTTCGCTAGTGAAATCCTGAGTGTCCTTACTTAGACACTTGAAGGAGAAGGCAGGGGGCTGTGCGAAGCTGGTCTCCGTACAGGTACCCTTGTGCTTTACTAAAGACAATGATTCCCATCAGCAGTATCCTTTACTGGTTATCCTGTCAGGAAGAAGTATGAGGAGGAAGTCATGTATACATAGTTTAAGATGGTAAATCCTCCAAAGAAATTGGAAGACTATTTGCTTTAAAATATCTTAGAATACAGTCTTACATAGAAAGAGTCAATTCAGAAACTTCAGCACTTCCTTTAAACATGCAGAGCTCCTGAAGATAAAAAGCAGGGCCAGGGTGGCAGGATTTAAATCAGTCTGTATGCAGATGATAGAGATCAAACTGCATTATATGGTATTACTGTGTGTTGCTAGAAACTTCTCAGGAACAATTCACATACATAGGAGAAGATTTAGACTAGTGGATGCGTACAATGGGAAACATAAGGCAGGAAGAGAGAAACCTTTTTGAGGCAACTGCGCTATGATTCCTTAGTCTGTGTATCATGCCTTCACTTTCTAGAAACAAACAACAGCAGCAGCAACAAACGATCCCAGCTCCTCAAATGAATTGCCTCCTCCAAACTCTTGTCAGATTCCTATTGGTTTAGAATCTTACCCTGAACTCCAAAGGGACTGTCTGGCATCGTTCCATTCAAGAACTAGACAGGACGAAAGCTCATCCTCCTCAATGAACTAAGGAAGTCTGCAGAAAGGTTAACTTGCCAGGGAGTAAATGGAAGCCACACACACTAAGAAGTTATAAATCTCTTCCCAGAAAAAAAAAAAAAAAAAAAGAGTGTCTATCAGCCCCTCGCAGTATCCTTGCTGTTAAGAGCATTAAAGCAAATGCACTGAGCCTAATATATTCACATATAACACATGTGCTGGCCATTTCACATGCTTCATAACTCAGAGGGCAGCTGCTGCAGGGTGGGAAATGGATAGTGTGACAGGTCACTTGTGATTTATACTGCAGCACTAGCGGGAGCAGTCAGCGGAGGGCCTGCTTACCCAGGCAACCCCAGGTCCTGACATCCTCTTTCCTCTGCACAGCAAGCCCAGAAAAGGCACCTAACCTGCCTTGACTGTGGGCGTGAAAAGGGAACTGGACAGAGCAAACATTATTTCATTATACTTATTTCATTATATCTAGACTACATAAACTCAAACCAAATATTAACAAAACCATGCATGGATAATTAAATAATTAATGGGTAAACGTCCTATTTGACTCATCAATGTCTCGCAGTCCCACCTTACCTGACGTCCTGAGAATCTACCTGGTGCTTCTGCACATGGCTCACATCCCATCAAGTACAGAGGAGAGCATCCTACAGGAGCAAACTAAAACGGCACTGCCTTCCTCTCTCAGCTTCAAGTCCTCACTCTGCACAAACACTGTGCAGGGATGTCCTTTTTGTTGCTGCATAATAATCTCATTCAAATGGACAAGTTTCACATTTTTGCCTAGAATGAGAGGAAGGGCCAGTGCTATTGTGCTAGTCTCCATAATCCTTTGTTACCAATCAACCAAGTCTTTAAAACCTTCTGCTGACTGGGAATTTCAATGCCTGTGAGCTAGACATTTGGCCTTATTAAGGGCACCTCCTACTGGTCCTTTCTTGGAGTGAACTATGCTTCTTTGGTGCCATGCTCCCAAAAAATTGCTACTAAGGGAAAGGATAATATTCAGATAAATGAGCAAAGAAGAGCAGAGTGAGCTGAATTAGCAAAATCTTCAAAGCGCACCACCACAGCCCTGAGACCCGCACAAATCACATCACCTTCCTTTGCGAATAACACAAATGTATTTAGAAATGTGGAGAAGTTTAGAACAAAGATCAGCAAGGGTCATCCACTGGCATTTTCCTGACACATGTATATTTTGTGTAGCTTTTCTTTTTTGTTAGATTTGTCTATGGGGAGAAATTTTTTAGAAGGTAATAATTGAACTAAAACAGTAATTAATAAATGTCCAAATACAAACAAAAAACTGTAAACGAGTAGGAAGGTAATGTTTAATTTAAGGATTAATAAAACATATTGGATCTGTCTTCATTCATCTCCACTAGTTTTGCAGGGTAATAGTCACTCGGAGATAGCTTAAAAATATTGCATAACTGACAACATTGTCTATTTTGCACACTTCACTTAACTCAATATTGTCAGTATGGTCATGGTTCTCCTCTCTCTCTCTCTCTCTCTCTCTCTCTCTCTCTCTCTCTCTCTCTCTCTCTCTCTCTTTCCCTGGCTCTCTCTCTTCTGTGGGCTTTCTGCTTAGTAAGGAACATCTCTGAACTTCCTCTTTCTATCCAGGTGCTTCCAAAGTGCCAGAGAGAGCACAAGTCTTCTTCTGGGTACAAGGAAGATCTTGCTTGCTCTGCCTCTGAGCGTTTGCGGTTTAAGGAGGGCATTTTTAACACTTCCCATTACCACAAGAATAAACTACCCCCTACCCTCTCCACACCTACCTCCCACCTTCAAAGGGCGTAATTATGGAGGACAAAGCTCTGGGAGAGAGGAGCCAGGGAGGAGGGGACCGCCTAGAGGGAGGAGGGAGGGGGGCAACTGAGCTGAGGGTGAGGGTAAGCGCGCGCATCATAGGCGTCCGCACAGCACGCAGGCACACCACACAGGCACACACACAGACACACACACACACACACACACACACACACACACACACACACCACACCACACCACACCACAAACACACAGAGGCTGACTCGCTCTGGCTACATAACGACGAAAGCAAGGGCTCGCTTTAATCCTGAACGCCGGCTTGGTGCTTGCTTCTTGACCTGAATCCCTTGCCACACAGTTAAGCGATGCATTCTCTGCTTGTGTTCGCAACCCTTGGTTCTAAAAGCCAGGATCAGACAGCCGGAGTTTAGGACTCCGGGGAGACGGGAACTTGGCTGCTGTGATTTAATTTTATTCCCTGTTAATTTCCGAGGCACAGGTTGGGGCGCTCCTCTCCAACTCCTGGCCCCAGTCGGGGCGGTCTTTGGATCTGAGGAAAGGTCGATTCCGAAGGGACTTGCATGCTCACACAGCAGCTGTTCTGTCTTTCCCCAGCAGACCAGCTCCATTTACTCAGTGCCCACCTACTTGTGGTGGTGTCCCGCAAAACGAGTAAATCTTATCACTTTGTTCGTTTTTATTCTTTTGACCACAGACAGAAGCCTTAGCTCCGCATTCGGAGACTGCAGCACCCAGAGAGAAGCCTTAGGATCCTTCTTTCTCCTGATCTAGTCTCGGAACAGTTTTGCCATTTTTAATTAGAAATCACGCTTACCAAGTGCCTGGGCCAGGAGGCCTATTTCTCAGAATATCAATCATTTGGAGTTTGGGGGTGTCTTGGAGATATTTGGAGACTTAACTAGCAAACAGCATTCACCCACCGTTAAAATCTCAAATACATATCCCTCCCCCTCCGTCTGCCAGCTCTTACCCTCTTCAGGCACCGCTATGCACTCATCCAAAGTATTCAAAACGTATATGTCTCTTTCTCGATTCTCAATCAGCAAGTACAAAAATGCAAAGCCAGGGTCGCATGCATTCACACAAACATCCTCAGCTGCTACCCGCACAGACTTACTCTAAGCTCTCTAGATGTCATCCTCCGCTTACTCCTGTTACCCCATCCACTAACCCCTTCCCAGGTTTTAGAGGCTCTGAGGATTCAACCCAGTTCCTTTCAACAGCATCCCCATCACTTTCACCAGCTTGCCCCCACACACACTCCAAGCCAACACAAGTATTTATAAAAGCGAAGACGCAAGAGAGAAGCACCACATTGAAAAAGCGCGAAGAGATGCCCTCGACCACCCCACCAACATCCTCCGCCCCCAGGAGGAAAAAGTCTTCTGCCTTTTATCATCTGCGAGAAAACGGTGGGCAGAGAGAACACCGAAAATCGGAATATCGTATTTCTCTTTCACTCTAATTCTACTCTCCAAATGAAACGGGAAGAAGAAGGGGTAAGGGGTGGGGGAGCGAAGAGAAGAAAGGAAAAGACCTCTTACCCGTGACTTGAAGATGCGCGCTGAGCAAGGAAGCTCCGAAGAGTACAAAAGCCAGCTTGGATACCCAAACACATCCAAGACTATTCTCCATATTTCAGCCAACACCTTCGGGGCCGGGGGTCCTGGGCAGCGGTGGCACTCACACACATGCACTCACACACGCATGCACACATGCACACACCGCGCCGAGCCCCTTAGGCTTCCTCCTCCTCTTCCTCCTCGTCCTCTTCCTCCACCTCTTTCTCCACCTCCCCTGCGCCTCTTCTGCCTGCGAAGCCTTTTTTTCTTGTCCAGGGACACAATCAGCAGCAAGAAGAGGCAGCGAAAAGTTCCATTCGGTCCAGGAGCTCCCGAATCTCGGTAACACCTTGGAGAACTAACTCAAGGAAGCAGAGGGAGCAAGCAAAAGGGAGATAGCTCTCCGTGGGGCTTGTGAGGCGTCAATGAACAGAATATCCAGAAGGGCTAAAGAGACGCAAAGCAATCCTGTGGCTGGCCATGCATTAGATCGTTGAGGCTGCTTCCTTGTAGTAGGTTGGATAAAGTTGGAGAGAAAAATCCGCGCCCGTGATGCTGTCGGCTTGGCTTCTCAGAGCTGGGGAACCGGGTAGGGGGCAGAGGCGGCGGAGTGCCGGGCAGAGCGCTCTCACTTGTTACTGGGGTGTCCGCCAGCGGTGTGTGAGCCGAGAGTTGGAACCTTACTATCCATTGATCCGGAGAAGTGGAGGGTTGGAAGGGAAAATGTGGAGACCGGAGGGAAACGAACTGGATCAGGGAAAGACTCCACGCAATGGGGGGCGGGGGCCTAGCGAAGCTTAGGGGAAAAAAAAAAAAAAAAAGAGCGGACGGAGGAGGCTTCCAGCAGCTGCGTTTGCCTGGTCTACATATCAATGCGCAGGGATGCCCTCTGTGGGCAAAGCGTGGGAAGTCACTTTTGTCAATGGAGCCAGCGAACATCATGAGCATCTGGAGGCTTTGCAGCAATCATTTTTGATCTTCAGCGTTCAGGAAATTATTTTGTGACTGTAAAATCTATGTGTTTCACATAGGGCAAGGGACCAGCATTTTACTTTCTTTCTTGTCTTCTGCATTGTTAAAAGAGACATTTTCATTAAGGAAAAAAAATCAGCAAACGCTACCCTCTTCTAGAAGTGGGAAACAGAAACCCCGAAACACCCCACACAGTAAGCACACGCCAGACTGCTGCTTCCTGAGGAGTATAACTCGAACCTTTTCCACGATGCATTTTATTTCCTCCATGCTCACTCTCCTCCAGATGTGAATCAGAAGTACAGGTATTTAAAGCACTCACCACATTCCGGAAGCCTCGAGGTCTCCCAGGAAATACCAACCAACTGGAGACATAGCATGACTCAATCTCGATTCCCAAGGGTCAAAGTTTTCATTAGTTGGGAGAAAAGAGTCAGTGGACAGTTTTAAATTACTATAACTGTGCCAATTCATGTGATGAGAGTGTGTTCACGGAGAATGAAAGACTACTCCAGTCTTTGGACAGTGAAGGAAGGATGTGTAAACACACATATGCAAACACACACACACAGAGACATACATGCTGACACACACATGCATACACAAACACCCCCATACACACAGGCACACACCCACACACATACACTGTACACACAGAGACACAGAGATACATACAGAGACACGCACAAGAACCATACACAGACACACACACACACACACACATGCCCACACACATACTCCATACACAGACACACACATATACACACACATGAACACACACATACTCCATACACAGACACACACACATATACACACACACACACTCCATACACAGAGACACAACATGACACACACACATACTCCATACACAGACACACACACACACACTCCATACACAGAGACACACACACATGCACCACACAAACACACACACACACAGAGCAGGTTTCAGGAAAGCAGGTCAGAGTTGAAGTTCAGAAAACTACTCCAAGCCCACTTATTTTGCACATTTTGTCTTCCCTGTAAAACATCAGGCAGCCTCCACAGGCTATGTGCCATGTGCCTTTCATCTCTGCCCCACTCACAGATGCTAGTGGGATTTGCAAAAGTGCACCACAGTTTTGCTAAAAGAATGAACTAACAAACAAATGGATTTAGGCAGGAAAAGGATGGAAAGAAACCCTTCTGAAATATGTTCAGCCCCTTTGTCTCTCCTTCTTCATCATGTGATTTTCATTTATTCCTTCCTTTCCCCATCCCTACTCTGTCTTGTTACTCAGGTTTCACAAGGTTGGTGAAGGATAGCTGTAAGGGGAGAGGTGAAAAAGAAGAGGTATGAATAACATGAATATGGTCACTACCAGAAAATACTAAAACTGGAGAAGGATTCTTTGGGCCCTCAGCCATGCTCACTCGTTTCCACCCAGAAGAAGTTGAAGGGAGTAGTGTGTCATCTCTGACGACTAAGTCCAAACTTCTGCCAGCCAACAGTCTTTGATGCTTTGTTTGTTGATATCCTTTTTTTTTTTTTTTTTTTTTTTTTTTGGTTTTTCGAGACAGGGTTTTTCTGTATAGCCTGGCTGCCTGGAACTCACTCTGTAGACAAGGCTGGCCTCGAACTCAGAAATCCACCTGCCTCTGCCTCTCAAGTGCTGGGATTAAAGGCGTGTGCCACCACCGCCAGGCAATATCCTATTTTTTGAAACAGTAAAAGTGGAATCATCTAGAAATGTAGGGATGATGTCTACAACATGGTTTTAATTGGGCCACAGATTTTTTTTTTTTTTTCTGTAAGACCAATGCTAGCAAACTTCAAGAAATTTGTCACATTCAGAATTTGGTATGAAAAGTAATCAGGCACCAGGGACTTATCTTTTTGGCTCATGGGAAAGAATCTGTACCTTTCATTTAGATGTGCAAATGACTGCTGAAACAGTGGTCAGGAGAGAGCAGCCATGGGGAAAGAACTACAATGTCTTGAAGAATGTACTCCTGTACTCATCAGACCAGTGAGCAGTCATCACTTAGGAAGGTAAAGGAACCTGAGTGTCCTGTGTTGTTTCCGTCCCTGTAAGGCAGTGGTTCTCAACCTCCCTAATGTTTTGAAACTGTAATACAGTTATCATGGTGGTGACCCTAACCATAAAGTTATTTTACTGTTACTTCATAACTGCCATTTTTTTTTTGGAATTTTTTATTTATGTCTTCTTACCATTTCCTTCTCAGGAACCCTATTTTCCCCTCGGCTCAGGTGTATCCACCACCCCTCTCACTCCACTGACGCCCGCCACGGAGCCTATAGACAAGATCTCTTCCTTATATATAGTCTTGATATATGGGGCCAGGGTCCCTAAGCGCTCAGGTGTGTTTAGACCTGGGTCTGGTTGTGATTGTGTTTCTCTGTGTCGATCTAACTCTCCTCTTTCATTGGACCATCATTAATGTTGCTGAGCATGCTGAGTGTGACTCTTGCGACCTAAGAATATCAGTCTGTCACATTAATCTGACATCACTCACCTACCTTGTGCATAGTGTACGTGAGTTAACGTCTCTTCATTTGTCTGCAGTGTCTCTATTGACTTGAGTATTTTTACTTAGAGACTGAAGCTCCTATTGTACATTCTTGGATTTGTGTTGTGAGTGAATTTGGATTTCCTTGGTAATCAATAACTGAGTGATACCATGTATGTCTTTGTATTGGTTACTATAGATGTTTTAGTTCACCTTTATTAATTATCATCATGTTTTTTAGCTAGAATTCATTGTTAATGTAACATTTTGTTCTTCTTTGAGGATTGGTTTTTCGTTTTGCTATTAATAATGCTATGACATGTGGAGCTTCTGTTTGTGTTAGCATTTGATATATCCGATGGTATGGGTCTCAGTGTGTATTCATTTTGAGAGCGACTGTTCTAGGTCATCTTGAATCCCAAATGGAGTGTTCTTTTCACACTCACTACATCGCTTTCAATGCATATTTAAACTTTTATGACTACCAATGCAATTTGTCAGTAATGACTCGAGTGGGATTTTGATTCTAAAGTTGAAATTTCTGATCGTTAAAGTATTCCTATATAAACTCAACACTGCAAGTCTACAATCAAGTTCCATCCATGTTATCTCTGAATTATCAAGGAATGAATCCAGGCATCATCCCTACACTAGGACGTTTCTACATCCACATCATTTACTTCCTTCCACTTTGACAGACTATGCTCCTAGCTTGTGGAGTGCTTTTCCTAGCATCCTCTTTAGCTTCTTAGTTTTAGAATCTTACTGAAAACGTTTTATACTTTCAACCTGAAGAATCTGTGGTGTATACTTGGGAGGCATTGTATTTCCATTTCCTTCCTTTTAAATGTATCCGACACACTTCCTACTTGGCCTTCTCATTAGCAGAAAGAAAATCAAATGAAATAAAGTGAAAAGAGAAAAGAAATAGGATGCATAGGAAATAGTTTAGTATAATCAATGCTCTTTGCATGGTCTTTAAGGCATTTGTTACTACTTCCTTTCTCCCATCCACATAGACCTTGTTAAATGTTAGCGAGGGAGTATGGACAAGCCATGCAAAATCTCGATTTTCTGAGATTAGGTAAAAAAAAAAAATGAGTCCAGTTAAAAGAACGTAATTCCTTTTAGAGTTCTAGCTGAGGAACTGAATTTCTTATCCTTCCTTAATTCAGAAAGTTAATTGCCTTCTCTCCTGCCCCCATTCTCCCAATACCATGATCCGGTTTTAAATAACTTTAAAACTATTGTTTAGAAATTTACTTGCTAAGCCAATAGTGTCAATTCAGATAATACATATTACAATATGAATTTGAATATGCTGCCAATCAGATCATGTGAAGATGAAAATGTGATAAACCATAATTTATTTATTTGTTTAACAAAGCCAGTTGCATTATGCACTCAAGCTATATATCTACATAAAATATGCAAATCTAAATATGACAAAGTTATTGCTATTGTCTAATTTGGAAACATTAGATAAGCAGATATTTTTTCACCTTTTAAAACTTTATAATACATTACAACTTATTTTGGAGGCAACTGCATATCTGACAGTACATGTATGAAGGTCAAAAGACAGCTTCTCAGTGTTGTTTCTCTTCTTCCAGCATGTGGGTCCTGGAAATCAAACTTGGGGGACTTCAGTACCTTTAACACTGAGCCTTCTTGCTGACCCAAACGATATGTTTTAATTGACTATTGATTGGTTTTGGATTGATATATATTTGCTTGCTTTGTTAGTTTGGAATACTTCCTTTTGGATTTAGTGATACCTTATAGTATGAGGGTACCACCTTGCATGTTTCTGACCATGAAATCAGGAAGTGGATCCTGAGTCACATTGTGTGTACAAGGTATTCTACTTTTATGATCATGATGATGAATTTAAGGCCAATCCCATCAGCAAATGTGAGTGAAGAAGTCATTACTTGCCCCACCTTATAGGAAAATGAGTGTTTGTATTCTCTTGGAGATACACTAAGAGAGTCCCTCTAATCCTTGATTGTGAAGGAGGAATATGATATTCTAAAGAATGGCTAATTCAGAAGCCTTGTAGCTCTTATCAGGCTTCTATACCCCAAATTCTCTGACCATACTCCCTGCTACTCCAAATTCCTATGTCCTCTTGCTCCAGTCCTTGACTTTGTAGACTTACATGGACAAAAAAGATTTAGAGATGTGATAAATCAAAGGCCAGGGCATAAGGAGATTACCCTTGATTACCAGGAGAGCACAATGCAATCACATGACTTATTAGAAAAAGAAGCAAAAAAAAAGGGGGGGGGAGAGACACAGAGAAAGAGATATGGCCACACAAGCAGGAGCTGGGGAAGACCAGTTCTGTTACTGGGAAGAATCAAGAGCCAAGGCATGTGTTGGACTCAAGAGCTGAAAAACTGTAAACCTTATTATACTACCCCACAGAATACATAGTCCTAAAGATCCTTGGATATTAACAATGTAATGTCACATTTGGATATTTGACCTTACAAGTTATAAAATAGTAAATGTGTGTTACTTTAAGCTATAGCACAGTGGTAGGTTTCTACTGAGTATCAGAAAGCTAACACAGGTTATCCCACCGTGAATCAGAAAGCCACTGCAACAAATGCTTGAAAATATCAAAATGACCTTGAAATTGGGTAATTGTCAGAGACTGCAGGAATTTTTAAGAGCTTAATAAGAAATTCCTGCGTTGCCATGAGTACACTGTAGGTGTTGCCAGTGAGGGTTAACCTGGAAATGAGGAAAGGGGGTCTTTTTACAGTGCTATAAAAATTCAGCATTATCATGCCTTCCAGTTATATGAGAAGCTGAACTTGTGATGAACTCGGTTATTCACTGAGGACATTACCTAAGTCTTGAAGATGTGGCCAAAATTATTCTTGTGGTAAACTATGAGAGGAATGGAATACATTGAGGAAACAGCTATCATGCATAAAATCTAGAGTCCTCTTGGCAATGAAGACAATATCAGCCTATTCCATTATGCAACATACTGGAATTAGGTTATTGTGGTCAGGGAAACCTCTGTTGGAGAAGGTGTCATGAGTGTGACTGTACAATCATGTTCATTCATGCTTTTAGAAGGGCTGAAAGATCAGAACATCCAATGGGCACTGGAATCTTTAAAATCAGCATGTGATTTGTGGAATATTTCTCAGATGAAGCTAAAAGTGAAGAAGAAATAGTCCAAGAGAAATCCACAGAGAAGTCACTGGATTGATGATATTTTCATGGGAGACCAACAAGAGTCTTGAGACTGCCACACAAAACAAAAACAAAAGACAGATCTGCTTCCAATGTGAACTAAAGGGAACAGAAAAATGGCAGTATAAAGGGGGTGTGATACTGTTAGGAAAGAACAGCAAAGTATTAACCTTAGAACTTAATGGAAAAGAAGAATGTCCTAAGAATAGAGACGTGAACTTACACAGGAGAGACAAGAGCCAAAAGTAAAGAAGTCATAAACAAAATAGAATTTTACCTAGGCTTAAAACTGTTATTTGCTTGACTAGGTTTCAAAAAGGCTTGGGAGTAAACATTTATTTTTTTCTACTTTTTTGCTTTTGAACAGTGTACCTATGGCTGATTTACTATGCCCATTGTATCTTTTATTTTTAAATCATGTAATTTGTCTTCTAATTTTTTATGATGCCAAAGAGAGGTGAATTTTTCACCAATTTGGATTATACACAGAGTTGCCAGAGAGAGAGGAAGAGATTTGGGACACTCATGCTGGTGACTTGTGAAGTTTTTTCTTTCTAGACATTGTTACAGAATAAAACATTGAGGCTATCCGGAAGAGGGAAATATCCCTTACAGGAGAGAGTGATGTGAACTGTTGTCTTTCCAAAGGTCTTTTGAGTCCTAGTTCTGAAAACCATTACTATGTCATCTATCTGGACAATGTAAAATAATTCTGTGAAAATATTTTTAAAAATTAAAATGTTGAGACATCCTGGGTGGATCCACTATAGCAAAAGGACCCATAAAAGTGAAAGAGGTAGGCAAAGTCACACTTTTAGAAGGTTCTGTGATATTGGACAGAGGACTCAGAGTGATGTATTGCTGGAAGAGGATTATCAACCATAGGATACAGGCCGCCTCTGCAAACCAGAGAGCCAAGATCATATGTTATGTGCAGTCTCTATAAGAGTAACAGCCCTGTGAACATTTTTAATTCAGAGCTGTAAGATCCATCTAATGAATTTTGTCCTCTAGATCTCTAAGATATTGTTTGTGTTTAGGATAGAAATCCAAATTTGCATTCATTCATTATACTATTAATTTAAGTAATAAACATTGTGAAAAAGGTTGAAACTATAAGGTCAAAATGAGAAGAAGAAAATCAATTGAGTTCTTGACATTGTTGAGGTCAATGAAATAAGCCACCTTCTTTAACAACAGCCTGGCCTTTGGAGTTCTTAGGTACAAGGGTCAACTATTTCCTCAACTATTCAGTCCATGAAAAGAAAGATTTTAACAATTTATAATATGAGAAGTAATTAAAAATGAAACATCTTTAGTAAGTGTGTTTTCTCATGATGAAAGTTACTGCTTGTATACAGTTCCAGTTTTATAACTGACGTGGGGATGGGAGAACTCAACAGAAGTTAAGCTCTTGTCAAGGTCATATGGCAAAGTGAAGGTCCTGTTGTTGCTAGCCCAAATTTACATATGATAGTTCAGGTGTTAGAAAGAAGCCTGAGAAAGCCTTTGTTTCCAACAGCCTCTACTTTAGATGGAAAAGCATATAATTTTTTTTGGTCTAGATCTTAAAATGGTATGTTTAGTTTGATTTAAAAGAATTGAAATAAGATAGAGGAAGAATGCCATAGTAAGGATTACTAAATTTCCACAGAAGTTTTGTTGTGCTAAAATAGTGGTAGAAGATTCTTAAGATCCTCACTAACCTCAGTCATAAATAGAGAGTGAAATAATAGGCTTCAGGTGATATGAAGGGGGAATTGGAAAACTGGAGAGGGTCACTAATGAATGACAGGAAGGGAGGTAAATACAGAAGGAGAGAGAGGTATAAGGGACACAAACAACACCAAACATTAGATAAATGCTCAAGAAATCGTATTATTCCAAACTTACCTGAAAGTATACATGATATATTTAATTGTGTATGTGAGTAAGCATGTATACACACATATACAAATTTGATTTTATATTTATATAATATTACATATATTTATATTATATAAATAAAATAACATTAAAAGTATATAATAATATAATATATACACATATACATATATGTATTTTTACACACATATATATTATATATATTATATATATAAAAGCTATGCCACTTGAACTGACAATGTTTCCCAAAAGAGTTATATGATATCTATCTAACAAAAACCCCAGTACCAGACATGAGAAATGTTTGCTTGAGTTGTTAGGAAATCAACGTAACTCTTCTAATAAAGCCTTTCATAAAATCCAACACCCTTTCATGTTAAAAGTATTAGAAATATCAGGGATACGAGGCATATAACTAAACATAATCAAAGCAATATACAGCACGTCTAGGCCAACATCAAGGTAAATGGAGAGAAACTTAAAGCAATTCTACTAAAATCAGGGACAAGACAAGGCTACCCTCTCTCTCTCTCTCTCTCTCTCTCTCTCTCTCTCTCTCTATATATATATATATATATATATATATATATATATATATATATATATATATATTCAATATAGTATTTGAAGTTCTAGCCAGAGCAATAAGACAATTAAAGAAAATCAAGGGGATTCAAGTTGGAATAGAAGTTAAAGTACCACTACCTACAGATGATATGATAATATACATAAGCAACACCAAAAATTCTACCAGAAAAATCCTACAGGTGATAAACACTTCAGAAAAGTTTCTGAATACAAAACTAACTCAAAAAAAAAAAAAATCAGTAGCCCTCTTTTATACAAATGATGAACTTTCTGAGAAAGAAATTAGGGAAATAACACCCTTCACAATAGCCACAAATAATATAAAATATCTTGGAGAGGTAAAAAATTATGGGTTCTTTAGAAAGTCAGTGGATGGTGTTTTGCTGGGGTGAACTCATAAAGGAACATTTAGCTGAAGCAGACCCAGGAGAAAGGGTGTTCTGCTAAAGCTAAGATGTGAAAAGACACATGATCTAGGATTCTCAGTTAATACATGATTAGTATGCCTAACATGAATAGTTGAGCTGCATTTGACAGGGCTTTATAGAGAGAAACTCGACAAAAACTTCTACTACAGTTTCTTGCTGCTTCCTCAGACTCGGGTGATTGGCAGAGTGATATCAGCTGACACAAACCCACCTACTGAGGCAAGACCCATGTTGAGCAATACATGTGGAGGAAGATGATATTTGGAGGGTATAAATAGGACAGTAACAGAGGCTGAGCTTGGCTTACAGAGGTACCTGTACAGCTCTTGTGGATCTTTGCTGATCATCACTTCCCTGAGAGGAGCACAGCTGAGAACTTCTCCTGGTGTTCCTCCAGGTCTCTCCTGATGACTTGGCAGAGGCTGAGGCCTGGCTGTCTCTACTAGGTAGTACCATGCTAATTCATGTTTGCTATCTCGACTCTATCTAACTGAACTGCTGATGTATCCCTGAGGTGTTTGCAAATGGATGGAGCTACCACTGATAACCTGTAAACTGAATTGACAATGAATTCCAGACAACACAGATGGGAGTTGCTCCAAAGAACCTTTCTAAAGAGGTCCACTTCCCCATATTCTTTGTTTTCTACTACCTGTGGTAGGCGGTGAGCTAAAAGAAAGGTTAAAGCATTTAAGAACCACCATTAAATATAATTGTTGAAAAAAATAAATTAGCATCTTGTGTATTTCTAACGAAGAAGTGAAAGATCTGTATGATAAGAACTGCATATGACTGAAGAAAGAAATTGAGTAAGATATGAGAAGATGGAACGATCTCCTATGCTCATGGATTGCAGGATTAACATAGTAAAAATAGCCATCTTACCAATGTACAGATTTGAAGTAATCCCCATTAAAATTCCAACACAATTTTTATAGACCTTGAAAGAACAATTCTCAACTTCATATGGAAAAATAAAAAACACAGAATAACCAAAACAATCCTGAACAATAAAAGATCTCATGGAGGTGTCACCATCCCTGACCTCAAGCTGTAGTGCAGAGCAATAGTGATAAAACAGCATGCTGTTAATACAGAAACAGAGTCCTTGATCAAGGGAATCAAATTAAAGACCCAGAAATAAACCCACACACCTATGGACACTTGAGTTTTTTATAAAGAAGACAAAACCATACAATGGAAAAAAAGAAAGAATCTTCAATAAATGTTGCTGGTCTAACTGAATGCCTACATGTAGAATGAAAATAGATCCATATTTATCATCCTGCACAAAACTCAAGTCAAAGTGTACTAAGAACCTCAATATAAAACCAGATACACTAATCTCACAGAAGAGAAAGTGGGCAATACCCTGGGATGCATTGATGCATGAGACAATTTCCTGATAGAATATCAATGGGTCAGGCTCTAAGATAAGCAACTGATAAATAAGACCCTGGAGAACTGCAATGCTTCTGTAAAGTCAAAGGGCACTGTGAACATGAAAAAACTGGAGACCTACTTATGGGAAAGGATCCTCACCAACCATACATCTGACAAAGTGCTAATATCCAAAATTTATAAAGAACTCAAGAAGATAAACACCAACAACCCAAATAACCAGATTAAAAAATTGGTCACAGAGCTAAATAGAGAATTTTCAACAAAGAAATCTTGAATGGCTGAGAAGCACTTAAAGAAATGTTCCAAGTCCTTAGTCATCAGGAAAGTGCAAATCAAAACAAGTCTGAGATTCCATTTTACACTTGTCAGAATGGTTAACATTAAAAACTCAAGTGATAGCACATGCTTGAGAGGATGTGGAGCAAAGGGAACACTCCTCTATTGCTAGTAGGAGTGCAAACTTGTGCAAACACATTAGAAATCAATTTGGCTGTTTCTCAGAAATTTGGGAATAGTTCTGTCTACCTGAAGTCCCAGCTAGAGCACTCCTAGACATATACCGAAAATGTTTTACCATCCCACAAAGACACTTTCTCAACTATGTTCATAGTTTTATTCACAAAAGCCAGAAACTGGATACAACCTAGATGTCCCTCAACTAAGAACTAATAAAGAAAATCTGGTACATCTACACAATGGAATTGCTATTCAACTGTTAAAACAAAGACATCATGAATTTTGCAAGCAAATGGATGGATCTTAAGAATATCATTCTGAGTGAGGATACCCAAAAGACATGGATGGCATGTGTTCGCTTATATGTGAATATTAGTCTAAAATACAGAATATCCATGCTACTACAATCCACAGACCCAAGGAAGCTAGCAGAAAGGAAGGCACAAGTGAGGATGCTTAAATCTCATTCAGAAGGGGGAATAAAATAAACCTAAGAGGCGGACGGAAAGAAGAAACTGGATGCGGAAGGGAATGAGGAGAAATTGGGGTTTCAGGATCAGGTGTGGGGAGGGACAGGAGGGATGATCAGATGGACATGAGAATGAATATAAATCTGAATTGAAAGGGGTGGAGAGGTAGCAGGTATTTTCAGGAGAGACAGAGACTTGGGATATATTAATTGGTTAAGGTAAGTGAAAGGCCGACTAGAAAATTACTTTCTTGTGTTATTTAACAGGGTATTCTTCCCCTTGATCCTATAACAAATCTTTTTTTTTATTGATAAGGGCGTAATTATTGACATGTTTAACAAACTATATAGTGGTTTAAAGTATAAGTAATTACTAATTTACTATTAACATGGTTAAAATAAAAATATGTAACATGCATCAATATTTTAGTAGCATATGTTATTGCTACATTCTGGATTTTGATATGACATTCTCATATGTATATAATGATTTTTTTTTATCATATTCACTTCTTGCTACCTTTTTGTTCTTTCCCTTAAATCTCTGTCCTCTTCCCAATTAGTCCCGCTATGCAGTTATGGTTTTGTGGGTTTTTTTCTATTGTTGCTTTAAGAATGGAAAATAGTGGAAAAGCAGAAATGAAAGTGGTACCAAATCACAGGGTAAAAGGTTATTTACAGTAACATAGAAAACTTATTAGTGGCTATACCACTAAAATATTATCCTTTCCTTTGCAGCATCCATTAACTTTATACAATTCTTCAGTAGGAGTGTAGCATCTCCATGTTCCATAGGACATTGGTGGGTCCAACCTTGTGAAAATCTTGAGTACATAATCACAGCTGTTCTGAGTTCAAGAAAACAATAGTCATGTTATCTCCAGCTGTCAGAATTCCATACAATTAATACTTGTGATGAACAATAGTCATTAAATTGTCCTTGCTATCTACACCCAAATTTCACTTCTGCAAATAAAGGATATGAAAGATGATATCTTACTTCTAAGTTTGAAATTGATTGTTTTGTTACATTTCAAGTTTGAGGGGAGAAAAAAAGATGTGACCCATCCACTGAAGTATGTAGGGCCACATGATTCCACATCAGATATGATATGGTATACAGGAATATAATATTGCCCTGCTCTGCACCGCAAATTACACTGCAGGATTTTCTGCCTGGAGAGAACCTCAATGTCACTATTGTATCTCTTTCATTTCTGTTTGTAAGGTATCTCTTTTTTTATCACCTTCACAAATGTGAGTGATTCCCATTGAGTTTAAAATTAAAAGTTGGTCTAACTCCCAAAAGAATAATGTGTGTGTGTGTATATATACTTAACATATACTTAAGTATATTTTATTGCATAAGTATAATGTGTAAAATAGTATTATAATATATACTAAACTATTTTAATGCAACAATATTAAATACTATGACTTTTTCTAATATTATATAGATAAATACTATAATAAATACTATTTAATGGCATGAATACAATGATATGGTTAATATCTCATTCTGGGAGGAAGTAGACCTAAACAGTGAAAGTAAAAAGTGACTTCTCATGGTCATGTTTATAAAAAGAGAAGGAGGAGTATGGAGTGTGGTGGTTTGAATAAAAATGGTCCCCATAGACTATATATATATATGTTTGAATGTTTGGCCCATAAGGAGTAGCCTTGTCATAGAAAGTGTGTTACTGTAGGAATGGGCTTCAAAGTCTCCTGTGCTCAAGTGATACCCAGTGTGGCACAGTCTCTTTCTGCTGCCTGTGGATCAAGATGTAGAAATCTCAGCTCCTTTAGCACCATGTCTTCCTTCAGGATACCATGCATCCTACCATGATCATGGATGGACTAAACCTCTGAAACTATAAACCACCTTCAAATTAAATGTTTCCATTTATGAGTTACCCTGGTCATGGTGTCTATTCATAGCAGTGAATCCCTAACAAAGACAAAGAGGATGCATACAGGTTGTCCACTCCGAGAATAGACATGATAGTATAGTATGTACAATGGAGCAGGTGCATGCTGACACCATTTACACACATATTGTACATCCAGCTATATTCCTACTACTATAAATATGGATCTTATTTAATCTTCCAAGAAGCTCTGAAGGGTATGTTTTCTACCCATTTGGAGATGCGAAGTCTGAAAATAAGATAGATAACTTTTCAAAGTTACAGCACATATGTAATAATGGGAAGTTCTCAAGTATATATCAAGGGGGCCTTTCTACGCATGAACTCTGATTTTACTTTCAGTGGCTGTTCTTTGTTATGGTCCCAGTCTCTTACAACAAAACAAAGCCACCCTTAGAGACACTACTCACAGAGCATGATTTCCTTGTGTGTTTACAATCTCCATCTTTGATATAAGTTGTCCTATTTTGTTGACTCATCAACTACTATTAAAACTCCTGTTCAAGCATGATTCTGGTGATTATCTGGTATGAGAAATCAATCATAATGGAACTTACCGTAGGCTCTGGATCAAAACATCTTAAATATCTACATTATAAACTACTTATAATAGCTGGGATTCCTGAGCCTAGAATTGTGAGTGCATGTTCTTCACAGCTTTTGAATCAACACTCCACAGCCTGGTAATGGATGCCCACAGGAGAGCAGAGCTAGCTCCTACTCAGTAATTGTCTTCTATAGGTTATCTTCAGGAACATGGGCAGCATTTTCTATAATAACTCATGGAATAGAAGAAAAAGCTTTATTGATTTCCAAAATGAGAAAGGGGCTTTCCTTATAGCTCAGCAAATAACAAAAGCAGGTTCCTTTGCACATAGAGAAGTGTCATTTCTGCAGTTGAATACTCTTGAAAATTGGTACTTTGGCACAACTCTGTTCGCTGGTACTGAGGGAATACTCCTTCAGAGTCTGGAGAACTGCTTCCAAAATAGCCTATTTGTTGCTACAGCAGTGAACTACAGAGGCTTAATTGAATAATTTCTTGTTTCTGATTTCACCTTGTAAAGCATCGCAGAAGGCACAACTGCTTGCCTTGATCCATGAGAAACTTGGGATTTTTCTTTTCTTACAGAATTCGGCTTCTTACACACCCATAGCACAAAGATCACTAGAGAGAAAGGAAATGGAGATAAACTAATTTTGTATGATGGCAAAGGAAGCCAGAGAAACTTGAAAGGTTTGGAAAGAAAGCCTGAGGTCTTTATTAAAAAGGCAAAGTAATAGATAAGGGAATGAGGGAGAAATGTTAGTCCCAAGCCATTATCAAAGAAAGTTGACATTTATATGAGATCATCATCAGACAGTAAGACCATTAAGACCTAATACACAAGTGTGAAGCAAGATACTGATCTAGAGGGTTTTAATATAAAAACCTAATATATGAAAATATAAATACTTTAACTTCTGCACACAATATTGCCTCTGGCTATGAACATATTGATTGCATCTGCAAATATGATGAGCACATATTTGTGTGGCCACATGCTTATTTCACAGAGACAAAGTGTGATTTATTTGTTGCTAGTTAGTTAGTTAATTGGTTTTTGAGACAGGGTCTCTCTGTACAGCTCTGGGTGCCCTGAAATTCACTATGTAGAATATGTTGGCCTCAAACCCACAGAGAATAGGTCTCTCTCTAATTCCAGAGTACTGAGATGAAAAGGCATGAGCCAGCATACCCAAATAAAAATGTAATTTTAAAAAGAAATTACATTACATAACTTAAAAATAAAGAGACTAATGCAATAACCGGCTTAAATTATTTTAACGTATGGAAGATCATTTTCATGTAAGCAGAGAATTGCATAAACAGTAGACTTTCTGTTGAAAATATTTTCTTACATATTTGTTAAAAAATGTTTACAACAAAGGTGGATTACATAAATATAGTATATCTGAAAAATGGACTAAGGGATTAGGCCTTGAAAACAATAACACAGCACTAAGGATGTGTCTAAGTTGATAGAATATTTGCTTGGAATGAATGCCTAACCTAGCCCTAGGTTAGGTTTCCAACACTCTATAAAATGGGCATATTTGTACAGCTTATAAACTCAGCACTATGAAGGTGAGGCAAGAGGGATCAGAAGATCAAGATTACATTCTTTACTCACATAATGAAACTGAGATCAGCCTGCAATTTGTAACATCTTATCTCATGAAACAAATACAAAATGTACTGTAGAAAGCACTGTCATGACTTATATTTTGATAGCCTGAATAAAGAATTCCAAAAATTCCAACACCACATATGTCTGGCCCTGTTTTTAGAAAATATAAATATATGTAATTTTTTTTAACAAATAATAAGGAAGTTGGTTCCAGAAACACCTAAACGTATCCCTAAATCATACTTGCATACTACATTACTTTATTCAGATGAAAATCTCTGAACTCCATCTTCCTCTTTGTAAAATGCAAACAAAATACTCCAAGAATTATCTTGCTTCTAACTCTTAAACTTTTCCACCTCTTTACTAAAATAGAAGTTTCTGGATATGTCATGTGATACATAATCACATGGTGTTTTGCTAAGACAGACTCACATGGTGTTTGGCTGAGGTAAGACCCATGGGAGCACATGTAATGTATGGAGGGAATATAAATAGAACTCACTGGACAGTGGTGGCATGCTTGCATAGCTAGCTTTGCAACACTTTGGTCATCTTGCATTTTCATCTTTGCTGATCTTCACTTCTTTGAGAGAGGCATGACAGAGAACTTCTCCTGGTGACCTGCTGGTCCATGTTACTCCCACTGCCTCCTGCAAATTCGATGGGGACTTGGTGGCTGCTTCTAGATGGTGCCACTGCTGCTGACTCCTGTTTGCTATTCTGACACTTGTGAACTGGACTGCTGGTATCCTGAGAAATAGAGATTGGAATCTCTAAGGAACTCCCTCTAAACAGGTCCATATACCCTTGTTCTATCTACCATCCTTTCTCCCCTACCTTTGAATAGTGGGCTAGAAGGGGGTGGAAGCATTTGAGAACACTTAGTAAAAGTAGGTTTTAAAAAAACCTAAGACTACACCTTACAACTCAGCCTGTAGCTTCTTTAAAATGTAAGTCAGGTCAAGTCCTTGTGCCCCAAAGTGACAAGTGGCTGTGCATCTTTGATTAAATTTTACTGACACTCAAAAACAAACAAAAACAAACAAAAAAACCAAAGCAAAGCAAAACAAAAACCCCTCATTCTTGACAGTGCCCTATATGGATCGAAATTCCCACAAGACCTGCCCTTCCTCTTTGTCTTCTCAGTGTTCCCTACCTCATCCCATTGCCCTAGCTAATACCCTCGTGATTCTCCAGCCATATTGAGCATTTATCAACCCAGGGTCTTTGCATGAACTTCCTTTCTTGTTAAAATTTCTATCCAGTTTCATGAGTGACTTTCTTTTTACCTTTCTTCAGTTTTAGCTCTAACCTCCCTTACATAGAAAGCTTTTCCTGCAAGACTTCCTTACAAAGTGAGATAGTCACTCAACTGGGGAGTTGAGATATTTGTGGTCTTGAAGACTTTCTTTACCCCATCAATTTTGCTGTTCATTTTCATTCACCTTCCGATCTCAGCTCTGTCATTATCACGGACTCAGAAAGCCTTTGCTTTCATAGAACAAATTCTCTCATACTAACCTCACATCACCTTCTATTCCCCGTTCACTACAGTTATCATAATAGCAATTTTATAATGTTGATCAATGGTATTTTTCTCAATAGTCTGTAAGCATGATGAAAATGCAGGACTTCATTCATTGTTATATTTTCATCCATTCTCCTGATGCCCAGCATGTAACAATTGCTCAATATGTGCCTCTTGAAAAACGACTATACTGGCTTTGTGTGCAGGAGCTATGGAAGAAGACAGTTCCATAGGGTGGGAATCAGGGACCCAAAGGCACGTCAATCTTAGCAGATCACTGATGTAGCAGGAAAGAACATGTTGGAGACAACATTACCAATGGAACAGCCCTTCCCAAAGACCGTCCTGGAAATGAAAAGAGCAATTGAAATGTGCCATAGTGAAGTCCAAGTGCATGATGGGGGCGTTATGCTTTACTGTGGTGCATGCGCAATTCATTTGGAACCATGTAAGTTAGAAAAATGTTATTAATTTAGAAATATTTCCATTTTACTTTGACAATTATTCTTTTCACATGTGCTCTTAGCATCACCTATACTTTCATGGGAGACCTTTCTTCCTCTTGTTATAATACTTTTTCAGAGGACCTAACCTTGTCTTTCTGTTCAGTTAAGATGCAGCCATTTTGAATGTCCGACTGTTTCAAACCACAAGTGGCTCTTTCTCATAGAGTTTTGCTAATTTCATTTTATCCTTATTTTAAAAGTGGTAGAACTTCAGTAGGGAAGTGAGAAGATCTGGGAGGAGTTGAGGGAGGGGGAAAAGTATGATCAAAATATTTACATGAAAAGGATTTTAAAATAAGAACAAAACAACGCCTTCAGCATCTCACTACTTTCAAAGAAATTATCATTAAGGGCTTGTTTATAATACCTTCTCATATTTTCAATCTTAAAATCACCTCTGGAAAAATATTAGTAAATTACCAATTTTTTTCCCTTAAAATTACAACACTAATTCTGTCAGTGGTTTGTTGTAACATACAAAAGTGTCATTGATTAAGATTGGCTCAGTGTTATTTTCTGAAATATCATTTGAAAACACCTAATATGATAATGGAAAAAGTGCTCCTTTAGTAGTTTCCCATATAAAGAAAGGGTAACAATATTAGGGGGAAAAGCCTTAGCTTGAAGTATATAAAATACTTGAAGTATTGTTATGGACAGCTAAAAGCAAAGACTGTGTTATATATCACAATACATCTGACACCAAAAATGTGGGTTCTCCAGAATAATCAGATTTCCAATCCTCTGTTGATATAAACTGGGTGTTGTAATTTATTCTAATTCTGAAATTCAATACTTAGTGCTAGCAAAGCCCCAGATAATCTGGTTCAATCACCATGTGCCTACCATGTGCCTCCTTTTGTCTGACTGCACTACAAATTGCAATTCAGCTATAACAACATTTTTCTTGATAATTTATCCTCATGCTTTGCCAACTCAGAGAAACATTTTATGTAGACTTTGCAGTCCCTGCTAATGGTGGTCAAAAAAAACACAAATCAGCCACTACACAAAGAGGTCTATGGTTGAAGTTCTGTGTATCATCTTTCTATTTCCTTGAGGAGGCCATGGACCTCATTCTCAGTACATGGATACATTTGATGATCCAGAAGCCATTGAGTGCCTTTGTTTTATGTCTCATTGAGGTTCAGTTATATAGCTATGGGGATCTAATCAATTGGTCAATGATGCTGAACTCAGTCTATTGTCTTCATCATCTCAATATGCATGTGTGAGTGAGATCGATAGTCGGGTGAGTACAAAAGTTCTAATCTTCTAATTACATGGCTAGTCTCTGATCATCAACTCCCTTATTGAAGCTATGTAAGATAGAATCCACAACTTATCTCATCAGCATACAGATGATAGTCTTACCATTCTGGAGATTCTAAGACCCACAGAAGCCGTAGTGTCAGCACAAAGTGTTATAATAAAACTTGCCCACATCATTTAAAACGTTAAAAGCATTTTGGAGTATTCTGTGCCAGAAATTGAATCAGAGACCAAATACACAGCTTTTGTACTGTCATAACAACTAAACCATGACCCAGCTTTTATAGAGCTAACTGTCCAGAGGACGAAGCACAGGCGCCAAGAGACAAATGCTAGCACAATGTAATCATAACTGTGTTATGTTGAGTACAAAGCAAAGGAGAGTCATGGATGTTAAAGTCTCAAGGCCTGAGAAGACTGCCCTGATAGAAGCACATAGTCAGTCCCTAAATAATAAGGTGTTGGTCAAAATTAGTCACTGATGGAGCACAGGGACAGAATGTTTGGGCAGATGACATACAAAAGGGAGCAGTACAGGTAAAAGGAACGCTGTGGGAAAAGCCTCATTCTTTTGCTGAAAAGCATCTGGCATGGGGTTGTTGTTTGCTTGTTTCATTGGTTTAATACATCCCCATGTTGTAAGCCAGTAAGAATACTGATGGAAAAACAGAATCCATGTTACTGAAAGCTCTAGTGTTATTTGCTTGGCCTCTCCCTGACAGATGGAGAAATACCAGAAAGGAGCATCATTCATATGAAAGGCCATATGTATAACATTTTCAAAGTGCATGGATTTCGTCAATGCATATTCATGTAAAGAGCCATATTAGTGAAGTGTTGTTCCCACTTCTTTAGGCAGAGACTCTTGGTTGGTGCTGCCAATTTCAGCTTTGTTGGCAGGTATGTAGTATTTAGGACATACTGTTAAATGAGTTGAGGTGTGCTTCCTAGAGTGCCATCTGCATGCAAAACTATGTTTTGGTGTTTACTGGATCATAGAAAAGAGGTGAAGCATACAGTAGGGTCTAAGACTAAACAAGCTGCCAGGTTCCTTCTAGTCACTATGAAGCTACCAGTTGGAAAAAACAAGAAACAATTTTGTGGTGAAAATCTTAGAACCAAACACATATCTGGCACATCATCCTGTGCTCTCTTGAATAATTCTCTAATTGTATCTTATAGCCATGAGGTTTGAACATTTAATCAATATGCATAAAATTAAAACTCTAGCAAACTGAGGGGAGATAGAGGAAAATCTTCAATTAGGATGTGATAACCGTGAAATTGTGTTTAGACTTTAGCAAATTAAATGGGTTGAACTTTAAAACACAAGCAGGTCAACAGTTCAGCAAACTTTACGCAGAGCTCCTCAATTGGGACTCCATAGATTTTTTTCTTTTCTTTTTTCTTTCTTTGTTTTTCTGTAGTATACAACTGGCCACAGAGTCTAAGAAAGACCCAAAGACTACACTGACCAAAAGCCAACAAGATATTACAAACCACCAAGGAATGAAGAATAATTTTCTTGAAGGAAATGTGATCTAAGGTGGAAGAGGCAGAGCTGGACAGGGAATTTAGAGATCTGAAATTTGGGCTGTTGTTGTTGTGTTATTTAGCAAGACCATTTCTGAAATATGAGGACCAAACCACAATTAGTAGTTCCAGAGCTTAAATGTGCATCAGATGAATCCCAGATATGTGTTAAAGAATGCAGGTAAGTTGGGATGTAGAGTGCAGCATAGCATTGACAAAACCCATAAAGTCAGTGTGATGGCACACTTCTATATCATTAGCACTTGAGAGGTAGGGGTAGCAGACTCAGAAGTTCAAGATCATCCCAGAGACATAATAAAAGGCCTACCAGGATTATAGGTCCTACCTCAAACAGCAAACAGATGAACAACAAGAACAAAAATGCACTCATGGCTTCATCCCATAGCTACTGAGTCATCACCACCTTGTAAATCCAAACCTTTACCAAGTTTTCCAAGAAAGTTTATGGTAGTAATCTACTACAGAACCACTTGCCACCATCTGGAAATCTACAAATTAAGTGGCCTCAAACTCACATCAGGACAAAAGTTTTCTGATTCTGGAATCAAAAATGACCTTCAAAAATGTATTCCCAAGCAGAAGCTTAGAGGCTTAGTATCGAATAGTTTCCTGGTTAATCAAAAGTGATTGAGTTAATAAATCTACTCAGCATTTCTAGTACTCTCCCTGAAACTGACTCTCAGCTGGATGTTTAAGTGCCTCAGGAAACAGAACTAGCTTGTGCTCTCTTGATGGAGCTCCAAGATTTACATCTTCAGGGAAAAAATAGTTTTTGGCTAATGTTTTCTAAATGCACCAATTACCTAGCAAAGAGTGTGTCTACACTTGGTTAATTAATGTGCTGTTTACCTGATGATTAAAAAAAATGACTTTATATACCTTATTCCCTGGCATGGGATCTTGATCAGACCTTCATGATGGCATTTCACCTCACAGACCTCAGAAGCTTGAGTTTTGATGGTTAAAACAAACAAACAGTCCCAAAGCTGGGCAAGATGGGACTATAAAATTATAAGATATCTTGCCAAAAATGACTGAACTCAGAACTTGAATATCTATTAATCTATCAATACTCATAGGATAGAAACAAACAAACAAAAAAAAACCCTGAGATATGAAGCATAGAATGGAAAAAGAATCAAGTGATTTAATATTGCACAAAGCATAGTAAAATTAATTTGTTTTTATGTGATAATATGGACATCCAAAAATACCCAATTTAGTTAGCAGGTTTGTGCATCTTTCTTCAGACTTGAGAATGGTAATCCTTTTGTTGTCTATATATTTGAATTTCTAAATATATTGTTGGTTATGAAGATTTCTAATTAAATTTGACAATTCAGTATTTTTGTGCACAATTTAAATTTTCCCACAATTTCATGTATTCACAATCTCTTTTTTTTATTCCCTACCCCCACTCCACCCTCAAATTGTTCCACATCCCATACCTCTTCCCCACGCCCTGTCTCCACAAAGATGTCCCACTCCCTTACCCTCATCCCCACCCAACTTGACTTCTAAACTCCCTGGGGCCTCCAGTTTCTTGAGAGTTAGGTGTATCTTCTCTGACTGAACCCAAACCCAGCAGTCTTCTGCTATATATGTGTTAGCGGCCTCATATCAGCTGATATATGCTGCCTGCTTGGTGGTCAAGTGTTTGAGAGATCTCAGGGGTCCAGTTTAATTGAGACTGCTGGTCCTCCTACAGGGTCTCCCTCCTCCTCAGCTTCTTCCAGCTTTTCCCTAATTCAACCACAGGAGTCAGCAGCTCCTGTCCATTGGTTGGGTGCAAATATTTGCATGTGACTCTTTCAGCTGCTTATTTGATCTCACAATTTCAAATGTTGCACCATGGAGTAGTAGTACACAGTAGCAAAGAAAGTGAACATTTATCCTAAGATGGACTGCTTGGAATCCTTTGTCAGCACTGCCACTGACATCCTATATTTCAGAGCTTGCCATAGCTAGGAGCAACCTTAGGAACTTGGGAACAGGTCTTGATTTTATGTAATCCTCCAAACTCAAGGACTCTTTTTTTTTTCCTATTAGACACTCATTAAAGAATCTCTCTCTCTCTCTCTCTCTCTCTCTCTCTCTCTCTCTCTCTCTCTCTCTCTCTCCCTACCCTCCCTCCCTCCCTCCCTCCTCCCTCCCTCCCTCCCTCCTCTCCCTCCCTCTCTTTCTGTCTCTCTGTCTCTCTGTCTCTCTCTCTCTCTCTCTCTGTGTGTGTGTGTGTGTGTGCTTCTCTCCCCTTCCACCCTGTGTATATGTGGGGGGGGGGGGCTTATGCACACGTGTGTCATACTACTAGGAAAATGTTTTGAAGACTATTGTTCTAAACGTAGCTAAATTATCATTTGACATTGCTTTAAAACAAGTAATAAATTATGGAAGAAAATGAGTTTCAAAAGTACATAAACATATTAAACCTGTATTTAAGTTAATAATCCTGACTATTTTAAAGACAAAGTCTCTAGCTCTCACTGGCCTCCAGGTCCTTCTATAGTGTCAGACAGGCTTGAACTTAAGATCTTCTTGCCTCTGCTGGAGTGCTTAGGGTCACAGGAGTGCATTACTGTGGCAGTTTATGGGGTGCTGGGATGAAAGCCAGGGATTCATACATGCTGGGCAAGTATTCTATCAATTGAACTTCATCTGCAGCCCAATAAAGTCTGACTTGTGAAGGGAGGAAGAGATAGTCTGTGTGGAAAGGATGAAGAGAAAAGGACACTGAAAACATTGGTAACAAGCTCTATAGGCAGTCTCCAAAACTAGTGACAAAATGGTCTGAACAATAGCAGTACACTGAGAATAATCCCTTCATGGTGTTTAATGTAGATGAAAATGTAATATTTTAAAAGATTTGTGTCCGTCTGTCTGTCTGTCTGTCTCTATGTTTGCATATACATGTTCATGTGTGTATGCTCATGAATGTGAAAGTATCAGTTGAATGTGGAAGTATCATGTTGAATCCCCTGGAGCTGGGGGTACAAACTGGACATTGGTGTTTGGAACTGAACCTGGATCTTCAGCAAGAGTACCAAGTGCTCTGAACTGATGAGTCGTGTCTCTAACCTGAAAGGAATTTAATATCGTGATCAGTATGTAGACCAAGGTAGTGACCTATTTTGTTCTGAAATGGATTATTTTAAAATATTACTTAATCTCCCTGGAACTGACATTGCTTTATCTATTGTTATAAAAGTTAAATTTATGAACAAAGACTTTATAACTTAAGATGTAATGCACAAAAAAATGAGTGTAGTAAAATACTTAGGAATCTATAAAAAGAAAGTATTTTATTAAATATATTTTAGCTATTTTTGTTACAGTATTAAATATGTTGAGTTTGTGTCTCCCCCTCATCTTTCTGTTAAGAATGTACAATGCATTTTCACTGCTCTGTGTCTGATAGGTGTCCTGGTTAGTGATTAGCCTTAACTGTCAATTTGACAAGAAAGCTTCAACTAAGGAACTGCCTAGATCAGATTGGCTTTTGAGTACATCAACCATGGTTTGCTTTGATTGATAACTGTTATAGAAGGACCATGCTCACTGTGGCACCATCTTGAAGTAAGTATTCTTAAGCCTTATAGGAAAAGCAGCTACGTGGAAACTTGCAAGTCTGCTAGCAAGCAGCATTCTTCATTGTGCATATGCTACTATACTTCTTTGGCTGAAACAGTGAGTTCTTTGGTCAGATGTAATGCTGAATCGGACATCAAACAGACCCACCTTCAAGTTCCTGTCCTGAGTTTCCTTAGCGATGGAGTAATACATGGAATTGTAGGGAAACAAAGCTTTTCCTCTCATAAGTTACTTTTGGTCAATGTGTTTTTTATCACTGTAATAGGAAGGAAACCAGAACATTGGAGTGGAAAGAAGATAAAAGGAGAGAGAGAAGATACAGATGTCACATGAGCTAGCCTGATTGACTCAGAGAACTCTAAAAGGTGGGGTTAGCACTATGTCAGCACATACAGTTTGTGTAAAGTAAAATGGCTTGTTATTGGATTAAAAAAGAACAACTAGAGGAGAATACATGTTCACATAGCCTCCAAGCCAAGGACTCAGATGAGCATTTTCTTTGTCTATCTTAAATATTAAGAGCCTAAAATTCAAAGTTATTTTGATTCTACATTAGACTAATGAACCACTAAATTAGTATAGGGTTCACATACCAAACAAGGAATGGCATATGCACACTCACCAAGAAGGAGGTTGACATCTCAATATTGACTCTGCAAGGCCACTGTGTGGTGTAAGAATGCCTCAGGAGCTCTTAGCTTACATGAGTGCTCCAGGGAGAATCCTCTGTATCCTTCCCTGTGAATGCTACATGTTAAAAATGAAGACAAATTCCTGTGTACCTATGTGGTGTTCATATGCATGCATGCAACTACATGAAAACATGAATGTGACATGAGTGCATGTATATCATGTCGAAGCAAGAGGTTTCTGTCCAGAATTGTTCAACCTTAGGTTTAAGATAGGATCTCTCGTCAAATATGGAGCACACACATTCCAGTAGACTAACTGACCAAGGAGTTCCAGACATCCCCTGTGGGGATTCTGGATGCTTGCCACCATGCTGGCTTTTGGGGTTTTATGTGGATGCTAATGATCTGAACTTTGGTACTCATGCTTGCATGGTACTGAACTGAGACATTTCTTCCATCATTTTGACATTTTCAAGCTATTGACACCCAGTGGCCAGAGATGCTACAGACATCTTTCACGACATAAAATTCCCTCCTGCAGCGTTATTTGGCTCAAAATGTTTGCTGTGCTGACATTAAGTGGACCTTTTCTTTATGGAGCTTTCTACTGTGTTTTATCTTAGGGTTATTAGAATAAAACACCAGAAACCTCTACAAATGTGGTTCTCAGCCTGTGGGTTGAGACCCTTTGGGGGTTAGGATTCATAATGGGTAACAGTAGCAAAAGTACAGTTTTATGAAGTGGCAAAAAAAAATTATGGTTGAAGGTCATCACAACATAAGGAACTATACTAAAGGGTCACAGTACTAGAAAGGTTGAGAATCACTGTTCTAGAGCTAAATCAGATTCCAGAGAAGAATCCTTTCAAATAGATCTTCTGAACCCATAGATGAGCCTTCTCTCTGTTGTCCCTTCAGTACCTGACATTGGAGAAGTCAGCTTACCTCCAGAAGTGACGCCTGCCTATTTATCAGATGAACATTTAGGATTAAAGATATGTATTTCTAAAGATGTGCTTCCATGTCAAAGTTTAATGTCCATAGAAGACAATGTCAAAAAGCACCTTCTTTGGGTATTGCTGCCTCAGATAGAATAGAATAGTCAACAGTCTAAGGTCTTCATAGGTACTAAGTGACTTAACTTATGTAGCATCATTTGAAAAGGTCAATTGTTACCCACCATCTGCTCTCTGACAGTGAGATGAAACAGTAGTTACCCAGTGAGTGCCTGCCAAGTATTCCCAAACCTGCAGAGGCAACTGACTTAGACTTGCCTTCCCAGAGGACTGTTCACAGGGAAAGGGGGGAGGCTGATCTGATCCCACAAAATAACCATCCCCTTCCACTTCGTCCAGAGAAGCAATGAATGCATTTTCTCCTTGTCCCATATTACTAAATCCATGAGGTGTGGGGGAAAGGGTCATTGAGTAAAATTTTTTCAAAGCACATTTTTGATAACTGTTAGATATGATTTCTGAGTTTCTGCTTATTTTTGAGTATTTATGGTTTGATCTATAATATAGGTAATCTGAAAGTATCTGAAAACATAAATAATAAAAGTGATAATACTAAGGAAATCAACAACAATAACTATATGTTACTATATTCACATTAATAAAAATCCTCTTGGATTTGTGACAGGACATGTCTCTGAAAGGGGCAAATCACATAACCAATTTACAAAAAAAAAAAAAAAAAACCAATATGAAAGAAAAAAATTACAAGTTTAGCACACTCTTATCAGAGACTATTTTAAACCATTTCCTAGCAATGTAGGTTTGCTACAACGTTCTTTTAAATATCAAGTTCCTTCCGTACCTTTAAAATTGATTCAATTTACAAAAATTCAATGCACACTTGACTTTTTGGGAGCTCCTCTTTGGCATACAATGAAATACACCTGCGAGAACTCATTTATCATTGCAATATCCCAATTTCTCCAAAAAGCATTATTTCCCACATGTTTGAACTAAACAGAGAATGATAATACAGCATCTTTTGTGAGCAAGGAAGCAAGTGAATGCTATTTGATGAGATTGATTCACAGTAATGATGATGATCTTGCTGATGACAATGGTAACCGTGAATTGTTCGTGGTCTGGGAATTAGAGGCAATAATATCTCATTTGCAGAATAGAGCTCTATTTTATTATAACCAGCTACCATCTCAGTAGCTGCATATTACAAATGGTGTATTCCTTTCCAATTTCCACAAAATAATATTGAGACCTCACTATCGATGAGAAATAATCATATTAATGCATCCAAAAATTTAAATTAAGTATTGTAACTTCACTATGATTTACTATGGCAGATTCTGTTAGTTATTTGTTCAGTAGCTTTGATTTCTTGCTACAACCCTTCTTGGCAGGCTCTTCCTTCACTACAGGGGCTTACAAAAGAAGCTATTTGCTTCCCCAAATTTTCGTTCATCCAGGCCATAGGCAAAAGGCACAATGTGTCAAGAACAATCAGTAGAAATCTAGAAAGGCAATTCTTCCCTATTTTATTTGCTATAGCTATGCAAAGGAAGGAAGCCTAGGGAGACAGCATGTGGCAAACAAAATAAGACCAGTCTCATAATGAAAATCAACATTTTGAGAGGTGCAGACCAAATACATAACACCCTGAGAGGAGGACCAAGTTTTGTAAAAAACATGTGTTGGGGATGCTTAATGCAAAGAATTTAAAATGGCTGATATCAAGTATTTCTATTGTGGATCCTCTCTCTCTCTCTTTCTCTCTCCCTGTCTGTCTCTCTCTGTCTCTCTCTCTCTCCTCCTCTCTCCCCCTCCATGTGTGTGTTTATGTGTGTGTCTGTGTGTATTGTCTGTGTTTGTGTATATGTGTGTCTGTATGTATGTGTATATATATGTATATGTATAGCATGTGTCAGTGCACATGTGCATGTGCGTGTGTGTGTGTACAATTGTGTGTGTGTATTGTCTATTTGTGTGCATGTGTGTGTCTGTCTGTATGTGTGTGCATATGTGTGTGAATATTGTGTGTATATGTGTCTGTGTGTTTGTGTCTCTGTGTGTGTATAAGTGTTCATGTGTGCCTGTATATATATATGTTTGTGTGTCTGTGTGTGCTCATGTGTGCGCACTCCTCTTCCTACACCCCACTGGATATTATCTAAAAACAAGGAATGGATGATGTCTCATCAGTGTGTCCTAAAAATTACACCTGGCACCAACATGATATATATGTAATTCATAGAAAAGAAGTAGACATTGAATTAAGCACAAAGAAAATATTATATTGAATTGATTACTTCAATTATCCCCTTAAACAATATCAGTTCCTTTTATTCATCACTAAAGAAAATAGAATGAAATAATTAAAGGTAAACTGAAGTATATATAGGTATTTCAGTACTCTAGCAGATAGCCCACTATATTGTACAGGCAGAATTATAATAATTCTCATGCTAACTTTATCACCTTTGCTCATAAGATACACAATATTCTTTCCTCATTTTCTTAGACTTGTTATAGAAACTAGGTGACATCCAGGGTTGCTGTAAGTGGTGAAGCTGATAACATGTATGAAGTAGTCTACAAGGCGCAAGTTTCCATGAAAATGGTTTAATATCATTACAACATACAAGCTTCTCAAATTTAAACAAGACTCAAACATTTACTTAGTTTTTCTTATGTTTATTCAATACTATTGGGTAGGATTCTTTAGGAAAAAAACAACAGTTAAGGTATTATATTAAAATTCATTATTAAATGGATTTGCTACAATGGCTTACATGATATGGACTGAGCAGTTAGAAAATATCTACTCATTGGAGAGACTGAGAACCCAGTAACTGTTCAGTCCACACATCTGTATGTCCCAACAGTTGAAATCTGATGGGTAGAACAATCCTGGAGAGTCATAGAGTCACTGGTACAGTGTGTGGTAAGGCCAAAGTATGGAGAATCAATGGTGGATTTCACAGGCAGAGGCAGAGGCAGAGGCAGAGGCACAGAGGCGCAGAGGCAGAGGCAGAGGCAGAGGCAGAGGCAGAGGCAGAGCAGAGCAGAGGCAGAGGCAGAGCGGCAGAGGCAGAGGCAGAGGCAGAAGCAACAATACCATAAATACCACAAGCACCACCAGCAGCACAAGAGAAGGCAGGCAAGCAAGCAGCATTGTTACTGCATCAATCCTTTATTTGAAAATAACTCAGTGGGAACTAGGCTGCCTTCTGGCGTTGTGTGTATATGGAATATGGAAACAGGAAAATAGTTAAGGCTTGAGAACGTGAGAGTAAGATATAAAAGGCTAGATCTCCAAGCTGGTACCAGAAGTGTACCCATTAGTAGGCACTGGGAAGGTACACGTCAGATACAAATCTCATCAACTGACATACTGGGTTCCATAAGATCAGACACTCTTTCCAATTGTGATCACCAACTTTCACTTTATATGACAAGTTCATTGTGTGTAATGAGGTCAATGGAGAAGCATCAGAATCTGATAGACATTATTTTTTTCCTTTCTGGAAACACTGTACATTGCCTCCATCTCTGCATGAGAAGGCCATAAGGTGAATTGAATCCCCCACCAGAAATTATTACAGGGAGAAACAAATTCAGGACATAGGGAATTGAGTGGAATGAAGCAGGGTTGTACTGATGGAGACATGACACTGTTTCATTAATATCCCGTAGCCAAACTCTACTTTTGAAAGACGTGTAACTGTAAGTCAGTGTGTGAAGAACTTTCAAAACAAAGGCAGCCTATCAGTTTATTCATTTTGTGAACCACCATACTTAAAGAATCAAAGAGTTCAGCAGTCAGTCCTCTTTGTTCGTTGTTATCTGAGAGGATATCTGTATCTAATTCTGTCTCTATTTCTACTTCCTTACTGAAGGCCCTCCCTGGTTCTCACAAGAATTAATTGTTGCCTGAAATTGACCTATTTGCCACCTAAATGTTTTTCTCTTAACCCAGCTTTGTAGTTGAGACAAGATTAATATTTCATGTTTCATGCCTATGGTCATGCCTCTTCTCTCCAAAATCTTTTAACACCATATTTCCATCCAAACTAAGTTGTTACTTATAGTCTTGTGTCTACATTCTGCCAGCTCATCACACTCTGTAATCCTACGTGATGTCTTCTAAACTTCCCTTGTGAATCAGCACCTCTGTGTTCTCACTTGACCTTCCTGATGCTGGGAGTTCTCCGTCACCTGCCACTGTTTATGAAATCTTACCCCTCATTCTGGATAAACTGAATCTCTACCTTTCTCTAATTTAAGACCTTTGCCCACAATGAATGGCCATTGATGTGGTCTGTACATTGAATGTTCTTCAAATGGATCATGTGATGAAGCCCTGGACTCTGTTAGTGGTGTTAAGAAATTATAATGATGCTAAATTACTCAGGAGATTAATCACCTCTGATGATTGAATAGATAACTGAGAAGCATGGCATACTAAGAGGAAGTGGAGTAGAGTTGATTCGACTTTGAAGTACATCTTGACTCTACCCCTTCCTTTTGTCCTCTGGCTATGTGCTTTGTCAGATACCCTGCCTCAACCAGGACAATCTTACCTCAGTCTTAAGTTGATGATGAGGAAGATGATCTTGAAACTCTTGAAACTGAGACAAAAGAAGCTTTCAAGCTTTAGCTTGGTTTAGTCTGGTATTGTGTCATAGTGACAAAAGAATCACAAAGCAGGATTACAAAGCTCCTTGCTTGATACACATAGCAGATGCTCAAAACCATTTGCTTAAGACTAACTTTAACTGTCCTAATCTCTAAACTATACATTGCTTAGGGGAAAAAAGACAGTGTCTATTTAAGAATTGTATCTAACCACTTCTTACACCTGGTACATTAAGAATTGAGTAATGTTTAAGGAGTATTGATATATGTCCCCCTCCCATCCTCTAACATTATCCAGAATTTTCCATAAGGCAAGTATTCAGAAATCACTTGTTCTAACTAGATGACTTATTATTATATTATTATTATCTAAACAATGAAGCCAGTGTTTCTCAAAAAGATACAGAAAAGAGAGTGAGAAACAACCAATGAATCATGATTCAGATTGAACAAAAGTAATGTGAATAATGGTTCTATGTAATACAGCCCAGTCCTTCCAAACCCTGAGCTGCCCACCTACCAAATATTTGCTGCATTCATTCTGTAATTGGCTGTATGTCTCTGATGATCAGTCTTAATAGGCAGGATATAATTGTTTTTCATAATTCTTTGCTGTCCCTGGCTTGTCACAGACATTTTAGGAATAAGCACCTGCTCTCTAAAGTCATGTGTGTTAATCTATGTGCAATCGTTTTGGAAATTAAGTGGATATATTAAAACCCTCTCAACTGTATTTCTGTTTTTGGTTTGTTTGTGTGTTTTACCATATACCTCATTTGATTAGCATTTTCTGTACTAAACTGATTATTTCTTATCTCCAAATGACTGATTAATTTAGAAATCCTGTGTTTTTTAGCCCTCAGGATGGTTCAATTTCTATATCAATTCTTCAGCTGTGATAGCTGAAACAAAATAATACACTAATAATTTTAAAATAAAGAAGGAAAAGAAGGGAGAAGAAGAGTAGGAAGAATAGGAAGAGAAAAAAAGGAAGAAGAAGAGGAAGAAGGAGGAGGAGGAAGAAGAAGAGAGGAAGAAGAGGAGGAAGAGAAGAAGAGGAGGAGGAGGAGAAAGAAGAGGAGGAGGAGGAGAAGAGGAGGAAAAGAAGAAGAGGAGGAAGAAGAAGAAGAGGAGGAAGAAGAGAGAGGAGGAGGAGGAGGAGGAGGAGGAGGAGGAGGAGGAGGAGGAGGAGGAGGAGGAGGAGGAGGAGGAGGAGGAAAGAAGAGTGAAAAGAAGAAGAAACATGCAAGCTATCAGGCTCATGTCTGGGACAGGGACACATTCACCTTCTTGCTCCTGATACTTGCCCTCTCTGGGCAGACAGAGAGGATTTATCCATAAATTCTGTAGAGCTGATAAGAACAGATTCCAAGATCCTACTTCACCTTCAAGAAAATGCCAAGACTGGAAATCCTTCAATGTCTTTGTTCTGCAAAATTTTAAATAAGCATCTGCACGCTTACATGTGGATGCTTTGCTCTTTAGTTCTCATTTTAATTGTCCACTCCATGGAACAATCAATACTACTAAAAGGTTGATTTCCCAGCCATGTGTAAACGGGGTATTATTCCACATTTCTTACTATACCTTTGATACAACAATGATTGTGGTTAGATTTTATGGTTGTCATTAAGTCTTCAACTTACTGTATAAATCTGGATATGTTGAGAAGTCAATGCTATAGTTATTTTTATATAGGAGCATGTAGGCATGAATTGAAAGGTATTTGTTTTGTAACTAATTGATCTTTGCATAAATATTAAAGAAATACTATAGGCTCCAAGGGTGCTAATTTTGAAATAGATGTTCTGAGTTTGTGGTATTGATATATTATATAAACTTGAATATAAAATCTCTCCCAAAACCTCAGCAAAGTAGTTTGGGAAGAAATGTGTTCTAAGTCTTTATGTTCTTATAAAGATATTTCCATGGTTTTAGTAGAATAGGTATATCAAATTCCAGGTATTTTAATAATTGTTACATAGCTGAATTACCCTCTTATCCCATTATGAGAATGACTTGTATGCTTATACAATGTAAGGTAAGGAGAAGACATGAAATTAAATGAATCAATGTCATAAGAACAAGACTGTGTGAAGATTTATGATCAAGTTTGACACAGAATAAATCAGAGTGAAGGAAGCTTTGTAAAACAGGTGTTACATGTTACCTGTGCATCTTGTGTTTTTAATTTATATTTATTTATTTACATCCAAATGCTGCACCCTCCCCATGCCCCCTCAAAGAGACCCTCTAACCATCCCCCTCTTCTCCTGTGAGGGGTGGGAAACCCTGTATTTCACCCCATCCTGGAACATCAAGTCTCTGCAAGAATATGCCCATCCTCTCCTACTGAGGCCAGGCAAGGTAGCCCTGTCAGGAAATGGATATTACAATCAGACTATAGCTTTAAGGGTGCTTCTGTTCAGTTGTTAGGGGTTCTCACATGTAGGTATCTCTGTCTGGTCCACTCAGCCCTGGATAGAGCCTTTTAAAGGACAGTTGTGCTAGGCTCCTGTCTTCAAGCATAACAGAGTATCATTAATAGTGTCAGGAATTGGTGTTTGCCATGATATGTTTTTCCATTAATTGTTACTATACTCATATATGGATATGCATATGTATTATACAGAATAGAAAAGCAAGTTTAATCTTCATGAATATAAATACACATATATACATTTTATATGCATAATATATATACAAATACACATGTGTATATAATATATATTAATATATGTGTATATGAATACATTATCTATCTATCTATCTATCTATCTATCTATCTATCTATCTATCTATCTATCTATTCCATATTTGTATGAATGTTTTGAGGACTGACCATTTAGTACTGGGAAATCAGTTGGTGTGCTCTTCCCTGGGGAATCTCATGTCTCCTGCTCCCAGCTTTCCTCATGTGCCTATACTTTTTCATATTGGGTTGAGGCCTAGAGGAGTTTTCTTCATGTGCTTTGCCATGAGCCCTGGTATCCTCATTGTTCAGTACACATTTAGGAAGTGGTGTTGGTGAGATTCTATGGGCATAGTTTGTGATGTTACCAGGAGATGCAGTCTCATTGAAGCCCTCTATCTGATTGGCATTGGTTCTTATTTAAGGTGAAAGACAAGGATCAAGTTTTATTCTTCTATGTGTAGACATTCAGTTCTTCCAGTAAAAGGTGTTGAAAATGCTTCATTTTTACCAGTGTGTTTTTCACATCTTTTTCTAAAATCAGGTGGGTGTGGTTGAATTGCTTAATAGTTTTTCATTCTGTTTCTTCAGGATCTATGTTTCTTTTGCACAAGTGTCATGCTGGTTTAATTACTGTGGCTCTGTAGTTTACCTTGTTCAGTCAGAATGGCTTTGTCAGCCTGTTGTCTTTTGTTCTTCTGTATGAATTTTAAGATTGTTTTTTTTTTCTATTTCTGTGAAGAATATCACTAGAGTTTTGATCATAATTCATTCAAAACTGAAATTGCTTTTCATAGGATGGTCATTTGCATGATATTAGCTCTTCATATCCATGATCACGAGAGATCTTCTACCTTCTAGTGTCTCTTCCCACCCCTGTCTGTCCTATTTACATTTTCAATGTAGAGATCACTCACTGAATATATCTTTTAAAGCAGATTGACTTACTTTATTCTGTGTATGAATATTTTGCCTGCAGTATGTACATGTACTGAGCCTGTGTCTGATACCTTTGGAAACCAGAAGAGGCCACTGAATCCCCTGGAACTGAACCTAAAGATGGCTGGAATCTGTCATGTGAGTGTTAGAAACTGAACCTAGGTTTTCTCTTCAAGAAAAACAAGTGTTCTTAACTGCCAAGCCATCTCTCCAGACACTGACATGTTTTCATTTAAGGAAAAACAGTGAAGTAAATTATTCACTATCCATTTCCACTGACTTTTCCAACTAGGCTAACTTTTTGCCCCTGTAGCAAATATTGCCCATCTGGAGCCAGGCCTTAGCCTATTGATTAATGCCTGTATTTTTTTCTAAATGAAACTTCAATTTATCACCCACTGCTCCAGGTTCTGCAGAGACTGACAGTAACAAAACTGGTAAGTAAGCAACTCTTAACCTGGCCCTCAAGGAAATCAGAGGCGGTATTTCTCTCATAACAGTATTGGTATAGTGGATCTGACACCAATTCAAACTCAATCATCTTGATAATAGACATACAAAATGAAATCCAAGCCATTCAACAAGTATGGCAGGAGGAGGAGGAAGAAGAGGAAGAGAAGGAAGAGGAAGAGGAGGAAGAGGAAGAGGAGGAAGAGGAAGAGGAGGAAGAGGAAGAGGAAGAGAGGAGCAACCCAAAAGGATCTGAATTCCTGATGGTATTTGGCATTCAAATTCTAGAGTCGCCCATATATGTCAAATCTGAAGGTAGTACACTGATCCTTCCTTGAAAAATATTTCTAAATTCTAACCTTAGGTATCTGTATATCTATTAAGTCAAGGATCTTGAGGTGATATTTTCCTAAACTAAGGGTGGGCACCAAACTCAATATATTTGTGTCTTTATAGGGGAAAGCTGTGAGAAAACATAAATAAGGTCTGAAAAAAGCAGAATTTAAGTGATCAATCTACAAGAAGCAACACCAGTTGGCTGCAGTCACAATTCTCCTCCAGGGTTTCTCCCAGAAAGCACTCCTACATTGCCTGAATTTTAAACTTCTGATCTTCTAGTCTGGGAGTAAATGCATTTTTGTTGTTTTAAGCTATAGAATTACTGTCAATTTGTTATAACTACCATAAAGAACAAATACAACATAATTAATATCCTTTCTAGGTTTAGAACCACTTAAGCCTCTCTGTCACCTCATGATACAGTAGTTACTGTGTGTGTGTGTGTGTTGTGTGTGTGGTGTGTGTGTGTGCATACATACAGAAGCTAGATGTTGATGTAAGATGTCTTTCTTTACCTTTAGTTACCTTCTATTTTATAAATAATGCTTTTTTATTGAGCTATTGAACCTTAAACTTGCTGAGTTGTTAGACTGGCTGGCCAGCAGGCCCCAGAGATCTTCCAGTGTCTGCCTCTAAGCACTGGTATCACAGATTCATACCATCTCACCTGTCTTTTTACATGGATGATGGAGATCAAACTTAGGTCTTCATACTGCCACACCTGTCACCTTATCTGCTAACCTCTCACCCCAAGTCCGCACTGTGCTGCTATTCTTATCACACAGAAGCCCTGTCAAATTGCCTGAAGTCTCCAATAAGGCCTTCTCATCAGTCAGACACATTAAGCATCCAAGCACCTTTACAGGCTCAAAAGTCAACAGCAATCTGGTCTCAGGAACTTATCTTCTCATGATTCTCTTTGCAGTAGCCAGACCTGTTTCCCAGTGGGACCTGTAGCACCTAAGCATGTATGTGATTTTATGACTAGTTTACTTGAAATCTTTATTCTAGCTTCCCCTTATCAGTTGTACCTATGGACCATTATAACTCATGCCTTTTGGGGTTCCTCTATGGAAAACAGCCATCGTTCCCACCAAACTGGACCAGAGCAGCTGTTGTACCTCACAACATCCTAGCCTTTCATTTTAGTCCATCATACTTAGAACCTTCTGGGATAGTCATAGTTTAGTTTGTATCTTTTGATTTAGCTATTATTTATCCTACAAAAACTACAATATAAAGCCTGTGACTGAAAGGAATTTTAAGTGGTAACCCAATTCTATCCCAGTCATTTAGAACAGAATGGCCCCTAGAAAAGGCCAGCATATAAGTGTCCCAGTGATTGTTTTTGGCGCAAAGTATTACATAAGTGACCTCAGCTGATTCCCAACAGCCTGAGGTTAATTACATACAAGTATTTCTTGCTATTGAAACTTGGTTCTCTGCATTCCCATCACTTACACTTAGGTATATTCCAAATAGTTTCTAAAGTTATGTCTTTATGATAAATTAATATAACTCATTCCTTTAAAAACTATTTGCAAACTACTACAATAATTCTAAAGTTCTTATACAATACTCATGTTTTCACTTTCTCACATGTGTTTATTCTCTACTTATTATCTGTCCTTCCCCTGTCCCCATGTGTGTGTGTGTGTGTGTGTGTGTGTGTGTTGTTGTACATATATGTGTATGTTTGTGTATATGTGTGTATGCGTGTGTGTTTTATATACCGCTTGGGTGTGGCAGGCAGAGGACTTGTGTAGGTAGGTACCTTCACTCTTTCTACTCTCTCCACCTGGACTCAGGGATAGAATTCAGGCCATTAGGCATTTGACCAAGCAAGTAAAAAGGGATGTTATGTAGTAATTCATATTTTCCCCACTGAGCCCATTGCAAGCCCTCATATTTTTCTTTTGCTCCATGACCATGGAGCTCTGAAGCATCCATCCTTTAGCCTTCATTAGTTCAGTAAGTCCACCTTAATGAATTTTATTTTTTTCTCACTTTCTATCTTAAACATTTGAAGATACTGCTAAGGCAAAAACAACAGCTGCCAGATGTTTTATTTTAGATTTTTGTTTGGCAGGATAATCAATGCTGTGCTTGATTGGAAGAGACTGAGGTCTTCAGAATCAACCCGTGTGTCTAGCAGCCATTTATTATTGGAATTTGGAGATAGAACTCTAACATCAACCCACACTATAACCACAGACTTTAAATAATTCTAGCATCTCTGACAGTGTTCTCTGATGTCTTGATATGAATGTGAACATCAATCCTGAAGACTGGTTAGCACTGTCTGTTCAGATGCATCAGAATGGGAAATATGGTTTACCACATAGCATTCCTGTCTATTTGTGGTACTGTGTGTACTTTAGGTTATGTCCCTTCAAAATAGATGAGTTCAAAAGGGTCCTGCAAAGAGTAATGAGATTTATTAGATATGAGAAACAGAAGTAAACCTCAAGAGATGAGGATCTTGGCCAAATCAGAACATACACTAGAGGAAGCATGGTATTAGAAAAAGAATTGCTTCTGATAGAAATGTCAGCTCACAACATTCTCTTGACAAGGCCTCCTGATGCACACACATGCTAAAGGTGGCTTCACTGTGCTGCCTTTGCCTAGGACGCATCAGCACACTCCAGCTTCATCTTTTCTTAGTGATCACAATGCTCTAAAGACCCATTTTATTTCAAGTGTAAAACTAAACTTTAAACAAAAGGTTCCCACCAATTATAGTCTCTCTTTTTACATTTTTCTTAATATATATCATATTTAATACTATATTATATTTTACATTATAATATAACATTATATTTTAGTTATGTTTAATATTATATATTTTTCATATATATATATTATGTAAATAGTGCAGTTGTTTGATCTATGTGCAGGATTTGAAAAAAGTACCACATAAAAATCTTCAATATATGGAGCCTTACTTATCTCTATTTTACTGGTGTGGATACAATTTAAAGTCTCCTCTCATATAAGAGTTATAGCATGTAAGTCTGTGTTATTATTTATAACCAACAATAAGCATATTACCTCTCAAAACTTATAACCAATGTCTGTAGCCCTTAATCAACATCTTATTTTCTCTATTCTCCAGGCTTCTGGCCACCTTCATTCTATACTCTATGATTTAACTGATTTATTTTCCAGATTCTCTATAAATGATACAATATGAGATTTGTTTCTTTTCATGGTCTATTTTATTGGCATATTCTTCTCCAATTCTTTCTACAAAATCATAAATAGTAGGATTCTCTTTGTTGTAATTTGAAAAAACTTATAGATTTACTTTGATTTTATTTGGATGAGTGTTTGGCCTTTATGTACATCTGTTTACCATGTGAAGTCTTTGTGTCCTTGGAGCCAGAAGACAGCATTAGAGTCCCTGGAACTGTAATCATAGGTGGCTGTTGGCTGCCATGGAGATACTGCAGGTCCTCTGCAAGTGTTTGCCTTATGTACATCTTCCAGTAATTTTGTTTTGAGGTAAAACAGATTGCTCATGGAACATAATGTAGATGGGCTTTCTTCATAGAAACTGCAAGGTTTCTTGGAAAGTGACAATGCCTTAACAGATAAAGCATTTCCATGAATTTAATTTTGTTATTGGATGGTAAATTAAAGTTAAGATCTCATTTGTTTTAAAAGACTTACATTACATTGGATTATTTTTATTGTAGTTGAAAATATTCTGTTCAAGAACAGATTATTTTAATTGGAAAGTGAGCAATGGTGCAATTAACTGTATTTACACTTTCATTTGCATTCTTTTAGGATAATCTTGGAGTAAAAAATTGTTGGATGGACTCCAATTGTTATTGGAGAAGCCTTAAGGAGGTTTTTCTTAGGTTTCATATAATGTTGTAGTAAGTTATCCATTGATTCTTGGGCTCCTTATTCAGTTTGTTTTTGGTTGACTGTTTCCTTCCAGTTGCAGTCCATCTCTCATGCCATCCATCCCTCCTGTCCCTTCCCACGCCTGATTGTGAACCCTCCATTTCCTTCTTCATCTCTTCTCCCACACAGTTCCCTCCTCCATCTGCCTCTTATGACTATTCGATTTCCCCTTCTGAGTGAGACTCAAGCATACTCACTTGTGCTTTCCTCCTTGTTTAGCTTCTTTGGGTCTGTGGAATATAGCTACTCTCTGAATCTTCCCAGCTACTGACTCAGACAAATGCAGACACCCACAGCCAAACAGTGGATGGAGCTTGGGGACTCTTATGGAAGAATAGGAGAAAAGATCATGGCCCCAATGTGGATAGGAACTCCATAGGAAGACTGAAAGAGTCAACTAGCCCTCAGAGAGTGAACCACCAACCAAAGAACATACACAGGCAGGACCTTGGCTTTCCGATACGTGACAGATGTTCAGCTTGATCTTCATGTGGATCCTGAACAATTGGAACTGGCTATTCGAAAAGCTGTTACCTGTCTGTGGGATATGTGCTTCTATCTGGGCCTCTTGTCTGGCTTTACCAGGGTGAGGATGCACCTAGCCTCACAGAGCATGATGTTCCAGGATAGAGGGACACCTAGGGAAGCTCCACCTCTCAAGGGTGAAAGGGAGGAGGTGGGAAAGATTGTTGGAAGAGATGATGGGGAGGGAAACAGAAGTGGGATGTAAAGTAAACAAGTAAATAATAATAATCAATAAATAAATAGAACAAATTTTAAAAGATAAAATAATACAGGAAATCTGCACACATGTTGTACTTACATATACACAGAAAAAACACACACAATAAAATAAAAATAAGGAAAATCTTAAAAGGAGACAAAATTCAAAGAGAGACTAAAAGGGATATTTTATCAAGGAGACTACACTGGGTAAGCAAATAGAGTTTTCTAGTGGTCTCAAACATTTCTTTGGAAATAGTAATGTGAACTTTTTAATTTAAGTAAAAAGCTTTTTAAAAGATAAATTTTAAAAGAGGGTGAGGTGTGTATGAATACATAGTTCTGGTCATGGTGTTACCCCTTTGATTCTTGTCTCAGTTCTGGTTTCATGAGACTGTAGAAAGGTCCCTATTGCTTGAGATATTTTTGTTTGCTTGCTTGCTTGGGATTGTGTGTGTGTGTGTGTGTGTGTGTGTGTGTGTGTGTGTGTGTGTTAATTCTTACTGTTGCAGGATTCAGTGTTTTCCCCTAATAGACTTTGCTGTTAGAAGGAATGTAGGCACAAACGCCCAAACCTGAATCCAGCTTGGGATGCCTTAGAAGTCCAAAGAGAAAGAAAACATGTTACAAGAGTGATTTCAAACGTGCCTGTTATAGTGGCGTACATTTTAACAGATAATTAAGTATATAAAGAAAATACAAATGACTAATGTTTTAACTCTTTTTATAATTGTTAGCTCTTCAAGATATGATATAAGTGTTTTCTTTGGTTTAGATAAGTCTTTTGGAATTTTTATTCTATTTCCTAAATTTTATAAATTAAATATAATGACAATAATAAGACAAGGACAGTCAAGTGAAATAACACACACACACACACACACACACACACACACACACATATACATACATATATATATTATGTCACTATAATATATTCAGTCACTGCCTTAGTTTGCAGAGCCTTCAGATGAGTAACACTATGGACGGCTTTTCTCCTTCAGCACCTGTATAACATCCTCTGATACTACAAAAGTTTGCCAGCAGGGAAGAAGCTTCCCAGTCAAGGAAGTTTGACTACTCTTTATCCTGTGGCCGAAGTGTATGATGTCTTTAGCAATAAACTTTTTGTGAACAACCAACAACCAACCAAACAAACAAACAAAACCAGAAGTGTGATGCTTCATTTCATTTCTTGTCTCGAGATCTGTTTCGACATTTGGAGTTCCCACAAGGGACCATACTCTTAATGTTAGCTGAGTCTCTGTTTCCCAGAAGCCAGGAGTAAGAGCTGTGATCCCTCTATCCCTGCTGGAATGTTGTCTAGCTTACTCTTATGTATGTAGTTATAGCTATTGTGAGTTCATCAGTTCAGTCATCCTATCATTTCCAGAAGACACTTTATACTCTGGCCTTCTACAACGAGTGGTTATTGTAATCTTTCCAACTACTCATCCCCAGTTGTCCCTGAGCCTTAGTGGGATGAGTATAGTTCTCTCACTTGAGATCAAGCACTCTACAGAAAATTTTATTTTGTACTATGAACATTTGTGAAGCTCTAGATTAGTTCACTACACAAACTTTTCTCTGGTGAGGTCTGGAGCTACACTAATCAAGAAATATAATTGGAGTTACCCTACACAGAGATGTAATGCTTTTCACAATAGCCATAGTTTATCAAGTATAAAGCCCATGTCAAGTGGAAGAGACCTACGTTGGAGCTGTTTGGGTGCTATATAGAATTTTGGAATGAAAAGTCATCAGTGATATTATCCAACTGTGAACCATGTGAGCTGCATATTTATTGACTAGCAGGACAAGATATGCTAGTAGGTACAAAAGTGGGACACATTTTATTGGATAACCAATGACTTTGTGATTGGATTTAAGGCCCATTCCAAGGAAAGAACCTAGATTGAGTACTATCAGTCTGGTGAAGAACCCATGGTGGAGAAACAGTGCATTGGTCTTTATACAACTAGAATATCACTGTGTCTCAGCTAGAAGAACCCCCTTCAGAATTTCTTTAAGGCAGTTCTAGCAGCAAAAGTCTCTCAGCTTTTTCTTGAGAAAGTTATTAGCTTCTCTTCACTTTTGAAGAAAATCAAATGTGGTTTAAAAACAAACAAGAAAGCAAGCAACATATCTATTTCTTGTTTGTGCAGTTTTCTTCAACAGTGTGCATTTCTTACTCCATTCTTTCTTCCAACCTCATGGTTGCCTAATTGCTGAAGACCACCAGTGTGTGCTCTGCTAGAAGCTTATTTTTCATACTATTAAAAAATCTCTTTCATATTTTTTTTTTTATTTTCATATAATATAACTTGTTAAATTCCTTGTTAGGTTGAATCTGGATGTATACAGAATCTTGCACTATGACTTTATGCTTCTTATACCTGCACTTATCTTTATAAATGTGGAAATGTTTTAGTAGATTGATTCAAAGAGCATTTTATCTTTTTGTCCTGGCACATCCTCCATCTCTGAAGTATTAACTAGGTAAACATTGTCTCATTTGAAGACATACATTTTCATGTCTTTTGTATTTTTTGTCCTCTCATTGGGAAATTTAGATGAATATTTTTATGATGCTATGAATTCTCAGATTCTTTTTCTCCTTGATCAAGTCTTCTTTGATTCTCTAGGTTACATTTTTAAATTCACTCCATCATATAATCTGGTTCCTCATTTTCTTAATAAGAAATTTCTACTTCCTTGTCGGAAGTGTGTGGACACTGTAAGTTTTCTGTTTGTTTGTTTCTTTAAATGGAATGTTTATCCAAGTTTCCTTATGAACTCACAAGATTCCTTCACAAAATAATCTACAATTTTTATTTTTTATTTCTTGCATATGGATATTTGGCTCACCTGTTGTTCTGTGTATGACGTGCATGTCTGGTATCAATGGAGGCCAGAAGAGGTTGTTTATTCCTTTGGAATAGAATTTATGGAGGATTGTATGGGAAGAGTCATATAGGAATCTAGGAATTGAGCCCAGGTAGTTTGGAAAAGGTGTCACTGCCCTCAATTGTTCTGTGAACTCCCAAAGTCATTTACTTTATTTTATTTTTGATATTTAATGTAATTACAACATTTCTCCCTTTCTTTATCTCTCTTCAAACTCTTCCATATACCTGTCCCTCTGTTCCTTAAACTTCATGGTCTCTTATTTTTCTAATTGTTATTGCATTCTTTTAAATTTTTTTTTATTCTTTAGTCAAGAACCCCTCCTGGTCCACCCTCTAACTGTTCCACATCCCACACCTCCTTCCCTCCTCTCTGTGTCCAAGAGGATGTCCCTCACACCCTACCACACCAGACCTCCATGCTCCCTGGGGCCCCAAGTCTCTTGAGGGTTAGGTGTATCTTCTCTGACGAGTCCAGACCTGGCAGTCCTCTGCTGTATATGTGTTGAGGAACACATATTAGCTATTAGAAATATATCAATTTCAGTTTCTGTAAAATTGAAAACTGGATGGTGATTGTTATTTGTGGATTGTCTTTTGATTTGATGTTTGTGTGCATTTCTCTCTCTATTCTCTCTCTGTTTCTCTCTCTGTTTCTCTCTTGTTTCTCTCTCTTCTCTCTCTCTCTCTCTCTCTCTCTCTCTCTTCTTGTGTGTGTGTGTGTGTGTGTGTGTGTGTATAATGTAGCTTTTCATTGATTTCTATACATTTTATTGGGTAATCAATGTTTTTGGATCACCGTTGGTAGATATACATGTATATTTATAGAACGGAGATAATTGGGGAAATGTAATTTTTTTAATTTCTTGGAAGGCCTACCAATTATCTTTATGAAATTATGTCAGACACTTATAGTATTAATAAAAATTGGAAAATTCTCCCACAGCCAATGTGGGTCCCTGTTCCAGAGGGTATCCCACAAAAATTTCCAGCCGGCCAGGTCCTGGGGTCTGGGCCAAGGGGATAGAGTGCGAGCAGGGAGGGGGAATTGCCTCAGCTGCCTCTGCTGCTGCCTCCACCCGTGTCTCTACTGTCGCTACCCAGTTACTCCCAGGTGTTGCACCTGACTCTCCTCATTGAGCCCACCCAGGCTGGGCCAGTAAGAAGCCAGCAAGCTAGCAAGGAGGGGAAGGTCCTGAAGGAGTTTCAGGAGAGCAGATCTCTTCCCAAGTGTTACAGCTCTTGTGACAGAAACTCTCAGGCAAGGGGATGATTCTCGCACACCTTTACTTCTCCTGAATAGGGCTCCTTTATACAGTTTTGGGGTGGGTTAGGGTGTAGCAGCAGATAGCGCCTATTGGCTTGGTCTGAGAGCTTGGCGATACCTCATCTACATGTGTTAGAGCCTGAGGCACTGTTCCTATATGACTGATGATGGCCATAAACCTCTCTGAGGGAGGGGCTGTGGAGGGTTGAAGCTAAGTGAAGGAACCAGGGGTCCAGGAGCAAGGCTGAATACCTTCTGTCCCATTAGGGTCTGGGGTTCGAGGCCTGTGCTCAACCAGGTGCCCAGCTGCCTTTCACAGTCCACGGCCCCACAAGCCAAGGCTAATAGTGACTGCAGAGGCACTGGCTACTGTTAGAGTTTTTAAGGTCAAAAGCTCCTAAAGACGCCCAAATATCTATTCTCCCAGTGTTTGATGTTTTCATCCTGTGAGAAACAGCTCCGTGTCTGAGATACTTGTGATCAATGAGCAGGAACTCATACATTAGCCACAGAGCCAAGGTCTAGAACACGATGGGCTGTAAAGAACAATACCCCAGAGCTGAAAATTTTGATTAGTCCATAGTGACTGCAGCCTCAGTGCATACACTGCATGCATATGCTGTGTTCTACAGATGATGAAACACAGGTAAAGTAGTTGTAGAAATAAGATTTGAAGCACAGATGAATATAAACCTCTATGGCTCATATATATAGTATTTTATATAGAGCAGTCAGTGCTGCCAACATTACTTGGTTTCTAATTGCTCTGGGAAGGTCCTAGTTGCCACTAGAGCAGTTCTGGTCATAAGAGTTAATGGTAACTAGAGTCTTCTGGGAATGTGTTATTAGCACCATAAAATGGCCAACATAGTTATTCCAATTGTTTCTTGTCCATCTCTCTCTGACTATCACCATGAATGTCAGACATGGCTGTGTCTTCAATATATAAAGTGTTGGTCAACATTCTGTTATGCTTTTCCTCATAAATTGTATGATTCTACAATTTTGTTTGAGCTATTCTGGATTTTGGTGTATTTTTATTCATAAATGTTTAACTGGAAAAATGTACATATGTTTCATGCATGTACATATAGCATCTATTTATTCCCTGATTTGGAACACATATCAAGATCTCCTAATAGTTATGCCTCACTTTCTTTTGACTCATATAAGAGAGCCATTATAGAGAAGAGTACCACATTTTTAAATTATATGTAAAGCAATTACATAAATGTCTTTAAATTGTCAGTCTATTTCCTGGTTCAATAGAAACAATAGGGTAATTAGAATTGTATGTAATAGTTGTAATTCTATGCATTTGTTTACATTTTTTGTAGTTCCAGAATACACGATTTTTTTCATAAGGCATGTGGAAAAAATGATAAACATCTGATTTTCAACTGAGACTTTTTTCATTTTGTGTTTGCTTCTAAAGAAAGTAATAAAAAAAATGTGCTTTTCCCAGAGAATGTTCCCAAAGATGTTTAGTTGTGTATTCTTGAGATTTCACAGGACAACTAATATCTCATTTGGTCCAATAGCATTCTGAAAGGTATTTTCTTTTGAATTTATTTTTATTTTTAACATATTTACTAAATGTTCTTTTTTTTTCCCAGACTGCTCTTTCCTGTCCCTATCCACACTCCCTGCATTTTCTATTGGGTCCTCTTTAAGAATTGTAGGGGATTGGGGAAAACACAATCTGCAATTTACTATAAGGTCAACTTTAGTACAATAACAGTAAAGCTTATATAATCCTGCCACACAACACATCTAGGTTTTAAGTTCACATATGTTCTTTTCCTTCTCCTTGGCTATATTTCATCTTCTCTAACTACCTGGAAAAAGAAACACTTCAGTTTTGGTAATGACCCCCTGAAGAAGAGATGAGATTGTATTTACAACCTTTTCTTTATGAGAAAATCAGGGAATGAGAATTCTAGGAATGTAATGATTCAGTGTCTGTTTTCTTTGTTGTCACATTAAGTTGTTTTCTGAGAAGACCCTTAGAAAATTAAATAATCCTTCTAAGATTGTCTTTGTCATTTCCAAACCTTTGATTTCCAGCATTGAGATTCAGCTTGTTCCTAGAAAACAGATAGCTTTTCTATTGGTATTGTTGGGGAGATAATAAATACTGCTTTGAAACTTCCTGGAACCTAACACAAGGTTTATGAGATGCCAGGAGCTCTAGAGAAATGGTGTCTATTTCCATTTTAAACACAACTTTCTTCTTCTTCTTCTTCTTCTTCTTCTTCTTCTTCTTCTTCTTCTTCTTCTTCTTCTTCTTCTCTTCTTCCCTTCCTCCTCCTCCTTCTTCCTTTTTCCTCCTCCTCTCCCTCCTCTTCCTCCTTCTTTTTTCAGCTCTCTTTTTCTCAGAGTAGAGCCCCTTTCTCCTACTTCAAGGTTTTTGTTTGCATTAGCATCATGCTCTCATTCTTCCACTCATCCTTTGCTTTAACTCAATGCTTTGTTCCCTGCCTCCTTTGGAAAAATATCTATTACATGGGCAAAGCCATGATTACTTGTTTAAGGATTATCCATGCTGCTTACATGCTGCATACAAAATATGTGGCAGGAAAATCCACAAATATTCATTGTAGCACTTACAGGAAACCCATCACAGGATCCACATAAACTCCTGAGTCAATTCTTAATAGTATAAACAGTATTTTCTTTATATTGTAACTTCAAGTTCAGCAGATAAGTAGTTTAAGATTTGTCTAAAATTAACTTTTGATATTTTAGAGTAAGTATGGATTCACATTAAAATTAAACAGATGCACAGAGTGATCTTATGTGCGATTATGTTTTTACATATATACATAAGCACAATGATATATAATTAATGAACCTGTATCATCAAAACCCTGTAGTTAATTTGTTGATAAACATGCAATAGCAAGTATCAACCTTTCTTTCCATCATTATATATACAATATACTTGCACTGCCCTAAAAGTCCTTTGCATGCTACCCATTTACTTCCCCCTTCACATACGCATACATTTCTACCTCAATACTGAAGCCTCTGACTTTATTCTCTCTATAGTTTTGGCTCTTTCAGGTTGTCATACAATTATATTCTTGGAGTATGTGACTTTTTCTATCATCTTCCATGTGCTTTTATGGTATGACAGACACTTGTTATCATTGAATGCCATTCTTTTGTCTGTATGTACTGTGCTTTACATAAATTTCAGTTACTATGGTATATAACAGCTACTTCCAAGTTTGGTCAATTATGAATAATGTAGCTAAACATATTTAGGTACCTGATTCTGCAATATTGTCAGTTTTTTTATGTAAATACCAAGAAACACAATTGTATGGTAAGACAAAGTTAATCAAGTTTTGTAAAAACTATGAAAGTCTCTCACCAGCAGTTTATTATCTTCACCAGTATTTGATGTTGTTAGTGTTTTGGATCTTGACAATTGTATAGACATATGAGAGCAATATATTACATTCATTTGTATTTTAAATGACATATGATGTCAAACATTCTCCTGTGTGCTTACTTGTTGTCTGTTTGTCTTATTTAGTAAGGTGTCTATTCAGACTATTCATCATTGTTATTGTTGGGTTGTAAGTGTTCTTTGTGTATGTTAAATAATAATCTATTCTGATAAGTCTTTTGAAAATACTTTATCCCAGTTTGAGACAGGATCTCTGTTTAATTTCCTTTTTGGAAATAAGGTCTATGTGTATTCCTGGTGTGCCTTGAACTTGCAATCTTCCTGTCTTAGACTCTAGCATGTTGAGATTAAGAAGATATATTCCCATAGTAAACCATATTCCAATTACTTACACCTAGAAAGTAGTGTGTATAATTTTTAAAGGTATTTCTATAGAGCAAAATAGGGCCTTTTAACCGACTTTAAAGTATTTTTGTTATAAAATTAGTACATATGTCCTATAGATAGACTATACATATATCAACAATCTATTTTTTCAAAGATAGTTTTCATTAGTTATATAAAATGATAATTATGCATATATAAATAGATATTAGTGATATAACAAAAGTAATGTGTAAAGTAGTTGATAAATATCATTATGTATCATTATATTATGAATATTTACTGATAAATAATACCTATATCTACATTCTTTAAGTGACGGCATACTACATTTTATAGTTGGATAACAAGAATATAATTGTATGACAACCTGAAAGAGCCAAAACTATAGAGAGAATAACATCAGTAAACTTGACTGACTGTGTTAAATATGTCCTACATTTTATATTTTTAAATAGAGCATTAATGAGCAAGCTAGAAAAATATATCTAACTATACATATTCCTTTATTTCTTAAGTATAAGTGTCTGAAATGCAAATAGAGTTTTACTAAAATGTGCATTCAGGATTCTTGATAAGAACATCTAAGTCATCCTGCAGAAAGTTTATTTTCCTTCTAATTAACACACTGGGAAAATCATTGACAGTATTGTAAATACTCAAGCATTTCAGTTTATGAAGGACACTAACTCATATTCATTTACTGTATGATCAATTCTTTCCAGCTATAAAATGATAGTAAATAACTTGATCTATTCATCATCTCTACAATTGCCTTGGGATTAATTTAGTTATTATGAAAGGCCATACTTTTAGAGGTCAAAGAGCTGATAAGAATGGAAGATGTAAACAGTAAGGAAACACAAGGAGGGGAAAGAATTCAGGTTATATACAGGAAGAAAGAGAAATAACTCAGCAAGAGTGGTTAAAAGTGATGGAGGATGGGAAACAGAGTCGAGAATGGAATATAGGGAGGGATAACTAACACTAAAGAATTTTAAAGGTGTCATATGAAAATCTACCACTATAGAAGGTTTTTAAATGTATACATATATTTTAAGTGTATGTATGTATATGTGTATGATAAGGACTACTCTATAGTGAGGAAACGCTGTCTCCCCTAGATACTATTAGTTATAAATAAATGTTTCACGTCAAGTACAGATTAATTCTTTTGAGGTTGTGGTCAATGGGTTCCCATAGAATCCTTACCCCTCAAAGATTACTACTATTGCTTATGTTCTTTGTATCCATTACGGTTATTCCAGGTTATTAACTTGAGTACATCAAGAACTAACTAAAACTCAAGATGTTGAGTATACTTGTGAGGGATTGTTCTTGATTGGATCATTTGAAGACCTAGCCTAAATCTGGAACATTTGAGGTAGGAAAACACTCATTAAACTCAGCCCACATCTTTTGGTGACAGCCTATGTAATGAACATGGAAGAAGGAAGCACTTGCTCTTCACATGTTTGCCCTACTCTCCCTGGCAATTTCTGTCTTTCACTGGTATTAGAGCATACTTATTCAAGATTCTAAGGTACTGAAGACCAACTAAGACATCCAGATTTGTGCACTGAATAACTATTGCAGTTTTAGACTTTCCACTGGAAGACAGACTTTATTGAAACAGACAGACTACAGCCTGTAAGGCATTCTTTTTATATATATATATATGTGTGTGTGTGTGTATTAATATATATATATTGTATATATATTATTATATATAAACAGGTATATATATATGTATTCTTTATATATATATATACACACACATATATGTGTATGTGTGTGTTTGTGTACATGTATGTGTACGTGTGTATGTATGTAAAAGTGTTTATGTGTATCTGTGTAAATGTGCATATGTGCATGTGTCCACATTTATATATGTGTATATATATATATATATGTATGTATATATTTATACATGTATGTTTGCATGTATATATACACATATATAAACACACACACACACACACACACACACACACACACACAATATATATATATATATATAATATATATATGCATTCTATTAGCTACAGTTACACTCTAAAATTGCCAGTAAGACCCTATTCCTAAAGTCACTACATAACTGAGCATAGGACATGGAAAATAAAGCTGTACTAACCCAGAAGGTTCATGACTACTGGCTAGCACTCATTGTGCATAATTTGTATGCTCTAGGGAGAAAACTAATCAGGAGACTTATACAGCTATACTCTGAGAGCTACAATAATGAGTGTCCTGGCAAAATATGCCTACCAGTCCAATGGTGGAACAATTATTTGAGAGTAACAATTTTCTAATTGGACATACAATCCACCCTACAGGATAGAACTCATTGTTATATTACACACACACCCATCAGCATCTACAAGTAAAATTTTGACTTTTTATGGAACTCTAATTCTGTAACATTTTCTTAAAATGATCATACCCTAAATGCCAATTGGCTTACTTTGAATATTTAAATTTATGTTCTTTTGGTGAATTAGGCAATGCCACTAACAAGTATCTTCCCATCTGAAGCCACGCTGATACTGTGAACTTCTGAACAGTCAAGAATTGGGGTCATACTTTGAAATTTTGGTAGATCAATTAACCTCAATAAGTCTGAACACCTTTGTCTACTACTGGAGCAAATACTTAGCTCATTAAGACTGTACTCAGATTTACATAAAACAAAGTGTACAGAGCACCCAGTAACTGCCCTCATTATTTTTATAACAATGCCTGGTTCTTCAAAGTATAGCAACTCTGTCCTAGAGACTATGCAAACTGTAGAAGGCCATATCACTGAAGGAAATAAATAATATTAAATGAAACTCAGAGTTAGTCAAGCAAAATTTCAGTTCTGCTCAGTGCTAACAATTTCTGTTCTGGTTAAGCTGCTAGTGGGGAAGTGATGATTGTGGTATAATGTGGGAATGAAAATGTCATCCCAGTATCTCATTACCAGCAATGAGAATGAATATACAGACATGAGACATGGAGGTTAGGCATTATGTTTTGTCACTGAGTGTCAAGACAATTTTTGGATACTCTGAGTTTTGTTTAAAAGATGTGGCCCACGATTAGATGGCACAGTAATGCTATCAAATAAATAATGCTTATATTCCAGTTCTCCAGCTGAGTGATAGCCTTTGCCTAGAAATTGAATGAACAGTTTAATGGTAGTTCAAATAGTAGCGAATAGTTGTTTGCCAGTTTACAATCACTTATTCTCATTCGCTCTCTGTCATTTCCTGAGCTATGTTGCAGTTAAGAAAGCTGTCATACAAAATGAAAGTGGCTTTTTCAAGCAGAAAACAAATGTACTCTGGCTGGCAGACTGGCATTTAATCATTCAGTCTCTTAGCGTCATTACTCTGCTGCTAACATAAAACGTCCTGCATTGTTTATAGGGAGGAGATAGGCTGTGTACACCTGGCCCTCATGGCATCTTTTGCCAGTCTCTGTAAATGGGTATCAGTGAGGTCTTTGTTGTCGGTCTGGGAGGTGATCTTTCTTGTGTGACATCTAGGTTATCAGCCACAGACCACTCTAAAGGCTGTGGCTTTGGAATTCATGTCTCTTGGCTTAGGGTGAGAGGTTTAGAATGCAGTTCTGCCCTCCCTCTTTGGTCTATCATGGTATAGCTATGATACAAGCCATAGCTCAGGATTAGAAGCTATTTAAAAATCCAGTCTCTTGTACTCTTTTGTGATTTCCCCATGTTATAAACTAGTTAACAAACACAAACTTCAATGTCTGATGGGACTAATCATAATAAAATCTAGGGCTTTGAAAATATGAACGTACAGTGTCCCTCCCTCCTTTATTGCCCTACTGTGCATGATAGCTGGATGGTGTCTTTGGAGTGGAAAGCATAAGTGTTATTAAATCCACTTCCATAGAGGAGGGTCAGATCATTCATGTCCACAGGTCATCACTTGCTCCCTCCTATCAGCTCTAGGTGGCTCTAAATCAGATGATATTTGATATGGATTCTGGTTTTGCCTATTTTCCTCTGGATTCAAGATATACTCTAACCAGGAAATACAAAGTAAAGGCTCCCTACTGCAGAGAAAAAAGCGGTGCTCGACCCCTGTTCCTGGTCACATATGTAAAGAGCAAGAAGACAATCGACATTGTACTGAAATTGGTTGACTCAGTAAACTAAAAATTACATTCCTTTGAATCATCAAATCTTTATTTCAGAGTTGTGTCCAGGCATTCTCTCTGTATGGGCCATAAAGTCCATTTGTCATAGACACCATTGTAATAAAACCTTCTTTCTTTTTCTTTTCTTTTTTTCTTTTCTTTTCTTTTCTTTTCTTTTCTTTTTCTTTTCTTTTCTTTCTGTTTGTTTTTGTTTTTATAATTACAGATTTCTTTATGGGAAGCCACTAGTATAAATATAAAAACCTTTAGATGGAAATCTGCCATAAGGTTCCCTTATTTTCTTATATAAATTGATAGGTAAAAGATCATACACAAATGATAAAAGGGTCTCGCAGTCACGAAAACAAAGAGACTGAACTGGATTGCTTAATCCCAATGAACACTCAAAATTGTCACATTTATTGTGATACAGAAAACTTAGGAAGAATGCATTAAATTAGTGATTTATGTTGTTTACACTTATATTTTAAGGGTGTTGATGTAGATTCAAATCAGGCATTGGCTTATGGTTCTTTTGAAATAAAGTCTGTTACAAATAAATAAATGTTGTTTGTCTTTAGTCTGATGTATCTTTTTTTTCCCCAATGAATGCCACACAATCTTCAATATCCAATTAGACTTCCTATCAGCAGTGCTAGAAGTCAGTCTCTTCCAGGGATATCTATACTGTATAAAATAGTCTCTATTTCACCCTGTGCAAGAAAGATCAGGATTAATCAATGCCCATTTGCAAGAACATTTGTATTTCTACTGAAATTCGCGATCCCCGCTGAGCCTCCTAAGGAACAGGGAAATAAGAGAAACACAAGAATGCTTTTATACTAGAATATGAAGAAAAGTTCTTTCTGATTCACCAGTTCCCCAAATCCAGCCTCCAGTGCTGAAGTTAAAGCCACCATTTGCTATCAGGATTTGGTAATAGGTTATTTGCTTTCAGTAGGAAGTAGAAACAGAAAGACCAAAGGGAAAAATAAGCTAACACCAGTTAGAATGAATATTTGTGTTATTAAAGTGTCAAGCAGAAACTTACACCAGCGAAGGATTATGTGAGTCACCTGGCACCCCTGCAAGTCAGAGCCATCCTTCCTACTATAATCCTATCTTTCCTCTACTCATCCTATAGCCACATCAGGGTCCTTGGTATTAGATCTGCTTTTATTTCTACCCCTTGTGGAAAAGTGTTTAATGCCATTGTCAGCACTGACTATGCTGCGGATGTTTTAATCTTGCAAAATGTTCCCCTTTGTTACACAGGGGAGTCTGCTTTTGAGTATCAGATGTTATCATGAATGATCAGGGCTTTGTAAGCACATCTCTTTCCAATTCATTTTATTAGCATCTCCAACATCTCAGATGATTTTAACTTATAGTCATATATCATGTGCCTCTAATAGTTATCACATACCTTCTAAAATTGTCTCTGTAAGCACATCCATTTCACTCTTGTGCACTGCAGACCACTGTCTGAGCAGTAGTAGTAGATGAGATTGGAAGAGGTATGAGTATGTAGGATTATACTGACAAGCAGAATGCTAAGAGAAGGACTGAAAGGTCCTGTGGGAAATGTTATCAGAACAGAAAAGCAAAGAAGTAAGAGATATTTATGAGATGGAAATCCAGGGAAAAATAGAAGTGGTAGAAAGTAATAAGATGACCTCAAATATTTTTATTTAGGCATGAATAATTTTCTTACACATCATTCAGCAAGGATATTTTTTTAAGTGTTCTTGTTAGCTAGCAGCATGTTTGCAGATGAACTAAAGAAGTTGTTATCTGATTGCTCATTGGTTCCTTCATTCATTCATCATCTCTCTATCAATGTTGCTTATCTACGAGGTGCTAAAATCTCAGAATTCAAAGAAAAGTTAAGTCAACACCCTTGCTTGCAATTCTCGCACAGTCTGGACATGTGCTTAGATTTTTGCTTCCATAAGAACCATCAAGTGTGGAATGTATTCAAATGACTACATAATGCAGAAATAGAATGAATTTCCTTTTCTGTGGTAAGGCTACAGGGCAAATGGGAAAAAAAAAAAACTTGAGGAGATGGTGTTTTTTGATGAGTAACCAGTGGAAGGAAAATAAAGGAAAGCACTGGGGATTCAGAGTGGGAATCTCTTCGTGCAGAGGGGACTAAAGCAGAGAATTTCCTGGTGTCCCTTACCCTCCCCTGCTATTGAATCAGTCCCTTCTCATGTTTTCAAGTAACCAAAGTCCATTTCCATCATCATCAAGTGCCAAACATATGCAGAGATGGCAGTGCTTTTCCTCTCTGACCTTGATTCCTCCTCACCGACAGAGGAAAGGTGTCTTCAAACTCTTCTCCTGCAGTGCATTTCAAAGTAGTATCAGTTGAGGGAGACAGACCTTTAGAGATAAACCTAAGCAGAAGATACTGTTTCTGTTGAAAGTGCGCAACGTCTGAATAAAGATACACAGAGTGAAGTGGATTCTTCTGACACCAAGCCAAAGAGGGAGGAAGATGTCATTTCTCACAGAACTGGGTTAGTTAATACATATAGATTGACAGATCACAAGGTAAAATATATCCTCTAATCTGAAAATGATGGTGGACAAGGAAGGGGTTAAGAAATCAATAAGTTGAGCAGCAGTAATCAGGAGTGATCAACAACAAGCCACAGGATTAGGCTCCTTACCTATGGGCTTCTTAGAGCCCTCTCTTGGGAATCACCTTACTTTCTTCTCATATTGCTCTGATTAAATACTCTGACAAAGACAATTTAAGGGAGAAAGGACTTACTTTGTCTCAAAGTTCTAGAGAACAACCCCTCCTGGAAGGGAAGCCATGGTAATAGGAACTTGCTTACTTTCGTCTTTTATTTAACCCATGATCCAACTAGACTGATACAACCCACTGTTAGTATGGACCGTCTTCCTACCTATTAATCCAATCAACATAGTCTCTCATAAGCATCCCCAGAGTTGGAACAATCCCACCTAGCTGTGTCAGAAGGCATGATTTCTTGGTGATTTCAATCCTGTTAAACTGATAGGTAACCCAAACTGCATGGGAGACTGTGGGTTTGATCTGGAAGAAAAAACTTAGGACCTATCTTGTCCTCTGAGAACACAATGGTTTTACTATGGTGTGTAGATATTGGTGATGGAGTTTGACCATAGTCCTATAGTCTCCTTTTCTGTTCTCAGGAAAGGAAAGACAAATTAAAAGCTTTGTCCGATTTCCTTTTTGACAGGCTAATAATAAAATAACCCCTTTCAGGAATGTTGCCGAGAGAACACTGCTTACCCACAGTCAAAGACATAATTGGCATTAAGATTCTCAGTTCACCTCCTTTGCCAGCAGACATCACTTTACTGATATTGATAATATACTGTAAGCATTGAACTGATTTAAAAAAAAGAAGAAGAAGAAAACAAACACTGAATGCTTGTGCTTCTGAAGCACTCAATGTTATTGGGATCAGTGGCTTCAATTGGAAACATTTTATTTGTTCGTATAATAAAAAGCACATAATTGTTATTGGTCCCATGATTCCTTCTGGTGAATACAAGTGTGTTTGCCTTCACCCCAGACTTCATTGCTTTTTTATTCTGCATCATGCACTTTATTGATTTTTCTGTTATTATTATTTCCTTCAGTAAGCCTTTTAAAAATAACACACTTTCTTTTTTTTTCACCATGTTCCACGTGCTTTGTTCTTATCCACAGGCATCCTGGCATTGGGAATAAGACTGGAGTGCCTTTTCCCTTACTGCTTCATTCTTTTTCTTGTTACCTCATCGTATTTATTTTCCCAATGATATTATGTGTCAGATTTTAGGTGGGTCCATGCATCATCCCTTTTCTCCTCCCATTGCGTTTAAGACCAATTGGAAGAGATATATGAAAAAGACAAATGGCAATCAAAATGTCAGCCTTTACTGCTGATAAAGCTGGTTGTTGAGTGAGGTCCCCTGCTGTTGATATTCCTATCTAGAGCTAGACAACCTTAGGCAGGCAGCCGCAGGCAAACCTGGCAGGTTGAAGGCTCCTTATGCAGGTTGCTCCTCCCTACTCAACAATACTGAGTGAATGATCTGTCCTCTTCATAGGCTAGGTCAAAGATAGAATAAGAACGGTACACCATGATTATGTTCACATCTAGTACTCCCTTGACCAAGTCTCTATTTTCAAATTCATGGCTCCTGTAATTTTCTACTGTTTGAAACACACTGCAGTGGAAGAGTTTGAAGATACCTTTCCTCTGTCAATAAGGAGGAATCAAGGTCCAGAAAGGAAAACCATTGCCATCTTTGCATATGTTTGGCACCTGATGTTGATGGAAATGGACTTTGGTTACTTGAAAACATGAGAAGGGACTAATTGGATACCAAGGGAGGGTATCTGGTCTGAGAAAGTCATAGCAGCATAGTAAGTAGCCTCGAAGTCTTCTTTAGAGGAAGACCTTTGGGACAAATTAATAAATTAGTAAATAAATAAAAATAAAACCAAACTGTGGGATACAACGCAGGCGGGTGCCCGGGGCCCCAAAGCCTCCCGTGTGGCTGCTGAGGGGCCAGCGACTGGGGTGGGGTCTCATGCAGGCCTAAGCGAAGCAGAGGCCTGGGTTCGGAGCTCTTCCCGCCCGGACGCTGTAGTTCCCACATGGTCAAGGCCGGTCGTGAACTGGGGCTTCCATGAAGTAGCTTTATTGGCTATAATAATGAATCTGTGCACTCCCCCCCAAAAGCCAGGAGGGGTTTCCTTATATTGGGGAGTATCAAGGGGAGGAGTTAGGGAGGGGAAAACTTAATTACCTATATCCCCCAGCCTCATTAATATGCAAATCTCAAGGGCTTTTAGGTATGCCTTACCGAGTCTACATGACTTAAGTGTACAGGTGAAATGGAGAGGGCGGGTCTGGGGCTTGGCTTTTAGGGGCGTGGCCACACCTGCAATCTCAGGGTTTCCAGGCCAATGGCAGCCCTTCCATGGCCCAACACCAAACAAACACGTAACAAACAAACAAGCAAACAAAACCCTCTGAGACCAAGATGACTGTAGTTTCCACAAAAAGTTCATAACCTATCTCTGGGACCTGAGTTAAAGGACGATTAACTCAAGTTCAACTTTGTTTTCCCTCTCTGTTTCACACCTGGTGCCTGTATATCCTATGTGGATTGATAAGGCAGCAAATACTTAGGTCAAGTAAATGTTGTGCCTTGAATGTCTATATTTAAAATAGATACTTCTAAATACTATTGCTATCATGATCCTGGAGAGATAATCTTTGCTCCTTTAGTACCTATAAGGACAGTGTAGTTACTAGAAACAGAAACTTAAGTGAATAGTATTGGCCTGTATTCTTGATGTTCAGAATTCCATCAAAGTATTCTTTCTCAGTCCTTAACTGTTTATATTATATCCTAATTTTTTTCACATTAGTGAATTAGTTAAAGGTAGACAACCAAGTACTTGAGAAATGGTATTTTGTGACTTCATCAACTTGAATTCCTTCAATTCTTTCTAACCTTGTCACTCTGTATAAATAAAAACAGGCTATAATGGAGGTTACAGGCTTGAAATGAGAATGTTAGAAGTTGGTGGGATATGCGATTCAATGGAGACCTTGTTAGAAGAGGAGCATATGCAAATGATCATACAGCCGGAGAATGAATGAATGCATGGGAATAAAAGCAGCTCATAAAATGAGAGGTGGACTTCCTAAGTGGCCCTAAGGATTTCTGCTACTTTTCTTTATACATTAGAATACATACCTAGGTCTCCCTACAGGAGCTCATGAATTCATTTCATCCATAGTATCCATTTCATATTTTCCCTAACAGGTAGAAATGAAGGTGACATTATATGATAAACACAGGAGTTGCACACTCAAGTAGTTTCAATATTTGCAAAGTGTGGTGCTTAATAGTGCGAGCTCTTTAGTCCCACTGCCAGCTTCTAGTTTCAGCCCTGTGACCATGAAGGTTATTTCACTTTCCTAGAACTCATTTTCCTCATTGGTCAAAAGGGATATGATAGTAAGGCTCTTGTGAGGACTAAGTGAGAAATGCAGAGTCTAGGGCAATATGAGCAGAAAATCAAACTTTAATAGTAATTCAGAGATTTGAAGGGTGGACAAGGACATCAATATGGTCAGACAGACAGGATTCACACAAAAATATACATGCATGTACATATGCATGTGTACAACCATAAGGAAAATAATATAACCTTGTGATGAATTCAACAAAATTTAAATTCTAAACTCTGTTTGACTTCCTTGAAAAGACATTTATGAAATTAGAGGGAAATTTTTTTTAAGTCTCTTCTATATCCTTGAGTTTGTCTTCACCCCTGATTTATTCAATAATCTGGAAATGATATATATTGTTTCAGTTACAGTTTATTATCTGAATCCCATAGAAACTATTTTTAGTAAATATATTAAACATGACCAAATATCAGACAAGAAGCCACTGAAAAAAAATGAATATGTTTCTTTTAAGTAGATAATTCCAGTGTGATGAGAAAGGTATGACAGCTCTGTGATAGTGAGAGCTTGAAACTGGGGTCCTTATCAGCACTGTAATATATGTTATATTATTAAATTTGTGTGTGAACTATGGACTAATTGAGAAACTGGCTCTAGAAGAAGGGTTGTACCTCTCACCCATCACTTTAGATGAAGGCACATTTATATCAAAGTATCTTCCAAGACCTCTTATCTGGAGGTGGGCTGCCTCTCCAACCTCCCAAACCAGTTGATGATAAAACGAGACCTTGAAAACTGGTAGCCCATTTCCCACAGATCTTATTGGATTTCCCTTGACCTAAAACACCTAAAACTTAAAAAAGAAACTGGAAGGTCAGCTATGGAAAGCTCATTGTGGAAAGAAAGCTCAGTCAGGAGTTGGAATACATCAGGAAAGCTCAGTCATTCTGACGGATGCTTGTAAGTCCCTGCCTTGATGGTCTTTATTTTCTGCTATCGTTTGTTCTTTTACTTGGAAGTCTTATTGAAAGGGCATTCTTTGCAGACAGGGACTCCCTCTATGGAAAGTCTAGTTGACTACCTCAATATGGTTTTTCTAATCAGTTTGAACACCTGTTCTCCTCTCTCCTCTCTCTCTCTCTCTCTCTCTCTCTCTCCACTCTCTCTTTCTTTCTCTCTCTCTCCTTTCTTCCTCTCTGTCTCTCTCTCCATATTTATTTGTTCCCATGTGTTCATGTGTCTAACACCTATCTCTTGCTATTTATTCTTTTTTATTTTGGCTCCTTCTATGCATAGTGAACATACAAACTCAAAACTGATATGATGGATGTTGTAAAACATGCTTCAGATTATACAGAAGAGTCTTACATTCCAGCAGAAGAGAAGCTGGAACAGAAGCCTGCCTAGACAGATCCACTTTCTCTACTAGACCTGACCACTCCAAGAATCCACATTCTCCAAAATAGCACAATCAGATGGTGACCAAACATTTAAACACGAGTCTGTGTTTTACATCCAAATGACATCACACATTTTATAGATACATATGTGTGTGTTGTGTGTGTGTATAGTACCTTTTCCGTTTCAAAAACAGTTGTCATGAAATATAATTCACATATGTAACTCATTTAAAGTATATGATACAAGAGTCTAAACAACTTATTACAACCTGTTTTAGAGTATAAGACTGTGGATAGTGGACAAAGGATAAGTAGTAAAATGGAGGGAAATTAGATTAGAGTGATTGCAATGGTTAAACTGTTTCTTTGGAGGTAATGAAGATGAAAATATCATTTCTTAAAAGCTATTATTAAGAATGATATATGCACATATTGTGTGAGTGTGTGTGTGTGTGTGTGTGTGTGTGTAGGAATGATTAATGAAAGCAAGATGCTATGATATTGAGAAAAAGCATGAAGGGGTGCAAAGGAGGATTTGGAATTAGAAAAATAAAGGAGGAAAATAAAGGAAGAAATGATGTAATTATTTTATAATCTTAAAAAGTAAAATAATTAGAAAAATTGTTGGTGAAATTTATTCATATTTATTCATAGTGACTTAAGACATTAATTTTCATTACTGAATAGTGTTACTTTGCATTGATCACATAATTAATTTATCACTTCCTGGGGGTAGCACTGGAGGTAGTTCCAATGTTTGTCTATTCAAACTGTTGCTTGAATCAAACTTGATTATACTCCCTTACCAGAGGAAACTAGCATAAAAATTGTCACAACAATTTGCATTTTCATCAACAGCTTGTAGAATTCTAATTTTTAAAATCATCAACCTGGAGAATTCAAATTTGCATCTAATTTTGTTTTATTTTACAAAAGTATGATAAATAGCAAAGCTATACATCTTTTATTTGCTTGCATGCATTTCTATGTGATGCTAGTCATTAAACTTTGCCCATTTTTCTACTGTTTTGATTGACTTTCTTCTTGTTTGAGGCACTTTTATACTTTTCTGATTATTACTTTTTGTAACATAATGCAAAAATATTTTTATGTCTAAAGTAATTTTAATACCTATGTGTGTTAAATATTATAATAGCAGAATATTCGCATTTTTTCTTATGATTTTTAAATTTGTATTTAAAAATTACATTCTTTCATACCTCAATGACATTTTGTTCTAGGTACTTCAAATATTCTTTGTTCTGTTTAGGTCTTTTATCTATTTGGAACCCACTTCACAAAAAAGAATTGAGATTCAGATTTTTATTTTAATTCTTTTATTTGATAAAGAATTTGTCTTTGCACTAACTCTTAGTTACTTTTCCTGTTGCTATATAAAATACTGAGACAAAAGCAACTTAAGAACTACCTTAGCTTCCAGTGTCCAGGATTCTGAAAAATTGGCACAAACATCTATAGTGCTCCAGTTCCTGTTGGCAACAAATAAGGGGGCTCTAGTCCCTTAGGGCCAGTCCTAAAGTCAACTAGTTAGTAGCAACAAGTCATCCCTTGAACATGAATTCCAGGTCCATATTTCTGTAACTCCTCTAGCTCCAGGCATTGGGTAGTTCTCCTAGCTTTATGCATTGTCAGTTAAGCAGACCTCTAATCTCTGGAGCATGCTTCAGTTCAATTAATTCTGGATAGATTAACACACAAACAAAAGTACGTAAAAATCTGAAAGCCTCAAAAAAACTTAAAAAATCGTGGACTAATTCTAATTGGTGAATTGGAAGACAATTACAACTTTAATATCAAACTAGGAAAATAGAGAGCAGAGAGCGGGAAACACCCTATATGTTCATAGATTGGAAGAATCAGTATTAGAAAAATAATATCCTCCATGTGGTCGATGGTGTTTGTCAACTTGACACAAACGTAGACGTACATGGGAGTTTTATCTGAGAAATATATCCATAAGATTGTCATGTAGGCACATCTGTGTGGTAATATCTTGATGAATGATTGATGTGTATGGTGGTTTGAATAGGCTCATGTATCTGAATTCTTGGTCCCAAATGGGTGGAACTGTTTCAGAAGTGTGGCCTTATTAGAGGATGTGGAGTAAGAGTACTGGGAGTAGGCTTTGAAGTTTCAAGAGCCCAAACACCCACTATTCTCAGATCTCAAACTAACTCTCTCTCTCTCTCTCTCTCTCTCTCTCTCTCTCTCTCTCTCTCTCTCCTCTCTCCTCTCTGTCACTCTCTGTCACTCTCTGACTCCCTGACTCCTATTTGCATATGTGATGTGCTCTCTAAAATACCATTTCAGAACCATTTCTCCTTACCTCTGCCATGCTGCCCATCATGATGATCATGGACCATTTCTCTGAACTATAATTCACCAATAATTCTTCCTTCTATAAGTTGTCTTGGTCATGGTATCACTTCATAGAAATAGAAAGGTAAATAAGACAGTGTGAGAAGGTCCAGATGACTGGGGGCAGTTCCACCTCTGAGCATGTAGTCCTGTGCTGTGTAAGATAGCAGTCTGAGCAACCGTAAACAGGAAAACAATAAGCAACCTTCCTCCAAGACTTCAGCTTCAGCTCCTGCCTCCAGGTTCCCTGACTTCTTTCAATAATAATGTATGACAATAGAGTTGCAAGTTGAGATTAAACCCTTTTCTCCAAGATTCTTCTGGTTTGGTGTTTTATCATACAGCAATAAAAATACTGATATATTTACCTAAAATAATGTACAAGTTCAAAGCAATTCCTATAAAACTGTACAGGTTTTAACACAGGTCTCTCAGAGACTGAAAAAAATCATCTCAGAGTTCACAACAACAAAGAAACAACAACAAAGCAGTCTAGTCAAAAAATCCTTAAAAATAATAAGAGGTATTACTAGTCCTGATTTCAAGTATTACTAGAGAACCATTGCATTAAAAAAACAGGACTATATGAGCATAAAATGGACATGTTGACCAACAGAAATGAAAAAGCTCTTTGTTCAACTAATTTTTAACAAAGTGGCCAAAAGTATGATTTGGAGAAAGAAAAAAAAAGAATTGTCAATAAATTTTGCTCAATAGGCTACACGTACATTCTGAAGTCTGAATTCACAAATATCTCACCCTTCACAAATCTCAACTGTAGTTTATCAAGTACTTCAACCCAAGACTTGAATTTGAAAGAGGAGAAAATATTCATTTAAGTGTTGACTATATAATAACTTGTCAATAAGCAGAGGATAAGATATTATGACACTCAACCAATGAGACAAATAGTTCATACCCTACCTAGGCCAAGTGATCATATCAGAAGTGATGTAAACATTTTAAGAGCCAGTGAAGAATTATTTCCTATGATCTAACAGTGCAATATAATCTGGACTCAAAGAAGCTCAGTCTGTATGTATATGAACTTGTAGAAGATCATGCCAGAAAAAAAATCTACTAAGGCTGAAGAGGGTCTCATGAAGTTTCATCCTAATCATAGACCTATGGCAATTGACAATTACTTGGCAAGAGAGAGAGCAGTTTTCTTCCTGTGCAGAACCCCGGAAGTCTACCTATGCTCAATAGATAGTCCCACACCAATGCACACACAGGAAATACTAAATAAAGTCAGTAATTATTAACTGAAAAGGAGATAGTACATAAAATTGGGAAGGAAAAAGAGGATAGATTGAATCCAAACATTATGCACATGTATACATGTATGCATGTATATTATTATATATGTATTATGTACAAGTATTAAATGAAACATTTCATAAAATTAAAAAAGAATAACTAAAATTGAATTTTAAAACAGGTTGTGACAAGCAATCCAAAAGAGCAGCTTTTCTTTCACTCGTACATGAGAAGAAAATATCAGTGAAGCACGTACGTGAGGTCTTATAAACAGTTTATTCCATAATTCCTTCAGTGTGACACTTTTTCCCCAGAGGGTAATAGTTGGAAAAATTTCATCAGAGGTGGACTCAGGCAGTCAGAAACCACCCCACCAAAACAAAGGCCATAGATGAGCAGGAAGAAAAGTCTAAACTTGTAGGAATGTCATTTAATCCATGTGTTAATTTCCTGTCAATGAAAATAGCAGGTGTGTCTAACCTCACAGATGAGCAGCATAGAACATGAGAAAAATCAAAATGATACATCAGCGGATGGTTATACTCCTTCTTAGATCATCTCCACTGGTCTTCTCAGTTTTAATTCAATTAACCTACTTTTAACATTGAGATTTCCAAGTATTTAGTAGCAAGTACATGATAAGCCCACACATGGAAAAATCACATGTAAACCCTTCTAGAGTTTACTCTGGGTTTCTTCCAAGGAAGCTTTGCAAGGTAGCATGGAAAATTTAATGGTTTTATTCCCAGTAAGAAATGTTCATTAATTGAAAGAGTAGCTAATCTATCTCATTAATACTTAAGTGCACACAGGGAACTGTATAACCCAGAAACACTATTCAGTGTTGGTACCAACAGCAATAGAATGAAGCAAGAGAGGCCCGCCTGCTTATAAAATGCCAAGGGAGGAGGAATGCACATTACGTGAGAATTGAGGACCACGTTCATAATAAACTACATTATTCTCAATGTTTCTTGTCCAACCTATCACTATTAGATAAAAAATAGGAGGATTGTTTGTGAACATAACTATAATGTTAGATTATTTTAAAACACAAAAATCAATGGAATAAAGTGTTGTGTTTTTGAAAAGATAAATAAACCTGATGACTGCCTCATCTAATTAGCCAAAAGAAAGAGAGAGAAGATCCATACTATAAAATTAGAAATGAAAATGGAGACTTTACAACAGATACCAATAAAATTGGGAAAAATCATAAGGGCATACTTTTTAAAACTTATATTTCTATGTTCTATCATTCAATGTATACAGGATACAGAAAAGGATGTGGATGTGGGAGAATGGGGGAGGAGGTAAATAAAATTTATAAAGTTATATGTAATCTACAACAAAATAAAAATGGGTAAAAACACAATTTCTTTCACTTACTGCTAAATTAGGGAAAAACTGGAAGAAGCTAAGGACGACGGCAACCCTGTAGCAATTTCAATTAACTTGGACACCGAGATCTTTCAGACACTGGACCACCAACCAGGCAGCATACACCAGCTGATATGAGGCCCCCAACACATAGACAGCAGAGGTCTGCCAGGTCTGGGTTCAGTCAGAGAAGATATACTTAATCCTCAATAGACTAGAGGTCCCAGGGAGTTTAGAAGTCTGGGTGGGTAGGGGGTGGGTGATGGGGATATTCTTATGGAGACAGGGAATGGGGAGGAGGTATTGGATATGGAAAAGTCGGAGGGTGGACCGGGATGCAGGGAATAAAATCTGGAGTATAAACAAATAAATAAAAAGATTAAAAAACATTTGGAAGGGAAAAATCAATTTTCAGATAATAGATTTGTGAAGTATAATTCTACATATGTATGCTCTTAATTTTTTAGCATTACATTTTTCTACGACAAAGTCTTCTCTATAACTTATGTCAATAGAACATAATCTTGCCAGACACACACACAGATTCATGTGGTGGTTCAGTAGAGGATATATATATATATATATATATATATATATATATATATATATACACTATATATATATTATTATTATATATACACATGTACATGTATATATTTCAAAAGTATAATGTAACATTTATGACTACAAACTGTAAATGCACGTTTGTAGCATATTTATACAATTTTTGCAGGTATTAAATATTTTATTGCCTTCTGTCTCCATTCTTTTATAAAAACAGGATGGAATTGCTGAAACAAGGACTATAGATCTCACAAAGCTAATACAGTTGAGACAAAGATGAAAACCACTCTGTGTGCCAAAGATAGTAATCAACAAGACATGAGCTGGACTGACATCTGTCAAGTATTTGTTCAGTTGTGAATAATATGATAACACACAGGAAGATGCTTGAAATTTGAGAAATAAATCATTGAAATGTGAATGAAAAGAAAAAGTATAAATGAGGCCATTTTAACTCTCCATTCCTGGATTCACTACTTCCTACCTTCATCCTATGTAGTTTGTCATCTGGACTCTATGAGTCATCTTTGATATACAGTATCAAGAATATCCTGTGAATAAAAGTATGCTTTGCTTAGCTTTTATAAGATCAGAATATTCCACAATCACAAACAATTTCTGATTGTTGAAATAAATGCCATTCATCAATTCTTCATGAACTGTCAATACACACATCAACTAATATGTATATACAAAATAGACATAGGTCCTCCTTTTTAAACTTTATAGCAAAAATGTGTTACAAAAGGTTATGGCTGGTAGGTATGATATTAGTTTCAAGAATGAAGAGATTAGCCTCATAGTCCTTATTTCTTCTTTAATCTGTTATTACCTTTTATGAACTCTCCTTCTTATGTAAGGAATCCTATATGTTCCTGTCCCACACACTTAATGTAAAAACAAAAGTGTAATTCCTATCTTTAAGCAATATATTAATCTCAATATACTCAGCCTTTCACATGTTTAGCACCAATTAAATGTTTAGTATATTCCTGAATCTTCTCTCCGTTTCTAGTACCAAATCTGTATAATGTCTCATTCCATAATTTATTGATCCACTTATTGAACACTTATCAAGCATTTATTCTGTATCATTTTATTAGTCAAAAGAAATATTAGTTTCAGTATAATTTATTGCCATTAGTAATTAGTCTATAGAAATGAAGATATTATATTTATGACCCCATAATTTACTGTAAGATTAAAAATGCAAATGATGTGAGTAAAAGTAAGGGAGAAGATCTCTGCTTAGAAATTCCACTGTGAAGTTCCTGGAACATATGACCTGTGGGATAGGGAGCAGACCTTAAGAAAATAAAAAAATAAAAAAGAGGAGGAAGAAGAGAAGAAAGGTAAAAGATGCTTCTTTTATTGACCTATATTAAACCAGGAGTTTAGGGATATTCTCAGGTCAGCATCAGAAAATCTTTATAAATCTATACTTTTAATATCTAGGGATAAAATAAGGGAACACCATAATAGCAAGAGACAAGGGAAGCATAAATCCACAGAAGGCAGTAAAGCTCAGAGAACATAATTGTCTGATCAATGATGGCTGAGAGCAATGATGTTTGAGTAAGGTTGGGATAAGGAAAAGCAGAGGACGCATGAACTTGGGAGTCTAGTAAAGTGAAAGATTTTCTTTAAAAAGAGAAGCCATCATTTTAAAAAGAAGTTTTTCAAAGAACAGTAGTACACACGGGGGAAAAAAAAGTCACGCACATAAGGTTGTGTTTAAGACTAAATCTAAGTCCACCAGAACAAACAGAAAAACCAATGAGGATTTCAAGCTTCCAACTTAATTCCTGGCAGGTACAAGACTAAAGTATAATTCACACTTTGTGAATAGGCCCCAATGCTACAAAGTAGAAGTCTAATTTAAAGAAATTGTGTGTTGGTAAAGTCCCTGGGCAACTGGATTGGCTGACTCATGCCAAGGAAACCTGAATGAATAAAATTTTAGCCAATATTATGTAAGGTTCTGTCTCAGTATATCTAGCAGTCTGTGTTACCTAGATGTCTTTTGATAAAGTGAGTAGTTACACTAAACAAATTAACTAAGCAGGGCTCATAGAGCTCACAGAAACTGAAGCAACAATTGCTGAACCTGCGTGGGTTCGCCCTATATCCTCTTCATGTATCTGGTTGTGGTTGTGCGGCTTTGTGGTTTTGTGGGATTCCTAATAGTGAGAGTGGGTGTATCTATGACTTTTTAGCCTGTCCTTGAGACCCTTTTATTTATTATTGGGTTGTGTCATCTAGCCCTGATATAATGGTTTGTTCATAGTCTTATTGCATTGTGTCATGCCATTTTCAATAGTCTTATTATATTGTGTCATGCCATTTTCAATTAATATTCCTGGGAGGCCTGCTCTTTTTGAAAAGAAAATGGAGGAGTGGATCCTGGGGAGAGGCAAGTTGGGATGGAGTGACCTAGGAGGAGTGGAAGGAGGGCAAACTTCAGTCATGATGTTTTGTATAAGAGAAGAATGAGATTAGCAGAAATGACCAAAAAAGGGGAGGGAGAACCTGTAGAGACCATATCTAAAGATTAGTCAAGGCCCCCAGTTGGAGGATGGGGCCACCCACTCATCTCCAAATTTTTAACTCAGAATGGCTTCTGTCTGAAGGTAAAACAGAGACAAAGAGTGGAGCAGACACTGAAGGAAAGGCCATCCAGAGACTGCCCCACATGAGGATTCATCCCATATACAGACACCAAATCCAGACATTATTTTGGATGCCAAGAAGTGCTTGCTGACAGGAGTCTGATATAGTTGTCTCCTGAGAGGCTCTGCCAGAGCCTGACCAATACAGAGGCGATGCTCACAGCCAACAATTGGACTGAGCACAGGGACTCCAATGGAGGAGTTAGAGAAAGGACTCAAAGAGCTGAAGGGGTTTGCAACCCCATAGGAAGAACAGCAATAACAACCAATCAGACCTCCCAGAGCTCCCAGGGACTAAACCTCCAACCAAAGAGGGACCCATGGCTCCAGCTGCATATGTAGCAAAGGATGGCCTTAACTGGAATCAGTGGAAGGCTTCTGTGAATTATCGATCCCCAGTGTAGGGGAATGCTAGGGCAGTGAGGTGGGAACGGTGTGTGGTGTGGGGGAGAACCCTTATAGATTCAGGGAGAGGGGTAATAGGATAGGGGATTTCCAGAGCGGAAACTAGGAATGGGGATACCATTTGAAATGTAAATAAATAAAGTATCCAATAAAAAAGAGAAATTAAAGAAGATATCAGAAGCTAGAAAGTTCTCCCATGCTCATAGGTAGGTAAGATTAACATAGTGAATATGAACATTTTACCAAAAGCAAACTACAAATTCAATGCAATTCCCATCAAAATTCCAACACAATTACAAACCTTGAAAGAATAATTCATGTAGCAGCCCATTCTGCCCTACATTTGTGGGCAACTATGCCCTGGCCTGAGCTGCTGCTCCAGTCCCTGGGTCAGGGTCTAGCAAGAGAGAGAGTGGGGATGGAGGGGAAAGAGACACGAAGAATGGAGACAAGACAGAGTATGATCAAATCCTGTTTATTGAAAGGAAATCATGGATATATATAAGCATAAGCAGGGGAATGCAGCTGAAGACACTTTACCACTTGTGCCTTGCAGCTGGGGGCATTAAACAACAAAACAAGATATGGGAGAAAAACAAGATGTTTATCAGAGTGTGATCGGCTGTTGTGGGCTGTTGAAAACACGTCTCTTGTCAGGGTATTTGGCCTGAGATGGCTGCAAGATGATAGCCGCTTTCTGCTAGGAGTCGGCTCCCCACAAATTCACAACTTCATATGGTAAAACAGAAAAAAAAAAAAAAGAATAGCTAAAACAATCCTTCACAATAAACATAATTAACATTCATTCATGAAGATATATAGTAGAAAAAAATGATATCACACATGTTCGGATGAGTAACTTAAGCAGAGTATACCTCATAGATAGTGCAAATGGGAATACTTGAAGTGTGCTTTTGATGGGCTTATAGGCAGATTTATCCACATGGAAAAAAAAATAGCCAGTGAACTTCAATATGTGTTAATAGCATGTATCCAATGTGAAATACAAAAAGAAAAACAGAAAATTCCAGAGAAAAATAAATTAATAAAACAGAGCTAATAACAGTCAAAATCTCCAAGGCAGTATTCAGTTGCTTAATATACTTGTGATGAAAATCTCAGAAGAAAAGGCAAGTGTGCAATGCAAGATGGATACTTAAAGAATTAAGGCTAAAATAAAGACTTTTTATGTACAAATACATGAGCGTACTTAAATAGAGATTCATAGATGTTTTTGAAATGTTTCATTAATAGGGAAAGTGATAGGAAGCTTTAAAATGGTTTGAAATACTGATACTATTTCTCCGATAAAAACTCATGCTACTTTGTTCTATAATAATGGATATGAGTTTGTAAGGATTTTCTCACTGCCAGCTGATGTGATGTTAAGGACTGTCAATAGATGATCCACAGGGATGCTTGTTCTTCCCTCTGTTTCTCTTGGGTTTCATGTTCTGTACTCAGCACTGTGAGAGCTTTTTCCTCAGTACTTGGCAGCTACAAGACACTCACTCCTACAATGAGCTCCTCTAAATCCTGGTCCATGCAGCATGAGGTATCTAGGGCAAGACACTAGTCCTAAATAATTTATGCTGAAGTTAGGAGAGATTGTTGTAGAGATGAAGCCAATAAAAGATAAGAAAAATCAGAGCACACAACAGGCCTGTACTTTATTGGTGTAGATCTCAATTTGGCATTTGTTTTCTATCCTGGACATATGAAAGAGATCAACCTTTTAAATTAGAATTTCTATATTCTGTCTTCACTGTATATATTCAATCTTCTTTGATCAGCAGAAAAATGCAAATCATAGTTACCACAGTCAGAAGAGTGTGTATATCTATGTCTCTTATTTTATGCTCATAAAACAATATCTAATTATAAATCTAGCTCATGGACATTCTGAAACAGGAATGATACCTTCTGAAATTAGGGGGAAACTTCTTCACTAATTACAGTTTCTCATTTTTTAAAAATGTAATCTCCTTTTCTCTCACAATATAAATATGACCTTTTAATCTCGAAATGTAACTGCCCATTCTATTTACAGTATGCCCTGGCATTCCCTCTGTATCTTCTTCATTGATTTTGGTAAAAGTGGTGTTTAAGTTAGACTTAAGGAGTTCTCTTTGATCCAAATGAATCAATCTAGGTCCTGGTTTTGACAAGAACATGAGAAGCAAACTGTCTTTGCAGCCTGTAGATCAAGTCTGAATCATACTACCTTAGCATCAGGTAGAAGTAAAACAGCTAGTTATGTGCTCATATTATGAGAAAAAATATAAGATATTAACTTTGTAATCTGTGACATGATCATTTAACCTTTTACAGAAGGCAAGTTTGAGATATTTTAACAGTATCAGTGTGCCCTTTCTTGTCAGATTGGTGTTTATATTGAAATTTGTTATGGTATTCACAGTACTGTCTAACCAATGTTACTACCATTCTCTCTTCAACTTTTCCCACATTTTCCTACCATTCCAATGCAAGTGCCTTGACAACTCCCGTTGTTCTCTGTGCTGCTCCATGCAATGTCCTCTCAGTGCATTTCAGCATACTTTGTTTCTTGAAACTCTGTGACATATATATACCTTGATTTCCACCTCTCTAAACCTGTGCTTTCAGCCTTTACAGCATTTCTTCTTCCTTGCTTCACTTAGAACTGTTTGAACAAACAGACACTGCTTCAGTCATGAATAACTTTATGTGACAGTTATACATAATTGCCAAATTCATATATCTAATCTCAATCTCTCCCTTAAAAATTAAGAAGTGCCTCTTCCATCACCATGCTGCATCCTTTGGTTGTTTTTTGTAAGATGGTAACCCCAAATCAGCAGATGTAAACCTGTCTTGTTTATTCTCACACTCTTGTTTCTCCTGTTTTGTGACATAAGTATCTCCAATACTCAGTAGCTCAGCTCAAAAATCTTCGTAGTAAGATTGTTCTTTTTATTTCAAGTTTTATATCAAATCTATTTCCATTATCTATGTCTATAAAATATATTCATGTCTGTCAATATACAATATTCTACTAGAAGTGCTTTCCTACTCATTATGAACCCAAATGCTACCAATGGACAAAGAATCAAGGTCTGAAAACTATCCTATGTTTGTTAATTTAGTGTGATCTCTGAAGCAAGGCCAATATGATTTAGCAAGTGGAAGAAAATAATCACAAAATAGCAGAAGAAATGATAAGAATGGGATAAATGGTTGTTGAGAAAACATTATTTTGAGCATCACCAAAAAGAAAATGCTTCCCAGCTTATATTTTATGCTAACCCCAAGACAGAAGTGAAAGTGCAGATGTGCAGATAATCAACCAGAAGTTGAAATCATTGTAAGTTACAGATGTAGTTTATGTACTCCTCCTATTGCTATGTGACACTAATCCTGTGGTGATGGGAACAAATGTCTACTCACCTAGTAGACTGATGACAGACCAAATTAAGGAAGTATATTGCCAAATTCCAAAATGTATGTATTAGATAGGGTTTCTATTGCTGTGATAAAATACAATCACAAAAAAAAAAAAAAAAGTTGGGGAGGAAAGGGATTTTCTACTTATACTTCCTTATTGTAGTGCATATCTGAAGAAGTGAGGAATGGAAGTCAAGAAGGGCAGAAACCTGGTGGCAGAAGCTGATATAAAGGCAAAGAATATGTGCTGCTTAGTGGCTTGTTCATATGGCTTGCTCAGGCTGCTTTTATATAGAACCCAGAACCAGCAGCCCAGGGACTGTATCACTTATTGGGCTGAACCCTCCCCCACCACTCACAAAATAAGAAACTGTCCTACAGACTTGCCTAGAGCATGGTCTTATAGAGACATTCATTTTATTTATTTGTTTATTTATTTATCCATTAATCAAATTGAGGTTTTGAATATATTTATTCACTTTACATCCCAATATCAGACCCCCCTCCTCCCAATACCCTCCCACACACAGATCCTCTCCCCAGTCTGCCCTCCTCATATCTACACAGCCACAAAATATCCACTTCTAACTCCCACACCACCTCCACCCTCACCCTACCCTGGGCACATCAAATCACTGCAGTCCTAGGTGTATCCTCTCCCACTGAGGCCAGACAAGGCAGTTCAGTGAGGGGAATAGGATCTCCAGGCAGGCAATAGATTCAGAGTCTCTGCTCCAGTTCTTGGGGGACCCACATGAAGACCAAGAGGCATTTTCTTAATTGGGGTTTACTTCTCTCAAATGGCTTTAATTTGTATTTAATTAATATAAAACTATGCATCACAGTGTATCAAGGAGTTTTGTTGGGTCTAGTTACAAAAGTATGGATAAGGGGTTATTTATAAAAGCAGAAGTAATCCAAATGCAGGCTTGTTACCAAAAGCCCATTTAAGCTTTTGAGGTGACAGCTCATAGAAGGGTCTAGTGAAACTGGTCAGTTTAAAGGAATTCCTGAATCTATTGTGCTTACTTCCTGAGTTTATGAAGCTTCCCTGTTAGATGAAAAATATTGCTTTTCTTTACAATTTTCTGTTCTTTCACCTCCCACTAAACGTATTTTAACTAAGTAACAAATTTCTCCCCAAGAGAGAGGGTTTTAATGTCAAAGGAAACTGCTGCACAATGACTACAGAATGTGAAGTTATCAACAACTTACCCTAGAGAGCATTGAATGTTCAATCCTATGACCACATGGTTGATTAGGAGCTGTAGCAATTTGTTGTTGCCCAGCATCATTGGGGAATATTGTGGCATAGGCCTGTAGCTTGGGAACAGACTCAACATTCAAAGTATGTTTTCTACAAATCTATATCATGTCTGAAAAATAGTCAATTGAAAATATGTAAATAAAATTATCTCATTCCAAAACTCTCTATATTTTAGCAAAGGTAGGTGAAATTCTCGAGTTAAATCAATGTAAACAATTAATTTTACATGCTAGCCTTTTCAGAAACAGTCTCCCTCTTCCACTTTCTTTGGGGCTCTAAACAATATGTGTGTTGGATTTTTGTGAAAACCAAAATAGACAAAATACAAAATAGTTTTCTATTCAATACTCACCAAAAAATTAAAGTTCAGAGTGACTATAACCTGACAAACCCCAACAAATGATGTGACATGCAAAGAAAACAATGAATGAATTTTTGATTTGTGTTGGTACAAAAGTTCAAGGCCCCAGATAATGGAGACATTTCCCCCTGCACCGAAAGACTAGATAAGGCTCTTTTATATTTGCTTTTGTGATTAAAAATATTTCCCATAATCAACCAATAAACTTTTATTGAGCACGTATATTACATATGAGAAACATCCCAGATAGAAAATATTGTCACACTGTTAGGTGAAAAATATGAAGACCTGACTACTTTTACCATTTAATTTATTGTGGCCACAACTATGTGATTATCTGACTAAAGTTTATAAACTTTGGTTTTGGTAGCTCTCAGAGATTACTACAAAGTATACACTGCAGAATTTTGTTTTTGAATGTTATATAAATATTTTGTTTCTAATCTCATGAACTGGAATTTCTTAAAGAAGATGAATCTGGTTGTGTGTGATGTCATAGCTCTTTAATCCTAGCATTCAGAAGTCTGAGGCAGGAGAATCAAAAATTTGTAGCTAAGAACACATTTGGAGATTCTGTTATTGCTGTTTCCCATATTACTTTGTTTAGGCATGTTTGCCTTACTGGTCTCCAGCTTATCTATCATGATTTATGATCTTGGGTGATTTTGGTGTGTGGTGTGTGTGTGTGTGTGTGTGTGTATGTGTTTGTATTTGTGTATGTGTTTGCACATGTTTGTGTGCATGTGTGTGTGTTTGTGTGTTTCATGTGTGCATGTGTGAGTGCTTCTAGTGCTTTTATTTTTTGTTGTCTATTTGTTTTGTTTTATTCTCATTTGTTTGTTTCATTTAATTATTTTCTAAGTAGAAAGAAAATGAAGTGGAAATCTCAAAAGTTGGGGAAGATCTGGGAGAAGATGGAGGAAGGGAAACCTGGACAGAATATATTGTATGAAAACAATCTTTAATTAAAAAATAAAGAACTGGAGGCCAGAGACTTGGCAGATGGCTCAGTAGTTCAGGGCACTGGTTATTTTTGCAGAGACTCAGGATCAAATCTCAGTACCCTGATTGAGGCAGATAAACCATCTGTAACTTCAGTTCCAGGAGTTGAGTATGAGACATTCTTCTAGACTTTGAGGGTAGCAGGCATGCATACAGTACAAATACTTGGAAAATTCTTAAGCAGAAAGTCTGGGACGAGCCTGAGTTCATAACAAAACATATATACACAAGGATATTAAAATGATCCTGGATAATATAAGAACTGTTGAAGATATTACAATTTTATGTTTCAAGGTTTTTCGTTCTTATGTACTAAAGACAACATGCTGTGGTAATAAAAACTACATTGATCAATGTGAACTGAAGACACAAGCAGAGGACTACCCACCTACAGACACCTGACTTCTGACATAGAAAGCAAAAATATACACTACAGTAAAGACATTTTCATATATGGTGCTAATAAATCTCTGCGGCCTAATGTCAAAGAATTCAAGTAGATACTATTTATGAACCTGCACATAACTCAACTCCTAATGGATCAGAAAATTCAAAATAAAACCAGATATTCAGAATCTCAAAGAAGAGAATGTGGGAAACAGTTTTGAACTTATTGACAGAGGAAAGAACTTTTGGAATAGAAAACCAATAGCACAGGCACTAAGACCAACAATTAATAAATGGGAACTCAAGAAGCTGAAAAGCTTCTGTAGAGCAAAGGATACTATCTAGGAAGACTCCCAAACAGTATAACCTGTTGCTAAGAGTACTAGTTAATCAACACAACCTCATGGTAAGGCCTGTTGCTGAACACAAAACATACATGTCACCAGATGCAGAAAATTTCAGGTAGTTCCTAATTAAGTGCTTCACTGACTAGCACTCATGGTACTGAAGGTCCTCTTTATCATACTGGAGGAGGAAAATAATCATCAATATCACTCAGCTACACACTCTGAAACATGCACACAAAGAAGCCTATCTGTAAGATCTACTAGTGTAGTAGTGGCACAGATATTGTGAGAGTAACCAACTCTGTTTTCGTTGTTAGATTTAAGGCTCAGTCTATGAGATGGAACTCATGCCTGACAAAGCCAAGGACTAAGATTAGGTACATCATAGGCCTAAGGAGAAAACCTACCTCTATTATTCTACTAAAGAAACAAATATTAAAATAAGTCTTAATAACATACTACTACACTCATAGATCATGTGCCACTTAACCCTCATGAGAGAAGGTGCTTCTTGAAGTACATGGAAATTAACACAATGATGCACAACAGGACTGATGCAGCTATCAACCCACAGAAACTGTGGCTGCATGTGTAAGGTCTGTAATAGTTCAAACCTGATAGAATCCAAGTCCTGACAGAGAGATGAAGACATCACACGCCACTTTGAACCAAGAAATAATGTGCAATTAAAATCTGCTGGCAATGGAAAAATTAGGTTTTTTTCAAAGTAGTGTCACTGGTTAGGGTATATCAACCACAAGCCAGAGTCATTTCCATGCTGCAAAGATGTTTTCCGACACAAAATGAACTGTGTGTTATTTTTGTAGAGTTTGTGTTTTGCTTCGCTATGTTTGGGCATTTCTTTTCTTCTGTTGTTGTTCTCTTGCAACTTTGTTTTGTTTTTTGTTTGGTGGTGTGTGTGTGTGTGTGTGCATGCACATAAGCATGTGTGCACTTCTGGTTTTTGTTTTCATTTTTATTTGTTTTGTTTGTGTTTGTCTGATTTGTTTTAAAATGAAAAGAAAATAATATAAAGTTGGACAGGTGGTTAGAGAGATGAGGAAAATAGGGAAGGACTTGAGGAAGGGAGAAATATGACAAAAAGTATACTTTTAATAATTCTTTTCTCAAGAGGAAAAGACATACTTAAGAAAAAAAACAACGAAATAAATCCTGAAATTAAAATTTCAACAAATTATTTAAAAGTTCAATATCTCCCTTAATAATATAATTTATCTTTTGAGCACAGAATGTTGGAACTTGAAAACAAAAACAAAGACAACAAAAAAGTAATTAGATCATTTAGTCAATAAAAATCATATTTTTAAATGTATGAACAGAAAGCACATGATCTTTGAGAAACTATGAACAGCTCCATATGAATTATATTCCTCCACATCCAAAGCCCAGAGAGCATCATTGAAGAAAGAAGTGAAAATTGGAGGAGCTGAAGAATAGCAGAGCAGCATAACCCTGTTTTCTGGACATATTTAGGGACGTTACAATTTGATAAGTAGTATAAAGAAAGGAATTAGTAGCACTACACAGGGTAGAGAGGGTAATGGTGAATATGAATACCACCACAGTACATTATATACATACACTTACTGATAAAAGAATAAACAGCTAAGAAAATGGAAAAGTCACTAGTATGAAATTAGGACCTTCGTGAATAGCCCTATTTCCCAAGGAAGGTATGTTTTGTAAAATTATAATCTGATAATAGCATGAAAATCGTATAAATTCCACTGATGACGATTAGAATCTGAACTCTAGAACCCATTGCAACAAAAGTAGATAAAAGGGCACAAATATCTCCTTCCATTTATGTGTGGTTTCTATTATGGATAAGAGTTTCAAAGGGGGAAAGATAGTCACTAGAAAGATCTAAGCACTGGATTGGTATTTACAGACATTGATGTCTCTGGAAACAATATGCATGTAGTATTGTGGAAGAATTGCATTACTATTGAACTAGAAATGAACAAATGTCCCTATCACAGCCTACCAAGCCTTTTTCTCCACAAGGATATTGTGTCTCCTATACAAAGATAAATGAAGGACAACAAGGCTTGCTTATTATCTACATTCCCCAATATATGCACAGAACCTTGGTAAGATGGTTTAAAGTACTTAGTTTATCAAAGCTCTATCTGCATGACTACCTGTACATAATAAAGGCAAAGGAAATGGATTTAACCATGACAATCAGTCAGAATAAATACCCCACATTCACCCCACTCTCTTCTTCACAGTCCCTCCACAACCCAGATGGTCAAAACAGCAATTTCAGTCTTAATTGCAAGACACAAACCTTCACATTGACCTGTCATCTGAATGAAAACTGAATCTCAGGACAAACAGACAGGAAAAGATAGATGGTGAGACTGACAGAGGAGGACAAATGATTTGAAAGGAGTAACTGAATGCTAGGGTTTCTTATAAAGCTTACCATGTCCTCAGCTGTGTAGAAATAAGAGAAAGAACTGTGAAAAGTATGGCCACTGAGATGTCATTCACTTGTGACTAAAAATTTCATTTTCTAATTTGTAACTTCTGTAGAAATTATCCTTCAAAATTTAAAAACCAATAAACTGTGGTTATAGTAGGCTAAATAAAATGTCTAGTGTTAGACAAAATATTTTTCTTGTATTCTAGGGATGAAATTTAGGTCAGATCATATAGTATAATCTAATGTTCTCAAGTATCCCAAACTATCTGTGTTTAATCTTTGTTGAGAGGACACTTACTTAAATTTTTGGAATAAAATCTCTTTTGATTAATTTTTGTTGTTTCTTTAGGAATTGTTACAGATTTATAGGAAGTGATCTAAACATTAAGCCTAGGGGAGCAGGACAGGCATACCCCTTCCTATTTTCTGCCAGGGATTGTGGGAAGCCATGGCAAGGCCTTGGCTAACACTCATCCTTAGCTCTCCTATCTACTATTCTTCTTTCTGCTTACCTTCCAGATCTTTAGATTTGGCCAACATCCTGCTAGATAGATGTTTTTAGAACCTCTGGTAATGGCAAGGCTTTGTGAGAACAACCTAGTTAGACCCCATAGCTGCAGCTAGCTTCCTCCACCTGCAAAGCCCTCTTTCCTTTCCTACCCTCCCCATATCCTGTTTTCAGAATATACAACCTGTGTGAACAATAAAATCTTTCCCAGCTTGATCAGACTTCTTGACTTGCTGTGCCTCCTTATTTTCTCGAGCATCTCAGTTCTCTCCACAGGGTCTAAGTTACGTTCCACTTGATTGTGCAGCTGGCCTGGACAAGGGACGGTGTCTTAGGCAACATAGAATGACCAAGCCCGCTCAGTCAGTCAACAGGTTCTCCAGCTCAGGAGTGAGGATTAAAAGAAAAGAGACAATTAGACAAAATTGCAGCATGACCCCAGCCAGTTCTGAAGCTGAAGGCTGAGGCAGCTTTGTTTATTTCCACATTTGTTTGAAACCCTTTTAATTACATGCAACTATTTAGGTCAGTTCTAGGTTGAGGAACCAACAATACAATAGATACACAAAGTCAAGAAATAAACAAGGCAATATACAAGGTCCTGTGATCACTCTCATGAGTGATGTTTCTAAGGGCTCATCAGGATGACAAAAATATCTGAGTCTACTTCCCTGTCCTAGCCCACAGTCATATTCATTCCTGAGGCCTACTTCTTTGTTCTAGCCTAAGACTCGGATTCCTAACTGAAATTACTTCTCTGTTGTAGCCTAAAATTAGATTCCTGCCTGAACTTACTTCCTTGTCAAGGTCCAATGTCAGATTCCTGCCTAAAGCCCATTTTCTTGTCCTTGGTCAATGTCAGATTCCTGCCAAGCAATCCCAAAAGCTCTCCACAATAGAACATACATCAGAATTATCCTTCTTACAAAGGCAACTTGCCTTGTAACTCTAGTGTCATCCTAATCCTCCTGGGAGCACTGACTCATTTTGTGTGCTTTAGTATCCTTTTTCAGAAATTCCATCATATCTCTTCCTCTCATACTACATTGAACTAGTTTGTTCTTTCATTTTACCAGAAAAAAAATGTCCTCAACTGTTAAGTGAGTCTTGATTCTTTAATTAGACCTTAATGTAGCCTAAGTTAGAAATTCTATTTTACTGGGACTCATTTCTTTATCATGAATCTAACAAGGCTTTTTTTCTGGGGACTGTTAGCAGTAATTTTGTATATCAAGATGAGAGAAAAATTATGGTAGGTCTCATAAGCTTCAGTGGTTGACCCTCATACCCATACACAGATGGTTAGCATGAGTTGGTTTGTCAGAGGGAGACTGACTGAGAGTGAAAACACATGACATCAGGGAGAGTCCATATTGGAAGGATTTTAAAGAAGGTAGAGGGGGGATATGAGAAATAGATAATAATCATATTTCATTGAATACTTTATAAAATTCTCAAGATTAAAGAAAAAGCAAAGTTAAAATAAACTAAAATATATAATCAAAAGAAGTAACTTTCTAATTTTAAATATTTAGGGGAGAAACGTTAAAAGGTGAAGTTAGTCTTAATAAAATATTTTATGTAAAATGTTTTAAAATACTCCATTATGCAATCAGTCTAAAATTACTGTGGCATTTTATATTTATTTTTCATTTCAAACCTCTCAAATCTAACATGTATTTTATACTCATGGACAACTTCAGTTCTCAACAATCACCTGTCAAGAACTAGATGCCATCTGTGGGAGTCACTGCCAAGCACTTGTCTATTACTGATGCTTTACATGCATATAATTCCTGAGGAGTTACACAAAACCTTAAATATACTCCTTGTTATATTCTTAGAGCCATTGATGTTGTGGCTTTAAGCTATATTTAATTTTTACTCTCATTTTAGAGTATCAATAAGAAGAATAAATAAGTGTATAAATTTTGTTAACCATTGCAAGCCTTAAGACCCACTATGATACTAAAATGACCTTTAATAAAAGAAACTCTTGAGTGTAGGTTCATGGGGGTGAAATAATTAATAATGAAGAAAGTTCTGATATCCTTGCCCGTGTCTGTTTGCATGTTTACATCAAGATTATGTTACTATGAAATTATTTTTCTTCACTACAGTTAAATTACTCCCCATTACTATATTTTGTGTAAAAGCTAATGCATAATATTTTGCTATGTATTAAGAATACACCTCAGGGTTGACTATTATTACCTAATTCAATCTTATCAATAACTTCAGGATATGAATTATATTGTCTTCTTTTTACATGTGAAAAAAATAGACCACAGAGAAGGTATATCATCTATGCAAGGTCACAAAGACCCAAGAACTGTGATTCCACATTTCACTTGGGTTTGACACCTTACTTCTCTGCTTTCTAGATTTTAACCCTGAGATGATTTGTATGTCCTATATAGTATTCACTTTTCATTAGGGTAATGTACATAATACTATGACCTACCTCATATAATTTAGTCTTGATTACATGTGATAATAGGTGTCAATACTACTTCTCATATTAGTGGAGAGATTGTGGTAGTGGTGGTCATGATGATACCAGTAAGTGCTTCTTACAATCTGCAATTCTATCTACAAAGCCAGGTATCCTTGATACTACTATCCAGACTGACTACATTTTTTACCTTCACATTAGTACTTACTGACATTTTCACCAGTTTTTCCCTAGGTTCCACCTGTTTACCATGGGAGTATTTTTTATGATTTCTGAATTTGTTGTTTAAAAACTTTCTCTCTCTCTCTCTCTCTCTCTCTCTCTCTCTCTCTCTCTCTCTCTCTCTCTCTCTTCTTCCTTTTAGAAAAATGTCTGTCAGTACTGAATAAAACTCCTGACTGTAATCCTTACTTTGGATTAAACTGCAGCTAACCAAGATTTACTATTAATGATACTAAAGGTCATGACGGTTACTAACTTAATGTGAATATACCAAATGATTAGCCAAAGCTGGGTTGAGCCTATATTCATTACAATAATAATAATAATAATGAAATTATTTCATAAGACAGTAATTTTAACAAATTAAATTGGTATCAAAGACCTAAGTTTGAACACTAGGGTAAAATAGTTCATATAAGGATATAATAACCATAACTATTAAAAGTCTTATATCAATGAAACTACAAAGTGCATAATTTTAAAATGACAAATTTTAGGAGCCACCAAGGAACAGATCAATGTGTAGATCGGTTGGTATTTTAGTTAGTAGATGCTTTCTTAGAAGGCTCAGCTCTGAGGCAGATAATGGAGAATCTACTGACAAGAAATATGTCTGTGCTAAATATATCCCTTCAATTGAAGGCCTCCAAAATGAAGGGAAGAAAACTGATTTGAAATGGTCTGAAAGCCTAATTCTGTTAGTGGGAATGAAAATTGATAAACAACACTGAGTGACCTACTGGAACAGATAGATTCTTGATACAGCAGGAATCCAGCTGCTATTACGTTCCAGATGAACAAGTATTACTTAAATAAATAAACCCCTTATTTTTCTGCACGTGCTTTGCAGGTGTGCTGCATTTATGAAGTTGGACAACGGTCCAGGCTGGCAAGGCACAGAATGCCCCTCTGGGAGATAGGCATGGAATCAGAAGAATAGATAGAAAGGTCGCTGAGCTCCAGAGAGGGGAACAGCTTTCTTATAACTGAGCCTGCTATTAGCATAGTGATATTTTTAATTTATCAAGCATCACACAGCTCTGTGATTCAATGAGACTGCAAACACTAATTAAGCTCATGATATCCCTCAGGATGTTGGGAGATACTGTCCACATCACACAGATGATGTGACCCAGGACTGAAGAAGCTAACCCAGGGAACTAAGCAATAGAGGTCAGCCAGTTGTGGATCTGAAACTGTGACTGCTGGGTTTGTAGAATCCCTGGCACTGGGGGGAAGGAAAGTGGGGTGAACAGAAGGAAAGAGAATCCTGCTCCTGGATCTGCTGGAGAAAGACTCATCCATAACAGAGTGAATTAAAGCAGAGCATGTTCCGTGAGACTTTTTTGTCAAGTGCAAGAGACAGAATCTATTTGTTAAATCTAAGAAAACTGTAATCCTTCACAAAGCAAAAGCAAAATAAAGAAATCCAATGTTGTCTCACTATGCTGCACAGAAACCACTAGTGCTTAGTCATTTTAATGGCAAAGAAATTCATTTCTTATCCTCTATGTAAGAAATCAGATCCCAAATATCTCTTTCTTATTAAGAAGCCTCCTTTGGAAAGAATAAAAAAGAACGAAACTTTTCATCCAAAAGGAGTGGGAGATGTCACTTATTGAGAGCGCAGGTTTCAGGCATATTTGAGGAATGACAGCAGTGACATTTTCAGAATCACAAAAGCCAGAGCGGTGTGACTCTGAGGTGAAATCTCTCTCAGAGTTGCAAATGGGATTATAAATAAAGTGCTGGTAAAAGACCAATCACAAAACCATTTACCAAAAGGACTTAAAATAGAGCAAAAAAGACAACATTTACGGTGACCTGATACATTTCACTACCTGCCATTTTAACATCTGGAAGAAGCAACATTAACCACAATACCAAAGACAGGTTTATTATCAAAGTCCACATATTCTATTTTACAAACTCTCACTAATGACATAACACAAGTGCCAGATACAGAAGTTACGCTGGTGCAACATATCATTTAATTTCCTCTGACAGGTTTACTATTCTTTGAAACTGTAAATTCATTCATTGGACAGAAGTGGCTTGTTAGACTGTGATATAATGTTTTTGTTTGTCTGTCTGCAAAGATAGAATACTACCTCTTTGATGTATAGTATGTTGCTAAGAAGTGTTTCTTTTTATACTGATGGGGGAAAATATTGATGACAGACACCAAATTAAGTGTTCTGTGTTATGGTTCTGATTGAACTCAGTGAAATCTGTAGTATAAATTAGAAAACAGAGCAGGTTATAGATTTTTGTGTGGAATAGGGAATTAAGAGTTTAGAGTTTATCCTTTTACATAATATAAATGAAGGGTTTGCAGTCTTGTTCTGAGTTTTCATACAGAATATTCATTTGGATTGCCTCATCTTTTCTCACACTGATATTCACCTTTAAGGGAGGATTAACCAGGGTCGTCTCATCGACACATTACAAACCCACAGAGAAATGCATCAGGAAGGAGTGCATGCAGACAGAAGCTAAGATAGATGGCTTTAGGAACAACAATGAAGCCAGTCCACATTTACAAAGTTATGGTATCTCTGTAAAAATTTCCATGTCAAGGTAGAATGCTTGACCAAATCATGGAACTCATACAGGGCAGATCCAATTATTGATACAGACCTGTGTATTTCCAGATCTTATAATCATGCACACAACATAGAGATTGCCCATAGCTCTTTTTGTCATAATTTCTTAATTATTCACAACTGACCTTATTCCAAATGAGATATAAGGAGATTTACATGTATGTACATCTTATAGAAAGATTAAATACATTTTAACTCACGGCAAAATAAAACAGGGAATTAAGGACAGAAAAATAAGGTGGAAGCTAAGATAGGAGTCGAGCACATACACACTTTAACCTTACTGGACACTGAGCCTCAAGTGAGCCATGGATCTTCCAGTGGTAAAGAAAAGGTGCATCAGACCTCCATATCCTGTTTATAAAAGTGAACAAGTTACCACAAAAAATAGTCCTCTTATCTACTGGGATTGAATTTTCCTCCACTCTAAATTTTCATAAGAGTTTGTTTTCTTGTAAACAACATTCTTTGAGGAGACAGAGTGTCATGTTTAATTAGGATCATCTCTCCTACAGTTAGATTTGCTGTGTGACGCTGAAACACTAGTCCATAAAAACAACTTTATGCATAGTGTTTCTGATTTGGAGAAGAACAATGTGAAGAAATGTTATTCAGTTCATACATTGTATTAGTATTTTGCTATAAATCAGGGCTAGCGGTTGAAGTATTCATAAAATTGGGGAATGTATATAACACCTCCCCCTAACCAAAAAGCCCTGGGTCTCAAGCGGATGTTGTTTCTCTTCTGTGAGAGCTTAAAAGTATTCACCCTTGAACGTCAGCAGATAATCCTTGACAAGTATCTGGAGATCAGCAAGGCTCTCTGGCCCATTAGTTGTGAATCTCCATGTTTCAACAAGATCACAGAGGCCTGACAACTTCATGTGAAACATTTAAAAGAAAAGCTCTTGTTACATAAAAGTGCATTATCAGGAATTAAGATATTATCAGGATTAACATCTTAGTTAGTGTGAGTTAGTTCCAGCAATTAGTTATTAGGCAGCAGGGGCCTGAAGGAATAATACCCAGGATGCACTTTACTCTAAAAGGTTCACAAACCTTTCCATCATTTTATTCCCCCCAAATCTAGAATAAAGGCAACCATTCTCCAGCACAATGCATGGAAACAACACAAAAACAAACATCCCACTAGTTCAAGGAGGGCATTTAAATACACTTTTGTATGATTTGGAAATGAGGTGGATAGTTTTAGAGGAAAGAGACTATGAGCTAGCCACATGGCATTGCCTATGGATGAACAGAAGGAATGTGTTAAAGAGATGTGGTGCTGATCTTAACAAATCATCAGACAGCTTCACACTTGTCCTCTGTTTCAGGGAGTTATGGATTCTGAGAGTCTTTGTCAAAAATGCCAACCTTTTTCACTTTTAGCTTAGAAGTAGCTGGAGCTAACAGTGCTAACTAAGCCATGCCCCTAACTCTACTTTTATGTGCAGAATGCCCAGACTTCTAATTTTATATGCATTTGATCAGTAGGATGCCTCCAAGAGTTACGCTTTATGCCCATGATATGGTCCTTTGGTTGACCTCTTAAGTCAGAGCTACACTTGGTAGCTGTAGAGTACTTCTTTGACATTACTTTATGATACGGGGTTGCTAAATGGTACTAATGAGATAGTTTGGACAGTCTCACTGGCCTTGAAGCTTAGACAAGTACAGGACTTGTGTTTTGCATTATGTTGGCATCTGTGTATGTACATCACAGGACTGCTCTGATCCTAGCAGTAGTCCAATAGTCAGCAGCAAATAATAGATGATATTTGTGTGTGTGGGGGGGGTGGGTGGCAATGCTTCCTGTGCTAGTTAAGATTTCTATTTACATGGAAATCTTTCTCCTTCCTCTACAGGTCTTATGAAATGAACAATTCTTTCGAATATCCATGCTTATTTCTTCAGAGGGCTTAAAAAAAAACTTTACAGGGTTGGCCATTTTAATCCATGTTCACTTTTACTCTAGTGACATTGCAATTACCTTGGAGTGATTATAGCTTGGTAGGTACATGATGTGCATTACGTGTGTAAACAGGAAAGGAATACCTTACTTATGGAAGAGGGACAAAAAGACTGTTAGAGCCAGAGGACCTGGCCACTGGCTGTGTCTTCTCTCCATGACAGGGAAATTGTACCCATGAAATCTCAGCAATATGGCTGCCAGAAGAATAAACCAACCATATGACATGCCATTGTAGATGGGGACATTCTAAGAAGGCTTTCTCCTTAGATGGAGATCTACAGGCAATTAATAACTGCTGAGAGAGAGAGAGATAATTTCCCAAGGAATGAGACCCTAAATTGATTATCCAACACCAAATTGTCAGTCTTAAATTTAATTATATATGTATGATAATGTACTTACCCTGATATATTTATATATTTATTTATATATGTATGTGTACATGTGTGATGTATGAATTACAGTAATTATTGAGAAGTTATCTTGGTTTTTGAGTAAAATGGGGGAGGGAGAACATAGCAGGGGTTTTAGGAAAGATGGAAGGAAAATTATGTAAGTACAGGACATATATGTGGCATTTCAAAAATAAATTATTTTAAAGAAAAAAAATTCAGAGTCTAGTCTATTCAGATGACACAAGATTGATATCCTGTCAACAAAACCCTTAATTTTCTAAGGGTCATAGCACTGGGAATCATATCATTATGCCTAATTTTTTCTAAAGGTGAAACTATAAAAAAAGCAAGCATAGGTGATGTATTGGAAGATGATGATGATGAAAATAGGTAAGATGGAGGACAAGAATAGGATGCTCTAGGTTTTTTTTCTACACAGTTCATGAATCCGGACAACCAATCAGAGAGATGAAAGTGAGCAAATCCACCATGTCACTGGATCAAGGACCAGAATTCCTGAGGGTTTCAGGAAGTGGCACTCTGTCTCCTTCACAGTTGTACAACCTGGTGCAAAAGGGGGAATCTTTGTCTCGTGATTTGTTCTGAGAGATGAAGTAACAGCATGGTGAACATGCAGGTGTATGTACTACTGCTCCAAATTTGCACTTCCTTGCCCCATTTATAATACTGAAATAGTCAGCTGCACTTAGTGGAGAACACTCACATTAAGAAATGCTCTTCTGAAATAAGGTAAAAACAATCTCTGTTCCAGTTAAACAAAAGCTAAGGAATGTTATCACCTCTAAATTTGCTGCATAGAAAATGTTAAGTGGTTAGTTTTAAGCTGACACACAGGAATGTTATTATGAAAACAAGAAAGTTTAAACATCATTGAATAAAGTAGGTATATAATCAAATTTAAATAAAAATTTTAAACACCAAAATGGTGGTTTGAATATCACTTAGTTCTAGTACAACAAACAAACAAACAAACAAACCAAGAAGCATTAAAATAGCTGTAGTCACTGTATTAAAAATTAACATACAGCTTTAAAATATTTGATGTGAAAATATTGAGAATGAGAATAAAATAATTTTTCCCTAAGTTAACAGACAAATAATTATTGATTGAAAGTAGGCTGTAAAATGTTTAGATGTTTTGTGTGAATTTCATAGTAACCACAAGGCAAAATATTTATAGTTGATGCACAAAAGACGAAGATAAAATAATTAAGACACAACAGTGTAATAATCATAAGATAACAAAAAAGGGAAACATAAAACAAGGATCAGAGGAAAATAAAACAGAACAAAAACAAATAGCAAAAAATGGCAATTAAAAATCCTTACCAACCATGAATTACTTTAAGTATAAATAGTAAAAATTCTCCAATAAAACAAACACTAGTTAGATACATTTAAAAGAAAAATAAACCTAATTATATGTAGTCTATAAAAATACTCAACTCTGAACAGTTGGTATTAGGATTTTCTGTTGTTAAAGACTGTGGTAAATACCCAAGAAATAAACTTAAAAAGAAGAAAAGATTAATTTCCACAACATTTTAGAAGTTTCTATGCAAGGTCATCTAGCTCCATTGTTTCAGACTTTTAGGACTCATAGTGAAGTGTGTGGGAATACAGAGATGCTCACCTTCCAATGACCAGAAAGTAGAAAGACAAACTAACCAGCAAGAAAGATGTTCTGAAAGACACGTGACCCAATGGCACAAGTCCTCTAACCAGGCTTCATTCTCCATAGTTCTGCCATCTCGTAGTATAACATTTAAATGTTCTTTTAATAATTTTTATGCAATATATTCTGGTTATATTCTGCTTATGGTTTCCTCTTCTCCAACTTCTCTTGGATTCAACCCACTTCCTTATCCACCCAAATCCACATCTTTCCTCGCTGACATTAGAATACAAACAGGCATCCAAAACAACAACAATAATAACAATAACATAGAAACAAACAAGAATAAGATAAAACAAATAAAGGGAGCCAATAAAATCTTCTAAGAAACACATAGATGCAGAGACACACATGTTCACAAACAGATATTTCATAAAAACACAAAACTAGAAAACATAATACACACAAAAAGAACCCGTAAGGGAAAAAAAAGGCCTGACAAAGCACTCTTAGACAAAGAATACAAACCAGGAATCAAGTCCAGCAATATAGAGCCAACATATTTGACTTTGGCTCCATAAGTGGTCCAGTCCTTTCTTGAATAAGACTGTCATCTAATCCCTTACTAAAGTTAAAAGTGTGAGCACTATTTGCACTGAAGACTAAGACTTCAAAATATGAACAGTTGGGTCTTAAATTACATATCTAAATGATAACAGACACATGTAAGTGGAACATTTTTTTTAATGATATTTTGGGTAAGGGAGTAAATTAGAAGTCACTTCTATGACCCAAGGGAAAAGAAATAGCAATAGAGTCTGTCCGTGTAAGAGGAAGACCTGAATAAAAAGAAAGATAGGACACAAGCTTCCATCCTATAGCAAAAAGCTACCTGTAGTTAACAACCTCTTAAATATTAGTTTATTCCATAGAGTCTTACTGGGTATACAAGCCAAGTTTATTAATAGACTCATGTGCATCAATAAATGGCCAACACAAAATGTACTTAAAGGTAATTTTGAAAATTGTTTATTTCAATTTTACTTTGTTTGGATTTTTATTTCTTTTATCTACTGGCCTTTTCCTTGTATATTATGGTTCTTGACATTGAAAGTTTATAGTGTGTGTGTGTGTGTGTGTGTGTGTGTGTGTGTGTGTGTGTATGTGTATTTGTTTCTTGTGGATTCTTAGGTTTTTTTCTGCTTTTTGTTGTTAGATTGTTTTTTATTTTCTTTGCTTTGTTTTTAAACTTTTCTGCTTGGATTCTTAGGAGAGAGAAAAAATAGGGAAATGGGAAGACTCTGGGAAAACATGAGATAGGGCAAACCATAATCAAAATATATTGGATGATGATAATAACTTTATTGTCAATAAACACATAAAATTTAAAAAAATCACAGAATGACTTTGTCACTGGAATATATATACAAACATATACATATATATACACACACACACATATATATATTCCATTATATTCCATCAAATGTTTAGGAGCCCCTTTTAATAAATAGAAATACTATGATTATTGTTTTTTAAAAAATAAGATAAGAAGAAAGAGAAGGGAAGAAAAGAAATGCATAAAGAATAAAGTAATGAAGTAGAAAGAAATAAAGAAAGACAATATATGTGAGAATTTTTGATAAAGAAGATATCAAGAATTGCCACCAATCAAGATGAAGCTTCATTGTACTCTTCTTCCTAGGTTTGGGTCAGCAATCTCTACCAGAAAGGCATAGCCCACTCTTAGAAAGGAGCCTACAAAAATACCATTATGAATAGAGATTAGCAGGATCATGGGGATACAGTCAGAAATTGAACAACTTAGAGACAGAAACACAGCTAGTGAAGAGTAGACTGGATTTTGAGCAAAGAAGAATGATGCTGGAGCAGGAAACTGAAATTCTCCAGGATATCTTAAAGTGAACAACCTGATAAGGAACCAGTTTAGCCAGTACCTGGGAAAGGCAAAACACAGGAAGTGTTCTACAGAACTTTATACAAAACTAAATGAAGAGTTGGATCTATGAAAAGATAAGCTTCACAGACTGTTAGTCAACCTAAACACAGACAGTAGACATGAAATTGGAGGTGGAAAAGGAAATAATGGAACAGAATCAAGTGAAATAAAAAGAATTATAATTAAATAAACTGTGACAGTTGTCACTAATTGTGAACTTGATAGTATCTACAATTTCACTGGGCTTCAGCAAATCACAGAATGAACAAAACGAATAAAATTAGCTGAGCTCTAGAAAACATTCATCTCTTTCTGTATTTTGACAGGTGCTACAATGTGCCCAGGTGCTTCAAGCACCTAGTACCTTGATTTCACCTCTGTGATAAACTGCTACAAAGGATGGGACACTATCAAGCTTATCCTATTAATATACTATTGCCCTGGATGCAAATTAGATAAGGATAGAACAAAATATAAAATTGTAAACCAAATTTTCAGAGAATCGAAGATGCAAATTCTAATTAAATACTTAAAAACTGTATTCAAGGGGACATTAAGATGGTTATACATCATGACAAATTGTGTTTTATCCCTGGGGTGTAATGTTAGTTCAATGTATACAAATTAACATATTTAATACAGCATGCAAGTTGACTCATGGTCATCTGGCCAAATAAATACAGTCACCAAACCCAGACACTATTGTGGATGCCAAGAATTGCTTGCAGAAAGGAGCCTAATATAGCTGTCTTCTGAGAGGCTTTGCCAGAGCCTGACAAATACAGAAGAGGATGCTCACAGCCAACCATTTGATTGAGCACAGGGTCCCCAATGGAGGAGTTAGAGAAAGGACTGAAGGAACTAAAGGAGTTTGCAACACCATAGGAAGAACAACAATATCAACCAACCAGATCTCCCAGAGCTCCCAGGGACTAAACCACCAACCAAAAAGGAGGACCCATGACTCCAGCTGCATATGTAGCAGAGGATGACCTTGTCGGGCATCAATGGGAGAAGAGGCCCTTGATCCTGTGAAAGCTCGATGTCCTAGTGTAGAGGAATGCCAGTGCAGGGAGGCAGGAGTGGGTGGGTGAGTGGGTGGGGAAACATCCTCATAGAAGCAGGGGCAAGGGGGATAGGATAGGGAGTTTCTGGGGGGGGGGGAAACCGGGGAAAGGGGATAACATTTAAAATGTAAATAAAGAAAATATCCAATTAAAAATATGGTAAAAATTAAAAAAAGAAATGTTCAACTTCCTTGCATGATAAAAGAACAGAAAAAGGTAGGAATGAAAGAAATAAATATTAACCTAATAAAAACTGTAAAAAATAAACCTATAAACAACATTATACTAAATGGGAATAAAGAAACAGCATTTGCTCTAAAGTCTGGAACAAGCCCATTTTCTACACCCTTATTCATCACAGTACCAAAAAAATCTTAGCTCAGGCAGAAAGAAAAAAGGGGACACAAATAGGAAAGAAGTCATTATCCTTAATTACAGATAACATGATACTACACTTAAAAGATCATAAAGCCTCCATTAGAAATCTCTTAAATCTGATGAACACTTTCAGCAAAGTAGCAGGATACAAAAGTAACATAAAACAATTTCTATAACAACATAATGAACTCACTGAAAAACAAATTAGAAAAATTCCTTCACAGACACGTATTGAGGCCTAGAGTAAGCCCAAGGAAGGTGACAAAAGGCATGAGCAATGGGAAAGTTAAGGCAGTGAAGAAAAACTGAAGAAGGCACTGGAAGATGGAAAGATCGTCCATGCTCATGGATGGCCAGAATGACTGCTTGCATTAAAAGGACTGCTTGCCAACAGGGGTATAGAATATATAAATGGTCAACAAAATCCCAGTGATTTTTTCCCACATAATAATAAGTCCAAAATCCTTGTGGAAATAAAAAAAAAAAAAATTGCACACAACTCCAAAGCAGTTCTAAGAAGAAAGGGCAATGCTGGAGATATAATACCAGAACTCAAATTACACAGAACTGTGCTGATAATCACAGAAATGGACTGCCAAAACAATCAAATCCCTAGACTACTGAAGAGTACATAGAATCCAGAACTAAACCCATAAAAGTATTGTCAAATATTTTATCTCTATGTATGCATATATGTATATATTTGTATGTTTGTGTGATTGCATGGATATGTGTATACATGTATTATGTATGTATGTATTATGTAAGTGATACTTATTCACACTAAGGCATATCTATAGAGATCAAAGGACAACTTTTAGGAATCTGTTCTCTTCTTCAGCTTGTGGGTCTTGGAGAGCAACTCCAGTCTTCAGGCTTTCCCGTCACAATACTTTACCTACTGATCCATCTTGTCAGCTAACGTCCCCTAATTTTTTATAGCATTATCATATCCATATCAGACAAAAGACAGTCTCTGCAACAAATATGACAAGACTGGATATCCACATATGGAGGACTGAGTTTATAGCCATTTTCTCACTTTGCACAAAAACCATCAATTGCAAGTTGACCAAAACCTTAACACAAAGCATGAACTACTAAGACTACTAGAGGAACAAGATACAGGCATAAACAGGGATTTTTCTGAGCCAGGGCTCTAGTTGTATAAAAAGTAATTTCAAAGATTGCCAAGCTGGATTACATGACATTAAAAAAGCTCTTCACAGAGAAGAAATAAACACCAGCATGAAGATGAAGCCTACAGAATGAGCCATCATTTTTATCAGCTGCCCTGTTTTTGAACAGATAAAGGATGCCAGAATAAAAGGAAAGATAATCTTCCAAAAATGATGGGCTAATGAATGATCATTTCTATAATATTAATTCTGCCCAATGCATAAGCATGGAAGGTCTTTCCCCATCTTCTAACACCTTCCTCTTCCTTTCTCCCCACCCCCTGGAGCTTTAACGTTTTTAATGTAGATGCCCGTTAATACTTAGATATATTTTCTCTGATGGTTCTTTAGATACACACACACGCACGTATTCACACACGCATGCAGGTGCCTCCACACATTCCAATATATCCCATCCTTTTCAGCTTCAAATTTATGGGCTGCTTTTGTAACCAACTGTTATTGTGTTATTGTATGGACACACACACACACACACACACACGTGTGTGTGTGTGTAAGGAAATACTTGTATTAGTGTGTTTGTATCTGTTAGTGCTTTCCAGGTTTCAAAGTTAGAAGTTGTAGATTATTTTCCTACATCAGCAATGAGTTCATTAGCCACTGAGTATCTAGGTTTCTAGTGGCAGTCTTAGTTTCCCTCCTACTGGAATGTTTGTTTTGTTTTCAAACCATTGTGAATTGGATTGTTTCTGTGATTTCTTTTTACAGGGTTTTCTGTTGGGTTATAGAAAGGCTACAGATTTTTTTAGTGTTAGTTTTGTATTTCCATTTTGCTGAAAGTGTTATTTAGTTCTAAGGGTTTGTTTTCTTTTGAGGTTTTGGCAGTAGTTTTTAACCTTCCTAATGCTGCAACTCTTTAATACAGTTCCTCATAAGATGGTGACCCCAAACATGAAATTACTTTCATTGCTACTTTATAACTGTAATTTTGCTGCTGTTGTGAGTCATAAAGTAGCTGCTTTTGGAGATAGAGGTTTATCAAAAAGACTGTGACCCACAGGTTGAGAACCACGGCTTTAGGTTCTCCTATGTATTGAATAATAATGCCTGCAGAAAACGGTTCTGGGATGTCTTTTCCTAATTTTTTCTTTCCTTTTAAATAGTTTTTTTTTTCTCATAAAATATATCCAGGTTATAGCATTCTCTTTCTCTAATCCTTGCAGGACTCCCTCTTTCCCTCCCACCAACATGTACTCCCTTTCGGTCTCTCCTTAGAAAATAAACATACTTCTCAGGGATATTAATAAAATATAATAAGATTAAACAAACTTAGCACAAACAAAAAGTTTACAAGTATTTTCTTTGTTTGTTGGCTTTACAGAATTTGATGGGATTGCATTGACTCTGCGGATTGCATTTCATGAGAAGGCTTGTAATTGACTTATTGTGAATTAGGCAGCAATGAACCTGGTTGAGCAAGTGTCTCTGGTAAGATGAAGCATTCTTTGGTTTAAGACCATGAGTATAACTAGATCTTGAGGTAGATTGATTCCCACCTTCCTGAGGAGCCACCAAACTGATTTTCATAGTGGCTATACAAGTTTGCAGTCCCACCAGCAAAGGATTCCTTTTACTTCACATCCTCATGAAAATGAGCTGTCACTTGTTTTAATTAATCTTTGTTATTCTGTGTGGGCATAATGATGATTTTGTACACTGTGTAATGGTTAGCTTTGTTTTATTCAAACACAGATTTCTCTGCCCTCATATCTTGTTTCAATTCAGACATGTCACTGTAATGCTTATACCAAGAATCTCTTGTCCCAAGTTTGTATAAACAATTCATAACATTTATCCTTTACCTTGTCAATAAATGCTGACTACCCAGGGGCTGGACAGAATAGAGAATAAAGCAGGATGGCTGCCAAGAGGAAAGAAAGAAGAGAGGGAAATTCAGATCACCGAGGATGATGAAGAATTAGAGCCATAACGAAGGGATCCGAAGAGAGATCATGGAAACACACCTGAAGCCCAAAGAGACAGATCAACAATAATATGCAAGTTATCATGGAATGGGACTGGGAAGTAGCCAAATTAGCATAAGGGCTTAAGGTAGATCATTTAACTGTTTAGCTATTGAGGTTAAATTTTAAATGCATATCCTTGGGACTCTCTTGACCTTATCATTGTCTCTGATGTCCTTGTTTTAGATGAGCTTGACAATTTTGAAAGGTACTAGTCAGATACTTTGTAGCAGATCTTGCAGTGATGAGTACGTATGTGTTCCTTCCTATGACATCTTTCTGCTGAATGAACTGAGGATGTCTGTTTGGGGAAGGAATCAACAGAAGTAAGGGCTATTCTGATCATATCACATCAGCCATCCTTAGTTTGACCTAATATGGAGGATGCTGACCTCATTACCTGGATGAGACAATGCCTGTCATGTTTCTCCACTGCCAATTTGCTCTTTGGTTCCCAATTTTCTGTACTGTACTTGGGAAGGAAGTTACTTACATGGATGTATTTAAGGGGTTAGAAATTAAACTGCAGTTATTTAAGGTATAACATTTCATAAATCATTTGAAATTCTTCTGCATCTAAGGATTACTTCCTCAGAGTTATTTATTGTGAACTCATTATAATTAATGTGCGCTCTGAATTATAATCCAATACTTATGGTGTTTCTTAGACAGTTTCAATTGGGGCCATTTGAAGTCCCTTTTTAAGAATTTATTTGTTTTTTTTGTTTTGTTTTGTTTTTACTTATCCATTTTGCATACCCCTCACTGCCTCCCTCCCAGTCACCCCTTCCCATAATCCCTCTCCCATCTCCCAATCCCTTCACTTTGGAGCAGCTGGGAGCTTTCCTAGGTATGCCCCCATCCTGGTACTTCAAGTCTCTGAGAAGCTAGGTCTGAGAGCAGACAAGACTACCCAGCTGGAAGAACATATCCCACGTGTAGTCAACAGCCTTAGGGATAGCCCCTGTTTCAGTTATTCAGAACCCATATGAAGACCAAGATGCACATCTGTTATATATGTGCAGGAAGACCTAGGTCTAGCTCATGTATGTTCTTGGGTTGGTGGTTCAATCTCTGAGAGCCCAAGGGTCCAGGTTAGTTGATTCTCTTGGTCTTTCTGTGGAGTTACTATTCCCTTGGGGCTCCAATCCTTCTTCCTATTCTTCCATAAGAGTCCTGAAGCTCCACCTAGTTTGGCTGTGTGTGTATGCCTCTGTCTGAGTCAGTTGGTGGGAGGGGCCTCTCAGAGGACAACAATGCTAGACTCCTATCTGCAAGCATAACAAAGTATCATTAATAGTGTAAGCGACTGCTGTTTGAATATGGGATGGATGCCCAGTTGGAGTGGTTATTGGTTGGTCATTCCCTCAGTCTGTGCTCCATCCCACAATCCCTGCATTTCTTGTAGACAGGATAAATTCTGGGTTAAAGATTTAGTGGGTGATTGGTGTCCCTATCATTCCACTAAGATTCCTGCCTGAGCATAGGAGGCAGCTTTCCCAGATTCCATATCCTGAATCCTGTGAGCACAGCCAAGGACATCTCCTTTGTTTCTTGGCCACATACCCTGTCTCAGGTCTTGGTCTCTTACTGGAGATGTCCCCAACTTACCACGCACCCCTCATAAGGTTACCGATTTCCATTCATTTTTATGGTCATTTGGCCATCCCCCTGCTCCTCCCTACACCTGACCCCAAAACCCAACTCTTACTCTCCTCCAGATCTCCTCCCCCACTCAGTTTTCTCCATCCATCTGCCTTCAATGATCATTTTATTGCCCCTTCCAAGTAAGATTCAAACATCCTTTGCTTGTGCTCTCCATCCTGTACAGCCTCCTTGGATCTGTGGGGTATAACATGGGTATCCTTTATTCTGAGGCTAATATCCACTTATAAGTGAATACATGCATGTCCTTTTAGGACTAGATTACTTCACTCAGGATGATATTATCAAGATCTATACTTTTGATTGCAATATTTATGATGTCTGTTTTTAATAGCTGAATAGTATTCCATTATGTAGTTGTACCACGTTTTCTTTATCATTCTTCAGCTGAGGGACACATAGGCCATTTCCGGTTTCTGGGCTATTATGAATAAACTTGCTATAAATATAGTTCATCAAGTGTCTTTGTGGATGTTGGAGCATCTTTTGGGTATATGCCCAGGAGTGGTGTAGCTGAGTCTTGAGGTAGAATTATTTCCAGTTTCCTGAGAAAGCAACAAATTTATTTCCAAATTGGTTGTACAAGTTTGCACTACCACTAGCAGTGGAAAAGCAGTCCACTTGCTCCACATCCTTCCAAGTATGGGCTATCACTTGAATTTTTGATCTTAGCCATTCTGATGGGTATAAAATAAAGGGTCATTGTTGTTTTGATTTGCATTTCCCTGCTGACTAGGGACTTTGAACATTTCTTTAAGTGCTTCTTGGACATTTCAAATTCATCTGCTGAGAATTCTCTGTTTATCTCTTTGCGTCATTTTTAATTGGGTTATTTGGGATGCTGGCATTTAATTTTTGACTTCTTTATAAATTTTGGATATTAGCTCTCTGCCAGATGGAGGGTTGGTAAGGATCCTTTCCTAATCTGTAGGCTACTGTTTTGTCATTGACAGTGTCCCTTACCTTGCAGACGTTTTTCAGTTTCATGAGACCCCATTTATAAATTGATGATCTTAGAGACTGAGCCATTGATATTCCTGTTCAGGAAATTGTTTCCTGCAACAATGTATTCAAGGGTATTTCCCAATTTCTCTTCTATGAGATTTAGTGCATCCTATTTTATGTTGAGGCACTTGATCCACTTGGACTTGAGTTTTGTGCAGAGTGATAAATATAGATCTATTTTCATTCTTCTACATGTAGATATCCAGACCAGGATCATTTCTTGAAGATGCTTTCATTATATTCCATTGTATGATTTTGGCTTTTTTTTTAATCAAAAATCAAGTGTCCATGGGTGTGTGGGTTTATTTCTGATTTTTATTTATTTGATTCCATTAATCAACATACATGCTTCTTTACGAATACCATGAAGTTTGTATCACTATTGCTCTATAGTACAGCTTGAGATCAGGAATTCTGATTCCTTCCAAAATTCTTTTATCGTTCAGGATTGTTTTGGTGTCCTGAATTTTTATTTTTCCATATGAAGCTCAGAATTGGTTTTTCAAGGTCTATAAAAATTTGTGTTGAAAATTTGATGAAAATTGCATTGAATCTGTAGATTGCTTTGGTAAGATGTCTATTTTCACTATGTTAATCCCACCTACCCATGAGCATGGGAAATCTTACCATCTTCTGATATCTTTTTCAATTTCTTTCTTGAAGGACTTGAAGTTCTTGTCATACAGATCTTTCACTTGCTTGGTTAGAATTACACCAGAAATTTTATACTATTCATGACTATTATAAAGGGTACTATTTCCCTAATTTCTTTCTCAGCCAGTTTATGATTTGTATAAAGGAAGACTACTGATTTCTTTGAGTTAATTTTTTATCCAGCCACTTTGCTGAAGGTGTTTAGCAACGAACTGTAGGAGTTATCGGGTAGAATTTTTTTTGGGTCACTTATTTATACTATCTTATCTGCATAGCCATACTTTGACTTCTTTTCTGATTTGTATCCCCCTGATCTCCTTTAGTTGTCTTATTGCTATTGCTAAAACTTCAAGTACTATATTAAATAGATAGGAAGAGAGTGGGCAGCCCTGTCTTGTCCTGATTTTAGTGGAATTGCTTTAAGTTTCTCCATACTTAGCTTGATGTTGGCTTTTGGCTTTTGGCTTTTGGTATAATGCTTTGATTATGATTAGTTATGTGCCTGTATCCTTGACCTCTGTACTACTTTTAACATGGAGGGGTATTTGATTTTGTCAATGGTTTTTCCAGCTTCTAATGAGATGAACATGTGCCTTTTAATTTTCACTTTGTTTGTATGGTGGACTATATTGACAGATATTCATATATTGAACCATCCCTGCGTCCCTGGGATGAAGGTTACTTGATCGTGATGGATGATATCTTTGATGTGTTCCTGGATTCTATTTGTGAATATTTTATTGAGTGCTTTTGCATTAATATTCATATGAGAACAAGTCTGAAGTTTTCTTTCTTTGTTGAATCTTGGTGTGGTTTAGATATCAGGATTACTATGGCTTCCTAGAATGAGTTTGGCAGTGTTCCTTCTCTTTCTATTTTGTGGAATAGTTTTATGAGTATTGGTAGTAGCTCTTCTTTGAAAGTCTGGTGAATTCTGTACTAAAACCATCTTGCACTGGTATTTTTTTGGTTGAAAGAATATTATTGACTGTTTCTATTTCTTTATGGGTTATAGAAGTGTTCAAATAGTTTATCTGATCTTGATTTAACTTTCTTAAGTGGTATCTATCTAGAGAATCATCTACTTCATTTAGATTTTCCAATGTTTTAGAGTACAAGCTTTTGAAGTAAGATCTAATCATTCTTTGAATTTTCCCACTGTCAGTTGTTAGGTCTCACTTTTCATTACTGATTTTGTTTATTGGGAAACTGTCTCTCTGTCTGTTGATTAGTTTGGCTAAGGGTTTGTCTATCTTGTTGATTTTCTCCAAGAACCAGCCATTTGTTTCATTGATTCTTTATATTGTTTTCTTTGTTTTTAACTCATTGATTTGAGCCCTGATTTTGATTATTTCCTGCCTTCTATTCCTATTTGGTGTGCTTGCTGCTTCTGCTTCTGCTTCTGCTTCTGCTTCTGCTTCTGCTTCTGCTTCTGCTTCTGCTTCTGCTTCTGCTTCTGCTTCTGCTTCTGCTTCTGCTTCTGCTTCTGCTTCTTCATCTTCATCTTCTTTTCTACAGTTTCTAGGTGTATTTTTAAATTGTTGATATGAGAACTTTCCAATTTCTTTATGGAGGCAATTAATGCTATGCACTTTCCTGTTCACTTCTTTCATTGTGTTCCAATTTACATATACTGTCTTCATTTTCATTAAATTCTAGAAAGGCTTTAATTTCTTTCTTTATTTCTTCTATGACTCAGAGATCATTGAGTTGTTCTATTTCCCTAAGAGTGTAGGATTTCTTGTGTCTCTGCTGTTGTTGAAGTCCAGCTTTGATCAATGGTGGCATGATAAAATATAAGGTGCTACTTTAATTTTCTTGTATATGTTGAGGTTTGCTTTGTGACTGACTATGTGGTCAATTTTGGAGAAGGATCTATGAGGTGCTAAGAAGAAGGTATATTCTTTTGTGTTTGGGTAAAATATTCTGTAGATATCTGTTAGGTTCATTTCATTCCTAATGTCTGTCAGTTTTGTTATTTCTCTGCTTAGATTTTGTCTGAAAGACCTGTTATTTGGTGAGATTGGGGTATAGAAGGCTCCCACTATTAATGTGTAAGGTTCAATTGTGATTTAATCTTTAGCAATGTTTCTTTTAAAACTGTGAGTGCCTTTGTGTTTGTGGCATAGATATTCACAATTGAAATACCATTTTGGTAGATTTTTTCCCCTTATGAGTATGATATGTCATTCCCTGTCTCTTTTGATTAGTTTTGGTTAAAAGCCTATTTTATTAGATATTAGAATGGCTACTCTAGCTTTCTTCTTGAATCTATTTGATTGGAAAATTTTATTCCGGCCCTTTACTTTGAGGTAATATTGATCTCTAGTGCTGAGGTGGATTTCTTGTGTGCAGTAGAATGATGGATTCTGTTGTTTTCATCCATTATGTTAGCTTTCTGTATCTTTTTATTGGGAAATTGAGTCTATTGATGTTGAGAAATATTAATGACCAGAGATTATTAATTATTCTTACTTTGATATTGTTGGTGTTACTATGTGTGTATTTGTGTGTGCTTCCCTTGCTTTTGCTGGTAAGGAATTACTTATTTCCTGTGTTTTCTTGGATGTAGTTATTCTCCTTGAGTTGTAGTTTTCCTTCTAGTATTTTCTGTACATCTGGATTTGTGTATAGATATAGTCTGAATTTGAATTTTTCTTGAAACATCTTGGTTTTTTTATCCATGGTGATTGAGAATTTTGCTGCATCTGTTCATCTAGATCTAGGCTGGTGTGTATGACTTTTTAGAGGTTGCAAATGATCTGTCCAGGCCCTTCTAGCTTTTAGAGTTTCTGTTGAGAAATCGGGTGTAATTTTGATAGGTATGTCTTTGTGTGTTACCTGTCATTTTTCACTTGCTGGTTTTAATATTCTTTCTCTGTTTTGATTATTTTGTGGTGTGACAGTGCTAGCGCTGCCATGGTACAGAGCACGGGCCTAGGCCTGGGGGATTAAAGGAAAACACAGATTCGGGTCATTCGTTATGAGAGAATGCCGAAGCTTTTACTGAGCAGATTCAATATATACACCAAACTGAGGAGGGAAAAACACAAACAGGAACTCGACTAACTCGACAGGGGCGGGGGGGGGTTTGGGGGGGAGGCAATGGTTTGTATAGTAGAAAGTGGGGCATCACACCTTCAACAGAATGTTTTGTTCTTAGAAAAACTTGAGGATGTTACTTGGCAGACAGCAGTACACAGAAAGTCTCAGCCAAGGCATAGCAGGCCTTCGTGGTCCTACAGTGGTGGGAGAATTTTCTTTTCTGGTCCAGTCTAATTGGTGTTCTATAAGCTTCTTGCATATTTATATGAATCTCTTTTTTGGGGATGGGAATGTTCTTATCTATGATTTTGTTTAAACTATTTTCTGGGCCTTTGGGCTGGGACTCTTCACCTTCTTCTATTCCTATTATTCTTAGGTTAGGTCATTTTATGGTATCCCAGATTTCCTAGATGTTTTGTGTCAAGAAATGTTTAGACTGAACATTGTCTTTGACTGATATATTGATTTCATCTATTGTGTCTTATATGCCAGAGATTTTCTCTTCTATCTCTTATAATCTGTTGGTGGTGCTTATGGCTGTTGTTGCTGCTCTCTTCCTGAGGTTTTTCCATCTCCAGGATTTCCTCAGTTTGTGTTTTCTTTACTGCTTCCATTTCAACTTTCCGGTCTCGCACAGTGTTATTTATTTCCTTCACCTGTTTAATTATATTTTCCTATATATCTTTATGGGATTTATTTGTTTCTTCTTTAAAGACCTCTACTTGTTTGACTGTATTTGCCTGTATTTCTTTAAGGGATTTATTCATTTCCTCTTTAAAGTCCTATATAATCCTTTTTTAAAATTTTTTTAAATTTTAATTGAATATTTTATTTGCTTACTTTTCAAATGTTATTGCCTTTCCCAGTTTCCCCTCCGGAAACCCCCTATCCCATCCTCTGCCTCTATGAGGGTGAGCCTCCACCCACCCACCGCTCCTGCCTCCCTGCCCTGTAATCATTATAAGAATTGATTTAAGATCATTTTCTTCTTCTTCTGTTAGGATACCCAGGGCTTGCTGTAGTGGGGTAGCTGCGTTTTGGAGGTGTCATATTGCCCCAGATTTTGTTGATTGTGTTCTTTTGAGGGCCTTTAATCATCTGAACTGTCTTAGTCTCTGCAGTTTCTTGTTGAAGTAGGTGTTGGGAGGGGGTGACCCTGGATGGTTGTGGTATGGCAGGCCTCAGATGGGTATCCTTGTATGGTTATGGATCTGCAGGTATCTATGGTTCAGTATCTGCAGGTCTGATGTGACAGATTCAGCGGGTCTGATGAAGGTGTGAGGAGAGGTGGTATGAAATGGAGGTCCTCCTGGGATAGCAGGCTGCTCAGGCTACTCTACCTGCTCCAAAGGACTCAGGAAGCAGGGAAGGTGGGTGGGGGAAGAGAAGCTTACCTGTATGGTTCAGGTACAGCAGGTGTGATGAATTGGGAGAGGCTGGAGTCCCAAAATAATTATTCTCTCTCTCTCTCTCTCTCTCTCTCTCTCTCTCTCTCTCTCTCTCTCTCTTTCCTCCTGTGTGTGTGTGTGTGTGTGTGTGTGTGTGTGTGTGTGTGTATAATTCCATCACTTTAGATTTCTTTTGAGGGACAAAAACATCTTATTTGCTGGTACCATGAGAAGTTATTCAAGTCATCTTGCATAGGTATTACATTTTTAAATGAATTTGATTGTGTTGATAAGGATTTATAAAATTATTTGTATGGGTTGCTGCACTGTCAAGGCTTAGTACCAAGGGCAGCCATGAGAAAGTTTGTAACAAAGCAAAAACTTGGAAAAAGGACCAAATAAAAACTTTTTTCTTCTCTTTATTTTACAGAAAATTAGTCTTGCTCCAGAGAGCAATTCAACCATATCAGGAATCTTTTAAAATTTTGCCTCTAGCTGTTTGGGCTTGCTGATAACATGCAGGGTGATATAAATATTGCACAGCCTTATATTTCAGTGTTATTCATTGATTATATGAGGGAGCTCACTGAAAGGTAGTTTCAGAATTTAAAACAAAGCCGTTTTAAAGCAACAATCTGACTGTGTCTGGGAAATTATCCCATCATTCCCTGGAAGAAGTAAGAATGTTTGATAACATTACCATATGGATATTTTAGCTACCATTCAAAGTGAAGCCTGACATTTATTCTTCAAGGATGCAAACCTTTTATAAATATATTTCTGTACTTTATTCACAATTTTTTTATTTTTGCCTGTTTATAAATAAATATGAGTTGTTGCTAAAATTAACTGAAGGCCAGAACTAAGCACATGGAAATATGAATATAAATTTATAGTTCTTTAATTCTAATTAGAATAGCAGTTTAAATTATGAGAACTAGAAAAACAGCTTATTTTCAAAATATTATAATAATTTTAGCATATATATTACTTGAATTATGCATACATCTATTATTTAGTACAATTATTAGAATACCTCAAATGAAAATTTTTTTCCAGTTTAAAAAATGTGAATTTCAAAATATTAACAATGTGAAGAGTCAGGTTTGCTGGCAACAATTAAAAGGAGAGCTGTAACTGTCCTATTTTGAATGACTAAGGGACCACCAACTGTAATGCTAAATCATCATTGTCAACATGATCACATTCAGAATCATTATGGGAATGCAACTTTGGGTGCATACCTGAGGATGCTTCTAGAGAGGTTAACTGGATGGAGGCATACTCTGAATGTGAGGGGCTTTATCCTATAGGCTGCAATCCCAGGTAATAAAAATGGGAAAACAAGCTACCAATATTCATCTCCCTTTACTTACTGACTGAAGAAATAATGTGACCATCTGCCTCCTCTTTTGCTGTTCTCAGCACCAAACCTTCCATGCTATGATGGACTCTCCCTTCAAATACTCTTTTTTACTTCAGTGGCCTTTAGCAGCTATTGCGTCACAAAAATGAAAAAAGTAATTAATGTATTAATTAATTGTTTGCTAAGTAACCGCAGTGGTTCTGACTCTGTTTTCCTGCCAGAATACAGGTGGATTTTTACAAAGAATAACAGATAAGCCTTGAATAACATAAAGGAACTATGAATCTGGTTTGAAAATGAAATGTCCCCTATAGACCCATGTGACTGAATATTTGGCCGCTCCTGGGCAAGTGGCATTTTTTGTAAGGTCTGAAGAACCTTTAAGAGGTAAAACTTTGGATAAAGTGGTTCAGTTGGAACTGATCTTGAGGATTTATAGACTGGCCCCACTTCCATTCACTCTTCCTCCTGACTGAGGATCCAATGTGATGAATCAGACTGCTGCTCCTGGGGCCTTGCCCTCCCCATCATGATGGAATATATCACCTTGAGCTGTTACCCAGAATAAACCCTTCCATCCTTTAATTGTTCCTTATCAGATACCAAGCCATGAGAAGAGTAGCCAATACGAAAGTTATAGTACAAATAAACAAAGCAGTCTAACAGACACTGTAATTACCTTGATCCTCTTGAGTGTGTTCTTCCTTTTCTTAAGCAGAATGGTGTATTTTAAAATGAAAATTTGAGCTTGATTGATGAGCCTGATTCCCTAAAATTCCATCATGCTTAAACTGTCATTTTCTTATTGTTTACAGGATAACAATTTGACTCTAAGACCCATACCCCCAAGGCTGTCTTTTCTCAGCCTCTTTCTCTATCACTTGCTTTCCAGCTGTCTAAGAGACAGCTATCTTTTTGCATAAGCCTGCATTTCTCAAACTTCTGTTGGCTTTAGAATCGCCCGGGGATCTGGTTAGATGCATCCCAGGCACCAAGCACATTGCTTGTTTTGATTCAATAGGTCTTCAAGAAGATCTAAAACTTGCATTTCTATTGAATTCCCTTTCAAATGTTTTCCCCAATGATGCTAATATAACTGGTCCAAGAGTTGGCAGAAGCTTAAGATTTTTAGAATTGTACTGCTTATATTTGCTTCTGCTCCAGTATTTGCAAATTTTGTCCTCAAATATCTGTTCTTTGCTCCAAAAGACCAGTAAGTACTAGTTATAATTTGATCACACAGGCAAAGCAATCCCAAATGTCAGTCAATACATGAATTTACATTATGACCAGGAGACAAATTTTCCTTATATAAAAGTTGCTACAGCAAAAATGTTCTCTCTCAGTGGTCTGCAGTGATCAAATTAATTCATCAATTTACACTCACAATGTTATTTTCTCTAATTTATATACAACTGAATCCTGGTATTAGTTTCAACAAAACAAAGTCAAAGAAAATTCAATAATCATGGTTAAAATTGTTTGTATAAATTTGAGAACAAGCATTTTAAACTCACCACATCCCAATTTTATGAATTTTTAAAAATAAATTATGTACCAATTTGTGTGTGTGTATGTATGTGTGTGTGTGTGTGTGTGTTTAGCTGTACAATTCACAAATGTATCAGTGTTGTCGTCTTGTCTTAAGCTCCCTCTGGTAGGACTCAAGGACTACAATTTTTGTTTTTCTGGTTGTCTAATAATTGCTATTGCCTATAATTGAGATCAGCATTGATACCCAAGCCCTGATGAAGTCTAATGGCAGTCGTAGCAACCAATGTTAATGAGCTCTAAGCACATGCCAGGCACAGGGCATTAGCACCTTCCACTCTGAAAATTTGTATTGTGGTTCTGTCTAACTAGACAATGGCGAGTTCTGTCTAACTCCAACGGTTTTTAAATAGTGCATCCATTAACTTTCTCAAATGTGCAAAACTATCTATTACTTCATGAGAACCTTTACAAACTCTAGGCAGTAATCAAACAGACATTTTAAACTCTATTTTGTGAAAGTTATATTGAGTTTTAGAGATTGATGAAATCTGAAGCCAGGTATTCTGGCCAATATGTGGTTCCACAAAATAAGATGTTTTAACATGATTCACAAGAGTCATATTATAGAGCTCCCAGTGTAGCTGATGTTATATTTCAGAACATTTTATTAAATCTTTCATTTTCTGGGACAGCCTCTGTGCTTATATAATGATAATACTAATTTCTAATAATACATTATAAATTTTTTCACCTAAAATTTCCATTAAAACTTTTAAATTGCCAATTTTTACAAGGCCAAAACCTGCTCCAAAAGTATAGCATAATTAAATTAAAACTCATGCTAAATTAAAATTTAGCAAGAGTGAAGGATCCAGATAGCAAGACCAGAAAAGCTTAATTTTCGAATCAAGAGTGAATAACTGAGGTAACGTTTATTACCTTTAACATTAGCCATGGATGTGAAAGCTGATGTCACGAACCTCCAGAGTCAAAGGAGATGAACACAACATGGCCTAATAATCAAATGTATCCTGAATTTGCAGGTCGTCCCATTCAGCAGGTAGAAGAGCTTCCCAAGCAGACAGTCAGGGACATAATCACTCTCACTGTACAGCCCCATTATCAGTTGAGTCTCAGAGTCTACTTTATGAAGCTGAAAGGAAGAAGCAAAGGAGGAAACAGCATCTTAGCGGCTCCACTCCTGCAGAATGTGACACACATTCTTTTGCATCCCTTCTCTGTTTCTGGTACTGAATTACTACACTTCACTTAGGAATGAAAGGTTCCAGGGAATCCAGTTCTTGCATGAACAGTTGACAGCAGCAAACCTGCAATATGAGGATGTGGATGGAGACAAAAGGTGACTTACTGATTGATGACACCTATGGCGTCTCTGCTAGTCTTAAGAAAATTACTTTGAGGAAGATAAAAAAAAAAAAGCAGTGTAATATTCAAGTGCATTCCCACTAATACTTAATGTTAGTCATACTAAGTCAACTATATTGCTGTCTCAGGGTGATATATATATATATATATATATATATATATATATATATATATATATATATATATATGTTAGAAGCTAAAATATCCTATCATTGATAAAACAACACAAGAAATTGTTAAAAGTCATGCATATAGACTGTGCAGTTACAAAAAGTCTTCAAGACCTCCTTGATTTATGGATAAACCATCAGGTTGTTTTCAGGTATTCTAACATTGGCTTTAATGTTTGGTATGCTCTCATTTTCCTTTCTGGTTTGGTTATTCTTTCCTTTGGTCTTTGTACCACAGACTTGTTCTATGATCATTTCAACACATTTGAAAGAAGATGACCACATTTTTCTTTTCTTCTTGAGAAACTTTCTTCCTGTAGTGAAAATTCTAAGTATACTGTTTACATTAGGATGGCCTACTTTACTTACTTAAGGAAAGGAGGTAGCCAGGAGCTTGATACAAATGAAATTTCTACTACAAAGGATGACCTAACTATTTTAAAAGACAGACAATCACCCTATTAGGATAAAAGTTATACCTCTGAAGCTAATTTCCAAAACACTGATGCAAGGACATTATCATATGAAGTAAATCTCACTGAACACATTGCTTTATTTTACTTTACGACTAATTAAAAATACATTGAATTATATTTAATTTTTATAAAATGTATATATGCATATGAATATATGCTGTGAATTTATTTATACAGAATTTGTCTGATACTTTGAGTAGACGCTGCTATTGCTAATGATTCATTGAAATGTTTCAGGCTTTTTCTTTTCTGATGTAAAACAATTTCCCTGAAAGGCTGAAAATCATTTGAATGAACCTATAAAATAGGTGGTAAAATGGTTTTTTAGCACAGCTAAGGAGGTACCGTGCTGGTCTTAATGAGGTGTTCACTTATGAAAGAATACTATCATACTTACACAAATCATTTGTTTCAGTGGCATTAGAAGCAGCTATTAATGCAAAAAGTACACCTATAAGCGCCACTGTACCATTTTGTCTGACAATATTTCCAAGAGTTTTGACAGACTAGACTACCCACAGGAAACTTCCTCCTTTCTCACAGGAGACATTGGTTTTATTTGACTATAAGAAATTGTCAAGACCTGGAAAATTTTAAACAATACTGTAGCTTATCATTCTGTGTCAGTACTTTAAATTAGTGTAGTTTAGTTACATGAAGGAATCCTGCTTCATAATCTTTTTCTAATTGACAACACAATATGAACATAAGTTATCTAAAGCTAACAAGCAAAATAATGTTATTAGTCTATATAGAGCTTTTTCTGAGAGTTAATGGCATATACAAAAGAAGGCATGAGTTCTGATTTTGAGGACATCATACCTGAGTCTTTCGCAAGGTTGAGAAGGGAATCTGTTCCTTGCAGACAGTGCTGCAAGTTTCCTTTCAAATGTATTTCACTGATGAGACAGCTGTATTTCAGAGGAAATCTTCTATGAAGCCAAAAATGTCAAATTTTATCCAAGACACCAATTGTTCTCAGGTCTCAAAGTGTGTTGTGATGGAAACATGGAATGTAGCTATTTAGGATCCCCAGTTTACAAAGAGAATTTGGTATTTTCTTCCTGATCTCTGGGGTGAGAAAGGTATTTCTATTTGATTTGTAATCAGCTAATGTTTCATTCTGATAGAAATATAGGACCAAGTGTCAAATACTCATGAAGATATTGAACAACTTTTAGTTCTGTATATGTCAATATTGAGTATGTTCTACTGTGGGCTGATATTCTTCTACAAGCTAATGCAGTTGAGTGTGTCCTTTCATCTTCATCTTCTCTCCTCCTCCTCCTCCTCCTCCTCCTCCTCTCCTCCTCCATCCTCTTCCTCCCATTCTTCCTCCTCCTCCTCCTCCTCCTCTTCCTCCTCCTCCTCCTCCTCCAACTCCTCCTCCTCCTCTTCTTCTTCTTCTTCTTCTTCTTCTTCTTCTTCTCCTTCTTCTGACTTTTATTTACTATGTTCCAAGCATACAGATTTTTTTCTCCACCTGTCAATTGCATGTATGTTCTAAAAAACCCATATTGATGCCTTTCTTCAAAGGAAATCTGACACATAGTGTATCATATGGCAGAAGCTGAGAAATTAAAAATAGAATCTGTAATTTTAGTGATCAAGGCTATGCCTACAGCAGTAGCCTAATCTGAGAAAGAAAACAGCAGGAGTGTGTGCTAAATTAGATAAGCTTTCATTTAATGGAAAAATGACTTGAGTAACTCTTTGCAATTTCATGGATAGGTTCTTACTATGTTTAACTTAATGGTCATGTGCTAAGTTTTTGCAAATTTTTTCAGTAGGTTCACTGTTAAAATGTTTATTAATGTTATAGTACTCTTGCTGTCAAATAACAGAAAATCTGAAAAAAGGATGGACTAATGGACACCCTTGCCAACCTGACATCCTCACTTACCCATCTTACAGTGATTTAAAACATGACTTGTGCATTTTTGAGTTTTAAAAAAGTTTTAACAACTTCCAGTCACAGCAACACCCAACCCAACCAGGGAGTAACTGAGACCCATTGGGACCCAGGAATTCACTCCTGGCCCAGAGCACTGGTTCCTTTTGGTCTGGGACCGAGCACTCAGCAGATCTGGGGAGACAAGTCTACACTCAATCTCACAGAACCCAGAGGAAGCAGGGCTCCCAGGAGCTCGAACTGCTCCTGAGCAGTTTCTTAGGCAAGGAGGTAGCAACGCTTGCCCCAAACAGGGAGTAACTTGGACCCACTGGGACCCAGGAATTCACTCCTGGCCCAGAGCTCTGGTTCCTGCCAGTCTGGGCCCGAGCATTGAGCAGATCTTAGGCCTCAGCTCTAACCCCAGGAGCAACACCCATCCCAAACAGTTCTGACACAACTAGGATAATAGGAAAGACAGGCTCCAGTCAGAGACAGCCCAGGTAACACCAAGAAGAGCCAGATGGCAAAAGGCAAGCACAAGAATATAAGCATCAGCAACCTGAGTACTTAGTATCATCAGAACCTAGTTCTCCCACATTAGAAAGTCCTGAACATCCCATATCACCAGGAAAGCAAGAGTCAGATCTAAAATCACTTCTAATGATAATGATAGAGGACTTTAAGAAGGACATAAATAACACTCTCAAAGAATTTGAGGAGAACACAGGTAAACAGGTAGAAGCCCTTAAAGAGAAAACAGAAGAATCTCTTAAAGAATTGTAAGAGAACACAACCAAACAGGTGAAGGAATTGCACAAAACCATCCAGGACATAAAAATGGAAGTAGAAACAATAAAGAAATCAGGAGGCATAGACACAAGCATCACCAACAGAATACAAGAGACAGAAGAGAGAATCTCAGGTACAGAAGATACCATAGAAAATATTGACACAACAGTCAAAGAAAACGCAAAATGCAAAATGTTCTTAACACAAAACATCCAGGAAATCCAGGACACAATGAGAAAACCAAACCTCAGGATAATAGGTATAGAAGAGGGTGAAAATTCCCAACTTAAAGGGCCAATAAATATCTTCAACAAAATCATAAAAGAAAACTTCCCTAACCTAAGGAAAAAGATGCCCATAATCATACAAGAAAATAGACTAGACCAGAAAAGAAATACCTCCTGTCACATAATAATCAAAACACCAAATGCACAAAACAAAGAAAGGATTTTAAAAGTAGTAAGGGAAAAAAGCCAAGTAGCATATAAAGGCAGACCTATCAGAATTACACTAGACTTCTCACCAGATACTGTAAAAGCTAGAAGATCCTGGACAGATGTCATACAGACAGATCCTAAGAGAACATAAATGACAGCCCAGGCTACTATACCCAGCAAAACTCTCAATTACCACAGATGAAGAAACCAAGATATTCTATGACAAAACCAAATTTACACAATATCTTTCCACAAACCCAGCACTACAAAGGATAATAGCAGGAAAGCTCCACTATAAGGAGGGCAGTTATACCCTAGAAAGCAAGAAAGTAATCCTCTACCAACAAACCGAAAAGAAGATAGCCACAAAAACAATGCCTCCACTTCTAGCAAAAAAAAAAAAAAAAAAAAACAGGAAGCAACAATCTCCTCTCCTTAATATCTCTTAACATCAGTGTACTCAATCCCCTAGTGAAAAGACATAGGCTAACAAACTGGATATGCACACAGGACCCAGCATTTTGCTACATACAGGAAACCCACCTCAGTGACAAAGACAGACACTACCTTAGAGTAAAAGGCTGGAAAACAATTTTTCAAGCAAATGGTCCTAAGAAAAAAGCTGGAGAAGTCATTCTAATATAGAATAAAATCGACTTTCAACTTAAAGCTATCAAAATGGATAAGGAAGGGCATTGCATATTTGTTAAAGGAAAAGTCAACCAACATAAACTCTCAATTTTGAACATCTATGCACCAAATGCAAGAGTACCCACTTTCATAAAAGAAACCTTACTAAAGCTCAAAGCACACATTGCACCTCACACAACAATAATGGGAGACTTCAACACCCCACTCTCAGCAATGGACAGATCATGGAAACAGAAACTAAACAGAGATGCAGTGAAACTAACAGAAGTTATGAACCAAATAGACTTAACAGATATCTATAGAACATTTCACCCTAAAACAAAAGAATATACCTTTTTCTCAGCACCTCATGGTATCTTCTCCAAAATAGATCATATAATCGGTCACAAAACAGTCCTCAACAGATACAAAAAAAAAAGAGAAATAATCCCATGCATCCTATTAGATCACCATGGTCTAAGGCTGGTCTTCAATAATGACAAAGACAATGGAAAGTCCACATTCACATGGAAACTGAGCAATACTCTACTCATTGATAATGGGGTCAGGGAAGAAATAAAGGAAGAAATTAGACTATTTAGAATTTAATGAAAATGAAGACACATCATACCAAAACCTATGGGACACAATGAAAGCAGTGCTAAGAGGAAAACTCATAGCTCTAAGTGCATACAAAAAGAAACAGGAGAGAGCATACACTAGCAGCTTGACAACACACCTGAAAGCTCTAGAACAAAAAGAAGCAAATACACCCAAGAGGAGTACACGGCAGGAAATAATCAAACTCAGGGATGAAATCAACCAAATAGAAACAAAAAGAACTATACAAAGAATCAATAAAACCAGGAGCTGGTTCTTTGAGAAAAGCAACAAGATAGATAAACCCGTAGCCAGACTAATCAGAGGGCAGAGAGACAGTATCCAAATTAATAAAATCAGAAATGAAAAGGGTGACATAACAACAGAAACTGAGGAAATTCAAAAAAATCATCAGATCTTACGACAAAAGCCTATACTCAACAAAATTGGAAAATCTGGATGAAATGGATAATTTTGTGGACAACCAGTTACCAAAGTTAAATCGGGAGCAGATAAACCATCTAAACAGTCCCATAACCCCTAAAGAAATAGCAGCAGTCATTAAAAGTCTCCCCACCAAAAAAAGTTCAGGACCAGACGGTTTTAGTGCAGAATTCAATCAGATCTTCAAGGAAGACCTAATACCAATTCTCTTCAAACTATTACACAAAATAGAAACAGAGGGAACACTACCCAATTCATTCTATGAAACCACAATTACACTCATACCTAAACCACACAAAGACCCAACAAGGAAAGAGAACTTCAGACCAATCTCTCTTATGAATATCTATATAAAAATACTCAATAAAATTCTCTGGAACCGAATCCAAGAACACATCAAAACACTTATTCATCATGATCAAGTAGGCTTCATCCCAGGAATGCAGGGTTTGTTCAATATACGGAAATCCATTAATGTGATCCACTATAAAAACAAACTCAAAGAAAAAAAACCACATGATCATATCACTAGATGCTGAGATAGCATTTGACAAAATTCAACACCTCTTCATGATAAAAGTCTTGGAACGATCAGGAAGCCAAGGTCCATACCTAAACATAATAAAAGCAATATACAGCAAGCCAGTAGCCAACATCAAACTAAATGGAGAGAGACTTGAAGCAATCCCATTAAAATCAGGGACTACACAAGGCTGCCCACTCTCTCCCTACGTATACAATATAGTACTGGAAGTCCTAGCCAGAGCAATTAGGCAACAAAAGGAGGTCAAAGGGATACAAATTGGAAAGGAAGAAGTCAAAATATCACTATTTGCAGATGATATGATAGTATACTTAAGTGATCCCAAAACTTCCACCAGAGAACTCCTAAACCTGATAAACAACTTCAGCAAAGTGGGTGAGTATAAAATTAACTCAAACAAATCAGTAGCCTTTCTCTACTCAAAAGATAAACTGGCTGAGAAAGAAATTATGGAAACGACACCCTTCAAAATAGTCACAAATGATATAAAATACCTTGGTGTGAATCTAACCAAGCAAATAAAAGATCTGTATGACAGAACTTCAAACCCCTGAAGAAAGAAATCGAAACAGATCTCAGAAGATGGAAAGAACTCCCATGCTCATGGATCAGAAGGATTAATATAGTAAAAATAGCTATCTTGCAGAAAGCAATCTAGAGATTTAATGCAATCTCCATCAAAATTCCCATTCAATTCTTCACAGCGATAGAAAGAGCAATCTTAGAATTCATTTCGAATAACAAAAAACCCAGGATAGCGAAAACTCTCAACAATAAAAGAACTTCTGGGGGAATCACCAACCCGGATTTCAAGCTGTACTACAAAGCAATAGTGATAAAAACTGCATGGTATTGGAACAGAGAAAGGCAGGAGGATCAATGGAATAGAATAGAAGACCCAGAAATGATGACACCCCCCATACATATGGTCACTTGATCTTTGACAAAGGAGCTAAAAACCATCCAGTGGACAAAAGACAGCATTTTTAACAAATGGTGCTGGTCCAACTGGAGGTCAGCATGTAGAAGAATGCAAATTGATCCATACTTATCTCCTTGTACAAAGCTCAAGTCCAAGTGGATCAAGGACCTCCACATAAAACCAGACACACTTAAACCAATAGAAGAGAAAATGGGGAAAAGCTTCGAATCCATGGGCACAGGGGAAAAGTTCCTGAACAGAACACCAATGGCGTATGCTCTAAGATCAAGAATTGACAAATGGGACCTCATAAAAATGCAAAGCTTCTGTAAAGCAAAGGACACTGTCAATAGGACAAAGCAGCAACCAACAGATTGGGAAAAGATCTTTACCAACCCTACATCTGATAGAGGGCTAATATCCAAGGTGTACAAAGAACTGAAGAAATTAGACTCTAGACAATCAAATAACCCGATTAAAAAGTGGGGTACAGAGCTGAACAAAGAATTCTCAACTGAGGAAACTTGAATGGGTGAGAAGCACCTAAAAAAGTGTTCAGCATCCCGAGTCATCAGGAAAATACAAATGAAAACAACACTGAGATTCCACCTCACACCATTCAGAATGGCTAAGATTGAAAACACAGGTGACAGCAGATGTTGGCGAGGATGTGGAGAAAGAGGAACACTCCTCCATTGTTGGTGGGATTGTAAGCTGGTACAACCATTATGGAAAGCAGTCTGGCGGTACCTCAGAAAATTGAACATAGTGTTACCTGAGGACCCAGCTATACCACTCCTGGGCATATTCCCGGAAGATATTACTCCACTATGTTCATAGCAGCCTTATTTAAAATAGCCAGAAGTTGGAAAGAACCCAGATGTCCTTCAACAGAGGAATGGATACAGAAAACGTGGTACATTTACACAATGGAGCTATTAAAAACTCAGCTTTTAAAAACCAAATTTGCACAATATCTTCCCACAAGCCCAGCACTTCAAAGGATAATTGATGGAAAACGCCAACACAAAGAAGGAAACTACAACCTAGAAAAAGCATGGAAGTAATCTTCCAATAACCCCAAAAGAAGATAGCTACACAAACATAATTCCACCTCTAAAACCAAAAATAATAGGAAGTAACAATCATTTTTCCTTAATATCTCTTAACATCAATGGACTCAATTCTCCAATAAAAAGATGTAGACTATCAGACTGGATACATAAACAGGACCCAGAATTTTGCTGCATACAAGAAACGCACCTCAGTGACAAAGACAGACACTACCTCAGAGTAAAAGGCTGGAAAACAATTTTTCAAGCAAATGGTCCCAAGAAACAAGCTGGAGTAGACATTCTAATATCAAATAAAATCGACTTTCAACCAAAAGTAATCAAAAAAGATAAGGAAGGACACTTCATACTCATCAAAGGAAAAATCTACCAAGATGAACTCTCAATTCTGAACATCTACGCTCCAAATGCAAGGGCACCCACATACATAAAAGAAACTTTATTAAAGCTCAAAGCACACATTGCACCTCACACAATAATAGTGGGGGATTTTAACACCCCGCTCTCTCCAATGGACAGATCATGGAAACAGAAACTAAACAAAGACACATTGAAATTAACAGAAGTTATGGACTAAATGGATTTAACAGATATCTATAGAACATTTCATCCTGAAGCAAAAGAATATAACTTTTTCTCAGTACCTCATGGTACCTTCTCCAAAATAGACCATATAATTGGTCACAAAACAGTCCTCAACAGATACAAAATGATTGAAATAATCCCTTGCATCCTATCAGATCACCACAGACTAAGGCTCGTCTTTAATAATGACAGAACCAAGGGAAAACCCACATGAATATGGAAACTGAACAATGCTCTACTCAATGATGACTTAATCAAGTAATAAATAAAGAAAGAAATTAAAGACATCCTAGAATTTAATGAAAATGAGAAAACATCATACCAGAACTTGTGGGACTCCATGAAAGTAGTACTAAGAGGAAAACTCAGAGCTCTAAGTGCCCACAAAAAGAAATTGGAGAGAGCACACATTAACAACTTGGCAGCACACCTGAAAGCTCTAGAACAAAAAGAAGCAAAAACACCCAAGAGGAGTAGGCATCAGGAAATAATCAAACTCAGGGCTGAAAGCAACCAAGTAGAAACAGAAATAACTATACAAAAATCAACAAAACCAGGAGTTGGTTCTTTGAGAAAATCAACAAGGTCTATAAAATTTGTGTTGAAAATTTGATGAAAATTGCATTGAATCTGTAGATTGTTTTGGGTAAGATTTTTTTTCACTATGTTATCCCACCAACCATGAGCATGGAAATTTTTACATCTTCTATATCTTTTTCAATTTCTTTCTTGAGGACTTGAGTTCTTGTCATAAATCTTCACTTGTTTGGGGTAGAATTACCCAGAATTTTTATACTATTCAGGGACTATTATAAAGGGTACTTTCCCTAATTTTTTTCTCACCGGGTTATGTTTGTTTAGGAAAGACTACTGATTTCTTTGATTTTAATTTTTTATCCAGCCACTTTGCGAGGTTTTTTGAACAAAAATGTAGGAGTTATCGGGTAGAATTTTTTTGGGTCACTTATTTATCATCTTATCTGTAGCTTTACTTGACTTTTTTTGGGATTTGTATCCCCATCTCCTTTAGTTGTCTATTGCTTTTGCAAAAACTTCAAGTTTATATTAAATAATAGGAAGAGGGGGGGCAGCCCTGTCTTTGTCCTGAGTTTTAGGGGAATTTTTGCTTTAGTTTCTCCAATTTAGCTAAATTTGGCTTTGGTTTTGGGGGCTTTTGGTATAATGCTTTGATTATGATTAGTTATGTGCTGTATCCTTGACCTCTGTACTACTTTTAACATGGAGGGGTATTTATTTGGTAAGGTTTTCCAGCTTCTAATGAGATAAACAGTCCTTTTTAAATTTTTCATTTGGGTTTGTATGGTGGACTATATGGCCCGATTCATTTTTTGAACCATCCCTGCGTCCCTGGGATAAATTTTACTTGATCGTGATGGTTTTTTTATCTTGATGTTTTTCCTGGATTCTATTTGTGAATATTTTATTGAGTGTTTTGCATTAATATTCATATAAACAAGTCTGAATTTTTTCTTTCTTTGTTGAATTTGGTGTGGTTTTTTTTATCGGTTTACTATGGCTTCTAGAATGAGTTTGGCAGTGTTCCTTCTCTTTCTATTTTGTGGATAGTTTTTTGAGTATTGGTAGTAGCTCTTTTTTGAATCTGGTGAATTCTGTACTAAAACCATTTTTGCACTGGTATTTTTTGGTTGAAGAATATTATTGACTGTTTCTATTTCTTATGGGTTTTAGAAGTGTTCAAATAGTTTATTGATCTTGATTTTAACTTTCTAAGTGGTATCTTTTCTAGAAATCATCTACTTCTTTTAGATTTTCCAAGGGTTTTAGGTACAAGCTTTTGAAGTAAGATTTTAATCATTTTTTGATTTTCCACTGTCAGTTGTTAGGTCTCACTTTTCATACTGATTTGTTTATTGGAAACTGTCTCTCTGTCTGTTATTTTTTGGTAAGGGTTTGTCTATCTTGTTGATTTTCCCAAGAACAGCCATTTGTTTCATTGTTCTTATTTGTTTTCTTTGTTTTTATCATTGATTTGAGCCTGATTTTGATTTTTTCCTCCCTTCTTATTCCTATTTGGTGTGTTTGCTGTTTGTCTGCTTCTGCTTTTTGCTTCTGTTTGCAGCTTCTCTTCTTCTGCTTCGCTTCTGCTCTGCTTCTGCTTTCTGCTTTGCTTTGCTTCTGCTTCTTCATCTTCATTACTTTCTACAGTTTCTAGGTGTATTTTTAAATTGTTGATATGAGAACTTTCCAATTTCTTTATGGAGGCAATTAATGCTATGCACTTTTCCTTTTTACTTCTTTCTTTTGTTTTCCCAAATTTTACATTACTGCTTCTTTTTTCTTTTAATTTAAAAAGGGTTTAATTTCTTTCTTTATTTCTTCTTTGACTCAGGGGATCTTTGATTTTTTTTTTTTTCCTAAGAGGTGGGGATTTCTGTGTCTCTGCTGTTGTTGAGTCCACTTTGATCATGGTGGCATGTAAAATTAAGGTCTACTTTAATTTTCTTTTATGTTGGGGTTTTGGGCTTGGTGACTGACTATGTGGCCCAATTTTGGAGAAGGATCTTATTTCCCTAGAAGAAGGTATATTCTTTTTGTTTGGGTAAAATATTCTGTAGATATCGTTGGGTTCTTTTCATTCCTAATGTCTGTCAGTTTGTTTTTTTCTTGCTTAGATTTTTCTGAAAGACCTGTTATTGGTGAGATTGGGGTATAGAAGGCTCCAATTTTTATGTGTAAGGTTCAATTGTGATTTAACCCTTTAGCATTGTTTCTTTAAACTGTGGGTGCCTTGTGTTTGTGGCATAGTTTTTTCACAATTGAAATACCATTTTGTAGTTTTTTTTCCCCTTATGAGTATGATATGTCATCCCTGTTCTTTTGATTAGTTTTGGTTAAAACTATTTTATTAATATTAGAAGGGCCTACTCTAGCTTTCTTCTTGATCTATTTGTTTGGGAAAAATTTATCGGTTTTTTTTATTTTTTGGAGGTAATATTGATCTCTAGTGTGAGGTGGATTTCTTGTGTGCAGTAGAATGGGGGATTCTGTTGTTTATCCATTATGTTAGTTTTCTGACTTTTTTTGGGGAATTGGGGTCTATGATGTGAGAAAATTGGGGGAACGGGATTATTAATTATTTTTTTTTGATTTTTGGTTTTACTATTGTGAAAATTTGGTGTGCTTCCCTTGCTTTTGCTGGTAGGAATTACTTATTTCCTGTGTTTTCTGGGAGTATTTTTCTCCTTGAGTTGTATTTTTCCTTCTAGTATTTTCTGTACATCTGGTTTTGTGAAGATAAGCGAATTTGAATTTTTCTTGAAACATTTTGGGTTTTTTTTTACCCCCAATGGTGATGGAATTTTGCTGCATCTTTTTCTTCTAGATTAGGCTGGTGGTATGACTTTTTAGAGGTTGCAAATAAATCTGTCGGGCCCTTCTACTTTTAGGTTTCTTTGAGAAATCGGGTGTAATTTTGATGGGTATGTCTTTGTGTGTTACTGTCATTTTCACTTGCTGGTTTTAATATCTTTCTCTGTTTGATTATTTTTGGTGTGACGTGCTAGCGCGCCAGGTACGAGAGGGGCCCTGGGCCTGGGGATTAAGGAAAACACAAAATTCGGGTCATCGTTATGAGAGAATGCCGAAGCTTTTTACTGAGCAGATTTCAATATATACACCAATTGAGGGGGGGAAAAAAAACAAACGGGACTCGACAAAACGACGGGCGGGGGGGGGTTTGGGGGGAGGCAATGGTTGTATATTTGAAAGGGGGGCATCACACCTTCAACAAAAATGTTTTGTTCTTAGAAAAACTTGAGGTGTTACTTGCGACAGCAGACCAGAATTTCTCAGCCAGGCATAGCAGGCCTTCGTGGTCCTACAGTGGGGGGAGAATTTTTTTTTCGGGTCCAGTCTAATTGGTGTTCTATAAGCTTCTTCCCATATTTATATAAAATTCTTTTTTTTGGGGTTGGGAAATGTTTTATCTATGATTTTGTTTAAACTATTTTCTGGGCCTTGGGTGGGACTCTCACTTTTCCTTTCCCTTTTTTATCTTGGGGTAGGTCATTTTATGGTATCCCAGATTTCCTAGATGTTTTGGGGTCAAGAATTTTTAGACTGAACATGTCTTTGACTGATATATTGATTCACTTTTTGTCTTATATGCCAGAGTTTTTTTTCTATCTCTTATATTTGTGGTGGTGCTTAGGTGTTGTTGCTGCTTCTTCTGGGGTTTTTTCCACTCCAGGATTCTCAGTTTGTGTTTTTTTTTTACTGCTTCCTTTTCAACTTTCCGGTCTCGCTCAGTGTTTTTTTTTTCCTTCACCTGTTTATTATATTTTCCTAAATCTTTGGGATTTTTTTTGTTTCTTCTTTAAAGTCCTCTACGTGTTTGACTGTATTTGCCTGTATTCTTTAAGGGATTTATTATTATCTTTTTAAAGTCCTATATAATCTTTTTTTTAAAATTTTTTTTAAATTTTAATTGATATTTTTTTGATTATCTTTTCAAATGTTATTGCCTTCCGTTTCCCTTTCCGGGGAAACCCCACTATCCCATCCTCTGCTCTATGAGGGGTGAGCCTCACCACCCACCGCTCCTGCCTCCCTCCCTTTTATATTATAAGGAATTGATTTAAGATCATTTACTCTTCTTCTGTTGGACCCAGGCTTGCTGTAGTGGGGTAGCTGCTTTTTTGGAGGTTTTCATTGCCCAGATTTTGTGGATTGTGTTTTTTGAGGGCCCTTTAAATCATCTGAATTGTTTAGTCCTGCAGTTTTCTTGTTGTAGTAGGTGTGGGAGGGGGTGACCCTGGTGGGTTGTGGTTAGGGCAGGCTCAGATGGGTATCCTGTTGGTTATGGTTACTGGCAGGTATCATGGTTCGAAATCTGCAGGTCTGATGTGCAGATTAGGGGGTCTGTTTAAAGGATGTGAGGAGAGGTGGTATGAAATGAGGTCCTCCGGGATAGCGGCTGCCAGGCTTACTCTACCTGCCCAAAGGGATCTCAGGAACGCAGGGAAGGTGGGTGGGGGAAAGAGAAGTTACTGTATGGTTCGGGTTTACAGCAGTGTGGTAGGGGAAAAATTGGGAGTGGCTTGGAAGTCCCAAAATAATTTTCCCCTCTCTTCTCTCTCTCTCTCTCTCCCTCTCTCTCTCTCTCTCTCTCTTTCCTCCTGTGTGTGTGTGTGTGTGGTTGGTGTGTGTGTGTTGTATATTCCATCCCCTTTGATTTCTTTTGGGGGAAACAAAAACATCTTATTTGCGGGTTACCATGAGAAGTTATTAAGTCATCTTGCAAGGTATTACATTTTTAAATGAATTTGATTGGGGTTGATAAGGATTTATAAAATGATTTGTATGGGTTGCTGCACTGCCCAAGGCTTAGTACCAAGGCAGCCATGAGAAAGTTTGTAAAAAAGAAAAAACTTGGAAAAAGGCCCAAAATAAAAATTTTTTCTCTCTTTATTTTTACAGAAAAATTAGTTTTTGGGTTTCCAGAGAGAAATTCAACATACGGGAAAATCTTTTAAAATTTTGCCTCTAGCTGTTTGGGCTTGCTGATTAACATGCAGGGTGATAAAAAATTTATTGCACAGCCTTATTTTTTTTCAGTGTTTTCATTTGATATATGAGGGAGCTCACTGAAAGGTAGTTTCAGAATTTAAAACAAAGCCGTTTTTAAACAACAATCTGACTGTGTCTGGGAATTTCCCATCTTCCCTGGAGAAGTAAGAATGTTTGATAACTTACCATATGGATATTTTAGCTACCATTCCAAAGGGGAAGCCTGACATTTATTCTTCAAGGATGCAAACCTTTTATAAATATATTTCTGTACTTTATTCACTTTTTTTTTTTATTTTTGCCTTTTATAAAAAAATTTATGAGTTGTTGCAAAAATTTAAAATGAAGGCCAGAATTTGCCATGGAAATATAAATTTTAAAAAATTTATAGTTCTTTAATTTAATTAGAATAGAAATTTTAAAATTTTATGAGAACTGGGAAAAACAGCTTATTTTAAAAAATTTAAAATAATTTTGCTTTTTATTTTACTTAAATTTATGCATATTCTTTATTTATTTAAAAATTATTAGAATACCTCAAAATAAAAATTTTTTTCCATTTTAAAAAAATGTGAATTTCAAAATATTAACAATGTAAAGAGTCAGGTTTGCTGGCAACAATTAAAAGGGTGCTGTAACTGCCAAATTTTGAATGATAAGGGACCACCAACTTTTATGTAAATCATCTTGTCAACATGATCACACAGAATCATTATGGGAATGCAACTTTGGGGGGCATACCTAGGATGCTTCTAGAGGGGTTTTAAACTGGAATGGAGGCATCTCAAAATGTGAGGGGGTTTATCCTATAGGCTGAAAACCCCAGGTAATAAAAATGGGAAAACAAGCTACCAATTTTCTTTCTCCCTTTATCTTATGACGAAGTTTTTAATGTGACCATATCCCCCTTTCTTTTGCTGTTCTCAGCACCAAAACCCGTTCCATGCTTGATGGACTCCCCCTTTTCAAAATTTTTTTTTCTTCAGTGGCCTTTTAGCAGCTATTGCGTCAAAAAATAAAAAAAAGAAATTTAAAATGTATTAATTAATTGTTTGCTAAGTACCGCAGTGGTTCTGCCCTCTGTTTCCTGCCAAAATTTACGGGTGGATTTTTACAAAGAAATAAAAAGATAAGCCTTGAATAACAAAAAAGGAACTTGAATCTGGTTTGAAAATAAAAATTGTCCCCTTTTAGACCCTGTGACTAAATATTTGGCCGTTTCCTGGGCAAGTGGCATTTTTTGTAAGGTCGAAGAACCCCTTTAAGGGGTAAAACTTTGGATAAAAGTGGTTCATTTGGGAACTGATCTTGAGGATTTTTTAGACTGGCCCCACTTCCATTCACTCTTTCCCCCTGACTGGGGATCCAATGTGATGAATCAGATTTGCTGCTCCTGGGGCCTTGCCCTCCCCATCATGATGGAATATATCACCTTGAGCTGTTACCCGGGAATAAACCCTTTCCCACCCTTTTAAATTTTTCCCTTATCAGATACCAAAAGCCATGAGAAGAGTACCCCAATACGAAAGTTATAGTAAAATAAACAAAGCAGTCAAAACAGACCTGTAATTACCTTGATCCTCTTGAGTGTGTTTTCCTCTTTCTTAAGCAGAATGGTGTTTTTTTAAAATGAAAATTTGAGCTTGATTGATGAGCCTGATTCCCTAAAATTCCATCATGCTTTAAACTTTCATTTTTTATTGTTTACAGGTTAAAAAATTTGCCCTCAAAGGGACCCTTTACCCCAAGGCTGTCTTTTCTCAGCCTCTTTCTCTATCACTGCTTTCCTGCTGTCTAAGAGACAGCTATCTTTTTGCAAAAGCCTGCATTTCCCCAAACTTCTGTTGGCTTTAGAATCGCCCGGGGATCTGGTTAGATGCATCCCGGCCCACCAAGCACATTGCTTGTTTTGTTTTCAATAGGTCTTAAAGGGAAGATCAAAAAACTTGCATTTCTATTGAATTCCCTTTCAAATGTTTTCCCCAATGATGTAATATAACGGTCCAAGAGTTGCAGAAGGGGCTTAAGTTTTTAAAAATTGTACTGCTTATATTTTGCTTTGCTTCCAGTTTTTGCAAAATTTTGTCCTCAAAATTTCTGTTTTTCTTTCGCTCAAAAAGCCCAGGAAAGTACAGTTATAATTTGTTTACAAGGCAAGCAATCCAAATGTCAGTTCATTACTAAATTACATTATGACAAGGGAGACAAATTTTCCTTATAAAAGTTGCTACAGAAAAAATTTCTCTCTCTGGCCCTGCAGTGGATAAAATTTAAATTTTTAAATTTTTACACTCCACAATGTTTTTTTCTCTAATTTATTATACATACTGAATCCTGGTATTAGTTTCAACAAAAAAAAAGTCAAAGAAAATTCAATAACATGGTTAAAATTTTTTTTTTAAATTTGAGAACAGCATTTTAAACTCCCACTTTCCCCAATTTTATGAATTTTAAAAAAAAATTTTGTACCAATTTGTTTTGTGTGTAGTATGTTGTGTGTGTGTGTGTGTTTAGCTGTAAAATTTCACAAATGTTCATTTGTGCCCTTTCTGTCTTAAGCTCCCTCTGGTAGGACTCAAGGACTACAATTTTTGTTTTTTTGGTTGTCTAAAATTTGCTTTTGCCTATAATGAGATCACCCATTGATACCCAAGCCCTGATGAATTTCAAAAATGGCAGTCGTAGCAACCAATGTTAATAAAGCTCTAAGCACATCCCAGGCACAGGGATTAGCACCTTCCACTCTAAAATTTGTTTTGTGGTTTGTCTAATAGACAATGGCGAGTTCTGTCTAACTCCAACGGTTTTTTAAAATTGTGCATCCATAACTTTCTAAAATGGGGAAACAAACTATCTATTACTTCTGAGAACCTTTTACAAACTCTAGGCAGTAATAAAACCCGACATTTTAAAACTCTATTTTTGTGAAAGTTATATTGATTTTTAGAGATTGATGAAATCTGAAGCCAGGTATTCTGCCAATATGGGGTTTTTCACAAAATAAGATGTTTTAACATAAATTCACAAGGTCATATTATAGAGCTCCCAGTGTAGCTGATGTTATATTTCAGAAACTTTTTATTAATTCTTTCTTTTTTCTGGGACGGGCCTCTGTGCTTATATATTGAAAATTACAAATTTCCCTAATAATACATTATAAATTTTTAAACCTAAAATTTCCATTAAAACTTTTAAATTGCCAATTTTTAAAAGGGCCCAAAAAAACCGCTCCAAAAGTTTTAGCAAAATTTTAAATTAAAATATGCAAAATTTTAAAATTTAGCAAGATAAAGGGATCCAGTTTAAAAGGGACCAGAAAAGCTTAATTTTCAAATTTCAAGAGTGAATAACTGAGGTAACGTTTATTACCTTTAAAAATTAGCCATGGATGTGAAAGCTGATGTCACGAACCTCCAGGTGTCAAAGGAGATGAAAACAAATGGCCTAATAATAAAAATTGTATCCTGAATTTGCAGGTCGTCCCATTCAGCAGGTAGAAGATTTTTTTCCCCCAACAGACAGTCAGGGACATAATCACTCTCACTGTACAGCCCCATTATCAGTTGAGTCTCGAGTTACTTTATGAAGCTGAAGGAAGAAGAAAAGGGAAAGGAATACAGATCTTAGGGGGCTCCACCCCTGCAGAATTGACACACATTTTTTTGGGCATCCCTTTCTCTGTTTCTGGTACTGATTACTACACTTCACTTAGGAATGAAAGGTTCCAGGGAATCCAGTTCTTGCATGAACAGTTGACAGCAGCAAACCGCAATTTTGAGGATGTGGAGGGGAGACAAAAGGTGATTTTCTGATTGTGAACCTATGGCGTCTTGCTAGTCTTAAGAAAATTACTTTGAGGAAGATAAAAAAAAAAAAAGCAGTGTAATATTCAAGTGCATTCCCACTAATACTTAAATGTTTAGTCTACTAAGTCAACTATATTGCTGCCCTCAGGTGATATATATATATATATATATATATATATATAAATTTATTATTATATATATTTGTTAGAAGCTAAAATTCCTTCATTGATAAAACAACACAAGAATTGTTAAAAGTCTTTCCCATATAGCTTTTTGCGTTACAAAAAGTTTTCAAGCCCCTCCTTAAATTTATAGGAATAAACCTTCAGGTTTGTTTTAGGTTTCTAACATTGGCTTTAATGTTTGGTATGCTCTCATTTTCCTTTCGGGTTTTGGTTATTCTTTCCTTTGGTCTTTGTCCACAGACTTGTTCTATGATCTTTTCAACCCCTTTTTAAAAGAAGATGACCCACCATTTTTCTTTTCTTCTTAGAAACTTTCTTCTGTATTTAAAAATTTCTAAGTATACGTTACATTAGGATGGCCTACTTTACTTACTTAAGGAAAGGAGGTAGCAGGAGCTTGATACAAATGAAATTTTACTACAAAGGGGATGACCTAACTTTTTTAAAGACAGACAATCACCCTATTAGGATAAAAAGATATACCTCTGAAGCTAATTTCCAAACACTGATGCAAGGAATTACATATGAAGAAAATCTCACTGAACACATTGCTTTTTTTACTTTACGACTAATTAAAAATACATTGAATTATTTTTAAATTTTTTATAAAATGTATATTTGCATATGAATTATGCTGTGATTTATTTATAAAGAATTTGTCTGATATTTTTGAGTAGACGCTGTATTGCATGATTCTTTGGAAATGTTTCAGGCTTTTTTTTTTGATTTTTAAAAAATTTTTTCCTGAAAGGCTGAAATCATTTGAATGAACCTAAATTAAAATGGGGGTTTAAATGGTTTTTTAGCACAGCTAAGGAGGTACCGGGGTGGTCTTAATGAGGTGTTCACTTATGAAAAAATTTACTATCATTTACACAAATCATTTTTTCAGGGCATTGGGAAAGCAGTTTTAATGCAAAAAGTACCCCTTAAAAGCCCCAAATGTACCATTTTGTCTGACAATATTTCCAAGGTTTTGACAGACTTGACTACCCACAGGAAACTTCCTCCTTTCTCACAGGAGAAAATTGGTTTTATTTGACTATAAGAAATTGTCAAAGACCTGGAAAATTTTTAAAAAACAATACTGTAGCTTTTCATTCTTTTTCAGTACTTTAAATTAGTGAAAGTTTAGTTACATGAAGGAATCCGGCTTCATAATTTTTTTTCAAATTTTGACAAAAAAAATTATGAACAAAAGTTATCTAAAGCTAACAAGAAAAAATTAATGTTATTAGTCTATATAGAGCTTTTTTGAGAGTTAAGGCATATACAAATAGAAGGCATGAGTTCTGTTTTGAGGACTTTCATACCTGAGTCTTTCGAAATGGTTTGAGAAGGGGGAATCTTTTCCCTTTTCAGCGTGCTGAAAAAAATTTCCTTTCAAATGTATTTCACGATGAGACAGCTGTATTTCAGAGGAAATCTTCTAGAAGCCAAAATGTCAAATTTACCCAAGGACACCAATTGTTCTCAGGTCTCAAAGGTGTTGTGAGGGGAACAGGGAAATGTAGCTATTTTGGATCCCCGTTTACAAAAGGGGAATTTGGTTTTTTCTTCCTGATCTCTGGGGGTGAGAAAGGTATTTCTATTTGATTTGAATCAGCTTTTTTGTTTCATTCTGATAGAAAAATAGGACCAAGTTTTCAAATACTCATGAAGATTTGAACAACTTTTAGTTCTGTATTGTCATATTGAGTATGTTCTACTGTGGCTGATTTCTTCTACAAGCATTGCAGTTGGTGTTCCTTCATCTCATCTTCTCTCCCCCTCCTCCTCCTCCTCCTCCTCCTCCTCCTCCTCCATCCTCTTCCTCCCCATTATTCCTCCCCCTCCTCCTCCCCCTCTTCCTCCCCCTCCTCCCCTCCAACTCCTCCTCCTCCTCCTCCTCTTCTTCTTTTCTTCTTCTTCTTATTCTTCTCCTTCTTCTGATTTTATTTTTCTTTGTTCCAAGCATACAAAATTTTTCCTCCACCTGTCAATTGCATGTTTGTTCTAAAAAACCCTTTTGATGCCTTTCTTAAAAGGAAATCTGACACATAGTGTTTTCATATGGCAGAGCTGAGAAATAAAAATAGAATCTGTAATTTTAGGACAAGGCATGCCTACACGTAGCCTAATCTGAGAAAGAAAAACAGCAGGAGTGTGTGTTTAAATTAGATAAGCTTTCTTTTAATGGAAAAATGATTTGAGTAACTCTTTGCATTTTCATGGATGGGTTCTTACTATGTTTAATTTAAAATGGTCGGGTGCTAAGTTTTTTGCTAATTTTTTCATTTGGTTAACTGTTAAAAGGTTTTTTTAATGTTATAGTACTCTTGCTGTCAAAAAACAGAAAATCTGAAAAATAGATGGACTAATGGCACCCTTGCCAACCTGACATCCTCACTTACCCATCTTACAGTGATTTAAAACTGACTTGTGCATTTTTGAGTTTTAAAAAAGTTTTAACAACTTCCAGTCACAGCAACACCCAACCCAACCAGGGAGTAACTGGCCCCTTTGGGGACCCAGAATTCCTCCTGGCCCGGGCCCACTGGTTCCTTTTGGTCTGGGCCGAGAAACTCAGCAGACCCTGGGGAGACAAGTCTACACTAAATTTCTCACAAAAACCCAGAGGAAGCGGGCTCCCCAGGAGCTCGAACTGCTCCTGAGCCCCTGATTTTCTTAGGGCAAGGAGGTGAAACGCTTGCCCCAAAAGGGAGTAACTTGGACCCACGGGGGACCCGGAACCCACTCCTGGCCAGAGTTTGGGTTTTCCTGCCAGTCTGGGCCCGAGCTTTTTGGCCCGATCTTAGGCCTCAGCTCTAACCCAGGAGCAACCCCCCATCCCAAACATTTCTGACACAAAAAGGATAATAGGAAAAGACGGGCTCCAGTCGAAAAAAAAAGCCCAGGTAAAAACCAAGAAGAGCCAGAGGCAAAAGGCAAGCACAAGAATAAAAGGGCACAGCAACCTGATTTATTAAGTATCATCAGAACCTAGTTTCCCCCAAACATTAAAAAGGTCCTGAACATCCCATATCCCCGGGAAAAAGCAAGAGTCAGATCAAAAAATCACTTCTAATGAAAATGATAGAGGACTTTAAGAAGGACATAAAAACCACTCTCAAAGGAATTTGAGGAGAAACAGGTAACAGGTGGGAAAGCCCTTAAAGAGAAAACAGAAAAATTCTTTAAAAATTTGTAAGAGAACACAACCAAACAGTGTAAAGGGAATTGCACAAAACCACCAGGACATAAAAATGGAAGATAGAAACAATAAAGAATGGGGGAGGCATAAGACACAAGCATCACCAAAACAAAATACAAGAGACAGAAGAGAGAATCTCGGTACAAAAGATACCATAAAAAAATATTGACACAACAGTAAAAGGGAAAAGCAAAATGCAAAAGGTTCTTAACACAAAACACCCGGGGAAATCCAGGACACAATGGGGGAAAACCAAACTCGGATAATGGGGTATAGAAGGGGGTTTGAAAATTCCAACTTAAAGGGCCCAAATTAAATATCTTCAACAAAATCATAAAAGAAAACTTCCCTAACCTAAGGAAAAAGAATGCCAAAAATATACAAGAAAAAGACTAGCCCAGGAAAAAAAAAATACCCCTGTCACATAATAATCAAAACACCAAAAGCACAAAACAAAAAAAGGGAAATTTTAAAAGTAGTAAGGGAAAAAAAAACCCCAAGTAGCATATAAAGGCAGCCCTATCGAATTACACTAGACTTTAAACCAGTACTGTAAAAGCTAGAAGATCCTGGACAAAATGTCATACAGACGGGTTTCCAAGAGAACATAAATGCAGCCAGGCTACTATACCCAGCAAAACTCTAAATTTAAACCCAGATGAAGAAACCAAGATATTCCTATGCAAAACCCAAAAATTTTTCAAATATTTTCCACAAACCCACACTCCCAAAGGATAATAGCAGGAAAGCCCCACTATAAGGGGGCCCAGTTATACCCTAAAAGCAAGGAAAGTTAATCCTTACCAACAAACCGAAGAAGTTAGCCACAAAAAAATGGCCTCACTTCTAGCAAAAAAAAAAAAAAAAAAAAAACAGGAAGCAACAATTTTTCCTCTCCTTAATATCTCTTTCCATCAGTGTACTCAATCCCCTAGTGAAAAGACATAGGTTTAAACAAACTGGATATGCACACAGGACCCAGGCTTTTTTGCTACATACAGGATAACCCACCTCAGTGACAAAGACAGACATTTCCTTAGAGTAAAAGGCTGGAAAACAATTTTTCAAGCAAATGGTCCTAAGAAAAAAGCTGGAGAAGTCATTCTAATATAGAATAAAAATCGACTTTCAACTTAAACTATCAAAATGGATAGGAAAAGGCATTGCATATTTGTTAAAGGAAAGTAAACCCAACTTAAACTCTCAATTTTGAATCTATGCCCCCAAAGGGCAAGAGTACCCACTTCATTAATAAAAACCCCTTAAAAAGCTCAAAGCACACATTGCACCTCACACAACATAATGGGAGACTTCAACACCCCACTTCAGCAAGGGGACAGATCATGGAAACAGAAACTAAACAAAAGAGGGCAGTGAAACTAACAAAAGGGTTATGAAACCAAATAGACTTAACAGATATCTATGAACATTTCACCCTAAAACAAAAGAAAAACCCTTTTTCTCAGCACCTCATGTATCTTCTCCAAAATAGATCATATAATCGGTCACAAACAGCCCTCAACAGATACAAAAAAAAAAAGAGAAATAATCAAAGCATCCTTTAGATCACCATGGTCTAGGCTGGTCTTCAATAATGACAAAGACAATGGAAAGTCCCTTCACATGGAAATGAGCAATACTCTACTCATTGTTTAATGGGGGTCAGGGAAGAAATAAGGAAGAAATTAGACTATTTAGAATTTAATGAAAATGAAGACCACATCATACCAAAACCTATGGGACACAATGAAAGCAGTGCTAAGAGGAAATCTCATAGCTCTAAGTGCATACAAAAAGAAACAGGAGAGAGCTACACTAGCAGCTTGACAACACACCTGAAAGCTCTAGAACAAAAAGAAGCAAATACACCCAAGAGGAGTACACGGCAGGAAATAATCAAACTCAGGGATGAAATCAACCAAATAGAAACAAAAAGAACTATACAAAGAATCAATAAAACCAGGAGCTGGTTCTTTGAGAAAAGGGCAACAAGATAGGATAAACCCGTAGCCAGACTAATCAGAGGGCGGGAGGAGACAGTATCCAAATTAATAAAATCAGAAATGAAAAGGGTGACATAAACAACAGAAACTGAGGAAATTCAAAAAAATCATCAGATTTTAAACGACAAAAGCCTATACTCAACAAAATTGGAAAATCTGGATGAAATGGATAATTTTGTGGACAACCAGTTACCAAAGTTAAATCGGGAAAGCAGATAAACCATCTAAACAGTCCCATAACCCCAAAGAAAATAGCAGCAGTCATTAAAAGTCTCCCCACCAAAAAAAAGTTCAGGACCAGACGGTTTTAGTGCAGAATTCAACAGATCTTCAAGGAAGACCTAATACCAATTCTCTTCAAAACTATATTACACAAAATAGAAACAGAGGGAACACTACCCAATTCATTCTATGAAACCACAATTACACTCATACCTAAACCACACAAAGACCCAACAAGGAAGAGAACTTCAGACCAATCTCTCTTATGAATATCTATATAAAAATACTCAATAAAATTCTCTGGAACGAATCCAAGAACACATCAAAACACTTATTCATCATGATCAAGTAGGCTTCATCCCAGGAATGCAGGGTTTGTTCAATATACGGAAATCCATTAATGTGATCCACTATAAAAACAAACTCAAAGAAAAAAAACCACATGTTTCATATCACTAGATGCTGAGATAGCATTTGACAAATTAAAACACCTCTTCATGATAAAAGTCTTGGAACGATCAGGAAGCCAAGGTCCATACCTAAACATAATAAAAGAAAATATACAGCAAGCCAGTAGCCAACATCAAACTAAATGGAGAGAGACTTGAAGCAATCCCATTAAAATCAGGGACTAACAAGGCTGCCCACTCTCCCCCTACGTTACAATATAGAAACTGGAAGTCCTAGCCAGAGCAATTAGGCAACAAAAGGAGGTCAAAGGGTTTACAAATTGGAAAGGAAGAAGTCAAAATATCACTATTTGCAGATGATATGATAGTATACTTAAGTGACCCAAAACTTCCACCAGAGAACTCCTAAACCTGATAAACAACTTCAGCAAAGTGGGTGAGTATAAAATTAAAACTCAAACAAATCAGTAGCCTTTCTCTACTCAAAAGATAACTGGCTGAGAAAGAAATTATGGAAACGACACCCTTCAAAATAGTCACAAATGATAAAAAATACCTTGGTGTGAATCTAACCAAGCAAATAAAAGATCTGTATGACAGAACTTCAAACCCCTGAAGAAAAGAAATCGAAACAGATCTCAGAAGATGGAAAGAAACTCCCATGCTCATGGATCAGAAGGATTAATATTAGTAAAAATAGCTATTCTGCAGAAAGCAATCTAGAGATTTAATGCAATCTCCATCAAAATTCCCATTCAATTTTCACAGCGATAGAAAGAGCAATCTTAGAATTCATTTCGAATAACAAAAAAACCCCAGGATAGCGAAAAACTCTCAACAATAAAAGAACTTCTGGGGGAATCACCAACCCGGATTTCAAGCTGTACTACAAAGCAATAGTGATATAAAACTGCATGGTTTTGGAACAGAGAAAGGCAGGAGGATCAATGGAATAGAATAGAAGACCCAGAAATGTTTGACCACCCCCCATACATATGGTCACTTGATCTTTGACAAAGGAGCTAAAAACCATCCAGTGGACCAAAAGACAGCATTTTTAACAATGTGCTGGTCCAACTGGAGGTCAGCATGTAGAAGAATGCAAATGATCCATACTTAATCTCCTTGTACAAAAGCTCAAGTCCAAGTGGATCAAGGACCTCCACATAAAACCAGACACACTTAAACCAATAGAAGAAAAATATGGGGAAAAGCTTCGAATCCATGGGCACAGGGGAAAAGTTCCTGACAGAACACCAATGGCGAAATGCTCAAAGATCAAGAATTGACAAATGGGACCTCATAAAAATGCAAAGCTTCTGTAAAGCAAAGGACACTGTCAATAGACAAAGCAGCAACCAACAGATTGGGAAAAGATCTTTACCAACCCTACATCTGATAGAGGGCTAATATCCAAGGTGTACAAAGAACTGAAGAAATTAGACTCTAGACAATCAAATAACCCGATTAAAAAGTGGGGTACAGAGCTGAACAAAGAATTCTCAACTGAGGAAACTTGAATGGGTGAGAAGCACCTAAAAAAGTGTTCAGCATCCCGAGTCATCAGGAAAATACAAATGAAAACAACACTGAGATTCCACCTCACACCATTCAGAATGGCTAAGATTGAAAACACAGGTGACAGCAGATGTTGGCGAGGATGTGGAGAAAGAGGAACACTCCTCCATTGTTGGTGGGATTGTAAGCTGGTACAACCATTATGGAAAGCAGTCTGGCGGTACCTCAGAAAATTGAACATAGTGTTACCTGAGGACCCAGCTATACCACTCCTGGGCATATTCCCGGAAGATATTACTCCACTATGTTCATAGCAGCCTTATTTAAAATAGCCAGAAGTTGGAAAGAACCCAGATGTCCTTCAACAGAGGAATGGATACAGAAAACGTGGTACATTTACACAATGGAGCTATTAAAAACTCAGCTTTTAAAAACCAAATTTGCACAATATCTTCCCACAAGCCCAGCACTTCAAAGGATAATTGATGGAAAACGCCAACACAAAGAAGGAAACTACAACCTAGAAAAAGCATGGAAGTAATCTTCCAATAACCCCAAAAGAAGATAGCTACACAAACATAATTCCACCTCTAAAACCAAAAAATAATAGGAAGTAACAATCATTTTTCCTTAATATCTCTTAACATCAATGGACTCAATTCTCCAATAAAAAGATGTAGACTATCAGACTGGATACATAAACAGGACCCAGAATTTTGCTGCATACAAGAAACGCACCTCAGTGACAAAGACAGACACTACCTCAGAGTAAAAGGCTGGAAAACAATTTTTCAAGCAAATGGTCCCAAGAAACAAGCTGGAGTAGACATTCTAATATCAAATAAAATCGACTTTCAACCAAAAGTAATCAAAAAAGATAAGGAAGGACACTTCATACTCATCAAAGGAAAAATCTACCAAGATGAACTCTCAATTCTGAACATCTACGCTCCAAATGCAAGGGCACCCACATACATAAAAGAAACTTTATTAAAGCTCAAAGCACACATTGCACCTCACACAATAATAGTGGGGGATTTTAACACCCCGCTCTCTCCAATGGACAGATCATGGAAACAGAAACTAAACAAAGACACATTGAAATTAACAGAAGTTATGGACTAAATGGATTTAACAGATATCTATAGAACATTTCATCCTGAAGCAAAAGAATATAACTTTTCTCAGTACCTCATGGTACCTTCTCCAAAATAGACCATATAATTGGTCACAAAACAGTCCTCAACAGATACAAAATGTTTTGAAATAATCCCTTGCATCCTATCAGATCACCACAGACTAAGGCTCGTCTTTAATAATGACAGAACCAAGGGAAACCCACATGAATATGGAAACTGAACAATGCTCTACTCAATGATGACTTAATCAAGTAATAAATAAAGAAAGAAATTAAAGACATCCTAGAATTTAATGAAAATGAGGAAAAACATCATACCAGAACTTGTGGGACTCCATGAAAGTAGTACTAAGAGGAAAACTCAGAGCTCTAAGTGCCCACAAAAAGAAATTGGAGAGAGCACACATTAACAACTTGGCAGCACACCTGAAAGCTCTAGAACAAAAAGAAGCAAAACACCCAAGAGGAGTAGGCATCAGGAAATAATCAAACTCAGGGCTGAAAGCAACCAAGTAAAACAGAAATAACTATACAAAAATCAACAAAACCAGGAGTTGGTTCTTTGAGAAAATCAACAAGATAGATAAACCCTTAGCAGATTAACCAGAGGGCACAGAGACAGTATCCAAATTAATAAACTCAGATCTCAAAAGGGAGACATAACAAAAAGAAACCGAGGAAATTCAAAAAATCATCAGATCCTACTACAAAGGTCTATACTCAACAAAACTGGAAAATCTGGATGAAATGGACAATTTTCTAGACAGATACCAGGTACCAAAGTTAAATGAGGAACAAATAAACCATCTAAACAGTCCCATAACCCCTAAAGAAATAGCAGCAGTCATTAAAAGTCTCCCCACCAAAAAAAGCCCAGGACCAGATGGTTTTAGTGCAGAATTCTATCAGACCTTCAAGAAAGACCTAATATCAATTCTCTTCAAACTATTCCACAAAATAGAAACAGAAGAAACACTACCCAATTTGTTCTATGAAGCTACAATCACACTCATACCTAAACCTCACAAAGACCCAACAAAGAAAGAGAACTTCAGACCAATCTCTCTTATGAATATCAATGCAAAAATACTCAATAAAATTCTAGCAAACCGAATCCAAGAACACATCAAAACAATCATCCATCATGATCAAGTGGGCTTTATCCCAGGAATGTAGGGATGGTTCAATATTTGGAAATCCATCAATGTAATCCATTATATAAACAAACTCAAAGAAAAAAAACCACATGATCATCTCACTAGATGCTGAGATAGCATTTGACAAAATTCAACATCCCTTCATGTTAAAAGTCTTGGAACTATCAGGAATTCAAGGCCATACCTAAACATAGTAAAAGCAATATGCAGCAAACCAGTAGCCAACATCAAACTAAATGGAGAGAAACTTGAAGCAATCCCACTAGGATCAGGGACTAGACAAGGCTGCCCACTCTCTCCCTACCTATTCAATATAGTAATTGAAGTCCTAGCCAGAGCAATTAGACAACAAAAAGAAGTCAAAGGAATACAGATAGGAAACGAAGAAGTCAAAATATCACTATTTGCAGATGATATGATAGTATACTTAAGTGACCCCAGAACTTCCACCAGAGAACTCCTAAACCTGATAAACAAATTCAGCAAGGTGGCAGGTTATAAAATCAACTCGAACAAATCCTTAGCCTTCCTCTACATGAAAGATAAACAGGCTGAAAAAGAAATTAGGGAAATGACACCCTTCACAATAGTCACAAAAAGTATAAAATACCTTGGTGTGAATCTAACCAAGCAAGTGAAAGATCTGTATGACAAGAACTTCAAGTCTCTGAAGAAAGAAATTGAAGAAGATCTCAGGAAATGAAGGATCTCCCCATGTTCATGGATCAGAAGGATTAATATAGTAAAAAATGTCCATCTTGCCAAAAGCAATCTACAGATTCAATGCAATCCCCATTAAAATACCAACTCAATTCTTTACAGAGCTAAAAAGAGAAATTCTCAAATTTATTAGGAATAACAAAAAACCCAGGATAGGAAAACCATTCTCAACAATAAAAGAACTTCTGGAGGAATCGCCATCCCTGACCTCAAGCTGTACTACAGAGCAATAGTATAAAAACTGCCGGGTATTGGTACAGAGACAGGCAGGAAGATCAGTGGAATAGAGTTGAAGACCCAGAAATGAACCCACACACCTATGGTCATTTGATCTTTGACAAAGGAGCTAAAACCATCCAGTGGAACAAGGACAGCATTTTCAACAAATGGTGCTGGTTCAACTGGAGGACAACATGCAGAAGAATGCAAATATATATGTTCTTATATCCTTGTACAAAGCTCAAGTCCAAGTGGATAAAGGACCTTCACATAAAACCAGACACACTGAAACTAATAGGAGAGAAGGTGGGGAAGACCCGTTGAATACCTAGGCACAGGGGGAAAGTTCCTGAACAGAACACCAATGGCTTATGCTCTAAGATAAAGAATTGACAAATGGGACTTCATAAAATTGCAAAACTTCTGTAAGGCAAAGGACATTGTCAATAGGACAAAACTGCAACCAACAGATTGGGAAAAGATCTTTACCAATCCCACATCCAATAGAGGACTAATTTCCAATATATACAAAGAACTCAAGAAACTAGACTCTAGACAACCAAATAACCCTATTAAAAATGGGGTATCGAGCTAAACAAAGAATTCTCAACTGAGGAAATGCGAATGGCTGAGAAGCACCTAAAGAAATGTTCAGCATCCTTACTCATCAGGAAATGCAAATCAAAACAACCCTGAGATTCCACCTCACACAAGTCAGAATGGCTAAGATCAAAAACTCAGGTGACAGTAGATGCTGGCGAGGATGTGGAGAAAGAGGAACACTCTCCATTGTTGGTGGGATTGCAAGATGGTGCAACCACTATGGAAAACAGTCTGGCGGTTCCTCAGAAAATTGGACATATCACTACCTGAGGACCCAGCTATAGCTCTGGATATAACCAGAAGATGCTCTAAACATATAACAAGGACATATGCTCCACTATGTTCATAACAGCTTCATTTATAATAGCCAGAAACTGGAAAGAACCCAGATGCTCTTCAACAGAGGAATGGATACAAAAAATGTGGTACATTTACACAATGGAATATTACTCAGCTATTAAAAAACAATGAATTCGGTAAATTCTTATGTAAATGGATGGAACTAGAAAATATCATCCTGAGTGAAGTAACCCAATCACAAAAGAACATACATGATATTCACTCACTGATTATTGGATTTTAGCCCAGAAGCTTGAAATACCCAAGATTCAACTCACAGACCACATGAAGCTCATGAAGAATGAAGACCAAGTTGGGGCAGGTGGGGTCAGTCCTTCTTAGAAGGAGTAACAAAATACTCATGGGAGCAATATGGATACAAAGTGCATGACAGAAACTGAAGGAGGGGCTCTCTGCAGACCATTCCACCTGGGTATCCATCCCATGTGCAGTCACCAAAGGTAGACATTGATGTGGATGTCAGGAAGTCATTCTGACAGGAGCCTGATATAGAGGTCTGCTATCGTCTGACATATTCAGAGGCAGATGCTCACAGCTAATCATCAAACTGATCATGGGGTTCCCAAAAGAGACAGCTTTTGTGGCAATTTACCAGCCTGAGTAGTCATAGACCTTGTAAATAGGTAGGCTTGGCTGATAGTACCAACTTAGATAAGGACAAGTGAATCATAGGCAGAGCATAGTGACCTGTCCCCTAAACCTTCACCCAGCCAATACCCTGTTCTGAAAGATATCTGTACTCCCATGAACACCTACGCTCCCGTGTAATCCCCTTCCCCACATCCTGACTTTTGTGTTTACAACCCCTGTGTGAATAAGTAAAAATTATGATTTGATTTTAATTAATTAATTTAAAAAGTTTTAACAAAAGTAAAATTTAAGATTGTAATTTTAAAGCAAATGCATATGTGAAAATATATGTACATATTCATTGTTCCAGTAAATTAATACCTCATTATGATTTGAGAAGAGTGAGATTGGCAGAGAGGTTAGAAGACCTCTCATGGTGATTACAACAAGAAGCTCTGTCAGAACCACTGAACTAGAGCATACAGTCCTATGGGCAAGAAGCACCTCTTTCCCTCACTTCTACCTGCCCAACATTTAGCCACATGAATACACATGCCAAGACAAACATGAAATTGTTTAATGTGTTGGTTTTATTTGCCTATTTTTGTCCTCCAAGAAACAGGAGAAATGGTGGTTTCAATCAGTGTTAATGGAAATAAACAGTAGCTACTTGAACTTACTGATGGAGATAATAAGAGAAGACAATAAAAGGATGTCGCAACTTCAGAGGAAACCTCTAGTATTTCAGATATCCAAATTTATAAGGAATCCAAGCCATTCTTTGAAAGAGCTGCTACTTAGAGCTTTGTTGTGCATGATAGTATGATTATTCTCATATTTGGTAAGGTATGGTTATATATACATAAGCTATTTTGGTGTAAGAAAGAAAGAAAGAAAGGAAGGAAGGAAGGAAGGAAGGAAGGAAGGAAGGAAAGGAAGAGGAAGGAAGGAAGGAAAGGGAAGGAAAGAAAGGGAAGACTTTCATTTTAAGACATCCTATAAGACAGTAAGAATCAGAGAGTGGGCCATGATATCTTTCAACTTGTGCTAAGTCTATTAGAAAGCATTAGATGCTTCATAGGACCATATCCCAAACCTTCTCTGTTTTAGAATATCTTGGAGGATATAACGCATGCCTAAGATGAGATAAAGATCAAAAGGCACTTCCTTTAGTATTGAACCATCTAAAATTTTGGTGTAACAAAAGGATTCTACACCAAAATTTGTCTCCAGCCTGAATAATGGGTGATAAGTCATAGTGTCTTATCACTGGCAAAGCCAATGTGAGGAAAATAAAACATGTGACTAAGGTAAAATTAACTCAACAATGTATAGCTCTTAAACTTTAGCTAACAGTAAGTCTCCAACCTCTCAAAGTCTATGTAACCCAATGTGCTTCATAGTGAGTTGGTGATCTACAGACAACTCATCAATATTTCCTTTGTTCTTTAGGATGAATAACAGCCCACAGAGCCTTTCTGTAAGATTTCCAAACTCTTAATGTGTAACAGACTGTTTTGAAAGGTTGACAGTACCATGCTGGTATCTCCAAGGGTAGATGCTATTGTCACTTTCATTCTATCAACAAACATCATAAACAAAGACTATATTCTTCGGGGGTCAAAATAAGTACTTGGACAATACAATCCTATGGTAATACACAGTAAATATTTCTGTGATGCTGGCAACTTTCAGGTGATACAAACATCTGCTAAACGAGGGGCTGCAAGAAGTGCCCAGGAAAGCCAACTGATAGCTTTTAGCACTGCTAGAGAAACTATTTTGCTAGAAGATAATTCTATTCATCTTTTGGCCTCAGACTCTGCATTGTGTGGCACTCCATGGCACAACTTCTAAACACTGTAAGAGTTAGAGGAGTAGAAGAGACAGTGAGGGGCAGAGCAGCCCTAGGAGTTCTACACCCCATTCTGTCCCCACTGGGTCACAAGCCTGCCCAATGAAAGGAAAGGACGGTTCTGGGAGTTGTTTACGGTATGAGTTTTTATTGTTCTAGACTGAGATGTTAACAACATCAATGAGTCAAAAGCAAGTTTTCTACTTTCTTAGATATTTTTATTTTGTTTCCTAAATTATAATATAATTGCAATATTTCTCACTTCCATTTCCTTCCTCCAAATCTTCCTTCAAATTTGTGGACTCTTTTTCACCAATTCTTTTTTTTTTTTAATTAATTTATTTATTTAAATCAAATCATGATTTACTTATTCACACAGGGGTTATAAACACACAAAAGCAGGATGTGGGGAAGGGAATGGCACTGGAGCATAGGTGTTCAGGGGGAGTACAGTATCTTTCAGAACAGAGTATCAACTGGGTGAAAGTTCAGGGGACAGGTCACTATGACTCTGCCTATGATTCATTTGTCGTTATCTAAGTTGGTACTATACGCCGAGGTTACCTATTTACAAGGTCTATGACTACTCAGGCTGGTAAATTTCCACAAAAGCTGCTTGTCTACAATAGCTTATAGCCATCTATTTCAGTTTTTCACCAATTTTTATGGCATGTATAAGTGTTTATGCATGCATATTCCTAATTATGACCTATTCAGTCTATATAATATTACTTGTATGAATGCTTTCAGGGATAAACATTTGGAACTGGATAACCAATTTGCGTGCTCTTTGCTTGGGAGGACCACTTCTCCCATTTTATGAGATGCCTGTAGTTCTTCATGTAGGGTAGAGACTTCCTGGACTTTCACCCTTTACTTTGGCATGTCCATTCATGTTAACCATGTTCATTTTGCACTTGGGTAGACATTTAGTGACAGTTTATGTTTGTGGCTTTTAATGCTACTGGGAAACACAATCTCTGGAAATTTCCCTAATCCTTTGACCCTCACCATCTTACTACATTGCCTTTTCTACAATAATCCCTGAGCTTTAGGTGCAGAAATGTTATGTAGAATTGTCCATTGGGACTGGTCTACAAAACTCTGTAATTTGATTGATTGTGGTTTATATATAGTCTCTGTCTGCTGCAAAGAGAATTTTTCTTGGTGGAGAATAAAGACTATACTTACCTACAGGCCCAAGGACAAGCATTTATATTTGTTGTAATGAATTATTCTGATTTGGTAAATAGCAAGCCTTAAAATCCACTCTTAGAAACTGTTTTGTTATATCTATCAAAGAACAAAATAAGGATATTGAACACAGAAGACTTGGAGTTAGCAAATGTATAACCCATTAATGGTTTTTTTCTTCTATTTTATAGGACATGAATATTCATGATGCATAATATATGGGTTTCATAAACATAGATATAATTTATTATGTCATTATAAAGATACACTGTGATAGTTCTACTCCTATATTGGTAGGCATTTAAATTATATTCAGCTGTTATAATGTACATCAAGTCATGGATAATGATGATTCTATAGAGGTAGACCTCTGCAACTAAAATATAGGTATTCTAGGAAATATAAATCATATTGCATTACAGCCCATACTAAGGACCACCTGACCTACTGATGACAGCCACTGTCTTTAAATAGAGTCACATTCTGAAATATTGGGACAGATATTTGATTATATGCATTCTGAGAAGAGGTATTCAAATTACTTTACAAGATGACTCAGTGGGTTTGCTTTCACTGTTTCTACTAGTAAGAGACAAATAAATATAGCATTTTGGGACAAATAGATACATTTTTCCAAATCCATTCTTACCTTGTTTACTACAACCATCCTGAACCAAGCCTAAATTTGAGTTTGCCACATTATAAGTCACCCTGGAAAATTTCAGTTAGGGTTAAATTTTGTTTTGAAAATTAATCCTTCTCTCGTGCTAGAGTGTTCTGGATTTTATCCTCTGGATGGCTTATTATCAAGGCTTTTATTTGGCTTTTGACATTTATCTAGCGTGATACACCTTTAACTGTCAGCTTACTGTGCATCAAACCAAAGGTTATATTTGCCCTTATAAATTCCCTGCTCAAACCTTTGCCTTCTTTCTCGCTAGCAGTGAACTAGAGGTGGAAAATAGAGAAAAAAGATTATGCTCACATCTGCCCAGGTGCAACATGGCTTTCAAAGGTAGTTTATACTGAGCAGAGAGTTGTCAAGTTACCTTGGCCTTCACTCCATGAAACAACGGGTGATACTTTTCCTGTATGCCTCAGTGCTGGTCCATTGCTATATACCTTTGCAGTGTATTACTCTGAAATATTAAACAATTCCCTATGCAACCTGGAAAAACTAAGAGCTTTGATATGGTTCAATTCTTTTGTTTTTTCGTTAATCTATTTTACAGTCCAGTCTTTATCCCACTCCTGGTCTGCCCTCTGACTTTCCACATCCCATACCTCCTGACTCCATCTCCAAGAAGATATCCCACCCCCCTACCCTCACCCTACCAGACCTCCCCACTCCCTGGGGCCTCAAGTCTCTTGAGGGTTAGGTGCATCTTCTTTCTATGTGTCAGACCCAACAGTCCTCTGCTGAATGTTAGTGTATGCTGCCTGGTTAGTGGCTCAGAGTCAGAATCTTAGGGGTCCAGGTTAGTTGAGACTAATGGTTTTCCAATTATGGAATTCTACATAAACCCCTAATTTAAAAAGCATCAAAATATTTTTATTTGTGTGAGATTATTTCTTTATGTAAATGGTGATTATATAATATTTACTGTCCAAAGTAGGGCTGAGATTAAAAAGTGGAAGTTGCAATATCTACCTACTTGTTTTCTCAGAAGCTTTATCTAATGCTCTATAGATCAACCTTAATCAGCCAAAAGTTTGACTTATCCATAAAATATAAATATTAAAACCTTTAACTAGGGGGATTGATACATTGATGGGAAAGGACATTTATTAAAGGCCATATCTGAAATAGCAGTGGTCTTCTCTACTCTTTCTAAGTGCTTCTTGCTGTGGTAATGACATTTTGAGTTCCACAACAGGAATCCTCTGTGTGTTCTGTCTGCCCTAGATTCTATACAACAAATCCCTAAGAGGCTGCTCAGTACCTATGAAAGAGTTTCTGAACCTTTATTTACAAGTTGACGTGTATAAGCTTATTCTAGATAATATATGTGCCCTTAAATATTGAAGTGTGGTTTGATTGCTTAAATTTGCATATGGTTTGTTCATTAAGTGGTGTTAGGATTTCAACCACCACAGCTGGAAAAGAAAGCAAAGACCTATTCATTTATTTAAGTATCTGTGCAGAGTGAGGGCAAAATTATTTCAAAGATAATGTAAAAGCACATTTTGTGAAGCTGTAATGGCTTAGAAAATGTGAAACTAAACTTAGGCTTTAGTTGTTTGAACTATCTATTATGATATTCTGAAAGATAATTGATTTGAGCCTCTTCCAAAACATTTTACTTCAAAATCATCAATTTTAATGTTTTCAAATTTGCCATTTCATTTCCATTTTATTTATCAATTTGCTTCTATTTGTTGTTGAGTGAACTTACAGCTCTAGGAGCTCATAGTTTTAAAAACTCCATGCATAACAGTTTAACAGTTTAATAGAAATGAATTCATTATCTGCCTCTTTTCTGTCAGTGATACATTTCACATAGGGCTTGTGTGTGTTTGTGTGTGTGTGTGTGTGCTGAGTGCCTTTGTAATAATAATTAAATTTATGAATATTTTACAACATACAAATTAATCTGAAGAAATAGAAGAAAGAGTATAAAAAACCAAAGAATATCCAGAATCATCCCACAGCCCAAGTCCTAACAATACATGACTATTTGTGGTTTATGCATGTGACTATATACTCCATCTCCTACAGTACATTATGTTGAAGCCATCCCTGACATTACATTATTGTGTCATAAATATTTAACATGTATGTCTAATAGTTAATAACTTTGATAGTTATATATATATTAACCCAATTGCCTCATTCTGTCTGAAAAGATGACAACATACTTTTCTCTATTTACTCAACTACACAGTACAAAATTCCTTCAAATAGCTCATTGATGTTTTGCAGCTTAGTATTTTTCTAATCAGCATCAAGATTATATCTGTCAACTGTACTTGTTGGATTATTTTTCCTTGAGGTTTTTTTCCCCATTATATTGTTTGCTACTATATTTCAGGGGTGTTGTGAGTTTTTAGTTTGTTTTTTATTATTATTTATTCATATGTTTTGTGCTGTTGTTACTAGTTTCCTTTTAGCATTATTACTAGAGAAATTAAGTCAATTAACCTGTATATGAGAATTGTGGGGTTTATTTCACAATTTAGTGCTTGCTAGTTTTAATTTTTTTTTTTGGATCACTTAACCAATTCATTGCTTCATTCTCTTATTTCTTTAATTGTTACTAGAGCTGTTTTTCAATTGCAATGTCTGTGCGTGTGTGTGTGTGTGTGTGTGTGTGTGTGTGTGTGTGTGTATGTGTGTGGGTTTTGTTTTGTGTGTAGTGGAGGACATAGAACTCATAGAACTTTTAAGTTTACTCTTGTTTGTTTCCACTCAGAATTAAGAGTGATTAGTGATTTTTCTTTGATGATTCTGGAAGCCACAGACAACCATTAGTTTTTTGTTTGTTTGTAAAAGTTGCCACTGTAAGATGATGCTGTATTTCCATCATTTTTCTCTAGTTTATTGATTAGATTAAATTTAGAATGCTTAACAACAATTGGTTGTCCTGGTGTCTAGTTGTTACAGAAAGGAGAATAAATGCTGGGTTCTCCAATTTATTCACCATTATCAAAATAACAGATTCTTTATCACATCAAAGAGGAATTAACAATATATTTTTGTAAGTTAATGATATACTAACTTCTGGAAGCTGGCTCTATCAATATGAGTATGTGTTTGTTTTAATCTACATACTCAGGGACCAACACTGAATGTTACAACTATTACCATCACTAACAATTATTAGAAAGTTTATTTTGTTCAGTTTTCTGCTATCCTCATGGGTGTCTATCATAGTAGACTATGCAACCAGATTGCTATATTTAAATCACTAAATTTGTTTAGTTCTACATGATCTACTATTAACCAAACATACAAATGAATGAAGATAGTTTTGTTTGTCTTTCATTTTATGTTTTAAGCATGTTCTACGTCGTCTTAGTCAGAATGGTTACCATCAAGAATACTAGCTACAACAAATGCTATCATAAATATTGAGAAAGGAGAAACCTTTTCAGCATTGGAAGCAGTACAATCTAGTGCAAAAAATTAGCAAATTGGTGTGAAGGAGTCTCCAGAACTAGAACTACAACTCTCACATGATCCAGCTATATCACTTTATATCATAAAATAACCTGCATACCCATGCTCCCTGCAGTTCCAATCACAACAACAAAGAACTTGAATCAACTGAGATGCCCATTAACAAATGAATGGATAAGAAAAAAATATGGTACATAGATAAAATGAAATATCAGTCAACTGTAAAGAAAAATGAAAGCAAAATTTCAGGTAGTGGATGGGCAAGAAAAATTACTTTCAATGAAGTAACTTGGCACAAAATGCCAAACATTTTGTGATCTCTCCCATTTGTGAACACAGGGTTCAGCTCTTTAGTTCTGTGTATTCAACATAGAGTAATAACAAAAGCTGGGGTGCTAGGATAGGAACATGAGATGGGGTGCATTAAGGAAACAGAGTTAGGAGAGTATAGGTAACAGGAAGTGAAGAGTGGAGACCCTCATTGGGGAAGTTTCCATAGTGAAGGAGATGGAGACCATGGAGACCAGGGTGCAGGGAAGAGGTTTAATCAAAATGAAAGGTGTGTACAAAATCCAGGTGGAAACCAACCATCTTATAACCTCAGTAAGTACACAAAAGAGAGACTGAAGAAAACTCTATAGCTACAGTGTTCTTTCTAAAAGCAACAGGTTGGTAAATAAGACTCTCAGCCCTACAAGGGAGACAAACAGACAGGAAATCTTTCACTGTTTTTCATGTTCCTAAATGTTAAAATTTTCTTCAGTGTCTCGAACCAAATAATGTCTTGCTTTCTTTCTTATCGTATCCCCTACTCATACCCATGTGCCAAAGGAAAAGCAAAATAAAGAGTAGAGCTTATGCATTATGTAATATGCAGGCACATGGTAGAATTACTATTTCTGTTGCTATTAAAATGAGGGTAGCATTCAAAGACTCACAAGTCTTCACTTTACAAACCCTTGGGTCAATTTCTCAGACTCCATCTGAATAACTGAATAGAAAAACAATTGTAGTTCTTTGCTCTCTTAGATCCCTAAATACCTAGAACCCCCAAGGTGGCATTTTTATTTTTGGAGTCACAAAGGTTGTCATTTGATGGTCATTAGGATATTTAAATCTGTGGTATATAACTATTTGTTAGTGTGGTAATTTTCAGATGTCAACCTGTCAGGTGATATGTATGATTTTGGAAAAGGAGAAGGGAATGTTTTCAAACCTACTAACAAAATTAGAGGATTTGAACTTTATGTCTACTGAGACATGCAGGATTCTTTTGTTTGTCCAGTTAAGCTACCTTAGAAAAGGGAAGGCAGTTGGGTTTTTGCATCATGCCTTTTATTCTTCACCTGTCTGTATCATCCATACCATCGTTAACTGCAGTCAACACCAAATATATAGGGAATTTTTGTCTCATGGGGGAAAGGGGTATAGTAGTTTAACATGCTAGTTTTGAGTTGGGAAACTTTTGAGTTTAACACCAGAACTCCTGTTCTCTATTCTATCCTCATGGTGTCATGTTGCATAATCTCTGGCATTGATCAGTTATTGCTGTTAAATGGTGAGAGAAAAGCAAAACACATCTGGAGGAACTAATAAAGGAACTGATAAGGACAAGTGGGGTCTCTCTCTTTAAAAGGTATCCTGGAAAAATGAGCCTCTCAATTTCTTCACATAGTTCGTTAGTCCAACCAGAAAATTTGGCTTCAATAGAGTCTGAGAAGGTACCTGACTACCCTAAGAATCAAACAAATAGCATCCTATTTTTACTAAACTGGAAAATACTTAGTAATCAACATAGTAGTTATATAGACTACATGATACAGGATTCCTCCAGAGAACACCACCTTACCTAGGCCTGTAAGCAAAGCACAGTCTTATCACATTTCTTTTTTTCCTTCACATGAACATCTCTTTGCCATTTTCTCCCAGATAATACATTCACAGACTTTTAAAGATATATAAAAACCAAACCAGGCATATGTTGTAATCCATACATACATCTCTTAAACATATTTTCTGTAGCCTAATTGTATCACAAATTGGTCCTCCTCATCTTTCTAAGATCTCAAGAAGCCCATTTACATCAACCAGCACTGGCTGAAAACTTCACCCTCAAGTTGTATATCATCTATCTGTCTATCCATCCATGTATCTACCATGTATCCATCCATGCATCTAGGCATTCATTCATGTATGCATCCACCCACACATTTGTCCATCCAATTATCTATCCATCCATCAGGCTCTGTATGTTTATATGGGCACACATGTATGAAGGCCACTGGCTAATGTTAGATGCTTGCTGTTTTCATGAGTAATTCATCTTGAAACAACATCTCTCACTGTGATCTATAACTTGCACATTAAAATAGGCCACAAGACTCCAGGAATGTGTCTTTTGCCAACTCCCCAGCACTTGGGGATTACAGCATATTTCACTGTTCCTCACTTTTTTTTTACAGGGTTTTGAGCACTGAACTCTAGAAAAAGGATGTATTAACTGAGGATTCTCTCAATCATTCTGAAGTTACTTAAGAGTGTTGTAAACTTAGCACACTTAAATGCTCTTATATTTTAAAAATAGCAATATACATATATAGAGTCAAAGAATAGAAATTGTTACAATTATATTTGTGTTTTTCCATAATGTTTGTTTCTGAAAATAATTATTCAGTAACTAAAACAAAATAAAAAGAAGAAAGTAAATAGACTTGTTAACACAAGAAGATAATAGCACATTTTGAAGAGTGAAATAAAAGGAAATTCTCAAAACCAACATACCTACATTTAGTGTCTCCTTCAATATCTAAAACTAAGTTACAATACATGTATCATAGAGATCATAGGTGACATTATCAGCATCTCTTAGTGTTTCCTAACTTCATTGTTACTGGTCTGCTGCAGCCATAATGGCACATGATTATAGTCCTAGAACTTGGGAGGAGAAAGAAAGATCATGTGTTCAAAGCCAGGTTTGGCTATATAGTAAGACATTTTCTAAAAAAAATAGAAAAGTAATCTAAATTTAGCTACAATGGTACATCATTTTTGCTGTTATAAAATGTTATAGAGTGCTAAATGCACAAAAGGAGATTATACTTTGATGATTTGTTTTCCATTTATAAATTTCTGTGCATTCTAACTTTGATCTTTATCATCTATATTAAAGTTGTATTCCACCATACAAGGAAGGGAACAAATGTTACAAGAGTCTTGTGCAATACCATTTAGAAATGAAAAAAAAATCTGATTGCTCATTTGATACATGGTTCTTTCTCCCTTAACACATATCCTTGTCCCAGTGGTAAACAATGTTTGTAAAGGGACTTAGTGACATGTGATTTGGGAAAATGGTGTTTTGGTTTCTTTGTTTACTTATTCCAAGTTGAAATATGATGTTATTGGAGAAAATACATTTTCGGGTTTAATGATGTGGCTAAAAGCTCTAGGCAGTAAATTTGCGACTAGAATGAGGTTTCAACTCTATACTTGATATCTGCAAAACAGTGAAATTCATCATCTTGATTGCCAAGATGCAAGTCGAGGAGGCACAATTATTTGTGATTGATTTATTGAACTCAGAGCTGATCACATTTTCTTCGTGACCCTACTGAGGATCAACTACTTTCTGAACAGAAGATCCTAGAATCATATAAACTTCTTTCTGGTACCTTATCTTCAAGCTATTTATAATTTGGATTTTATAAAAGAAAAAGGTCTTTAATCACATCATCTACCACACTGATTAATATTTTAAGGTTCCTTGATTCATGAATATGGGCCCTTTACTGTTCTGGTAGGTAACAAAACAAAGCAAAACAACAAAACAAATTGTTTAGAACCTATGTTTGGCTGTGCGCACATACCCATAATATAGATAAGAAACATGTAACACCAGTATATAGTTCTACATCAGTACTGTGTCAAAATGGAAATGAGGAAAGCTAGCAGCTGGTATGACTTTGAAGATACTTGCCAATGGATTCTGGTGGAATTAGAAGATCAAGAAGAAAATGGAAAGAAAAAAAGGAATGAAACAGAGAAAAGGGTCCTTAAAGACTAATGAAACTGAAAGTAAATGGCCATTAGGAGCAGAGGTTTCAGTGAGGTCTATAATAATAAATTAAAAATAAAAAAGGGAAGTCCTACAAATTCTCCTGAGTGGGTACTAGTGTGTTAGATTCTTAGTCTTTCCAAGTGTGTTGGGATTTATTTGCTTGTAATAAAGTCCAGGATACGACAGAGAAGTGACTACTTACTAAGAACATGGATAAAAGTCTTCAAATGTGGTTTTCATGGGTAGTATGAATTTCAGAGTTCCTATAGACAGTAGGATAGAGAGGAAAAGGCAAAAGGCTTCACCCAAAAGTTTATTAATAATTTAAGATGGGTTTAGGGGTGGGATTTCAAATGACCATAAATCCATCAGATAACCAATAATATAGCTAGCTAATACCTATAAACACAGAAGGTAGATTTGTTTCATATCTTAATAAATTATGGTCTAAAAGCAACTGAGAATTTTTAAGACCATCTCCAGATATCGCAGTACCTGTGATGTGAGAATGTAAGTATCATTTTTACAGAAACATGGTAAAATGGACCATGTCACATAGTTTTGTAGCTCCAGAACTAAACATGCAATCTTCTGAATGTTTCTGGGGTCTTATCAAGTGGATACATGTGTACCATAGTTACATAAAAGAACCCTGAGATGAAGTCATATAAGATATTTTTCAATGGTTATGCACATGTCTAACCTGGGACATAATCTTAGTTAAACTGGAAAAATCAGAATAGCTCCCCCACTTAAGAGTGTGTTGTGAAGCTATTAGCTAACTATTCTTAAGGCAGTCAGTATCTCCATAGAAAAACATTAATGCCTGAAAGATCCTATAGATTATCTTCTAGTACTGAGTGTGTTACTGTTTTTTAAATTTAGATATCTAACTTTTGAGCTAAAATTTAAAATCCTATAGGAATATTAAGTAAAAGAATTTATCAATATGGCTTTCTAACATAAATGAACTTATGGATCAGGCAACTATATGCCAGACATAGCACATGGTCCTTATTGCTGGGATGGTGATGCTTGTCTAATAGCAAATAAGAAGGAGCAACTGAACCATTGGCAGACACTGTTCAGACAATGAATTAGCCACCAATTAAGATATTAGAAAAACTGACTAGCATCAGGAACAACTGATGGCTGTCTTCATCTAAGACAAGTCTTACCCAACTATACCTTCTAGTCACCTGTTTTCCATGTCTGCAATGACTGGGTAATTGTGAAGCCATGCCTTAAGGTCAGGAGATGTACCTGGGCTATTACTACTGTGTCAAGCTTTGGGTTATGGCCTATATCCTTGCATCTTTCTATCTTAACGCTCAGTGCAAGATAGGTCTTCTTATGAATTTGAGTGACAGTCAAAACCTCACCCTACCACACAGTTGAGAACAGTGAGCATTTCTCCCTAGCCAGCTCACTGCTCACACACTGGGACTTCTCTCCGCTCACATGGTATTGAGTATATTGTTTCTATCTAATCCCTTAGCAATGCGCTGGTTGACTCAATCTAGAAATTAAAATATAAGCTTCTGGTATTCTGGAAAAAAGTTTTGCCTGTCTGTGAGGAATCAGGGAGGGGATTTGAGAGTTAATGCTATTTTTCATATAACATTTCCATCAGTCTTTAAAAAAAAATAACCACTCTGAGAACTGAGAAACTCCTAACCATCTGCCCCCTGAGCTCCTCCTCCAAGATTTTAGCTTTGCTCACATGGATTTTCTTTGTATCCATTTCTCTTTGTGTCTGTGTGTGCTATAATCTATCCTCTGTTTTTCAGATGTTTCTTAAACTTCTATTACATTTTATTGATGTATTGGGGGTGAACGTGTGGGAGTCAGCTACCAATCTTTAGGAATCCTATCCTTACTTGATATGAATCCTGGGGTCAGACTTGGGTGGTCAGGTTTGAAGGCAAATGTTGTTATCTGGCAAAGCCATTGTATCAACCCTGTGCCCTGATTTTTACAGTATATTTTTATTTTCATCATAACTTCTTTTAGTTTGAGTAAGACTTTCTAGTTAATCTTTTTATGAATGAATAAAATGGAAACAAAATCCACTGATGAAGTTTTAGTGCTCGTGCGGAGAGTGAGCCAATGTAACATGTTTGCTCAAATCCTCTTTCCTCGTTCCCTGTGCAGTGGGAGGATTTTTTTCCAGTGGCGGAGCAATTCTGAATTGCAAACTTTTTCCCCTTTAGCACTTTATACATCTCGCTCCGCTAGCTTCTGTATAAAAAGAGCTTCTAATGGAAATTTTTAATACTTCTGATTAATTTTGATTTATTTACTCATTTTCAAGTCACTGCATTAGGTTTAATGTATAAAACCAAATATCATGGGATCCATACAGTAGTAAATAGGTTACCACAATGATGCACTTCAGTTACTGTTTTAGTTTGTGTGATGGGTACAGCTAAAATCTCCTGTAGCATAAAGCTCCCCTAAGGAGTACTCTCATTGTTTCTATTCATGCTGTAGATTAAATTCTAACATTTGTTCATCCAACTTGTGTGCTACTTTAAACTTTTTGACCTGTGTCCCCATTTGTCATCCCATTAACCATTCTATTTTTTAAAGAGTAGAATTATTTCTTTAAGTTTTGAGATAAATTACAACATTCCTCCCCTCTCTTCCCTTTCCTCCATTCAAATCCTTGTATATTAATCTCACCATGTGCTCCCTTTCAAATGGAAAGCCTCTCTTTTCATTAATTGTTATATATGCATATATGTATATATGCATACACTCTTAAATATAATCTGCTCAGTCTGCAGGTTACTTGAATATATATTTCAGAGCTGGCCATTCAATTTTCCATAACCAGAGAGTGTTCTTACTTAAGGAAGACTATTTCTCCCACTTTAGTATCCCTCAGATGCTTGTGGTTCATTGTAAGGTTCAGGCCTCATAGCCTTTTTCCAACCCACTTTGATATGGCCATCAGAATCTTCATTGTTGATCTCATGTTTAGCAGTCATGCTGGTGAGACTGTATTGGTGTAGCTCATGACATTTCCAATACAAACAATCTCATGGCAAACTCTCAAATCGTCTGGCTCTTCCAGTATTTCCTAGTAAATATAGTCTTCATCCCTCATCAAGGAAACATCTTTATGCAACAGAGAGAGACTACTGTACAAAACTAAGACAACTCAAATTGTAGCATTGTGAAGCCCTCTTACATTGGATGTCTTTTTGGTTTTTATCTCTATATTTTATTTGTTTCTTTTTGTTTAGTGTTAGTGATCTGAAAGAAATTTTCTTCTTTCTCCAAGAGTCAAAAATCCTTTTCTCTATTCTTCATCTAGAAACCATTGATTTGTGTTGGAGTCCAGAGTGTGGAGGATCTGACACTCCCATTGCCATTGGCAAAGACTTATTTCCAATAAGACATATGTAGAGGAAAGCAGGAGGTGTTTTATATCTTCCCCTTCCCCAACCAACACTGTTTCTTGTGCTGCAGACAGAGAAGTACTATAACCTCTGTGCTCAATAGGAGCTTGCAGAGAACTGCACATTTCTCTTGTATCTGGGCTCACAGTGATTCAAATACAGACTAGCATTTAAGGTGCAACTATGAGTAATTCTTCCAAATACTTGGTTTGAATAACTCTTTTGGGGCTGGAGAAGAAATTGGCCCAGCAATTAAGAAACACTGATAGCCGGCGTGGTGGCGCACCCTTTAATCCCACACTTGGGAGGCAGAGGCAGCGGATTTCTGAGTTCGAGGCCAGCCTGGTCTACAGAGTGAGTTCCAGGACAGCCAGGACTACACAGAGAAAACCTGTCTCGAAAAAACCAAAAAAAAAAAAGAACACACTGATTTTGCAGAGGCCTAGAGTCAGGTCTTAGGGAGGCCCATAACCACCTGTAACTCCAGCTCAAAGAGATCTAAAACTCTCTTCCTCATGAGCATCTGCACACACACACACACACACACACACACACACACATTCACATAATTAAAATTAAATACTTTTTCAAAGGCCATTTTTCTTACTTTAATCTACACAAAGGGGAAACAATTCTTTAACCCAGTGTCTTCTAGTAAAACATGTAACTCTGAAATTTCTACTTCACAAACTCAACAATATAAAAGAGCCAAATAAAGTTAAGATTTTATACTTTACCCAGGAGTTTTTAAATCATTGTTAATGTAAAAAGCACTGTTTTCTTGTTTTACTTTTTTCTCTTTCTTTCTCTTCTCTTTCTTTATTTTCTTTCTTTTTTTTTTTCATTGCTGGTTAGCTATGTCTATCAAGCTTTTCCATACTGACCATACCATCTGAATTATGCAGACAGGAATTAACCATCTATTCTTAAGAAGACAAAGATTCAATCTGGTATCATGACTCCAGATGGACTCATGCCTTCTATTTGCAATACTTTTGCTCCATTCTCTATTATGTTACACTTGCTGTCTATCCAAATTTTGTTAAAATTGTATGTCCATGCTTATAAAAACAACCAATAGTTCATTGTAAAGAATTTTAGTAGCTGGATTTGACAGGTTATTTACCAACATTATCTAACATCGATAGATACACACACACACACACCAACACACACACACACACAAATGGAGGTTAATACTGTCATATAATAGCAGAGTCAATTATACAATTCAAGTCTCATGAGTTTAGTGTCATTAATTTGCAAAATCAATATACTATAAATACAGGATATTTGTATCCTGTTTTAAAGACTATTCCTTTTGTTTTAAAGACTACTCAAAGTCAGTCAATCATTTCTTCTAAAATTGATGTAAGATTTAAAGATATAAATTCATATATGTTATTTCATGTAAGGGTAAGCTTAGGAAGGAAGAGGGAACACACCATCACTACTTTTCTTTGTCTCTCAGTGAGTCTATCCATTAGTGCTGATCTATAAAAGCACTAAGTTAGAAAAAAGTGCCTTACAATGACATAGATTATTGGTGGACATTTGTATAGCATATATAACTATGTATATAGATACATAGTAAAATATCTTAAGTATCATCCAGTAAAATTTAGGAATCTATTTTTTTCTATTCAATACAGAAGTCAAAGAATTTGTATCTGAGGGTTTAAAGAAGGAAAGAAAAAGCAGTGTTTTTATAATATCTGTTCAGGGCATACCAACCACAATATACACAATATGGCAAAATTAATCTTTTAGATAAGTATTTTTTTTTATAATTACCCTCCACTTTATTATAATATTTTAAAACTCAAACACTATATGT